>CM027861.1:35567898-37967898 GCA_016097605.1 Eucalyptus guilfoylei
ACTACTTCCACAGCCGGACAAGAGTAGAAGTGAGCGCTTCAGGTGGATAAGCTTCAACGCTGTGACATCCCATATTTTCAATCATGTTTTCTATTAAATAAATCAGGCATTTCATCAACGCGCCTATAGGGCTGTTCTCAGAGTTGATCACTCTTGAGATAACTAGACTATCTGGGGAAGCCATTAGGGAAATTTAATGCAATAGACTTGAGAATTCGACCAGGAATCGGCTACTCGACCGTGATCATCTTTAGAAGCCATTACGACACAGTTAAAAATCGATTAGGGATCAGAGATAGGTTAGTTCGACTGAGATGTGTGGCTAATCGTGGGTGACACCACTAAATTGGAAAATTCTCGTCGGCCGGTACTGGACTGATTTTTCTATCGTTTTGGTACCCTATGTCCGTAATTGAATCCTCGAGATTTTCACGACAATCGAAAGTTGTCGATGTCTCGAGTGGGTTCATTGTGGCTCGAAGAAAATCAACCACGGGTCATTTGCACTAAAAATTTCTGAAAACTACCTGGTAGCCTAGGTCGCGCTAAAATCGCGCCGATTCGAAATTAAACGCGAATTTGAGTCCGATTTCAGAAATTAAAAGTTCTGTCATGTCACAATTAATTCTAGGAGCGTCGACTCAGTCTCAGAACATTTTTCTGCAAACCGAGACTTTTTGGGAAAAAAGTCGTTGCAGGGCCGTTTTTGTCCAGAAAAAGTCAGGGATTGTTTTTTATCGCAAAATTGGGATTCAAGTGGGATCAATTGGTGAGGAAAAATATCAATTTGATTGTTGGTGAGTCAATTGAATTTATTGAGGCCGAATTGAATCGATTTGAGGGAGAATAATAGTCCAATTGAATGAATTTCCAAGCAAATTCGTATCCCCCCTATGCCTAGTCTTTTTGGACCATTTCAAGAGTCCTAAGATGAGCATTGTTGGCTGAATTTCAGCTAAGGAAGGCAGCTATGGCTGTAAAATGGTCAAGGGGACCAACATGTGAAAAATAAGGCTTGGTAGGCCCCTTTGTCCCCTTATCCCTTCCTCTCTCCCCCTCACCCGCTGTCCACCGCCTTTCTCCCTCTTCCCCTTGCTGTTCGACACCCCTCAGCCAGCAGAGAAGCCACCGAAGCAGGCCAGCAAGCCGCACGACGCCTCCACCTCCTCCGTAGCCGTCCTCGCCTCACCGATGCGCCGCTACTGCTCCGCCTTCACCGCATGTCTCCGCCTCCCTCACGCCATCGTCTCAGCCCAACCATGCGTTCAGCAGGCTGTCATGCACGCCTGGACCTCCGTGAGCCACCGTCGGAGGCCCGCTGAGTCCCGCTTGGACTCGAAACTAGTCCTCGATGCCTTCGCCGATCCTTGCCGCCCTTTTCAACCTTTGTTTCTCTCTTTTGCAGCTCAAAACAAAAGCAAGAGTAGTGGGTTTCCAGCAAGAGTCTAGGCCCGTTTTGAGGTTATTCCCGACCCCAAAAGTTAGGCCCGCATTGAAGAAAGTTGTTCCCCGCGGTGTCCCCGACGTTTTGAACCGAACGGTTCACCGATCAAGTGAATTTAACTCACTAATCCTCGCTTAGTAGGTTAATCACGCTTAGGGATTGATTAGTTTAGGCTAAGATGGATTAAGTGGTTAGTTAGTGCAATTAGTGAGTGGACACGTTCTAGTATTTATTAAATGAACCTCGGAATTTTTCCGGGTCCGTTTCGCGTCTAATTAGGCATTACGGGCCTAAGTTGGATTTATTGCTATTTAATAATGAATTTGCATAATTATTTAATTAATTATTTATTTTCTGGAAATTACATCATGATCACCGGTGACCGAAATTTTGTGCTGGTTATTGTGGTGTAATATGTTTATTTATTTGAGCTTTAATTTGTGCTAATTTTGCCTGATTGTGATTTTAGGATTTTATTCATAAATTGGTTTAAATTTGGTAATTAATTGGAAAATTACTGGGCGTCAGTTTACAGCGCCAAAAATACGTTATGGGCTGTTGAAACTGGTGGGATGTTCAAAAAGTAAAATTATTATATTTTGGCTAAGGCCGATCGTGTACCCACACATAGTTATTTTTATCGGGTATGATAAAAATAATGAATTGATTAATTGGTTGGGATGGTATACTATATCAACCTACGAGTGATATGTTAGCTTAGCGAGAGCAGTAGACCGGTTTACTATATCAACCTACGGGCTCTGATATATCAGCTTAGTGAGAGCAGTATACCTAATCAGCTTAGAGAGAGCAATATGATCATCTTAGAGAGAGCAGTATACCAGAGTTTACTCCGCCGTGAAGCGGCGCACGGAGGTTGCCTAGGTACCAGGAAAAAAAAGAAAGTATACCAGTATACTATATCTACCTATGGGCTCTAATATATCAGCTTAGCGAGAGCAGTATACCTAATCAGCTTTGCGAGAGCAATATGATCAGCTTAGAGAGCGCATTATTAGTGTGATATATCAACTCAAGGGTTTGATATGTCAGCTTAGCGAGAGCAGTACACTATTTATAAGCTTAGCGAGAGCTATACTATCTATATATCAGCTTAGGGCGAGCAGTCCTATTATGGGTGGACTTATAGATAGTATTGAATGAGCCGACCATAAGAAGGTCGTGATGACATGTATCGACTAGGTCGATTGAGCAATGATTAGATAAGATGTTATGAATTGATTGATTGATGTGATTTGAGGCATCTGTAAATGACATTGATTTGCAGGATGGAACTAAGGCCAAGGTAAGTCCTCTGATCCGTGTTGTGTTTAGGCAGCCCTTAGGGTATATTTTCTTCCTAATTGAGTCTTAGGGGGTAGAACTCGCTGAGACATTGTCTCATTGGTTATTGTATAACCATTTTCAGGTCCTTAGATATTGTTGGTGGAGGACCAGAAGCCCCAGAGTCTGGGAAGGTAGAGACTGAAGGATCGGCGAACGTGTTTGACCAGTGGGTCATAAGATAGTTCCCTCTTTGTTAGGCTGATATTTTTGTAAACAACCTGGTATTGTAAATAGACCTGTTTATTTATAAAAGACTTTTTTTTGGGTTTGAAAAATATGACCCTACTTTTCTATCCCATTGTTTTATTGTCTGGGGATTATTTATATGCTTCCGCATGCGTATTAAAATGAAAGGGTCGGCGATGCATCCTGAGACGTCGCTATTAATCGACCAGGTAGGGATGGGCGCGCGCTTGAGGATCGAGGCGTGACATCCCCGTGTAGTGGTATCAGAGCCCAGTTTAGGATTGGAGTGATAAGGTGCGATGGTTCATGGGATTGTAGTAGGAAAGGCTTTTAAATTCATGCTGGTGCATGTCTATGGTAGTTGATTGGTAGTATCGCTTGTTGTTTGGATCACTTTATTTCTAATTTGGTGTGGAATTGGAAGCAAGCTTCCATAGATAAAGTTGAGCCATGAGTGATCAGGAGCAAAGGACTCCTACCAAAAGGACCATTAAAACCGTGACTTGGGGTAGAATGCCGACCAGAGTTGGTACCCGAGGAGGCCGAGGTAGAGTGCCAGCTCAGGCTAGCGCGAGTGGCGTAGCACCACCTCCTGTTGGTGTTGGGGTTGTAGCTCCGGGTGATCAGGGAACCATCAGGATCGACCAGGCCTTGGATGCCATGAGAGAATTAATGGGGCAACAGGCCCGGGATCAAGCTACCGCCTTCACCGCTGCTGTTGCAGCCGCCGCTCAAGCCGTCGCTACTGCTGCTGTTGCCGCCGCTGCTGAGGCCGCAGCCGTTGCTCCACCCGTCGCCGCACCTGCTGATGCACCCGCCGCAGTTCAACCTAAGAACGTAGTAGTGCAGAGAGAAAGGCCAATTCATAAGTTGGTGAAGCAGTTTTTGAAGCTGAGCTCACCAAGGTTTACGGGTACTGGAGACCCCAAGGCCACATCTCTGTGGATTCAAGATCTGGAGAAAGCGTTTATAGTCCTGATGTGCAACGAAGAGGAGAAGGTGGTACTGACTGTGTACCAACTTCAAAGTAATGCAAACATTTGGTGGAGAGCCGCCAAGGATATAGTATTTTCGGAATGTGTGGTATCGGTGTGGGACGCCTTCCTCAGAGAATTCAACGACCAGTATTTTTCGGGTACTGCTCGAGAGCAAAAGATGGAGGAGTTTCAGCGTCTACGCCAAGGGAGTATGACTGTTGACCAGTATGGGGTCAAGTTCGCTGAACTTTCTCAGTATGCGCCAAGATTGGTTGAGGACCCTGAAGAGAAAGCCCGAACATTCAAGAATGGTCTTCGTTCTGAACTAAAGCAATCTCTACTGCCGTTAGATCTGACAGAATATCGAGAGGCCTATTGTCGAGCTCAGATGATAGAGAGAGATCTGATGAGCAAACTGCCTCGTCTGGATCGAAGTTTGCTTCACACCGAGAAGGAATTCGCTAGGGAAAAAGACCCATGCCTGGAGGTAGATTCCAAGTTTCGCCCAACAGGAAGGGTGGAGTTGGAAAGTCAGGGCTGAGCCATAATGGCCTATGTCATCTGTGTGGAAGACGGCATGGTGCGAACCAGTGCCCTCGAAGGACAGGCGCTTGTTTTGAATGTGGCCAGCAGGGCCACATGGCTAGAGATTGTCCGAGGCAACCAAGAGGACAATCGCAATTGCCACTGACACCACAAATAGGTTAGATCCGAGGGTATGCACCTCAGAATGTGCCACAAGGAGGACAACTGAGACCACCAGTTCAAGGCATGGTGTACGCCATCACACAAGGTCAGGTAGAAGCTGCGCTTGACGTGATCACAGGTATGGTTACACTGAACAACCATCCTGCTTACGCTTTGTTCGATCCAGGAACAACCCATTCCTTTATTGCCGAATAGTATGTTAAGTTGTTAGGATTAAGTCCTATATTGTTGGAGTCGGCAGTTTGCATATCTACACCATTGAAGGATAAAGTGATAGCTGCTTTGGATCGTTCTAGTTGCAAGTTAATGATTGGTGAGCAAGTGGGGAAAATAAATTTATTAGTCCTAGCCATGTATGACTTCGATTTAATAATTGGCATGGACTGGCTCACCAAGCAGAGAGCTAAAATGGACTACTATCGCAAGGCGATTCAGTTTGACCCGTTAGAGGGTGAGAGCTTCGAGTTTGTCGGAAGTCGAGGAGGACCCTCGATTATCTTGATCTCGTTGCTAGAGGCAACTCGTTTGTTAGATGAGGATTGTCAAGGTTACTTGATAACTTTCGTGGATACGACAATTGAGGAGTTGAAGATGGCAGACATTGCTGTGGTGCAAGAATTTCCAAATGTCTTTCCAAAGGAATTGCCAGGATTACCGCCAGAGAGAGAGATTGAATTCGTGATCGAGCTAGTACCCGGGATAGAGCTAATCTCTAAGGCTCCTTACCGGATGGCATTATCTGAGTTGAAAGAAATGAAGGTGCAAAGGCAGGAGCTATTGGATAAGGGATTCATTCGTTCCAGTGCATGACCCTGGGGAGCACCAGTTCTATTTGTAAAGAAGAAAGATAGCTCGTTGTGCCTGTGCATCGACTATCGGCAACTCAATCAGGTACGATCAAGAACAAGTATCCATTGTCGAGGATCGATGACTTATTCGATCAATTGCAAGGAGCGTCGATATTTTCGAAGATCGACCTGAGGACATGATATCATCAGCTGAGGATCAGGAAGGAGGACATTCCTAAGTCAACATTTCGTACTCAGTATGGTCATTACAAGTTCACAGTGATGCCATTTGGGTTGACCAATGCTCTAGCTACCTTCATGAATTTGATGAATAGAATATTCAAGGAATATCTAGATCAGTTTGTGATCGTGTTCATTAATGATATTCTGGTGTATTCGAGAAGTGATGAAGAGCATGAGAGTCATATGAGGTTAGTGCTGCAGACACTGAGAGTTCATCAATTGTACGCCAAGTTCAGCGAGTGCGAGTTTTGGTTGACTCGTGTTGCTTTCTTAGGTCACGTGATTTCAGGCGAAGGAATCTTTGTGGACCCGAGCAAGATAGAAGCAGTGATTAACTAGCCAAGAGCGATTACAGTGATCGAGATCAGAAGTTTTCTGGGTTTGGTAGGTTATTACAGAAGATCCGTGGAAGGATTCTCATCGTTAGCGTCACCTTTGACCCGACTTTTGAAGAAAAAGGAAAAATTTGTATGGACAGACAAGTGCGAGCGTAGTTTCCAAGAGCTGAAGCAAAAGCTGACTACCGCACCTGTGCTGACCATTCCATTTGGTCCTGGAGGATTCAAGATCTACAGTGATGCGTCGTTTAGAGGATTGGGTTGCGTGTTGATGCAACATGGCCGAGTTGTTGCATACACCTCCCGTCAGTTGAGGCCTCATGAACAAAATTACCCAACGCATGACCTAGAGCTCGCGGCAATTATTTTTGCTCTGAAGATTTGGAGACACTATTTGTGCGGAGAAAAATTCTAGATCTTCACGAACCATCAAAGTCTCAAGTATTTGTTCTCTTAGAAGGAGTTGAACATGAGACAACACCAATGGATGGAATTGCTGAAGGACTACGACTGTGATATCTTATATCAACTAGGAAAGGCGAACAAGGTCGCCGACGATTTAAGTCGAAAGTCTTCGGTTGCTCATCTATTGATTAAGCAGTGGAACCTAATCGAGAGGGCTCGGGATTCGGTATTCCAGTTTGAGGTAGGCCACCTTTCGAGTCTTATGGCCACCCTTAGAATTGAACCTGATGTCCAGATCAGAATCAAGTTACTCCAACCGACAGACCCTAATGTTCATAAGATTTTGCAAGAAGACACTGAGAAGAGAAAAGCTAACTTTTAGATTTCTGATGACGGAACACTAAGGTTTCGAGGATGATTAGTTGTACCTGACGATGTGGAGCTTAGAGAGGATATCCTATTAGAAGCACATTGTAACAGTTATAGCATTCATCCTGGTAGTACCAAGATGTATCAGAATCTGCGTCAACACTATTGGTGGTCAAGTATAAAGGCGGACATCGCTAAGCATGTCGCCAAGTGTTTGACGTGTCAGCAGGTCAAAGCTCAGCATTGTAGGCCGGGAGGACTTCTGCAACCTCTCGAGATCCCAGAATGGAAATGGGAGCATATCACGATGGATTTCGTGACCGAACTACCGAGGAGTCAAAGAGGAAATGATTCGATTTGGGTAGTGGTCGACAGACTAACAAAGTCGGCTCACTTCATTGCAGTTCGAAAGGACCTAAGTTTGGATAGACACGCAGATCTGTATGTGCGTTAGGTGGTTCGTCTACATGGATTACCGGTTACGATAACATCAGGTCGAGACCCGAGATTTACCGCCGCCTTTTGGAAGAGCTTACCGAGTGCTTTAGGTACCAAGCTGTAGTATAGTATGGCATATCATCCTCAGACGGATGGTCAGTCTGAGAGGACAATTCAGACCCTTAAAGATATGCTGCGAGCTTGTATACTAGACTTTAAAGGAAGTTGGGAAGAACAGCTTCATCTTGTGGAATTTGCCTACAACAACAGTTATCAACAGAGCATCCAGATGGCTCATTTTGAAGCGTTGTATGGCAGAGTGTGTAGGACACTAGTGTGTAGGGATGAAGTTGGGGAAAGAAAGATTACAGGCCCAGAGTTGGTCCAGCAGTCAATGGATGCCGTGGCAGTGATCAGAAACAGATTAAAGACCTCTCAGAGTCGTCAAAAAAGTTACGCAGATAAGCACCGGAGACCATTGGAATTCCAAGTTGGTGATCACGTTTTTCTAAAAGTGTCACCAATTAGGGGAACTTCGTGCTTTGGTAAGAAAGGCAAACTGAGTCCGAGGTACGCAGGTCCATTTGAAATTCTAGAAAGAATTGGGACCCTAGCGTATCGTCTTGTGTTGCTGCCGAGATTGGCGCAAGTGCACGACATCTTTCACATGTCGATGTTGAGGAAGTACGAGCCTGACCCGACCCACGTGCTTAATTTTGAAGAATTGGATGTGGATGACCGAGTGTCATACGTTGAAAGCCCGGTTCAGATTGTTGACAGAAAAGAGCAAGTTCTGCGTATAAGGACCATCCCGATAATCAAAGTGGTCTGGCAACACCACGGCATCGAAGGAGCGACATGGGAGGCGAAGAGTCGATGAGACGTTTATACCCCCACATTTTTGCTTAAGTATTGTAATGGTTTAAATTTCGAGGACGAAATTTTTATAAGAGGGGAAGAGTTGTGACATCCTAGATTTTCAATCCTGTTTTCTATTGACTAAATCGGGCATTTCATCGACGTGCCTATAGGGCTATTTTCAGAGTTGATCACTATCGAGATAACTAGACTATCTAGGAAAGCCATTAGGGAATTTTAATGCAATAGACTTGAGAATTTGACTAGAATTCGGCTACTCGACCGTGCTTATCTTTAGAGGCCATTACGGCACAGTTAAAAATCGATCAGGGATCAGAGATAGGCCGGTTTGACTGAGATGTGTGGCTAATCGTGGGTGACACCACTAAATTGGAAAATTCTCGTCGGCCGGTACTAAACTAATTTTTCTATCGTTTTGGTACCCTGTGTCCGTAATTGAATCATTGAGATTTTCACGACAATCGATAGTTGCCAATGTGTCAAGTGGGTTCATTGTGGCTCGAAGAAAATCGACCACGGGTCATTTGCACTAAAAATTTGTGAAAACTACCCGATAGCCTAGGTGATGCTAAAATCGCGCCGATTTGAAATTAACCGCGAATTTGAGTACGATTTCAGAAATTGAAAGTTCTGTCATGTCACAATTAATTCTAGGAGCGTCGACTTAGTCTCAGAACATTTTTCTGCAAACTGAGACTTTTTGGGAAAAAGTCGTTGCAAGGCCGTTTTTGTCTAGAAAAAATTAAGGATCGTTTTTTATCGCAAAATTGGGATTCAAGTGGGATTAATTGGTGAGAAAAAATATCAATTTGATCGTTGGTGAGTCGATTGAATTTATTAAGGCCGAATTGAATCGATTTGAGAGAGAATAAGTGTCCAATTGGATGAATTTCCAAGCAAATTCGTGTCCCCCCTATGCCTAGTCTTTTTGGACCATTTCAAGAGTCCTAAGATGAGCATTGTTGGCTAAATTGCAGCCAAGGAAGGCAGCTATCGCTGTAAAATGGTCAAGGGGACCAAAATGTGGAAAATAAGGCTCGGTAGGCCCCTTTGTCCCCTTATCCCTTCCTCTCTCCCCCTTACCTGCCGTCCACCGCCCTTCTCCCTCTTCCCCTTGCTGTTCGACGCCCCTCAGCCAGCAGAGAAGCCACCGGAGCAAGCCAGCAAGCTGCATGATGCCTCCGCCTCCACCGTAGCCATCCCCGCCTCATCGACACACTGCTGCTGCTCCGCCTTCACTGCGCATCTCCGCCTCCCTCACACCATCGTCTCAGCCCAACCGTGCGTCCAGCAGGCTGTCGTGGATGCTTGGACCTTCGTGAGCCGCCACCGGAGGCCCGCCGAGTCCCGCTTGGACCCGAAACTAGTCCCCGCTACCTTCGCCGATCCTTGCCGCCCTTTTCAGCCTTTGTTTCTCTCTTTTGCAGCTCAAAACAGAAGCAAGAGTAGTGGGTTTCCAGCAAGAGTCTAGGCTTGTTTTGAGGTTGTTCCCGACCCCAAAAATTAGGCTCGCATTATAGAAAGTTGTTCCCCGCAGCGTCCTCAACGTTTTGAACCGAATGGTTCGTTGATCAAGTGAGTTTAACTCACTAATCCTCACTTAGTAGGTTAATCACGCTTAGGGATTGATTAGTTTAGGCTAAGATAGATTAGGTGGTTAGTTAGTGCAATTAGCGAGTAGACACGTTCTAGTATTTATTGAACGAACCTTAGAATTTTTCCGGGTCCGTTTCGGCATCCAATTAGGCATTATGGGCCTAAGTTGGATTTATTGCTATTTAATAATTAATTTGCGTAATTATTTAATTAATTAATTATTTTCTGGAAATTACATTGGGATAGCCGATGACCGGAATTTTGTGCTGGTTATTGTGGTGCAATCTGTTTATTTATTTGAGCTTTAATTTGTGCTAATTTTGCATGATTGTGATTTTAGGATTTTATTCCTAAATTGGTTTAAACTTGGTAATTAATTGGAAAATTACCGGGCGTCGATTTACAGTGCCAAAAATACGTTATGGGCTGTTGAAACTGGTGGGATGTTCAAAAAGTGAAATTATTATATTTTGGCTAAGGCCGACCGTGTATCCACACACAGCTATTTTTATCGAGTGTGACAAAAATAATGAATTGATTAATTGGTTGGGGTGGTATACTATATCAACCTACGGGTGATATATCAGCTTAGCGAGAGCAATATACCGGTATACTATCAACCTACGGGCTCTGATATATCAGCTTAGCGAGAACGGTATACCTAATCAGCTTAACGAGAGCAATATGATCAGCTTAGAGAGAGCATTATTAGTGTGCTATATCAACTCAAGGGTTTGATATGTCAGCTTAACGAGAGCAGTACACTATTTATCCACTTAGCGAGAGCTATACTATCTAAATATCAGCTTAGAGATAATATCAGCTTACAGCGAGCAGTCCTATTATGGGTGGACTTATAGATAATATTGAATGAGTCGACCATGAGAAGGTCGTGATGACATGTATCGACTAGGTCGATTGATCAATGATTGGATTGATGTTATGAATTGATTGATTGATGTGATTTGAGGCATTTGTAAATGATATTGATTTGCAGGATGGCGAGGCCAAGGTAAGTCCTCTGACTTGTGTTGTGCTTAGGCAGCCCTTAGGGCGTATTTTCTTCGTAATCGAGTCTTAGGGGGTAGAACTCGCTGAAACATTGTCTCACTAGTTATTGTATAACCATTTTCAGTCCTTAGATATTGTTGGTGGAGGACCGGAAACCCCGGAGTCTGGGAAGGTGGAGACTGAAGGATTGGCGAACGTGTCTGACCAGTGGGTTATAAGACAGTTCCCTCTTTGTTAGGCTGATATTTTTGTAAACAGCCTGGTGTTGTAAATAGTCCTGTTTATTTATAAAAGACTTGTTTTCAAGTTTGAAAAATATGGCCCTACTTTTCTATCCCATTGTTTTATTGTTTGGGGATTATTTATATGCTTCCGCATGCGTATTAAAATGAAAGGGTCGGCGATGCATCCTGGGACATCGCTATTAATCGACCAGGTCGGGATGGGCGCACGCTCGAGGATCGGGGCATGATAGACGCTCTCAACCTAGTTTAGATCGTTTGACTATGGCTCCGCGTTCTTTACAATCAAAAGCTCGATCACGAGGGTCCAAATCAAGGTCGTTATCTCGCCTTATTAAATAAGTTCAGGCAAATCTGCATTTGAAGAAGTTATAGGTATAGGTCGGGAGATGGGATTGGATCTGGAATAAGAATTGGCTTTGCATCATCTGGAACTAAATAAGCTTCGGGTTTTTTTTATTTTAATTAGAATCTGCATATGGAATTCGAATTGGGCTACCCCATGATCGTGATATGATATCATCATTAGGTGGTGAGAAACCACGCCTTATGACAAAAGGGGAGCATTACATCCGATCAACACACCAATCTACCCTCTATTAGAGGGTGCTACGGAAGAACTTAGGCGCTAAACTGAGGTTTAGCATTGTTTATCACTCAGGACGGCCAGACTCCAATCGTCAGTTTACTGGAAGACTTGCTGAGGAGCTTAGTGCAAGGGAGACCGAGCAAGTGGGAATAAGTTCTTCCAACTGCAGAGTTTGCCTATAAAAACAATGTAAATCAGCCTATGTTAAGTAAGGGGGGAAGTAACCATTGTTGGAAAGGAGGTTTCGTACAATAAAACCCAAATCAAGGTATGGGCATTTCAGTTGAGGCATGAAAGTCCTACTTTAGATGATAGGCCTCACTGAGCCGGAATCACTAGTAATCACCGGTCAGCTATACGACGGTGAATTCGTTCCCGGGCCTTGTACACACCGCCCGTCATACTATGGGAGCTGAAATTCCATCCTATCCTATAAAAAAAAAACCAATGAGTCGCACACTAAGCATAGCAATTATATGAAATCATCAATCAAATTTTTATTCAAACCTATAGGATTGCTTTTTTTTTTTTATTTAAGAGAAAAAGCATGAAAAGAAATTTTTTTTTTATTCTTTTCTTTTTTGTCAATGGATATAGTGTAAAGAGTAAAGATAGGGTCTCATAGCTTGTTTGTGCTTTGGATGGGGGCAAAGCCCAACCCAAAACTTCTCAACTCTCGAGGCATAGGAATCTGTTCCCTATCTCAAGAAAGATATTGATATTTTGAATGATTTAAATAAGAAACGCTTATAATACATCGTTTAGCTTAGCTTTTTTTATGTTCTTCTTATATTCTATTTTATATTCATTTTTTCCTATTTAAAATGAATTTTTTAATAGAAAATGAAAATAGAGTGAATATCAAATTATTCAAAGAATATAATATTCTTTAAATAAAAAATAAAAAAAATATTATATTATTATATTACTTAATTAATTAAGTAAAGATTAAATTAATACACAAAGATGAAGAGTGATCAATTTATTTATTTCTACTATCCTTGTTCCTGAAGTAGAAAGCGTTCCTTCTGTTCCTGAAGTAGAAAGCGTTCCTTCTGTTCCTGAAGTAGAAAGCGTTCCTTCTGTTCCTATTATTAATACACAAAGAAATGATCGATAAATACATTTACAATAATGAAACAAATAAAGAAAAAATCGCTAAAAAAAAATAAAAATTCAAAGATTTTATTCTCCTCATTCTCACAACCATATGTATTTTACCAATTATATCAAACTCAATTTTGTAATTTGTATAAGTTAAGATATGTCCTTCAATATCATGGAACATCTTTTTCTCTTAAGAATGAAATAAAGGATTATTTTGAAACACAAGGAATTTTTTATTTTGAATTAAAACATAAAAATATTTTGAATTCAGAAATGATTCAATGGAAAAACTAGTTAAGGGGTCATTATCAATATGATTTATCTCTGATTAGATGGTATCGATTAGTACCACACAAATGGTGAAATAGATTCAATCAAACACGTATAGTGCAAAATAAAGATTTAAATAAAAGGCATTCAAATGAAAAAGATCGATCAATATTAATTAATTACAAAACATTAAATGATTTTGAATCAAATTCATTATCAAATTCAAAATATAACCTTCAAAAATACTATGGATATGACATTTTCCCATATAAATCGATTAATTATGAAAATAAGAAGGATTCACATATTTATGTATCACCATTACGTTTAAATAATAAACAAGAGATTTCTTAGAACTACAACAAGATATATAAAAAAGGTAAATTAATTAATATGACAGGAGGTATTATCCCTATTAATTTAGAAGATGATGATATTCTAAATCTAGATAAATTTACCGATAGAAAATATTTTGATCGGAGAATTTTCGATTTACCCACTAAGATCAACTGATTTATACAACGTCGAAACTTGATCAACAACGTTGAACGGTATAGACAACACTAGATAAGTACTACTCCTGAATGGATATGATGACACAACGTCGGAATCTAATCAACGATGCTGAATAGTAGAAACAAAATTGGGTAGACACTACTCATAAATGGGTTCAAGGACACAACGTTGGAATCTAATCGACGGCGCTGGATGATAAAACAAAACTAGATAGGTACTACTCCTATAGGAGTATGAGGACACAATATCGGAATCTAATTGATGACGCTAAACCATAGAAACAAGACCGAGTAGGTACTGCTCCTAAATGGATATGAGGACATAATGTTGGAATCTAATCAACGACACTAGATGGTAGAACGGCATTGGAATCTAATCAATAGCACTACTTGGAATATAGACACTTACTAGAATTAAATCAACGATGGGAATCCAAAGTTGCAGCTAAACTAGGCAGGGCTAAGATAATTAAAAGATAAAATAAAGGATTTTGATGTAATGTTGGAGGGGGCTCTTTGTTGGATTGTTTGCGGTATTTATAAGACAATCTAGTAACCGTAAGTCAGTTAATCCTTCCTTGAAAGTCGCTCTTAATTTCTCCCATGTTATTTGCTTCTTTCTTAACCGCTTTATCCATTTCTTGTTGTTTCCTAACTTGTCGATGATGCTCGCACGACTTGTTCAGCAAATAATAACCATTCTTTTGATTTTGTGTGCCCTTTTGAGTACCAACTATTCCCACTTAAATCTTGACAACAATTCTATCTTAATTTTACATCCTCAGTAGTATCTCTTGGCCTGACATATGGCAATCAACTGTCTTACCATCAAATCACGCATCCCCACTTATAAGCCCATCGACATCTAACCCAAAGGCCCTTGAAAACCTTGACCATCCTTCATCTCTATGATTGATATAGGCTGAATTGTTGCTATTCATAACTAGCACGTGACAGCGAGGATAATTTTGAATGTCAACACCCCTTGTGATTAGCACGTGAGAGTAAGGGTAACTTTGGGTATCGACAACAATCATAAATAAAATAAGTAAAAGAGAATAGCGATTCCAAGAACGATATTACATCAACATGCCATGGGATGCACATATTAGATAAAAGACTTCCCAGGGCAACACGAATTTTTCAGTGGAATCTCGAGAATTAGTATCCTAGACCTCTTCTAAGGCTTACATCATCCACAAAATATTGTCACGACATTTAAGGAAAATTTCAAAAAGCATCCTCGAACGTTCACTTTAACAATAGAGTCTTCTTAACGAGCACACTCGAGACCCCAGTCAAATATATTGTACGAGCAAAGCTTCCATCATCAATACACTAATTGCGCACTTCATTATATCGAAACAATAGCTTTTCCTTGATCGATCATTTCATAAGGGCTCTTGAAGCGCTCATTGACAAGGTCCTTAATAGCAATCCATACCCTGTGTTTCAAAAAATTACAATTCGGATTCTCAAATTTATTGGCAGACATTTCGTGGTACCAATATCAATTAAAATAGCAACTTTATATGCGAGAACCGGTCATTTAAGTTTGGGTTTTAAAATAGTGTAACGATTTGTTTTATTGTGATCATTACTAAAAGTCCATGGTGAATGAAATTCCTCTACATTGAAGACTCAAAAATAAAAATATTTATAACAGCATTATTTTCTTTTTGTCGGTGGTTTTCTGATTAAAAAATTATCCTTGAACCGTAACGGTGGTCAAAGAGTAATGGCAGTTTCTCAAGAGAGCAATAAAAAGGTTTAATTCCAATAGAATCGCCCTAAAAATCATCCCTAAATTTATGCTCACACCCTTGAGTCGTCTCGTAATTATGAAGACTATTGAGGGCTTAGCCTAAGTAACATCAATACCGATACGTGACATGACAAGTCAACATATCGTTTTTCAAAAAATAGAGAATTTTGACATGTTGAGACATATTGTATATTTAATGTATATTTTTATATATACATGATAAATTATCATTTTTATGATTATTTTAATCAAATTAATTTGATTCAAATTTACAAATAAATAAATAATCTAGAATGAATTTACACTAAAAACATTAACCCTCCATTTGTTAATATTATCTATTGTTTCAATTTGACAAATTCAACCTCGTTCCAATAACTCAAAAAACTTAGAGGAAAAAAAACAAGCAATCCACATTCAGGAACTTGAGTATCAAATCGTGCAAGAAGAGAAGAGAAAAAAACAAACTTAGGAGATGAATTGTATGTCATGAGAAATGAGAGTCACAAGAGAAGATAAGACTATATTTTTCTTCTTTCCCCATTTATTATTTTTATTATTTATTATTTTTTACATATTTACATGTTGACCCCTCATTTATTAAAAAATTTTAAAATTAACTCCATGCGTGTTAGAATTTCGAACTCGCATATCAGAATTCCCGACTCTTGTGCCAAAGAGTGTTATGAGAATTGATCAGACGTTGAATTTTAACATCTGTTGACTGAGTGTTGAAGAATATGGAGTAGTGTCGGAATGTCTGATACGATATAAAAGTTTTCCAAGAGTGTTGATGCTCCCTAGAGGCGACTAGTAAAACCGCAAAAGAGCACGGCTTCTTTCGTTCCTTCAATAAGATTCGACAACATTAATCTTCTCGAGTCCTCTTGGACCGTCCGCAGGATCCGGATCCTTCTTCTCGACCGTCCGATTGGCTTGAAGTGACGCATGTGGAGCTCCTAGATTCAAGCAGATGTTTCATAACGTGCCACAACCATCGAAATTATGACATTAATCACCGCATTATCTCTAACATTTAATTGCCTTAATTTAAAAAAAAAAATTTGATTTCCTCCGACTTTATATAAGCCTTGCGTCTCTTCATACTTACCCCATCAACTCCATCTAAGCCAAGTAAAGAACACACACAACAAACACACCTTCCTAGCAACACATATATCCTCATTCTTTTTAGGGAAAAAGCCACGAAAAATCCTGAACTTTGCCTAAAGTGACACATTTACCCCAAACTTTTTTTTGTGACGTGAAAAACCCCAAACTTTTCAAACAGTGACACATTTACCCCATCAAGGGCATTTTTGTCTTTTTATTATGTTTTTTACTTTTCTTTTTTTCTTTTTTTCTTCTTCTTCCCTCCGCCGGCCATGGTGGAGCCAGTGGGGGGGAGCCGGCGCCCGGCGAGGGTCACCCTCGCCAGCATTAGGCGAGGGCGGCCCTCGTCGGCGTCAGGCGAGGGCCTCCCTCGCCAGATTTGGCGAGGGCACCCCTCACCAGACGCAAGCAAGGGCCGCCCGACGCCGGCGATGGCAAGGACGGCCCTCACCAGATCTGGCGAGGGCAGGGACACACTTGCCCGACGCAGGCAAGGGCGGCCCTCACCGGCGTTGAGCGAGGATGGCAGGGACACCCTCTCCCGACGCAGGCGAGGGCGGCCCTCGCCGGCGTCAGGCGAGGACGGCCCTCGCCAGATCTGGCGAGGGCACCCCTCGCCTGACACAGGTGAGGGCGGCCCTCACCCGACGCCGGCGAGAGCGGCCCTAGCCCGACGCCGGCGAGGGTCGCCCTAGCCCGACGCCGGCGAGGGCAGCCCTCGCTGGACGCCGGCTTCCCTCCCCCGGCTAGCCGGCGAAGGGAAGAGAGAAGAAAAAAAAAAAGAAAAAAAATGAAAAGACCAAAATGCCCTATAATTTTGGGGTAAATGTGTCACATAACAAACGTTCAGGGTTTTTTGTGTCACAAAAAAAATTTTGGGGTAAATGTGTCACGGTTTGAAAAGTTTGGGGTTTTTCACGTCACAAAAAAAAAGTTTGGGGTAAATGTGTTACTTTGGGCAAAGTTCAGGGTTTTCCGTGGCTTTTTCCCTTCTTTTTATGCCAAACCATCATCATTTAATCGAAAGCTATAGATGGGTAACCAGTAACTTAGGAACGTATGCTCATAATCAACCACGTGAGTAACAACAACTCAAAAAATCAATCCCCTGATTAATCGGCAACACTTAACTAGTACTTTGGTAACTTAATCGAATTACAAAAATATTATTATCATGTCTTATTTTGACACTTTCACATTTTCACTTAATCAAGCAATATTAATTAAATTAAACACCAAGGGTCACTTATTTGTCACCTAAAATATACGAGTATTTTATTTACACTATGGACATGCCACATAATTTATAAAATTAGCAAAACAGCCTACTTTCAAACTTATTTCACAATTAGGACCAATTTTGCATAGTTAGACACATTGTCCAAATTAAGAAATTATCTTTCATAATAACTTAATCACCTATCAAAATAAGGTTCCTCGTGCTGTGAACAGCCCTGAGAACTTTCATTTTTGCATATTCGTCCCTCAACTTGGGGAAATTACAAATTTGCCCCTAAAGCTTCTAAACTCATTTTTTTAACTGGTTTGATTTCCACTAATTAATATTATTTAATAGGCCACTAATTAATATTAAAAATCATAAAATAACCCTGTTAATAGCCCCATCTCAGTTTTGGAAATTTCGAAATTACCCCTAACCTTGTCAAGAATTTACCAAAATACCCATTTTCATGCCTAGTTTTACCATTTTGACATTTTTCTCATACAAGTTGCAACAAAACCTTTTTCGTAATCTCTCGAAGACATTTTAGACATTTTAGACATTTCACTTTTGAATTCAAATCTAATAGTCACAATGGCTTAACAAATAATTATTGAAACTTCCTCACACATACAGTAAAATCTAAACTAAATAAACAAACAATCAAGCAACCAAGTTCAAGAGTACTAATTAGATCAATTTAACTTAGCCCCTAGAGTTTTCACTTACCTCGAATAGAACTTGGATAACTCAAAGCTTTAACCACCTTGTAAACACTAGAAACGGTGAAATTAGAAACTTTAGAAATATAAATGTGAGGCCTTCATCCTTTTCTTCAAATGAGGGTGAGATGAAAGAGAAAGGAAAGAGACATGGAGCTCTCTTTTTCTTTGTAAGAATGAGTTGAATTTTTCCTGAATATTTGAAGTGGCTCCTACGAGCAAAAAGGGGAGATGTACTAGACCACTTCACAAGAGTTAAAAAGGGATAAGATTCATAAACTGTGGTTAAAAAGCAATGATAACTTGAAGAACTTGGGATTGAACGCACATGGCCAAGGGGAACGTATTTATAAGACCTCAATGAGTTACAAAGGATAAGATCCTTTAACCAAGGTTAAAGTCAAGGATGACATCGAGTTAAAAACACTAGGTTAAAATTGAATGAGAGATGGTCAAATTAAAAGGTGACAAATGGCTTAACTCTATGGTTCCAAAGTAGATAACTTGATAATTTACCAAGTAAAATGCTTGAATGAGGAAACATTATTTGAGTTGTAATCATTTCAAGCACTAACAAGAGATAGAGAAGACCTTGACTTGTGTTTTTCATTAGTTAAAAACAATGCATTTTAGTTAACTAAGGTTAAAAGCCATGATAACATTGGGGTTAAAACACATGATGGAGAATATAGAGAGATGTGGAGAATGAATGAGGACTCTTAGGTTGCAAGCTTAAAGAGCATTAATGGGCTAAAGTTAAAAGAAGTGATGTAAGGAATGATGTAAATTATAGATAGGAAACTTGGTGATAAACTAAGGAAATTGACAATCAAATTAGGGAAAAGTGGCTAATAACTTGTGGTTATAAAAAATAGAGAGAATTGTGTGACAATTATCAATGCTCGTATGGAGAAATATGAATCTTATTTCTCTATAGCACAATATACATAATAAATACAATGAAAATTTAGGATGTCACAACTCTACTCCTCCTAAAAAATTTCGTCATCAAAATTTACGTTCACCTGATCAAGAACTGAGGATGCTTATAGTTCATTTCATCATCGCTTTCTACTTCGCTTCTTTCTAATCAAGATATTGCCACAAGACTTTGACTAAAGGAATAGTCATGTTCCTTAGAACTTGTTCTCTTCAATCAAAAATTTGTTTTGGCTTCTTTGTCTAAGTTACTTATTTGTCTATCTCAATTGTCTCTAAATCCAGTACATGAATAGGATGTAGTTCACATTTCCTCAACAAAACACTAACGTAACTACAATGAGCTTCTATTGATATCGCATTCCTCAAATCGACATCATTACGTACATAAAAATACCTATGAAATCTTAAAATTCCATCATCTACCACTTGAAAATCTGGCCTGATGGTTTTATTTATGATGGGCTTAAGGCCCGTCCGCCCATGTTGGGCCTAAGAACCCGGCCCGCAAGATTAGGGCCCATGTGTGAAAGGATGCGTTGAGGGGTTGCGTATTTTGGATGAGATGTTACGTTGAGGGGTTGCGTCTCTTGGAGGAAACGCTTTGAGGGAAAGGAATAAAAGGCACGTACCTTTTGGATGTACGAGTGAGCAGACACTCTCTCCCCCTCTAGACAACGTACGTCAGTCTCTCTCTCTCCCTCCAAGAAGAAAACAGAAAAGAACAGTACGTTTGTTTTTCTCCCCCTAATAGCAACAGCAAGCCCCATTGGTAAACCAAGATCAGATTCTTGCTCGACGTTGGTGTTTAATCTGTGGATAATAAGGTACGCTCGATTCCGTGGTGTGTCTTTGATCGGTGATACATGTTTGTTTTTGGGCTCGTCTTCTGCATTCGTTTTAAGGGTTCGATTTAGTGTCGAATCCGATTTTAGGGAATCAGTAATTCCCAAAATTGGTATCAGAGCCCCGGTTCATGTTTCCCGACCGCTTTTAATGTTTATGAATTAACTTTTTGATTGAAAATTTCGAGAAAAGCGCTGCCGGTCGATCGGAGATGAAAAAATCCCGACACTCGATTCTATTTGTCCCGTTTTTTTTATTTTTTGTAAGTCAAAATTTGTTTATGAAAGCGTAGAATCGAAGCCCTTATCGATACGAGAAAAATGAGTGGCGGATCGCCACCGGGGGCCGCCGGACGCGCCTCCATGCGCAGCCGGAACGAACGGGGGTCATCGGCTCGTGCAACGCACGCGTCGATTCGGTCCCCCACAGGCGCGTGCGACGCACGTGCCGTTTTGGCCAAAGGCGCGTGCGACGCACGCGCACGATGCTGGCGCGTGCCGTGCATGAGCCGGCTGACGTCATCGTGATATCATCCATGCACTCGCGTGGCACGTGCCGGTCAGTTCATCCGACCCGGCCCGACCAGTCCAACCGCCAGACCCGGCCCGACTAGTCCGACCGCTCTCCCCGGTCCGACCCGACCCATTGACCTCTACCCGTCTGACGGTTGGTTGACCGTTGACCATTGACCGACCGTTGACCGTTGACTTTGACCGTTGACCCCCAAAAAAAAAAAAAAGAGGAAAGGGAGGAGGAAAAGAATGTGTTTCTTTTGCCAAGTAATTCTATGTGAATTATATGTAATCCCTGATTTATTCTGCATTTATTGCAGGAATAATGCCTCCCCTTAAGTTGCGCACACCTATTCGCGCAATTACCGATGATCAAAAGGAAATGCTTTCTAGCTTGATAGCTGAGCTAACTGATTATCGATGGGAGAGTGGCGACTTAATTGATCACGTTATTGAAGTCAACGGGAAAATTCAAAAAGTCATATGGAATGGTCGTCCCATGCCACAATCTGAGATGGTGCGATTTTTCATGTACACTCTTCCACAAGAATGGCAATGAGTGTTGAATCGCTTATGGGAAGTCAACAGAGATGCTTCGTATAGGAAAATTGTGATGGCTTTTATAGATGATTATTACTGGATTGTTACAAGGCAAAATATCAAGAAATTGAACAAAAAATGATATTTCCCAGTTCATATATTAACTTGGTGTTAGATATTTTTTTAATGATTCCAAGTTAGGATCTTTGGATGATGATTGGAAACATAGTGACCTTTTGATTCTGAAACCTTTCTTGAAATTATTTATTAATATGATGGGTTTGTGCAAAATGGATGCATAAATGATAGGCATTAATAATTCGTGCATATGCATCTGATATGTTCAGATCGATGGCTTCAGCAACTAAGAACATAATTGCTGATTTGAACAAAGAAGACAAATTGAACAGCGAGAATTGTGAAATATTGAATAAGAAGATTCAATATGTGCTTGAAAAGCAAGAAGCACTAAAAGCTCTTGACCATGTTATGGAAGATCTTGAGGATGCTGTGTGCCACCTTGAGCTAGCAGAGGACCGCCTCGAGGCATTTGAGTGGGATACAGATATTTGCTGTCTTGCTTTCAGCTCAAAAGGGGCTTCGAGCTCTAAGCGCAAGCACATTGATTCGTTCAATATGTGGAAATGCAAGGGATCAAGTCCTTCTTGCAAGAAACCAAAAGTTAACCAACATAAGAGAGAAAAACGTCCTCGAGTGAAGAGTATTTCAAGGGTGAAGTGTTACAACTGTGACCAGAAGGGTCACTATGCTCGCGACTATCATGAGTCAAAGAAGGTACTCACCCCTTGTACTCTCAAGAACTTTGCTAATGTGTCAAGTTCTGTATTCTTAGCTGAATCTAATCCTTTGTGGACTGTAGATTCGGGAGCGACAGACCATGTAGCAAAGGATAGAGAATCCTTTATGGAATTTCGACGAGTACCAACTAGAACTAAGTGGATCTATATGGGAAACAACTCCAGAACAGAAGTAAAAGGGATTGGCATCTGCCAATTGAACATGCGTGGTGGACGCACTTTGTTCCTGCATGATGTGTTGTATGCTCCGGAGATTCGTCGGAATTTAGTGTCTATTTTAGTGTTGGTTAAACTTGGTTTTAATATGAACTTCCATAATAGTGGTGTGGATTTGTATTTGGATACAAATTACTATGGTTGTGGTTATTTTCTAGATGGTTTCATTGTATTAAATATTGACTATGGTAGTGCCAATGTTTGTTATTCCCTTTTCACGTCTCCTAATTTATATGATAATGATGTGAATGTGTGGCATGCTAGACTTGGTTATATTGGCCAACAACGTATGAACAGACTAGCCAAAGAGGGCTTGTTGGGCAACATTGAAAAAATCGATTTGCCCATATGTGAGCATTGCCTAGCAGGGAAAACGACAAAAAAACCATTTGGAAAAGGTAAAAGAGCTGAATTTCCTTTGCAATTAATCCATTCTGACGTTTGTGGTCCGCTGAATGTGAGAGGAAGGCATGTGGTTGTTTATTTCATCACATTTATAGATGATTATACTCAATTTGGATATGTCTATTTGATTTCTCATAAATCTGAAGCATTGAGTTGTTTCAAAAGGTGTATGAACTTGGTAGAAAATCAATTAGACAAGAAAATAAAAGTATTGAGATCCGATCGAGGTCAAGAATATTTATCTGATGAGTTCAGTAAATTATGTGATGAAAAAGGAATAGAAAGACAGTAGTCTATTCCATATACTCCTCAACAAAATGGTGTTGCGGAGAGAAGGAACAGAACCCTACTAGAAATGGTTAGGTCCATGATGGCGCATGCCAACTTAGCTATCACTTTTTGGAGTGATGCGTTATTGACGGCTACCTATATACTTAACCGAGTGCCTTCCAAATCAGTTATTTCCACTCCATATGAGTTATGGACAGGTAAAAAACCGGATTTAAGTTTTCTTAAACCATGGGGTTGTGCTGCCTATACTCATGAGCCCTCTCATAAATTTGGGAAATTGGGTCCCAAAGGAAAGAAGAGTATTTTCATAAGATACTCTGAACACTCGAAAGGGTATGTGTTCATAGGTGAGCAGGAAAGTGGAAGTATAACTAAATTCGAATCATGGGATGTCACATTCTTAGAGAATGAATTTCCTAAGAATGGCGAAATAGGTGAGGATTATTCCCTATTTGAAACCTTGGATCAAGATAATGAACTTAGTGGAGTTCGTCCAAGTGGGAGTAACATGAGAAGTGATGAATTTAATTCAACTCACTCTCAATTACAACCACATGATGAGATGATATCGTCATTATCTAATCCGAGTGGGAGCATGATGGGGAATGATGTGCAAAGTGTACAATCTCCCATACGGCGAACAAGTCGCAAAAGTATTCCTCGTCGACGTTTTGACATTGAAGGGGAAACTTTTATGGTTGCTCCACAAGATGAAGATGAGCCAAGAAATGTTAATGAGGCTCTAAATTTCCCTAGTAAGGAAAAATGGATGCATGCAATGGAAGAAGAGATGGAGTTAATGAAGTCAAACCATGTTTGGGAACTGGTTGATCTTCCAAAGGGACGCAAAGCCATTGGGAACAAGTGGGTTCTCAACATAAAGCATAAAGCTGATGGCTCGATAGAAAGGCATAAGGCTCGCCTTGTGGCGAAGGGGTATAATCAACAGGAATGAATTGATTATGAAAAAACATTTTCTCCTGTAGTGAGATTTACCTCGATTCGTATTATTCTGGCAATAGTGGCTAGTATGGATCTTGAATTACATCAAATGGATGTAAAGACTGCCTTTCTCAATGGAGAATTAGATGAAGAAATATATCTGGAACAACCTGTTGGTTTCATAATGAAAGGCCAAGAAGAAAAGGTATGTCGACTTTTGAGATCGATATATGGCCTTAAGTAGTCGTTAAGACAATGGTATATATGTTTTCATAATGCCATAATGGCATATGATTTTACGATGATTGATGAGGATCATTGTGTATATATCAAAAGATCCAAAGATCAATTTGTGATCATATCATTATATGTTGATGATATACTGATTGCTGGAAGCAATATGGAGTTTGTTAACGCTGTCAAGAGTTGGTTATCTTCCAACTTTGAGATGAAAGATATGGGTGAGGCTGCATACATTCTTGGAGCTAATATTTCAAGAGATCGTTCGAAGAGATCATTATCTCTTTCGCAAGAAACATATATAAATAAGGTTCTTGAACAATTTCGTATGCAAGATTGTAAACCCATAGATACTCCTATTACAAAAGGTGAAGGGTTGAGCCATAGACTGTGTCCAAGGACTCCACAAGAAAAGGAACAAATGAAACATGTTCCTTATGCTAGTGCTGTGGATGCTTGATGTACGCTATGATGTGTACAAGACCTGACATATGTTTTGCAGTTGGAATGATGAGTAGATACCAATCCAATCCAGGTCAAGCACATTGGAAAGCCGTTAAGAGAATACTGAGGTATCTAAAGGGAACTGCTAATTATACGCTGAGTTATCAAGGAGAGGATATGCGACTTGAAGGTTATTCAGATGCTAATTGGGGAGGAGATTTAGATGAAAGGAAATCTACCTCTGGTTTTGCTTTCTTACTGAACAATGGCACCATATCTTGGAGCAGTAAGAAACAAACGTGTATAGCCTTGTCCATAATGGAAGCTGAGTTCGTGGCATTATCAGCAGCAGTACAAGAAGGTGTTTAGCTTAAGAGATTTTTGGATCATTTAGGTGTTATTGGGTATGCTGCAAATCCATTATTGGTTAACTGTGATAGCCAAACAGCTATAGCGTACACCAAAGATCCAAAATATCATGGCAAGACCAAACTTATAGATACCAAGTATAATTTTGTCAAGGATATGGTTGCACGAAAAGATGTGAACTTACAGTACATATCTACACATAGAATGGTAGCAGATCCTATAACAAAGCCAATACCTAGAGATGTGTTTTGTGGTCATGTAAAATCTCTAGGACTGCGTAGAGGCTGATGTACTGAATATTGTAATTTCCCTTAAGTGTTCACATTTAATGAATTTGTGTTTTCATTATTAATGCCTATAAATCTTTGTTTGACGTTTATGCATCTTAATGCTCAGTGCATTATATATAAAGTTGAGAAAGTATGTCGGACAAATGAAAGATTAGTCCACTCACACGGGGTAATCGCCTCTATTTACTGTGTGATAAATAGAGATGAGACGATTTCTAAGCTTATTATCTAGGTGATAATTGAAAGCTCAAGCTTAAAATATATATGTCGCCTTAACTAAGTGTTAAGATGAAGACATAATATTTACTATGTCCGAAAGTAAAATAACCCACATATTTTACTTTATCTGTCTATGATGCCAGATGTGAGTTCTGATGAATTCTATGTACGAGTAGATATGTGAACTCAAGTTAGACATTGGGTATGTCTGAACTATCATCTGTACGGTATTAAAGGTGTAGACATACGCTCCATGGGAAATGAGTTAATACCGTAATATGTATTTCATACTATGTATGCATGAGACGACCAATATGAGTGGCAAAAGTTTGATCTCAACTTTTATGCCGTGTGAGACTCTTGAGGAAAAGAGTTCCTCAATTTAGTGCTGTTATGACTATTACTTATTCTCAAGATTTCTATTTAGTGTTTGCTATCTTAGGATGTTGCCAATGATCATGAATTGATTCGATCTAATGGGACATTTCTAGAAAAGCAAGCTGAACTGAAATTGAGAGTTTCAAGTAAAAAAGAAGATCGAATTTGGAGAATCACATTATAGTTTTGTGTTCACTGGTCGACCAATTATGATTGTCTTTGGGATAATCATAATTGTGTTCGCTCTGCTCGCACTCCTCTCACAGCGCGTGACATGCACCACCTGAGTGGTCTGGTTCTTTTTGCTAGGAAAGCGGGTATTCTCCCGCTTCGAAGTTACTTACACACGTGGGGAGGGACAGATTTTTTGCTTTTCTTGTTTTTGGTCGGAGGTGCGAGATTGAAGGCGAGGCTTGCTTTATTCTCACTGGTAATCTTCGATTGCCCGTTGCCGTGTGAGCTGGATCCATGTAAAATTCAGGAAAACGGATCTGCCACGCCTGTCATCGACCCAATTCATTGATTTTACATTCAAAGGGGACCCGTAGTGTCACTTCGGGTGGCCTCCGCCCACAGTTCACGAGCTCGGCGCGTGTTCGTAGTAGGCACAACGGTCCATCCGAAACCAGCCGCCTAAACGGAGCCTGCCTAACTGAACCCATTCAGACTCTCAGCCATACAATTTATGGTATGGTACTGGTCATCACAATCCGTAATTCATTTTCAGGCGAAAGTATGATAGTCCCTGGAATTATACTCTTTCAAGAAATGGGTGTTCAAGTATACGACCAACCAAGGGTGAGGACCGACGAGGTCAACCTCACTGTCGTTGGGCAAGTGTCCTACTGGATTTGGTGAGGGTCGAGTCTCGCTAGAGGGGGGGTAAGGTCGACCTCAGTGGCCCTCGACTCTAGCCTGTTGTCTAGTTAGAGAAAAAGCAAAAAGATTTTTTTTTTTTTTAAAAAGAGAGAGAAAAGAAAAAAATTCTATAAAAAATTTAAAGTGTATTAAAAATTATTAAAATTATTTACATCAGTGTGTAGGACGATTAGCATCCATATTAGCGATTTTCAACCAAAATTGGTTGAATTGATTAAAATTGCATAAATGCAAAATATGGCTCATAATTTAAGATCAAATTGGTGAAATTATAATAAACTTAAGATTTTTTTGGTAATTCGCCTGCAAAACTATCTTAGGTCATTGTCCAGCACCGTTCAAGAAAAGGTGAGATTTACGACATGAAAAAAAGCATCTTATTTTACGAGGAAATTGAAAGGATAGATAATGAGGACGGAATCTATTGCATATTAGATTGTCCTATTGAAAAAACAAAAAAGGAAAAAAAATGTGTCGCAAATTAGGTGCGGCAATTGAGAAAAGCATTCCGTCATCTCCAACAATTTCCACGTTTGAGGTTATCGTAACGCGGGTCGAGGTCATTGGGTAAAGGCGCTGCTTGATTGACTAATTTAATGTGCATAATTTAACCCACTTTCTTTGCTTAGGGTTAATAAAATATTTAAATAATAAATCACGTATTTATCTAATAGTTTAAGTTTTGAAAATAGCTAGCAATTGTCTCACCAAATTTCATATGCTATCAGAATTGGAAGTCCTGAGTTTGAATTTTTTCAAATCCCATTTATCTCCCCAATTAAATTTACATGCTTAGTATTAGGTAAAAAAGGTTAGAGTAAGTGTGAGGGGAAGTATTAGAATATTTAAACTTCAACTAGCAGTTATGTAACATCGACATGGACACGCGACACGCGACACGACACGACACGTCGACACGTCATTTCTAAAAAAATAAAGAATTCCGACACGTTCTGACACGTTATATATTAAATATATATTTTTATCTATAAAGCAAAAATAAATAAATAAATAAAAGAGCATAAAATTAATTTATATTAAAAATATTAATCCAACATTTGTTAATATCATTCATTGTTTTAATTTGACAGAGATTGAACAAGAAATTCAAAAATTGCAAACATGAAAAAGTAAACTTGAAGGAACATGTCTTGTTTTCTTATACTTATAGGAGATTAGTGAGATTTCTTGTAATCCTAGACAGAGTTTGGAGTTCATGATATAGACTAGCTTGGAGCTCCTCTGCAAAACAAGGTTCGAGAAAAATGAAAATCCAGGACAAGAACTCTCGAAGTATGACAAAAAAAAAGGAAATCACTAAATTTGCCACAGAAAATGTGAGAGATAGCTCACAAGCCAATAACATAGACAAGCGATGCTTGCGAGAGGCGGAAATAAGCAAAAAAAATAAATAAATTATAACTTTAAGTATGTGAGGGCAACAGAACGATGCCAACGAGAAGAGAGAAGTTCCATCATCACTCACAAGAAGATCAGAACTTATAAGTGAGAAACTTGAGAATAAGAATTTTCTTATTTCCCCTTTATTTTTGTTATTTTCATTATATTTCATATATTTACATTTTGACCCCTCAAGTATTGAAAATTTTTAAAATTGATCACATGCGTGTCGGAATCGTGTGTCGGAATTTCAGACTCGTGTGTTGGAGCGTGTCGAGAAGAGTTGACCACGTGTCGAATTTTCCGACACTCGTTGATCGCGTGTCGGAACGTGTCGGAGCGTGTCGGAGCATGTCGAACACGTGTCAGACATGACACGAAGGTTTCCGGAGAATGTCGATGCTTCTTAGACTAGCAGTGGTCTTACCAAATTTCGTGGGGGCTTTGATTGGTTGGACGGTTGTTGCAAGAAAATAGATGAACCGTTGATTCAAGAATAGGTCGTGCTTTTTTTTTTCTTTTTTTTGGTGCATCTGAAAAAACTCAAACACCAAAGCCAACCTAGGGGCATCAAGAAACCCATTGGGCTACTCCATTAGCTTCCCTAGAGCAATGGGCCAAAGAAACCCTCTTGAACCGGCCCAAGACCCGTCGGGCATCATTGATAAGGGCATATACCTCCCACAGAGTTAGATCTAGGGTTGAAATCGCTTGAACTAAAGTCAGACAGTCTGACTCCAACTCCACATCTTCGTACTTCTGCGCTTCGAGGAGAGGGAAGGAGGGATACGGTTTTGCTCTGGAAAGCTGATGACGCCAAGGCCAAACTCGCCGCTACCAGAGTTCCTGACGCTTCCTGGGCAACACGAACAAAGGAGCCCAACGACGAACTTTCCACGTTCAAGGTGTCGAAGTTCGCCTTCAAAGTTCATCCCTTTGGGGAAATCGCCAGATAATTCCTCCGAACCTATGCTATGATTAAGTGTTTTAGCATTCCATTTAGACCAAAAGATAAAGTCATTTTTTGATTTCCATATGCCCCACAAAACTACAGCCAAAGTCTCAAAGGACGGTCGATGGGCTGCTTGGAATGGTTGAATCCCAAGGGCGTGACCGGATCCCATCACGAAACGCCGTTTATAAAGAGACTTTCGGAAGAGGACTCCAAAACTGACGGACACTTACATATGCGCGCACCGTAATTTGTAATCGCGCGTGCATAGACGTAAGTGTTATCGACCGACTTTGCCTCGTTTGGTCCTCTCCCTCGTGATCGATCCCGATTCATTCTTTTCCCTTTTTTTCCGTGTTGTGTCGTGACGGATTTGATCATCCCTTTGGGTCAAAGTTGGTTTCTTTAGCTACTGCTTTACAAGAAGTATTTCCGCAAAGAAATATCTTTAACTGAAAATCGTTCTCTAGCTTCTATTAAAGGGGACAAAGGTTCTATGCCAACTCCGAATAGAGAATATCTCATGCAAAGTAAATTCAACTTCTTTGATCCAAACAGCACAGTACAATCTTGGGCTGAGTTGGAATTTAATCAACGACAAGGCTCACAAGTTACAGGACTAGTCTTGAACTGTCACACCCTAATCCTCGAGCACGCACCCATCCCTCACTAGTCGATTAAATAGCGACGTCCCGGCACGCATCGCCGACCCATTCATTTTAATACGCATGCGGAAGCAGATATAAAATCCCCATATAATAAAACAATAGGATAGGAAAGTAGGGCCAAATTTTTAAAACCATACCAACACACTTATATACATCACAACCAGCATGTATATATTACAATACAACCTATTAAGTTAGGTTCTACACAAGCCAGTTCAAAACAAAGTCTGCAGACAAGGGTGAGGTTTCAATCCTCATCTAGATCCTCCTCTGGGTCCTCCTCCTCAACAATCTCTCATTCTTCCACGTCCTAGCTGGAGCCTTCTGCTGAGTACACCAAAGAGTCAGAATCGCTCTCGAGCTTGGGATCTTTCGCATCTACCACTGATCCATCCTTAGGATCTGCTGTACCCTTCCCGAATGCAACCTCTAATGCATACAGAGGTATATCAGATTCCGGTACAGGGCCCACCCTTTGTCCATCATTATAATGACGATACCATGCCCGGTACTCATGGGGCACCTTATTGGGTTCACCCACATCAACCCAGACTGTGGACTTTATTGGCACATACTCAAGTCCCTCGGGGTGGAAGTGTATCGGAATGTGATAACCTATTTCTGTGAACTTTTTAGGTTGTCCAAAATATTCAGGAGGGTTTGGAGGGGCTGCCATCTAGGGACCTGAAATGTTATCTCACAACGGGGTGAGACGACTTTTCAGCGAGTTCTATCCCCTAAGACCCGATTAGGAAGTAAATACACCCTAAGGGCTGCCTAAACACAATCACGCGGTATAAGACTTACTTGGGCCTCTACTTCTTCCTGCAAATCAGTTTAATTCATAAACTCGCAATCATAACATCCAATCAATTCAATCAATCGGATCGAAGTATCGATCAATCGACTCAGTCGATTCCATGTCATCACGACTCTTTCTTGGTCGGCTCATCTCATACTATCTATAAGTCTGATTATATTAGGACTACTCACTGCTAAGCTGATAAATAGATAGTATAGCTCGCTTCTGAGATGATCGGGTATACTGCTCTCTACTAAACTGCCATATCGCCCGTAGGCTGATATAGTATATCGACAATACTCAATCTAAGCTGATAAGGTATACTGCTCTCTACTAAACTGACATATCGCCCGTAGGCTGATGTAGTAAACCGGTATATTGCTCTCTGCTAAGCTGACATATTGCCCATAGGCTGATATAGTATACCATCCCAATCATACAACCAATTCAACATTTTTATCATTCCCGATAAAAATAGCTATGTGTGGGTACACGGTCGATCTTAGCCAAAATATAATAATTTCACTTTTGAACTTCCCAACAGTTTTAGCAATCCCAAAATAGATTTTTGGCGCTGTAGACTAACGCCCGGTAATTTTCCAATAAATTACCAAAATTAATTAATTTATGAATAAAATCATAAAATCACAATCATGCAAAATTAGCACAAATTAAAGGTCAATTAAGTAAACAGATTGCACCACAATAATCAGCATAAAATTCCGGTCACCGGCTATCCCAGTCTAATTTTCGGAAAATAAATAATTAATTAATTAATTATGGAAAATATTAAATAAATGCCAATAAATCCAACTTAGGCTCGTAATGCGTAATTGAACGCCAAAACGGACCCAAAAAATTTCCGATTCACTCTAGATAAATGCTAGAGTTTTTCTATGCCCTAATTGCACTAACTATCCACCTAACATGCATGGGCAATTAATTAAAATTCGCTAATCTATTCTAGGTATCCACCTAAGCTATGCTTAATTTAATCTAATCAACCCCTAAGCGTGATTAACCTACCAAGCGAGGATTAGTGAGTTAAACTCACTTGTTCGGCGATCCGATCGGTGCAAATCGACGGGGGCGCGACGGGGCTCAATTCTCTCCAAAGCGGGCCTAACTTTCGGGGTCGGGAAAGTCCTCAAAACGGGCCAAACCTTCTACTGGAGACCCACACAATTTCTCTCCGTTCGGTGCTGGTTGGAACGACTTCGGAGGCTGGTCGAGCAAGACATGACAGGCGGAGGCAGCAGAGGTCAATTGCGGTTCTAGGCGGTGGCGGTAGGAGCTCCGGCGAGCTTCGGCAGTGGCTTGGGCGACCACGGTAGCTTGCTGGAGGCGAGGACGGCGGTGAGGCGATGCGGCTGTTCAATGGTGAGGCGCGATGGGTTGGCGAACACGCAGGGCAGCGAGCAGCGATAGATCGGCTCCGACAAGCGGCAGGGGTGATCGGTGGTTGCTGGCTTCCACTGGTCTTTTCCTCTGCAAGTTGAAGTCTTCAAAGCATAATGAAGAAGGAGGATGGCTTGGTCGATGGCAACTAGAGGAGAAAGGGTAACAAGATGGGGTTGGAGGGGGCCATTTGGCCTTAAGTTCTGACAAGTTGTCCCCCTTGAGGGCTCCACCAAAGCAAGGTTGTCTTGCAATACCAAATTTGCACCAAAATCACCCTTCTAGAAGTATTGAAAAGGTCCATAAGTCACAGCCATGGGGGTGCTACGAATTTCAAGTAATTTCTCCTCCATTAGACACCAATTGCTTCTTAATTCACAACAATTTGGCCTCTAAAAATTCCAATATCAAGTCCTCGATCAAATTGGTATTTTTCCTCACCAATTGATCCCACTTACTTCCCAATTGCGCGATAAAAAACAGTCCCTGACTTTTTCTAGACAAAAACGGCCCTAGGACGACTTTTTCCAAAAAAAATCTCGGTTTGCAGAAAAATCTTCGGAGACAGGAGTAGTACAATATCAGTGCCATAAGTTGTGTACGATGCTCACTTTGGTGCCAAAATTTTCCGTCGAATCACTTAAGTGCCAAATCGGAGGAAAAACAATCATTTTGGTGCCACCGGCGAGAAATTCCGACCAAAATGATTACGTGGCTTTTATATTTAAAAAAAAAACGACAAAGCCTTTAAACGACGTCGTTTTCCATCCTCCTTAAGAAAACAACGTCGTTTTTCCGTCCTAAGTGGATGGCCTCGAGAAAACAACGTCGAACAACTCATTTGGGTTTTTTGTTGTTTTATTTGGGGATTGAAATTAGGGTTTTTTTGTCCGATCCTTGCCCAACGCCGGCCGCCGTCGCTCGGCCTCCATCGCTCGGCCTCTGTCGCTCGGCCTCTATTGTAGTAGCACCGTGTCCCAATCTCGGTAACATTTCCCCAGCTTCAACATCCTCAAATTCTTCAAGCTGGGAACGCGTCCAGCAACTTCGAGTGGGCGTGGAGGGCGAGCCTCTGGCGGCTCTGGCCTTCGATTACAAGCCAGCGGCGGCACACAAGGGAGCATCGGCCCCGGTCGCCAGAGCTTAGGTACTGGAAGACGCAGGCTAGGCACTCGTCGGGGAGATCAGAGATGGAGAGGGAGAGATCGGAGGCGGCGCACTCATCAGCGGCCTCCCCGAGCACCGGCCAGATCACGGCCTTTGACTTGGCCGCCGAGTGGCCGTCGTCGGGGTCGAGGTTGGGGTCGGGGTCAGAGCCGCGGCTGCCGAGCGTGTGGGCCATTAAGGACGACGACTGGCCCATCATCGATGGCTTATCTTCTCTCTCTCTCTCTCTCTCTCTCTCTCTCTCTCTCTCACTCTCAATTTGGGGATTTAGGGTTTTGAATTGAGGGAGAGACACCAAACGATGTCGTTTTGTTGTTTAAATGCTTATTGTACTCTCCGGTAGGACACATCAGCTTCAAAAATTAATAAAAAAGTGCCACGTCATATTTCCGGCCAACCAGATCGGAGTTGGCACCAAAGTGAGCGTTTTTCAAACTTTTTGGCACTTAAGTGATCCGACAGAAACTTTTAGCACCAAAGTGAGTGCCGTACACAACTTATGACACTGATAGTATACTTATCCCCTTCGAAGACTAAGTCAACATTCCTAAAATTAATTGTGACATGACAAAACTTTCAATTTCTGAAATCGGACTCAAATTCGTGGTTAATTTCAATCTGGCGCGTTTTTAGTGTGATCTAGGTTACCAGGTAGCTTTCAGAAATTTTTATTGCAAATGATCCGTGATCGATTTTCTTCATGCTACAATGAACCCACTCGACACATTGGCGACTCTCGGTTGTCGTGAAAATCTCGAGGATTCAAATACGGACACAGGGTACCAAAATGATAGAGAAATCAGTCTAGTACCGATCGACGAGAATTTTCCAATTTAGTGGAGTCACCCACGTTTAGCCACACATCTCCGTCGAACTGACCTATCTGATCCTTGATCGATTTTTAATTGTGCCGTAATGACCTCTAAAGATGAGCACGGTCGAGTAGCCGATTCCTGATCAAATTCTCAAGTCTATTGTATTAAAATTCCTTAATGGCTTTCCCATATAGTTTCGTTATCTCAAGAGTGATCAGCTCTGAGAACAGCCCTATAGGCGTGTCAATGAAATGCCCGATTAATTTAATTAAAAGCAGAAGTGAAAATTTGGGATGTCATACCACCGCCTAAGGTGGCTCAGTTGGATAAGGCTCTGCTGATCCTTTGCGAGGAGGTGAGGAGTTCGAATCCCGCTGGACGCACGGGGTTTTAAGCACGACGTCGGGGTGGTGGGTCCTCTGCTAGCGTTGCTCTAGGGTTTACCCGCCGGTTATCGGCTGTACGGGGTTCCCTAGGTAACCAAAAAAAAAAAAATTTGGGATGTCACAACTCTTCCCCTCTTATAAAAATTTCATCCTCGAAATTTAAACCTTTACAATACTTAAGCAAAAAGGTGGAGGTACAACTGTTTCATTGACTCTTCAGTCTCCCATGTTGCTCCTTCAGTACCGTGGTGTTACCAGACCACTTTGACCAACGGAATGGTCTTTGTACGCAGAACTTGTTCTTTTCTATCCACGATTTGAACCGGGCTTTCAACGTATGACGCTCGGTCATCCATGTCCAATTCTTCGAAATTAGGCACGTGGGTCGGGTCAGGCTCGTACTTCCTCAACATCGACACATGAAAGACGTCGTGCACTTGCCCCAACCTCGGCAGCCACACAAGACGATACGTTAAGGTCCCGACACATGAAAGACGACCTACGTACCTCGGACTCAATTTCCCTTTCTTACCAAAGCGCAAAGTTTCCCTCATTGGTGACACCTTCAGAAAAACGTGATCACCAACTTGGAATTCCAATGGTCTCCGGCGCTTATCTACATAACTTTTCTAACGACTCTGAGCGGTCTTTAGTCTACCTCTGATCACTGCGACGGCATCCACTGACTGCTGGATCAACTCTGGGCCTATAATGTTTCTTTCCCCAACTTCATCCCAACAAACCGGTGTCCTGCACACTCTGCCATACAAGGCTTCGAAAGGAGTCATCTGGATACTCTGTTGATAACTATTGTTGTAGGCAAACTCCACCAGATGAAACTGTTCTTCCCAACTTCCTTTAAAATCTAGCACACAAGCTCTCAGCATGTTCTCGAGGGTTTGAATTGTTCTTTCAGACTGGCCATCCATCTGAGGATGATATGTCATGCTATACTACAGCTTGGTACCTAAGGCACTTTGTAAGCTCTTCCAAAAGGCGGCGGTAAATCTGAAGTCTCGATCTGAAGTTATCGTAATCGGCACTCCATGTAGACGAACTACTTGACGCACGTACAGATTTGCGTGTCTATCCAAACTGAGGTCCTTTCAAACTGCAATGAAGTGAGTCGACTTTGTCAGTCTGTCGACCACTACCCAAATCGAATCATTACCTCTCTGACTCCTCGGTAGTCCGATCACGAAATCCATTGTGATATGCTCCCATTTCCACTCTGGGATCTCAAGAGATTGCAGAAGTCCTCCCGGCTTACAATGCTAAGCTTTAACCTGCTAACACGTCAAACACTTGGTGACATGCTTGGCAATGTCCGCCTTCATACCTGACCACCAATAGTATTCACGCAGATTCTGATACATCATGGTACTACCAAGATGAATGCTGTAACTGCTACGATGTGCTTCTGATAGAATATCCTCTCTAAGCTCCACATTGTCAGGTACAACCAATCATCCTCAGAACCTTAGTGTTCCGTCATCAGAAATCTAAAAGTCAGCATTTCTTTTCTCGATGTCCTCTTGTAAAATTTTATGAACATCTGGGTCTGTCGGTTGGAGTAGCTTGATTCTGATCTGGACATCTGACTCAATTCTGAGGGTGGCCATAAGACTCGAAAGGTGGCCTATCTCAAACTTGAATATCGAATCTCGAGCTCTCTCGATTAAATTCTACTCCTTCACCAACAAGTGAGCAACTGAAGACTTTCGACTCAAAACATCAGGGACCTTGTTCGCCTCCCCAGGGTGATATAGGATATCACAGTCGTAATCCTTCAGCAGTTCCATCCATCAACGATGTCTCATATTCTGCTCCTTCTGAGAGAATAGGTACTTGAGACTTTGATGGTCCGTGAAGATCTGGAACTTTTCTCTGCACAAATAGTGTCTCCAAACCTTCAACGCGAAAATAATTGCCGCGAGTTCTAAGTCATGCGTCGGGTAATTCTGTTCATGAGGCCTCAACTGACAGGAGGCGTATGCAACAACCCTGCCATGTTGCATCAGCACGCAACCCAACCCTCTGAACGATGCATCACTATAGATCTCGAATCCTCTAGGACCAGATGGAATGGTCAACACCCGTGCGGTAGTCAGCTTTTCCTTAAGCTCTTGAAAACTACGCACGCACTTGTCGGTCCATACAAACTTTTCCTCTTTCTTCAGGAGTTTTGTCAAAGGTGACGCTAATGATGAGAACCCTTCCACGAACCTTCTGTAATAACCTGCCAAACCCAGAAAACTTCTGATCTCTGTCACGGTAGTTAGTCTTGGCCAGTTAATCACTGCTTCAATCTTGCTCGGGTCCACGGAGATTCCTTCGCCTGAAATCACGTGACCTAAGAAAGCAACATGAGTCAACCAAAACTCGCACTTGCTGAACTTGGCGTACAACTGATGAACTCTCAGCGTCCGCATCACTAATCTCAAATGACTCTCATGCTCTTCGTCACTCCTCGAATACACCAGATATCATCGATGAACACGATCACAAACTGATCCAGATATTCCTTGAATACTCGGTTCATCAAATCCATGAAGGCAGCTGGAGCATTTGTCAACCCGAATGGCATCACTGTAAACTCGTAATGACCATACCGAGTACGAAATGCTGACTTAGGAATGTCCTCCTTCCTGATCCTCAGCTGATGATATCCTGTCCTCAAGCCGATCTTCGAAAATATCGACGCTCCTTGCAATTGATCAAACAAGTCATCGATCCTCGGGAGTGGATACTTGTTCGTGATCGTGACCTGATTGAGTTACCCATAGTCAATGCACAGGCGCAATGAACCATCTTTCTTCTTTACGAATAGAACTGGTGCTCCCAAGGTGATGCACTAGGACGAATGAATCCCTTGTCCAATAACTCCTGCATATGCATCTTCAGTTCTTTCAACTCAGATAACGCCATCCGATAAGGAGTCTTAGAGATTAGCTCTGTCCCAGGTGCTAACTCGATCACGAACTCAATTTCTCTTTCTGGCGGTAATCCCGGCAATTCCTTCGGAAAGACATCTGGAAATTCTTGTACCATAATAATGTCTTCCATCTTCAGCTCCTCAACTGTCGTATCCACGACAGTTATCAGGTAACCTTGACAATCCTCGTCTAACAAATGAGTTACCTCTGGCGACGAGATCAAGATAATCGAGGGTCCTCCTCAATTCCCGACAAACTCGAAGCTCTCACCCTCTAACAGGTCAAACTGAATCGCCTTACAATAGTAGCCCATTTTAGCTCTTTGCTTGGTGAGCCAGTCCATGCCAATTATTAAATCAAAGTCATACATGGCTATGACTAATAAATCTATTTTCCACACTCGCTCAGCAATCGCTAACTTGCAACCAGAACAACCCAAAGCAGTTATCACTTTATCCTTCAATAGTGTAGATATACTAACTGCCGACTCCAATTATATAGGATTGACTCCTATCAACTTAACATATTGCTCGGCAATAAAGGAATGGGTTGCTCCTAGGTCAAATAAAGCATAAGCAGGATGGTCGTTCAACGAAACCATACTTGTGATCATGTCAGGCACAGCCTCTGCCTGACCTTGTGTGATGGCATACACCGTGCCTTGAATTGCAGGTCTAAGCTGTCCTCCTTGTGGCGTGTTCTAAGGCGTATACCTCCTGATCTGACCCCTCTGTGGTGGCAGCGGCGGCAACTGCGATTGTCCTCTTGGCCTGCTAGGACAATCTTTGGCCCTGTGACCCTGCTGGCCACATTCGAAACAGGCGCCCGTCCTTCGAGGGCACTGATTCACACCATGCTGTCTTCCACAAAGGCGACACATCTCGATCCGGCTCGGTCCAGACTTTCCAACTCCACCCTTCCTGTTGGGCGAGATCTGGAATCTACCTCCAGTCATGGGCTTCTTTCCCTAACGGATCCCTTCTCTGTGAAAGTTAAACCTCGATCCAGACGAGGCAGGTTGCTCATTCAAACCTCTCTCTATCATCTGGGCTTGACGATAGACTTCTCGATATTCTGTCAGATCCAACGATAGCAGAGGTTGCTTTAGTTCAGAACGAAGACCATTTCTGAATCTTTGGGCTTTTTCTTCTGGGTCCTTAATCAACCTCGGAGTATATTGAGAAAGCTCCGCGAATTTGACCCCATACTGGTCAATAGTCATACTCCCTTAGTGGAGGCACTGAAACTCCTCCATCTTTTGTTCTCGGGCAGTACCCGAAAAATATTGATTGTTAAAAGCTTTGAGGAAGGCGCCCCACACCGGGACCACACCTTCCGGAAATACTGTATCCTTGGCGGCTCTCCACCAGATATTTACATTGCCTTGAAGTTGGTACACAGCCAATACCACATTCTTCTCTTCGTTGCACATTAGAAGTGCAAACGCTTTCTCGAGATCCTGGATCCAGAGCGACTCAGCTTCTGGATCTCTTGTCCCAATGAACCTCGACGGGTTCAACTTCAAAAACTGTTCGACGAGCTTATGGATCGGTCCCTCTCTCTACACCAGTACATTCTCAGGTTGAACTTCTGCGGGTGCGGCCTCAGCGGTGGCGGCAACGACAGCAATAGCAGCGGCGGCAGCAACAATGGCTTGATTCTGTGCCTGCTGTCTTGTCACGTCTCTCATTGCCTCTAACGCCTGCATAATCCCTTCGATTCTGGGATCACCAGGGGCTGCTACCCCGACACCAACGGGAGGTGGTGCCACTCCACTCGCGCTAGCCTGTGCTGGCACTCAACCTTGGCCTCCTAGGGTACTGACCCTGGTTAGCATTCAACCTCGAGTCATGGCCTAACAGTTCTCTTGCTAGGAGTTCTTAGCTCATGATCACTCATGGCTTAGCTTTATCTACTGAAACCTGCTTCCAATTCCACACCGAATTAGAAACAGAGTGATCTAAACCACAGGTAATTCTAACAATCAGCTACCATAGACATGCACCGGCATGAATTTAAAGGCCATCCTATTACTATCCCATAGACCATCGCATTTTATCACTCCAATCCTAAACCATCGCTCTGATACCACTTAAACGGGGATGTCATGCCCCGATCCTCGAGCGTGCGCTCATCCCTCACTTGTCGATTAAATAGCGACATTCCAGGACGCACCGCCGACCCATTCATTTTAATACGCATGCGGAAGCAGATATAAAATCCCTAGACAATAAAACAATGGGATAGAAAAGTATGGCCAAATTTTTAAAACCATACCAACAACACTTATATACATTACAACCAGCATGTATATATTACAATACAAACTATTAAGTTAGGTTCTACACAAGTTAGTTCAAAACAAAGTCTACAGACGGGGGTGGGGTTTCAATCCTCATCTGGATCCTCCTCTTGGTCCTCCTCTAGGTCCTCCTCCTCAACAATCTCTCCTTCTTCCACGCTTCAGCTGGAGCCTTCTGCTGAGTACACCGGAGAGTCAGAATCGCCCTCGAGCTTGGGATCTTTCGCATCTACCACTGATTCATCCTTAGGATCTGCTGTACCCTTCCCGAATGCAACCTCCAATGCATACAGAGGTACATCAAATTCTGGTACAGGGCCCACCCTTCATCCATCATTGTTATGGTGATACCACGCCCGGTACTCATGGGGCACCTTATTGGGTTCACCCACATCAACCTAGACTGTGGACTTTGTCAGCACATACTCAAGTCCCTCGGGGTGGTGGTGTATTGGAATGTGATAACCTATTTCTGTGAACTTCTTAGGTTGTCCAAAATATTCAGGAGGGTTTGGAGGGGATGCCATCTAGGGACCTGAAATGTTATTCCACAATAGGTGAGACGACGTCTCAGCGAGTTCTACCCCCTAAGACCCGATTAAGAAGCAAATACGCCCTAAGCACTACCTAAACACAATCAAGAGGTATAGGACTTACCTGGGCCTCCACTTCTTCCTGCAAATTAGTTTAATTCATAAACTCGCAATCAAACATCTAATCAATTCCAATTGAAGCATCAATCAATCGACTCAATCGATTCCATGTCATCACGACCCTTTCTTGGTCCGCTCATCTCATACTATCTATAAGTCCGATTATATTAAGATTGCTCACTCCTAAGCTGATAAATAGATAGTATAGCTCGCTTCTAAGATGATCGGTATACTACTCTCTGCTAAGTTGCCATATCACCCGTAGGCTAATATAGTATACCGACAATGCTTAATCTAAGCTGATAAGGTATATTGTTCTCTGCTAACCTAACATATTGCCCGTAGGCTGATATAGTATACCGATATACTGCTCTCTGCTAAGCTGACATATCGCCCATAGGCTAATATAGTATAACATCCCAATCATACAACCAATTCAACATTTTTATCATTCCCGATAAAAATAGCCGTGTGTGGGTACACGGTCGGCCTTAGCCAAAATATAACAATTTCACTTTTGAACTTCCCACCAGTTTCAGCAGTCCCAATATAGATTTTTGGCGCTGTAGATCGACGCCCGGTAATTTTCCAATAAATTATCAAAATTAATTAATTTAGGAATAAAATCATATAATCACAGTCATGCAAAATTAGCACAAATTAAAGCTCAATTAAGTAAACAGATTGCACCACAATAAACAGCATAAAATTCCGATCACCGGCTATCCCGGTCTAATTTCTAGAGGCTATCCCGGTCTAATTTCTAGAAAATAAATAATTAATTAAATAATTACGGAAAATATTAAATAAATGTCAATAAATCCAACTTGGCCCGTAATGCCTAATTGAACGCCGAAACGGACCCGAAAAATTTTCGAGTCACTCTAGATAAATACTACAGTTCGTCTAGGCCCTAATTGCACTAACTATCCACCTAACATACATGGTCAATTAATTAAAATTCGCTAATCTATTTTAACTATCCACCTAAGCCATGCTTAATTTAATCTAATCAACCCCTAAGCATGATTAACTTACTAAGCGAGGATTAGTGAGTTAAACTCACTTGTTCAGCGATCCAATTGGTGCAAATCGACGAGGGCACGACGGGGCTCGATTCTCTCCAAAGCGGGCCTAACTTTCGAGGCCGAGAAACTCCTCAAAACGGGCCAAACCTTCTGCTGGAGACCCACACGGTTGCTCTCTATTCGGTGCTTGTTGGAACGACTTCAAAGGCTGGTCGAGCAAGACACGACATGCGAAGGCAACAAGGGTCAGTCGCGATTCCAGGCGGTGGTGGTAGGAGCTCCGGCGAGCTTCGACGGTGGCTTGGGCGACCATGGCAGCTTGTTGGAGGTGAGGACGGCAGTGAGGCAATGTGGCTGTTCGACGGTGAGGTGCGGTGGGTTGGCGAATGCGTGGGGCAGCGAGCGGTGATAGATCGACTCCGGCAAGCGGCAAGGGTGATCGGCGGTTACTGGCTTCCGCTGGTCTATTCCTCTGCAAGTTGAAGTCTTCAAAGCACAATGAAGACGGAGGAGGGCTTGGTCGATGGCAGCTAGAGGAGAAGGGGAACAAGATGGGGTTGGAGGGGGCCACTTGACCTTAATTTCTCACAAGTTGTCCTCCTTGAGGGCTCCACCAAAGCAAGGTTGGCTTGCACTACCAAATTTAGACCAAAATCACCCTTCTAGAAGTATTGAAAAGGTCCATAAGTCACAGCCATGGGGGTGCTACGAATTTTAAGTAATTTCTCCTCCAATAGACACCAATTGCTTCTTAATTCACAACAATTTGGCCTCTAAAAATTCCAATATCAAGTCCTCGATCAAATTGGTATTTTTCCTCACCAATTGATCCCACTTGCTTCCCAATTGCGCGATAAAAAACGGTCCCTGACTTTTTCTGGACAAAAACGGCTCTAAGACGACTTTTTCCCAAAAAGTCTCGGTTTGCAGAAAAATCTTCGGAGACTGAGTCAACGTTCCTAAAATTAATTGTGATATGACAGAACTTTCAATTTCTGAAATCAGACTCAAATTCGCGGTTAATTTCAATCTGGCGTGTTTTTAGCGTTACCTAAGCTACCGGGTAGCTTTCAGAAATTTTTAGTGCAAATGACCCGTGGTCGATTTTCTTCGAGCCACAATGAACCCACTCGACACATTGGCGACTCTTGGTTGTGATGAAAATCTCAAGGATTCAAATACGAACACAAGGTACCAAAACGATAGAGAAATCAGTCTAGTACCGGTCGACGAGAATTTTCCAATTTAGTGGAGTCACCCAATTTTAGCCACACATCTCCGTCGAACTAACCTATCTCTAATCCCTGATTGATTTTTAATTGTGCCGTAATGACCTCTAAAGATGAGCACGGTCGAGTAGCCGATTCCTAGTCGAATTCTCAAGTCTATTGCATTAAAATTCCTTAATGGCTTTTCCATATAGACTAGTTATCTCAAGAGTGATCAACTCTGAGAACAGTCCTATAGGCGTGTCGATGAAATGCCCGATTAATTTAATTGAAAGCAGAAGTGAAAATTTGGGATGTCACACGAACTATGCCGGAATTCAATTAATGACACGAATTGAGAATTGTAGAATACAAATAGAATCCAATCTACAACATTATACCAAGTTAGTCAGATACAACGCTGAAATTTAATCAACGACGATGCACCAAAATATAGAAACATACTGAAATCTAATCAATGACAGGAATTTAAAAGCTACAGCTAGGGAGATTAAAGTGCAGTACAAGAAAATTAAAGATAAAAAGATAGCATGTTGGTTGATTTGACAGGTTTCTCGCTAGATGGCTAGTGGTTTTTATAGTGAAAACTTGATAACCGTTCAGTAATTGTGTTCTCTCTAGCAACTACCCCTGGCCTTGTCCACCTTCCCTCTTTCCCGTGGATCATTCCGCCCATGCCTCACATAATCGTCTTGGGGGTTGTATAGTTATCGATAATCATTTTGTGACTGGGTTATCGAAAATGGTTGAAGACCTTTCAAGAACGTTTGTAGCCACCGCCACACCTCTATTATTGTACCCAATTTTTATAATTAGCTGGGTGTTCATTGTTTGCCATTGGTTATAATTAGGGGCGAACAATTTCAGATTGCATTCAAGTTACTTGAAACCTATAACCTACTCTTTTGAATATGTTCATTAATTTTTGAAACCTAGAACATACTCTGCATACCTAGAAACTTGAAATCTATCCTGTAGTAGGTTCCAAAGTTTACTCAAGTTTCATTTGTACTCTAATCTAAATGATTACGGTGAATCATCACCTCTAATGATCACCAAATAAAGTCAATCATGATCGATTATGCATGAGAAAGAGGACCAAACTAGACAAAGTCACTCGGGTATAAACCTAAATATGCTCGAAGGGGGCCCAACAGAAACATACATATGTTCAATATTGATTTGACATAACCCGTGATAATCACAAGCAATCGTTCATTCACTCTTTCTCAAGACCTCTTCACATTCTCTATAACCATCCTCTTTCGCACCTTGTTACTTCACTTATTGTCGATACTCAAGTGCCTTTTTCATTCCCAAGTTTAAAAACCAATCGAAAAAATGGCTCTTGATATCACCAACGTTCTTGATGCCGAATAACGATGATCCAAACTCAAGAACTTCTCCTCTATTGCCCTCTATATCACTAGCTCAATAAGACGGCCCTTCACCCTTGGTGCTTAGGAAACACTCCTTTGTAATGATGATTGTCACGACCCCCTTTACTCAGAGGTTGAGCTACGGGTCATTTTGCGACATCCCAGGTTTTTTCGCCATCCCGAATTCATTTGCTTCTTATTTACGCACATGCAGAAAGCGTAAACATACAATCCCCGACACAAATAACATGGGAACGTGAGATACAAACACACTAACATACTTTATATATTACATGAGTAGTGATGATTACAAGCCTATCTTACATACAAAAGTGGCTTGGGGTATCCCTGTCTCCGCTACGGCGGGTACTCTCCAAAATTGGAAACCCTTGTACTACTACTTGGCTAATACATATGAGCTTAGTCCAAACACTTGGATGGATCCTCGTTATCACTAAGATTCTGATTCGGGTTATCAGGTCCACAGAGAGGTCCTATCCAAGTATTTCCATGCAACCTACACCATGCTTCGAAATGTATCGAGACAAGCTCGTCCAAGCCTTTTTCTATCCACACAATGGATGATATTTTGCGATAAGTAATGTCAGTATCTACATTGAACATCCGTCATAGTAGTATGTATCTTTACAGGGCAACCAAAATGTACAGTAGCCATAATTCTAAGTACCTATAAAAGAAACAGGTGTGAGTACTTGGAATACTCTATAAGTATAGCTTTTGGCCTTCGAATAAAACATCGATTCATCATCAACACCAGTCAATCATTTCATGCAAATCATGGTGAAGGCAAATCAATTGCAAGATGCAACCAAGCTTCAAGGACAAATGAATGACAATTCTCGCAATCATTCGTGCATATGATGCATGCCCTGAGCTTATGCACTCCAGCCTTTCTTTCTTGCTCATGCATGTCATGCTTGTTAAGCTTTTTTCTTGTGCTCAGGACTCAAACCCAAGTCTTCCCAGAGTCGTCTTTGTCACGCCCCGATCCTCAAGCACACGCCTATCCCTCACTGGTCAATTAAATAGCGACATCCCAGGACGCATCGCCGACCCATTCATTTTAATATGCATGCGGAAGCATATAAATAATCCCCAGACAATAAAACAATGGGATATGAAAGTAAGGCCATAAATCTCGAACCTGAAAAACAACCACACTTATATACATTGCAAACCAGTGTATATATATACAATGCGAACTACCAAGTCAGGTCCTACTCAAACAAGTTCAAAAAACAAAGTCTGCAAACAGGGGTGGGGTTTCCAATCTACTCCGGGTCATCATCCTCCACGATTTCTCTTTCTTCCACACCCCAGCTGGAGCCTTCTGCCAAGTACACCGGAGAATCAGGATCATCAAGGTTGGGATCCTTCACGTCCACCACCGATCCATCCTTAGGGTCTGCAGTACCCTTACCAAAAGCAACCTCCATCACATACAGAGGTATATTAGATTCTGGCATAGGGCCCTCCCTCGTCCATCACTGTAATGGCAATACCATGACCTGTATCGGTGGGGCACCTTTTTGGGTAAGCCCGCATCAACCCAGACTATGGACCTCACTAGTACGTACTCTAACCCTTCAGGGTGCCCATGTATCGGAATGTGATAACTCTATTCTGTGAACTTCTTTGGTTCGCTAAAATGTTCGGGCGGGGCTGCCATCTATGGACCTGAAAATGGTTATCCCACAACGGGGTGAGACGATATCTCAGCGAGTTCTACCCCCTAAGCCCTTATTAGGAAGAAAATACGCCCTAAGGGCTGCCTAAACACAATCACGAGGTATAAGACTTACCTGAGCCTCCACTTCTTCCTGCAAATTAGTTTAATTCATAAACTCGCAATCACATCATCCAATCAATTCGGATCGACTCAGTTGATTACATGTCATCACGACCCTTCCTTGGTCGGCTCAATTCATACTATCTATAAGTCCGATTATATTAGGACTACTCACTACTAAGCTGATAAATAGATAATATAACTCGCTTATGAGATGATCAGGTATATTGCTCTCAATCTAGGCTGCCATATCACCCGTAGGCTGATATAGTATATTGGTATTGTTCAATCTAAGTTGATAAGGTATACTACTCTCTGCTAAGCTGACATATTGCCCGTAGGCTGATACTGCTCTCAGTCTAAGCTGACATATCGCCCGTAGGTTGATATAGTATACCATCCCAATCATACAACCAATTCAACATTTTTATCATTCTCGATAAAATAGCCGTGTGTGGGTACACAGTCGGTCTTAGCAAAAATATAATATTTTCAATTTTGAAATTCCCACTAGTTTCAACAGTCCCAAAATAGATTTTTGGCACTGTAGACCGATGCCCGGTAATTTTCCAATCAATTACCAAAATTATTAAAGTTTGGGATAAATACCCAATTTCATAAAACACAGCCAATTGCACGAAATAACAATCAATTAAATAAACGGAATGCACCACTGCAATCAGCACGAAATTCAGATCACTGGTTATCCCGGTTTAATGTCCGAAAAATAAATAATTACAGAAAATAATTAATAAATGCAATAAATAGCAACTTAGGCCTATAAAGCCTAATCAAATGCCGAGATGAACCCGGAAAATTTCCGAATCACTCTAGAAAAATACTAGAGCTTGTCTAGGCCCTAATTGCACTAACTATCCACCTAACATGCATCGGTAATTAATTAAATTCACTAATCAAATCTAACTAACCACCTAATCCTAGCTTAGTCTAAACTAATCAACCCTTAAGCATAATTAACTTGCTAATCGAGGATTAGTGAGTAAAACTCACTTGTTTATCGAACCGCTCGGTTCAATTCGATGAGGACGCGATGGGGGACGATCTTCTCCAAAGAGGGCTTGGCTTTCGGGGTCCGGAACACCTCCATAACGGGCCTAAACCTCTACTGGAAACCCACACTTTCAGTTGCTGTTTGGTGGCTTCAATGACTGATTGGAGGCTCAGTTGAGGTGGGGATGGACCGAGATGAGTTGAGGGGACCAAACCGTGTTCAAGCGGTGGCGGTGGAAGCTCCGGTGGTGGCTCACGGTGGCGGACGCGAGCTGGACAACTCTGGCATGGACAGAGGCAGCAAGCAGGGGTAGGGACGGTGGTAAGGCGCAGGTGGACGGCGAGATAAGAGTGCAACACGCGTGTGGGGCGGAAACAGCAAACAGTGGCGGTGTGCGGTCCGTCGGGCGTCTACGGCGGCGAGGGCTGCTCGGCGGCTTCTCTGGCTTTACTGGAGCTGAAAACGCAAGGAGATGGGGGAGAAAGAAGGGGGTCGACGGCTACAAAGGGGGAGGAGGAGACAAGTTGCTTGGTGGGACCTCTTGGTCTTCAACCTTATCATTTTGGTCCCCTTGACCATTCCCCTTCCACAACTAGCTTCCATGGCCAAAAATCAGCCACTGAGGCCCCTTCTAGAAGCTCGAGATGGTCTAAACGTCGTGGGCAGTGGGGGCACACGAATTTGGCTCGGTTTCTCTTCAATTGGACACTCGATCCTTCTTGATTCAACACAAACCGGCATCTATAAATTCCATTATCGAGTCAATAATCAAATTGGTATTTTTTTCTCACAAATTGAACCATCTTGCTTCCCAATTTCGCGATCAAAAACGATCCCCGACATTTTCTGGACAAAAACGGCCTTACGACGACTTTTTCCCAAAAAAGTCTCGGTTTGCAAAAAAATCTTCTAAGACTGAGTCGATGTTCTTAAAATGACTTGTGGCATGATAGAACTTTCAATTTCTGAAATTGGATTCAAATTCACGGTTAATTTCAATTTGGCGCAATTTTAGCGTGACCTAGGCTACCGGGTGGCTTTCAGAAATTTTTAGTGCAAATGACCCGTGGTCGATTTTCTTCGAGCCATAATGAACCCACTCGACACATTGGCGACTCTCGATTGTCGTGAAAATCTCGAGAATTCAATTACGGACACAGGATACCAAAACGATAGAAAAATCAGTCTAGTACCGGTCGACGAGAATTTTCCAATTTAGTGGAGTCACCCACGTTTAGCCACACATCTCATTCGAACCGACCTATCTCTAATCTCTGATCGATTTTTTTAACTGTGTCGTAATGACCTCTAAAGATGAACACGGTCGAGTAGCCGATTCCTAGTCGAATTCTCAAGTCTATTGCATTAAAATTCCTTAATGGCTTCCACAGATAGTCTAGTTATCTCGAGAGTGATCAGCTCTGAGAATAGCCCTACAGGCGCAACAATGAAATGCACGATTAATTTAATTGAAAGCAGAAGTGAAAATTTGGGATGTCACAACTCTTCCCCTCTTATAAAAATTTCGTCCTCGAAATTTAAACCATTACAATCTTTAAGCAAAAAGGTGGGGGTACAAACGTCTCATCAACTTTTCAGTCTCCCACGTTGCTCCTTCAGTACCGTGGTGTTGCCAGACCACTTTGACCAACCGGATGGTCTTTGTATGCAGAACTTGCTATTTTCTATCCACTAGCTCAACCGAGCTTTCAACGTATGACACTCGGTCATCCACGTCCAATTCTTCAAAATTAAGCACGTGGGTCGGGTCAGGCTCGTACTTCCTTAACATCGACACGTGAAAGATGTTGTGCACTTATGCCAATCTCGGTGGCAACGCAAGACGATACGCTAGGGTCCCGATTCTCTCTAGAATTTTAAATGGGCCTACGTACCTCAAACTCAGTTTTCCCTTTTTGCCAAAGCGCAACGTTCCCCTTATCGGTGACACTTTTAGAAAAAGGTGATCACCAACTTGGAATTCCAATGGTCTCCGGCGCTTATCTGCGTAACTTTTCTACCTGCTCTGAGCGGTCTTTAGTCTGTTCCTTATCACTGCGACGGCATCCACTGACTGCTGAACCAACTCTAGGCTTGTAATCTTTCTTTCCCCAACTTCATCCCAACACACTGGTGTCCTGCACACTCTGCCATACAACGCTTCAAAAGGAGCCATCTAAATGCTATGCTAATAACTATTGTTGTAGGCAAATTCCACCAGATGAAGCTGTTCTTCCCAACTTCCTTTAAAATCTAGCACACAAGCTCACAGCATGTCCTCGAGGGTTTGAATTGTCCTCTCAAACTGGCCATCCGTCTGAGGATGATATGCCATACTGTACTGCAGCTTGGTACCTAAAGCACTCTGTAAGCTCTTCCAAAAGGCGGCGGTAAATCTCGGGTCTCGATCTGAAGTTATCATCACCGGCACTCCATGTAGACGAACTACCTAACGCACGTATAACTCTGCGTGTCTATCCAAACTGAGGTCCTTTCGAACTGCAATGAAGTGAGCCGACTTTGTCAGTCTGTCAACCACTACCCAAATCGAATCATTCCCTCTCTGACTCCTCGGTAGTCCGGTCACAAAATTTATCGTGATATGCTCCCACTTCCACTCTGGGATCTCGAGAGGTTGCAGAAGTCATCCCGCCTTGCAATGTTGGGCTTTAACCTGCTGACACGTCAAACACTTGGTGACATACCTGGCGATATCTACCTTCATCCCGGACCACTAATAGTGTTGACACAAACGTCCTCGGAACCTTAAAGTTCCAATAGTGCTGTAACTGCTACGATGTGCTTCTGATAAAATATTCTCTTGAAGCTTCGCATCATCTGGTACACACAAACGTCCTCGGAACCTCAAAATTCCATCCTCAGAAATCTGAAAGTCAGCTTTTCTCTCATCGGAGTCCTCTTGTAGAATCTTCTGAACATCTGGGTCTGTCAGCTGAAGTAACTGGATTCTATATGCACATTCGGCTCAATTCTGAGGGTAGCTATGAGGTGAGAAATGTGGCCTACCTTAAATTTGAAAACCGAATCCCGAGCTCTCTCGATCAAATTCCACTCCTTAAGTACCAAACACGCTATAGAAGATTTCTAGCTCAAAGCATCGGCGACTTTATTCGCCTTTCCTAGATGATACAGTATATCACAGTCATAATCCTTTAAAAGCTCCATCCATCGGCGCTGTCTCATATTCAACTCCTTCTGAGAGAATAAATACTTCAAACTCTGATGATCAATGAAGATCTGGAACCTTTCTCCACACAAGTAATGTCTCCAAATCTTTAGAGCGAATATGATGGCTGCCAGTTCCAAGTCATGCATTGGGTAGTTTTGGTCATGAGATCTCAACTGACGGGAGGCGTATGCAACAACCCTACCATGTTGCATCAGCACGCAACCCAGTCCTCTGAACGACGCATCACTATAAATTTTAAACCCACCAGGACCAAATGGAATGGTTAACACCGGTGCAGTAGTCAGCTTTTCCTTAAGCTCTTGAAAACTACTCTCGCACTTGTCGGTCCAAACAAACTTTTCCTCTTTCTTCGGGAGTTTAGTCAACGGCGACGTTAATGCTGACAAACCGTTTGTAGTAACCTGCCAAACCTAGAAAACTTCTGATCTCTGTCATGGTAGTCGGTCTCGGCCAGTTGATCATTGCTTCAATCTTGGACGGGTCCATGGAGATTTCTTCTCCTGAAATCACATGACCTAGGAACGCAACACGAGTCGGCCAAAACTCGCATTTGCTAAACTTAGCATACAGCTGATGAATCCTCAAGGTCTGAACTACCAATCTCAGATGATCCTCATGCTCCTCAACACTTCTCGAATACATCAGAATATCATCGATGAACACAATTATAAACTGATCCAGATATTCTTTAAACACCATGTTCATCAAATCCATGAAAGCAGCTGGAGCATTCGTCAACCCGAACGGCATTACAGTGAACTCATAATGATCGTACCGAGTACGAAATGCTGACTTCGGTATATCCTCTTTCCGGATCCTCAGCTGATGATATCCCGTCCTCAAGTCGATTTTCGAAAATATCGACGCTCCTTGAAGCTGATTAAACAATTCGTCAATCCTCGGGAGTGGATACTTGCTCTTGATCGTTACCTGATTGAGTTGGCGATAGTCGATGCACAGGCGCAATGACCCATCTTTCTTCTTTACAAAAAGAACTGGTGCTCCCCAAGGTGATGCACTGGGACGTATGAATCCCTTATCAAATAACTCCTGCATCTGCACCTTCAGTTCCTTCAATTCTGGTAACGCCATCCGATAAGGAGCCTTAGAGATTGGCTCTGTTCCAGGGAACTCAATCTCTCTCTCGGGTGGCAATCCTAGCAATTCCTTCGGAAGACATATGGAAATTCATGCACAACCGAAATATCTTCAACCTTCAGCTCCTCGACTGTTGTATCCACAACAGTCACCAAGTAACCTTGGCAACCCTTGCTTAACAAACGAGTTGCCTTAAAAGACGAGATCAAGGCAATCGAGGGTCCTCCTCGATTCCCTACAAACTCGAAACTTTTGCCCTCTACAGGGTCAAACTGAATCGCTTTGTGATAGCAATCCATCTTAGCTTATTGCTTGGTGAGCCAGTCCATGCCAATAATCAAATCAAAGTCATACATGGCTAGGACTAACAAGTATATTTTCCCCTCTCGCTCACCAATCACTAACTTGCAACTAGAACAACCCAATGCAGATATCACTTTATCTTTTAATGGCGTAGAGATGCTAACCACTGACTCCAACAACTCAAGACTTAATCCTATCAACTTGACAAATTGCTCGGCAATAAAAGAATGAGTTGCGCCAGGGTCGAATAAAGGCATAGGCAGCATGGTCATTCAACAAAACCGTACCTATAATCACGTCAAGTGCATCCTCTGCCTGACCTCTTATGATGGCGTACACTGTCCCCTGAGCTGGGGTCTCATCGGCCCACCCTATGGTGCGTTCTGCGATGCAAAACCTCTGATCTGTCCCATCGGTGGCGACGGTAGCTGTGGTTGTCCTCTTGGCCTGCTAGGACAATCTCTAGCCCTGTGACCCTGCTGGCTACATTCAAAACAGGCGTCCGTCCTACGGGGGCACTGATTCACACCATGTCGTCTTCCACAAAGGCGACACATCTCGATCCAGCTTGGTCTAGACTTGCCAACTCCACCCTTCCTATTAGGCGGGATTTGGAATCTACCTCCAGTCATGGGCTTCTTTCCCTGATGGATCCCTTCTCTATGAAAGCTAAACCTCGATCTATATGAGGCAGCTTGCTCGTTCAAACCTCTCTCTATCATCTGAGCTCGACGATAGACTTCTCGATATTTTGTCAAATCTAACAGTAACAGAGGTTGCTTTAGTTCAGGACAAAGGCCGTTCCTAAACCTTCAAGCTTTTTCTTTCGGATCTTCAATCAACCTCAAAGCATACTGAGAAAGCTCCGAGAATTTGACCCTATACTGGTCAACTGACATCGATCTTTGATGGAGGCACTGGAATTCCTCCATCTTTTGTTCTCGGGTGCTACTTGAAAAAGTGATCATTGAAGGCTCTTAGGAAGGCGTCCCACACCAGGACCACACCTTCCGGAAACACGGTCTCCTTGGTGGCTCTCCACTAGATATTGGCATTACCTTGCAATTGATACATTGCCAAAACCCCTTTCTCCTCTTCATTGCACATCAAAAGTGCAAAAGCTTTCTCGAGATCTTGGATCCAGAGCGACGCAGCTTCCGGATCTTCTTCACTAATGAACCTCGGCGGGTTCAGCTTCAAGAACTGATCCACCAACTTATGGATTGGTCTCTCTCACTACACTACCACATTCTCAAGCTGAACTTTAGCGGGTGCAGCAACGGGTGCGGCAGCAGGTGCGGCAACAAGTGCAGCCTCAACGACGGTGGCAACGGCAGCAGTAGTAGCGGTTGTAGCAATGGCAACTTGGTTCTAGACCTGCTACCCTATCAAGTCTCTCGTAGTCTCTAGCACCCGCATGATCCCTTCCATTGTGGAATCACCAGGGGCTGCTACCCCGGCAACAACGACAGGTGGTGCCACTCCACTCGCGCTAGCCTGAGTTGGCGCTCTACCTCGGCCTCCTCGAGTACCGACCCTAGTCAGCGTCCTACCCCGAGTTACGGCCCTAACAGTTCTCTTACTAAGAGTCCTTTACTCCTGATTGCTCATGGCTCAGTTCTCTACTAAACTTGTCTCCCAATTCAACACTGAATTAGAAGCTAAGCGATTAACACAACAAGCAATTCTATCAAACAACTATCACAGACATGCACCAGCATGAATTTAAAGGCATTTCCTACCACTATCCCATAAACCTTCGTACCTTATCACTCCAATCCTAAACCATGCTCTGATACCACTTAAACGGGGATGTCACGCCCTGATCCTCGAGCGCGCGCCCACCCCTCACTGGTCGATTAAATAACGATGTCCCAGGACGCATCGCCGACCTATTCATTTTAATACGCATGCGGAAGCATATAAATAATCCCTAGACAATAAAACAACGGGATAGGAAAGTAAGGCCATAAATCTCGAACCTGAAAAACAACCACACTTATATACATTGCAAACCAGTGTATATATATATACAATGCGAACTACCAAGTCAGGTCCTACTCAAACAAGTTCAGAAAACAAAGTCTGCAGACAGGGGTGGGGTTTCCAATCTACTCTAGGTCATCATCCTCCACGATTTCTCCTTCTTCCACGCCCTAGCTAGAGCCTTCCGCCGAGTACACTGGAGAATTAGGATCATCAAGCTTGAGATCCTTCGCGTCCATCACCGATCCATCCTTAGGGTCTGCAGTACCCTTACCAAAAGCAACCTCCATCACATATAGAGGTATATCAGATTTCGGCACAGGGCCCTCCCTTCGTCCATCACTGTAATGGCGATACCATGACCTGTATCGATGGGGCACCTTTTTGGGTAAGCCCGCATCAACCCAGACTATGGACCTCACTAATACGTACTCTAACCCTTCAGGGTGCCCATGTATCGGAATGTGATAACTCTATTCTGTGAACTTCTTTGGTTCGCCAAAATGTTCGGGCCGGGCTGCCATCTATGGACTTGAAAATGGTTATCCCACAACGGGGTGAGACGATGTCTCAGCAAGTTCTACCCCCTAAGCCTTGATTAGGAAGAAAATACGCCCTAAGGGCTACTTAAACACAATCACGAGGTATAGGACTTACCTGGGCCTCCACTTCTTCCTACAAATCAGTTTAATTCATAAACTCACAATCATATCATCTAATCAATTCGGATCGATTCATCGATCAATTGACTCAGTCGATTACATGTCATCACGACCCTTCCTTGGTCAGCTCAATTCATACTATCTATAAGTCCGATTATATCAGGATTACTCACTACTAAGCTGATAAATAGATAGTATAGCTCGCTTATGATATGATCGGGTATACTGCTCTCTGTCTAAGCTGCCATATCACCCGTAGGCTGATATAGTATACCGACATTGCTCAATCTAAACCGATAAGGTATACTGCTCTCTGCTAAGCTGACAGATCGCCCGTAGGCTGATATAGTATATCGGTATGCTGCTCTCTGTCTAAGCTGATATATCGTCCGTAGGCTGATATAGTAGACCATCCAAATCATACAACCAATTCAACATTTTTATCATTCCCAATAAAATAGCCGTATGTGGGTACACGGTCGATCTTAGCCAAAATATAATATTTTCAATTTTGAACTTCCCACCAGTTTCAACAGTCCGAAAATAGATTTTTGGCGTTGTAGACCGACGCCCAGTAATTTTCCAATCAATTACCAAAATTATTAAAATTTGGTATAAATACCCAATTTCACAAAACACAGCCATTTGCACAAAATAGCAATCAATTAAATAAACAGAATGCACCACTGTAATCAGCACAAAATTTCGGTCACTGGTTATCCCGATTTAATTTCCGAAAAATAAATAATTACAGAAAATAATTAATAAATGCAATAAATAGCAACTTAGGCCCGTAAAGCCTAATCAAATGCCGAGACGGACCCAGAAAATGTCCTAATCACTCCAGATAAATACTAGAGCTTGTCTAGGCCCTAATTGCACTAACTATCCACCTAACATGCATCGGTAATTAATTAAATTCACTAATCAAATCTAACTAACCACCTAATCCTAGCTTAGTCTAAAATAATCAACCCTTAAGCATAATTAACTTGCTAAGTGAAGATTAGTGAGTAAAAATCACTTGTTTATTGAACCGCTCGGTTCAATTCGATGGGGACGCGACAGGGGACGATCTTCTCCAAAGAGGGCTTGGCTTTCAGGGTCCGGCACACCTCTAAAATGAGCCTAAACCTCTGTTGGAAACCCACACTTTCAGCTGCTGTTTGGCAGCTACAACGACTTATTAGAGGCTCGGTTGAGGCGGGGATGGACCGAGATGAGTTGAGGGGACCAAATCGGGTTCAAGTGGTGTTGGTGGAAGCTCCGGCAGTGGCTCACGGTGGCGGAGGCGAGATAGACAGCTCTAGCATGGACAGAGGTAGCAAGCAGGGGTAGGGACGGCGGCAAGGCGCAGGTGGACGGCGAGAGACGCGTGCGGGCAGAAACGGCGAACGGCAGCGGCATGCGGTCCGGCGGGCGTCTACAGCGGCGAGGGCTGCTCGGCGGCTTCTCTTGCTTTGCTGGAGCTAAAAATGCAAGGAGATAGGGGAGAAAGAAGGGGGTCGACGGCTACAAAGGGGGACCAGGAGACAAGTTACTTGGTGGGACCTCTTGGTCTTCAACCTTATCATTTTGGTCCCCTTGACCATTCCCCTTCCACAGCTGGCTTCCATGGCCAAAAATCAGCCACTAAGGCCCCTTTTAGAAGCTCGAGATGGTCCAAACGTCGTGGGTGGTGGGGGCACACGAATTTGGCTCAGCTTCTCTTCAATTGGACACTCAATCCTTCTTGATTCAACACAAACCGGCCTCTATAAATTCCATTATCAAGTCAATAATCAAATTGGTATTTTTCCTCACCAATTGAACCATCTTGCTTCCCAATTTCGCGATCGAAAACAATCCCCGACATTTTTGGACAAAAACGACCCTACGACGACTTTTTCCCAAAAAGTCTCGGTTTGCAAAAAATCTTCTGAGACTGAGTCGATGTTCCTAAAATGACTTGTGACTTGAAAAAACTTTCAATTTCTGAAATTGGATTCAAATTCGCAGTTAATTTCAATCTAGCCCGATTTTAGCGTGACCCAGGCTACCATGTAGCTTTTAGAAATTTTTAGTGTAAATGACTCGTGGTCAATTTTCTTCGAGCCACAATGAACCCACTCGACACATTGGCAACTCTCAGTTGTTGTGAAAATCTCAAGGACTCAATTACGGACACAGGGTACCAAAACGATAGAAAAATTAGTCTAGTACCGATCGACGAGAATTTTCCAATTTGGTGGAGTCACCCACGTTTAGTCACACATCTCAATCGAACTGACCTATCTTTGATCTCTGATAGATTTTTTTAATTGTGTCGTAATGACCTCTAAAGATGAGCACGGTCGAGTAGCCTATTCTTGGTTGAATTCTCAAGTCTATTGCATTAAAATTCCTTAATGGCTTCCCTAGATAGTTTAGTTATCTCGAGAGTGATCAGCTTTGAAAACAGCCATATAGGCACGTCGATCAAAATGCCTGATTAATTTAATTGAAAGCATAAGTGAAAATTTGGGATGTCACAGTCTTGGGACTCGAACCCAATTCAATTCGGGCATTTTAACCTGGCTTCTGGCTTTTTGCCAGCTTCTGGGACTCAAACCCAATTAATATGCTCGAGATTTGAACCCAAGTCTTATGCCAGCCTCTGGGACTCGAACCCAGTTCTTGCTAGGAATTTGGGGAATCAAACCCCATTCTTATCTTTTCTTATCTTTGCTCTAGCACAAATCCCTTCTTGAGGGTGTACTCAAGTCTTATGCATGTGCCATGAGCTATGCACTTTATGCTCAAACATGATGGACGTGCCATGAAATCATGAATTTCCTTATCAACAACATCACGAATGACCCTAAGCCCAAAGCCTCGCTCGAGTAACAGGCGTAGAGGAACCCCGCACCAATCCAAGGCGTGAACTTGGTATGCCTCAATACCGAATCACATCTTATGGCTGTGGGCGAACCTCGACTTGTACTGATCGAAAGCTATGAACCACGACTTCGTTATAGTCATACAAGAAATTCAAGTACATGAACAATCATGAATTTCTTCATTAACAACATTACGAACAAGCCTGAGCCCAAAGCCCCGCTCGCGTAGCAAGCATAAAGGAACCCCGCACCAATCCAAGACGTGAACTCAGTACGTCTCAATATCGAATCACATCTTATGGCTATGTGTGAACCTCGACTTTTACCGAACAAAAGCTATGAGCCATGACTTCGTTCTAGTCATACAAGAAATTCAAGCATGTGAACAAGTCATAAAATACATCAATCATTCAAGAATCAATCAACCTACCCTCGGCTTGTTTGCAAGAGGATTTCCTATGGTCGAAGATATCCCGAATGTTACTAAAAGAAAGGAGAAAATACACTTACCTGGATGAACCTCGAACTAAAGCTCGAACTACACAAGATGGCCAACTTTCCTTGGAGGCCGAAAGAGAGAAAGTGGGCGTGAGAGAGGGGGCGACTAAGGACGAGGAGGGAGGAGGAAATGGGAGCAAGGTGGTAGAGAAGGGACTACTCCTATTTATAGCCCTTGGTGTCATCATTACTAAGTCAAGCAGTCCAATCCTAAGTTTCCATGTGGCCACCTACTTTCCTTGGGTGGTCAGTCTACTTTGTCTCATAATTACACCTAGAAAGTGAGTTGGCATGGCTAAAGGCCTTACTTGGCAATCTAAGCTTCTAGACGTCATCGATTATGGCCCGATTTTCGCTCTTCCATTGGTCCATCTATATGCCACATTTAATGGACATTTAATAAAGTTTGACAATAATTGTACTATAGCTGCCAACTTAGCAATTCTAGAACATTCGGTTATTAATGAGGTCTCTTGTATTGCTCTCCAAATGGTCCACTTGTGTGATGCCTTTTTCTAGAATTCTCAAAGATATTTTGGCCACCATCATGACTTTTGACTATTTAAAGAACAACTCACCCCTTCATTTAATGAGGGGTTTCTAGAAATTTCCTTACTTTGTCTTTTTCTTCATTAATAAGGCGGTCTAGAGAATTCTATCATCCAAGTTGGTTTCGGGGCCAGAGAAGGGATCATTAGGTACACCTCGAAAAGTTGAATCACGTACACCCGAGGTTCGGCCCTTACGTCCCATATTTGCCCAAACCGTTCCTTTGGACTGTCGATCGGCCAATAAGGTCGGTTGTCCTTTGATTAGTTCAAGATCAATCCTAAGGCTACCTATGGCCTGACACAAAGCCAAGGCACTTATGGACCTTAGAATCAGTGACGGAATAGCCGGGTCTATCTCTAAGCTCATTCAGGTCGGCACTCGATCCACCGACAGGATTCATGGTCGGTGCACACCAATCCATGATCTGGCATCACTAATTCAAGATTTTGTTCTGATCACTAAGAATTAAATAGGGAATGATACATTTTTGGTCAAAACACGGTCACATTTGATCAATTTGGATCGTCCGTGTATTGGTGCATAACCAGGCAGAATCACTCACGGCCGGAAACTACGACCGGTTGGATCGACCCATGACCATCCACCGATCCAAAATCATCTCATCACCAATTCTTGTGATCAAAAAGTCATCTTATGAGCTGGTGATCGTATTCCATCGATATGATCGGTAGAAATTCACGGCCAACACTTTGACCAATTAGTGACCGGTTGGTCGGTAGGTCAATCGGTCGGTCCATCGGTCCGTCCATGACCGATCTGCGATTTCTTGCCGATCGAACCGATCGATCCATAGCCAATGGCCCATGATCGATCCTTTTTGGACCTTATGGCCAATCCTTACGGGGTCGAAATCGAGGATGTTACAATGATTGTGAGTGTTAAGGTTAGAAGAGAGACTTAAGCACTATTTATAGAGTTTCTAGCTAGGCCCTCTCATTACGGGCTAAGCTCAACTCAGCTTACACTAGCCAGCCCCATATTAGACTAATTAAGAAACATTCTATCTCACCTTAGACCAACCTCGTAAATCGGCAAATTACAATATCAATTAATGTAGCCCACATTAGGAAAAACTCTTATGTTCTCTCACTTGGACTATATTAATTGAAATTGTATTGTATGTGCGCACTTTGATCTAGAGATAATTCTTAATAGTCAATCACATCTCATAAAGTCTCAAACACCAAATCATGGTGATAACTATATATACACACACAGGGCCTTCCATGATCACGAGTACTTTTAACTTTATTGATATGGATTCAATATGATAATGTGGCAAATAAATAACACTTCTCATAGAAAGATCCCATTTGTCAGTCACCATTCTCTTACCTTAAGTGTCACAAAAATCTGTGCCACTAGAGAATGTCTTTATGGTTTCAGTGAACCCATGTATGGCTTGTGTGGCTTCCTAGAATTTCTTGTTAATCCTTAGAGGTGCTTTAATTCATGTTTTGCATTGAGATGTTGGCCAAGCTTTTGGTGGGTAATTATTTGATAGGAAAATTCCATTTTTGGCCACGTGATTTATGGGTTGGAATTTGTTAAATTAGGTCTCAAAGTTTTGTGAATTATTAATTTCAATTAGGTGTTTATAAAATTAAGGTTTAAGGTGGATTATTAGGATGAGGGTGGGCTGGACATTTAAGGGCCAAACCAGCCCATAGCCTCACCCCTTTCTCGACCGGCCCACGAAGCCCAGGGAGGAGAAGCTGCCCGACCCAAGGCTGGCCCAAGCCCATGAGGGGCTGTTGTCGCGCGAAGGAAGGGGGGGAAATCCGGTTGCATGCCTCCCCCATTTGTCCCATGGTGATGGCCAAGTGTCCTCCATGCAAATGGTAATGATGGCTAATGATGGAGGGGAAGGAAATTAGGGGAAGATGATGGCCGGTTTAAGAGAGAGAGAGGGAGAGAGAGAGGGGAGTTCGTCCAAGAAAGAGAGAGAGGAGAGAAAGGGAAGGAAGAAAGGAAGAAGGGAAGAGAGGAAGGAGGAGGACCGTCCGTCGATCGTCCGCCGTGCGCCACCGTTCGTCGCCGCCGTTATCTCGCCGTTGTGCTCGCCGTTTGCTCGGTCTAGAGGCAAGTGGGATCCTTGATCTACTCTTGCATGCTGTGCCTAGTGTGTGTGATTGAATGGTGACAAATTTCGGATGTCTAGGATGTGAAAATTTGAAGTTTTAAGAGTGGTGTTCTAGGCTAGTGTACTGTTCTTGAGAAAACAGCTTGACCTTGGATGTTCTAGTGACTTGCATGTGATGTTAGAGTTGGATTTTGGCTTTGACTTCTAAATGAAAGTTGTTAAGGACATCCTGATATTTAACATATAAAAAATTTAGAGAAAAAAAACAAGAATAGGTAGGTGAAATCATGGTCTTTCGGAGGTAGTTAGACCTGCAAATTTCGGTACTAGGAACAGAAGATTTAACCGCCTATATTTAATTACCTAGGACGAATCAGACTTTGATGTCTTCATGAAATATCTGCCTTTATGTCTTGACTATTACATGTTCGAATTTCATAATTTTTTAAAGTCATTTGGGTATTTAATAGAAATGTTTTCTGAAACTGTGCAAACAGAATTGTCCGAATTTCGAAATCTGCAATGCATGGACCGCACTCAATCTTGTAAAGTTCTGTTGGCATAATGAATTTGCGAGATAACTACCTTTAGGTGTTTTTTATAATCTATCAAAACTTCATAATTTTTGGAGTCCGTTTATGCATTAAATTGGAAGTATTTTCAGAAATGTGTATGATGCTTCATCCGAACATTCATATATTTTCAGAAAAAATAAAAGAACTTGTTTCATGTGATGTGATATATTGTGTTGCACATATCATATATATCATATAGCATGGTACATAATGTCAAAAGTTGAAATAGACCTTGTTGCCATCACGTCATGTGCCATGTTGATATTGAGACACAAATGTGAATATGAATTATGATGAATGAGGAGACTGTTGGAGGTGTGAGCCGATAATGCCCTGGGAGTGTCAGGATGCCTGGACAGGGGAGTGCCGGATGCCCGGAATGTGGGGGTGCCGGATGTCCTCGGGAGTTTCGAGATGCCCGGGATGTGGGGGTGCCGGAAGCCTCGGAGGTGTGTGCCGAGGGGATACCTTGTGATGCCAGTTGGGATACGAGATGCCCGGAATGTGGGGGTGCCGGATGCCTGGAGGTGTGTGCCGGAGGTTCCTCGCGATGCCAGGTTGGGTGCGAGCGATAAAAATGTGGGATGCAATTACTGGTCTCGGGAAAGAAAAATGTGGTGATCTAATTGAAAGATAAAAAGTTGAAACTGAATCAAGCATGGTATGGTGACATGTATGCCTGGCTGTATGATATGATATGTATGAGTGCATGGTGGTACGTGCACATAAGGCATGGATATGCATGAATGATTGATGATGAGTGCATGGTTGTATATGCACCTATGGCGTGATGGTATATGCATGAACGATTGATGATGAGTGCATGATGGTGTATGCACATATGGCATAATGACATATGCATGGCCGCAAGGTAAGTTATGCTTGGATGCATGAATGATATGTACTTTACTATGATGTCATGATTGTTCTGTTTGATGCATTGAGTTGTTTAATGGATCTTTTACCTGCTGAGTGGTTGTACTCACCCCGTTTGGTTACACGAGGAGGAGGACAGCAAAGGAAGGAACTTTTGGACGCCGACACTGATCGATGGACTTTAAGTATACGACTGTTGGAAAAGATGTCGGTTATCTTTTGATTCGTAGTCGGGTATAGAAAACCACGGTGTTTTTGATGTACCGACTAAGATGTCCATCAGGTTTATGTAAATAAAGGTGTTTGGCTTTAACTTATAAAAGTTTTTAGTTGGTGTGCATCGTTTTAATTTGTGAAAAGGGGAGTTGATGGATGTGCCTCCGCTATATAAACTGCGCAGGGACCAATTAAGTGATATAAACCCCCAGGACTTATGGACCCACTATAATTTTATGGTATCAGAGCGACATATTATCAGGACAACTGAAAGGAAATCGAACTGTGGCGACCCCAACGGTTCGGGGGCCGTGTCAGGGGTGCCACAGCTTGTCTTTGTGGTTAACACTTCTTTATGTGTAACAAGACATATGCTCAAGCCTAATAATTGGATGCCCTTTGTCTTCACTCAAGATTTAGAAAATACCTTGAGACTTTTATCAATAAGTATTCAACATAATAACAATAAAATCATAAATATTTTATTGAATGCAAAAGTTAATACTTATCAAATCGTTACTAAGTGTAACAAATACAGATGTAAACTTTATTAGAGAAAAATTGAAGCAGCTCCCACTAAACAATGGCATCACATGATGCTCTTAAGCCCATGTTAATGACATGTTATTTGAGAACACAAGGGCAAAGGACTTTAATTAATGAATTTGCAACCACATTATTGTGAAAATATGTTATAATGTAACGTCACCATTCTGTACCATTTCTTTATGGTCAAAAACTTGACCGCCATATGTTTAGATCCCCTGAGACCTCTGTTATTATTAATAAACAACACTACAAAGTTATTATTTCAATACAACCGTATGGAATTATTCATAAAATCAGATACGGTTACGGTCAACTCCCTAATGAGGTTCCGGAGCCTAATAACCTGAGTAACAGTCGAAAAGTATGCTACAAACTCCGCTTACATGATAGAGGATGACATAGATTTCTGTTTACTGCATCTCCTGCTAACATAAAAATGTATTTCGTTATCGACTTTATGTTATCCTAACAGCCAGCAAAGTCTGCATCCAAATTATTTACTAGCTGCAGCATCTAAACATGTGTGTAAATCAGCAAATAGTCTTTTGTCCTCTTTAAGCACCTCAAAACCTCATTGGCAATGACCTAGTAATCGTGTCCTGGATTTAATTAATATTTACCTAGAAGTCCTGTTGCAAAAGCAATATTTGGTTTAGTGCAAATTTACGCATACATGATGCTTTCAAATGCACTAACACAAAGTACATCATTCAATTGGGTTTTCTCAAAGTCTGAATGAGAACAATATAACAGATTCGATTCATCACCCTTAATGACAGGAGTAATTCCTGACTTGCAGTGATGTATATTGAATCTTTCCAAAATACGACTACCAAATGTCCTCTGAGATAAACCTAATATACGACGAGAACGATCCTTACGAATCTTAGTGCCAATGACAAAAGATGCCTCATCAAGGTCCTCCATGTCAAAATTTTTCAATAAATATGTTTTATCTTATGCAATAATTCAAGATCATTGCTTATAAGCAAGGTATTATGTACATAGAATATGAGAAAAATAAATTTCCTCTGCCTGACATTGCAATATATATACTAATTTACTTTATTCTCAATTGAACAAAGTGACAACACTATGAAACTTTAATAACATTGCCTGGAAACTTGCTTGAGGCCATGAATATGACTTTTCAATCTACACACAAGCTTACCTAAATCATATGCTACAAAACTTTTGGGTTGCACCATATAGACTTCATTATCAAGGTATCCATTTAGAAAGATAGTTTTAACATTCATCTGGCTTAACTCTATATCAAATAGTTTTAACATCCATCTAACTTAACTCCATATCAAAATGAGTTATTAATGCGATGTTCACTCTGAAAGAATCTTTAGAAGAGACTAGAAAAAGTCCACCTCTCTTTTAGAGTGAAACCTTGGTTACTAGTTTGACTTTGAACCCCCCAATGTTTCTTTGGAGTCTCTTTTAGTCTTATACACCTATTTGCAATTGATGAGCTCATGACGTTCAGGCAACTCAGTAAGTTCCCAAACACTATTATGTTTCATAAATTGCATATTGTCTTTCATAGTATCTAACCATAGATCTAATTGAAGACAAGAAACAGCATCTGTTTAAGTCACTAAATCGACCATGCAGTAGATATCATAGTCATGCTCTCACAGATAGACTATATAATCTAGTGGTATAGCTGATCGTATTTTCCTAACATATCTCCTGAATGGAGCTACAACCACTTCATCCTGCACTTGAGATGCTTGAGAAACTTCATCAGGAACTATCTCAATAACAATATCTTAAACCTTAATAGGCTTAGTCTGTGGTGTAAAGGACTCCACAATTGTCTGCATAGGTAAAGGCAAAGACAAAGTAATCTCCACCATACTATTATCCTAAATAGTCTGAGAATACTTATCCTCCACGGCAATGTCAAACTCTAGAAACTTCACTATCTATGATTCCACAATTCTTATACCCTTATTGAGATTATAAATTCAATCCCCTTTCAAATGATCTAAGTAAGATATAAAATAATACCGAGTTGTTCTAAATTCCAACATGCTTAATATCATATTATATAACCTCACTTCTGCAGGACACCCATAAATTTTAAGATGATTCAAGTTAGATTTACATCCAATCTATAACTCAAAAGAAGTCAATGGAACAATTTTGGTAGAAACACAACTTTGTATGTGAAAAGATCACTTTCAAAGTGTCACTCCACAGAAAATTGGGTAAATTAATGCTATTAATCATACTCCTCATGTAACATCCTCGATTTCGACCCCGTAAGGATCGGCCATAAAGTCCTGAAAGGATCAATCATGGGCCATTGGCCATGGATCGATCGGTTCGATCGATAAGAAATTGCGGATCGGTCATGAACCGACTGACCGACCGGTCACAAATTGGTCGAGATGTCGGCCGTGAATTTCTACCAACCATACCAATGGGATAGGATCATCAGCTCATAAGATGACTTTTTGATCATGAGAATTGGTCACGAGATGATTTTGGATCGGTGGATGGTCACGGGTCGATCCAATCGGTCGCAGTTTCTAGTCACGAGTGATTCCGCCCGGTTATGCACCGATACACGGACGATCCAAATTGATCAAATGCAATCGTCTTTCGACCAAAAATGTATCATTACATATTTAATTCTTATTGATCAGAACATAATCTCGAATTGATGATGTCTGATCATGGATTGGTAATGCACCGGCCATGAACCCTATCGGTGGATCAGGTGCCGACCGAAATAAGCCCAGGGATAGACCCGGCTATTCCGTCACTAATTTTAAGGTCCATGAGTGCCTTGACTTAGTACTAGGCCATGGTACCCTTAGGATTGATCTCGAACCGATCAAAGGACAACCGACCCTATTGGCCGACCAATCGTCCAAAGGAACGATTTGGGCAAGCATGGGACGTGATGGCCAAACCTTGGTTGTAGTGATTCAATTTTTTTGAGCTGTACCTATTGATCCCTTCTCCGGCCCCGGAACCAACTTGGATGATAGAATTCTCTAGACCACCTCATTAATGAAGAAAAAGACAAAAGCATGGAAAATTCTAGAAACCCCTCATGAAATGAAGGGATGAGTTGTTCTTTGAATAGTCAAAAGTCATGATGGTGGCCAAAATATCTTTGAAGATTCTAGAGAAAGGTGGCACACAAGTAGACCAATTAGAGAGCGATACACGAGCCCTCATTATCACCAAATATTCTAGAATTGTCAAGTTGGCAACCTAAAGTAGCATCATCATTAGACTTCATTAAATACTCATTAAATGCAAGGTATTGGTGGACCAATGGAAGAGCGAGAAGCGAGCCATAATCGATGATGCCTAGGAGCTTAGATTGCCAAGTAAGGCCTTTAGCTTGGCCAACTCACTTTCTAGGTATAATCATGAGGCAAAGTAGGCTTGCCACCCAAGGAAAGTAGGCGGCCACATGGAAACTTAAGATTGGACTGCTTGGCTTAGTAATGATGACACCAAGGGCTATAAATAGGAGGTGCATCTTCATATCTCCTCACCTTGCTCTCATTTTCTCTTCATTTCTCCTCCTTAGTCGCCCCTCTCTTTCCTCACGCCCTCTCTCTCCTTTGGCCTCAAGCAAGCCGCCCATCCTTGTAGGTTGCGCGCTAGTTCGAGGTTCATCCAGGTAAGTGTAGTTTCTCCCTTCTTTTAGTAACATTCGGGATGTCTTCGACCTTAGGAAATCCTCTTGCAAACAAGTCAAGGGTAGGTCGATTGATTGTTGGATGATTGATGTATTCTATGATTTGTTTATGTTCTTGAATTTCTTGTATGGTTAGAACGAGGTCGCGGTTCACAGCTTTCAAGCGGTATAAGTCGAGGTTTTCCCATAGCCATAAGATGTGATTTAGTATTGAGGCGTACCGAGTTCATGTCTTGGATTGGTGTGGGGTTCCTTTATGCTTGTTACTTGAGCGGAGCTTTGGGCTTAGGCTCGTTCATGATGTTATTGATGAGGAAATTCATGATTTCATGGCACATGCATTATGTTTGAGCATAAAGTGCATAGTTCATGGCACGTGCATAAGACTTGAGTACAACCTCAAGAAGGGCTTAGTACTCAAGCAAAGATAATAAAAGATAAGAATGAGGTTTGAGTCCCAGAATTCCTAGCAAGAATTGCGTTCAAGTCCCAGAGGCTGGCATAAGACTTGGGTTCAAGTCTTGAGCATATTAATTGGGTTTGAGTCTTAGAAGCCGGCAAAAAGCCCGAAGCCCGGTTAAAAAGCCCGAATTGAATTGGGTTCGAGTCCCAAGACGGCTTCGAGAAGCTCGGTTTAAAAGCCCGAATTGAATTGGTTCGAGTCCCAAGACGGCTTTAGGAAGACTTGGGTTCGAGTCCCAAGCACAAGAGAAAAGCTAAATAAGCACGGCATGCATGAGCAAGAAAGAAAGGCTAGAGTGCATAAGCTCAGGGCATGCATCATGTGCACGAATGATTGCGAGAATTATCATTCATCTATGCTTAAAGCTTGGTTGCATCTTGTAATTGATTTGCCTTCGCCATGATTTACACAAAATGATTTACTAGTGTTGATGGTGAATCAAAGTTCTATTCGAAGGCCAGAAGCTATACTTATTGAGTATTCCAAGTACTCACCCTTGTTTCTTTTATAGGTACTTAGACTATGGCTACTGTGCATTTTGGTTGCCCTATAAAGATAGATACTACTATGACGGATGTATTCGATGTAGATATTGACATTACTTATCACAAGATATCATCCATTGTGTGGATAGAGAAAGGCTTGGATGAGCTTGTCCCGATGCATTTCGAAGCATGGTGTAGGTTGTATGAAAATACTTGGATAGGACCTCTTCGTGGATTCGATAATCCAAATCAGAATCTTAGTGATAACGAGGATCCATCCGAATGTTCAAACTAAGCTCATATGTATTAGCCAAGTAGTAGTAGAAGGGTTCCCAATTTTAGAGAGTACCTGTTGTAGCGGAGACAGGGATACCCCAAGCCACTTTTTTATGTATGATAGGCTTGTAATCATTACTACTTATGTAATATATGAAGTATGTTAGTAGTGTTTGTATCTCACGTTCCCATGTTATTTGTGTCGGGGATTGTATGTTTACGCTTTCCGCATGTGCAACAATAATAATAATAAAAATAAAAAAGATAAATGAACTCGGGATGGCGACAAAGCCTGGGATGTCGCAAAAGAACCCGTAGCTCAACCTTTGAGTAAAAGGGGTTGTGACACCTCATAATCTCCTTAAGGGTGACATTGTGCCTTTTGGCCACACCATATATTTAGGATTTTTTAGCATAGTAAATTAAGTTACCACTCTAGAATCTTTCAAGTATTTGACAAATGGCCCTTCAAGCTATCCAGCATTGCCACACTTGCCAAAATGATCATCACCACGGTCAGGTCTGACAACTTTTAAGACTTATCCCAACTGTTTTTTGATTTTAGTCTAAAAAAAACTTGAATTTATCCAAAGATTCAGACTTTTCCTTAATCAAGTACAAAAGAATTAGTCGTCAATGACTGTGTTGAAATAAAAAATTTCTACATAATGTTACCATATAGGGTCCACTAAGATAAATGTAAATGACCTCTAATAGATCAGAACTTCAGACTGCAGTTTTATTTTTTATCTTAGTCATCTTACTTCTACAATAATCTGCGCAAGTCTTTAGGTAACTTTTAAAATTAGACAAAATATCAACATTATCAACATTTGTACATGTGACCAAGACTACATGAGATTATTCCTTAGACAAAAGTCTTTTGGAAACAACCTTTTCAATCGTCTGCGACATATATATCATTGAGAGTTCAACACAATCTATACAATCCTTTGGACATAATGTAGTACTCAACCTTATTTGAATTAAAGAACACAAAAATAATATTTTTTTTAATTTCAAAAATAGCTACATGTGTTCAAACATGATACAAAAACTAAGTTCCATCTCAAAGAAGGTATATAAAATGTGTTTCTTAACATTAGATTAAAAACAGAATATAGAATTAAAATGATATCTCCAACAAACTCAACGTCAACTTTATCGTTGTTTCTCACGGTGAGCTATTGTTCATCATGATTTGGCTTCTTTAGATTTATGAATCCTCGTATGGTAAATGCAATAAATTTGTTGCACCACTATCTAGTCATCAAGAACTGGACAGGGCTTCTAATAGGTATTGGATTCATAAATAATGTCAAAAAATCATTACCTGCAAGCTCACGCTTGGATAACCAAATTTTTGTATATTTACTATAGTCTATCTTTGTGTGACCTTTCTCCTTAAAAAATAAATAAATATATATATATATACAATGATCACCTTTCGTTGAAGGATACTTTCTTATGACCTAAATTGTCAGAATGACCAGTGGTTTCATGAGTTCCTTTATGAGTATGATTTTTGGACTTTAAATCTACCATCTTTAGAATATAATCTCTAACCTCATCAGAACCATTATACCTTATATTGAAGAGTTCTTGCAGACGTATCCTAATCTCGGCATTAGACAAGACATAATTTTAAGCTACCAAGGCTTCCATCATCCTTTTAGCAATGCAGTCAGTTGGTAAACAATTTTTTAAGTATTCTTGAATGGAATGCTTTTTGAATAACAGGCAAATCCGTTTTTTTTTTCCAAACAAAAAATCTTCATTTCACTACTTAAAGTTTGAACCTCAATAGTTATGGAGTTATTAACTACAGATAAGGTAACTGAAAAAACAAGCAATGTATAATTAGCATCATGTGAGTACTATATAACTTGAAGACATACAAGTATACATTTACAAAGTTATATACATAATCACATAATCACATTTAGGCATAATACATGACATACAGTTATATACTCCCCACATGACAACGGCCATGAGAATATGTTCCAACTTTTGTGAATTCATCACCTTTGGATGTATGAACTACTAGATTAGTCACTTCTCCACCATACTGTCATGTATCCCTCCATGAACTAATATTTAATTACCTTCTTTGGGAGTATGATCACACATTAGAACATGAGATATCTTATCATTATACAAGACCGATATCTCTCAAACCCAATCAAGTGTGCTACTTTGGCAGTTACAATTCGATTGAATCTTTGAAACTCTCTCATACCGGGGATATAAACTTTACATCTCACATACACTATATACATGTGATTTTAACTTTATTGACGGGGATAATTCATCACTAAAATCACATATCATGTTAATTACATTGCTTTATTCATTTATACAAGTTAAATTTTATATATCTTATCAATGAATCATACTCTACACAATCTTTATGCGATGATATATATGTGAGCTTGCACTTGTATTTCCAAAATCATAGAAAAATATAGAAAATTACGCAAAAATACCCTTAAAATACCTTTAAAAACATGCGCATTTAGGATTCCGTACGTACTTTCACATTTATAAAATAATTAAAAAAAATTAAATATATTACAATGTAGAGCATTTATATACGAGCATATAGGCTCCAAGAACACCACAATCGAAACTCGAACGCGCTCTCACCAGCCTCCGGAGTGTGTAGCGCATGCAGCGCACGAACGAGCTGCCTAGACCAATCTGACTGCTGATCCAATTGGTTCAACTAGTCAACTTCTGGTACGACCGATTAGACTAGTCAATGGACGGTCCGACCGGTCAATGCATCGGTCCAACCGATTGACCGGTCCAGTCAACGAAGAATCAAGTCGGTCGGGTCAACAAGTCGGATTCGGGTCGGTCAACTGGGTCAAGTCAATAGGTCGGGTCCCAAGTTGGGTCGAGTCAATCTGCGACCTTGGTGGCTAACGTCACCGCGCGTGAGGGCGCGTGGAGGCACGTGTGGCATCCCCTGGCGGCACGCCGGCCATGGTTTTGCTCATCTCGACAAGCCTGTTCGTTTTTGTAATTAAAATTGATTTTTATTGAACATAAAATCACGAAAATAGGGCAAAAAACTATGCATTCGAGTTCTAGACTATGACTGCTCTGATGCCACATGTAAAACACGAAAACACAATTCCAAGATCTCCATAACTAGAACAAAGAACACATATGTAATCATGTAAACAGATTTACACACCTGATTTAGAGCACCATTTTTTATGCGGAATAGCGATGATCCAAACTCAAGAACTTTTCCTCTATTGCCTTTTATATTACTAGCTCAATGAGACAACTCCTCGACGGCTCCTCACCCTTAGCACTTAGGAAATGCCCCTTTTTTAGGATAATTATGAGTGTTAGGGTTAGATGAGAGATTTGAACACTAATTATTAAATTTCTAGCCAAGCCCTCTCATTACGAGCTCGGCTCAACTCGGCCCACACTAACCAGGCTCATATTAGATTAATTAAGAAATATTCTATCTCACCTTAGACCAATTCTGTTAAACTTTAAATTACAATATCAATTAATGTAACCCACATTAAGAAAACTATTAAATAACCCTCAAGTTCAAGATCAAGGCCTAGCACACCCACAGCGGCGGCAAGGACATCAGTGAGGTCAATGTGCCCATGGGTTATCCAGCTACAACAGTGCTGCTTGCCTCAAACTTGCTTGCCACACACCTGCCTCGAGTGTTAGGGGCACTGCCGTACCCTCCGATGCCACCGGTGGCATATCTATCAAGGGCATATCCGCCGAGGGCATATCCACCCAGGGTATATCCATCATAGGGATACATTTATCCCTAGCAAGACCAGCACCACTGCCGGCATACCAGATGAGCTGACGGCGGGAACTTCGTGCAGGCGTTGGCAGGCTGGCTCATCGGAGACGAGGTATTGGATGTGTTCGGGTCAGTCAATGATACCCGATATGACGCTGGGATCCATATGGAAAAGTCTAGGATAAGAGTGAACTCCATCACCAAACAATTGATAGAAAGTAATTATGAGAGAGAGAGAGAGAGAGAGATTTCAAAAATAGACTAAATAGAAAATCACTAAGGAAGGGGGGGTGGAGTTGGTGATGAGATACGAGACGCTCATGCACTATCAAATTACAGAAATGCGTTTTACCGCGAGACGTTTAACCCTCCCTCTATTTTCATGTTAATTTGTAAACTCGGTTGACAAGTAACATGTATATATTTAATTCATTCTCAATATATTACTAATTCGTTCGAATATCGTTTATGGTATATCCTATTATTTCAAAATCAGATTTTACAATAATAAAATAGAATTATTTATTTGGTGTAGGCTCTTTGAAACGGTAGCTGAATAATCACTTTATATAAATAATCGCTGTATATAACGTTAAACCAATTCTGCACTTTTGGTTGAAAGTTGTAAAAATATTATCTTCTTTTGTAATATGAAAAGATCATCACCTTTAAAAACTTCAAAATCTCTTGGGTCAACAAGTTCTCGAAGGAGACAATTAGTCACTATAATCTATTGATTTCTTGCTGCCATTAGTGTGTAAAATTTCTTTGGATAAGCGGAAAAAATGGGCCCCACCATCGGATCAACTATTATAACTGGAGAAGGGGAAAAAGAAGAGAATCCAAGGACGCGCCCCATTTCCCCACGTGTCCTTCGCGCGGTCCTTGGAATCACCAGCCGACACGTGGACTGGTGTTACGAACCAAAGCGTGGGGCTCCGACCCGGCCGTCGGACAAGAATCTAATGTAACATCTAATGTAGCGCGTACGCATAGGGTAACTAATTTGATTAGGTGCCTCTTTTTAGTTGGTATTTACAGTCATACGTAAAAGAATTAAATGAAAAGGCGATTCCAAAAACGACATTAACTTAACATGTCCTGCATTAGCACGTCAAGTATTGAGCGATGGACAAAAAATCCACAATTTAAAATGCAGATCAATGCTGATTTGTTTTTTATCTCAACTTTTATACAAAAAGGCAATGTGGAATTTTTTTATCATAGAGAGAGATCAACGCGCATCACGTGCGAGGAAACACAAACAATGCAAATAGATTATAAAAAGACAACACACTTTTTAGGGGACCACGATCAAATGTATACCTTTGACCGATTTTCTGTTACCTGGAACAACCACTCCGTCATTTCTGCTGTAGAATCTTGAATTCATCTACATGTTGGCTACGAATTTCGCCGCCGAGAGTAGAATTGGGTTTTCTGTGGGGAAGTAGGATCGAATGGGAGGGATCGATTTGGAGATTTGAGGATTATGGGCTAATTTGGGCCTTTTGTTGCTCAATCAAGAAATACGTTGAATATCAGTCCACAACCTCCCCGTTACGCATTGATTAAGTAAAATTGTTCTACCAGAGACCTATAGAGCATGCTTGAAAAGCTCAAAATGAATGAGCAAATTTCAGACTGCGATGATCAAATAATAGAAACTTGTGTGTTCCCTTTCTCCTCCATGAATTTGACAATACTCCCCCTCTAAAATGAAAAACTTATCTTTGACCGGAAGTACAATCCGCTTTATCAAAATGACAAAATTACTCTAGATCTTTAAAATATTATTAGCCAGAAACTCAAAGACTGGTATGTAAATTTAACTTATAAGGGTTAAGTATTCTTTAATTCATATGTCGATAAATGACTCATTTGTTTAAGTATCATTAATGATCCGTCTCCTTTTTTCAAAATCAATTTTGACGAACAAATTCTTATGTCCAGGATTACTAGATCTTAATGGAAGGGGATGCCATTTTTAAAAGAGTAATGTAGAATTTTTTGTTTGTCACAGGCTTTTTAGGACAATACGTCAATACTCACGCCATACGACATTGAATCAATCCTGGATTTTGGTTGGAAAGCAATACAGATGTCATTTTCTTTTATGATATTCAAAGCGGGTCATCTTTAAAAATTTCAAAACTCTGATTTCTTGGGTCAACAAGCTCTAGAAGAAGACAATGTATTAATTTTAGCTACCATTAGTTTGTAAATTTCTTTGACTAAGTAAAAGATGGGGCCCTCCCTCGAATCCATTAAGGACCTGTTTAGTAACATGGTAAACAGTGCTTTATCCTATTCTTTTGTTTTTTGGAAGAAAAAAAAAATCCGTTTGGTAACATTTATATTCTTGGAAATAGATTTAAAACAGAATCGAGAAGTAAAAAAAAAAGCTTCTTTATTCCCAAAAATGACTCCATAATTAAGTCCAAACATTTTCTTTCCCTTTTCTTTTCTTTCTTTTTCTCTTCCTCTTCTTCTTCCCCTAACCAGTGATTAGCTATAAGAAAAAAAAAAAAAAAAAGAGAAAAGAAAAATATAATAAAATTATTAAAAAATTAAAAGAAATTATAAGTCACAAAAATTTTTAAGGATTGTACCAAACACATTTTTATTTCAAGAATAGAAATTTTAGACAATTAGCAAATATTTTCGAATGCTCAAAAATTTGTTTATGAAACAAAATTGAAAAAAATTAATTTTTTTGGAATAGTTATTAAACGCGCTTAACATAATTGAAAAAAGTGAAAAAGAGACTCAAGGACACAATCCATTTTTACCACGTGTCGTTCACACCATCCTTTTAATTAGAAGTTGACACGTGGACCGGTGTTTTACTTATTTGGTCATTAGCCGTGCAAATTAGATACTTGGTGGTGGGACCCCAACCGTTGGAGAAAAATCTCATGTACCGCACATACTAATACTAGCGTGTAGTGTGGCCGATGTATTTAGGTTCTCCTTTCAAATTGTGATTTATAATTTTACAATTGTTTCGTCGGTTTCGGATCCCACAACGAAATATCTTTCATCAAGTGTTATATATTTATTTTTATTTAAGAAGACTTAGATTCCGTGCTAATATTGTATAGAGAGGGTCAAACACTAACAGAAATATATATTATACAGTATTGAATCCAACAAAATCGTTTAGTACAAGCTCGGAACCAATGATAACAAGTGCCAAAATCTAATCAACAGCTTAATTCAAACATACTTCAATACACTAATGAAAGCCCACTAAGATCAAGTGATTTATACGATGTCAAAACTTGATCAACAATGTTGGATGGTAGAGACAACACCGTACTGCTCCTGAATGGATATGAGGACACAACATCGGAATCTAATCGATGATGCTAGATAATAGAAACAACACTAGGTAGGCACTGCTCATAAATGAGTTCAAGGACACAACGTCGGAATCTAATCAACGACGTTAGACGATAGAAACAAAACCGGGTAGGTACTGCTTATATATGAGTATGAGAACACAACGTCAGAATATAATTGATAACGCTGGACCATAGAAACAACACTGGGTAGGTACTACTCCTAAATGGATATGAAGACATAACGTTATAATCTGATCAATTACACTGGACGGTAAAACAACACTGGAATCTAATCAACAGCACTACTTGGAATATAAACACTCATCAGAATTGAATCAACGATGGAAATCCAAAGTTAGAGCTAAACTAGGCTAGGCTAAGATAACTAAAGGATAAGATAAATGATTTTGATGTATTGTTGAGGGGTTCTTTGTTGGATTGTCTGTGATATTTATAAGACAATCTAGTAACCGTCAATTAGTTAATCCTTCCTTGAAAAGTTGCTCCTAATTTCTCCAATGTTATTTGCTTCTTTCTTAACCACTTTATCCATATCTTGTTGTTTCCTGACTTGTCGATGATGCTCGCACAACTTGTCCAGCAAGTAATAATCATTCTTTTGATTCTAGACGCCTTTTTGAGCACCACCTGTTCCCGCTTAAATCTTGACACCAATTCTATTTGAATTTCATATCAACAGTAGAATCTCTTGGCCTAGACATGTGGCAATTAGCTGTCTTACTATCAAATCACGCATCCCCACTTGTAAGTCCATCGACATCCAGCCCAGGGGCCCTTGAAAACCTTGGCCATCCTTCATCTCTATGATTGATATGGGCTGAATTGCTGCTATTCATAACTAGTACGTGACGGCAAGGATAATTTCGAATGTCAACACCCTTTGTGTCTAGCACGTGACAGTAAGAGTGACTTTGGGTTTCAACAACAATCATAAATAAAGTAAGTAAAAGAAAATAGCAATTCCAAGAACGACATTACATCAACATGCCATGCGATGCACATATTAGATAAAAGACTTCCCACTGCAACATGAATTTTTCAGAGGAATCTTGAGAATTAGTATCCCAGACCTCTTCTAAGGCTTACATCGTCCATCGAATATTGTCATGACATTTAAGGAAAATCTCAAAAAGCATCCTCGAATGTTCACTTTAACAATAGTCTTCTTAACGAGCACACTCAAGACCCCAGTCGAGTATATTGTACCAGCAAAGCTTCCATCATCAACACACCGATTGCGCACTTCATTATGATAGCCAATGTATCGAAACAATAGCTTTTCCTTGATCGGTCATTTCATAAGGGCTCCCGAAGCGCTCATTGACAAGGTCTTTAATAGCAATCCACACCCTGTGTTTCGAAAACTTACAATTCGGATTCTCAAAGTTATTGGTAGACATTACGTGGTACCAGATATCAATTAAAATAGCAACTTTATCTGCGAGAACCGATCATTTAAGTTTGGGTTTTAAAACAGTGTAAGGATTTGTTTTATTGTGATCATTACTAAAAGTCCATGGTGAATGAAATTTCTCTACATCGAAAACTCAAAAATAACAATATTTATTACTGTTATGAAGTACATGAATGAATGAAATACATTAATGAATATTTATTATATTCATTTTATCTAATGTAATTATTATGATACATTTGTATCATACATTCTAAGTACATCTCCATATTCAATGAATGTTCATCTCCCTATCCAATAGATGTATTATTCAATACATTGACATTAATGATAAATGCATCTTTGTTTGTTATAAATAGGAGCTTAGTTTTTGTTATAATAGAGAGATAGTGAAAATAAAAAATTTCTCCTCTGCCTTTCTCTACTATATTTAGTGTTTATCTGCTTTCTCTACTCAATCTCTCTATTCTCCCTATTATATATTCGCAACGCAATATTTTACAACACGTTATCAGCATGAAGATTTACCAACTAAGTAAGTAATTTTTGCAAGGTAAGTGTTCTCTTTGTTTCCATTAATCAACTTATACTTCATCTTCTCCTATCAATTCTTCATTTTTCTTTTTCTTGGCCTGAAACCCATTTCAATTTCAAAATTATCCTTCTGCTCCTGATGTGGCGGTGGATATTTGGAAATCCTTCTAATTAATTTAAGGATTTATTTTTGCAAGAATTATAGCAAATATTGAAAAGTCCAAATTCCACATCCTAGAAGTGAGTGGAAAGAATTATCTATCCCGGTGCCTTGACATGGAAATGCACCTCCAAGGACAAGGTCTCGCTAATGCAATTACAGAAAACGGAATCTCAAATGCAAAAGATAAAGCAAATGCACTGATTTTTATTCATCGTCATTTGCATAAGAGCTAGCAGACTCAATATTTATCCGTTCGAGACCCTTAAACCCTATGGAAGAGGTTGAAGGATAGGTATGATCATACTAAAACTGTTATCCTCTCTCAAGTACAATATGATTGGTAAAATCTCATACTGCAAGATTTTAAATTAGTGTCTGACTATAATTCCGTTTTATTTGATATTGTTTATTGGCTTGAGTTATGCAGTATCAAGCTCACTGATGTGGAATTGTTAGAGAAAACCTTCTCCACCTTCCATGCTTTAAATATTGTATTGTAACAGCAATACCGGCTGTGTCAGTTTGCCACATACTCTAAATTAATTTTTTTACTCCTCACTACTGAGCAAACTAATGAATTGCTACTCAAAAATCATGATCTTAAACTTGCTGGCTTGAAAGTATTGCCTGAAGCACATGCTAACTCTAAGAAAAATACTGGTCATTTTAAGGGCTATAAGCGCAGGCAATAACTTAATCCTAGAATGGATGGCAAAATTTAGCCGTCCTAGGAAATCTAACTTTGGCCCGAATTATGACAAAGAAAAGAAGTCAAAGAATGTGACTAATGAAAGTACTTGTCATCGATGTGGCATGACTGGGCACTAGTCACGTACTTGTCGTATGCCAAAGCACCTTGTTGATCTATACCAAGCATCTTTAAAAGATACAGGCAAGCGTGATGAATCTCATGCCATTGAAATCAATCCTACTGCCATAACTACTGTTGAGGCCAATAATATATCTGTTGGTGGGACTCCTCTTGCTCCTGAAGTAACAAATGCATCCCTGGATGTCTCTGATTTCTTTGAGGACCTCCGATTACTTTGATGAGACATCAAACTGGTGGATGACAAATTGGACTTCGAATTTTATTATTCTAATAATTTCTTTTCTAGTTGATTTTCTTTAAATGTATTACCTTTTATTGTTTTCTAATATGATTATGTAATGAAATGCTTATGAACCTTATATAATATATATTATTTTGAAATTTTATTCTATAACTAATATGCAAATTTTATGATACTTGACACATGAAGTTGTCAACATAAATGCAAATGAAAAATACCAAGAAAAAGGAAGATGTTTGTTTGCTTGATAGTGCATCAACACATGCCATATTTCGTAGTAGACACTTTTTATCGAGTATGACATTGTGTAAGGCACATATCCATACAATATCAGGTCCCATTCCAATTATTGATGGTTTTGGGAATGCCACGATTGTTTTGCCAAATGGCACCATCCTGCATATTGAGGATGCATTTCTAAGCAATAGATCAAAAAGGAATGTGCTCAGCTTCAAAGATGTATGTCGTAATGGGTACCATATTAAGACTATTTATGAGCAAGATAAGGAATATATTGGCATTACCTCTTATAAGATGGGCCTGAAGACCATCCAAGAGAAGCTAGAAGCTTCTTCTATGGGTTTGTATTGTATTATGATTAAGGCCGTTGAAACCTACGCCACCATATCCTGGAGATTGGTAAACCTTGATCAATTTAGACTATGGCATGATTGCCTTGGTCATCCTAGGGCTTCAATGATGCGTAGAATAATTCAGAATACAAAAAGACACCCTTTAAAGGATATAAATGTGTTGTTGTCCAAAGATTATAATTGTGAAGCTTGTTCATAAGGAAAACTCATTACCAAACCTTCTATAACAAAGGTTAATCTTGGATCCCCTTTATTCCTACAAAGAATTCAAGGTGATATTTGTGGACCAATACAACCACTAAGTGGACTGTTTAGATATTTTATGGTATTAGTTGATGCATCCTATAAATGGTCCTATGTTTGCCTATTATCTACACGCAATGTCACCTTTAGAGGTTTACTTGTGTAGATTATAAAGCTTCGGACACAATTTCCTAATTAACCAATTAAAAGCATAAGGATGGATAATGCTGGTGAATTTACATCAAAGAGTTTTGATACCTATTGTGTTTCACTCGGAATCGAGGCTGAGCATCTAGTCGTATATGTTCATACTCAAAATGGATTGGCAGAATTCTTGATTAAACATATCCAAATCATTACCTGCACTCTATTATTGAGAACGAATCTCAGCAATACAGCATGGGGTCCTGCAGTTTTGCATGCGGCAGCCCTAATAAAATTGCACCCCACTGTTAGTATTTTACAATCTCCCCTTTAAATGGCTCTTGATTATGAACAAGATATTTCACATTTACGCACCTTTGGTTGTGCAGTACAGGTGCCTATGGCATCACTAAAAAGAACGAAAATGGGTCCTCAACGCCGTTTGGGCATTTGTGTTGGGTTTAATTCACCGTTCATCATTAGGTTCTTGGAACCAATTACTAGTGATCTTTTTACTGCCAGATTTGCAAATTGTCATTTCAATGAGACTATGTTTCCATCAATTAGGACACCAACAACTTCCATGACTTCAAAGCAAAAATCAGTTAAGGTTTTCTCATGGAATGAGAAAATTTTATCTCAATTAGACCAAAGGTCTCTTGAGTGTGAAAACGAGGTGTAGCGCATAATCCATTTACAGGCTATGGCCAATAGACTTCCAGACTTATTTAATGATGCTACTAAGGTAACGAAGTCTCATATTCCAACTGCAAATGGTCCAACTAGGATAGCTATTCCCGAAGGACATGCTAAAATGGATCAAAATCCCCCACACTTGAAGCGTGGTAGATCGATAGAATCAAAAGATACTATTCCTCGAAAACGAAGGGGAAAGAATCAGGAATCCGCTCTAGAAGAGCCTGGTGTTGTGCTTGCTCCCAACGAGCTTATTGCCCCTGAAGAGGCGCAAACCCACGAAAGGAACACCAACCCTAGGAATACCAAGAATTCCATTACATATTGTAATGAGATTTGGGATCGAAATGAAATCATCATTGATGATACTTTTGCATTCTCAGCTGCTAATAAAATTATGGATGATGATTATGAGCCGCAATCTACTATTGAATGCCGTCAAAGGAAAGATTGACTAAGTGGGAGGAAGCAATTAAGGCTGAATTAGCTTCCTTAGCTAAACGAGAGGTTTTTAGACCCATAACTTGAATTCCCGATAATGTAAAGCACGTTGGATATAAATAGGTATTTGTCTGGAAAGAAATGAGAAAAATGAGGTTGTCAGGTATAAAACTCGACTCGTTGCCCAAGGATTCCCTGAAAGACCTGGGATTAATTATAATGAGACATATTCACCTGTGATGGATATGATTACATTTCATTTTCTCATTAGCCTGGTACTCTCTGAAAGATTGGAAATGTGTCTTATGGACGTTGTCATGGTATATCTATATGGCTCATTAGACTCTGTTGTTTATATGAAAATTCCTGAGGGATTCAAAATGCCTAATGCATGCACTCCCCGCAACTTATTCTCAATAAAATTGCAAAGATCTTTGTCCGGGTTAAAGTAATCCGGTCACATGTGGTATCAACGCCTAAGTGAGTACCTAATTAAGGAAAGGTACAAAAATGATCCTATATGCCCATGCGTGTTTATTAAGAAATCAGAAACCGGATTTGCTATTGTAACAGTTTATGTCAACAATATAAATTTAATTGGAACTCCAGAAGAGTTAGATAAAACTACTGAGTATTTGAAAATGGGAGTTTGAAGTTAAAGATTTGGGTAAAACCAAACTTTGTCTTGGTCTAGAGCTTGAGCATAAAGCAAATGGAATAATCATCCATCAATCAGTATACATTGAAAGATTATTTAAATGCTTCAACATAGACAAAGCTCACCCATTGAGCACCTATGGTTGTAAAGTCTCTAGATCCCCAAAAGGATCCGTTTCGTCCTAAAGAATCTAATAAAGAGATACTTGGTCCTAAAGTACCATATCTCAATGCAATTGGGGCTTTGATGTACTTGGCACAATTTACAAGACCAGATATCGCTTTTGCGGTAAATTTATTGGCACGTTTTAGTTCTGAGCCAACTTGGAGACACTGGAATGGAGTTAAACATATTTTTCATTATCTCCGAGGAACCATAGATTTGAGATTATATTATTCCAAAGATTCCACTACCTCTGGTTGAGTTGGATATGCTGATACTGGATATAGATTTGATCCACATAAGGCTCGCTTTCAAACCGGTACTTATTTTGTTATAACGGTACCGCTATTTCTTGGCGTTCTACAAAGCAATCACTAGTAGCTACATCCTCTAACCACTCTAAGATTATTACTTTATATGAAGTTGAAAGATAGTATGTTTGGTTAAGATCCGTTATAATGCATATTCATAATTCTTGTTGTTTAATACCGGTTACAAATTCTCCTACTATAATTTATGAAGATAATGCTACTTATGTTGCACAAGTTAAGGGAAGATATATCAAAAGTGTTAGGACCAAGCATATCTCGTCACAATTTTTTTTTTTTAAAAAATTTTTCTATACTCATAAACTCCAAGAAAATCAACAAATTGATGTTAAATAGATTCAATCCATAAATAATCTTGCAGATCTTTTTACCTAATCATTGCCAACGTCAACTTTTGAGAAATTAGTATATGGCATTGGTATGCGGCGAGTTCACAAGATGCAAGATTGACTAGCCCCAGCAGTAGCTATACGGCTCAATTGAGGGGGAGATATTATGAACTATGCATTGCGCTCTTTTTTTTCTGTCCAGTTTTTTCTCACAGGGTTTTTCCGGCTTAAATTTTTTAAGGAGGCAATTAATGCATCCATAAAAGGGAGATATCATAAAATTTGTGCTCTGTACTCTTTTTCCCTTTTGTCCCAGTTTTGTCCCATTGGGTTTTTCCGGCTTAAGGTTTTTAATGAGACAATATCATTTAATGCACATTCGTAATATAATGAATACAATGAATATTCAAGGGAGAGTGTTATGAAATACATGAATGAATGAAATACATGAATAAATATTCATTATATTCATCTTATCTAATGTACTTATTATGGTACATTTGTATCATACATTCTAAGTACATCTCCCTATCCAATATATGTATTATTCAATATATTGACATTAATGATAAGTGCATCCTTGTTTTATTTTATAAATAGGAGCTTAGTTTTTGTCATAGTAGAGAGATAGTGAAAATAAAAATTTTCTCCTCTGGCTTTCTCTACTATCTTTGGTATTTATTTGCTTTCTCTACTCAATTTCTCTATTCTCTTTATTATATATTTGCAACTCAATATTTTACAACAATTACAGCTTTATTTTCTTTTTGTCAGTGGTTTTCTAATTAATGAATTATCCTTGAATCGTAATGGTGGTGAAAGAGTAATAGCAATTTCTCAGAAAGCAATAAAGAAGTTTAATTTCAATAGAATCGCCCTTAAATTGTCCCTAAATTTATGATCATACCCTCAAGTCATCTCGTAATTATGAAGACAATTGGGGGGTAAGTCTAAGTAGCAACGACACCAACACGCAACACGCAACACGACACGCCGACACGTCGTTTTTCAAAAAATAGAGAATTCCGACAAGTTGGGACACGTTGTATATTAAATGTATATTTATATATATATATATATATATATATATACATGATAAATGAATAAATTATCATTTTTATGATTATTTTAATCAAATTAATTTGATTCAGATTTACAAATAAATAAATAATCTAGAATGAATTTACACTAAAAACATTAATCCTCCATTTGTTAATATTATCCATTGTTTCAATCCGACAAATTCAACCCCATTCCAATAATTCATAAAACTTAGAGAAGAAAAAATAAGCAATTCACATTCTGAACTTGCGAGTCAGAGCGTGCAAGAAAAGAAGAGAAAAAACACAAATTTAGGAGATGAATTGTGTGTCATGGGAAATGAGAGTCTGAGAGTCACAAGAGAAGAGAAGAATAGATTTTTCTTATTTCCCCATTTTTTATTTTTTATTTTTTTATTTTTTTTTCATATTTACATGTTGACCCCTCAAATTGACTCCATGTGTGTCAGAATTTCGAATTCGCATGTTGGAATTCCCGACTCTTGTGTTAGAGTGTTTGAAGAGTTGACCAAATGCTGAATTTCGATATCTGTTGACCGAGTGTTGAAGAATATGGAGTAGTGTCAGATATGTGTCGAAATGTCTGACACGATATAAAAGTTTTCGAAGGGTGTTGGTGCTTCTTAGAGGCGAGTAGTAAAACTGCAAAAAAGCACTGCTTGTTTCGTTCCTTCAGTAAGATTCGACAACATTAAATCTTCTTGAGTCCTCTTAGACTGTCCGTAGGATCCGGATCCTCCTTCTCGACCATCCGATTGGCTTGAAGTGACGCACATGGAGTTCCTAGATTCAAGCAGATGTTTCATAACGTGTCGCGACCATCGAAATTATGAAATTAATCACCGCATCATCTCTAACATTTAATCGCCTTAATTTAAAAAAAAAAAAAAAAAAAAACTGATTTCCTCCAACTTTATATAAGCCTTGCGTCTCTTCATACTTACCCCCATCAACTCCATCTAAGCCAGGCAAAGAACACACACAACAAACACACTTTTCTAGCAACACATATATCCTCATTCTTTCTATGCCAAGCCATCATCATTTAATCCGAAGCTATAGGCAGGTAACTAATAACTTAGGAACGTATGGTCATAATCGACCACATAAGTAACAACTCAAAAAATAAATCACGTGATTAATCGACAACATTTAGCTAGTACTTTGGTAACTTAATCAAATTACAAGAATATTATTATCATGTCTTATTTTGACACTTTCACATTTTCACTTAATCAAGCAATATTAATTAAATTAAACACCAAGAGCCACTTATTTGTCACCCAAAATATACGAGTATTTTATTTACACTACGGACATGCCACATAATTTATAAAATTACCAAAACAGCCTACTTCCAAATTTATTACACAATTAGGACCAATTTTGCATAGACACATTGTCTAGATTAAGAAATTATCTTTCAAAATAACTTAATCACCTATCAAAATAAGGTTTCTCGTGCTGTGAACAGCCCTGAGAACTTTCATTTTTGCATATTCGTCCCTCAACTTAGTGAAATTACAAAATTTCCCCTAAAGCTTCTAAACTCTTTTTTTTTTTTTAGCTGGCTTGATTTCCATTAATTAAAATTATTTAATAGCCCACTAATTAACACTTAAAATCATAAACCCTGTTAATAGCCCCATCTCAGTTTTTGAAATTTCGAAATTGCCCCTAACCTTGTCAAGAATTTACCAAAATACCCTTTTCATGCCTAGTTTTACCATTTCGACATTTTTCCCATATAAGTTGCAGCAAAACCTTTTTCGTAGTCTCTCGAAGACATTTTAGGTATGAAGAGAGCTTTTGAATTCAAATCCAATAGCCACAATAGCTTAACAAACAATTATTGAAACTGCCTCACACATGGAGTAAAATATAAACTAAATAAATAAACAATCAAGCAACCAAGCTCAAGAGTACTAAGTAGATCAGTTTAACTTAGCCCCTAGAGTTTTCACTTACCTTGAATAGAACTTGCATAACTCAAAGCTTTAACCACCTTGTAAACACTAGAAACGGTGAAATTAGAAACTTTAGAAATATAAACGTGAGGCCTTCAACCTTTTCTTCAAATGAGTGTGAGATGAAAGAGAAAGGAAAGAGACATGGAGCTCCCTTTTTCTTTGTAAGAATGAGTTCGAATTTTTCTTGAATATTTGAAGTGGCTCCTACGAGCAAAAAAAGGAGATGTACTAGACCACTTCACAAGAGTTAAAAAGGGATAAGATTCATTAACCAAGGTTAAAAAGTAATGATAAGTTGAAGAACTTGGGATTGAAAGCACATGGCCAAGGGAAACGTATTTATAAGACCTCAATGAGTTACAAAGGATAAGATCCTTTAACCAAGGTTAAAGGCAAGGATAACATCAAGTTAAAAACACTAGGTTAAGATTGAATGAGAGATGGTCAAATTAAAAGGTGACAAATGGCTTAACTCTATGGTTCCAAAGTAGATAACTTGATAATTTACCAAGTAAAATGCTTGAATGAGGAAACATTATTTGAGTTGTAATCATTTCAAGCACTAACAAGAGATAGAGAAGACCTTGACTTGTGTTTTTCATTAGTTAAAAACAATGCTTTTTAGTTAACTAAGGTTAAAAGCCATGATAACATTGGGGTTAAAACACTTGGTGGAGAATATAGAGAGATGTGGAGAATGAATGAGGACTCTTAGCTTGCAAGCTTAAAGAGCATTAATGGGCTAAAGTTAAAATAAGTGATGTAAGGAATGATGTAATTTATAAATAGGAAACTAGGTGACAAACTAGGGAAATTGACAATCAAATTAGTGAAAAGTGGCTAATAACTTATGGTTATAAAAAACAGAGAGAATCGTGTGACAATTATTGATGCTTGTATGGAGATATATGAATCCTATTTCTCTAAGGCACAATATACATAATAAATACAATGAAAATTTAGGATGTCACAACTCTACCCTTCCTAAAAATTTCGTCATCAAAATTTACATTCACCTAATCAAGAACTGAGGATGCTTATAATTCATTTCATCATCGCTTTTTACTTAACTTCTTTCTAATCAAGATATTGCCACAAGACTTTGACTAAAGAAATAGTCACGTTCCTTAGAAATTGTTCTCTTCAATCGAAAATTTGTATTGGCTTCTCTGTCTAAGTTACTCATTTGTCTATCTCGATTGTCTCTAAATCCAGTGCATGAATAGGATCTAGTTCACATTTCCTCAACAAAACACTAAAGTAACTACAATGAGCTTCTATTGATATTGCATTCCTCAAATCGACATCATTACGTACATAAAAATACCCATGAAATCTTAAAATACCATCATCTGCTCTGGCCATTTATCTTTCTAAAGCTTTTCCTCTTATTTTATCTCAACACGTTTCTCTTCAAAAGTACTATTCCTACCGCCTCAAATGACTTCCCATCATCAGCATTCTAAAATCCCGTTGTCCATCTCCACTAGAAACTTTCAGATTCCGAGTCTAGTTATTAATCTTCTAATTCTTCATAACTAGCCCCGAGCAAAACCACTAAAATTTATCACTTAAGATTCGTCTAAAAGATCACATTACTATAGCATTCTAACAATCTTTTTCTTTTTCTTCCAAATTCAACAAATTATCAATTCTTAAATAGTCTAAGATCTCCAAAATGTCATACTTTTACAAAAATTTTCACCATTCACCTACACTTAAAATACAACTTACAATATATCTATCATACGATATATTGCATCTTCCATATTCATCACAACTTGACTTCCACCAGCCATCAATTCTCATCATCTCAATTAAGATGTATCCCAAAAAAATCACATTATCCACTTGGAGATCTATGTAAATCAACTCTTACTAAGTATATGTGACATCCCGAAATTTGGCCCTGTTTCGAATATATGAAATGGTTGTTTCGTCAACGCGCTTATGGTTAATCTACTCGAAACTGATCACTCTCGAGTTAACTAATCTATTAGGTGAGACCATTAAGGGATATAAACACGGCAGACTAGAGAATTCGATTGGAAATCGATCGCTCAACCATAATAATCGGCAAGAGTCAATACGACACCGTTATAATCGATTAGCGAACGGATATAAGTCGATTTGACGGAAGTGCGTAATCGAATTGCGGGTGATTCCGCATGATTGCGCGTCGAACAACAGTAAACCGATTTTCTATCGATATTATATTCGGAACACGTAATTGAAACCTCACGATTATGTGACAACCGAGAGTCGTCTAAGATTTGAAGATGTACAAACGTGGATCGAAAATTATCGACCATGGGTCAAACGCGCTAAAATCCTTAAAAGCTACCCAATAGGTTAGGTCGTACTAAAGTCGCGTTCGGTCGATTTTAACCACGAAATTGAATTCGGTTTCAGGAACCGAACGTTCGAGCGTGTCACGATTTATTTTTAGGACGTCGTCTCATCTTTCGGCAAATTTTCATCGAGTCCAGAATTTTTGCGGAAAAATCAATTTTTAGACAAATGAGAAATTAATAGAAATTCGGATGACTGAAGATTTGGAATTTTTCTACCTCCAAAATGGGTTATTTGGAGGAAATTGAGGCTAAATTGTGATTGGAGGAGCCCTTGACTTTGGGGATGAAGACTTTAGGGGTTGGGCAATGATCAATTAGATATTTCCCTTGGTTTCTAATTGGTTAACCAATTGACCTTAATTTTTTTCCCTCCTCTCTCTCTCCTCCCCTCACGCGTGCGCCCCCCCTTGCTACCGACCTCCCTTTCTGCTTCTTCTTCCTCATTTCTTCTTCCTCCTGCTGCTACACTATCTCCATTTCCATCGCAAGCTCAGCCGCACTCTCACAACTCCAGCCCACCATCTTCATTCCAGCGACCATCGCCTCAACCCAGCTCACCCTGAGCCCGGCCGTGTCCACCTACAGCCCTCACCATCCGCCCGCCAACTCCGTTCCAGCTCAGCCCGCTGCCGCTACAACTCTAGTTGGTCCGCCACAACCAGCAACCCGCGGCCAGCAACGGCCTCAGCTCCAGCCGCCCGACTTCAACCCGTCCAGCCACTTCAGCCGCGCCGATAGCCAGCCCAGCTCCTCCAACCAGCAGCTCACAGAACCGAAACCTCCTCTTGGCCGTGAGCCTTGTAGGACCTTTTTCAACCGCCGTTTGACCTCCGTTGGAGATGCGGTAGCCTCGAGTCCTTGTCACCGTCGCGCCGCCGCTGCCGTGAACCCGCCGCCATCCTAATCCGGTGAGTTAACTCCCTAATCCTTGATTAGGCTATTAATTATGCTTAGGGGGTTAGATTAGTATTAATTAGCTTAGTTAGATTAGTGTTAATTAACTTGTTCACACATACACAATACAACACTCCTCACGTCACTCCAAACACTCACCCCACACTTCACACGCCTCACACACCCCACACTTCACACTACCCACTCAAGGGGCAAGAGCCCCTATTTATAGGAGCCAAAGTCGATACATTAACCGACTTCCACACCAAATATCCTTACAATATTAATATTTTATAGCTGGCTTTAGTCAAAAATTACGATTAGAAAAATCTAAAGAAAGAAAGAAAGATCTAGAGGAGAGAGAGGCAGTGCTCTCTAGCACTCCCCTTTATCGATTACTCTCTCTTCGCATGGACCTTGTGATCATACCAAGTTGCCTTCAAAACCCTCCGAATTTTGCAACTCCAAGACCTTTTGTGAAGACATCCACAACTTGATCATTTAATTTGGCATACTCCATCTTTATCTTGCCTTGTAATACTTTTTCCCACAAGAAATGATAGTGCACTTCCACATGTTTTGTCCTTATATGGAAAACTAGATTCTCTGCTAAGCTTATGGCCGATAGATTATCACAATATAACCGTATCGAGTGGTTTATTGGTTGATGAAGATCCTATGTTAGTTGTACTAACCATGTACTCTCTTGAGCTACCATTGTTGTTGCTCTATACTCGATTTCTGTCGTAGACAATGACGGTTGCCTGTCTTTTATTGCACCATGACACTACGGCTGATCAAAGACTAAACATGTATCTAGTAATTGATCGTCGTGTGTCATGATCTCTAGCAAAGTCAACATCGCAATGGCCTACAACCTCACACAATACTTCTTTCTGATACAGGGGCCCAAAATCAAATGTACCCTTTACATACCTTAGCATACGCCTGACTGCATCTAAGTGGGGCTTCTGTGGCTTCTCCATAAATCGGCCTGCTACTCCCATTGCAAAGGCAATATCAGGCCGTGTTATGGTTAGGTAAATAAGGCTACCCACCAATTGCCTATACATAGTTGAGTCTTCCAATTCTTGTCCTTCAGCTGCACATAGCTTTACATTTCCATCCATTGGAGTAGATATAGGTTTGCAATCAAGCATCCTAAACTTTTCTAGGAGGTCTCATGCATACTTCTGCTGACATAGGAATAGTCCTTCATTGGTCTTCTTAACCTCGAGTCCTAGGAAATGTTTCAATTCTCCAAGCTTTTTCATATGAAACTGCACTGAGAGGTTGGTTTTGATTTGGCATATCTTCTCTTCATTATCTCCAGTGATGATTAGATCATCCATGTAGATTAATACTATTGCAGGCTTGCCATCTTCTAACTTCACAAACAAGCTTGAGTCTGCTGGGACTACTAAGTAACCACTTTGCACCAAGAATTCAGCATCTTCCCATATGATGCTCTCGAGGCCTGTTTTAAGCTATAGAGGGCTTTCTTTAACTTGCAATCGTAGTCTAGATGAGCTTTACTCTTGAAACCATCTGGCTGCTCCATGTATATATCTCGATCTAGTTTTCCATGTAAGAAGGCATTCTTCACATCCATTTGCCATAATTTTCATGACTTGCTTGCTACAAGTGCTAGTAAGACTCAAACTGTAGTAATCTTTGCTACTGGGCTAAAGGTCTCATCATAATCTAGGTCATACTTTTGAGAGAATCCTTAAGTAACTAATCGTATCTTATATCTTTCTACCGACCCATCTGGTCGAGTTTTAAGTTTGTAAACCCATTTGCAAGGTATAGGACGTACCTCTTTAGGTCTTGGCACTAGGTTCCATGTCTTGTTCTTTCTTAGTGCTTGGATATTTTCCTCTATGACCTTCCTCCATTCCACGCCTTGCGAGGCTTCCTCATATGCAGATGGCTTGACTATTCTAACATCTTCGATCAACGCTGCTTTTGCATATTTAGGATTTGACCTTCTTTGCCTTATTGATCTCCGAAGTAGGTTCGTGCTCTTTAGGTTCTTCCATCTGTCTTGGTTGGAGCTCTTATGTCATTTTTGAATGTACACCAGTTCACCACGGACTCTTTGATTTTTCTGGTGACTACTTTTTAACTTCTTGTCTTCCAGCTATAAGATCATTCCTTCTTCAATTGGCTGGCCCTTATCAAGCTCATCATTTTCTTTCATTCTTTCACGAACATCTTCTTCAACTTGTTTTGAATTAGATTGTGATGACCACCAAGATGATAGTTCGTCGAACAACACATTTCTGGAAGTGTAACACCTCCCTATTGTAGGGTCACAACACTTCCATCCTTTTCTTTGATCATCGTAGTCCACGAATATGCAGGAAACTGTCTTCTTATCGAATTTGTTGCAAAGATGGTCTGGCACGAATGCATAACATACACATACATATACTCTAAAATGACTTACTGTGGGCATGCGATTCCACAACTTCTCGTTTGGTGACATAAAGCAAAGCCTTGCTTGAGGTAGTCTGTTGATCACGTGCGTTGCCATCTTCATACAATTGTCCCAAAACCTAGGCGGAACATTCTTCGCATGCAACATGCTCCTGCATGTCTCTACCAAATGCCGATTCTTTCTTTCGGCAACTCCATTCTGTTGTGGCATACTTGGGTAGGTAAATTTTCAACATATCTTCCATTTTTGAAGATACTTTGCAAAGTCATCTGATCTATATTCTCCCACATTATCCATACGGAGGCATAGTATTTTCTTGTCTACTTCATTTTCTACTTTTTCTTTGAACTCCTTAAATTTGTTTAATGCCTAGGATTTTTCTTTCATAAAGTCGACCCCGATGTACCTGGAGAAATCATCGATGAATGTTATCATGTACTTTGATTCTCTGACTGATGATTACTTCATTGGTCCAAATACATCTGAGTCGATGAGCTCAAGAGGCATCTTAGCTTTAAATGTGGACTCCTCATATGGAAGCTAATGTGCCTTCCCGTACTGGCATCTAGCATAGACGACGTCTTCTTGGACTTCCAAGTGGGAGAGACCTTTTAGCATACCTTTCTTCATCATCACCTTTAACTTGTGGTAGCTCACAGGCCTAAGTTGTGACATCCTGAATTTCCAGTCCCGTTTTCAATTGAATGAATTGGGCTTTTCATCGACGCGCCTATAGTGCTATTCTCTAAGCTGATCACTCACGAGATAACTAGTCTAACAGGGGAAGCCGTTAAGGGATTTTAACGCAATAGACATGACAATTCGACCGGGAATCGACTGCTCGACCGTGCTAGTCTGCAAGGGTCATTACGGCACAGTTAAAAATCGATCAGAGATTGGAGATAGGTCGATTCGACTGAGATATGTGATTAAGTATGGTGATTCCACCAAATTACAAAATTCTCGTTGAGCGGCACTAGACTGATTTTTCTGTCGTTTTGGTACCCTATGTCCGCATTGGAAACCTTGAGATCTTCACGACAACCAAGAGTCGTCAATGTGTCGAAGATGTATGTTGTGGCTTGAAAATAATCAACCACGAGTCAATTGTACTAAAAATTTCCGAAAGCTACCTGGTCGATTAGGTCACACTAAAATCGCACCAAATTGAAATTAACCGCGAATTTAAATTTGATTTCAGAAATTGAAAGTTCAATCATGTCATGAGTCATTTTAGGAATGTCGATTCATCCTCCAAAGATTTTTCTGCAAACCGAGATTTTTGGCGGAAATTCAAAATAGGGGCCGTTTTCGATCGGAAAATTCAGGGGACCGTTTTTTATCGCATTTTTGGGATGCAAGTTGGTTCTATTGGAAAGGAAAAATGTCAATTTGATCGAGGACACGTTGGTGGAATTTATAGAGGCCGAATTGAATTAATTCAAGAGGGAATTGAAGTGGATTTGGGGTAAAATGTTACAAATTCGTAGCCCCTTGGTCCCTCAACCTTTGGACCCCTTCAATGGCTTCTAAAGGAAGCTTTGTGGCTGGAAATTTACTGAGGAAGCCAGCCCATCCAAGTGGGACCTCTTCAAGGAGACAAAGGTGTGAGGTTGAAGCAAATTGGGACCCTCCAAGGCAGCTGTCCCTTTCTATCTTCTTCCCTCAGATGTTTTCTCCATTAGAGGGTGTGTTGAAGCTCTAAAAGTGTAGAGGAAACCGAGCCCAAGCCCCCTAGCCCGTCGCACGTTCGCCCGAGCCACCGGAGCCCCGCAACGTCGTCGTCGCGCCCCCGCGCGAGCCAGCGCTGCCAGCCGCTTGTCCCACTCCAGCTCACCGTCCCGCGACTCCAGGCCGCCTCCCCCATGCCCGTCGAGCTCAGCCAGAGCCCAGTCGTTGCCGCTCCGTCGCCGTCCGCCTCCGCCAAGCCCCGCCGCAGCCCGTCCGCCTCACCTTCACCGTTTCGGCCCAAGCCAGCCGTCCAAGCAGCTCCCTCGGCCCAAGATTAGAACCGAACCTAGCAAGAAACCATGGGTTTCGAGGCCTACTTTGGACCACTTCCGGACCTCGTAGTGCATCGCCGCTTTGGAGTTTGTCACTCATCTCCTCCTCGCCGTCCTCGTGAACTCATCGGATTTCAAAACCGGTGAGTTTTCTCACTAATCTACACTTAGGGAGTTAATTATGCTTAAGAGTTGTTTAGTTTAGGTTAAGTATGGATTAGGTGGTTAGTTGGAACGGATTAGCAATTTAATTATTTGTTTATGCATGTTAGGTGGTTAAAGTAGCGTAATTAGAGACTAGATAAGGTGTAGTATTTATTTAGATAGGTTCAGAAATTTTCCGGGCCCGTCTCGGTATTTAATTAGGTTTTTCTGGCCTAAGTTTGCATTTATAGCATTTATTGGAATTTATTTAATTAATTTTTGTAATTATTTCATTATTTATTATTTTCCAAAATTATATTGGGATAGCCAGTGACCAGAATTTTGTGCTGATCGTAATGGTATGCGTGGTTTATTTAATTGAGTGTTGGTTTGTGCAAATTGTGTGTGAATTGAAATTTTGGGGTATTTATCCCAAAATTTAATAATTTCAGTATTTAATTAGAAAATTACTGGGCGCCGGTTTACACCGTCGAAAATATTTTTATCGATTATATAATTAGTGAGATTTTATGAAATAAAGATATTATATTTTTGGCTGAGGCCTACCATGTACCCACATACGATTATTTTACCGGGTATTATGAAAACAGTGAAATGGTTAGTTGGTGAGTGGAATATCTCTATATCAGCTTCGGTGAGCTAAATATATCTATATCAGCTTCGGCAAGCTAAATATATCTATATCAGCTTCGGTGAGTATATATCAGCTTCGGTGAGCTATACTATCTATCTAGATTAGCTTCGGTGAGCTATACTATCTATCTATATCAACTTAGGCGAGCATTTATCAGTATCAGCTTAGGTGAGCAGTGATCGTTTCAATGAAACGATTTGATAGATAGTATTATGTGATAGATAGTAGTGATTTGGGTTGAATGATTTGATTTGAGTTGAAATGATTAGTTGAGTGGTTGAATCATACTGACTTGCAGGAAGGGACTGAGGCAAAGGTAAGTCCTCTATCTCGTGCGTGACTAGATAGCCTTTGGGTGTATTTCCTTCCTAGTCGAGACTTAGGGGGTAAACTTGCTGAGACGTCCTCTCACCTCGTTGTGGGATAACATTTACAGGTCCTTAGATGATTGTACCTCCCGAGCGTTTTGGCCAGCCGAAGAAGGTTACCAAACAGCACTCTCAAATTCCTCTCCCTAGGAGCCAAGGAGCCTGGGTCTATGAACTCATGAGATCCACTGTCTAGGTTGATGCGGGTCTACCCCATAAGGTACCCCATCAATTCAGATCGTAGTGTCGTTACGGGCGAGATGGACCCAAAGAAGGCCCTCTTCTGGAGTCTGAGATCCTTAGGTCGATGCTGGAGATAGCTTTTGGTGAGGGTACAGCTGACCCTCCGAGTGGTTCAGTGGTAGACCCGAGTCTTTCAGATCCAGGGTCCCCGGAGTATTCAGTTGAAGACTCGAATGCTTAGAGAATCTGTAGCCCTCTACTTTTTGTAGACCTTGTTTATATAGATTGGACTTATATATATGACTAGTCCGTTGTATAAAAGTGTGTTGTGGTTTTCCAAAATTTGTGGTCCTGCTTTTCTATCCCATCTTTGTGTTGTCCGGGGATATAATTAATCGCTTCCGCATGCGTATTAAAATGAATGGGTCGGCGATGCGTCTTAGAACGTCGCTATTTAATCGACCACCGAGAGATGGGCACGCGCTCGGAGGATCGGGGCATGACATAAGTCGTGCGTGCCCCAAATCGGGCATGTCACTCTTTCGAGTTTTGTCCACATATGCTGTCTAAGCTGACATCCCATAGACAGACTCTAATTGATGCCCCTCCATGATTGGTGTACTAGTAGGTTTCAAATTGCGGTACACCCTAACGTCTCTAGGACCGAACACCACATAATTGCCTGAGTTTGTAAGTTGTGCCACAGATAATAGATTCTTCTTTATTCCTAACACATGGTACACATTTTTCAGTTCAACCTGATGTGAATTAAATCAGGATGTTATCATCGTTTGGTCAACATGGGTAATTGGCAACCTTGAGTTGTCTATGATGACAATTACTTGTCCACCATTGTACTCACACATGTTTGATAGCTTACCTTGATCTCCGATCATGTGATTTGAGCACCCTGAATCAACTATCCAATTTTATCATAATTGATCAATTTATCACTTACCGTGATGAGAGTCGTCGCATCTTTTAACTTTGTGATGGAGGAGGCTGCAAGCTCTTCTTGTTCCTCTGTTACAAAGGATGCTTGGAAATCCTACTCCTCTTTGCTATCATTTTCCTTGGATGCCGCGACGTTTCCTTCAACTCTTTTGAATAGATAATCCCTGGCAAAGTGACCTACTTTGCCACAAGTATAACATCGTCCGTTATGCCTTCTATTCTTCTTATCTTCATTGCTGTCCTTGTCGCGATCTAAACAAGCTCCCCCTACTGAGGTCCCATTTCTTCTAGTTGCTTTTGCCATTCTCCATGACTTTTCCTATGTTTGCCATCTCTAATGCTTGCACCATTTCTACTCTAACCTTTAGACCCTCTTTTATTCTGAACATGACACTTTCATCCTCCTTAACCGAGACCTTAGACATATCTTTATCTAAGGCCTCTTGATTGGCTAATATATTCTCCAACTCTATTAGAGTTGGCTCATTACCCATCCACGGATGGCTATAACAATAGCGTTATACTCTGGCCTTAACCCGTGAATTACTATCTTCTCATTCTTGTCTCATAGATGGCATTATGAGGATCTAGCATTGAAATTTCTTCACAAATAGATTTAACTTTGGAAAATTATTGACTTACCATCATATTTTGTTGTGAAATTGAGAGGAGCTCGTTTTCCAATCATTGTAACTTAGCATCATTCATCCTCGCGAATAGTGCTGCCAAGTTATCCTAGGCCTCTTTTGGGATCTTTGCACTCTTTATGTGTTGCAATAACTCATCTTCAACAGTTATAGCAAGAATTAAAAGGTCTTACCTAATTTGATGATTCATTTTCTTAATTCGCTGTCACTTGTGGGTGGTGTAGTGTTATTGCCGCCAATGATATCCTACAAATCTTGACCTAGCAAGTAATATTGCATGCGAGTACACCAATTATTGTAATTGGAGTTGTTGAGCTTCTCGACGTCGTTCATCGAACTTGAAAAATCTGCCATCATGATTTGGTTGTAATGCCCAACACTATACCAAATAAGCCTGGTCTTGGACCAACCGACTTCACAATCTCGGATTGTGCACTAGCAGAACTCCGACGTACTTTGCTTCTTGGCTCGACAATCCCTAACAACCTTGCTCTGATGCCACTTGTTGAGAAGGCAAGTGGTTACACAAGTAAAATAATCACTTCTTTTAAAAAATATTACAAACTCTCCACTTTAACACACTCACTCACTTCACTTGCTTCTCACACATCACTCACGCCACTCACACTACAAACAAGATACATACACAATACAGCACTCCTCACTTCACTCCAAGCACTCTTTGCACACTACACACGCCTTACACACCCCCACACTTCACACTTCCCACTCAATGGGCAAGAGCCCCTATTTATAGGAGGCAAAGTCGGTACATTAACCGACTTCCACACCAAATATCCTTAGAATATTAATATTTTATAGCTGGCTTTAGTTAAAAATTACGGCTGGAAAAATCTAGAGAAAGAAAGAAAGATCTAGAGGAGAGAGAGGTGGTGCTCTCTAACAGAACCAACCATTCTACGAAAAGATAAATATACATTGTTTATGTTGATGATCGGGAACTCCATTGAAGCTTTACACCAAACTTGGGAAGCACAGCCAATTGGCGTCGACTGCCATCTCCGAGGAACACTGTCCACTCGCCGCCACCGCCGTTGGCCTCATCAGAGCACTGGATGAGCTCGTTTTCTTACTGCTTCGCAGTAGAGAGTTTTTGGAGCTGAAGGTTCTGAGTGAGTTATATCTCACGAAGTATACATCATCATCAGACGATTCCGTTCGTAGACGAGCATTGAAGCTTCTATATCAACGCTCATTAGCCTTGGTTTGGCACATTGAAATAGGTAAGATTTGGATCTAAAACTTGCATTCGAAGAACGTATATCACATGTTCAGCATTTTATCCATGAGATATATCAAACAATATTTTTGCATGATCGATCATCCAACAGGTGTTTAGATTCAAGATCAATTCATGTCCATTTCATTGATTGTTGAACCAAATCTAACTCGATATTTTACCCTTCATTTTATGGTGCGCTCTTGCGATCCCCGATGCCAGTTGTTGTGTAACATCCTGATTTTCGACCCTGTTCCAATTAAATGAAATGGGCTTTTCATTGATGCGCCTATGGTCCTTTTTCTCTGAGTTTGCCACTCACGAGATAACTAATCTATCAGGTGAAGCCATTAAGGAATATAAACACGACAGACTTGAGAATTCGATCAGAAATCGACTGCTCGACCGTGCTAATCTGCAAGGGTCAATACGGCATCAGTATAATCGATTATAAACCGGAGATAGGTTGATTCGACAGAGGCATGTAATTAAATGGTGGATGGTTCCACCTGATTGCAAAAATTCATGTCGAACAGCACTAACCTAATTTTCTATCAATTCTGTACCCTATGCCGATATTTGAAATCTCAAGATTTTCACGACAATCGAGACTCACTTATCAGTCGAAGCTGCACAATGTGGATCGAAAATAATCAACCATGGGTCAAAAGCGCTAAAAATTCCTAAAAGCTACCCGGTAGATTAGGTCACGCTAAAATCGCGTCCGATTGAAATTAACCACGAAATTGAATTCGGTTTCGGAAATCGGACGTTCGAACGTGTCACAATTCATTTATAGGACGTCGTCTCGTCTTTCGGAGAAATTTCGTCGAGTCTGGGATTTTTCGGAAAAATCAAATTTCGGATAAATTGAAAAATGGAAGTGAAATTTGGATGGGAGAGGAGACTTGCCATTTTGCTGTCCAAAATTTGCTATTTGTGAGAAATTATATGCAAGAAAGTATTAGGGAACCAATAAGATTAACATGGAGACTTTTGGGGACCAAGACATGATGATATAAGATATTTTCTTTGACTTCCAAGGCACTTCCCCCCTTCTTCTTCATGCGAGCCTTCTACTTCGCCGAAGTCTTCTGCTCCTTTCCTCTTTTCATTTCCTTTTCACGTTTCTCTCTCCCACTAGTGAACGAATTCCCTCCATTCTCTCTTACACGGCCACACGTCCCCTTTTTCCCCCCTTGCATCTCCACGGTCCCACGCATAGAAGCCAGCCCGCCAATTTCCTTCAGCCGATCAGTTGACCGCCAACCTTCAACGCCAACTGCCACCTCAAGCCGCCCACGCCAGCGATGCCACTTCTGCCGCGTGCCCCCATCCCTCACGAAGTTAGCCCAGCTGCGTCCCCACCAAGCTGCCACTGTTCGGTCAACCTCGGTAGCACCACCCAAACGTCAACTCTTCCTCCTGTCTTCACCGCTTCGTCCCCTAACCCCACGTCCAGCCAATCTCGTGCCCGCTTCACGCTTCAGTAGCCACCAATCAATCCGGACCAGCAGCTGGTCCGTCGAGCAGCCCTCCCCGCCTCCAGTCCAGCCCGCAACTCGGCCCTAAACCGAGCCGAGGCCAGCCCACTCAGACCAACCAGTGGCCCTCCACAGAAACAAGGTCGAAGCTCAGCCTTAGCTGAGCCATCTTGGACCGTTTTCAGCCTGGTCCGAGCTTCCTTTGGCATCACCGTAGGCTTGCGTTTCCGTCGCCGTCGCGCCACCGTCGCCGTGAACCGGTTTATTTGCTAATCCAGTGAGTTTATGTCCTAAACTCTAATTAGAGTGTTAATGATGCTTAAAGGTGGATTAGTAGTTTAATCAGAGATTAGGGGTTAGTTAGTTCAATTAGTGGTAATTAGTTATATACTTAAGTTAGTAGGTTAGTTAATTAGTGATTAGGTGGTTAGATTAAATTAGTTAGACTAGTAGGTTAGTTAATTAGTTATTAGGTGGTTAGATTAGTTATAAGTAGAGTAATTAGTAGTTTAATTTAATTATTTTGCAATTTATTTAATTAAATATAATTTATTTAATTATTTATTAATTAGTGGAAATTATACCGGGATAGCCAGTTGTTAGAATTTCGTGCTGATCATCATGGTGCAGTCGATTTGTGCAATTGAGTGCTAATTTATACAATTGAATGATGATTGATGATTTTTTATTTATTATGTCAAAAATATGGAATTTTGGTATTTAATTAGAAAAATACCGGGTGTAGGTTTTTGACACCGAAAAGGTTTTTAAGTAATATATAAAATCGTGGGATTTTCAAAAGAGAGGATATCGCGCTTTATGGTTTGATTTGACCGTGTGTCCACGCACACCTATTTTACCGGGTGTTTTTAATATGAAGAAAATAGGCCAAGCACATTATTTAAATTGAGGCATTTGAGTGCAAAGCACGATGTCCTTAGCTGGGATTGGATGTGCGTGTGATTGCTATGAGAAACTGTCACCTAATGAAAGTCGGGTGGGCGATGCTCCTATGTGGAATGCCCTTGACAACGGATGCCGGTCGCAGTGGAGGCTAGCCCAATGCTCCTATGTGGAATGCCATATAGATGTAGACGTTGCCGTGCTCGATAGGGCAAGACGACACCTGGTTATGCCAGATGACCGCCGACTGTTGAGTTGGCCATGCTCGTTAAACTGTAATTAATTGGAACGCTTGAATGAGTGAGATAGTTGTGCCTGATTATGGGATGAAATTGTATGGCACGGAATGAGACGTGTCATAACGATTTGGCCTTATAATCGGGACCCCTGTGATTGATTGAGATACGAATTGAAGTGTTCCGATTACTGAGTGCATTTACTACATACATCTGTTATATGAGCTGTGCTAACGTGCAGGAAGGTGCTGAGGCGAGGTAAGTCTTATATGATGTGTGTATAGGCTGCCTCTAGGTGTATTACCTTCCTAATCGAGGTTTAGGGTGTAGACTCTCTGAGATTTTTATCTCACTCCGTCATGGGTTACCAATTTCAGGGCCGTAGCGTGGAGGATCCAGAGCCTGAGGCTAAAGGGTCCAGAGTGTAGATGGCCTAGAGGTTTCTTTTTGAGTCAAACCTTTTGTGTATAAACCGGATGTGTTTTTTTTTTTTTTTGGTAAAGTTTATAAAGTGTGTTTTGTCTAAATTGGTTGTCCTGATTTTCTATCACATGTTTGTTTGTTGTCTGGAGATTGTTTAATTCCTTCTGCATGTGCATAAAAGGAATGGGTCGGCGACGAGTCCTGGGAACGTCACAATTTGATCGACCACTGAGGGATGTGTGCGCACTCGAGCTTCGAGGCGTGACATGTTGTCCATGGACAACATGAGTTCGAAGTCAATATTCTCAACCTCCATTGCCGCCAGACGATGCCCGTGGCTTGAGGCCGCCAAGTCAGTTCATTCTTCATTGCTTTAGTGTTGGCTGGGTTCGCCTCATTTGTGGGGCTCAACCAATATGTAAATATGTAAATAAAAAACAAAAAAGAAAAAAAATTTGAAAGAAAAGAAAAGAACAAAAAGAAAATGGATGTGGTCGTGTGGCGTGCGCCCAAAAACTAAGGAGAGAGAGTGAGAGAAAACAGAAACCACCAAAACAAGGGAAAAGAGAAGAAAATAAGAGGGCTGCAACTTTGTGGTCCCAATTTGAAGGCCAAATGTTGACGAAATTGACTCAAATTTGAATATGTTGTTCGTGAGACCGAAGGCTACAAGTTGATAATTTTCATTCGTTGAGAACCACCTCTGAATTCTCCAATCGCGGTTAGGGTTTTCTTGCATTGAATTTATTTATCCACCTATGTGGTGAGAAAATATTATTGTAATGCAGATGTTGAGCTTCTAGTATGTGACTAGAGAAGAATAATTTGTGTATCCCACTATTCTTGGTGATTAGTGGATTTTTTGGGCAGTCCATGATTTTTTCAGCATTGGGTTTTCCATGTTAAATCCTTGGTATCGTTATTTGATTTGTCTACTTATCATTTCTGTGGCACCCCTCGCCACGGCCCCCCGATCCGCTATGGTCGCCACGGCTCGTTCACCTATCACTTGTCCAAATAACATTTCACTCTGATACCATTTCAGTTGCAGGGAGTCCACACAACCTGGGGGTTTACATCCTTTAGATCGGTCCCAGCGAAGTTCATATAACAGAAGCATACTTATCATCTCCCAAACCCGTACACAAACTAAACAATACGATGCAATACACACCAACTACAACTTTTCATATATATAAAAGCTAAAGCCGAATCACTTTTTATTTACATACTAAGATGGATTTCACAAGTCGGAGTAACAAAAGGGCCAAGACTATAACTAAGCTCGGCGATACTCAAAAGAAACCCGACTATACATCAGACGTGAATATCTATCCATCAGCTATTGTCGGCCATCCCCAAAAAGTGTCAGCTCCCTCCATTCACACACGCCATCACACCCAACCTGGTGCATCGGGTGGCGGCGGCGGCAGCATCCCTAGCATCACTCCACCACACCGGACATGAACACATCACCAAGACACGAACTCGAACATACACCACACCAGGTATACTAACACGGGAATGCTCCGTGCACTCCACCTCGACATCAAAGGGCAGTCCATAATAAGTACCACGCGTAATTGGGAGCAAAGGCATCTGTCTAATCTGAAATGTTAATCCCCAAAAAGGGGTGAGTACAACCACTTAGCAGTAAAGATCCATCAAACTACACACTGCAACAAGCAAGACAATCAAAATATCACAAGTAAAGCACATATCATTCATGCTATCAAGCATACAACACCATGCAGTCATGCATATCTTACCATACCATTGTGCATATATCACCATGATTCACATCATCCATGCTATCAAGCATACATCACATGAGATCCATTCACGCCTTCATAATCGCACTTTCAATATCAAATATCATCAATCTACTTTCATAAGCAAACCATGCATCATGCCATATGCATACACCCATGCACATGATTCAATTTCAATTCTTATCTTTCACAAGGATCTCATTATTTTTCATCCAGGGACCAATGTTTGCATCCCACAATTTATCGCTCGCATCCAACCTGGCATCGCGAGGGCCTCCGGCACACACCTCCGGGCATCCGGCACACACACTCCGGGCATCTCGTACCCCAACTAGCATCACGAGGTATCCCCCCGGCACACACCTCCAGGGCTTCCGACACACACACACCGGGCATCTCGAAACTCCCGAGGGCATCCGGCACACACACTCCGGGCATCCGGCACACACACTCCGGGCATCCCGCACACACACTCCGAGCATCCCGACACTCCCGGGGCATCGTCGGCTCACACCTCCGACGGTCTCGTTATTATCTCGATTTACATTCACACATGTATTTCAATTCCAACATGGCATTTGATGCATCAATATCAAGAGTCTCAACCAGCTTTTGATGTCATATAACATGCCATATGTCACCACATATGCAGCATAAATCAACCACTCAAGACATCATATCACATGGAGCAAATTTCATTTATTTTTGAAAGTGCAGCAATTTTCGGATAAAAACAGATTGCGCTCCATTGATCATAATTCTTGAAAAAATAGTAAACAACCTTATTAAATTCTAAAAATTTGACATGTTATATACAAGATCTAGAAGAAAATATTTCGTGAAGGACACAATATCAAAAGAGCATCACACAAATCGGTACAATCCACGCACCACAGTCCTTAAAATTTCGGAATATTACCATACACAGTTTTATTCACAAATTCGGTAAAAATCTTAAATCAACTCCAAAAATTCTGAAAATTTTATATGTTATAGATAAGGTCCAGAAGTAAACATCTCATGAATAACTCGAAATCATATTCGTGATGGATTAAAAACTATAGTCACCGTAGCCGTCTCTAACCCTCAGCAAAATTTCCCAGATCTGACCATTTCAAATAAAATCATTTCACCAACCTAAACTCATACATTCCCTCTAAAATTTGAGTATGTTACTCCTTAACATGTCATCACCAACTTTCATTCAGAACACAAGATCAAATTTCAAACTGAGAATTTTATAAAATTCACAGAATCATACTAAGTCGGCATTTCGTTTCCAGATCTGACTTTTCCAAAGAAAAATATTTTCACCGGTCTATACTTGTTCATTTATTCTGAAATTTTGATATGTTACTCTCCAAGGAATTCTCTACATCTTTCATCAAGGAGTCGAATTAAAATTCCAACTAAAAAGTCACATACAGCTCACATTTTCATCATAAGTCGGACTGCCTTCTTAGAAAACAGAATGCAAGGCTACCATACTTCTCCCTATAGCTTCGAATTTCTTCACTTCTACCACAACCAAAGTTTATCAACCCTTACAACACATATCACCGCAAGCAAAGGGTAGTTTTTAGGACTCTACTTGCCTCAAATCCGAAGGAAACACAGCAAGACAAAGGCGGGGCGAGGCGGCGAACGACGGCGGTGGCTAGGCGGACGCACGGACTCCTCCTTCTCCTCTCTCGCGCGCAGGCTCTCCCCTTTCTCTCTTCCTTTCTTCCTTTCCTTTCTCTCTTTCTCTCCTTTCTCTCTCTTCGGTCGATCACTCCTCATCCAGCCGGTTCCCCTCTATTCCTTCCCCTTCATCATTTGCAATGATTAGCCTTGCATGGATTGACACTTGGCTTTCTTCATGGGACAAATGGAGGAACATGCAAACCGGTTCCCCCTCCCCTTTGGTCAACGGCAGCCCCCTCTTGGGCTTCATCCGGCTGGGCTTGGGCCAGCCTTGGTCGACAGCCCCATGGGCTCTATGGGCCGCCCCTTTGGCCCACTTTAGGCCCAACACTCTTGGGCCTAAAGTCCAAACTTAAATGGCCCAAGTTTACTTTTAATAATACATCTTAATCCTCATTTAAATAAATACCTAATTGCAAAATAAAATGGCCAAAAGACTTTGTGACACTAATCCAAAAATCAAATCTATAAAGTGCATAGTCAAGAACAAAATCTTCCTTATCAAATTGTCCTCTAACACCAACCTTGCTCATCCATTAACATAAGATATATTTCTATCCAAACAATTATCCATTAAAATACTCGGCATTAATCTAATACAATTCTTTGGTCTAAAGGCCATAACATAAATCAATAACACTTCCATCACCTTTCCATATGTCGTAATGCATCCAGAGGTTGCCATGAAATTTTGGGATGCCACAATTCTCCCCTCCTTAGAGAATTTCGTCCTCGAAATTAGGCATGACTTATGCCTCTTGAAACAAGTGAGGGTACCTTTCCCTCATCTCATTTTCGCTTTCCCATGTGGCTTCCTCCACATTATCATGTCGCCATAATATCTTAACCAGTGGGATTTTCTTGGTTCTAAGGACTTGCTCCTTTCGATCTAGCACTTGCACAGGCTCTTCAATGTACCTTACTTTCTCATCAACTTTGATGGCTTCATGATCGAGTATGTGACCAGGATTCGGCTAGTACTTCCTCAACATCGACACATGAAACACATCATGTAAATTTCCCAATTTAGGAGACAGTGCCAAACGATAAGCCAAATCTCCTATTCTTTCAAATATCTCAAAGGGTCCAACGAATCTAGGGCTTAACTTACCCTTTATTCTGAATCGAGATATTCCTTTCATTGGAGATACTTTAAGAAATACGTGATCTCCCACACTAAACTCCAAAGGCCTTCTACGCCTATCTGCATAGTCTCTTTGTCGGTTCTGGGCTGTCTTAAGTCTTTTCCTGATTATCTCGATCGCTTCTGTAGTAACTTGCACTAGCTCGGGTCCTGTCAGTTTCCTTTCACCTATTTCATTCCAACAGACAGGGGTTCTGCACCTTCTTCCATATAATGCTTCAAACGGAGCCATGCCTATACTTTTCTGAAAACTATTGTTATAGGTGAACTCTATCAGGTGCAAATTTTCATCCCAATTTCCTCTAAAGTCAATAACACAGGCTCTTAGCATATCTTCTAGGGTCTGAATCACTCTTTCTGTTTGTCCATCTGTTTGAGGATGAAAAGCAGTACTAAATTGAAGCTTTGTCCCTAAGGCATTTTGGAGACTTCGCCAAAAATTTGAAATAAACCTAGGGTCTCGATCAGAGGTGATCGTTACAGGAATACCATGTAAGCGTATTACCTGGCTTACATATGTCTCAGCAAGCTTATTCATTGAATAGTTTACACGGACAGCTAGAAAATGAGTAGACTTAGTCAAATGATCCACCATCACCTAAATCGAATCGTGACCACTTGATGTCCTTGGCAGTCCTTGCACAAAGTCCATCGTTACATGCTCCTATTTCCATTCTGGTATGTCCAACGGTCTCAATAGTCCTGCGGGTTTGCGGTGTTCCGCTTTTAGTTGCTGGCACGTTAAACATTGAGAAACGTGTTTAGCCGTATCTACTTTCATGCCATTCCACCAAAATTGCTGATGCAGATTCCTGTACATCTTTGTACTACCCGGATGGATACTATAATTACTCTTATGTGCCTTCGACAGAATTTCCCTTTTCACTCCTTCATTGTCGGGAACACAAAGTCGTCCTTGACATCTTACCACTCCATCTTCAGAGACTTGAAATTCTGGTCTTTTTCCTAATGATACTGCATTTTTCACTTTCAAAATTTCCGGATCGGACTCTTGTAGGATCTTAACTTTTTGTATAATTTCAGGCTCAATCCTTAATTCAGCAAGCATACCGGTAAGGCGATTCACTTTCAATTCAAACTCTGAGTCTGCTACAGACTTTAATAGGTTCCATTCTGCCATTCTTAAACTGGCCATCTCCATAGCTGACTTACGACTAAGGGCATTCGCTACCTTATTCGCCTTCCCTGGATGGTACCGTATTTCACAATCATAATCCTTCAACAATTCCATCCACCTCCTTTGTCTCATGTTCAATTTCTTTTGTGAAAATAGATATTTCAAGCTCTTATGATCTATATAGATCTCAAACTTTTCTCCATACAGATAATGTCTCCATATCTTCAGAGCAAACACTATAGCTGCCAATTCCAAATCATGCGTTGGGTAATTTAACTCGTGAGATTTCAACTGCCTCGATGCATAAGCTATGACCTTACCATGCTGCATCAAAACACATCCTAGTCCTTTATGAGAAGCATCACTATACACCGTGAAACCAACAGACCCAGATGGTACAGTCAGGATTGGAGCTGTAGTCAACTTTCTTTTAAGTTCCTGAAAACTTCTTTCACATTCTCCACTCCATTCAAATCTTACATTCTTGCGGGTCAATTTTGTTAAAAGGCCTGCCAGGTGTGAAAATCCTTCGATAAACCTCCTATAATAACCAGCCAACCCTAAGAAACTCCGTATCTCAGTTGGCGTTGTCGATCTCGGCCAATTTATTACCATCTCAACTTTCAACGGGTCCACAGCAATTCCTCCTCCTGACACCACGTGTCCCAAAAATATTATCCGATCCAGCCAAAATTCACACTTGCTGAATTTGGCATACAACTTATGATCTCTCAGAGTTTGCAAAACTATGCGTAGGTGATGTTCGTGCTCTTCAGGTCCTCTAGAATATACTAGGATATCATCAATGAAGACAATTACAAACTGATCCAAATAAGGCTTAAATACCCTATTCATCAGATCCATGAATGCGCCTAGTGCATTCGTTAATCCAAAAGGCATAACTAAGAACTCATAATGTCCATAACGAGTCCTAAACGCGGTCTTAGGAATGTCTTCTTTCTTTATCCTTAACCGATGGTATCCCGACCTCAGGTCAATCTTAGAAAAGACCGAACTTCCTTGTAACTGATCAAATAGATCATCAATCCTAGGCAAAGGATACTTATTCTTTATAGTTACTTGGTTCAGCTGCCTATAATCAATACATAAACGCATCGACCCGTCCTTCTTTTTCACAAACAAGACTGGTGCACCCCAAGGCGAAGCACTTGGCCTAATGAATCCTTTATCAAGCAACTCTTGTAGTTGCACCTTCAGTTCTTTCAGTTCTATTAAGGCCATCCTATACGGGGCTTTCGATATTGGTCCAGTTCCAGGCATTAGTTCAATTTCAAACTCAATTTCTCGTTCCGGTGGTAAACCAGGCAACTCCTCAGGAAATACATCTGGAAATTCACTGACTACTCGAATTTCATCAAGCTTAAGTTCTTCCCTAGCAAAATCCTTAGCCACTGCCAGGTACCCTTGACATCCTTCATCAAGTAATGCACGGGCCTCTATTGCTGAAATAAGTGCTATAGATAGGTTGGTCTGACCTCCGAAAAATTCACAAACTCAATTTCTCGTTCCGGTGGTAAACCAGGCAACTCCTCAGGAAATACATCTGGAAATTCACTGACTACTCGAATTTCATCAAGCTTAAGTTCTTCCCTAGCAAAGCCACTGCCAGGTACCCTTGACATCCTTCATCAAGTAATGCACGGGCCTCTATTGCTGAAATAAGTGCTATAGATAGGTTGGTCTGACCTCCGAAAAATTCACAATTAGACTGGTCAGGTGAAACAAATTGGATCACTTTCCTATAACAATCCAGTTTGGCCCGATACTTATGAAGCCAATCCATTCCTATGATAATATCAAAGTCATACATAGCCATTACGACTAGGTCTATTTCCATATCCCTTCCTCCTAATGTTATCTTACATTTTGCACACATCATGGTAGATAATACCATATTCTTTAAAGGCGTGGAAACACAAAGAGGCGTCTCAAGAGATATAGCTTCTATTTCACTCAATTGCCTATATCTTTCAGATATAAATGAATGTGTAGCACCCGTGTCAAACAATGCATATATGCCTTCTTGCCATTTATGAAAATCGTACCTGATATAACATTTTTGGAAGCTTCCGCTTCCTCTTGGGTGACTGCATACACCCTTCCTTGTGCTGGTGGCCTCTGAGGATTCCTTGGTAAGTTTGGTCTAACAGCACTCTACTGTGCCTGTCGCACCGAGCCAACACTCATTTGCGACCTTTCTTGTGGACAGTCCCTCCTGATGTGACCTACCTGTCCACAGCCATAACATTTCAGCCGTCCATTGCAAGGTCCTGGGCCATGCCGCCCATCACATCTTCAACAATCATCATGCTGATAGGGTGCTTTCCCTATATTCAGGCCATCTCTAGCTCTTCCAAAATTTCCAAAATTGCTCTTTTTCTTAGCCTCCCAAGTCTGACCTTGACCGGGATAAGGTCTCTTACCCCTTCTGATATCACTAAAGGTCAACGGCCTTTTAGACTCCGACCGCTCTCTCACCAACTCTTCCTCCACTAACTGTGCCCTTTCATAAATCTCATGATAATCCCTTATATTCAAAGGCACCAGTTGTTTCCTAATATCAGTCCTCAACCCATTCAGAAATCTCTTAGCTTTCTCCTCACAATCCTCAATCAATCTGGGAGCATACCTAGACAATTCAGAAAATTTTGCCTCATACTAATCCACCGTCAGCCCCCTTTGTTCCAATTGAACAAATTCAATGATCTTCATATCCTTAGCACAATCAGAGAAATGCTTCCTATTGAAAGCTCTAACAAACTCATCCCAATTCACATCAGCACCTGGTGGAAAGATCGTATCCCTCAAAGCTCTCCACCAAAACTTTGCATTTCCCTCCAGCTGGTACTCTGCCAAAACTATTTTCTCAGCATCAGTGCAGTCCAACAACCGGAAAATCTGTTCTATCCCATCAATCCAATGTTCCGCCTCCTCAGGACTTCCCATTCCATTGAACTTAGGTGGCTTCAGCTTCAGAAATTGCTCCACCAGTCCTTGAGGGCGACGCTCCACTCCAGGTTGTTGCTGTGCTTGCCTTTCCATCAGATTTCCAATATTGGCCAATGCCCGCAGGATATCTTCCATTCGGGGTTCAGCCCTTGCAGCAGAGGCTTCAGCCCTCGATGGATGAGTACTTCCAGCTCGCACCATAACTTTCCTGCAGTTTCCAAGCATTTGCCTCAGGAATAATTTGAGACTCACTGTCTCCATTTAAAAGCAATTATATCTATATAAGTAACATAAACATGTTACTGGCACCTAGAAGCAACTCATACTAAACTACTAGGGATCTACGAGTGAATATCCATCACCCGTTATTCAAGGTTAATCAATTATTCCAGTTAATATCCTATGGTGTGCATTGTCATCATATTCCTCAATTTCCAAATGAGGCTCCTTATCACTCCAAATAGACCATAGCTCTGATACCAACAAAGGCTGTGGCACCCCTCGCCACGGCCCCCCGATCCGCTAGGGTCACCACGGCTCGTTCACCTATCACTTGTCCAAATAACATTTCACTCTGATACCATTTCAGTTGCAGCGGGTCCACACAACCTAGGGGTTTACATCCTTTAGATCGATCCCAGCGAAGTTCATATAACAGAAGCATACTTATCATCTCCCAAACCCGTACACAAACTAAACAATACGATACAATACACACCAACTACAACTTTTCATATATATAAAAGCTAAAGCCGAATCACTTTTTATTTACATACTAAGATGGATTTCACAAGTCGGAGTAACAAAAGGACCAAGACTATAACTAAGCTCGACGATACTCAAAAGAAACCCGACTATACATCAGACGTGAATATCTATCCATCAGCTAGTATCGGCCATCCCCAAAAAGTGTCAGCTCCCTCCATTCACACGCGCCATCACACCTAACCCGGTGCATCAGGTGGCGGCGGCGGCAGCATCCCTAGCATCACTCCACCACGTCGGACATGAACAGACAAAAACTCCTGGACAACCGGGCCATCAGCCAGCCCTACATCGTACATCACCAAGACACGAACTCGAACATACACCAGACCAGGTATACTAACACAGGAATGCTCCGTGCACTCCACCTCGACATCAGAGGGCAGTCCATAATAAGTACCACGCGTAACTGGGAGCAAAGGCATCTGTCTAATCTGAAATGTTAATCCCTAAAAAGGGGTGAGTACAACCACTCAGCAGTAAAGATCCATCAAACTACACAATGCGACAAGCAAGACAATCAAAATATCACAAGTAAAGCACATATCATTCATGCTATCAAGCATACATCACCATGCAGTCATGCATATCTTACCATACCATTGTGCATATATCACCATGATTCACATCATCCATGCTATCAAGCATACATCACATGAGATCCATTCACGCCTTCATAATCGCACTTTCAATATCAAATATCATCAATCTACTTTCATAAGCAAACCATGCATCATGCCATATGCATACACCCATGCACATGATTCAATTTCAATTCTTATCTTTCACAAGGATCTCATTATTTTTCATCCAGGGACCAATGTTTGCATCCCACAATTTATCGCTCGCATCCAACCTGGCATCGCGAGGGCCTCCGGCACACACCTCCGGGCATCCGGCACACACACTCCGGGCATCTCGTACCCCAACTAGCATCACGAGGTATCCCCCCGGCACACACCTCCAGGGCTTCCGGCACACACACACCGGGCATCTCGAAACTCCCGAGGGCATCCGGCACACACACTCCGGGCATCTGGCACACACACTCCGGGCATCCCGACACTCCCAGGGCATCGTCGGCTCACACCTCCGACGGTCTCGTTATTATCTCGATTTACATTCACACATGTATTTCAATTCCAACATGGCATTTGATGCATCAATATCAAGAGTCTCAACCAGCTTTTGATGTCATATAACATGCCATATGTCACCACATATGCAGCATAAATCAACCACTCAAGACATCATATCACATGGAGCAAATTTCATTTATTTTTGAAAGTGCAGCAATTTTCGGATAAAAACAGATTGCGCTCCATTGATCATAATTCTTGAAAAAATAGTAAACAACCTTATTAAATTCTAAAAATTTGACATGTTATATACAAGATCTAGAGGAAAATATTTCGTGAAAGAAACCATATCAAAAGAGCATCACACAAATCGGTACAATCCACGCACCACAGTCCTTAAAATTTCGGAATATTACCATACACAGTTTTATTCAAATATTCGGTAAAAAACTTAATCAACTCCAAAAATTCTGAAAATTTTATATGTTATAGATAAGGTCCATAAGTAAGTATCTCATGAATAACTCGAAATCATATTCGTGATGGATTAAAAACTATAGTCACCGTAGCTGTCTCTAACCCTCAGCAAAATTTCCCAGATCTGACCATTTCAAATAAAATCATTTCACCAACCTAAACTCATCCATTCCCTCTAAAATTTGAGTATGTTACTCCTTAACATGTCATCACCAACTTTCATTCAGAACACAAGATCAAATTTCAACCTGAGAATTTTATAAAATTCACAGAATCATACTAAGTCGGCATTTCGTTTCCAGATCTGACTTTTCCAAAGAAAAATAGTTTCACCGGTCTATACTTGTTCATTTCTTATGAAATTTTGATATGTTACTCTCCAAGGAGTTCTCTACATCTTTGATCAAGGATTCGAATTAAAATTCCAACTAAAAAGTCACATACAGCTCACATTTTCATCATAAGTCGGACTGCCTTCTTAGAAAACAGAATGCAAGGCTACCATACTTCTCCCTATAGCTTCGAATTTCTTCACTTCTACCACAACCAAAGTTTATCATCCCTTACAACACATATCACCGCAAGCAAAGGGTAGTTTTTAGGACTCTACTTGCCTCAAATCCGAAGGAAACACAGCAAGACAAAGGCGGGGCGAGGCGGCGAACGACGGCGGCGGCTAGGCGGACGCACGGACTCCTCCTTCTCCTCTCTCGTGCGCATGCTCTCCCCTTTCTCTCTTCCTTTCTTCCTTTCCTTTCTCTCTTTCTCTCCTTTCTCTCTCTTCGGTCGATCACTCCTCATCCAGCCGGTTCCCCTCTATTCCTTCCCCTTCATCATTTGCAATGATTAGCCTTGCATGGATTGACACTTGGCTTTCTTCATGGGACAAATGGAGGAACATGCAAACCGGTTCCCCCTCCCCTTTGGTCGACAGCAGCCCCCTCTTGGGCTTCATCCGGCTGGGCTTGGGCCAGCCTTGGTCGACAGCCCCATGGGCTCTATGGGCCGCCCCTTTGGCCCACTTTAGGCCCAACACTCTTGGGCCTAAAGTCCAAACTTAAATGGCCCAAGTTTACTTTTAATAATACATCTTAATCCTCATTTAAATAAATACCTAATTGCAAAATAAAATGGCCAAAAGACTTTGTGACACTAATCCAAAAATCAAATCTATAAAGTGCATAGTCAAGAACAAAATCTTCCTTATCAAATTGTCCTATAACACCAACCTTGCTCATCCATTAACATAAGATATATTTCTATCCAAACAATTCTCCATTAAAATACTCGGCATTAATCTAATACAATTCTTTGGTCTAAAGGCCATAACATAAATCAATAACACTTCCATCACCTTTCCATATGTCGTAATGCATCAAGAGGTTGCCATGAAATTTTGGGATGCCACAATTTCAATATTATATTTGCATATTGTGAGGTTATATATTGCTGGTTGTTGCTAGGGGTTAAGAGAATTTCAGTTGATTTAGTTTCGGAGGAGAAATTGATCCTGGATTGCGTTTGACTCGTGGTGAATTATTGTCCTTGGTTCTCCCCAACAAAGTGGTATTGGAGCTAATGTTGAATGGAAGAAACTAGTAGCACCATGTTTAAGTTAAATGCATCGAGTTATTCTATTTGGAAGTCTCGGATGGAAGACGTGTTATATTGTAAAGACTTGTTTGATCCGATTGAGGGTGATGAAGCCAAAGGAGATAAGGAAGACAAAGAATGGGAGAGAATTAATCGAAAAACGGTTGGGTTTATCCGACAATGGATTGATAATAGTGTGTTTCATCATGTTGCTCAAGAAATGAAGGCGGACACTTTGTGAAAGAAATTACAAGATCTCTATGAGAGGAAAACTCCACAAAATAAAGCTCTTCTAGTTAAATAAGTTGTGTATTTGAGATACAAGGAGGAGAGTAGCATGTTGAAACAAGTAAGTGAATTTCAAGATGTTGTAAATCAATTAACAAATCTTGAGATCGATCTTGGTGATGAATTATAAGCATGCTTATTACTTGGTACTCTTCCCGATAGTTGGGGCACCATGATTGTGGCGTTAAAAAACTCGACTCCTTTTGGTGTGCTTTCTATGAGCATGGTTAAAAAAAGCTTGTTCAATGAAGAAACAAGAAGAAAATACTTGAATTATTCTTCTACATCGGATGCTCTTGTCATAGAAAATAGGATGAGAAGTCAATCAAGAAGATTTCAAAGAAATGATAACCGGGGCAAGTTAAGAGGAAGGTCAAAATCAAGATTGAGGAGGAGTGTGAAGTGTTATAATTGTGACAAGATCAGATATTATGCAAAGGAGTATTGGTTGCCAAAAAGAGATAAATCTCATGATAGAAATAGAGATCGGAAAAAGAAGAGAAATAAGTTACCGCGGTGATTACATCCAATGGCGAGATTATGTTTGTATGTGACGACGGATGTGTGAACTATACATGCCAAGACTCTACGTGAGTTGTTGATTCCGCGGCTTCTTTTCATGTCGTCTTATGGCATGACTACTTTGCTTCTTATTGCGGCGGTTATTTTGGTTGTGTTAGGATTAGAAATAGTGTTGTTTCCAAGGTTATTGACATGGGAGATGTTTATTTAGAAACTGGTGTCAGATGTAATTTCTTTTGAAAAATGTGAGGCACGTTCCGGATATTTGACTTCACTTGATCTCCACGGGTGCCTTAGATGATGATGGTTATTGTAATTCTTTTTTTGATGGCAAATGGAAGTTGACTAAAGGTTTCATGATAGTGGCAAAGGGTAAGAAGGCAAGCTATTTCTATACTTTGCAAGCTAACTTGATTAAAGAATAGGTAAATGTAGTAAAGGATTCCTCGGTTGATTTATGGCATATGAGGCTTAATCATCTTAGTGAGAAAGGGCTTGAAACTCTCGCTAGAAAGAACCTTCTACCTTTGAAGGAGAAAAGTCTAAAGTAATGCGCTCATTGTCTTAAAGGTAAGCAATATAGATTTTCATTTCATAATTCCTCTCCTCACACAAAATCAAATATACTTGATTTAGTTCACACTGATATTTGTTGCATGGATGCGAGAACTCTTAGAGGTGCATTATATTTTGTGACATTTATTGATGACTATTCTAAAAAAGTGCGGGCTGTTGCTTTGAAATCAAAAGATCGGGTACTTACAGCTTTCAAACAATTTCATGTCAATATGAAAAGAGAAATCGGGAAGAAATTAAAATGTGTTCAGGCTAACAATGATGGTGAATATAGAGGCCCGTTTGAACATTATTGCAGGGATTATGGTATCAAGTTTGAGAATACTGTTCTAAAGACACAACAACAAAATGGAATAGCGAAGAGAATGAACTGAACAATTAATGATCGGATTCGGTATATGCTTTCTCATACGAGATTGCCTAAGCCATTTTGGGGTGAAACGATGAGAACAGTAATGGACTTCATAAATCTTTCTCTGCCGATTCCTATAAAAGGGGATGTCTCGCAAAAAGTTTAGAGTGGCAAATATATTTCCTACAACCATCTAAAAATGTTTGGTTGTCAGGCATTTGTGCATGTTCTTAGGGATGAAAGATCCAAGCTTGATGACAAGTCTAAATAGTGTATCTTCTTGGGTTATGAACATGAAGAGTGTAGTTATAGGTTATGGGATCCAGTTGCAAAGAAAGTCATAAGAAGACGAGATGTAGTATTCTTTGAGCATCAAACCATTGAAGACATCGATAAGGTGAGAGACCAACGAATATGGCTCAACATTCGGTTAGTTTCAACTCAAATTCTCCTACCGTGGGTGAAAATCATGGGGAAGAAATGTATGAAAATCATGAAGATGGTGAGTCTTCACAAAATGTTGATTCTTCAGTTGAGACAGGTGAAATAGTCGAGCAAGAATAGCCCGATAAGCCAATTGAGCTAGTTGAGCAAGAGCAACATATCTTATCTCAAGTTAGAAGATCCGAAAGAGAGCTTAGACCTTCTCAAAAATATTTGTCGCATGAGTATGTGTTACTCACTGATGCAAGAGAGCTAGAAACTTATAAAGGGGCTATGTCATGCGAACGAAAGAATGAGTGCCATGAAGTCATGCAAGAGGAACTTAAATCCTTGCATGAGAACCACACATTTGAATTGGTAAAGTTGCCTAAGGGGAAGATAGCACTCACAAATAAGTGGGTTTACAAGTTGAATATAAAAGAAAACAATTTACAACCACAATGCAAAGTTAGGCTTGTTGTGAAGGGCTTTTGTCGACTTGTTGTGAAAGGCTTTTATCAAAAGCGGGGTGTTGACTTTGAGGAGATTTTTTCACCGATTGTAAAGATATCTTCTATTTGAGTTGTTCTTGGGTGGCCGCCAATATGAATTTAGAAGACTGCTTTTCTTCATGAAAACCTAAAAGAAAAAATATATATGGAGCAACCGGAAGGTTTTGAAGTTGAAGGCAATGAGCACATTGTATGTAGATTGAGAAAAAGCTTATATGGTCTCAAGCAAGCACCAAGGTAATGGTATATGAAGTTTGAATCATTCATAAAAGAACAAGGATACGGTAAGACAAACTCCGATTCTTATGTCTTTATGAAAAGATTCTTAGATAATGATTTTCTTATCCTCCTACTTTGTGTGGATGACATGTTGATTATTAGGCATGATGCTAAAAAAAAAAGAGCTTGAAAAATGAGTTGAGTAAAGTTTTGCAACGAAGAATCTAGGCATGGCCAAGCAAATCTTAGGCATGAGAATTACTCGTGACAGAAAGAATAAGAAACTTTAGTTATCTCAAAAGAAATACATTGAAAAGGTGCTTGAAAGATTCAACATGAACATATGTAAACCAGTAAATACTCCACTTGCAAGTTATTTCAAATTGAGTAGTAATGAGTGTCCTTCAAGTGAGAAAGAGAAGGAAGAGATAAAGAAAATTCCTTATGCATCGGCCATAGGTAGTTTGATGTACACCATGATTTGTACAAGGCCCGATATTACTCATGCAGTTGGTATTATGAGTAGATTTCTTTCAAATCCAGGTAAAGAGCATTAGACCATTATTAAATGGATTTTGAGATATCTTAGAGGCATTTCTACACTTTGCTTGTATTATGAAAATGCAAAGCCTAAATTGAGTGGCTACTCGGATGCGGACTATGCCGATGATGTTGATTCTCGGAAATCACATCGGGTTTCATAATGATTTTTGCAAGGGGAGCTGTTTCATGCAATCAAGATTGCAAAAATGTATTGCTTTGTCTACAACAGAGGCGAAATATATTGCTATTATCGAAGGAGGAAAGGAACTTTTGTGATTGCAAAAATTCCTACAAGAGTTGGGCTTGAAGGAAGAGAAGTTTGTTCTATATTACGATAGCATGAGTACTATCTATCTTAGGAAGAATCCGATGTTGCATTCAAGATCAAAGCATGTTGATGTGAAATACCATTGGATCCGAGAGAAGTTATAAGAGAAGCTTTTCCTACTTGAGAAAGCTCACACCGAAGACAATGGATCCAATATGATGACCGAGGCATTGCTCGTGATGAAGCTTGACTATTGTCAAAGAAAAGCGTGCATGATAGATCTTCCTACATGAGGCGAAGGGGGAGATTTTTTTGGCTGGGTCTGCCTCATTCTAGGGCCCAGCCAATAGGTAACCATGTAAATATAAAAAAGAAAAAGAAAGTGGACATGGTCATGTGGTTTGTGCCCAAAAAGTGAGGAGAGAGAAAGAAAACAGAAATCACTGAAACAAGGGAGAAGAGAATAAAAGAACAGAGCTGCAACTTTGTGGTCCTGATTCAAAGGCCAAACTCGACAAAATCGGCTCAAATTTGAGTATGTTGTTTGTGAGACCGAGAGTTACGAGTTGATGATTTTTGTTCGTTGAGAACCATCTCCAAATTATCCAATCATAGTTAGGGTTTTCTTGCTCCGAATTTGTTTATTGGTCAGAAAATATTATTATAATGTTGATGTTCAGCCTTTAGTGTGTGACTAGAAAAGAATACTTTGTATATCTTGCTGTTCTTGGTAATTAGTTGATGTTTTTCGGGCAGTCAATGATTTTTCACGCATTGGGTTTTTCACGTTAAATCATTGATATCATTATTTGCTTTATCTACTTATTATTTCAGCATTATATTTACATATTGTGAGGTTATATATTGCCAGTTATTGATGGGGGTTAAGAGAATTTCAGTTGATCTAGTTTTGAGGGAGAAATTGATCCTAGATTGTGTTTGGCTTGTGGTGAATTATTATTCCCGGTTCTCCCCAACATTTAGTATACCTTTGTGCGTCTTTTATGTTGTTTTATGCGATTTTCGAGCTTGAAATTTTCTCATTGGAATGGCTCGATCATGGCCAGAGGAGTGGCCGACGGAGAATATTCAATGTCAGTCGGCAACATCGAGTATCAACGTTGTCGGACCGGTAGGGATTCCGACATGAATTCGTTCGGTGAAGTCTTTGTCGAGCTCGTCGTTAATGGTTCTGTAGAGAAGGACTTCGTTCGGAGGGGGAAGACGTGGGCTCAATGAAGACACTCTCCAGAGAAAGTCCCGAAGAAGAAGATGCAGGGAAGAAGAAAAAAAGAAAATGAAAAAAGGAAATAAAAAAATCAGATTAGACACCAAAATCCTATTATGATAAGACTGGGTCGGGTTGGGTTATAAGTAAGGCTGAAAGTAAGGGTCGTTGTGGGGGCTAAAGACCAGGTCGGGTTAAAAAATCAATGGATTGGGCTGGGCCTAAACAAGTGATTTCAATGTTTGGGCCATACTCGGGCCAAGGCCTAAGTTTGACCCGAGTTTAGACTCCAACCTGGACCATTAGGGTCCAGGTAAAATAGCTGGTTCGGTTCCTTGACCTGGTCCAAAGTCCATTTTGGGTAATTAAAAAATAAAAAATAATGAAAGATAAAAAAAATTAAAAAATTCGGCAAAATTCATAAAAATATAGAAAAAACAGAAATCTTTGGAAAAAGCTAGAATTCATTTGGTTTAGGGCTCTCAATAATTAGACCACATCGACCCAAAATCAAATAAGTCTTTAGGCTTTATCATAGGATTTTTTGGATGTTGTTTTCTTTTCTGAGACCAAGCTATTGATTTCGATATTACTTGATTGCGCCTCCTTCATACATTGATTTTTATTTTCATTTTTAAAATGGTTAGGACGAATCTTAAAATCTTCAATAAACTATCCTAACTTGACACTTTGGTTAGCACTTAATCAAGCTTAGGTATCAAAAATGCATTAATTGCATAACTAGTGTAATTAAGTCCCCGAGTTTGAAATCTATAATTACATATGCATCAAGACGGCACCGCGTTTTAATTAGAATTTCTAGTCAATCCTCAACAATGGCTAGTAGCGACTCCTTTTGAACACATAGAGCAAGAAAATCAATGTCACACGAGGTATGGGTTTGGGAGAACCCACACCAATTGAAAGCCGATGGCCCGAAATTGGTAATATCTCTAAACCTATTCCCCCAAGGGCAGCCTCTCAAGGGGTAGGTTGCGGCAATTGTTGCCTAAGTGATTCACGCGGTCCCTATTCACGAATGCGCAATCAAAGGAAAGTAAACAATGACAATCAATACGATAAGAATAAATCATATGAAAGTAAAGTCAACATAGCGTCAAACAAAGAATATGCATGACCTTATTATTATGCCCCTAGATTGCAGCCCCATGAGCTATGTTTAAATTGGGTTCAATTTCTAGCGTAAAAGGTGAATCTACCGAAATTAAATTATATCAAAGGCATTTGTTAAGATGTCTAGATTATATACACTAACTAGAATGAAACTAAGCTAAATTTAACAACCTAATCAAGGCTTGCCACTGAGCTATTTTTTAAAATTTTCTAAAAATTTTAATTAATTTTTTCTAAATTTTTAATGATTTTTTTTAAAATATTTATACTTTGAAAATGGGGACTCGAGCCAAAATTCAATTTTGCCGATGGGGTCCATAGACACAGATGGGTTCTTACACAAGGTCCTCTCAATTGAACTTCTAAACCCAATTCATTTGAAAATCAAAGTTAACCCAAACCACTATTTTAAACCCAATCCATTTAAAACAGAACCAAGCCCATTTTATTATCTTCCTTTACTTCGTTAGTCTTCGTTCATCCCCTCATCCCCTCCCAAGAACAAATGTTTTTATTTCGTAGGCAAACTAAGAGTAAGCTCAACCAAGCTCCCTACATCAACAAATAAAAACATGAACATACAAGCTTCATAATCGGCCAACACAATTCGTCACCAGTCCACCACCACATAAATCATGCCTACCTAGACTGTCACCCATCAATCTCCTCCTCAATCAACAACCATTTTACATTCACACATATATGACACGATATCTCCTTCAAACTCGTTTGAAGACGTAGAAGAGAGTTGAGAAGAGAGAAAGAGGATGCAATGAAGCAATAAACTGACATGATCATTTCAATGATCTTATTTAAATATTGAAAACGGATGATTCTGAAAAGCAAGTATAGCTTCCTCCATATTATAAAAGATGCACTTTCATTCATTTTCCACGATAGCGTTTCTTCTTCACTCGCCATTAGCACTCTCCACGAAAGCCTTTTATGGTAAAAGAAGCATGTGTATGAAAATTAGTTTCTTCACAATATCAATTTTATTTTTATATTATAATATATGGATTTCCTTATTTAAGGTCATGTTTTTATGAAATGCTATGGCTTGTTTAGTTGGTACCATGTTGGCCGATGTCTTTTAGAGGTTTCAAATACTTGAATTATCCATATACATTCTATCTATATTGATTGAACTTGTATAGAGATGAAATTTGATTTAGGGTTAAGTACACGATTAAGTCCCTAGCTCTTGCAGTTTGTGTCGATGGATTCAAGAATCTTTTCCTTTATTTTTAGAAATTTTGAAATATTTTTATAGGCACAGGTTAACCCCCAAACTTTAAAGTCATGCTAAGCACAGCAAAATTGTCATCCAAGCTAATTAGGACCAACAATTTTTGACATAAATTAACATCATTATACATGATTTTATAGCAAATCTGAAGATCACTCGAGTTTAATCTACAAAAGCTCTATAGCATGTAATAACATTTGCCAAAGACATGAGTTGACACTTCATCAGATGCCCTCATCAGGTGTAAGAATAAAGAAAATATTGAGTAGACAGGTCACGTGGCGCTGGCTCAATCAAGAGGCGACACGTGTCACTACGTGGCTCCATGTGGAGCTAGGCCCCACCATTATTTTCAGTCAAACTTTTACCTTCCTTTTCTCTCTTCATTAAATGCTTCGTCATTTTCTGCATTCTTTTCTTCCGTTCGTACGTGAAGAAGCGCCCCTTCCCCTTTCTCTTTCAAAATTGTTTCTCTCTATTCTGCATCTTTTTCTCCATGAAAGCCATGTGACGCCCACCCCTCTCTCTCTTTTTCAAAAATCTCTCCCACCCAAAAGCCCACTAGTCGCCTCCAAGCTCGGTTGCCTCCACCATCGTCGCCAGGAGCCACTCACTCCTAAGAGCCCCGCCAGTCATGGCTAGGTCTTGAGCTTTGACTGTCTCTACCTCGGTCTCTTTGGCAAGCATTGACACCCGAAAGGTCGTCGGTTGCCTCTAAGCTCGGTTGCCTCTGCCGTCGTCGTCAGGAGCCACTCGCTCCCAAGAGCTCCATCAGTCGTGGCTAGATCTCGAGCTCTGACTGTCTCTACCTCAGCCTCTTCGGCAGCATGGACACCTAAAAGCCTGTCAGTCGCCTCCAAACTCGGTTGCCTCCATCAGAAGCCACTCGCTCCTAAAAGCCTCGCCGGTCATGGCTAGATCTCGAGCACTGACCATCTCCGCCTCGGTCTCTGCGACAAGCGCAAACACCCAAAAGTCTGCCAATCGCCTCCAAGCTCGGCTGCCTCTGTCATCGCCACCAGGAGCCACTCACTCTCTCTCTCTCGCTCCTAAGAGCCCCGCCGATCATGGCTGGGTCTTGAGCTCTGACCGTCTTTGCCTCTTCGGCGAGCATGGTGATGATTTGGTCGTCCTTGGTATCAAAGCGAGTTGTGAAGACACCACAGCCGCCATTGTGAGTGATCTCTCTCACTCCTAAAAGCCCCGTCAATCAAAGCTGCTGGGTTCTAACCTCTGACCACCTCCGCCTCTTGGTCGTGGTTGCCTTCAGTTCTAACTCCAGATCCTCAGTTTCGTGTGAAGGAACATTGAGCAGGGATGGTGATGATTTGGTCCACTTGCAAGGCAGGTAGTCGGGTCTACGCAATTGTGCCTGTGGTTTATTGAAACAAAACCTTGTAGTATTCTCTATCATGTTTTGCAACACATTTTTAGCTTGATCACATCTGCCCCTCAAGAAGTAAGCATGGATCCAAGACATGTTAGATAACTATGGAAAAATCTTGTACATCACTCATGTGCCATGACATTTTCACATTTTGGGTTGTGCAAACAGAAAAATAGATGAAAAAAGAGTATGATATCGGAAAGAATGCCAAAAAAAAGAAGCTTGGGCCTGCAATTGCATCTCGACATTCTTCTATAAACAACCATTTACTGTTGATAGAGAAATATTGGGCTTTTCGAAGAATGCCTATGGTGTTTCTCAAAGGTAATAATTACTATAGTAGCAAACTAAAATACAGCCAAAAGAACTGATCGGTGGAAAGAAAGAAACAAATCATACTCTCTGAACTGCTTTCTTGTCATCCATTTCTTAGACAAAAATGAAAATGATAACATGATATGTTTCCATACTGTTATAAGGTGCTGAAGAACTCAAAACGAGTAGTGACAACACTACGGCCGCCATTGTGAATGATTTTTAGGTTCAACAGATCTTAATATTGTTGGACAACTTAACTATATGTCAGCTAAGAGAACAGTATGTTTGAACATTAATGTTTGTTTCTTGTATTTTATCTTGTTCCTTTCATTCAAATACTTTTATAGTATGTGAATGTTATGGTGATATATTTCTCCGAACTGCTTCTTGTCTCCCATTTCTTAGACAAAAATGAAAATGATCACATGATATGTTTCCATGTTGTTATAAGGTGCTGAAGCTGTTAAAAACTTGAAAATTAAGATTTGTTGGAGGAGTGTATACAGGACAGCAGAAAACACCTTGACCTCACCAAAAGACAAAAAAAAAAAAAAAAAAAAAACCAATTGATGCAGTCAAGACACTCTAGCCCATAAACTGCAAACTTAAAGAAACAAAATAAAAAGTCCAGAGTTAATAGTGCAATCAGTCAAAATGTTCAATGAATTAGCACTTACAAGCCATAAAAGTTTGCCTCACTCAAATGATTAACTCAAGACTATAATAAGACCACAAACCAAGTATAATCATGCGGATAAAGCAAAAAGGGAAGGTCAACAAAAGTACCAACAAAAAAGAAACCAATCCCACCCTCAAATGCAAGTACTATCTATGCACAAACAATTAACATAGAACTACTCTGAGATCCTTTATGGTGATAGTACCTCTAATGAACATGTATGTTGAGTGTCTAGTAGTTGGCAGACCTCAGTTCTAAAATCTCTACTCGGTTATTTATTATGGTGTTCTTTTGCAAAGAAAGAAAATCATATGACTAGCATGTTGAGGATAGTTGATTTTTTATTCTTCAATCTAATTGAGAGCTTAGGACAACCAATGCCCATAATTAGGTTTTGAGAAAGTTTTTATTTATAAATAGTTCTCGAGATAGGTTATTACTGCATAAGATTAAGAAAGTCCGCCTACCATGGTGTAGTGACAAAATGCTATATGTCAAACATGATGATGGAGAGATTGTTAACTTCTTAATTGATTGTCGTGCTCTTTATGAATCATTCTTCCTTATCCAGGCCAATCTTATAATGACATATGATATTGATGGTATTGTTTCATTAAAGTTTCATATTTTGAGTGTCTATGGTTTTCAATGTTGTTTGGTTTGCAATGCAGATTAAGATGGACTCATAAATTAGTTGTTGGAATATTGTGAAGGTTAAGCAATTCCATTATATGCTTGTTGTGACTGACATTCAGGTTAGGTACTTTTGTTTTTCTCTATTTTCTTGTGCCATGATGATTCCCAAATTAGTTTGCTTCATTTGTTGTTCTTTTTTCTCAAATTATATTGTTGTTGGTTCCATATTGTATCATTTGATGCATCTTTTGGATTGTTAGGTATAAAGGAAGTCGGAATTGGGCTTGTTACGAGCCTCTCTAGCACCAATCGATTACTTAGAAAGTGTTGTGAAACTTTATTTTAATCTTATGGATTGGAAATGTCTATAGCATAGTAAAGAGCATTCTATTGTTTGTAATTATATTTAAAACACATAATTATTTCCTCCTAGATTAAACAGGTGGATTGCAAGAATATTTTTTTAGATATGAAATTTTCAGTTGCGCTTAATGGGGGTGATGATGCAGGGGAAGATTTGATTGATTGTAGACTGAGGTTTTCTAATCTATCAAAATTTTAGGTTACTAGAATATCATTGGGTTCACATGTATTTATGGGTCCACAATTTAATTCTTTGTTGCTATTTTGTTATGATTTCTTGAGTTGATTCTCTCATGTTTATAGTTTAGGCTTAAATCTTCGTTTAAATTCTTTGTTTTTCTTTTGCTATAATATCTTCATTCAGAGTCACCTTCTCAAAACTTTGTTTACCATGTTTACCATGTTATGATGGATCATGAAGATCTCAAAAAGCTCCTTAATTTTTAAACTTTTTCTACATTTTTTTTTTTACGCTATTTCTATTGTTTTTGTTGGAGTTTTAGTTTCTTTTGTTGGTAGGTAATTGCATGAGCTTGGCTATTGAGTCGACAATTTTGCCCTTGAGTATCTAGTGTTGTGATTTTTTAGAGGTTTGGTTTGTCTAGGACGGCACTGAGTTTCAAAGTTTGATCTCTCTTCGATTTGGCAAAAACTTCAACTGACAAAGGTTTGCTGGCGATTAGTTAATTAGTTTGCACATGTAAGGTTATTCGATGGCTGAATCGGAGGTAATGTTGAACTCATACTATGTGAAAGATATTTGCTTTTTCAAAAAATGGATGGGACGTTATATTACTTGTAAAATTATTGCATTAAATATTTTTTGTTCTTTGTTTGTAGCATGAAACTATCCATCTAGCACATGTTAGTCATGATTTGGAAAAAGATTTTTCATTTACGATAGGAATGGCTTTTGCAAAATGAACTTGAAGCATGTCATAAATATGTTGCCTATGCTATAGGTAAAAGATTTAGAGTGAGGAAGTCTAAGATTAGAAAAATGACAAAGGAAAAATAACTTGATGCACTTTTGTGTGTAATTGTGAGAGGTATTGTAACATTCGCGATTTTCGACCCCATGAAAAATGGCTATGAGTCCGGTGTGCCAATGGTAAGGATCAGCCATGGATTATTCCAAGAATCGGCCATGGACCGATCAGCCTGATCGGAAGGCCGAGGGATTGACCATCTTTCGATCAAAGAATCGGCCATGGATTGATCAAGGGATTGGACACGGATCAATCTAATGACCATGCAAGTAAACCCAAGCCGTTTGGCCAATGGACAATTGCTCGATCATAAGGGTTGATTGAATGATGGTCACCTATCAACACGGATCGATGGGCGATCATGAATCGATCCCCAGTCATCATGTTCCGATCGAGGGTGATTCTACTCAGTCATGTACCAATTGTGGACAATCATGAGTTGACCCGATGTGACTATGTGTCGGTGACGGATTGATCAATCCCACATAATCACATGACAATTGAGAGTCATCCTAGACCAAGCCTGGGGCTGGTCCTATAGTCGATTTGCTTAGCCAGTGTCGACCAAAGGGTTGGCCATTGAGCCCACACCCTAGGCCACCGACTTAGCCGAAGTTGGCATTTTGGCCTATGACAACCACACTAAGGGTGGCTTTGCTACGAACCTCAGGTGTGTCGAAATGATCGATAGAGGTTGTACACAAGAAGCCCTTGATTGGTCCCAATAGCACTTTTGATGTTTTATTTCCTATGTTTGCCCTAATCTTTGAAAATGGACAAAATAGGACATTCTAGGACCCCTTGGATCATTTAATGAAAATGGTTATTTACCACCTCGAGTGTCATAAGGAGGATTTGGTAATTATTATCGAAGATTGCCTTGGAGATTAAGTAAGGGACTCTTGGACAAATGTACCAATAAAAAGAAGATACAATGGGAAATTATTACTATCTTAAGGCTTAGGTGCCACATTAACCTCCTTAGGGTGCCACTTATTAAAGTGACTTGTTCTCCATGAATGGATCAAGAGCTTATGTGGACCAATCAACGGAAGACAAAAGAGAAGGTTCTAGAGAACTTAGCTTAGGGAGCAAGTTCTAGAATTTAGGTATGTGGTAAATATCAAACCTCATGATTGCCTAAATCAAAGCCATTAATGAAGATGGCAAGTCATACGCTTAGATGACCTCAAAAGATTTAGTCATTATTACACCTAAGATTTTGCTTGTAAGTTGGCCAAGTAATGATGAAGTGGTGATTCACAAGCTTAGGTAGACCAATTATGAGTGGCTTGGAGAACAAATAACACATATTCTTTGGAGGCTAGTCATTAAATGAAGGTATGAATTACTAACTTAGGTGGCAAGAAAGAGATTTGGTAATCATGACCATAGGATCTTCTGTGAAGAACAAGCTAGGACCATTAATGAGGTTTGGCCTATAAATAAAGGCATCCTCCCCTCATTTCCTTACCCTCACCTTTTCTCCCTCACTTATTCTCTCTTTCTTTCACGCCCTCTCACCGTTGCCCCTTTCCCTCTGAGCACCTTGCACACCCACTGTCTCATCAGACGGCCCTCTCTTGGTAAAACCACTTCTATTTCATCAAAAGTAAGTAGAATCTCTAACATTTGGTTAGGGCGATGACCTACGTCATTGAGTTTAGTTGCGTACATACCCATGCTTAGTTTTATGTATATTGATGATTGATCGCTCACGTGTTTATATTCCTAAGCTAAATCGCACTTCAAGTCACAGACGGGTCTCGCTCAACCTTAGACCGGCATTAAGGCGTGTCGGTTTAAGCCATGGATCATGTTGCTCGGACTTGGTTGCACTCTCATTCGGGCTTAGTTTGTGTACATGTTGATGATCGATTTCATCATGCTTTTGGATGTAAGTGGAATTTCTAACTCTTGGCTGTGGCGATAGCATACGTTGTCGAGTTTAGTTGTGTGTTTACCCATGTAAGTCGTGTGTATGTTATAGTACACTTCTGTATCATTTGCTTATATTTACATGCTTGAATGTGTTGATGCCTTGGGATGAGATTGAGGTTCACTCGGCTCGGAATCGACATCAAGTCGCGATGGCCTAAACTCACGAAGCCTTAGATTGGCATTGAGGCACGCCAGTTCCAAGTCTCGTTAGGTGGAAGGATTGCCCAATGCCGCGAGCTCTTGAATCAGCATTAAGGTGTGTCAATTCCAAGTCTCATTTAATGTAAGGATCGCTTAAGGCCATGAAATCTTGAATCGGTATTGAGGCGTGCCGGTTCCAAGTCTTGTTCGGTACAGGGATCACCCAAGCCCATAGGGTCTTAACACAGCATTAAAACGTACTGGTTCCAAGTCTTGTTTGGTACGGGGATCAGCCTAGGCGTGCTGTTCAAGCCAGAGCCAAGAATCGTGCCCGATATGTTGTATAGTATGGTAATGAGGGTGATGACACACACACTTGAATGAGTACGCCTTTGGGCCTTATATACATCGGTTAAGGGGAAAGATAAGAAATTGGCTTGTGTGAGATATGACATGTAGTCATATAAAAGAAAGTTAAAATTACGATAAATGCGGCTTGGCTATGCCAAGGGCAAATCCTTGAGGGGTATGGTGCAGGAACATGCCTCGAAGAGGACAATATTGGTTGGAATGAGGGATGGTCCAAGCATACGCCTCTATCCCAAATGAGGCGTTACGTTGTCTTGTTCATGAGAACAGAATGCCCTGGTTAAGTCAGGAAGTCCCTGAAAGTATAGGATGCGTGGCCTGAGGCCGAATGCCTAGCTTGAAACTAGAAGCCCCTAAAAGTATGGAAAGAACCGTTTGAGACGGTCAATGAACTTATTGTGCATGTTACTGTGTGTTGTTTGATAAGCTTGTTTGGTGAAATAGCTTGTTTGGTAAGTTGAAAGTGGATTAGATGTAGATAGTCAAGAGATAGTAATGGGTTTGCTATTGATTTGCCATCAACATTGTATTACGAGTATTGTACCTACTAGATTCGAGGATGAGATGTCCTCATAATAGAGAATTAGGGGTTTTACCTACTGAATCCCCCAACTCACTCTCTTATCTTTCAGACTTGTAGGCATAGAAGTCTAACGTCAGTTTTGAGAGTTGCAGTCATGCTGTTGGAAATAGGAATTCCCTAGCCTACGTGGATACTTGTAGTGTGATGTAAAAAGGAAAGATGGCCCATAGAGAAAGGGTTTGTAAATATATTGTTATAATATAAAGTAGTGTGTTTTGTGTGATGTATATCTCAGTCTTTCAGTTGTTATTTGTATGGGCAGTTTTTTTGTCTGAGCCTGGAACGTCGCGAATATAACTTCCGATGCTTAATAATCTGAAGATGGAGTTGGGGTCATTACAGGTTTTCTGTCAACTCATCCGATCAAGAAAGAAAATATGAAAGATTTGAAGTTAGATGTGGTTGCCCTGCATTTATAAAATTTAAAGTTAAGAATAGCACTTATGAAGTCATAAACTATGCTCTCAAGCATAATCATGAATTTATATCGGAACATCAAAAGTACTTGATAAGATGTGGAAGATTTCTGATTTTTGCAAGGGTGTTTTAGTTGATATGGTGAAAGCTAGCATTGAGGAAACTATGGCATATAAGTTTTTGAAATAAGTGTATTTGAAGTCTTAAAACTTATCACGAAAATGCAATTTAATCTTAAAACTTTCAAAAAATGCAATTAAGTCCTAAAACTTCTTATAAAAGTACAATGAAATCCTAAAATTTTCAAAAAATGCAATCAAGTTCTAAAACTTGTCAAAATTGGTCAAATCAAGTCCTTTCACTAATAACCCTACTTGAAAGTTTTAGCACTCAATTGTACTTTCATGACAAGTTTTAGGACTTGATTTTACTTTTTGAAAATTTTAGAACTCGATTACACTTTGATGACAAGTTTTAAGACTTAATTGCACTATTTAAAAGTTTTAGGATTTAATTATACTTTCGTGATAAGTTTTAGGACTTCTAGTGTAGTTACCCCCAAGTTTTTGGCAAACGAAGTAGGAGGAAGCCAAAACTTGGGTTTCATCATACGTGATTGTCAAAAAATTTTGCAAAGTGAAAGATTATATCATATAAGTGGGGGACATTGTCAAAGTCTTCCAAATCATTTTCATTGCATGCAAATGCAAAAGCCCATGTTTTTTGTGCACAACAAGTAGATCAAGATAGTAGATTGACTAATATATTTTGGAGAGATAGTTTGTCCAAATTTAATTATGATTGTTTCGGTGATGTGATAGTTTTTGATACCATGTATCATACTAACAAGTATAACTTAGTATGTGCACTTTTTGTTGGAGTTAATCATCATTGGAGGAACAATTTGTTTGGTTGTGCATTTTTGTTGGATGAGATTGGAAATTCATTTATCTGGTTATTTGGGGTATTTTTGAAGTTTATAGAAAATAAGGCTCCAAAAACTATTTTCACCGATAAAGACCAAGCCATGGGGAAAGTCATTTGAACAGTGTTTCCAAACACTCAACATCGTTTATGCACTTGGTACATTGAAAAAATGCCAATCAAAATATTCAACATCTTTACCATAAGCCAAGGTTTAAGGATAAATATTTCTCAAAGCTTATGTATAAATGCAAATCAGAGGATGAATTTGAATTTACTTGGAGAAAAATGGAAGAGGAGTGGGATAATAAGAATAACAGCTAGCTTCAAAGGCTATATGACTTGAGACATAAATGGAGTTCTACTTTTGGTCGTGATGTTTTTTCTTGTGATATAAGATTAAGTCAAAGGAGCGAGAGCACAAAAAATGTCTTCCAACAAATATCTACTAAGACATTGACCCTTGTACAATTTGTTCACTAGTACGAAGAACGATTGAAACATATGAGAGAAATTAAAAGTCAAGATGATTATAGTTCTTGTGAAGGCCCAAATTGCGGATTTCGAATAACGGCATATTGACGCATGTCGCTTCGGTGTATACTCTTGCCATTTTTAGAAGGTTTAATGAAGAATTTTTTCAAGATGTCTCCGAAAGAATTTCAAGTACCACTTTTGATGGTTTGATTTATGAATACACTCTCAAGTGTGATGGGATTCAAGGTGAACATATTGTTAGATTTAACCTTGTTGACTTTTTAGTCTCTTGTGAATGCAAATTATTTGAATCAAAAGAGTGGTTATGTCGCCATGCTTTGCACATATTGGATGGGAACATATTAGTTTCAGCCATTCCATCTTCTTATATATTGAAAAAATGGAGTAAAGATGTAAAGCAAGGGTATGTGATTGATGAATCTCATGAAATGTCACTAGGTCCATCCACATTTAATCGGTTTTCCGCTTTAATGTAAAGTGCTTTTGAAGCGATAAGTTTGGAAGTCCAAGATGTAAATACTATGAGAATAGCAAAGAAGAACTTGAGACAACAATGGCTAAAATTTCATCATACAACTCCATTGTGGTTATGACAAATGATGCTAGTGATGATGATTGCAATGAGGCTTCTTTGTGTGAGATGTTGCTATTGGACCCCCTTTGAAGGAAAGGAAATGGAACAAGTTATGGAAAGCTTAAAAGCTCGAGTGAGAAAGAAAGAAAAAATCTAAGAAAGGAACACCCCTAATGCCAATAAAAGTCGACGTTAACTGAGTGACATAGAGTTCTAATTAATATCTTTAGTTTCTTATTTTGTAATGTAGAGCTAGCAGTTCAAGCAACACCTCAAGAGACTCATGTGTCAAATTATTCAAGAAATTCAAATCAAACTCAAAATGCCTTTTGCCCTAGCAACATTAGTGGTCCTATAGTTAGTCTAAATTTCCATAACCAGGTGTGTCTCTCTAAGGTCAACATTTTGTATTTACATTTTACTAATTGGTTCAACTTTTTTATTTTGATGCAACCACCATACATCATGCCGCCAGGGATTATGAATGGTTTTTCCTCATTCACTAGTCAAGTATTTAAAAGTTTGGATTACTACTATAATGTTTAGCTTAAATTTGTTGCAAATTCTAATGTTTATATTTAATGGTTTATCATTTATAGATGTGGGAGTAGCAAAATAGATCCCTTAGAAGCATTTTGCTAGATTATACTAATGATGTTGTTTTCTTATATAGATGCAACCAAAATATATTATGCCGCCTGTGAATATGGATGGATTTTCCCCATTTACTAGTCAGGTATTTAGAAGTCTAGGTTATTATTATAATGTTTGTATGAAAGTTGTTGCAAAGATGTTGGAGTAGCATAATAGATTCCATGGAAGCATTTTGTTACATGCTACTAATGAGGTTGTTTTTTTATATATAGATACAAACACCATACATCACACCGCCAGTGATTATGAATAGATTTTCCCCATTCACTAATCAGGTACCTGTTATGAAAATAATTTTAGATCCTAGCGTCGTTTCATTTTTCAATAAACTATTTTAATGCTTATTGAATAATGGTTTCTTGGCGATAGATATTGAAGTACCATGATAGATCCCCTATAACCATTTTGAGTCAAGTACAAGTTGGCTCACTTCTTTTGACATGAGATAATTTGAGATAATATTTATACAGGCACATTGTTTAGCAAACTATGCTTTTTTTGAATGTATTATTTATTAGGGGTGAGCGCAGTTCCCGGGTAGAACCGGGAACTGGAGAACCGCACCGGAGGGTCTGGTTCGATTCCCGATTCTAAAGAGATCGGTTCCGGTTCATGGTTCCCTTTTTTTGGGAACCGGCGGTTCCTGGTTTCGGTTCTAGTTCCTATGGGAACCTGAACCGGTACCGGAACCAGAACTGATTAGGGTAAAAAAAAAAAACCTAAATCAACGGCGAGCACGTCATTTCCCCCCTTTTGTCAATTCTTCCCCCCTTCCCCTTTCTTTTTCTCTCTCTCTCTCTCTCTTTCTTTTCTCCCCTTTTTCCTCCTCACGTCACTTCCTCCCCCCCCCCACTTTTTTTTCTTCTCTCTCTCTCTCTCTCCTCTCTTTCCCCCTCTCTCGGCCAAAAGCCCCCCTTCTTCTTCTCTTCTTCTTCTTCTTCTTCCTTCCCCTTGCTGGCTGCTGCTTCACCCACCACCACATCGCCGCCCCACGCCCTACTCACCACCACCTCTTGGCCACCGAACCACCACTACCCACCGCTCGTCCGACGAGCTGTCTCGCCGTTGAGCCCGACGAGCTATAGCGTCGCCTCTCGCCGCCGTGAGCCACCGCCACCGTCCCAAGCCACCGTCACCACCTCTTGCCGCCGCTCGCTCAGCCGTCCGGGCCGTCGTTGCTCCGAACCGCCACCACCTCCGCCCGAACCGAGCTCTTCCCCCATTGGCCATGGGTTGAGCTGCGACCACCGCTGCGACCGCGGCCGTCTTCGCCGCGCCACTCGTGCCGTCCTTGGTGCCATGAGACTCGTGTCTTCATTGCCTTCCCGCCGCTATTGCCGCATGCTCGCCGTTGCCGGACCTCCCTCAACACCGCCGCTAGACGCCGTCACCCCTCGCTCGCCTCACCGCTCAGCCGCTTGCCATCAACGCTGCCGTTGGACGCCACTCGTCCCCCCCGGTGGAGGCTGCTCGCTCTCCCAGCCGCCCCAACGCCGCTCGCCGCTCACCCCGACGCCGCTTGCCGCTCGCCCAGTCGCCCCGACATCGCTCGCCACTCACCCAGCCGCCCAATCAGCCTTAACTCCACACCCCTTCGCCTCCGCCTCCACCTCCAGCTCAGTCGCACCCCCACTCTCTCTCTCTTGTCGCCTGTCCAGTCTAGGGGCGACGCGGGACGCCCTTGGAGACTCCGGCGGGGGCCTACCGACTGATCAACGACGAGATGGTAGGGTTGGATTTATCTCAATAATCGAGCTGTTAGCTTGTGTGTAGTTTGCATTCGACTGTAGACGTGTTCGATGTGAATGTGCAAGTCAGAATGACTGATGCGGTTCATTCTGATGACGAATTTCCCTTTTTATTTGTCGGGGGTTTCTTTTTCTATGCTTGCATTGTTGACAATTGGTATCCAAGCTCTTGGAATAACTCAAGCGATTGTTGTATGCATTGTGTTCAGATGGAGGATAACAAATCCAACACTAGATCTTCTATTGGAGATTGTATGAATCATACAGTCTTGGACAAATGATTTTGGTTTTCTTAGTCTGGCTTGAAAACGAATGTATGCGAACAGATTTAGAAATTTCTCTTCCATTTCAATCTGTGCTAAGACTTTCTTGTAGCGTACTGAATCCCTTTGTGCAATGTGTAAAGTCAGAGCTTGGAGATGAATTTGGTTTTTCTAGCGATAAAATGTAGTCTGACAGTCATTTCTTTTTTTTCTTTTATTTTTATACAAGCAATCGTCATGGGTCAACCCTGCCAAAAGATGATATTCTCCTACAGCAAGCGTGAGTGGTCTAGGCAGAGGTTTTGGACAACTGAAATTGCTGAGAGTCAAATCTCTTGCTAAAAAATCTTCCAAGCTATAGCAAGCGAGTCGCAAGAATTATGAACCAGTAGCAGAAAATGTACCTCTTGATGTGCCTAATCTCTCTTTTTTCTAAATTGGACCTACGGGGGAGACAGAAGGAAGCAGCTATCCTTGGATGTGGAGGAAAGGATTCAGGTGCTTACCAATCCAACGCTGCCAAAGACGCTGCAACAAGGATGGACATGGAAGATATGGATTGTTCAGTGCACCAAAAGGAACCCAATAAAAATGGCATATCTACTCCCAGAGTAGTTGGAACAGAGCATTCAGTTCATAGTTCTTATGTAGATTTCAGAGGATGGGATAGGGGGTGTCCATGGATGACTTTAGATCTGACTCAAAAGATCTAAGTTTGCATAGGAAAGTTTCCTCCAATAGTGACTTCCATAAATGAAAGTCCTTTGAAGATTTGGGTTGTAGTGACTATACGATTGAATCTTTGAGGAAGCAGCATTTCCTACGCCCCTCACATATTCAAGTACATCAATAGCATGACCTACTCAAAGTCAAAGGTTTCAGCTTGTTGCTTTTTTTTTTTGCTAGGAAAATGGAAGGAACTTGGTCATTTCTTCCTTACTGCTATTTTAACTGGCAATATACTAAACGTGAGCACATTCTAATCATCATTATATCTACTGTCCGCATAATATCCGCATTGAGTTGCAAATCAATGATGGCTTGTTTTTGTATAGTTCTAGGTGTAAGCTTGCATTTGTCATCATTAACAGGAACAAATGATTTATTGCTCTTTTCAGAATAGCTTTTCCTCCGCATTTTTGCTAAGTGACAGAGACCTATGGAATAGCCAATGTCACGCCCCGATCCTCGGGCGCACGCCCATCTCGGCTTGGTCGATTAAATAGCGACATCCCAGGACGCATCGCCGACCCATTCATTTTAAAATGCATGTGGAAGTAGATCAAAAATCCCCAAACAATAAAACAATGGGATAGGAAAGTAGGGCCATATTTTTTGAACCGGAAAACAACCACCACACTTATATACATCACAAACCAGAATGTATATATTACAATACAACCTATAGAAGTTAGGTTCTACACAAGCCAGTCAGAAAACAAGGTCTGCAAACAAGGGTGGGGGTTCCCAATCCACTACAGGTCATCATCCTCCTCGATTTCTCCTTCTTCCACACTCCAGCTGGAGCCTACTGCTGAATACACCAGAGAATCTGGATCATCAAGCTTAGGGTCCTTCAGGTCTATCACCGAACCTCCTTTAAGGTCTGCAGTGCCCTTACCAAAAACAACCTCCATCACATACAGAGGTATCTCCGATTCCGGTATGGGGCCCTCTCTCTGTCCATTACGATACAGGCGATACCATGCCCTGTATTGATGGGGTACCTTTTTCGGTAGACCCGAATCGACCCATATTATGGACTTCACCAATTCGTACTCCAGTCCCTCAAGGTGCCCATGGATCAGAACGTAGTACTTCTGTTCTGTGATTTTCTTCGGTTCTCCAAAATGCTCGGGAAGAGCTGCCATCTATGGACCTGAAATGTTATCCCACAACGGGGTGAGACGACGTCTCGGTAAGTTCAACCCCCTAAGACTCGATTAGGAAGAAAATACGCCCTAAGGGTTGCCTAAGCACAATCACAAATCAGAGGACTTACCTTAGCCTCGATTTTCTTCCTGCAAGCCAATACAATTTATAATTCATTGAATCACTTCATCACATCGGATCGAATCATCGATCAATCCACCTAGTCGATTCCAAGACAATAAGACCATCACACGGTTGTTTCAATCACTTATCTCTGACAGTAAATTACGGCTCAGCGGGCACGGCCTACTAAATCTTCGGCAGTAGATTACGGCCCAGTGGGCACAACCAATTTCAAGCTCGGTGGTAAATTACGGCCCGACGGGCACAACCTCTATGAAGTGGTTAATTACGGCTTCAACAAGCACGGCCATACTTCGGCAATTAATTACGACTCAACGAGCACAGCCTGTCCAAGTTAGGCGGTAGATTACGGCTCAACGAGCACGGCCATACTTTGGCGGTTTTCTTGATCTAACCCATAACAACATGCCCAACAACTTTCGATAGTCATCTTATTACGACTATTAACCACCACATGATTAATTACTCATGGCCAAGAACGTGGTCCACTCTTGAACCCCTCAATTAACCAAGCATCTTGGCCTAATTCCCTCATATTAAGGGTACCCGATAAAATAATCGTGTGTGGGTACACGGTTGGCCTCAATCAAAAATATAATATTATTACTTTCAAAATTCACACTATTTATATAGTCGATAAAAACATTTTTGGCGCTGCAAACCGACGTCCGGTGATTTTCCAACTAAATACTGAAAATAAATAAATTTAGGAACAAATTCCCAAATTCACAAATCACACACAATCAGCATAAATTAGAACTCAATTAAATAAACAGATCACACTATTGCAATCAACATAAAATTCCGGTCACCGGCTATCCCGATCTAATTTATAGAAATTAATTAATTAATTAATTAATTAATTACGGAAAATAATTATTAAATAACAAAAATGCAACCTTAGGCCCGTAAAGACTAATTAAAAGCCAAGATGGGCCCGAAAAAATTCCGAACCACTCTAGATAAATACTAGAGCTTGTCTAGGCCCTAATTGCACTAAACTATCCACCTAACATGCAACAACGATCAATTAAATTGCTAATCTAATCTAACTATCCACCTAATCCATGCTTAACTTAAACTAATCAACCCTTAAGCATAATTAACTTACTAAGAGAGGATTAATGAGTTAAAATCACTTGATTAACGAACCACTCGGTTCGAAACGATGGGGACACGGCGAAGGGCAAGAAACTCCAAAGCAGGCTGGCCTTTCGGGGTCCAAAAGGCCTTGAAAACGGGCCCGACAATAGCTGGAATACCCACTGGTTTCTACTCTATCCGATGCTGGTTGGTGGCTGCCGAAGCTTCCTTGGTGGCTGGTTGGGCGAGAGAAGGCCGACGATGGACCAACGGGGCTTCAGTGGCTTAAGGCGAGGCTGCACGGCGGTCGAAGGCGGCTGGACGGCGGCTTGAGGCAGCGAGCAGGGACAGGGATGGGGGCGCACAAGGACGGGACGAGGCTAGATGATCACGAGGCTGGCAGGCACACCACGGGCGAGCGGTGGTGGCTCGGCGATCCAGCGGTGGCTTGCAACAGGGAAGCGGCTTCAACGGCAGCTGTCTTTGCTGGTTCTGGATTTTCTGGGTTGAAAGCAGCAAGAAGAGATGAGGAGGGAGGGGACGTCGACGGCTGAGGGGGAGAGGGGTAGATGAGGGAGCAAGGGCGGCCTACTTGGTCTTCTATCTCATGTCTTTGTCTCCCAATCTTGACCCACCACACCAGCTGGTGCCACACAAGTTTTCCAGCCCATAATACCCCTTCTAGAGGGCTTGAGGAGGTCCAAATGTTGAGGGTGATGGGGGGTTACGAATTTGCATAGGTTTTCCTCCAATTAAACACCAAATGCTTCTCAACTCAATTCAATTTGGCCTCTAAAAATTCCGTTATCAAGTCCTCGATCAAATTGGTATTTTTCCTCACCAATATAACCCACTCGCATCCCAATTACGCGATCAAAAATAGTCCCTGACATTTTCTGGATAAAAACAACCCTACATCGACTTTTTCCCAAAGAGTCTCGGTTTGCAAAAAAATCTTCGGAGACTGAGTCGACGTTCCTAAAATGGCCCGTGACATGACGGAACTTTCAATTTTTGAAATCAAATTCAAATCCGCGGTTAATTTCTATTCGGCGCGATTTTAACGTGACCTAGGCTACCGAGTAGTTTTCAGAAATTTTTAATGCAAATGACCCGTGGTTGATTTTCTTTGAGCCACAATGAACCTATTCAACACATTAGCGACTCTCAGTTGTCGTGAAAATCTCGATGATTCAAATACGGACACAAGGTACCAAAACGATAGAAAAATTAGTCTAGTGCCGGTCGACGAGAATTTTCCAATTTAGTGGAATCACCCACGTTTAGCCACACATCTCAATCGAACCGACCTATCTCTGATCCCTGATCGAGTAGCCGATTCCTGGTCGAATTCTCAAGTCTATTGTGTTAAAATTCCTTAATGGCTTTCCCATATAGTCTAATTATCTCACGAGTGATCAGCTCTAAGAATAGCACTATAAGCGCGTCGATGAAAGGCCTAATTAATTTAATTGAAAGCAGAAGTGAAAAATCCAGGATGTCACAACTCTTCCCTTCTTATAAAAATTTCGTCCTCGAAATTTAAACCATTACAATCTTTAAGAAAAAAGGTAGGGGTACAAACGTCTCATCGACTCTTCAGTCTCCCAGGTTGCTCCTTCAATGCCGTGGTGTTGCTAGACCACTTTAACCAATGGGATGGTCTTTGTACGCAGAACTTGCTCTTTTCGATGCACAATCTGAACTGGGCTTTCAACGTATGACACTCTGGCATCCACGTTCAATTCTTCAAAATTAAGCACATGGGTCGGGTCAAGCTCGTACTTCCTCAACATCGACACGTGAAAGACGTCGTGCACTTGCGCCAGTCTCGGCGGCAACGCAAGACGATACGCTAGGGTCCCGATTCTCTCTAGAATTTCAAATGGACCTACATACCTCGGACTCAGTTTCCCTTTCTTACCAAAGCGCAAAGTTCCCCTCATCGGTGACACATTCAGAAAAATGTGATCACCAACTCAAAATTCCAATGATCTCTAGCGCTTATCTGCGTAACTTTTCTATCTACTTTGGGCAGTCTTTAGTCTGCCTCTGATCAGTGCAATGGCATCTACTGACTGTTGAACCAACTCTGGGCCTGTAATCTTTCTTTCCCCAACTTCATCCCAACACACTGGTGTTCTGCACGATCTGCCATACAACGCTTCAAAAGAAGCCATCTGAATGCTCTGCTGATAATTGTTGTTGTAAGCAAATTCCACCAGATGAAGCTATTCTTCCCAACTTCCCTTGAAATCTAGCACGCAAGCTCACAGCATGTCCTCGAGGGTTTGAATTATCCTCTCAGACTAGCCATCTGTATGAGGATGATATGCCGTACTATACTGTAGCTTCGTACTTAAAGCACTCTGCAAGCTTTTCCAGAAAGCAGCTGTAAATCTCAGGTCTCGATCTGAAGTTATCGTCACCAGCACTCCATGCAGATGGACTACCTGACGCACGTACAACTCTATGTGTCTATCCAAACTAAGGTCCTTTCGTACTACAATGAAGTGGGTCGACTTCGTCAGTCTGTCGACCACTACCCAAATAAAGTCATTACCTCTCTGACTCCTCGGTAAGCCGGTCACGAAATCCATCGTGATGTGCTCCCATTTCCACTCTGAGATCTTGAGAGGTTGCAAAAGTCTTCCCGGCTTGCAATGCTGAGCCTTGACCTGCTGACGCGTCAAACACATGGCGACATGCTTGGCGATGTCCGCCTTCATACCCGACCACCAATAATGTTGATGCAGATTCTGATACATCTTGGTACTACCAGGATGAATGCTGTAACTGCTACGATGTGCTTCTGACAAGATATCCTTTCTAAGCTCCACATCGTCAGGTACAACCAAACATCCTCGAAACTTCAATATTCCATCCTCAGAAATCTGAAAGTCAGCTTTTCTCTTATCTGTATCCTCTTACAGAATCTTCTGAACATCTGTATCTGCCGGCTGAACTAGCTTGATTCTGATCTGGACATCCGGTTCAATTCTAAGGGTGGCCATAAGGTTCGAAAGGTGGCCTACCTCAAATTTGAATACCAAATCTCGAGCTCTCTCGATTAAATTCCACTCCTTCACCAACAAGTGAGCAACTGAAGACTTTCGACTCAAAGCGTCAGCGACCTTATTTGCCTTTCCTGGGTGATATAGAATATCACAGTCGTAGTCCTTCAACAATTCCACCCATCGTCATTGTCTCATGTTCAACTCCCTCTAAAAGAATAGGTACTTGAGACTTTGATGGTCCGTGAAGATCTGGAATCTTTCTCCGCACAAATAGTGTCTCTAAATCTTTAGAGCGAAAATAATTGCCGCTAGTTCTAAGTCATGTGTCGGGTAATTCAGTTCATGAGGCCTCAACTGGCGAGAGGAGTATGCAACAACTCGGCCATGTTGCATCAGCACGCAACCCAATCCTCTGAACGACGCATCACTATAGATCTCGTATCCTTCAGGGCCAAATGGAATGGTCAGCACAGGTGCGGTAGTCAACTTCTGCTTTAGCTATTGGAAACTACGCTTGCACTTGTCTGTCCACATAAATTTTTCTTCTTTCTTCAGGAGTCTAGTCAAAGGCGACGCTAATGTTGAGAACCCCTCTACGAACCTTTGGTAATAACCTGCCAAACCCAGAAAACTTCTAATCTCAGTCACTGTAGTCGGTCTTGACCAGTTGATCACAGCTTCAATCTTGCTCGGGTCCACGGAGATTCCTTCACCTGAAATCACGTGACCTAGGAAAGTAACACGAGTCAACCAAAACTCGCACTTGCTAAACTTGGCGTATAACTCATGAACTCTCAGAGTCTACAATACCAATCTCAGATGACTCTCATGTTCTTCATCACTTCTCGAATACACCAGAATATCATCGATGAACACGATCACAAACTGATTTAGATATTCCTTGAATACTCAGTTCATCAGATCCATGAAGGCAACTGGAGCATTCGTCAACCTGAACGGCATTACAGTAAACTCTTAATGACCATATCGAGTACGAAATGCTGACTTTGGAATATCCTCCTTCCTAATCCTCAACTGATGATATCCTGTCCTCAAGTCGATCTTTGAAAATATTGATGCTCCTTACAACTGATCGAACAAGTCATCAATCCTCAGGAGTGGATACTTATTCTTGATCGTCACCTGATTGAGTTGACGATAGTCAATGCACAGGCGCAACGAACCATTTTTCTTCTTTACGAACAAAACTGGTGCTCCCCAAGGTGATGCACTGGGACGTATAAATCCCTTATCCAATAACTCCTGCATCTGCACCTTCAGTTCCTTCAACTCAGATAATGCCATCCGGTAAAGAGCCTTAGAGATTGGCTCTGTCTCGGGTGCTAGCTCGATCACGAATTCGATCTCTCTCTCTGGTGGTAACCCTGGCAATTCCTTCAAGAAAACATCTCGATATTCCTGTACCATGGCGATGTCTTCAATCCTCAGCTCCGCAACTATCGTATTTGCGAAGTAACCTTAACAACCCTCGTCTAACAAACGGGTTGCCTCAGGCGACGAGATCAGGGTGATCGAGGGTCCTCCTCGACTCTGAACGAACTCGAAACTTTCACCCTCTAACGGGTCAAACTGAATCACCTTGCGATAGCAGTCCATCTTAGGTCGTTGCTTGGTGAGCCAGTCCATGCCAATTATCAAATCAAAGTCATACATGGCTAGGACTAACAAGTCTATTTTCCTCTCTCGCTCACCAATCGCTAACTTGCAACCAGAACAACCCAAAGTAGCTATCACTTTATCCTTCGATGGTGTAGATATGCTAACTGCCGACTCCAATAATATAGGACTTAATCTTATCAACTTAACATATTGCTCGGCAATAAAAGAATGAGTTGCCCCTGGGTCGAATAAAGCATAAGCAGGATGGTCGTCCAACGAAATCATACCTGTAATCACGTCAGGCGTAGCCTCTGCCTAACCCTGAGTGATGGCATACACTGTTCCCTGAGCTGGGGGTCTCATCTGTCCACCCTACGGTGCATTCTGAGGCGCGTACCCTCTAATTTGTCCCAACGATGGCGGCGGCGACAACTGATGCGGTCTCCCCTGTCTTCTGGGGTAGTTCCTGGCTATGTGACCCGGCTGGTCACACTCAAAACAAGTACCCGACCTAGATTGGCATGGGGCTAATTCATGTCGCCTTCCATAGAAGTGACATAGGCCATTCTGACCAGGCCTTATCTTCCTAATTCCACCCTTCCAGTTGGGCAGGACTTGAAATCTTCCTCCGATCATGGGCCTCTTCCCATGTCAGATCCCTTCTCGACTCAATCCAAACCGCGATCCAAATGCAGCGACTCTCTCGTTCTGATCTCTCTCGATCATCTGGACCCTCTCGTACAGGTCATTGTAATTTCTCAGATTCAGCATTATCAGTGGACTCCTCAACTCCAACCTGAGTCCGTCCCTGAATCTCCTCACTCGGTTCGCTAGATTCTCAACTAGCTCAGGAGCGTATTGCAATAGTTCAGCGAACTTCGCCTCATATTGATCTACAGTCATGCAACCTTAGCGAAGGCGCTGGAACTCTGCCATCTTCATCTCTCTGGCAGTCTTAGAAAAGTATTTCTCGTTTAAGACCTCAACGAAGGAGTTCCACTCCGGGGCGACACCTTCAGGAAATACTGCTCCTTGGGTGGTTCTCCACCAAGTATTTGCAACTCCCTCCAGCTAGTAGGTTGCAAGGACTACCTTCTCAGTCTCATTGCACATCAATAATGCAAAGGTCTTTTCCAGTCCTTGGATCCACAGAGCAACAGCTTCGGGGTCTCCTGCCCCAGTAAATTTCGGTGGATTCAACTTTAAAAACTGTTCCACCAGTTTATGAATCGGTCTCCCAGCGACCATTATCCCTGGCGGAACTTCAGTAGGTGTAGCGATAGGTGCAGCAGCAGCAACAGCATTGGCAGCGATAGTAGTGGCGGCTGCAATGGCGGCAATAAAGGTGGCTACTTGGTTCTGGGCCTGCTGCCCCCATCATCTCTCACATGGCATCCAACGCTTGTGTAATTCCAATTATACCCTGATCACCTAGGGCAGCGACTCCAGCACCAACGAGAGGTGGTGCTACTCCACTGACGCTAGCCTGTGCTGGCACCTTACCTCGACCTCCTCAAGTACTGACCCTCGTCGACATCCTACCCCGAGTCACAGGTCTGACAGTCCTCTTACTAGGAGTCCTCTGCTTCTGATCGCTCATGGCTCGGTTTTCTACTGAAACCTGCCTTCCAATTCCAAACAGAATTAGAGGTTGAGCGATCCACACCAACAAATAATTCTACCAATCAGCTATCACAGACATGCACCAACATGAAATAAAGACCAATCCTACTGACTATCCCATGACCCATCGCACATTATCACTCCAATCCTTAAACTGGGCTCTGATACCATTAAACGGGGATATCACGCCCCGATCCTCGAGCGCACACCCATCCCGGCTTGGTCGATTAAATAGCGACGTCCCAGGACGCATCACCGACCCATTCATTTTAAAACGCATGCGGAAGCAGATCAAAAATCCCCAGACAATAAAACAATGGGATAGAAAAGTAGGGCCATATTTTTCGAACCGGAAAACAACCACCACACTTATATACATCACAAACCATAATGTATATATTACAATACAACCTACAGAAGTTAGGTTCTACACAAGCCAGTCAGAAAACAAGGTCTGCAAACAGGGGTGGGGGTTCCCAATCCACTACGGGTCATCATCCTTCTCGATTTCTCCTTCTTCCACACTCCAGCTGGAGCCTACTGCTGAATACATCGGAGAATCTGGATCATCAAGCTTAGGGTCCTTTGGGTCTATCACCGAACCTCCTTTAGGGTCTGCAGTGCCCTTACCAAAAACAACCTCCATCACATACAGAGGTATCTCCGATTCCGGTATGGGGCCCTCTCTCTGTCCATTATGATACAGGCGATACCATGCCCTGTATTGATGGGGTACCTTTTTGGGTAGACCCGTATCAACCCAGATTATGGACTTCACCAATTCGTACTCCAGTTCCTCAGGGTGCCCATGGATCGGAATGTAGTACTTATGTTCTATGATTTTCTTCGGTTCTCCAAAATGCTCAGGAGGAGCTATCATCTATGGACCTGAAATGTTATCCCACAACAGGGTGAGACGACGTCTCAGCAAGTTCAACCCCCTAAGACTCGATTAGGAAGAAAATACACCCTAAGGGCTGCCTAGGCACAATCACGAATCAGAGAACTTACCTTAGCCTCGATTTCCTTCCTACAAGTCAATACAATTTATAATTCACTGAATCACTTCATCACATCGGATCGAATCATCAATTAATCAACCTAGTCGATTCCAAGACAATAGGACCATCACACGATCGTTTCAATCACTCATCTCCAACACTGAATCACGGCTCAGCAGGCACGGCCTACTAAATCTTCGGCAGTAGATTACAGCCCAGTGGGCACAACCGATTTCAAGCTCGATGGTAAATTACGGCCCGACAGGCACAACCTCTATGAGGTGGTTAATTACGGCTTCAACAAGCATGGCCATACTTTGGTGGTTGATTACGGCTCAATGAGTACAGCCTGTCCAAGTTAAGCGGTAGATTACGGCTCAACGAGCACGGCCATACTTTGGCGGTTTTCTCAATCTAACCCATAACAACATGCCCAAAAACTTTCGATAGTCATCTTATTACGACTATTAACCACCACACGATTAATTACTCACGGCCAAGAACGTGGCATTCCACTCTTGAAACCCTCAATTAACCAAGCATCTTGGCCTAATTCCCTCATATTAAGGGTACCCGATAAAATAATAGTGTGTGGATACACGGTCGGCCTCAGCCAAAAATATAATATTATTACTTTCAAAATTCCCACTATTTATATAGTCGATAAAAACATTTTCAACGCTGCAAACCGACGCCCGGTGATTTTCCAACTAAATACTGAAAATAAATAAATTTAGGAATAAATTTCCAAATTCACAAATCACACACAATTAGCACAAATTAGAACTCAATTAAATAAATAGATCACACTATTGCAATCAGCATAAAATTCCGGTCACTGGCTATCCCGGTCTAATTTTCGGAAAATAAATAAATAATTAAATAATTACGGAAAATAGTTATTAAATACCAAAAATGCAACCTTAGGCCCGTAAAGTCTAATTAAAAGCCAAGACAGGCCAGGAAAATTTCCGAACCACTCTAGATAAATACTAGAGTTTGTCTAGGCCCTAATTGCACTAAACTATCCACCTAATATGCAACAACGATCAATTAAATTGATAATCTAATCTAACTATCCACCTAATCCATGCTTAACTTAAACTAATCAACCCTTAAAAATAATTAAATTACTAAGCGAGGATTAGTGAGTTAAACTCACTTGATTAACGAACCGCTCGATTCGAAACGACGAGGACGCAGCAAAGGGCAAGAAACTCCAAAGCGAGCTTGCCTTTCGGGGTCCGAAAGGCCTTGAAAACGGGCCCGCCAGCAGCTGGAATACCCACTGGTTTCTGCTTAGTCCAGTGCTAGTTGGTGGCTGCCGAAGCTTCCTTGGTGGCTGGTTGGGCAAAACAAGGCCGGCGGTGGACCGGCGAGGCTTCAGCAGCCTAAGGTAGGGCTGCACGACGGTCGAAGGCGACTAGACGGTGGCTTGAGGCAGTGAGCAGGGACAGGGACGTAGGCGCACAAGGACGGGACGAGGCTGGACGGTCGCGGGGCTGACAGGCGCGTGACGGGCGAGCGGTGCTGGCTCGGCGATCCGGCTGTGGCTTGCGACGAGGAAGCGGCTTCAACGGCGGCTGTCTTTGCTGGTTTTGGATTTTCTGGGTTGAAAGCAACAAGAAGAGAGGAGGAGGGAGGGGACGTCGATGGCTGAGAGGGAGAAGGGGAGATGAGGGAGCAAGGGGGGGCCTTCTTGGTCTTCTATCTCATCTCTTTGTCTCCCAATCTTGACCCACCACACCAACTGGTGTCCACACAAGTTTTCCAGCCCATAATGCCCCCTCTAGAGGGCTTAAGGAGGTCCAAATGTTGAGGGTGATGGAGGGTTACGAATTTGCATAGGTTTTCCTCTAGACACCAAATGCTTCTCAACTCAATTCAATTTGGCCTCTAAAAATTCCGTTATCAAGTCCTCGATCAAATTGGTATTTTTCCTCACCAATATAACCCACTTGCATCTCAATTGCACGATCAAACCCTGACATTTTCTGGACAAAAACAACCCTACCTCGACTTTTTCCCAAAGAGTCTCGGTTTGCAAAAAAATCTTCGGAGACTGAGTCGACGTTCCTAAAATGGCCTGTGACATGACGGAACTTTCAATTTCTGAAATCGGATTCAAATTCGCGGTTAATTTCTATTCGGCGCGATTTTAGCGTGATCTAGGCTACCGGGTAGTTTTTAGAAATTTTTAGTGCAAATGACTCGTGGTCAATTTTCTTCGAGCCACAATGAACCCATTCGACACATTGGCGACTCTCGGTTGTCGTGAAAATCTCGATGATTCAAATACGGACACAAGGTACCAAAACGATAGAAAAATCAGTCTAGTGCCAATCAACGAGAATTTTTCAATTTAGTAGAATCACCCACGTTTAGCCACACATCTCAGTCGAACCGACCTATCTCTAATCCCTGATTGATTTTTAACTGTGCCGTAATGACCTCTAAAGATGAGCACGGTCGAGTAGCCGATTCCTGGTCGAATTCTCAAGTCTATTGCGTTAAAATTCCTTAATGGTTTTCCCATATAGTCTAATTATCTCATAAGTGATCAGCTCTGAGAATAGCACTATAGGCGCGTCGATGAAAGGCTCGATTAATTTAATTGAAAGCAGAAGTGAAAAATCCAGGATGTCACAGCCAAAGTCCTTGCTTGCTTGAGCTTGCTCCTTTGCCTAACTAAGATGAGCAACACCGACAGTTGATCAACCTTCATTATTATGCAATCGTAGTTATTATTATGAAACACATTAACCATAAGGAATCACCAAATTATACATTAGACAATGTTTTCTCTAGAAAACTATGAATTTAGTCGTCTATTCGGATGTAAAAGATTCGCATTGCTGTGTATTAACAGGTACTGAAAATGGAGGGCCAACTATTGAATTATTTCGGCTTCCGGATATTCGCGCCCACTACGAAAACTTTCCTTTGGTTATGCAACTTACTGAACTCTCATTTGCTTTACTTTCATTGGAGTTATTTGCATTCTAAAAGAATCGAATATTTCGTTTCTTAGGAGATTTATTTGAGCAGCACAAGCAATGTATGCAGTAAGGGTCATTGATCTACGCCATGCTAGCCTGAGCTTAGGAAAATACCACGTTCCTTGATCTTAAGAAATTTAACCATTTGTCCATCAACTGCTTGTAAAATCTCCAGAGCCCTAGTCTTGAATTGGAGTACTTGGCGGATTACCTTGCGGAGCTGACATTGGTCGAGTATGAGTTCCTGAGTTTTCTTCCTTCTCTAGTTGCTGCATCAGCCATATTTCTTGCTAGATGGACGCTGGATGACTCATGCCACCTTGGGTCTGTTCTCTATCTTGCATTTCTTTCATCGCCACAAGCTTACAATTTGATTATCTCGGTATTAACTTACCTTTTACTTTCTGCAGAATCCAATTTTGGAATTCTACACATCTTATAAGGCATCTGACCTGAAGACTATGGTATCCGCATTGCAAGACCTGCAATCGAATGCAAAAGAATGCCCTCTAAGTGCTATACGTATCAATCATCAGTAGCATAAGGTACACTAGTACGAGAGCTCAACAACTAGAACAAATTAAAATAAAAACCACTCATGCTTGGTCCAAGTTTGTTGCTTGCATTAGTGATTTTCTTGTGTTTGTCACAACAAAAGTTGCTAAGTTGCCATCCTTTTTCTGATCTTGGCTTGAGCTGATATAGAAGCTTTGGTTTGTCTCTTTCCTTCTTCGTTATAGTTCAAATTTGAAAATGAAACCAAAAAAAAAAAAACCTGTTGAAACCTGGAACTGACCCCGGAACCTGTGACAGGGTAGGTTCCAGATTCTTGGTTCTGACGGGTAGATTCCAGGTTCCAGACAGAACCAAACCGGAATCGGGAACCGCTCACCCCTATTTATACCTTTGTATAGGGGTCATCAAATACATTTCAACATCCCAGGATGAATGAATTGAACGATTCTGAAGGCATAAACAAAGCATGATTGCACCATAATTGGTTGGGAGGCAGAAGATAGGTAAACAAAGTTTTGAAAAATACGGCCTTAACAATTCTTTTGTCTCCAGGTAAGAGCTTTATGGTTAATGTTAATGGTTGTCGTAGATTTGCCAAAATGTTGCTTTTCCAAGTGGCTTTTAGAGATGGGTTAGTTCTCTGCGTTATGCCAAGGACAACCAAATCATCGCCGTCCATGCTTGCCAAAGGCTAAGGTGGAGACGATCAGAGCTCGGGACCCAGCCACGACTGGCGGGGCTCTTAGGAGGGAGAGAGAGGGAGCGAGTGGCTCCTGGTGACAATGGCGAAGGTGGCCGAGCTTGGAGGAGACCAGCGGGCTTTTGGGTGTCCATGCTCACCAAAGAGGCTGAAGTGGAGATAGTCAGAGCTTGGGACCCAGCCACGACCAACGGGGCTTTTAGGAGCGAGTGGCTCATGGCGGTGATAGCAGAGACGGCCGAGCTCAAGGGCGACCGACGGGCTTTTGGGTGGCAGAGATTTTTGAAAAAAAGAGAGAGGGCGGGCATTGCACGGCTTTCATAGAGAAAAAGACGCAGAACAGAGAGAAACAATTTTGAAAGAGAGAGGGGGGAAGGGGCCTTCTGCGTGTGCAAATGGGAGAAAAGAATGCAGAGAAGGACAAAGCATTTAATGAAGAGAGAGGGGAGGCAAAAGTTTGATTGAATGTAATGGTGGGGCCCGGCTCCACGTGGAGCCATATCATGACACGTGTTGCCTCCTGATTGGGCTGGCGCACGATGACGTGGCGTGGCTGGCCGACTTAATATTTTCTTGTAAGAATAAGACTTTTTGTCTAGCGAGAGAGGCCTTCCTCGTGGATGGAGAGAGCTGTAAAGTGCAATCAATGGAGAAAAAGACGCAACAACTTTTTGCTGGAAAAGTTGACAATCGGACGTTGAGATTTAGAACAAGCAATCCAATGGTTTAGTATTAAAACCCCAAATCATTCTACCTGCTTGAATGGAAAAACTAGAAAGGAAAGTAATTTGGAAATTTAGAATCATCCCCTATATAAGCAACAAGTATTATCAAATGCAAACAATTGATTGTGCTTCTTTTTTCTTTTCTTTTTTTTTTTTGGTGAGGGCTCTTTACCTTTCTTTTTTTTCTTGCTAGCTACATCTCAAAGTGCACAAAACACTGGCAAGAGTAGAAATATCATTTTCAATCCTTCATCCATGTGGAACACCAGTTATGAATTCCTCTTGCCTCTAGCTAACACTATACACTCGTTCAGAAAAAACCGTGTGTAATTGTATTTGCTGAGATACTAATTACTGAGTCACTCGGTTGTCTGAACAAATATTTTCATGGGGAGTTAATCCACGTCAATTTAAAATGATTTGGACTTGAAATTACTTAATCAGCTCCATCTTTCTGTAATAAGACTTCTCTGCCGTTTATTTTACTTTTTATAACTTTTTTTGGTTTAAAATGGGGACAGTCCAACATTCAGGAGACCCCAACCATAACAATCTTGAAAAGTAATGGGGGAAACACCACTACGATCCCTAAGATCCACCATTCCCATAGAAACCAACTCCTACTCAACTTGAAAAAATGAATGGTACAAAGTAAGAGATATCAACATTTTCTAGATTGACTACAGACATCGATATTCATCTAAGGTGCTTAAGCACAAGCAAAGCCGATCCGGTTCGTGCAATTTCAGTAAGTTCAATTAGAAAAAGCGAGTACAAAGATGGAGTAAACAGAGCAGAACAGAATATTACTGACTAACAACATATTTGTGCGTTTCACATTGAAGCATCTCTTTTCAGCTACAACCTCTGGTCCAAATCCTTGTATTTCTTCCCTCAAATCCGAAGCCAATTTCCAATATCCTCTTCTCACCCTTCAATTCATCGTTCCTCGTCCTCCGCTCATCGAATATCTCCTTCAAACTCATTTCCCTCCTTTCCTCACTCTCTCCATGATAACATCATATAAGCGATTCCTAATCTCTCGGCCACCACACATTCGTCTCTACTCGTCCTACATTTTAGCTCGTCCATGAGGCGTCTTTTTTCCAAATTCAAATGCACAACGCTTTCTTAAACGACTCATTCCTGCTCCTTAGGTGCTTGACCTCGTGGTTCCACCTCCTCTGCATCGCTTCTAGAACCTCCTGGTTTGAGTTGTTATCAAACCGTATATTTGATTTGGCCTTCAAACCACACCAAAGCGCAACATCCTCACCCCCATCACAAATCCTCACATGATTACATGTACAAAATACATTATGTGCCTCAAGACGAAACCTCCTCGATAAACAACCCCATAAATTATGGTTCTTTTTTTCCCTGGGCACATGTCGAATGTTAAACATGATACCCGCGAAGCATCGTTCATGTCTAGGTTGACGTTGCGATGGAAAAGAAGTCTCATGCCATCTCTAATCAAGGCGAACGTATTTTAAGACCGTTCTGATACTGGTGATCCACGACCAAAACAAACAATAATTGATAAGGCTAGGGGTGTCAGAACCAAACCAAAAAACCGAACCAAAATACGACCCGAACTGAACCGACTGAAATTTCATATATTTTCGGTTCGGTTCGGATAATGAAAAAGACTAACTTTATTTTTCTCCTTTCGGTTAATAGAATTGAACCGTCCTTAAAAAGTAAAAAGCAAAAAAAGCTTTCATCTCTCGTCGTCTTCTCCATTGCTTCCTTTGTTTCTCTGTTGATTCCCTCGTGTCTTCTTCTCCTTCGGCGCAGGACAGTAGAGCCCCCTTCTCGAGCTCGCACTCTCTTCGCCCGCTGCTGCTACCACTGAAGTGGGTGTTCGTCAGGGGCAAGGGCGGTATCGGGAAGACCTCAGCGACGACTTCCAGCAGCTCGATCCTCGCTATCCTGCTCGCCAGCATCTTATCTGGCCCACAACCTCAGCGACGCCTTCCAGCAGTGGTTCACCAAGTTGCGAATCTGTACGCCATGGTAGGATTTCCTGTTCCCCCTCTTTGCTTTTCCCGATCGAGCACGCGTGCGGAGCCTTATCATAAGGCCACCCAAAATCAAAGTTTACTTGTATCTGCCGATCCACAAACCACTGTACTTGTGTCAGTTTTTAAAAGAAATATGAAAGGACTTGGCGCAAGACAAAATGAGACAAAAAGGGAGAGAGCGAGGGTCAAAGATGAGAGATAATTGTCCAAATCAATTGTCCAGAATTAGCATTGCAATGGTCACTTGGCATCAGTTGGTACAGTACTGTTGGATGCAAAATGCGCAACCTCAAGATCTCCATAACCAGAACAAGAACACAAACAATTGAGTAGAAAGATTAACGCACCTAATTTGGAATCCATCGTTCTTGAAGCGGAAGCGAAAAAACCGTTGTTCCACGCGCAAGTCCTTCTCCTCTATTACTCTCCATATCACTAGCTCAATGAGACGGCCTCCTCACCCTTTAGCGCTAGGTTAACGCTCCTTATGTGAGGATACATGTGAGAATTAGGGTTAGAGAGGAGACTTGAGCACTATTTATAGAGTTTCCAGTCAGGCCCCCTCATTACGGGCCAGGCTCAACTCGGCCCACACTAGCCAGCCCCATATTAGACTAATTAAGAAACCTTTTATCTCACATTAGACAAAACCCTATAAAACGGTATATTACAATATCAATTAATATAGTCCACATTAGGAAAACTCTTACATTCTCCCACTTGGACTATATTAATTGAAATTGTACTATATGTGCACACACTGGTCTAGAGATAATTATTAATAGTCAATCATATCCCATAAAGTCTCAAATACTGAATCATGGCAGTAATTGCATGTATACACACAGAGCCTTCCATGGTCACGAGTGCTTTCAACTTTATTAATATGGATTCAATATGGTAGTGTGGCAAATGGATAACATCTCTCATAGAGAGATCCCATTTGTCAATCAACATTCTCTTACCTTAAGCGTCACAAAAAACATGTGCCACTAGAGAATGTCTTTATGGTTCCAATGAACCCACATATGCCTTATCCTTACAGTTAACATTTCTTTATGTATAACAAGACATATGCACAAGGCTAATAACCGAATGCCTCTAGCCTTCACTCAAGATTTATACAATACCTTGAGACTTTTATCGATATGTATTCAACATAATAACAACACATTCAAAATATTTTATGAATTCAAAAATTGATACATATTAAACCATTACCAAGTGTAACGAAAATAGCTCCAACTAAACAACAGCATCCCATGATGCTCTTAAGCTCATATTAATGACATGTCATTCAAGAATAAAAGAATAAAGTCCTTTAGTTAGTAGATCTGCAACCACATCATCTGTGGAAATCTGCTATATTATAATGTCACATTTCTGTACCGTTTCTTTATAATCAAAAATTTGACTGCCATATATTTAGACCCCTTGAGACCTTTGTTATTAAAAATACTACAAATTTATTATCTCAATACAACCGTATGAGTCTATCCATAAAGTTCAAAACGATCAACTCCTTAATGAGGTTCCGGAGCCTAATAGCCCAAGTAACAGTCTAAAAGAATATTACAAATTATGCTTACATAGTAGAAGATGACATAGAACTTTATTTACTGCACTTTCTGCTAACATAAATATGTATTCCGTTATTGATCTTATGCCATCTTAACAACCAGCAAAGTTTACATTTGAATACCCTACTAGTTGCATGTTGCGACCTAAATTTCGGGTGCACCACCTAAAACTAGGTTAATGGACTACTAAGTCTTTAACTTAGCTCGAGCTCTCCCAAGCTCATACCAATTCGTGACTTAAGGTTCAAGTTTTTTAACATGCAAAAGATTATTATCTAGGAGTCGCCACTAATCGGTTTATGGTAGGTTGATTAGACACCTAAGTAAAATAATAGGAGGATTATTTTACTCCTACGAACCAGAGACTTTGGGTGCGGGGACTTGGTTACACTAGACTTCTCTAATGCCCTTTCGGTACCATTCTTTTATTTTCAAAAATTTTTGCAAGGCAGTTTGGATTAATTTTAAATCTATTTCCCTAACCTGTGAAGTGACCATGTGGGTGCGCAATCCACCAATTTAACACCCAAGAAAGCAAATAAAAAAAATGCAAGACTTACCTCATAGCAACGAAAGCATCTATAATGTTAGATCGGAATTCACATCATCGACCCTAGATATGATTTCTAATTAACACGCAATTTCTTTTTGTTTTCATTTAATTAATGAGAATCATGCTTTATGCAATGCAATATAACTAAATGACCTAATTCTAATGACATGCAATTTCTAATTAAATGGACCTAATAACAATCTCTAATGACGTGCATTTCATGAATATAATCCTAATGACATGCACATGACATTTTTTCTTGTTCCTTTTTTAATAAATGTGCAATCTATGGAATTAACTTATCCTAAGGCATTTTTTGGTATTTTTTTATGAAATTCGAAATTAGGAAAATGTGAAAATTACTTAGCTAAATTAAGATTCTATCAAACTTATATTAAGAATTAGGTCAGACTAAATCCTAATTTAAACCAAGATATTATCTTAACTTAGCAATCTCTAACCTAAGATGCAATTCATCTAAACTTATAAAATATTATCTAGAATTAAACTATCCTAATATGCAATGATGTGCAAAGAATGTTCTAATTCTAATTTTTCTTCTTTTTATTTTTTATTATTTTTATAAAAATTCGAAATCAAAATTAGCAAATAATTAAACATGCAATTTAATTCAGTGAAACGACAATCTAACATCCTAAATTTATGTTTTTGGTATTTTCTATTTTTAAAAATTCGAAATAATAAAGTTCCTACCCTAAACATGCAAGATAACCCTAAGGCATGCAATATTCTAACTCATACATAATTCAAGATAAATAAAGCAATCAAGGCAAGACAAGCCATTCAAAATCATCAAAAATATCACATATCGTTCGGTTCAAGGGATAATATTTCGCTAGTAAAATCGATAAATTGATCTTAAGCCTTAAAGATCAAAGTATCAATTTTATTCTCACTTGATTAATTATTTCATCTAAAGCCTTATAGATGAAATAAAAAATCCATGCGCGGTTGCGAATTAGATGGTATGTCATAATCTCTAATTATGCATAGGGAAATATTGCAAATAAGTAAACAAGAAATAAAATAATAAAAATAAACTTGCCTAATAAAATAAAGCAAATATTCCTAATCTGATTTTTTTTCTTTTTTTTAAAAAAAAAAAGAAATCTTGGCCACCGTTCGGAGCTCCGGCGAGGGCACAGCAAGTGAGCGTCGAGGAGACTCGGAACGGAGGTGGTCGAGTGTCGCTCGGGCGCGAGGTGTGCTGCTCGGACTGCTGCGGGCGACGGGGCTGTGCAGACTGCCGAATCTAATGGTGTCGGCTTACTGGGTCACGAGTAGCGGCGTCGTGACGGTGACTGGCGGAGCTGCGGGAGCGGGTGGGTCGCGGCGTCAGGTCGTCGCAGCAGAGGTCACCGGCGAGGGGTTTCGGCAGTTGCTACAGGCGAGCGACAGCAGGAGGGAAGCAGCGGCGGTTTCAGGCTCTAGTGGCGTCGGTCGCAGCCGAAGCAGGGGACGTCGAGTGCTCGGTCGCGAGTAGATCTCGATCAGCGAGGGCTAAGGTGCGGTCGGAGCGGCAAGACCGGTAGCACAGCGTGGCGTAGGCGCGGTAGCAGCTGGCGAAGGCGGTGCCAGTGAGGTGGACGCAGGGCCGATGTGGACAGGGGGTCCACGAAGAAGACAACACTATTGCCCCCTTTTCTTTTTCCTTTTTTTTTCTCTCTGACCTGTCCTCTCTCTCACGTCACTTGTACTACTCTCTGCCTGCCCCCCCCCCCCTATTTCTTCGATCAAGGTGGACGCAAGTTGATCTTTTCTCTCCAAAAGAATTTTTCGAATTTCTACTCACCAAACCCTAAGAACTCCTCACGTATTTGCCCTAAAAAATTTCGAAATCCTCTTCTTTGTTGTACATGCACCGTGCCTTATATAGGGGAAGGAGTTAAATTTTGGTGAAATATTTCACTTCCAATTTTAATTGTGCATAATCCCCTGAATATATCGTTATATCTCACGCGATATTCTTTTTTTGTATTTTTCAAATATTCCATTCTAAAATTTCCTTTCTGCTCGAAAATATGTCATTCAGTGTATATTACTTGAATATGTGAAAATCTCAGCGGAATATGTGAAAAATCTTGCACTCACCGTCGGTCCAATAAAAAAAATGCAAATTAAAAAATAAACGTACCTAAATCTATATGCTATGCAATTAATATTTTTTTTTCAGGGATAAAATTAACCCCTAATTTTTAATGCGATAAATGATTAAACGGATCGCCAAAATTTAGGTGTCAACATTGCAAGAATTGAACTTGTCTGTAAATTAGCATATAATCTCTTGTCCTCTTTAAGTACCTTAAAACCTTCTTGGCAACAACCCAGTATGATTGATTTCTGCCTAGAAGTTCCGTCGCAAAGACGATATTTAGTCTAGTGCAAATTTAATTATACATTATACTTTTAAGTGCATTGACACAAGATACACCATTTAACTAGATTTTCTCAATTTCTAAATAAGGACAATGTAATGGATTCAGTCCATCACCCTTAATGACAGGAGCAATTCCTGGCTTGATATGATGTATATTGAATATTTTCAGCAAATATCCTATATATATGGCGAGAACAATCCTTACGGACCTCAGTGTAAAGAACAAAAGATGCCTCAAAATCACTACTTGTAAGCAAAATATCACGTACATAGAGTTGAGAAAAATAAATTTCCCTCCCACTGACCTTGCTGTATATATTTATGTATACTAAATTACTTTGTTCCCAACTGAACGAAAAGACAACACTATAAAACTTTAATAATATTATCTGGAAACTTGCTTAAGATCATGAATAAGACTTTTCAGTCTACACACAAGTTTACATAAATCATCTGCTGCAAAATCCTCCGGTTGTACTATATAGATTTTGTATCTATTTGGCGTAACTCCATATCAAAAATAAACTATTAATGTCACGTTCACTCTGAAAGAATCTTTAAAAAATACTAGAAAGAAATATTTATTTCTTCACTATTAACTGTCCACCCCTCTTTTAGAGTGAAAATGTTAGCTACTAGTTTAGCTTTAACCTCCATAATTTTTCTTTGAAATCCTTTTAGTTTTATACGCCTATTTGCAACTAATGAACTTGTGATTTTTAGGCAAGTCAGTAAGTTTCCAAACACTATAATATTTCATAGATTGCATATCATCTCTTATGGCATTTAATCACATACTTGATTGAGGATAAGAAACAACATTTATATAAGTCGCTAAATCAACCATGTAGAAAATATTGCAGTCATGCTCTCACACTTAGACTGTGTAGTCTGATGGTATAACTGATCATCTTTCTCTAATGGATCTCCTAAATAATTCTACAAGCACTTCATTCTGCACTTGAGAGGTTTGAGAAATTTCATCATAAACTATATCAAGAATAGTACCTTGAACCTCAACAAGTTTAGTTTATGGTACAAGAGATTTCACAATTGTCTGTATAAGTAAAGACAAAGACACAGTAATATTCATCGTACTATTATCATTAATAGTCTGAGAGCAGCTATCATTTACAACTACGTCGAACTCTAGAAACTTTACTGTATGTGATTCCATAATTCTTGTACCTTTATTAGGGTCATAAAATTGATACCCCTTTGAACAATCTGGGTAAGATACAAAATAATTCCAAGTGAATCTGAATTGCAAGGCACTTAATATTGGATTGTACAACCTCACTTCTGCGTTACACCTCTAAATTTTAATATGATTCAATTTAAAATTTACCTTCAGCCCATAACTCAAAAGAAGTTTATTAAACAACTTTGGTAAGAAAACACGTTTTTGTATGTGAAAAGAGTTGTCTTCAAAATATCAACCCACAGAAGACCGGATAAATTAGTCTTACTCATCATACTCATCACCATGTTGATTATGGTGTAATTATGCCTTTTGGCCAAATCGCTTTGTTAGGATTTTCAGGCATAGTGATTAAGTTACCACCCCAAAATTTACCAAGTATTTGACAAATGACCCTTTAAGCTATTCCGCATTGTCATACTTGCCAAAATACTCACGGCCACTATTAAGCCTGACAACATTTAAAACTAATTCTAACCAATTTATTCTTTATCTCGGTCATTTTACTTCCACAATAATCTATAGAAGTCTTTAGATAACCGTTAAGAGTAAACAGAATATCAACATTGTCAACTTTTCTACTCTTTCTTTAGACATGTGTGAGATTATTCCTTAAACTAAAAACTTTTGGAAACAACTTTTTCAACCTTATATGAGACGTATATATCATTACGACTTAAACACAATCTTTGCAGATGTGTCCTAATTTCGGTATTAAACAAGGCATAATTTCAAGTCACTAAGGCTTCCATCATTTGCCTAGCAATGCAGTTCGCAAGCAAACCACTTTTCAAGTGTTCCTGAATGAAACGCTTCATGGACAGTAAGCAAATTCTATTGCTTTTTTCCCAAGCAACAAATCATATGTCCACAACTTAAAATTTGAGAGAAGTTCGAATCCCAGAGGTGTCGTTAGGGATTCTTACCTGGAGTACTGTGGTGGTGGGTCTTGCAGTCGCTCCCCCAGGGTTTGCTTGCTGGCTGTCGGCGTACGGGGTTCCTTGGGTTACCAAAAAAAAAAATCATATGTCCACAACTTAAAATTTAAAGCAGTAAAAACCTCAATAACAGTGGAATTATTAACTACAGAAAAGGTGACTGAAAAACAAGCAATATATATAATTAGCATTATGTGAGCACTGTGTAACTTGACGTACAAGTACACATCCAGAGAGTTACACACATAATCATATAATCACCTTTGGGCAGAATACATGACATGCAGTTGTACACTCCCCACATGATAGCGGTTATGAGAATATATTACAATCTTCGTGAATTCATCACCTTTTGGCATATGAACCACTAGGATCAGTCACTCATCTACCACACCATCATGTATCCCTCCATGAACTAATACACAATCACCTCCTTTGGGAGTATGACTATGCATTAGACTAGGAGACATCTCAATCAATATACGAGACCGAAATTTCTCAAACCCAATCAAGTGTGCCACTTTGGCGGTCACTACTCAATTGAATTCTTGAAACTCTCTCATACCATGGATATAAACTTTACTTCTCACATACACCATATATATGTGATTTTAACTTTAGTGATAGGAGCAATAAATCACTAAAATCACATATCATGCTAATTACATTACTTTATTCATTAATCAAAATTAAACTTTGTATATTATTAAAGAATCACACATTTATCAGGTTTATGTGATAATATACCAGTAACCCAACACTTGTATTTCCAAAATCACAGAAAAATACAAGAAAAATACGTAAAAATACACTCAAAATACACGTATTTAGGGTTCCGTATGTATTTTCACATCCATAAAATCATCAAACATGTAAAATAAATACCTCACAAGATAGAGAATGGCCATACGAATCCGACGCCGCCAACCACGTGCCCATCGGAGCTCCCACGTGCCCGCACACACCGCCTGAGTGCGCGGCGCGCGGGCGTATCTTGACCAGTCAAAACCGATCAGACCGGCAGCGGTCCGACCGGTTCCCGGCTCGACCGTCCGATCCAGCCATCCAATCCGACCGGTTGACCAGTCCGATCAACAGGTGACCGGGTCGAGTCGGCCGCCAATCGGGTCAGGTCGGGCCCAGGTTGCTGACGTCAGCACCGCGCGTGGGGGCGCGTGATGGCACGTGACCGTGCGTGGGGCGCGTCTCCAACGCCCTAGAGGTGCGTGGGGGCGCGTGGGAGCGCGTGCGAACTCCCCCGGCGACGCGCCGCCCTTGGTCTTGTTCGTCTCAACGAGCCCAGTCCGAATTTGTGATTTAATTTTATATTTATTGAACAAAAAATCTCGAAAATCACAAATTATGGCAAAAATTTTATGCGTTCAAGTTCTAGGGTTATGGTTGCTCTAATATCACATGTTGGATGCAAAACGCACAACCCGAAGATCTCCATAACCAGAACAAGAACACAAACAATTGAGTAGAAAGATTAACGCACCTGATTTGGAATCCATCGTTCTTGAAGCGGAAGCGGAAAAACCATTGTTCCACACGCAAGTCTTTCTCCTCTATTGCCCTCCGTATCACTAGCTCAATGAGACGGCCTCCTCACCCTTTAGCGCTAGGTTAACGCTCCTTATGTGAGGATACATGTGAGGATTAGGGTTAGAGGAGAGACTTGAGCACTATTTATAGAGTTTCCAGCCAGGCCCCCTCATTACGGGCCAGGCTCAACTCGATCTACACTAGCCAGCCCCATAGTAGACTAATTAAGAAACCTTCTATCTCACCTTAGACCAAACCCCGTAAAACGGTAAATTACAATATCAATTAATGTAGTCCACATTAGGAAAACTCTTACAAGTACAGTTGTCCTTCCTCTTCAGGCAAGCGCAATCGCATGTCTTAATCAACGACAGATCGCAGAGCAGAAAGAAGAAATGAGACAGCCTCCATAATCTCTCTCTCTCTCTCTCTCTCTCTCTCTCTCTCTCTCTCTCTCTCTCTCTCTCTCTCTCTACATTCAACGATGGACATTGCCAGAACAGAAACAACACTGGCGTTCCTATCGTCTGTGGGCCGCAAGAACAGCCAGCCCAAACCCATTCTCCTCCGCGTGCAGACCCAGAAGAAGGACGACGTGTGGTACCTGCTGGACCGGAGCGTGCCGCTCAGGGCCCTCATGGCCAAAAACTGCGCTCGTAGGGGACTCCCGTACAGTGCCGTGCAGTTCACCTACGAGGTCACTCGGGTCCCGGAAACCAAGTTAGCGGAGGATCTCGGCATGGACGACGAGGACGTCATTGACCCCTAGGCCGATCAACTCGGTGGCTAGAGGCTAGGGCTAGGGCTAGGGCGAGGGCTAGGTCTTTTGCCTGCAACGTTGTGGAGCTTAGGAATTAGTCAGCAGTGAGAGCGTGGTCTTTGTGCTTTTCTCGCATGTGTAGTTTAAGTTAAGGAGGAGGAGATGATGGCGGTGATAGGTTTTGATGTATTGCTTGCTTTGAGTTCATGTTTGAAAAATTGCGAGCTTTCTCGTGCCATTTGCCTGGTTTCTAGGTTGTTTCGCCATTGCCATTGCTGGAGCTTGATCTCTCCTTTTCCTCATCCCAAGAAAGAAAAGGCTTGCTTCGTGTTCTTCTGTCAAACTTTACCCGGTGCCATGACTGGGTCGACTTACCCAACGCCCCGTCCAGAATTAACTCGCTGCCGTCGACATTAGTATAAGACGACTCGGGTTTTTCTCCCGGTAATAAAAAGACACTCCTCCCCCGCACGCAACTCTCGAAATTACTTGGTGTCGGGTAGGAGGACGCACCTCCTAAGACGTTCTATACTCGCCTGCCGCCAACGTTGCTTTCTCTTCGCGTACTCCGTCCTCTCTCTTCTCCATTTACGTCCGTCCAATGCAACCAGCTGATGGGAGCAAAAGCACGGCGGAGAGAGAAGGCGGAGAGAGGTGGTTCTATATACGACGACCACCGTAGGGGTTAGAGAACGGAGAGAGATCGACTGGGGGTTTTTGATTTGCTTTAGATGGCAACGGGCTGAAGAGTCTTATTGAGCTGGGCCAGACCAGCAATTCGGTATGAAAAGGATTATTGGGCTCGGAAAACACTTAAAACAACGGCGAGCCCAAATCCGAGCTCATCGTGAACGGCACCGGCTCGTCTCGCTGATTACTCGAATTTAACGCGAACACATAGACCTTCAAGTCGAGGTCCCACGCTCGATACAAAATGTCCAGATCAAGTTATAGTTATTCCACACGACCTACGATCAGAAGACCTGAGGTCGATGAGCCCATCACCCAATGCTAATGGCTAAAAAGTCTCCATATAAGCTACGTTGTTGCGAGCATTCGAGTTGTGGTCCCACAAGCGTTAATAAATGTTCAGACCAAGTTATAATTATTCTATATGACCTGCGACTTGAAGGCCTGAGATCAATGTGCTCGTCACTGGATACTGACGGCTAGAGAATCTCCATATGAGCTAAATTGGAGGTAGACAACGTATTGCAAGCTTTTTAATAGTTTTACTCACGATGTGAATCGAAATTGTAATCTTGTGGAATATAATCGCCCCCTTTATCACTAGAGCAATCACTTTGGCGATGCAAGACCCTAATTTTATGAGCATAAGACATGTAAATGCGACGAAAATATGGAATTTTCATTTTCAATGATTAATATTTTGCGCAATTTGTAAATTACAAGGGAGACCCTTCTTGATTTCAGTTGTTTCAATAGCAATTTTGTCTTTTTTTGAGCTATTATATGATGATCAATCCGTGAATTTGCCATTAGGTTGTACGAAGGGATATAAGATATTTTATCGTATATTTTTATTCCTTTTATATATTAATTCCTTTGGTAACACAGAGTCAAAATGTGTTATTTTATGGAAAATCAATGATTCATAAGACATTTCCTTAAAAATGATCTTTTATATTATTTCAGAAAAATTAGCCACCTACGAAATATTATGCATTTAATCTAATTTTATAAAAAGATATTTTGTTTTACGGAAAATTCATAATTTATAAAAATGATTGTTTATATTATAAGTGATGGTTTATCGTATAAAATTTTTATTCTTTTGGTAATATAACATAGTTACTTGCGTCTTTTGCGGAGTCAGGGAACAACATAATATAATTATTTCCTTTGCTCGACAACCTCAATTTCAAATTCATGGATGGGGGTCAAACTTTTTTTTTTTACTGTAGTTAAAAGGTTATGATTCAACTAACAAAAGGATTATAGTTTTTGAGTTATTTTAATATATATCAAAATTTCATTCCTGCTTTATAATATTTCTTTGGGATAAAGTTATTTGGGGGAAAGTGTTAAAAAAATCCTAAACCTTTTGTATTTGTGCCAATTTAGTCTTAAACCTTTTTTTGGTGCCAATTAAGTCTTAAACATTTTTATGTTGTGCCAATTTAGTTATTTCTGGCCAATTTTGGCCGGATTTTGCTGACTAAACGACGGCCGGCTGACGTAACCTGATCGGCGCTGACGTTGACAACTTTTAATAATATTTTAATATTTTTGAATTTTTCTTTTTTCTTTTTCTTTTTTATTTTTTCTTTTTCTTTTTTCCTTCTCCTCCTTCTTCCTCCAGCCGGTTGCCGGACCTCGACGATCGGCCAGAGACGACGGCCTCGCCGGCCACCTCGCCAATGGCTCGCCCTCGCCGGAGGCTGCCCTCGCCAGATCCGGCGAGGGCGAGCCTCACCGCCCAAGCCTCGAGGGTGACCTCGCGCCGAGCGGGCGAGGCTTGCCCTCATCAGATTTGGCGAGATCGAGCCTCACCGGCCATGGGCAAGGCTCGCCCTCGCTGCCCAGCGTGAGGCCACCCTTGCAGCCATTGGCGAGGTGGCCAGCAAGGTTGACCTCGACCTGGCCGACCGTCACCTTTGGTCGGTCGCCAAGGTCCGGCGACCGGCTGGAGGAAGAAGGAGGAGAAGGAAAAAAGAAAAATAAAAAAATAAAAACAAAAATAAAAATAAAAACAAAAAAAATCAAAAATATTAAAATATTATTAAAAGTTGTCCACATCAGCGCCGATCAGACCACATCAACCGGCTAGCGTCCAGTCAGCAAAATCCTGCCAAAATTAGCCGAAAAGAACTGAATTGGCACAACGTAAAAAGGTTTAGGATTTAATTGGCACCAAAAAAATGTTTATGACTAAATTGGCACAAATGCAAAAGGTTTAGGACTTTTTTAACACTTTTCCCAAGTTATTTGAATATATATCACAATTTCATTCCTCTATTATAATATTTATTTGGGATAATTACACAAATGGCCTCCAAATTTTAATCTAATTTGCAATGTCATACTAAAGTTTTTATTTCCCAAGTTTTTATTTAAATTTTTAATACATATTTAATCTAGTCTATATCCAATGTTTAATGTTTAATGGAAGGACAACATTGAACATCTTCATATAGTTTAGAGGTTGAATTGAACAAGTCCAAAAAATTTAGAGATCATATTAAATAAATTAAAAGTTCAAGGGCAATATTACATATTGGACTAAAGTTTGTAAACCATTTGTGTCATTTTTCATATTTCTTTAAGAGCACTCGAGTTACATTAGCTTCACCAGTCTTTGGACGGCATGTTTTTCCCTTGAATTTCCTTTTCTTCTAAAACACTAGGCAAGTGGCTAAGTTGAATTTTATTATGAAAAATATCACTAACAGGAGCTAAACCCGGCATGGTTGAGGGAATAAATTCATTTAATGTAACAGTTGAACTAATTGTATCCATCCAAATTGACAAATTTGACTCATGTCGTAAACGAATCTCTAAAAGGCTCTTGCTACATTGTCTAGATGTATGAATGAATAAATGTATGTTACATTGAAATTGTAGCATTATTCTTGGAGAGGGCATTGTGCAAAAGAAAACTTCTCTAGGTGTCAAATGGACTAGCAAATGGTCAGAACAAGGTTTCAAGACTTACATAAAACCTAATATCATTTACATCTTTTTCATTTTGTCGAAATCAATTTTACGGATGCTTATGGCCTCCCCTCTTATGCCCTGCAATAAAAATTCATTTGACATTATGATGCGAGTGACGGATTCGGTTTCCAAATCTGAGCCTATAGCCAGTTTCGTTTCGGATACAACAATTGCTAATGGTTCGTTTGGTATGCACCATCCGTAAAAACAAGTACTGAGGGAAGTGTTATGATGAAAACTCATTGAACACTTGCAAAGACGTTTACTTGGGGACATCACAAGGCTCTTAAAAAAGCTTCCCATAGATATGTTACCATCCATTTGACTCCATCCGGCATCAAATTTTATGGATTGAAGATGAAAGGGATAAGAGGTGTAAGTGCACTTGTTGGTAGAAACCCACTCGAGCATACAAGATTAGTTAAGAGAAAAAAAAAATCAACATTCCAATTCAAAAAAGGACAACCTTATAAATTGCAAAACCATATTATAAGCTATTTAAATCATCTGTGCATTTTCAATCATATTATTCTACATTAATTGCCATCCCAATGTTTGAGGTTGGTGACATCACTGCAATACTGACAAGATGCTAACAGTTGAAAAATCTCCACAAGGGATACACTACAGTAGACAACGCAACTTAAACCTTACAGAGTTTTTGCTCACAAATGTGGGTTGATTTTATAGTCTCTTGTAAAAATAGACATCTTTACTACTAGATCAACCACCTTGGTGATGCTAGATATTTTTTAGCATAACACACAAAAGACCATGAAAACATGGATTTTTCATTTTTCAATGATTAGAATTTCTGCAATTTGTACATTACAAGAGAAAGCGATTTTGGGTTTCATTTGCTTCAATGGGAAAGCGTTATGTACTCAGTGAAAGAAACAAAGCTATTATGCGATGATCGAATCAGCAAATTTGCTATGAGGGGGCGTGATGGGAGCCATAAACTCAGCGAGCGTTTGTTTAATGAAGAACAAAAGATTTTTGATATATTTTTTTGAAAATCCTCCTTTGGCAATTTAGAAATATTAGTCAGCGGACATTTTCCACTATCAACTGCAATCTACGCCTTAATATTTGTTACCGATGAATATATGTAGCGTTCATTCAATTTCTTTGTCAATGTTGGGAATAACTGATTCCCTGAAACTGGATTCAACACTAAATCGAACCCCTAAAACAAATGCAGAAGACGAGCCCAGGAAGAACATGTATCACCGATCAAAAGTTACACTACATAATCGAGCGTACCTTATTGTCCACAGATTAAACACCAATGCTGAAGATCGAGGAAGAAATTCTGATTCCATTCTACCGAGGAGCGTACTGTTGCTATTAGGGGGAGAAAACAGAGCGTATTCTTCTTTTTTGTTTTCTTCTTTTTGAGGGAGAGAGAAAGACTGACGTACGTTGAAAAGGTGCGTTACTCTCTTTTCTTTTTTCTCTTAAATACGTCTCCTCCAAGAGACGTAACTCTTCAACGTAATACGTTCCCCCAAAAGTCATAACCCCTCAACGTAACACCTCTTCATATCTTAACCCTTCATACATGGGCCCTTATCTAGCGGGCCGGGCTTTTAGGCCCAACATGGGCGGACGAGCCCTCTAAGGCCCATCAACATAAATAAATAAAATCATCATCTCCCACTCGCACATGGTGGGCTAAACAGGATCCTCTTTACCTCTCTGCAACATTCATACCGGTGAATAATCCGTGCGACCAGCATACTTTGAGAGCCCGTTGCCATACATCTGTTAGGAATATATAGCAGCTTATAATGGGCATCACACTTTGAGTAGGTTTAGTATGCAGTACCCTAGATCGATCGATTACATTTATATCTCTTTCTTGATCTCCTTTTAAACAGTCATATATTGTATTCACAATTATGATTATCTCAAAAACAATCATAATTGGTCGACCAATGAACACAAAACTAATATGTGATTCTCCAAATTCGATCTTCATCTTTCCTTCAAAACTCTCAATTTTAGTTCAACTTGCTTTTCTAGAAATGTCACATTAGATCGAATCAATTCATGATCATTGGCAACATCCTAAGATAGCAAACACTGAATAGAAATCTTGAGAATAAGTAAGAGTCATGAGGGCACTAAATTGAGGAACTCTTTCCCTCAAGAGTCTCACACGGCATAAAAGTTGAGATCAAACTTTTGCCACTCTTATTGGTCGTATCATGCATACATAGTATGAAATACGTATTACGGTATTTAACTCATTTCCCATGTACCATACAAATGATAGTTCAGACATACCCAATGTCTAACTTGAGTTCACATATCTACTCTTACACAGAATTCATCATAACTCACATCTGGCATCATAGACAGATAAAGTAAAATATGTGGGTTATTTTACTTTCGGATATAGTCAATATCATGTCCTCATCTTAACACTCAGTTAAGGTGACATATATATTTTAAGCTTGAGCTCTCAATTATCACTTAAATAATAAGCTTAAAAACCGTCTCATCTCTATTTATCACACAGTAAATAGAGGCGATTACCCGTGTGAGTGGGCTAATCTTTTATCTGTCCAACATACTTTCTCAACTTTATATAATGCACTGAGCATTAAGATGCATAAACGTCAAACAAAGATTCATAGGCATTAATAATGAAAAAACGCAAATTCATAAGATGTGAACACTTCAGGGAAATTACAATATTCAGTACATCAGCCTCTATGCAGCCCTAGAGATTTTACATGACCACAAAACACATCTCTAGGTATTGACTTTGTCATAGGATCTGCTACCATTCTATGTGTAAATATGTACTGTAAGTTCACATCTTTTCAAGCAACCATATCCTTGACAAAATTATACTTGGTATCTATATGTTTGGTCTTGCCATGATATTTTGGATCTTTGGTGTACGCTATAGCTGCTTGGCTATCACAGTTAACCAATAATGGATTTGCAGCATACCCAATAACACCTAAATGATCCAAAAATCACTTAAGCCAAATACCTTCTTGTACTGCTGCTGATAATGCCACGAACTCAGCTTCCATCGTGGACAAGGCTATACACGTTTGCTTCTTACTGCTCCAAGATATGGCGCCATTATTCAGTAAGAAAGCAAAACTAGAGGTAGATTTCCTTTCATCTAAATCTCCTCCCCAATCAGCATCTGAATAGCCTTCAAGTCGCAGATCCTTTCCTTGGTAATTCAGCTTGTAATCAGCAGTTCCCCTCAGATACCTCAGTATTCTTTTAACGGCTTTCCAATGTGCTTGACCTGGATTGGATTGGTATCTACTCACCATTCCAACTGCAAAGCATATGTTAGGTCTTGTACACATCATGGCGTACATCAAGCTCCCAACAGCACTAGCATAAGGAACATGTTTCATTTGTTCCTTCTCTTGTGGAGTCCTTGGACACAGTCTATGGCTCAATCCTTCACCTTTTGCAATAGGAGTATCTATGGGTTTACAATCTTGCATACGAAATCGTTCAAGAACCTTATTTATATATGTTTCTTGCGAAAGAGATAATGATCTCTTCGAACGATCTCTTGAAATCTTAACTCCAAGAATGTATGCAGCATCACCCATATCTTTCATCTCAAAGTTGGAAGATAACCAACTCTTGACAGTGTTAACAAACTCCATATTGCTTCCGGCAATTAGTATATCATCAACATATAATGATATGATCACAAATTGATCTTTGGATCTTTTGATATATATACAATGATCCTCATCAATCATCGTAAAATCATATGCCATTATGGCATTATGAAAACGTATATACCATTGTCTCGATGACTGCTTAAGGCCATTTATCGATCTCAAAAGTCGACATACCTTTCCTTCTTGGCCTTCCATAATGAAACCAGCAGGTTGTTCCATATATATTTCTTCCTTTAATTCTCCATTGAGGAAAGCAGTCTTTACATCCATTTGATGTAACTCAAGATCCATACTTGCCACTATTGCCAGAATAATGCGAATCGAGGTAAATCTCACTACAGGAGAAAATGTTTCTTCATAATCAATTCCTTCCCGTTGATTATACCCCTCCGCCACAATGCGAGCCTTATGTCTTTCTATCGAGCCATCAGCTTTACGCTTTATTTTGAGAACCCACTTGTTCCCAATGGCTTTGCGTCCCTTCGGAAGATCAACCAGTTCCCAAACTTGGTTCGACTTCATTGACTCAATTTCCTCTTCCATTGAATGCATCCATTTTTCCTTACTAGGGCAATTTAGAGCCTCATTAACATTTCTTGGCTCATCTTCATCTTATGGAGCAACCATAAAAGTTTCCCTTTCAATGTCAAAACGTCGACGGGAAATACTTTTGCGACTTGTTCGCCGTATGGGAGATTGTGCACCTTGCACATCATTTCTCATCATGCTCCCACTCGGATTAGATAATGACGATATCATCTCATCATGTGGTTGTAATTGAGAGTGAGTTGAATTAAATTTATCACTTCTCATGTTACTCCCACTTGGACGAACTCCACTAAGTTCATTATCTTGATCCAAGGTTTCAAATAGGGAGTAATCCTCACCTATTTCGCCCTTCTTAGGAAATTCATTATCTAAGAATGTAACATCCCGTGATTCGAATTCAGTTATACTTCTACTTTCCTGCTCACCTATGAACACATACCCTTTCGAGTGTTCAAAGTATCTTATGAAAATACTCTTCTTTCCTCTGGGACCCAATTTCTCAAACTTGTGAGAGGGCTCATGAGTATAGGCAGCACAACCCCATGGTTTAAGAAAACTTAAGTCCGGTTTTCTACCTGTCCATAACTCATATGGAGTGGAAGTAAATGATTTGGAAGGCACTCGGTTAAGTATATAGGCAGCAGTTAACAACGCATCACTCCAAAAGGTGATAGGTAAGTTAGCATGCGCCATCATGGACCTAACTATTTCCAATAGGGTTCTGTTCATTCTCTCCGCAACACCATTTTGTTGAGGAGTATATAGAATAGACAACTGTCTTTCTATTCCTTTTTCATCACATAATTTTCTGAACTCATCAGATAAATATTATCGACCTCGATCGGATCGCAATACTTTTATTTTCTTGTCTAATTGATTTTCTACCAAGTTCATAAACCTTTTGAAACAACTCAATGCTTCAGATTTATGAGAAATCAAATAGACATATCCGAATCGAGTATAATCATCTATAAATGTGATGAAATAAACAACCTCATGCCTTCCTCTCACATTCATCGAACCACAGACGTCAGAATGAATTAAATGCAAAGGAAATTCAGCTCTTGTGCCTTTTCCAAATGGTTTCCTTATCGTTTTCCCTACTAGGCAATGCTCACATATGGGCAAATTGACTTTTTCAATATTGCCTAACAAGCCCTCTTTGGCTAGTCTATTTATACGTTGTTAGCCAATATGACCAAGTCTAGCATGCCACACATTTACATCATTATCATATGAATTAGGAGACGTGAAAAGGGAATAACAAACATTGGCACTACCATAGTCAATATTTAATACAATGAAACCATCTAGAAAATAACCACAACCATAGTAATTTGTATCCAAATACAAATCCACACCACTATTAGGAAGTTCATATTAAAACCAAATTTAACCAACACTAAAACAGACACTAAATTCCGACGAATCTCCGGAGTATACAACACATCATGTAGGAACAAAGTGCGTCCACCACGCATGTTCAATTGACAGATGTCAATTCCTTTTACTTATACTCTGGAGTTGTTTCCTACATAGATCCACTTAGTTCCAGTTGGTACTCGTCGGAATTCCACGAAGGATTCTCTATTCTTCGCTACATGGTCTGTCGCTCCTGAATCTACAGTCCACAAAGAATTAGATTCAGTTAAGTATACAGAACTTGACACATTAGCAAAGTTCTTAAGAGTACAAGGGGTGATTACCTTCTTTGGCTCACGACAGTCGCGAACATAGTGACCCTTCTGGTCACAGTTGTAACACTTCACCCTTGAAATACTCTTCACTCGATGATGTTTTCCTCTCTTATGTTGGTTAACTTTTGGTTTCTTGCAAGAAGGACTTGATCCCTTGCATTTCCACATATTGAACGAATCAATGCGCTTGCACTTAGAGCTCGAAGCCCCTTCTGAGCTGAAAGCAACACAGCAAATATCTGTATCCCGCTCAAACGTATTGAGGCGGTCCTCTGCTAGCTCAAGGTGGCGCACAGCATCCTCAAGTTCTTCCATAACATGGTCAAGAGCTTCTAGTGCTTTTTGCTTTTCAAGCACATATTGAATTTTCATATTCAATATTTCACAATTCTCGCCGTTCAATTTGTCTTCTTTGTTCAAATAAGCAATTATGTTATTAGTTGCTGAAGCCATCGATCTAAACATATCAGACACATATGCACGAATTATTAATGCCTATCATTTATGCATCCATTTTGCATAAAGTCATCATATTAATGAATAATTTCAAGTAAGGTTTCAGAATCAAAAGGTCACTATGTTTCTAATTATCATCCAAAAAATCCTAACTCAAAACTATCATTAATATAATCTTCTATGCAAAATAAGTTCAGAAAAGTCACTAAAACTTTCTTGAACTTCCCACAATGAATTGTAAATTAACATACTAATTTACAACAATAAATAACATTTGACTTTCAATAATCAAACATGTCCATTACACTAAGTAATATATTCAGAGGAAAAATATCAACATAGAAAGAGATATTTACACCTAAAACATCTCAAACTAATCTAAGAAATAAATAGGGAAAGTCTCTTCTAATCTCTTAGTAAAATTCTCTAAGATTTTTGAAGGCACATTGGACAACCACGAAAAAAATTTTGGAGAGCTCTCATGCCACCTCTAAGGCGCATTCACTCTGCGCCATGTGGCATTCATCCCAAGAGTTGAAGTTTTGGTTAACTCGATCATATAGTATTCTCTTACAAAAGCTACTGTAAGCATCCTATAACCTGGGACCACGTTGACCTCCCATAGGCGATCTAACACTACTTGCCATTCAGGTGGAAGAGTGTTCATTAAGGCCGGCACCTTCTCAAAATCCGGCATAAGATAACCATTCCAGATGATTTCTTGTATCATCTGATTGACCCTGACCACGTAAGATACTACATCACCGTCATTCCACCGATAATTAGCTAACTCTGTCATTAACCCTTTAAGTCTTGCATTTTCTTCGTCCGTCATCGGAAATGCAGGTATGCGTGCATAACGCATCATAGTTTCTACAACAAATGCAGAACAAAAAAATGGATTACTTATAATCCACAATGAACAAAAAGGGAAAATACAGAATTTTCCATGGTTCATCCAACAAATGCAGCATAAATAAGGGATTACATATAATTCACATAAAATTACTTGGCAAAAGAAACACATTCTTTTTCTCCTCCCTTTCCTTTTCTTTTTTTTTTTTTGGTTAACAGTCAAAGTCAATGGTCAACGGCCGGTCAAAGGTCAACGGTCGGTCAATGGTCAGATGGGTCGAGGTCAACGGGTCAACGGGTCGGATCGGACCGGGTCGAGCAGTCGGGCCAGGTCGGACGAACCGACCGGCACGTGCCACGCACGTGCATGGCTGACGTCACTATGACGTCAACTGGCACGTGCGCGGCACGCGCCAGCTTCCCGCGCGTGCGTCGCACGCGCCTTCGGCCGTAACGGCGTGTGCGAGGCACGCGCTTGCGAGGGACCGAATTGGCGCGTGCACGTTGCACGCGCCGATGACCCCCGTTCGTTCCGACCACGCGTGGAGGCGTGTCTGGCGGCCCCCGGCGGCAATCTGCCACTCGTTTTTCTCGTATCGACAAGGGCTTCGATTCTACGCTTTCAGAAACAAATTTCGACTTACAGAAAACCAAAAAACGGGACGAATAGAATCGGGTGTCGAGATTTTTCCATCCCCGATCGACCGGCAACGGCTTTTGTCGAATTTTCAATCAAAAAGACAATTCAATAACATAAAAATGGGGACAGGAAACATGAACTAGGGCTCTGATACCAATGTTGGGAATAACTGATTCCCTGAAACTGGATTCGACACTAAATCGAACCCCTAAAACGAATGCGGAAGACGAGCCTAGGAAAAACATGTATCACCGATCAAAAGTTACACTACATAATCGAGCGTACCTTATTGTCCACAGATTAAACACCAATGCTGAAGATCGAGGAATAAATTCTGATCCCATTCTACCGAGGAGCGTATTGTTGCTATTAGGGGGAGAAAACAAAGCATATTCTTCTTTTCTGTTTTCTTCTTTTTGAGGGAGAGAGAGAGACTGACGTACGTTGAAAAGGTGCGTTACTCTCTTTTATTTTCTCTCTTAAGTACGTCTCCTCCAAGAGACGTAACTCTTCAACGTAATACGTTCCCCCAAAAGTCATAACCCCTCAACGTAACACCTCTTCATATCTTAACCCTTCATACATGGGCCCTTATCTAGCAAGCCGGGCTTTTAGGCCCAACATGGGCGGACGGGCCCTCTAAAGCCCATCAACATAAATAAATAAAATCATCAGTCAACAATACAAGCAATCATTCATAGAAAAATATTTTTCCAATCATTTTTCTTTCCACGAAATAAATATACTCTTAATAAGCTCCTATCTTTCCTTAATTCTATAAAATAAATAATTAGTCGATTACTCCCATGCTAAAACCTCCATCAAGTTAAACTTCTTCTTCTTCTTTTCTTTAACTATTGTTAAAAGGTTATTAATCCAAAAAAAAAAAATGTAGGGGACTGTAGTTGTTATTTGAATATATATTACAAATTTATCCTGCATTTTAATATTTTGTTTAAGAACACTCTAGTTATCTTAGCTTCACTAGTTAGGAATGTTTTTTTTGGGCGGGGGGTGGTTTACCCGTAACTTTCCTTTGATAATGGGCTTGCCAACCTCGAACTTTGAGTTGCGAGTGCTGTGGTGTAATTATAGTCGAAATTGAACATTTTTTTAATAGACAGGGGGCCCTTGTCATTTTATACATACACGGTTAACAAAATGGGCTTGCCCGTAATTGTACACATTTCCTTGGGTTTACCCGTAACTTTCCTTTGGTAATGGGCTTGCCAACCTCAAACTTTGGGTTGCGAGTGGTGTGGTGTAATTATAGTCGAAACTGAACATTTTTTTAATAGACAGGCGGCCCTTGTCATTGTATACATACACGGTTAACAAAATACCAATTGAAATTATATAATTATTCGTCAAGAAGGTTTTGCACATAAAAAAATAAAAAATAAAAATCTGTAGGTATCCAATGGCCTGATGAGACATGGCGAGTCTTGAAAATTATAATTCCTCTAGCTGTTAAGATTCATTGTCTTGTCCGGTTGCCATTGTATCACTTGAACAAGGACAGCTGTGTATATAAGAAATACTTTCCTTTGGATCCTAGTGCTCTCTCAATCTCTCTCCTAGACAAGGAAACCCTAATCAAGCTAGTGACCTCACTAGTATTTTCACGCAAAATGACTAAACGCAGGGTGGATTGGTGCTTTGTGAGTTTGGCAATCCTAGAATTTATCGGCCAATGGGATAACACATCGGAAACATGAGGACTCCTCCGTTCCAACCTATAAATATATCTCATTCTCATCTCGTCTTTCCCAAGCTCACAAGCCTCCTCATCTTCACCCTCTTTGGTCATATTCTTCATATTTCTCTAGCTAACTACGGAGAAAACACTATGGGTGTGTTCACTTTCACAAATAAATGCATTTCCATAGTTCCTTCGACAAGATTTTTCAAGTCTCTAGTCTTGAACTCACGTAACCCAATTCCCAAACTCATCCTCAAGCCATTAAGGCTGCGTTTGGCAACTTGCGAAATAATAATAATTTCTGTTCTTTTATTCCCGGAAGTAGATTTAGAACAAAAATTCGTTTGGTAAAATTTCTATTCCCGGGAACAAATTTCTATTTTTTTGTTCCCAAAAGTAGATTTGCAACAAAATTGAGAAGTAAAAAAAGTTGATTCTTTGCTCCCGGAAACAATTCCAAAATCAAGCCAACATATTTTTTATATTTTCTCTTCTTTCTTATTGTTCTTCTTTCCTCTCTCTTCTTCTTCTTCAATCGCCGCTGCTACTGCCACCGCCATCCACCGCCATCGGAGGCTCGCCAGGCCAGGGCAAGGTCCGGCAAGCTCGCAGGAGGTGCGCCCAGCCACCGGCGAGGCTCAGTCTCGCAGATGGCCAGGCAGGCCTCGCCAGAGCCTCCCCCAGCCACCGATGAGCCTCGCCTGACCGAGTGAGGCTCGGTCGAGCCATGGCCGGGCGAGGCTTGACCTCGCCTAGATCTAGTGAGGCCGAGCTTGCCCAACCGTTGGTGGGGCTCGATCTCGCCGGGCCATTACGAGGTCAGCGTCGCCCGACCAAGGCAAAGCCAACCTCGCGGTGGCCCAACGAGGTCAAGCCCCGCCGGCTACTGGGCGAGCTCGGCCTCACCAGATCTAGGCAAGGCTGCTAGCCCAGATAAGGCTCAGCTGACGAGACGCGGCTTGGCTGAGGGCTGGCGACGCTCCGGCGAGGTCACCAACCCTCGTCTGGCTAGTCGTTGATCATCCTAAGGTCGGTGATCGGCAACCCTTGAAGAAGAAGAAGAAGAAGAAGAGAAAGAAAATAAAAAAAGAAAAGAAGAAAAAAATAATAAAATTATTTAAAAAATTAAAAGAAATGATTTGTATTAGAAATTTTCAGAATGGTACCAAATGCAATTCTATTTTAGAAATAAAAATTTTGAATAGTTACCAAACAGCTTAAAATAATTAAAAATTGTTACCGGAAACAGAATAAAAAATAATCATTTCGATCATAAATTGTTTCTGATGGCAGAATGGTTACCAAACGCACCCTAAGAGTATTAAGATCATCCAAAACGATTGGGGGGCAGGAACCATTAAATAGATCAACTTCATTGAAGGTAATTATTATGCATTTTTGCCATATAAAGGTGTCTTTTTGTCTAGATCTAAAATATATTAGAGCATAGACAAGTATACCACGATAGAATCTCCTTCTATCGTATACAGGTGGTCAACTTAGCAGCGGGAAGAATCGCGTGGATTAACTAAACTTAGAGACATTCACTTACAAGTATACCATGATCAATCTCAAGGAGAAGTTTGAATCTATTGTTTACGAAGTCAAATTCAAGCCAACATTGGAAGGTGGAAGTAAGAACAAGATGAAGAGCATGCATTACATGAAGGGTGATGTTGAGCTCAAAGAAGAGGATGTTAAGGTGGGCAAAGAGCGAGCCTTGGGAGTGTACAAAGTTGCCTAAGCATACCTCCTTCAAAACCCCGATGCTCATGCTTGAAACTTACAAATGCCCTCTTAAATATGTTTAGGAAGTCCTGTCAATAAGTACTCATCATATTTTCTGTCTTCTATGAGAAACATTTGAGTTCCTTTACTTCCATATGGCTGTAAACATCCTCTAGGTTTGAATGGTAAAAAAGATGAGTACTTCTTTACTTCATCGTGAGGGTTTGTGATCTCACAAGAAGAGCTATTTGCAATGTTAATAGCTATAAGGGATAATTTTTCAAAAAGTCATAATTAGTCGTAAACTTTTTAATTTGGCTAATTTAGTCTTAAACATTTTGACAATTTGTTAATATAGTTATTCCAACTAATTTTGACCGGAATGTACTAACGTAATGCCAGCCATCCTATATGACATTACTAGTGTTGATGTGAATCATTTTGCAAGCTTTCTAAAATTTGTGTTTTATGTTCCTTTTTTTCTTCTCCTTCTTTTTTTCATTTTTTCCCTATTCCCCTCTGCTGATCATTGGCACTTCGGTGATGGCAATGGAAGAAAAAAGGAAGAAAAAAAAAACAAAAGAAAAGGAAAAAAAGGAAATTTCATGAAAATTTTGAAAAAATTATAAAAATCATTCACGTGAGCACTAGCAATACCCACGTCAAGGTTACATAGGACGGCCAACACTAGCATGGACCACCAAGTCTACGATTTCTAGCTAATATTGGCCGAAGGACTATATTGACAAATCGCCAAAATGTTTAAGATTAAATTGGCCAAATTAAAAAGTTAAAGACTAGATAAATTGTTGTATAATAGCTTTAGGACTTCATGAACAAATTTCTCTAGTTGTAGTGAGCGACATATTCGCTTTCCAAATTCGAGCCTATAGCCAGTTTCATCTCGTAGCCAATTAAGTAGAGCCAACATCAAGGCTTGAGCTTTTACCATAGTGGGGATTGGGCGTGAACTTGTCCCATATCAAGTGTTTTCACGAAATGGTCCATGGAGTCACGTACAGCTATTGCTGATGGTTTCTTATGCACCATCCATTGAAACAAGTACTAAGAGAAGCATTATGATGAAAACTCATTGAACACTTACAGCATGTTTTTTTTATGAAAAAGATTTGAAATAATTTTCCAAACTTTCATGTATTTGGTTCAATTAAAGTGATTAATCAACGAAAAAAGTCATGGAAAACTATCATACTTAAAATTAAGGAAAATTATTTCTCCATCTTAAAAAGAAGAAATTATTTTCCTAAGCTCCTTTTCCACATGCACACTCACATGGATTTTCAATTTACGTATTCTCTAAGTTTGTTAATTATTTGAATCTTCTTATATTATTACATCCTATTTAAGGTTGCTTTATTTAGATTACAAAATATCATAAAATTCATACTTAAAATATTAGTAATATCTTCAAATGTAATTTGGATATGATTGTAGAATCTTATATTAGAAATAGAAAAAAAAGTTATACCAAAGATAATAATTATTGAAAGCGAGATTTGAACATCGAGAAATTTTAACCATCTCACTTTCAAGTATACCATCAAATAGCTAAAAATCAGTCATTTTCCTTTAAATTTGCTCTGTCATGAAGTTTTTCACAAAACAAACGTATCCTTGTTTTTTATTTGAGCGCATCACAAGGCTCTGAAGCAAGCTTCGCATAGATATGTTACTAGCCTTTTTAACTCCATGGCGTATTGCCATTTTATTTGATTTTATGTGTAAATAAAGTGAAGATGAGAAAGGATAAAGGTGCATATGCGCTTATTGATGGAAGCCCACTCAAGCGCACCAGATACGCCAAAAGCTTCAAAGAACTCCACATTTTGGTTCCAAGAGGGACAACTTTGGAAACAGATTGTAAGTATGTGACTTCGATTCACCTGAACCTTCGAACACTTATGCACATAAGTAATGAGCTTACAACATGATTTTGTGGATCCAAGCATGCTAGGCTCAATAGGCTGTTAGTCTATCTTGTGTGTTAGAGTGAGCTTCCACCAATAAACCCGCCAACACCTCTATCCTCTCTTGTCTGCACTTTAGTTATAAAGAAACAAGATTTCTATCGACTGTTAAAGTTAGAATATGCATACATTTATTAGATGCCCAAACAAATTGATTTTGAATGAGCTGCCACTCTAGAAACCAAGGCTTTAGTAATCACATTAGCATCCCCATTCTATGGAATATTGGAAAATTAAGAATGAACAAGTTTACATAGTCACAGCTTACATTAAAACTTTCATCCATTCCACATTTAAGGGGGAAAGATAACTTCTATCGAAAATAATATTTGTGTTGACAATGCAGTTAAATTGTCACAGTTTGAAACCAAACAGTTCGGTTCAAATGAGTAAAATAGTTTGATTTGGTTTGAGTTGTTATCAAATCGCAGATTTGATTTGGCCTTCAAACCACACCAAACCGCAACGTCCTTACCGCCATCACAAATCCTTACATGATTACATGTAAAAGACATGCGACGTGCCTCAAGACGGAACCCCTCGATAAGCAACCCCACTATTTATGGTCCTTTTTTCCCCTGAACGCATGTGTGACGTTAAACACGATACCGATGAAGCGTCGTTCATGTCTGGGTCGAGATTGTGATGGAAAAGAAGTCTCCTGCCATCTTTAATCAGGGCGAATGTATTTTAAGACCGTACCGATACCGGTGATCCACGACCAAAAACAAACAATACTCGATAAGACCACCCCGAAATCAAACTATTGATTCTATCAGTATCTGCTGATCCACAAACAACCATACTTTGTTTTAATTTTTTGAAAGAATTATGAAAGGACTCGGCGCGAGACAAAATGAGACAAAAAACGAAGAGAGCGAGGGTCAAAGACGAGAGATAATTGTCCAAATCAATTGTCCAGAGCTAGCATCGGAACGTCACTTGGCATCAGTTGTTACAGTACAGCTGCCCTTCCTCTTTTGAGCGGCAGATCGCTGAGCAGAAGAAAGAAACGAGACAGCTCCATCGTCTCTGGCTGTGTTCACCGATGGACATTGCAGGAACGGAGACGAAGCTGGTGTTCCTGTCGTCGGTGGGCCGCGAGAACAGCCGGCCCGACCCCATCCTCCTCCGCGTGCAGATCCAGAAGGAGGACGACGTGTGGTACCCGCTGGACTGGAGCGTGCCGCCAAGGGCCCCTCATGGCCGACTACTGCGCTGGCAGGGGACTCCCGTACGACGCGGTGCGGTTCACCTACGAGGGCACCCAGGTCCCGCAAGCCAAGTCGGCGGAGGATCTCGGCATGGACGACAAGGACGTCATCGACGCCTGGGCCAATCAGCTCGGTGGCTAGGGGCTAGGGCTAGGTCTTTTGCCCGCAACGATGTGCAGCTTAGGGATCAGACAGCAGTGTGAGTGTGGTCTGCGTGCTTTCGTTGTGTCTATAGCTGAAGTTGAAGTAGGTGGAGAAGAAGAAGTAGAAGGAGGAGATGATGGCGGTGATGGGTATTGATGTACTGATTGCTTTGAGTTCATGGGCGACGTTCACGGTCGAAAAGTTGCGAGCTTTCTCGTGCCATTTGCCTTGTTTCTCTTTTTGGTGTTTCGCCATTGCCATTGCTGGAGCTTTAATCTCTCCTTTTCTTCATCGCAAGAAGGAAAAGGTCTGCTTCCAGTCATGTCACAAATGGACAGCGATGGTGCACTTTGTTTACCAGTTTGTGTCTGGGCTTGAATTTTCATACTACATGTGCAGAGTTATATGCTTTGATCTCCTGTCTGGGTGTCAAATTCGAATCTTTCACATGGGATTTGCTCAACTTGAACCCGATGCCAAGACCCGGGTCGATTTGCCCGGAAACCCGTCGGGAATTTACTCGGCGCCATCGACATTAGTGAAAGACAACTCGGGTTTTTCTCGCGGTAATGAAAAGAACACTGCATGACTCTCGAAATGACTGGGTGTCGAGGATGAGGCGCCTCCTAAGACGCTCTATATGGAGCGGACTCTTCGGAATCATAATAGTAGAACAAAGGAAAGCTAATGAAATTCATAAATAAACCCAAAGATCTCACGAAAAGTTACCACCAACTCTCCCAAACAGAGTTTCCAAATGCCAAAACTGTATAATCTTTGTACTATTAACATTATCTCTCGCTGAATGTTTCAACCAAACTGGAAATTACGCAACTAAGGTTGATGTTGATATGAATGCGTTAGGTGTGTTGACATTTTTTATCATCTCTAAGCGTGTTTTATGTGTTCATTACCTACACAAGAAAAGTTACCAGAGATCTCGTGAAAAGTTACCACCAACTCTCCCAAATGTTGAGCTTGCTTGATAACTTCACTAAATGCTACCACCAACTCTCCCAAAGAGAGTTTCCAAATGCCGAAACTGTATAATCTTTGTACTATTAACATTCTATCTCTCGCTGAATGTTTCAACCAAACTGGAAATTACGCAACTACAGCTGATGTGGATATGAATGCGTTAGGTGTGTTGACATTTTATATCATCTATAAGCGTGTTTTATGTGTTCATCACGTACACAAGAAAATTCATAGAGACTGATAGGTTGACGTATTTTGGTGTGTCCACACTTGACATAGGGACATGTTTGATAGTTGTGTGTACTTGTAGACGTGCATATTGGGATAACTTTCCAAAAAGTCATAGACGTACTATACAGCGGCCAAAAAACTTTCCAAATTTAGCCAATTTAGTCCTAAATTATTTGGCGATTTTCCAATATAGTCCATCCACTTGATTTTGGGCGGAAATTATTAATATAGACACATCTCCTACAGTCAAGAGTTCTACTGTCTCTCTCTGTCAACTAGAAGTCTAAGACGAGATTATTACATGGCATAGTTGACATTAACTATATCAGCATATCCACGATTTCTCCACGATTTCTGACCAAAAGTAGTTGGAAGAACTACACTAGAAAATTATCAAAATATTTATGATTAAATTAATTAAATTAAAAATTTTAGAACTAAATTGACCGCCATACAATAATTTTAAATTTTTTATATCAAGTTACATATCATGATGACACTTGACACATTAACAAATTCGATAGCCCCGTTGTATAGCGTGGGCCATTTTATTAGGAGTGTGGTATTCATGTCGACGCATTTATTCAACATATGGTGTTTGGGGTTAATGGAAGGTCTCTTGATTTTTCAATAAGAAAAGAGAGCTTGACCGTCTTATGAAAAAATTTGATTGGGAAAGAGTTTTCAAACGAGGAATTTATGATCAGGTTGATGATATTAATCAGATTTGACTTATATACTTCAGCATTTATAATATTCCACACTCAAAATTCAGCTCTAAAATATTTAATTTTTTTAATTCTCAATTTCATCGAATCGAACTTTCATTGGTGGGTGTGACTTCATCTGGCGTTATGCAAATTGTCTTTTCTCTTCATTGCTTCCATGACTAAAAAGTTCTTTCCCCACCATTGTAGAGAACATATTCAAGATTAGCGTTGACCACCGAGTCATCATCATGAGGGAACTTCTTCTTAATTCTTATCACGAGTGGCGGCTATCTCGTGTGAAGACATTTTCTAGAACATTAGTAGGGTTACAATTGGAGATCATACACGTACAAGCGGGTTGAGTAGTTATGACTTAAATTGAATATTTGTTATCAAGTATGGGATTCTTATGATAATGCCAAGAAAGAAAGTTTCGGCAATTATCTCCCCTCGCCTTTTTCACTCTTTCAAAATTACAGGATGCGTCGTGGTGTAGTCGTCTACGTCATGTTGCAAACTTGCACGCATCGAAAAAGAAGGTCGGCATGGACTTGGGAAACCTACCCTACCTCAAGAATCCACCGGACGTGCACACCCTACCAAGTCATTGCTTCCACACCAACCTCGTCTAATCTACGGAGACCGGAGGGCCCAGGAATTGACCAATTATAATTGCGTGTCGACCCGTTCCCACTACTTTGGGGCCCACCCAGGTACCTTTCGGATTTCTTAAATGGGATTACCATAAAAATAATCTTTAAATTTCAATTTATTGCACAATATCACCTTTGAACTTTTTTAGCACGGTAGTCTTAAACTTTTGATATATTGAACTAGTCCTTTCGATGTGTATAACTACATGTCAATTCCATCCAAATGAGTTTCTTATTTTTTTCTAAGTTGAAATGCTACAATTAATCTCCAAACCTTGACTTGACATGCGATATTATCCTTAGATTTTATTTTTAAATTTGTTAAGGATTAATAACACAATAAATTCCTAAATTATGCAAATACCCTAAACACTAAAAATTTAATATTTATTATCAATAACGTCAATACTCTTTTTTTTTTTTGGTAACAAACTCTGGGGCGATGCTAGCGCATAACCCACCACCTCAATGTCACGTGTAATAATCCTTAGAGACGTCTTTGGGATTCGAACTCCTCCCTTTCGTGAGAATAAGAGAGCCCAAGCCAGCGGCTCAAATATTCAATTTTTTCTTATGTATAAAAAATCCGAAACTTAACTTGGAGTACTGTGGTGATGGGTCCTGCAGTTACTTCCCTAGAATTTACTCGCTGGCTGTCAGTTTATGGGGTTCCCTAGGTTAAAAAAAAAAAAATCCGAAACTTAGATCCATATGATAAATATATGTTAAATAGAACTGAAAATATTTCTTATATATCATACATGTATAAATTTGGATCTTTTTGTGACGTAATATAATGTGAAGTTTTTATAATATTTGCACGTAACGTGATATTCTTAAATTTTCAGTTTATTTAATCTAATCCCTCGATTTTCGCCTCGAAAAGAACCGAAAATTATCTATGAACATACGCCGACCCCATCTCCTACTTTAGGCCCCCATCCAGACGCTTTTTCTCTTTTTATCCCGACCGCATGATATTAGGACAAGGACCAGAACCCGAAGAACCTGAGCAAAAACAGAAGAACACCGAAGCGCCCGATACGTGTCCGAGGGATCCCGTGGCCGTATCTGCTTTTCCCCCGCCACGTGGCGTCAGCCCATTTCCTCTGCCACTCTCTCTCCGGTCCCTTCCCTTTCGAAAAAATTTATGGTTTATGGTGGGAGGGAATACCTGGGGAAGCAAAAGCGCTCCGGCCCCAGAAACCACGGCAAGATAAAGAAGAGAGAGAGAGAGAGAAGGAGAGAAGGAGGGAGGCGATTCCAATTCTTGAATCACTGCCGGTTTCAAAAAGCGTTCTTGGGGTCGATTCGATTCTTTGCTCACCGGCCTCTCCTAATTCCTACCTGTCCACAGCGTGTGTGTAAGAGAAAGAGAGAGAGAGAGAGACAGATGGAGCGTGTAGTGTGAACCTGTGCCAGTGCGAATCGTATTCCTCCTGGTTCCCACATAAGCCCCACCACTTTTCCTTACAGTTTCTGTCCCCTTTTCTCCTTCTCCTTCCCCGTTCCGCCTTCTTGTAAGGGCCGATCGTGTCGTTCACGGAAGATGGAGCGCAATGGCGCGGAGGATCACCGCCGGAGATCCTCCTCTGGGTCCGAGAATTCCGTCGATGTCGGCCACGGCGACGGCGACGTGACCCAGGCCAATGGCCACGACGGTGACGGTCATTCTACGGGTGTGTCGCTCTCTGTCTGTCCTTTTGAACCGTTTTGATTTGTTGGTTGCGCGCTTGCCCGCTTCGTGCTTCTCTTTTTTGTCTCTTGGGTTCGTCCCAAAATGATGTCTTTTGGCGCGCATGAGCGGGTTTGGAGTTGGCGGGGTGCTGCGGTTGGGTGCTGTGCTGTGATCTTTGTTTGTTTTTCCGGAGCGACTTTAGGGGCTACTGTTGTTTTGTGCGCTGAAAGCTGAATCTTTTGGAATGGCGATTGTTGCGTTGTCTTTGCGGCGTTGACTAGGTATTAGGGTTCTCTTGTCTCTGGAATGCGATCGATGGTCTCCTGTGACATATGTTAAAAGTGTTCTCGTTTGCACTGAAATGTCGGCTGATCGAGCTGCCGGCCAGCTCGTTGTGTTGATGAACCGAACCCGACTGAGGTGGCTGTAATGTTGACCACACGGTATTGCTTTTGTGAATGGCGAGTGGTCATAGTGGTGGTGACTAAAGCCTTTGGTTCCTTGAAGTGGTTTCATCTATTGGAAATGGTGTCTTGTATGGGAATTTTTTGCCCAGACTCGATCCATCACGGATTGAGTGAATGGTTACCATTGATGTTTGGGTCACAGAGGGGTCCACATAATCATCGGCAAATGGCTTTGATCATGCAGTCCATAATCAGACCAGTTTACACACAAGGAGATTCAGTGAGTGAGGGGTTGCTTTCTTGACTTGTATTCGTGGTCCTTGCTGGTGTCATTAGTGAGAAATGTGATGTTGTTTCCCAAAATGGGTGCTAGTCAATATTTCCCATTACTAGGTTCCCTTCCATGTATTCAAAACAGGAAGATGAGAAAAACCTTTTTGAAATCACTTGCTGTTTGACATACTCTGAAAAGTCCAAGGCAGTCTCTCCTTTTCAATGAAGGCGGGAAATCTCTTGTCATACGTGCATGTCAAACAAATTGGAAATGTGCCTTTATGCTCTTTTCGGTCAAAGATGCAACATTAGTTGACTTTAAACCATGCAATTGTCACTGATTCATGCTAGTTGCCTACAAAAATTTGTTTTACTTATGCCGAGTTTTAGAGATACTTTTTGCTGAACTTGAAGCTCTCAGGAAGTCTTTGCCCCTCCCCTCATGAGCAGTATAAGTTTCTGCTTTTTCATCCTTATTTCCTATGCATTATACATCAGTCCTCGTCCCAGAAACTTTCTTTTGTTGATCTATATTTTCTCTATATAGGATCCACTGACACAAGTTCCCCTATTGACAACATGCCTGGGGATGCATCAACTTCTGGAAAGTCAGAATCAGACTCTGCCCATCTTTCAACGATTGGGCGGTGGAGACAAAACCACAAACTTGGTCTTCTTACGGCTAAATTTTTTGATGAAAAAGTTCCTCTGAAAAAGAAGGTCTCGCTCGGCAATCACATCTGTTGTTCACTTCCTTTTTGAAAATTCTTTTACTATAGTGGTTTACTGTACTGCTGTAGAATAATTATTTGATTATTGTGAGTAAACCTTTCTTGAATAGATAATGGCACAGAGCAAAAGAATCTTCATGCTATGAAGCTTAGATTGGTGCAATAATCTTCTATCCAAAACTGCATATTGCAAAGGCAATAGATATGGTCCACAAGATAAATTTTGTCCATTGATCACATATTTTGAGGAGCGAAACACATGTTTTGTGAGAGCATGACTTTTATCGGTTCATTTAAATCACTCTTAACCAAAAAGCGTACTGTGGCTGGTACACATGTTTGAGTATTTCTAAACCTTGTTATATCAAGCTAGTCTTGGCATCTGCTCTGACATGATGTTGTGCCGTAGGCCTAGTATAGGAGGAACCATTCATAGATTCACTTTGTATTTTCTTTTGCAGACTGTTTCCTTTTCTAAAATGGTGTTGCTGAAGCTGGATAGGTTTCTTAACATGCCCTGCTCAACTCTTTTATTTGTGCATGATGATTGGTGTTATTTCTTAATCATGGTTTATTTTAATTGTTTGAAATGATTAAAATTTGAAGCATTTGGATTCATGTTACTGATGGTTCTCTGCAGCTTAAATGGTTAAAGCGAGCTGCTACTGTAGACAGTGATGGGACTGTGCAGTTTGAAGTTCCAGGAGATGTTGCACCGCAAAGTCTTAATTTAACTGGAGTTGCTTATAATGGAGCTACTGAAGAATCAGTTCCTGGGGATGTCCCTGATTTACCTCCACTGCAGATTGTTATGCTTATTGTTGGGACCCGGGGAGATGTTCAACCCTTTGTTGCTATAGGAAAACGCTTACAGGTTTGTACAGTGCAAGATCTTACTTATTCGTGATGCACTGTGTTGCAACCAGCCTCATTGTAGCTTAGAACTGGAGGGCCTTTTATGTTATAGGTGTAGCTCGTGCATTTAAAATCTCTCTCTCTCTCTCTCTCATATTTGATTTTGACGTTAAGTTATTCACTTGCAAATCATTAGTACGGAATCATAGATTTTAGAATTGTTGTAGAGAGAAGAGCTTGACAGATGAAGGCAAGAACATGTCGTGTGCTATTTAGTGAGGTGATTCTTCTGCAAGCTAATTAGTTGATGATTGTTTCAGCCAAAAAGAATTAGTTGATGATTGTGCCATTTATTTAGTTAGTCATGTCCTGATCACGAGTTGATTTATGTTAGCTACTGACAGTTGATGTACAAAAATTATGGCTCAACAGCGTAATGTCGTTTAATCCTAATTGTCAAACTGTCTACATGAACTGTATCATTGAAGGGCAATCATTAGATCTTATGCTGATAGCAGCTAATATCTGGTTGCAGGAATATGGGCATAGGGTGAGACTGGCGACTCATGTGAATTTCAAAGAATTTGTCTTGACTGCGGGGCTAGAATTCTATCCTTTAGGTGGAGATCCTAAAGTTCTTGCTGGATGTATGTTCCTAGTCTGGCTTGATCCTAAAGTCTAAAGTTTTTGTTTAATCCTTATGGAGGTTTTACTTTTGATTATTAAGTCATTTGGTACCAATTTTCTCCCTCTCCTTTTGGTGCAGATATGGTAAAAAACAAAGGTTTCTTGCCTTCAGGACCTTCAGAAATACACATCCAGCGGAATCAAATAAGAAATATCATATTCTCGTTGCTCTCTGCTTGCAGGGAGCCAGATCCTGAAACTCATGTAGAATTTAATGCCAATGCAATAATTGCCAATCCCCCAGCATATGGTGAGAATTAACTAGATTTCATGATTTTCTTCAAACATGTTTGATAATGTCATTGACTCTAGTTTCAGTTTTAATATGTTTGTTTAGCCAGTCAATGTGATGCTTGTCTTTTGGGTGAGGTTTGGAATTTGAATCGTACTCGATAGTATCATTGGCTCTGGTTATAATTTATTTTAATTCTTTAGCACACTGAAGCTTGAGTAATCAGCCTATGCATGCTTGTCTTTTGGCTGAATGAGATGTTTGTCCCCTTTATGTTTCAAGTTCTCCGTTAAAGACCAATTGGACTGGAAAAGATTAAAAATAACTATAAGCTGTTTCCTGTTTTCAGATATTTTCTTTTGGAAACACAACACCTTTGTTTTGAAGAGAAAATATTTGTAGGATAGGTCCAGAAATATTCCCTCAGTCTTCTCCTATACATTTTCTTGCAAATGAAAGCAGAAGTTTTGTAAAATTTGTCGAGCCAGTGACGAACTTGGTCTCCTTGCTTGTGCCACTCTTCCTTTTTATATGCACTATCAATCTAATTACATGGCTTGTAGGATAATAGTTGACCCTAATTATGAGCAATGGGAACTGCTTTTTAACAATGGCAAGTGTAATATTTCAGGGCATACACATGTAGCTGAAGCGCTGAATCTTCCACTTCATGTAGTTTTCACAATGCCATGGACGTAAATTTCCTCTCTGGACTTTTATTACAAATAGTAATTTACCATTTGGAATGTGTTTATATATGTTATACATATGATGGTATGATGGGGCGCAACTATCAGCTCAGCTTCTTGCTGTAAACTGAGGGTTCTGTTTGATTTCTCCTTGTCAGGCCTACTAGTGAATTTCCCCATCCTTTATCCCGTGTGAAGCAACCAGTTGGTTACAGAGTAAGTGTAACTGGAATTTTTCTTTGAGCATGCTGCTTGTTGTTATTATGTGTATCTCAATGTGTTTTTGCAGCTGTCATACCAAATTGTAGATGCATTAATTTGGTTGGGTATAAGAGATGTGATCAACGAGTTCAGAAAGAAAATATTGAGGCTAAGACCTATCACTTATTTACGTGGACCCTATAGCTCTCCTCCCGATGTGCCTTATGCGTATATCTGGAGCCCTCACCTAGTCCCCAAACCGAAAGGTAAGGTACTATTAAGCCGTTTAATTCAAAAAGCTAGTTGGGATTCAAATAAATGTAGGGTTAGCATCTTTTGCTGGAGTAAATTTACAATATAAGCAGCAGAAGGTTGAAGGACTAGTCTACATTTTCTGTTTAGAAGTCCTTTTAGTAGTTTTCTTCCACTACCTGCAGATTGGGGACCTAAAATTGATGTCGTCGGATTTTGTTTCCTTGATCTTGCATCAAGTTATCAACCACCGGAATCTCTTGCCAAATGGCTAGAGAAAGGTGAAAAGCCTATCTACATTGGTTTTGGTAGCCTTGTGAGTTCCTCTTTCCAATACATCTGGTCTGTTCTATGTACATTTTAGTTCTGCTTACATGAAATTTTTTTTTTTTTTTTTTGGTAAGGACTGCTTACATGAAAATATTGATATCTGTATGAGAAAAGAAGTGCGACAACTTTGTATATTTGTGTTTTGGGGGTTTAATGAATAATGCCTCGTCTCATGTAAAAAAGAAATGTATGAGCTATACCATCATGAAAAATATGTGGTCAGTACATGGAATGATCTACATAGGAGCAATGGATGTGTTACATGGTAATCATTGAGTTACTAGTACAATGAAAATTAGAAATAATAGAAGAACCTATTACAGTTGAAAGTACTAGTGATATTATAGAGAGGAATAGAAGTAATGTGCTCTATATAAGCATCACAGGGGAAGTGTATTTTGAAAGGATGCACCACTGTGGGGTCTGGGGAGGGTTCTTAACGTAGAAATAGAAAAGGAAATCTTTGTTTCTGCAATTTGCATCTCGAGTATTCATACAATTTATTGATAACAGCCAGTTCAAGAACCAGAGAAGATGACTGGGATCATAGTTAAAGCTCTAGAAATTACTTGTCAAAGAGGCATCATCAACAAAGGCTGGGGAGGTCTTGGGAACTGTGAGTAGCTTGACTAGTCTTCATGAAGTTTTGTGTATCCTGCAGCTTCTGTTATGATTATTGGTTGTGGAACCATGTGGATACTTCCTTGGTAATCATTTGCTTCTTTCTTCTGCAGCGGCAGAACAAAAGGACTTTGTCTATTTGCTCGATAATTGCCCTCACGACTGGCTTTTCCAGCACTGCAGTGCTGTGGTATGGACCAAATTTCCTATTATTGAAATTTATGCTATTTAGTGCAATCTGGAAGTAGGCATGACATACCCATACTTTACCAGGTACATCATGGAGGAGCTGGTACAACCGCTGCCGGTCTTAAAGCTGCGGTATCTACATTTGCCAACTTTGGGGGTTCATGTTGTCTTCTCTCTTTGAAGTAATTTGATTTTTCCCTCTTCTCAACAGTGTCCGACAACAGTTGTACCTTTCTTTGGGGATCAGCCCTTTTGGGGAGAACGGGTGCATGCAAGGGGGGTGGGTCCAGCGCCAATTCCAGTTGATGAATTCTCTCTTGATAAGTTGGTTGATGCAATACAACTCATGCTTGATCCAAAGGTATGCAGGCATTGCGATCAAATTTCACATCTTTAAGGATGAGTTCATCTGCTTGTTCAGTTTGTCTAGCTGTCTATCAAATTTGGGTAAGGTCTTTCTTTTCTCCTTACGGTCAAAGCAACTCGCTGCTAATTGCACCATTTTGACTTTGGTGCCTCCAGAAATTCCCTGCAGGACCTGCTCCTATTCCTACTCGTCCAATAATGGGGTCGAATTGTCAATAGAAATCATCAACTGATGACTATGTACATGAATGAATCTTGTTTTACTGAAAATGTGTCGGTTCATCTGCAAGAATATCTCTGGTTCCTGCTGTCTGCAATTGGTTGCCGTGACTCCATGTTCTTGACTTGGAATATGTCTGCTCTGGCACCATTATCTGAATCTTGTGAATATGCTTCAAAAAATGAGGTTCCTTTTTAAAAGGATAATTGGGGAGTCATCATTGTTTTAAACTTTGGACGGTATCATGCATGCTCACGGTTGATGTGTTCTGATTCTTTTTAGTTTATTTCAGGTGAAAGAGCGTGCAGAAGAAATAGCTAAAGCCATGGAACATGAAGATGGAGTGGAGGGAGCAGTGAGGGCTTTCTACAAACACTTTCCACTCGAAAAGCTCAAGTCAGATCCGGATTCATTGCCTGACTTGCACTCCCATTCAAGTCACCTATCATTAAGTCGATGTTTTGGTTGCGTGTGATTTTCGGATGTCGAGATTCCACGGCTGACCTGTGTGACCCATGTCTGATCTTGCGGAAGTTGCAAAATTGTTGTTTTCTTAATTATTGGTAATGCAAATTTTGTAGATCCTACTTATTCTGTGTCCGTATCAGTTCACTTTCTTTGGATGAAATGAGGGATATGTAGACACTGACAATCACTTGTCATATATACAGTTATTATTGAGTAACCTTTACCAACTCATGTCATCTAGTTGACAAGCAATAGTGACCATGGGGCTTTAAGTATATAAAACAGTTTCGCCGGTTTCTTTCTTCTGCTTCTATTTTGCACATCCAGAACTTACAAGAAATGCTTAACAGCACCTTAACTTGGAGATCGACTCCGGATTTAGATGCCATGAGCAACCTCAAAAGTAGGAGGGCACGTGTTTTGGTGTGAGGGAGAGGGAGAAGTTGGAGACAATAGTTCAACCATGGCCAAATTCTTCCCCAGGCAAACTCGAGTCCCTGGGCCAAATGGCAAGTATAGTTGCGGCGGGTGCTTGAAGTTGAAGGCATCCGGTCCCCACAAAGCCGGATCGATGTGCAATGGGGAAACCTCAATCCAAAGGTTCACACCCTTTGGAACGTGGACTTCTCTGAATTTTTTATGTCTGCTAATGCCTCCCTCAGATCACCATGGTCAGCTGCAAATTGCAAGTATAGATTGCAAAAGGCTCGAACCATGTGAGAAAATTCATCAAGGGCGACCATAAGAGCAGGACGTTAACTACCGTTTCATTTTTACAATCGTATCGGCATCTGGGATCGCACTGCTCCCACAAACTTGAAAGACTCCTTGGAAGCGGATTGCCGTTCTTGATTCGAAGCTGACGGCAGGAGGCACTAGTTGACCGCAACTGCAGTGGTTTCAGATCCTGCGAAATAGATGTTCCTGCAGTTTTCAATCATAATCCGGTGGATGGCCTCTTTGCTTAGCTTTGCTGTTTTTAGCGCTCTCGATAATCATTTTAAGTAGATCCTGTTCGAATGACTTGCTTCTCTCTCTGTCACCACTTTGCCGTATCAAAACGCGCACCTCTTATCCCCAGTGGCCACTTTTCTCTTTTGCTCTTGGTGTTAAGGGGTGTACGCAACAAAAAGAAGCACGGGACTAGTTATCACCCCGGCGCAGAATTAGAGAACTAAAATTTAACCCTCAGAAGACAATTTCGCAGAAGCTTAATAAACTGTAGTCTTACGATCCACGAGTGTACCTTGTTCCGAGAACTGTAGCAGACAGTCCTTTCTCAGAGAGCGCCTCTTCGAGTTTTCTAATCTTGGAGAAAGGAAGTTTTCATGTGGGTGCTTCCGAAACAGGCCCTTGAGATGACATCTCCAGAGAAGCTATAAATGTAACAGTCGATCTTTACGTCCACAGTTCAACCTTCAGCTTCAATCCTACTTGTGCAGGACTCAATCAGTGAACTAGCAGATTCGGTTCACCTATAACATCTATATGTCAATCTTTATGTCCACCATAGCCTCTCCAACAAGTTCGGAAACTGGGTTAATTCTACGTTTTCCATTGTAGCAACACTTAAGAGGGACTCTTTACCAAAAAAAAAAAAAAACACTTAAGAGGGACTGGACTGTCTATTTTGCTTGTGGAAGGAGCATTTCCAGAGAAGCTATTCGTGTAATCATCAATCTTTATGACCGCAGTTCCACCTTCAGCTTCAATCCTACTTGTCCAGGACTCAATCAGTGAACTCGCAGATTGGGCTCCCTATAATATATATATGTCAATCTTTATGTACACCACTGCCCCTCCAACAAGTTCGGAAACTGGGTAAATTCCACGGTCATTGTAGCAACACTTCAGAGTGACTCGACTATCTATTTTGCTAGGGGAAGGAACAATGTGATCTCAAAAAGGATTAGAACAGAGGAAAAACTAATGCAAATGCAAAAGAAAGAGGGCTTGCTCCAATCATAAGCAGACTTTTAAATGTTCGATGTCTCTGATTTCAGTAGTTGCTTGATCTTTGACATGACTTAGTTTCTTACTCTCTATACGGTAGCATAATGGAGAAAGCGCTTCTCCCCTCGTGATACATGGACATCGAGTGGCCATATTTCAAGTACATTCCTAGTGTTAGGGGGAATATTGGGAGGTTGTTGATCACTATAAAGGACCAGCTTCTACTAATGCTATATGTAAGTTGTTGACGCATCTAGATTGTTAAGTGAATGGGATTCTCGCATACTTTAGAAAAGATGACTGTCGGTGGGACTTGGAAACTTACTGCATTGTCTATTGCACTGCCAAAACTATGGAAATATATAGTACCCTCAAAATTGTGGGAAAGGAAGTACCACCAGGGCAAGGCTTGCTTCCTTTTGGTTGTGCTTGCTTTCTTGAAGTCGCTAATATTTCCGAGCAGAAATGATGGCAGCAGTCCGTTAATACCCTGCTTCCTCACCAATGACCTGAGCCTCTTCAGTTTCACCACCACCACACAGGACACAATAGATAATAATCCTAAAGCACCTGCCACTGCAACCGTCATCTACATTCCAAGAAATTTTTCCTCCATGGCCTAGCTATGATGTCTGCGGTTTCTCTTTTAAGTGACAAGTATCAAGTGTGGTTTTCTTTACTGGTGACACTGATTTATATAGAGCAAGAAGTCAAATTAAAATTCATGGCGAAGGGCCAAACCAGTATAAAAACCTAGGAGACTAGGTTGATACCTGGGACTGCTTAGGTTGATTTGCATCTATTCTGTCATTGATGTCTACACATGTTAGAGCATCTTTCAGACCATTCTTTAGCAGTATCTGTCTTAAGGAAGTAGAATATATGATATGGTGCACTAGTCTATTGATTGGTCAGTCATGGTTCAATTAGACTAGAAGAACAAGGCAACTGAACTAGCAGGTTCAGCTTCAGCTTTGGCTGTTTCTTTTGGATTCTCAGATTTATTTGAAAGCGAATAACATCCCACTGCTCTCATTATGCACTACCCATTTCTTTTGTCCTTGATAATCTCCTATGCATTATATACTTGAGAAGTGGTAGTATTGTAATGGCACACGCGGCAGGTATGCTTTGCACAAAAGATGTAATCAAATCATGCTCAAGAGTGTAATATAGTATTGCTGAATAAATCACGAACTTCTCAACTGAAGGTTTGGCATGCACTTCCTTTACTCATCAAAAGACCCAAAGAATCTAGATCAGAGAACTTCAATTATAATTCGTTTGATCTTGTCCACTAGTTGAGCTACCAAGTGTTTGAGTAGTAGTTGGAGCAAAGGTATGAGGAGGCCGGTCCAGCAGGGACATATGGCGTACTTTTCTTTTAGCTGTAATTATCTCACGAATACTTGGAGACAAGAACCTCAGACTCAAAATAGTGACTTTATGCGAAAAGAAAAGAAGAAAAAAATAAGAGTCACCAGACAGGATGGATGGCGGATGTCTTTTGGTAATCATTGCTAATCACAGTGTTAGTTCTTAGAGATGAATCATCTTATTCTGGTATATATCCTAGCACAGTAAAAAGCCTCATACATTTCAAAGTGTTCTGAGTTTGATAAAGGAGGATGTTCACAGGAAGTGTTCAGCTTGTGAAAAAAATAGTAAAGTAGTAAGTAGTATTAACACATCATTAGAATTCTTTTTGATTGTTACAACATTGTACAAGAAGATGGTGGATCTTAGTTCTGACAAAGTGATGCTGTGTAATTCATCTTGTAAAAAGCTCTCTGCAAACGGGCATGCAACATATATACACCTTCTCCTTGACTGATCAATAGAGATTAGCTCATTTGTAAAGAAAAATTATCACCTCCAGAATTGAAACTTTGCATATTCAATCTGCAATTCTGATTTCTTTTTGCATTCAAAAACCCAATTTATAAGAGAAGTAACATTCCAAAAGACATGGGAATGAATTGAAGAGTTGATATTTATGCAAGATGACGGTCTTAAAAACACTTGCAGTTTTGGTATCATCATCATTCATCAATATCTATCATCACCATCATCAGTCATTGGTATAACTATGTCAATCATTCATCGATACTATATCAGTACCAATTAATCTTCAATCTCTCGTGATGCTAAGGCATCTTTTTGCCTACAAAAGATGCCCTAAAAGAAGTGCCCCTTCTCTTACTCATTAGCAATTCTATCCCCTCCTTTTCCTTCTTCTGTATTCGTTTTTTTAAAATTGAAATGAGAAGTTCTATCTTAAAGCACGTCAAGTATTTGACCTTCAATCAAAATTAGTAAGGTTAAGATCATGTCAGTATAACCCCAAGGATTGGAAACTCATCAGGAAAAATTCCAAAATTCTGATGTCGTGTTGTCAAATAACACTAAATCAGAAACTGGGTCTATGAAGTTTTTAACATCCACTTATGTCAATAAATTATTGCGGCATAAAAAGAAAATTGCATAGAAGGGAAAAGCACGATAAATTGAAGGGACAATGAGCGACTTGAAGGATGAGTACTCCGGACAGGCAGACTGAATTGACTTGCAAGAACTTGCTTTGACAGAAAAAGAGAAATGTTACTTTGATTATATAGTTGTTTGAGAAACGAATATTGAATTCCATATGCATAGGCTTAGAACCCAGATATCCTGATCAATTAACCAGCTTCAAAGAATGATTCAAATTCCTTGTAGATAAATGAATACAATATTACTTTGAAGTACAGATAAAGGGAGAAAACAATTCAAAGCTCTTGCTACTTACAGACAGAACAAAGCTTTATTAGTAAAAAGGAATGGTAAATTCTTTCTTCACTGGAAAGAGCATAATGATGTAATTAAAGAAGTATTCACTTTGAATTCAGTTGTTGGACTTCATGGCACGTTGAGCTTTGTCTGCATTTGTTTTGACAGACTGTTTTGCATCTTCAACTTTGCCCAGAACAGTCTCTTTGGCCTTTTGGGCCGTCCCTTTAGCTGAATCCCATGCATTCTGCACAGTTTGCTTTGCTTTGTCGGTGACATCATGCGTCGCTTCTGATACGTTGGACGCAATGTCCTTTGACTTCTGACTCGCCTGAATTAAGTTTCACAAATAAAGCACATCGATTAGATTAACAGAAATGCCTAGGTAAGCATAATGTACATGTAAAGTTTACATCTTCAGTCATGGAGGCAGCTCTCTCTTTAATGTTTTCACCGGCCTTTGCGGCTTTGTCCACTCCTTGTTTTACTGTCTCTGCAGATGCCTCTTGATGCGAACTTGCCTGCAAAAATATTGACATGGGTTAAATTAGTGTTCTATTTTCGTATGTATAATTGACCATCTGATTTGTATCAGTATATGCGACGGCTCGTGAAAGTATTTACTGTAAAAACATGACTTCGGTAACCTGAAATTCCACACATCTTACAGCATCATTTTCTTTGTCTTCCTAGAACCGAGACTACAACGCATGCCGCATTACAAAGGCTTACTTGAATGGACCATCGGCTGGCAGGCAGAAAAACCATATTGTTTTTCCTGGTGGAATTTCTTCTTGCAAGGGTGTCTCCAGAGTTTCCCAAGTTCGAAAGTGGAGTTCCCGTGCTTATGTTTAAGCTCGCCATTTTTTCCTACCCTCTTTTTGCTTACTTTTCCAGAATGAATTTTTCTTGTTTCTCAGGACAGAGAACTGCTGAAGAGATCGGATAGACTATATAAAGAAGCAGGGGGGAGGGAGGGAGGGAGATTATCGTGGATCTTTTTACATAACAGGAAGGAGCGTGCTTATCGCAGGCGAGTGGCTGATGCTTTTGCCATTCAAAGACCGCTCTTTTGGGTCAAAAGTAGGATCCTGCAATTCAGGACATGCAGTCAAGACTGACCAGCTTCACATCTCCACGTATAGATGAAGAATTATTAGGGATCCGGTCTGAACATATTTGATCTCATGATGTAAGATAAGGTAAAACATCATGGAGAGCTTTCTTCTCCGTCGGATAACATAAACGGTGTATAATCACTAGAGTTGCTCTGAGTAGTCATTTTTCCCGCTTGAGAAGGGGGAGGTGAAGAGTTCAATTTCCCATCTTTTTTGGGGCGGAGTGGGGACATGTAACTAAGGGAGCAAGGTTTCACAACCTGTAAAAAAATTAGAAAAATCACATGACAAATAAATTATGTTAGGTTGCATTTGATTGGGCTTTTGGTGAGCACTTTTGAGGAAATGTAAAGGACTTTAGGTTAATTAGCTTTTTCACAATGCAAATGTGTTTGGTGAAGTGTAATTTAAAGATGCATTAGGAACAACTTTAGTTTAAATGATATTTAGAGAAATCACACTTGTAAGAGAAACTCGCAATATTTAAAAAAAAAAAAAAACTCTAACCCTATGCCAATGTGCCAAATCTGGCCTAAGCTGTCATTGCCTAAGGTTAATTAGCTTTTTCACAATGCAAATGTGTTTGGTGAAGTGTAATTTAAAGATGCATTAGGAAACAACTTTAGTTTAAATGATATTTAGAAAAATCACACTTGTAAGAGAAACTTGCAATATTTAAAAATAAAAAAAAAACTCTAACCCTATGCCAATGTGCCAAATCTGGCCTAAGCGGTCATTGCCTAAGGTTGCATGACCTCAAGTGACGCCTAACAAAGCCGCTTGGGGTTGGCCAAGCCTAGGATGTTGTTGCCTAAGGCCGCATGACCTTAGATGACTATCACCTAAGGTGATCGATGATAGGGTATTTTTGGAATTTTAAAGTTTCGTGAGGGCAAAATTGGAAAAAAAATATATTAGCATTCCAAAAATATGAAAGCCCAAAGCTCCTACAGACCTATCTTGGACTAAAGGACTTTAGAAGACTTTGGAAACACAATCTATATCCCCAAAGCTCTCCAAAAAAAATTTGTCGAACACCTCAACATTTGCACAACCGCCTTTAGAGGCCCAAGGCCTTTGGGAAATATTTTCCTAATTGCAGCCTGCATGCTTTCTAATTACTGTTGAATTTCATTTGCTTTCATCGAAGTACCAATGAGGTTGCGATTTTGTATTGCAGTCCAAGCATAGGAGATGATGAGACTTCAACAAGAAGCCAACCTAACCTTGAACGTGCCGATTCTCTTTCTTTGGCGAGTCTATAACCAATGTTAACTCGAGTCTAAACCTCAATAGATGGAGAGGAACTCGTGTCATTGTAGGTCGAACAAATTAATGTATATCTACCAAAAAACCAGAGTCTGATCACGGCAATATTTTCTTAAGAAAGAGATGCAGCAAGCAGCTTGCTTAGTCGTGTGATCCAGCCCCACGCAGGTTCAGGAATCCCAGAGGATGGCTTCACTTTGAAGATGCAGACCTCGTCAACATTCATCAATTGAAGATGTCTCAATAAGTGTGGCTTGCTTGCAATTTGTAAAGTAAAGGGGACAAGTTTGCTTTGGCGGACTGGTCCTGACCCCAGACCCCATATGTTAAGAAAATTGCAGAGGAAAGAAACCGTAATAGTAACCTAAGTTGATTGCTTCCCGATTGGAAAAATGTAGCCATGAGGTTACTGATTCAATTAGAACAGAGAAGTAAATTTCCTCTATCTTCCAAAGTTAAGCATCATCTCGCAAGAGAGCCATGTTCCACATCGAAACTCCATCACTTGAAATGGATAGAGTCTCAGTAGCATCAATCATTGTGGTCATTGACGACGTTGGACCATCAAATCAGAAACAGTTTTGAAGTCCACTGATGAAACTCCAGAGTCACAAAAACAACACATAATTTATTCCAGATGCATGGGGTAACAAGTTAGGATGGACCGTAAAGTTTTCGAGATGTATTCAAGTGAACAGAAAAAAATTATGAGCAATATAGCCATTACTCTATGGACTTCTACTTTCCAGGGGAGCCTGACCCAACAGCCTTCCAAATCCTGATCCATTCGACCATGGCTTCAGCAGCACGGGCAAACACAGGATCTGTTGCTCCAAGCTGCTGCTTTATGGTCCCTGCCATTTCCACCACACAATCCTCAGCCGTAGTTGCAGTTCGGGGAAGTCTCACCGACTGAAAGAAAGGCACCACATGTTCCATTAGCTTCACGCCTTGCCACTCTTTCTTCAGACTCTCTACAGCATCTCCTCTATCCTTCCTCCAAACGTAAGGCAGCCCACTTTTCACACCCAAAGACAAGTGATCGCACGCCACCTTAACACACATTCCACTCCATATGTCCTCTATGGTTTCCCATCTAAATTTCCCTTCAGCAGCCAGCCTCAGAGCAGGGAACAAGGCTGGACCTACCGCCTCGCGATCAAAGGCTATGTTTATTCCACTCACTGGCATAAGAGTCCCTGTTGGAATGGTCAAAACAGCATCCACATATCGAGCATTTCGCTCCCCTGGTTTAAGAGCTTGTGTGGGGGCATCATAGTCTGCTAGATTGAGCCAAAGTCCACATGATAAAGCACAAGCTACCCCAGTCCGCAAGCTAAATGGATAGCCACGCACAAAGTCGGCACCCTTGCAGTAAGGATCGTAGAGTGTGTTAAAGAAGAAAGGAGTGGCCGGGGTGGTAAGATTGACTATGTGCTGTGCCACAGCATCCACAAAATTACCAGTACTATCCTGAGCTGGTAGACAGTCGTCATCAATGGATACAACGTACTTCTTTCTCGAGACAAGGAAACCAAAATAACGGCATGAGTAGCCAGAAAATGAAATTGAAGAGGAACCAACAACCCGGTCTATGTCAGACTTCGTGTAGACGTCAACATCGAAGCCATCAGGTATGTTAAGTTCCTGTTTAAGATCAGGGTCTTTGACAATTATCAGGTGGAATCGGGAGAAAACTGATCTCCATCCATTCATAAAGGATGTGAGGTCAGGATGGATCGCTCCAATCACAATATCAACCTCATTTTCCTTGATGCTTGCTTGAGACATATTTCCAGAACCAAGTCAAGCTATGAATGAACAAAAGTTTCAGACCTCAAAACCAGCTGCTTATAGATCTCAACGAGAGTTCTTGAACTTTCCCAATATCAAAATTTTTCAGAGCACCCTGAAACATAAAAATTTCAGATCATCAATCAACTAGAAAATACAGGGTCAGGACTGAAGCTCAAAAGGTAAGTGGAACTCACTCGTAGGAAGGACAGGATCGAGGACGGGAAGAATATTCAGGGTCTCGATGAATGCAAGAACCTCATCTTTTCCTGTTGCCAAGAAGAGCTTCAGGACCTTCTCATTCAGCTTTCCAGCTCTCAATGTCCTCTATAGTTGTGAAAAAAATATGGTTTACTTGACCAGTTCCACGACATAGGGAGATAAATTTCTTACGGTGCATGTAGATAAGTTGCATTGCAAAAGGGACCAAAAAAAAAACAAAAAAACTCAATGAGTCAGGAAAGGGATTGGCCAAGGGAACCGGTGGGAAGGCAAATAAATTCAAAATATCACTGTTATCTGAAAGTAATCGTGATAATGATGATGCAGCGAATCAATCAACGTATTTTCTCTCTGTTTTTCAGCAGATCAATTTCTTATTGACCAGAAAATCAGGAATCAAAACCAGAAGGGTTACACGCCGCTTATGCAGCTTCAGAGTGGCCAAAGGATGGACAACAATAGTTGCCGAGTAGTCACGGACTGCACATCTCGGCAAATAGAAAGACCTCAGTCATATCACAAAAGATAAAAACTTGACCAAACGAATGCACCAGCATATCAAAGAGATAACTCATCCAGAATAATGCCTGCACAAACCGTGTGCATAGAAGGCGTGAATTCAACAACTATCCGAGATACAAGACACCGTCCCAGATTAGAAGCTCTACTCATAGTACAATCATATGAAAAAGTTCCCCAAATCATGGCCATTACACAGAAACTGCATAACATTTGCACTCTGGACATACCCACGAACTCATCTACCCCTACGACACAAAAATTCAGGCAGCGTCACAGACTCTCCCATCTTTATCAGATCTCTCTCATTAGCGTGAACCCAACAAATAGCAGCTCTCACACAAACCCCTCAGAGGCCATTTCACCGATCAAACGGAAGCAAATGCCTGACAAGATCACGACCCAAATCTTCCCAGCACACCGCAGTTCCGGCTCAACCCCGATTCAACCACATCCCGGAAACCATCGACTACCCATCATTTCCAAAGCCCGAACAAAGGCCGACCCCGGCTCAAGCTCCGACCTTTCCGCCCGTAGACACGAGAACAAGACAAAACAAAGGAAACCCAGATAGAGATCCGCACAGAAAAGAAGAGGGAGAGAGAGAGAGAGAGAGAGAAAGAGCTTACGAAGATGAGATCTAGGAGGACGTGATCGGGGAGCGGGGAGAGATCGGAGAAGTGGGCGAGGTTGAGGACTGCCGAGTCAATCGAGAGAGAGAGCAGAGATGGCGGGTTTCTCATTCATCCACACCCCCCCAACAACAGCTATTTATCTCTCCCTATCTCTCTCTCTCTCTCTCTGGCTTTCTCTCTCATGAACAACGAGGGAGGACAACAACGTGGGCGTTGGGTCCGAGAATTGCTCCGAGATTGCAGATTGGCAGATCGAAAGACCCACTTTTTTTTTTTTTTTTTTGCTTTTTTCCCCTAAATCTTTCGTCTTCCAGACTCTCTCTCTCTCTCTCTCTCTGTGTGGCTGTGTTATCCCCGTCCGTCCGTCCGTCCTTTTTCTCCAACACGCCATTGCCACTGCACCCTTCCCCCTTCCTTTTTCCTCCTCCTCCTTTGACTTCGCACGTGCTGGAGACTTCGCTCGCACGTACTCCTTTTTTTTTCTCTCTTTTTTGCCCTTTTTATGGAAACCAAAAATAAAGAAAAAAGAGAAGTTCGTCCTTATCTTTTTCTTTTCAGTCAAATGTTCTTATCCTTGATAGAGGAATGTGCTCTCTCAAGAAACCTCCTAGGCGAGCTAATTAAAAACGGAAAATTATGTCAAGTAACTTTTCCAATCCCACACTTGAATGCCATTGCTTTTAAAAAAAGAGTTCGTTACTAGTGTCATAAATTTAATGCCGCACTCGAATTTTTTTTAACAAAAGATATTATCGATATCTTTTTTTTCAAAAATCACGACATTCGAACAATCAATTGAAAAATAATGACACAAAGCAAGCATCATGTGGAAATATGAGTTATAATCCTAATCATGAGTATTGAAACTATTGAATTTAAAAAATGCTTAAGATCTTTGATAATTCCTCAATCACTTAAAATGTCAACTAAAATTAATGCGTATTGTGCGCCTTAGTGGTTTCATGAATGAATTTTAGTAATTTTTCTTGTCTTAAGGTAGTAGGTAATCTTCTAATACAATAGGTAAGTGGGTAGCCTTTTGTTTTTATTGCTTTTACAAGTTTAGCCTTTGAAAAAGTTTTTTTTTTTTATGGGAACATTAAATTCAAGTGGAGAACAAAAAAGGAGTTATTTTCTTTAAAACACAATAAATAATATAAATTAAAATTAGAAATTTGAAAGTGAGATAAATTACACTTCAGAGTTATATATAGCAACTTTAACATTTTTTTATTTATTTATTAAAGTGGAGTGGAGAGGTGTAATTTTTATTTAATATACGAAAACTAATGTAAAATATCAATTACCATCCAAACAAGATAATAGAGGAAAGTATACATGACAGAACATCCACATAAGATTTTATTCTTAGGTATTTTTTAGGTAATATACAATAAAAAAAACTGTTTAATCATGAAGTCGCGTCACCCATATTAACAACACCAAACTCAATTTTAATTGAAAAAATTCTCGAAAAGAATAAGCAAATCAAGGCCGAACCTACATAGGCAACATGACTTTAAGTGCTGTAGATGGACACAGATAATTATTTTATAATAAATGAATATTGAATAATTGTCATAATTGATTTCTTATCACGTATGAAGTTGTAGATATTATTATTAGCTTTAGCAGCATAATTAGCATGACTTTAATTCTCATCGATATTTGATAAGTAATTGATATAACCTTAGTTCCTACTTTAATTTAACAAAATAAACAAAAATTATACACAGTTTAAGAGTCAATATGTCTGTTCAAAAAAAAAAAAAAAAAAGAGTCAAGATGTAGTTCTATCGTACCTTTTTCATCTTAAATAAAGTTAAGTCGTTGAAAGATCAAATATAAAAAGTGAAAATCATTTGAAAGTTCCCCAAACAAAGAAAGTTAATTGTCCTATCCAAATAGTTTATTAATCGTCAAATCACAATTATAAATTAAACAAATTAAAAATTCAATGAGAAAAGCATTGAACATTAATTAAATATGTACAAAAGTCTATGCCAAATTAAAAACTTATAGACAACATAGATTATTGGGTTAAAGTTCAGGAATTACATTAAACACTAGGCTAAATTTCGGAGGCCACTTGTACTATTATTTCTCATAAGTTTTCACGTAAGGAAGTGCAAATAAATATATTTTTCCTTTTTTTTTGGGAAAAAAGAAATAAAACAAGACGTTTGGCAAAAATTAGAAAAAAAATTTCAATAAAACCGAAAATAAAATCGTGCTTCTCCAAGAACTGGGTGACGACTCGGAAGGAAATTCGTTTGCTTCGCTTCACAAGCTGGTCGCGAGAGAGAGAGAGAGAGAGAGAGAGAGAGAGAGAGAGAGAGATTAGCGGTTGAAGGTTTGCGGTAGAAACCATGAAGATCGTGCGTAGAGACTTGGTCCCGAATGGACCCGGAAGCGTTAAGGTACGCCCCACCGACGAATTCCGCGAATTATCCGCTAAAGTTTGCATCTTGATGTGGAATTTTTAGGCAGTGGTTTTGTCAGTCGATGTTTCTGCAGTTCGATCGAATCGCTGTAATTGTAAGGAATAACAAAGATTTGTGTTCTTTTCTTTGTTTCCCTTTCTGGGTCAGATGGTGCCGGTTGATTCGGATGATTTGTGGTTTGCTTATAATCTAATTGCTCCTGGAGATTCAGTTATGGCTAGCACTGTCAGGTTAGCTGATCCGACACTTTCCTTGTTGCTCTTTTCTTGGGTGGGTTAGCTGATATTTGGTTGAAGAATAGTCTTGGGCTTGAGAATTTCTATGCAAGCTGCTGTAACGTTACTGTTGCTGCTGTTAAACAATGTGCTGTAGCATATTCTCTGCTATGCATAACACTGGAAGTTGCTTCATTTCGTCGTGTCTCCAAATTAAGCCTGAGCAGGCTGGTTCCTTAGTTAGTTGGCGGGCCTGGTTGGTTTCCAGGAAATATTGCGTGTGGGATGTTTTCCATGGTTCTTTCCTCTAGCCTTGAGTTTGATTGAACATGGCACGTTACAGGAAAGTACTGAGAGAAGCGGCTTCTGGAGGAAGAGATGCCGAGAGAGTCAAGCTGAAGTTGGAGATAACAGTCGAGGTACTACTTTGTATCCTTATCCTGATGTTTGATATGATGAGGTTAGCAAAAGAGGATTGGTGTCGTCAGTTGCTGAGGATGTTCACGAAATGAAGTTCACTTAGCAAAAGCCGTTTGAAGCTCATCTTTCGAAACACATTCGACTTGTGCATTTGGAGTTTATTAGATGGCTGTTGGGTAGTTTCAAAAAAAGGGATACCAGGGAAGAAGATGGGAGTATTACAGGCATATGTCTGCCATCCTGCTAGTAAAAGGGCAAGGCGGTGCTAAAATTCATTCGTGTTAATTCCAGTTGTTTCTCTATGAAATTGCTTGATTATGCCAGGGGTACATCAATTGATACAATTGTTTCACTTGTGCCTGTCAGGCTGTGGATTATGATAAAGTGGGGTCTGTCTTGCGTATTCGTGGAAAGAACATTCTTGAGAATGAACACGTAAAGGTAAGCAAATAGTGTTGAGTCAAACTCCTTTCCGTATCACATAGACCAGACATGTCAATGCATTACTGATGTGACCATTGTTCCCGTAGATAGGTGCATTCCACACTTTGGAGCTTGAGCAGAATCGGCCTTTTGTTTTGAGAAAGGTACCCTCCATTTTGAGTTTCTTCATTTTATTTTTTCAGCATGTTATGCAATGTATAGTCGCTTGTTTCACTCTGTCAGTGTAATTATGGGGAGACCCAACTCAAGAGCCTTTTAAGTGAGAGCTTCATTTCATGAGATAAACTGCGCCTGGTCACTAATTCATGGGATCTTGACCGTTTCTATGTTGCAGAAGGTCTGGGACTCACTGGCATTAGATGTACTCCATCAGGCCTCTGGTATTCTTTTGTATTCATTTTAGAGGGCATTCCTATTGTTATGAGTACATGCACATGTCTTCTAGGATAAGTCTTGGGTTTTTTAATATGCCTTGCTTGCACATTACTATCTTAGACAGTTAAACTATGCTGATCATGGACAATTTATCACCAACCCTCTCTTCTTTAGACAGTGTAGATGATCACCAGAGTCCAGAAATAAATGGCAAGAACAATTCAATTTAATTGTTGATAAATGGGTGGGTAAGAATCTTCAGAATAGCTAAGTAAAAACATACAATCTTTAATGATGACTAGAATTTATTGTATGATAACAAGAGATCAAGTAACAATGTTCATCTTTCCCTTTCCAATGAGGGACCTGTCATAGGTGAGTAAACCTCAGGCGCATGAAATCCCTATTAATCCCAAGGGCCAGGTATGGTGCTAGCCAAATCACTAGTTCCGTTAAAACCCTGAACACGTCTGAGAGATTGAATGCTGAGAAACAATTGGTCATCAATATGGTTTTGGAGTGCTAAATAGAAAGTGAAACACCTCCGTTCATTCAGAATCTATTAAATGACTAAGTTGTTCTATCATGTCTGTCTCAGAATTTAGCTTTTAGCTCTTCGACCTCAGTCACCATTTGCTCTATTAACTTCAAGATATGAATTCTTGACACAGTTCTCCTTCTAAGACGCACCGTGCTACTCTTTGCTACTAGATTTGTGGAAGTCTTTGATTTTTTTTCCTTGTTTAAGGCTTGGTCTCTTGCAGTATAGTCTAATCTATGCATCTGCAGACCCTGGAGCAAGTGCTGATCTTGCTGTGATTTTGATGCAAGAAGGATTGGCACATATCTTCCTCGTCGGTAGAAGGTATGATTATGCATGTGCACCATGTCCTTTTTAGAGATTTTAGTTGGAATAGTTTTGTTATCCCTGGTACCACTATGTTTTAACCTCAAAGGTCTTGATGTAAAAGGGTTGTTGGGAAAAAAATGTGGTTCATATTAGGGGTGTAAATGGTTCGGTTCGATTCGGTTTTTCGGTCTTTACTTTTGTGTTTGTTTTTTTCCCTACATACACCCCTTACACCCCTTTCTATAAACTTTTTATTTTTTTTTTAAAATCGATTTTTAAAATTATTTTTTATTCTTTTTTTTTTTTTCTTTTTCTCACTTTTTTTTTTTTTTTTTTTTTTTCCTTCTTCTTCTTCAATGGCCGGTCGCTGGCCACCGTGGCGACCGGCCATTGAAGAAGAAGAAGAAGGAAAAAAAAAATCAAAAAACGATTTTTTAAAAAAATAAAAGAAAAAATAAAAAAAGAATTTTTTTAGATTTTATTGGTTTGGTTCGGTTAACCGAATCGATAAAAACTGAGACAGTTAAAAAGTTTCGATTTTTAAACCGAATAAGAACCGAACCGGAAAAAACCGAATTTTTCGGATTGATTCGGTTCGGTTTGGTTTTCGGTTCGGTTTTTGACACTCCTAGTTCATACAATATAAGGGGGAGAATATGGTCATTTTCTTTTCAAAATTTTCTGGTTCCAGCACTGCCATAAGCTTGTAATGGCAGACAATTTTGGCTGCTAGTGGGTATTTAGAAGGCATCAGCCGTTGCTGGATAAACTCTGACACTAAGGGGCCAGGCCCTTAGGTGCAAACACTTTTTGATGAATGTGCTACATCAGTGTGTTGTCTGTATTGAAATCAAATGTGCATCAATTGGACATTCTAAAATCTGGAAAATTGCCTAATGGAAGAACTTGAAAGTATTTATTTGTCATTCTATGCGAACATGAAAGAGTTTTGGCATAGCATCAGGTCCATATGATGCATTTGCCTATGACAAGTATTTTCTAAAGATCATGATAGTACGCCTCCACAATGACTCATTCTTTCTCACAATCTTTGAAGTTGTTGCCGTATCTTGGGTTTTCTATTCTCTTTCTGTTTGGGTGGTGATTATTTGCATAATTTTTCTGGATTCTTCTTAATCACAATCGTTGTATGTCTAGTATCTAAAGATCTTGTCAATGGCCTCAAGTAGTCTTCACGTTAGGGAAAAAATGTCTTTGGGAACATGAAACGAAATATTTGATTCATTGTAGAATGCCGTGTATAGCTGGTTTCTACTCATGTTATTTTTCACTGGATCCAGGATCTCACATTCCTTTCATTCTTTTAGGATCTTCTGAGTAAATATTTTTCTCAACAATTTACCCTTGTATGGTCTAAATCTGACCACCCTTACAGCATGACAACTTCTCGTTCTCGGATAGAAACATCGATTCCTCGCAAGCATGGACCTGCTATAGCAGGTTATGAGTCGGTATGTTTCTTACCTGCAGTCAATGCAAGATATATAATGAAAGTGTAGTCTCTTACTGTGTGCCTTTGCACAGGCTCTGAAAAAGTTCTTCGAGAATGTTTTACAGGTTAGTCAATCAATGGAATTATTTTAACCACCACTAGGGAAAACTGCTGTCTTCATGTGAATTCTTGTGGAAGGCAGCTAACCACTTTCTTCATTTGTCTTAGGCTTTCATGAAGCATGTTGACTTCAATGTAGTACGCTGTGCCGTTATTGCCAGTCCAGGCTTTACAAAGGTCTGGGATAAATTCCATTTCTACTTCTTTTTATATAGGTTTTACCCTATTAGATTTTACAATGCATGGAAGATTTCTCGATTAGTTAATTATATGTTTCTTTTTAATTTTGTATTTTTTTTGTGAATTAGGATCAATTTCATAAGCATCTGTTATTGGAGGCAGAGAGAAGGCAGTTGAGACCCATCATAGAGAACAAGTCACGGATCATACTTGTTCATACAAGCTCAGGATACAAGTATCATCAACATCTTTGTTGCTTATAGTTTAGATAACTAAAGCTGCTATGTTAAGACATTACTCTGTAGCAATGGCCAAATCTTAGGAATGAAATCTGGTGTGGTTCCAGAAATGTTAAAATTGGAACACTTATGGTGTTTAGTTAGGAAAGAATATGTCTCAGCTGACCTATGAGATGTTGTCTAGACATTATGATATAGCTTGGTGTCAGAAGCTCCGTCATTGTGTTTGAACGTGTCTCTCTTTAGAGTCCTTTTACAATTTCTAAAATGTTAAAAGTCAAAAATTGCTATCAAATGCTTCTAATTAGGGACTGTATGTAATCAGTGAGCTTGCATGAATTTGAAGGATATTTATTGAATGTTATATCTACTCTGTCCCCTGTATTAAGTCTTATTTTGACCCTGTTTCATTTATTATTATATTTAGATTTGTTAATTACATCCAATGCTGAAGAAATACCATTTTATATGAGACACATCAGGTCTCTTCTGCTATTTAGTGATCTTCAAGAGGCATTGCAACTTGAGTACTTATTTGGCGATATCAAATAATGGATATCCAATCATCTTTTAAGAGGAGAAAAGTGATGGCCAACTTGTATGCACAGAAGGACTAGAGAACTACTGGCCAAAACTAAGGAATAGATAGTCACACATCTTTTTTTCGAGAGGGATAAATGAACATAGTGGCCATATGAATCTTCTGTTAGTTCTTAAATGAGTATTTCTTCAGGGGATAGTCTCATTTTTGTCGATCATTTCATGAAATGCTAATTTAATGTAACTGATAAGCATGCTTAGTTAATTACATCACCCCTTTGCTAATATGCAGGCATAGTTTAAGAGAGGTTTTGGATGCCCCAAATGTCATGAATATGATAAAAGATACTAAAGCAGCTAAAGAGGTATGTAATACCGAGCCAAAAATTCCTTTATCGTTCATTTTCTATCTCAAAAATTTCTCTATTAAGTTCTTCATGAAAAAAAGAAATGCATGGCCCTGATTACAAATTTGTCATTGTGTCCCTTTGATACAGGTCCAAGCTCTCAAGGATTTCTTCGACATGCTCTCAAATGTCAGGTTCTTTTCCTTTTAAAGAATTTCACATTCTCTCTTCATCTGTTTATTAATCGATGCCTTGTGATAAGCATTTGGAAAATGATAAAACAGGCATGCAAGATAATTAGTTGCTGACTGATTGGGCAAAAACCATACAATAGTGTTTACTTGTTGGAACAGCTTAATCAAAGCCAGAATTGGATTAAGGTCAAAATAGGCAGTGCTAGTGTTTCTAAGGAGATGCTGAAACCGGGGTCTTCCATTTTGATGCATCATTATTGGAAATGATGTTTCAAAATTATCCCAATTTTGTGCAATAAGGCTTAGTTTAGTTTATTGTTAATCCTGTTAATCCTGTCGTTGCCGCTGTAGTTGCTGTTGTTGTAATTATAATAATCCATTATATGAAAAATATTTTTTAGGACGAGACCCGGGCATGCTATGGACCTAAGCATGTGGAGGTGGCCCATGATAGAATGGCTGTCCAGACACTCCTTATCACTGACGATCTCTTCAGGTCAGCCCCCAATATTTATGCCAACTGTAGCTGCTTGCCATGCGTACAACATCCCATTGGAATTATGTGTTGTTGGCTTTTCCTTACTGACATTGTGTAGCAATTCACTCTTATGCTGATAACTGTTTTCTTTCTCACAAGAACTCGCTCAAAGTGTCTATGATAATGTAATACTAATAATAATAGCAATACAATAGTAAATCATGCATGAAATATCTCTGGTTTTTCTTATATGGCTTTTAAATAAATCCAAACTGATGTACACTGTAAATCCTTCATTTGGATCGTTTGCAATTACTTTAATATTTTCCATGCCTGTTTTCATATAGTACAGAGAAATGAAAATTGCTTGCACTGGTTTTTGATCTCCCTATATTGAGTGAATGTGATTTTGTTTTTAAGATGGATTAATTGCCCAGCTACTTTAGCTGCCTAGCGTGCAACTATAACTCCATTGTTAATTCGACTATTTATTCAAGTACTATTCAACAAGAACTTTTGGAACTTTTTGAGAGTGCACAGCCCTCTCTCCTGATTCCCTCCCAATCCCATGTCCATTTCTATTTTGGTTTCCCTCTCTCTGATTTCTGTGTTCTAACAGTATGACTCATGCATATTTTTTTAAGCGATGCATTGGTCTATAACCCTAATCCTATATGCATGAAATCACTATATGTGATGTGATTAGTTTTTCCTGATGACATCTTGGGGTTGTCTCCAGAAATGCCGATGTAGCAACGAGGCGAAAGTATGTCAATTTGGTCAACTCAGTGAAGAATTCAGGAGGCACTGCTCATGTATTTTCATCCATGCATGTGTCGGGAGAACGTAAGCATCATTGATTTCCCTTCTTTTGCACCATCTTTAATGCATGTTATCCATGCTTGGTTTTGTGAGTATAATTGGAGCCTTTGAGCATTAGCTTATTGAGATAAAGTACCTTTGGCACTAAATGAACAGATAAATGAGGATGATAAAGCTTTGGATTCTGCATATGTTATATTATGTTGGTATAGATAAAGCTTTTCAACTTTGAATAAACCGGCTTACAAACGTTATTTCATGAACAGAACTGGCACAGTTTACTGGGATTGCTGCCATTCTTCGCTTCCCTCTACCTGACCTTGATGATATAGAGATGTGATACTGTCGTTGCGATAAGCTCGGAGGAAGACACGGCATAAGACAATGAAGACCCAATCTGTGTACATATTCTCTGTAGTCAATTTCTGAGGGAAAACAAAATAGAAGATGATTTTTGTCAAAAGTTCTAATTATGAACAGAATCAGGAATTTGTACCGTGGCAATCCTATGGGCATGTGCTTTATATCAAAGGATGCGGGTTATTGTGCCATGCGATGTTTGTGGCATTGCACGTCTCATTCTCTTGGATAAATCACGAGTTGATCGATAGTCTGCCATAAATATTAGTCGAAATCTAAGGGCGGTACATGAGATTGGGTCTGGGATGTTATTGTAATTGCATCTCCCAGGTTCTTTCAATAGTTCTTTAGGGGTATTCTGGTGCACATAGCTTTGGTGAAGAAACAGGCTCGTGTATAGCAGATCCTCAAGTAAAACAAGAAAAAAGACGATGGAATTTAAGTGAAAGATAAAATAGAGATAATTTAAAGCCATCACATTCCATTGAAGACCCTACTCCAGATTTGACATTCATCATGATCCATTCTAAGAAACCAACTAGTGGAACTACCTATCATCAATCATTGTAGTTTCCATCGGTAGCGATCCGGTCCATGATCTTCGAGACCACCTCTGCAGACTCCCTCAACAGCTTGACGCTCCTGTTAAGCTTCTCACGTTTCGCTGCCACCGCCGGCGCTTCCTCTAGCATTCTCTCTATACCGCTGCCATTGGGCCCGATCAGCTCGCACACAATCTCCAGCTCCATCTCCTTGTTAACCAAGTTCTGTACGCTGAACAGCAGATGCAGTGCCGTGGAGTCCACAAACCTCCTCAGCACTATCTTCCAGTATGTGGTCATTCTCATCTTCAGATCGAACGCCTGCTGAATCAGCTGCTTTCGATTCCGGAGATTGCCCACGTCAACCTCCCCGATCTCGAGGAGGACAATGTTGCTAGGCTTAGACTCCTCGTTGATCGCCTCCATCAACATGTCTTGCTGGCTCATCAGCTTGTTCCACTCCAATATGTACTCCGGGCTACAAGTGTAGTCAGTGAGCTTCTCCATTTCCACTATCTCCATCATCCTAATCATCGCCTTCTCCTTCATCTTGCTGATCAGATTGGACGCTGCTCTTCTCATCGAAAACTGAAGCTGAGGATAATTCTCCGAGTGTCGCACCAACACTCTGATCACAACGTCCTCGATGTAGTCCCATACAAGAACCACAAAACTCAGTGGCTTGCTCGATACCCGCTTCACCTTCTGCTGCAAGACGGTGACGAAGGCAGTGCGAGGGAGGAAGTTTGGGAGCCCGATCCCTTTGGCCTCTTCCAGGACCTCCGTTTCCTCCAACAAGAAGTTAACCCTCGGGTAAATTTCATTGCAGTTTTGGAGCTCATCGGAGTAGTGGTTCAGCATCTCCACCAGCCTGGCAGCGCAGTGCATGTCCTTCTCCTCTGGGTACTCATCGAACTCGCCTCTCAGCAAGACTTTCCTCAACGACTCCTTCACCAACCCCATGATCTGCATGAAGGCCGTCATGGCCTCGGCGACCGAGGACAGATTCTTCTTAAGCTCGGCGACATTCGCGTTCAGCTTGTCATTGATCTTCCTGACGATCTCGGGCAAACATTTGGCCATAATGGTGGCTTGAATCTGCATCAGCTTTTGTGCCAAGACAGGCACACCAACGATGGACTTGTCAATCTTGCACAGTTGAGGGTGCATGTCGAACAGGTTCGCCTCTTCGAGCCTCGCTTTTTCGTAGGACTCGTCACCAATCCTGTTCCTCACACAGACATAGCCGAGTCCTATATTGACATCATCGGTAGTCACCTTTTCGTGCAAGCCCTCCGGAGCTTTATCAGCCTTTGTGACGACGGCCAGAGTCCTCTTGCCGGTCTTGTCCACCATCTGCAACACGACAACAAATAATCGTATAGACTCGTTTGCTAGAGTTGTATAAATCAGTCGAGTTCTTAATCGATATGGAAGGAAAGCGTGACTAGACAGTACTTACTTGTGACATCCTTATGGACTCGCAGGTGGAGAAGTCGACGGTCGCAGACAAGACATTGAGGATGATGCTCTCTTCAGGCCTAATGTACTCCATGATCATCTCCGAAATCTGCTCGTAAATGTTCTCGGGCTGACCGTGCACGGGCACTCTTTGTAGGCCGACTGAATGTCTTCCCGAGATCAACATAGTTAGAAAACTCGAACATCAGAAGATTAGGGACGAGGGTTTGTGTACCTGATTTTGAGTTCATTGTTCTTGGAGCTAAATAACAGCAATGCAAGCTTCAATGCTGAAGATCTTCTCCTCTATCACCCTCGATTCCTGGCTCGATGAGACCGCCACTTTTTGTTTTCTTTATGTGAGTTCAGAGAGAATTTTGGAAGAAGTCAGGGCTAGAGGAGGGACCTCAGCGCTATTTATAGAGTTTTGGACGGGCCCTCTCATCACGGGCCGGGCCCAACTCGGCCCACACAAGCCAGGCCCATATTCGACTGCTAAGAAACTTTATATCCTACTTTATCAAATCAACTCCGTAAAAACGGTCAATTACAATCTCAATTAATGTAGCCCACATCAGGAAAATTCTTACATTCTCCCACTTGGGCTATATTAATTGAGACCGTACTGTATGTGCGCACCTTTATCTTGATCTAGAGATAATTCTCAACAGTCAATCCGGTCCCATAAAATCTCCAACACCGGATCATGACGGTAACTGCATATACATACACAGAGCCTTCCATGGTCACAAGTGCTATCAACTTTACTAACATGGATTCAATATGGTTGTGTAGCAAATCGATAACACCTCATAAAGAGTTTTACCTTATGTGTTATTTCATTTGTTGGTCACCATTCTCTTACCTTAAGTGTCACAGAAAACCGGATGTGGCACTAGAGAATATCTTTATGGTTCTAATGAACCCACATATGTCTTATCTTTATGGTTAACATTTCTTTATGTGTAATTGAGACATATGTACAAGGCTAATAACTGAATGCCCCTAGCCTTTACTCAAGATTTACACAGTACCTTGAGATTTTCCTTAGAAATATGTACGCAACTCAATAACAGTTTATACAAAAGGAGTTGACATATATCTAAATGTTACATAAAGTAACAAAGTGCAGACATAAACTTTATTAGAGCAAATCTGGAAAAAGCTCCCACTAAACAACAGTATCCACCGATTCTCCTAAGCCCATGTTCATGACATGTCGCTAAAAAATACAAGGCCGTAGGCCTTTAGTCAGTGGATCTGCCAACATATCGTCTGTGGGAACATGCTCTACTATAATGTCACCATTCTGTACCATTTCCTTTATGGTCAAAAACTTGACCTCCATATGCTTAGACCCTTTGAGACTTCTGTTGTTATTGACAAATAACACAGCAGAAGTGTTATCACAATATAACTGTATGGGTCTATCCACAATATCAAATACGGTCAATTCCTTAATGAGGTTCCGAAGCCAAATTGCTTGAGTAGTAGCTGAAAAACATGCTATAAACTCTGCTTGCATGGTAGAAGAAGATATAGATTTCTGTTTCTCACTTTTCCACGATACTGCACCTTCTGCTAACATGAATATATATCCCGTTGTCGACTTCCTATCATCCTCACAACCAGCAAAATCTGCATTTGAATATGCCAACAATCGCAAATCATGGACATATCTACAAATCAGCATATAGTCTCTTGTTCTTTTCAAGTATCTCAAGACCTTTTTGGCAGCAACCCAGTGATCGTATCCTGGATTTGACTGATATCTACCTAAAAGCCCTGTTACAAAGGCGATGTCTGGTCTGGTGCAAACTTGAGCATACACGATACTTCCAAGTGCATTAGCATAAGGCACATCCTTCATTTGGTTTTTCTCAAAATCTGATTGAGGACACTGTGAGAGACTCAGCTTGTCACCCTTAACTACAGGAACAGTTCCTGGTTTGCAATCCCGCATGTTGAATCTCTCCAAAACACGATCAATATATGCTTTTTGAGATAAACCTAACATACGACGAGAACGATCCCTATGAATTTCAATACCAAGAATGAATGATGCCTCACCCAGGTCTTTCATGTCAAAATTCCTCGATAACATTTGTTTTGTTTCACATAGCAATCCAATATCGCTACTTGCAAGCAGAATATCATCCACATAAAGTATTAGAAAAATAAATTTCCTCCCACTGATCTTGCAGTATATGCATTGATCTACTTTATTCTCAATAAAACCAAAAGAAGTAACAACATTGTGAAACTTCAAGTACCATTGTCTAGAAGCTTGTTTGAGACCATAAATCGCCTTCTTCAGTTTACATACAAACTTACTTGGATCATTTGCTGCAAAACCTTCAGGTTGTATCATATAAACTTCCTCATCGAGGTCTCCATTTAAAAAGGCAGTTTTAACGTCCATCTGATGTAATTCCATGTCAAAATGAGCTACTAACGCCATGATCACTCTAAAGGAGTCTTTAGAAGAAACTGGAGAAAATGTCGCTTCATAGTCTATTCCTTCTCTTTGAGTGAAGCCCTTGGCCACAAGTCTAGCTTTAAATTTCTCAATCTTTCCTTTTGAATCTCTTTTAGTCTTATAAACCCACTTGCAACCTATGGGCTTACAACCTTTCGGTAATTCAACAAGCTCCCAAACACCATTATATTTCATAGATTGCATCTCATCTCTCATTGCATCCAACCACAAATTTGATTGAGGACAGGAAACGACGTCTATATAAGTCACTGGATCTATAATGCAGCCTATATCGTAATCATGTTCTCCTAAATAGACTATATAGTCCGATGGTATAGCTGAACGTCTTTCCCTAGTAGACCTCCTTAGTGGAGCCACTGTAACCTCATTTTGAGTCTGAGGAACTTGAAGGACTTCATCTGTGGCCGTTTCATCAATAGGATCCTCAGGGATAACAGGTTCAGTTTGTGGCACTGTAGGTTCCATAATTGTCTGATTTGGTAAGCAGAAAGACATAGCAGGTCTCATGATGTTGTCATGTTCACTAATTTGTGAGCAATCATGCTCTTAAGCTATATCGAATTCCAGAAACTTGGCCGTTTGTGATTCCACAATCCTTGTTCCTCCACTTGGATTATAAAACCGATATCCCTTCGAATATTCTGAGTAAGATACAAAATAACATCGAATGGTTTTGGCTCCCAACTTTCCTAATGTTGGATTATACAATCTTACTTCTGTAGGACATCCCCAGACCTTGAAATGATTCAAACTTGGTTTGCGTCTAGTCCATAACTCAAAAGGAGTCGATGCAACAGCTTTGGTAAGAACACGATTCAATATATAAAGGGCTGTTTTTAAAGCCTCACCCCATAAAAAATCAGGCAAATTAGTCCTACTCATCATACATCTTACCATATCCATGAGAGTACGATTGCGCCTTTTAGCCACACAATTCTGTTAAGGACTTCCAGGCATAGTGAATTGAGCTACTATCCCAGAATCCTCTAAATATTTAGCAAATGGCCCTTTAATTTGCCCAACATTGCCATGTCTACCATAATATTCTCCACCTCGATCAGATCTTACCACCTTTAATACCTTTCCTAACTGTTTCTCAACTTTAGTCCGAAAAATCTTGAATTTTTCAAGAGATTCAGACTTTTCCTTAATCAGGAATAGGTAACCATACCGAGAATAATCATCGATAAACGCGATGAAAATAAAATTTTTTACATAAAGTTGCAGTATAGGGTCCACTGATATCAGTGTGAATAACTTCTAGTAAGTCAGAACTTCGAACTGCGGTTTTCTTCTTAATCTTAGTCATCTTTCCTCTACAACAGTCTATGCAAGTCTTTAGGTCACCTTTAAGAGTAGGCAAGGTGTTTATCTTTATCAGCCTTTCTATTCTTTCTTTGGATATATGACCTAGTCGTTTATGCCATAACACATAAGACTGTTCCTTAGGTAGAGGTCTTTTGGGAATGACACTTTCAACTGTATTAGCGACGTATATATCATTGGGAGATAAACACAATCTGTACAATCCATTGAACATGTTGCAGCATCCAACCTTATTTAAGCTAAAGAATATAGATACTGTATTGTTCTTTATTTCAAAAGAGTAACCACACATGTCCAAACATGATACGGAAACTAAGTTCCGTCTAAAGGAAGGTACATAGAAAGTGTTTCTTAATATCATATTAAAACTAGTATCTAAAATCAAAATGACGTCTCCCACGAACTCAACGTCGATCTTGTCGTTATTTCTCACAGTGAGCTTTGATTCATCCTGATTTGGCATCCTTCTGTTTGTGAATCCCTGTATGGTAAATGCAACATGATTAGTTGCACCACTATCTAGCCACCAAGAACCGGATGGGGTTTCAGATAGGTTGGATTCACAGACAAGTGCCAAAGAATCATTACCTTTATGCTCATTTTTAGACAACCAAGCTTTATAGCTATCGCAGTATTTCTTTTTGTGTCCCATTTTTCCTACAAAAGTAGCAAAAGACACCCTCCCTCTTAAAAGGTGCCTTTCTAGGAGCCATAGTGGTGGAGGGGCCAGCAGCTTCAGGATTTCCCCTCTTAGGAGCTATATTAGAAGTCCCTATAGCTTTAGGATTTCCTCTACGATGTGCAATCCATTTACCCTTTCTACTGGCAGAACTAGAGGCATACATAACAAGATGCCCTCTTTCTTTCTTCAGTTTCTCTTCCTCTGCCACCACTCTAACTATAAGATCATTGATTGACCAAGCTTCATTTTGTGAACTATAGTTTGTCTTGATAATTCCAAAGTCAGGAGGAAGAGTATTTAATGCTTGATGCACAATGCAGGCTTCAGGGATATCAACCTGAAGAATTCGAAGTTTTGTCTGAAGATCTACCATCCTAAGCACATAATCTCTAACTCCAGTCGAACCATCATACCTCATATTGAAAAGTGACTGCATAAATGTACCTATCTCAGTATTGGAAGAGACACGATACCTTGCCTCCAAAGCTTCCATCATTTCCTTAACAGTACAGTCAGTTGGCAAGCCACTCATCAAATATTCCTGAATTGACCGTTTCATAATGAGCAAGCAAATTCTATTGCTCTTTTCCCAGGCAGCAAAACGTACTTTCTAGACTTCTGTACTAACATCAGTAAGGTCTGCCGGCCTATCCTCAGTAAGAGCAATATGAACATCTGCCAACTCCATCCTAAACAGAAAATCCTCTTTCAATTTTTTTTGAAGTTTGATCCAGTAAGAACCTCAATCACAATGAAATTGCCATTTACAGAGAAGGTGACTGTTTATACAAGCAATACATATAATTAGCATCATGTGAGCGCTAAACACACATCTCAAGAGCTACACACATCATCATATAAACACCTTTGGGCAGAATACATGACATACAATTGTATACTCTTCACACGACAGCGGTCCATGAAAATATATTCTAACATTTCACGAATTCACCACCTTTGGGTGTATGAACCACTAGGGTTAGTCAATTTTCAACCATATGCTGTACATGTATCCCTCCATAAACTAACACACAATCACTTCCTTTGAGAGTATAATCATGCATTAGATCAGGAGACATCCCATTACGATATGAGAACGATGTCTCTCAAATCCAATCAAGTGTGCCACTTTGGCAGTCACAACCCAATTGAATTATCGAAACTCTCTCATATAAGGATTATATCTTTATGACTCACATTCACATTTTATGTGTGATTTTAGACTTGATGACAGGGGCTGTTTGTCACTAAAACCACAAGCCATGCTAATTGTATTGCTCCATCCACTAATACTCACCATTAATAAATCAACACTACACATATTCCACAAGTGATGATATAATCATAAGCATGCAGTTGTATTTCCAAAATCATATAGAGAAATACATGAAAATACGCCAAATTACCCCAAAATAACGTATCTTAGGGTTTCACATGCATTTTCACATCCTTAAAGGCACACAAAAATGCAAATAATCATACCACAAGATAGGAAATTCACATACGAGCACGGCGATATCAACCACGCACCGAACGGACGTCGCACGCGCCCTCACGCGCCGCTGGAGTGTGCAGCACGTGAGCGGCACGCGCTGGCGTACCGAACCGGTCCGAAAACCGGTTTACCGGTCTGACCGGTCAACAGTCGAACCGGTCAACGGTCGGGTCACCCGGTCAACGGTCAACCGGTCGGGTCAACCTGGTCAACGGTCACCCGGGTCGGGTCGACCCGGTCAACACCCGGTCGGGTCTGTGGTGACGTCATCGATGACGTCACATGCCACGTGGCGGCCGCACGTAAGGCGGCTTATGTGACGTCATCAAGACGTCACCACCGACACGTGTTGGCGGTGGCGAAACCGCTAAGGCGGTCTGCGCGCGTGGCGACGCGTGTCGGTCCACGCATCGGCGCGCATGCGCGTGCGAGGTGGCTCGGCGGCGCGTGGTGCCGCCTCCGAGCTCCGTCTCGGCGCGTGGTGGCGCGTGCGGCCGTTCCCGGGATCGTCTAGAGGCGTTCTACATACCAAAATGCTCGTATTGAAGAGGAGAAGCCAAATATGCAATAAAAAACCACTTTCATCGGACCAAAAATCAAGAAAATCAAGCTTAAAGGTCCGAGCTAGAGCCAAGTTCGAATTAGGTACAGGCAGCTTATTTTAACAAGTAAATATGTTCGAGTTCTAGTTTATGCAGGCTCTGATACCAAATGTAGGCCGACTGAACGTCTTCCCAATATCAACATAGCTAGAAAACTCGAACATCAGAAGATCAGGGACGAGGGTTTGTGTACCTGATTTTGAGTTCATTGTTCTTGGAGCTAAATAACAGCAATGCAAGCTTCAATGCTAAAGATCTTCTCCTCTATCACCCTCGATTCCTAGCTCGATGAGACCGCCACTCTCTATTTTCCTTATGTGAGTTCAGAAAGAATTTTGGAAGAAGTCAGGGCTAGAGGAGGGACCTCAGCGCTATTTATAGAGTTTTGGACGGACCCTCTCATCACGGGCCGGGCCCAACTCGGCCCACACAAGCCAGGCCCATATTCGATTGCTAAGAAACTTTATATGCTACTTTATCAGATCAACTCCGTAAAAACGGTCAATTACAATCTCAATTAATGTAGCCCACATCAGGAAAATTCTTACACTCTTGTGATTCCAGGCAAGTCGACCATGGTCAAGTCCGGGACGCCATACTTCTTGACGACCAGAGTCAGTGGGGTGTTCGATATGCCCTTCCCACGGCCCGCCATCTCCTCGGTGGTGGCATTAATAGCTTCCGAGATGTGGTCCTCGTCGGTGTGGACAACTTTGCTGTTGAACTCGAGGTAGAGCTCAGGGCGATCGGCGTAATAGATGCCTTGGAGCCGCATAATGAGAGGGACGCAGGTGCAGATGCCCTGCCCCCGCGGTAGGCTGATGCCGGCGAGGGACTCCAGGACGCTCGACTTGCTAGAGGACTGGTCGCCGACAACAACGATGGTGGGGAGCTGGATGCCTTCCTTCATAACCATGAGGTTCCGCAGCCTGTCGACAGCGTCGAGAAGAGGGCGGATTCTGTCATTGTAGGAGGCAGCAAGTGGCTGCGCGTGGGAGACTGACACGGTGAGGGCCAGGTTTTCGCCATCTTTGGCGGAGGGGTTGACGATGATCCTCGACTTATTCTTCTTCTTGCCGCCTCCAGCCGTTCTCTCTCTCTCTCTCTCTCTCTCTCTCTCTCTCTCTCTCTCTCTCTCTCTCTCTCTCTGTGGGTGATGAGTGATGTGAGAATCGAATGCAAGACGTGCATGAGGGAGACGGGAAGCGGTGTGATTTATAGGGAGAATCGACGCATGCATGTGAACGGACATCTGTCGGTTAATTAGCTAATGGACAGGATACAATCATCAAAATTGCTGATAAAGTATCAACTTTCTTCTATGGAGGCGTTCGGTCTTTCGATGCGAGGAAGACGAAAGAGCGACGACGGATTCGAAAAGAAGAGGAAGAAGAAGCGATGGCTGTTCCTCCTTTGTCTTCGGTGTTTTCCGCGGACGAAATGATGACTGATTGTCTCCATGAGCGTCTGGCCTGGTTTTCTCTGGGCTCGATGCAGGGCCATGCAAGAAGACGAAGAGACCTACCTACACTGCAGACCGTAGAATTGCTAAAGGGGAGGAGAGATGAGGTTGAAACTTAATCTTTGTTCAGAAGACAAATACATAACATAAAAATAACATTAAAATAGGATCTATAACTACTTATTTTCTGTGTAAAGCACTTACTTTACTAACTCCTAAAAACTAGGACAATTAACACACAAATTAACTAAACGTGACTCCATTAATTCCTAAAGATTAGAATAACTGAAAAACCAAATCAAAAAAACGTGCAGAAAGAAACAACTATTATTTCAATACAAACCGCATGCTTGCATGGCCGGGAAGATAAGAGAAACTTTATAGCATGTGTAAAACTACATGTGTGTGACAGGTTGATTTGCAACGGATGAAAATGGAAAACTCATCTAGGGTCAAAGGGATTATACACTAATTAATCTCGATTAAGAATATTATTACTGTAATATATCTTTAAGGATTGAGTGATTGACATACTTGTTTCTACGATAAAATGCCCAAACCCTAACAAAAATGAGCGCAAGAACCTCGCCTTCCGCTCGAAACTCAATTGTTGTCCGCTGAACATCAGAGGATAAAGTATTTCCTATGTTGATATACTGTTTTAATGTCGTATGAGGTAGATCCCCTCGCCTATTAGTAATTTGAGTGTGGATTAAAGGGCTTTCACTTTCCATCAATTTGATACCCAACTCAGTCATAAGTTAATGTTACTAGGCTCAGCAAGTCTGTAACAAACTTAATATTATGTTACATAGCTAAATTAGTTTGTTAGAAAAAATGTGTAGCTTCTACAGTTTCGTATGTATTATAAATGTCCCGTGTTTATATAAATTGCCACCTAGCTAAATATCATTGAATGATTTAGGTAAATTTTATCGTAAGGAAACTGTGCGAAACTCTATTACCTTGGCTTCATTTGGTTTGGTACTTAGTTAATGTGATTTTGATTAATGATGCGTTTGTTTCACTAAAAATTTCATGATAAGGAAAAGTATTTTTCATAGAAATCATTCTTAAGGGTAGTGGTTAGTCTTCATTTGTTTGGTAGTTTTTATTTTTTTGCTTTTTTGGTGTCAATTTGTTTGGTAATTTAGTATAAGTGATTTTTTCTTCTTGCTGGAAAGGGAAATCATTTTTCCCCTATTCGAAGCTTCTTGCTTTCAATCTATGAAAAACGTTTACTATAAATCAATGTTTTCATCCGAAAAAGCGGACCCAAAATATCAAATATATAAAAAAGAAAATGGGATGAGGGGAATGGAAATTGAAAATACAATAGGAAAAAGAGAAAATCTTAAGATTGGCCGCCATCAATTCTCTCACCGATCAAGAACCTATCCGGCCCACTAACTCGCCCTAATGTTGTATTTAATGCTGCTTTTCAATACAAATGTTGACTTTGGCACCTCTTCTGCTTCTCTTTTTCTTATCGTTTGTCAGTCATTTTCTTTAAAACATATATATAATATATACATATAATATATATCTTTCCTTCTTTGGCGCAACGCAAAACGCAGAAACAGATAAAGCAATTGGCGCAAGAAAGCTCGTAACTTTTCAACCATAAATGTCGTCCATGAACTCAAGGCAAGCTGTACATCAGAACTCATCACCACCATCACCTCCTCCTCCTCCTCCTCCTTCTCCTCCACCATCTTAACTTAAGCTATACACACAAGAAAAGCACGCAGACCACACGCGCACACACTGCTAAGCCCCAGCACTAGTCCCTAGCCGCCGAGCTGATCGGCCCAGGCGTCGATGACGTCCTCGTCGTCCATGCCGACATCCTCCGCCGACTTGGTTTCCACGACCCGGGTGCCCTCGTAGGTGAACCGCACGGCGTCGTACGGGAGTCCCCTGCGAGAGCAGTAGTCGGCCATGAGGGCCCCGAGCGGCACGCGCCGGTCCAGCAGGTAGCACACGTCGTCCTCCTTCTGTTTCTGCACGCGGAGGATGATGGGGTCAGGCCGGCTGTTCTCGCAGCCCACCGATGACAGGATCACCAGCTGCGTCTCCGTTCCGGCAATGCCCATCGTTGAATACAGAGAGAGATGATGGAGGTGTCTCGTTTCTTTCTTCTGCTCCGCGATCTGCCGTTCATTTTGACATGCGATTAAGTTTGCCTGAGGAGCAGCAGCTTTGCTGCACCAACGGTTGCCGAGTGACCGCTCCATGCTAATTCTGCAAAGGGAGCGGCTAGCATGAGACCGTTCACTGCAGAATGACAGAAATGTGCCAGCCACGGATCCCTTTTTATACACGTAGCTGATGGATAGAATGCAATCATTAATTGCTGACGAATTATTTATCTTTCTTCAATGGAGACGTTTAGTGTTTCGATGCGACGAGGATGAAATAGCGACCACGGATCAGAAAAGAAGAAGAGAGAAGAAGAAGCGATGGCCGCTCTTTCTTTGTCTTCGGTGTTTTCCGCGGACGAGAGTGACGACTGAATGATCTCCAAGGTCGTTTGGCCTGGTTTTCTCAGGGCTCGATGCAGGTTGATTTACAACGGATGATAATGGAAAACTCATCTAGGGTCAAGGTGATTATTACACTAATTAATCTTGATTACGAAGATCATTACCGGAGTACTTTTTAAGGATTGAGTGACTGGCATACTTGTCTCTATATTTAAAGGTCGAAACCCTAATGAAAATGAACGCAAGCCCTCCGCTCGAAGCTCGTTTCTCATCCACTAAATGTCGGAAAAGAAAGTATTTGGTGTATTAAATTACCATCCTGATGTTGCCCGAGGTGGATCTCCTCACCTATTAGTAATTTGTTTATGCATTACAAGGCTTTAACATTTCATCAATTCGATATTTCACTCGGTTACAAGCTAATGTTACTGAGCTTGGCAAGTGTATAACAAACTTAATGTTATATTATTTAGCTAAATTAGTTTGTTAGAAAAGGTGTGGCTTCTACCATCTCATCTGTATTATAAATTTTCCACGTTTTTATAAATTGCTATCTAGTTAAATATCTTTGAATGATTTACGTAAATTTTATCATGTATACATATATATATATATATATATATATATATATATATATATGTATATGTAGGGGTGTGCATGGTCCGGGCAGGCGGTTCCCAACCTAGAACCGGGAACCGCCCGCTAAGGACCGGTTCCGAAAAATTGGAATCGGGATCCATCCGGGAACCGGACCGTCGGTCTGGTCCGGTTTCCGGGTGGATCCATGGAACCGATCTTGACGCGAAACAATTTTGGTTTTCAACATAGAATGACTACGTGACATCAAAGCAAGCCAAATAAAGAAAAACCAAATTTAAGTACGTGGAGATGTGGACGGCGGGAGAAGTAAATGTAGCGAAATGGTAATAGGATTAGGAGCCGAAGACGAAGGGAGTGAGATGAGATCTAGGGTTTCTTTTAGTAATTTTTTTTTTTAATATTAAAAAGGTTCCGGTTCGGTCCGGGTGGACGGGCGGGCGGATCTGCCCATGGAACTGGGAACCGAACCGGTACCCACCGGTTCCCATAAATTGGAATCGGGAACCGGACCGGTTCCCTTAAGAACCGCCGGTTCCGGGCAGTTCCGGTCCGGTTCCGGGTGGTCCGGGCGGTCCGGGCATTTTGCACACCCCTATATATATATATGTATGTTTATATGTATGTATATAAAGAAAATGTGCAAAACTTTATTAACTTGGCTTCATTTGGTTTCGGGACTTAGTTAATGCAATTTTGATTCATGTTCATTTGATTGACCAAAAACTTCATAATAAAGGAAAATTTTTTCTATAGAAATCATTTTTGAGAAAAATGGTTAATTTTCATTTGTTTGGTAATTTAAGAAAAATGATTTTTTTTTTCTCGTTAGAAGAAAAAATCATTTTCCCCAATCTAAGTTTTTTGCTTCCAGTACAAGGAAAATATTTTCCATAAATTAATTAGTTTTCTGTCATCCAAACACTAAAAAGTCGGAAAATAATTTTCCTTCAAATAAACGGACTCTAAATTTTAAATATACACAAAAATGGAAAAGGGGAATGGAAATTATTTTTTTTTTTTTTTTTAATTGTCTTTGAACGGAAATAATTTAATCCGGTCAAAAAGACAATGGAATAAAGAATGCCACGCGTTGAACATCAATAAGCTATCCAGCCCACTAACTCGCACTAATCTTATAGTTAAGTGATGCATGTGAATACAAATGCTGACTTTGGTACCTCTGCTGTTTCCTTTTTCTTTTCGTTCTTCATATATATATATTAAAAAAAATTATCTTTCCTTTTTATTCCTGAAAAGAATTTACAAATCTTTTCTTTCCTTTTTTTTTTCTTCTTTTTCATTATTTGTCAAATCTATTATTAGTAAATGCTTGTTGACTTTCAATTTATTATCTAAGCATAGAAGTGCACTTTTTTTTATTATTTTGAATTGATCATTAAATATACCATTTACGAGTCTATTACATGAAATTCATATTTAGAAAAAGAAATTAGGATATTGTGACGTTATTGGCACATGCAATGATTGATCTTAACTTTGATGACACTTGATTAAATTTTAATGAGAACGTTATTTTTCAAAACAAAGATATTGATGTTGAAATAATGTGTTAATTGGAAAATTTGTTATATAGAAAATTGAGTTTTCATTAGGGAATAGAAAAAGGAGAGAGAGCCAGTATCAATCTCATATAGGCCTCTCGTATTTACAAGTTTTTTTTGTTGTCGTCAATTTCTTATATTTTTCCGATTCTTAACTTGTATGTTTTGTCTCCATATCTTATATCTTTTTCCATCTTTTATCAATTATTTGCACATTTTCTAAAGTGGATTGAAATTTATTTTCGTTCTATTTGCATCTTTAGGTGATTTCATTTTTTTTTTTATCTTTCTCTAGAAATGCAAAGGCATTTTAATCTCTTTTTTAAATAATTTTTTATTTCCTAAGATATATGCCCTTTTTCAAAAGAAATTTTGTCTCATTCTTGTCTAGGTAATATCATAAATTTCTATACCTTTATCATGTCACCATCAATTTGGTGCCATTGGAATATGCTTGTTGCTTATTCATCTTTCATTGGCTGGGCTAGACACGTGAACCCTATCTGACATGCCAAATGACAACATTCATTTATAAATTTTGTTAGTTTCAGGTTACTAATTTCGCAAAATTTTTTAAATGTTATGAGACTCAATTGTGATAGAGCTAGTATAAGCACCTAGAGGGGGTGAATAGGTGTAAAAACAATATTTTCGAGATAAGTGTGCAGCATTCAATAATAGATAAAGAGATGAGAGTTTTTCTCTTAACAAGATTCGATCAAAGTAAAAGAGGGTAGGGAAGATAATATGAACACAGAGATTATAGTGGTTCGGCTTATTCCAAGCCTACGTCAACTCTTCCGCATTGACAGCCCACCGGCTGGATTTCATTATGAACAAAAGAGTTGTTACAGAAATGCTCTTCCTTGATTCCACAGAGTAGAGACTCTACTACACTTCCTCAAGGTCTCTCAAAGATATAGACTCTCTTTTGTGTATAAGATATCGCTCAACAATTTAATTGACTAAGAACAAAGAGCTTCAGACTTTGGAATTCTTCTATCGTCCACACCTCGAACAACTAGAACGTCTTCCTTATATACTCCTTTATGCCATCATACCCGTTGGCACTTACCAAAGGAATTCTTCCAATCTACCCGTTGGACAGAATCAATTAGAAAGATCTTCGAGCTATTTAAGAAACATGACGATAATCCATCAATCATGCTTGCCCATACAATCAGGATCTTGGTTTCCATAAGTAGGACCTTCAAAGTATACTTCATCAATCATCGGATCCAATCATCCCTGAATCAATCTTGATTTGAATAAAAGATTCCGACATGCTATATCCAGCCAAGAGATTTTCTCCAGTCGATAAGGTCAAATCCTTAATGAAACATCCAGTTCTGGATAAGCCTTCATCGACGGTCTAGAGACTGTCAATGAGATAGACTTTGAGTCTTGAGTCTGGCGATAGACTCTGAGTCTTGAGTCTAGCGATCCGGAGGTCTTCAGACTTTGATGGAAGAGTCTACAAGTCTTCAGACTAGACTGATGGAAACGTTTTGTCAGCTTCAAAATACTCAAGGACGATTTCTCCAACAATCTCCCCCTTTTTGACGGTGACAAAACTTTCCTGCAGATTTGGATATCTTTGACCTGCAAAACATTACTTAGACAAATATGGATATCTCACAAAAATAAGAGGCTTAGTAATAACACTAAAATCTGCATCCACAGAAGATAGGTTAGTCTTGTAAATGAACAAAGCCATGAGATAACAATATTATTTAAGACAAATAAATGTTCAAGCAGTCAAATCCAAAACCAGTCCAAAACTTCCAAAACCAAACAACCAAACACAAAAGACAAGTTAAACAACGAATCTGCACCACATCTCTCCCCCTTTTTGTCATCATTAAAAAAGGTAGAGATGAAAAGAGAATAAAAATTAAGATTGCTTGGGAACACGAACAAGCTGGAAATCTCCCATTGATTTGGACAATCCCTTCCAGCTTTTTCAAATCCTCCTTCAGTTGCACCACATTTTCTCCCTTAGCATTTAATTGGACTTGACGAGCAAGGGCTTGAATTTGATCATGCAAAGAAATTGAAGAGGTTTGTCCTGCATTTTTTAAGTTCTGTACTTCGCATCCCAGAGCATATATTTGACCTCGCATCTCCAGGAGAACATCAAGAATTCTGCGAAAGTCTGCCGAATTATCAGTCTGAGTACTAGCTTCTGCACGATCAGATTGAGTATGTGCAAATGAAGGCAGATCAGCATGGTCACGCAGATTGGGCGATGAAATATCATGTTCCTCCTCAGGAAATTGAGAAGCATAGATGTCCTCTGGATTGGCTAGAGAACGACTTATTCCTTCACTGGTGACAGGGAATGAGGACGTTCCTCTTTTCTCAGGATCTCCCCCTGTTTCCATGCCTTCAGTTGGAGAAAAGTATTCATCTTGCTCTGTTTCCTCTCTCTCTCTTTCTTCTTCTTCCTGAATTCTCTCCTCCTCTGCATCTCTCTCTCCTCTGCCTCTTTCTCCTCTGCTTCCAATTCTTCTCTTTCTTCAGATCTCTGCTCTGTCTCAACAGAGTCTTTTTCTTGTTGCTCAGTTAAACTTGGAACAGGACGACTCAAATTCTTCAAAGCCAATGCAGAAATAGTGATATCATCCTCATCCTCTTCATCCTCAATGATGAGAGCTCTTCTTTTCCTTGAAGGAGCAACCATGGGCTCCTTCCTTTTCCTCTTTGCAGCCGAAGATAAAAGATGAGTCTTGACAGGAGTTTTCTCCTTGAATTTCTCCAATGCCTTGTTGAGTTCCTTCAGACGCATTTTAGTGACCATTCTCAGTCCCACCACCATGTGATCGCACGTTCGAACACAGAAAATCCGGAGAGGCTGAACGTTCAAATGTCTGAATAATTTGGTCACAAGAGCTGCATACGGAAGTTGACCATTGTCTTTCACCACTGCTCTATACATGTGGAACATGATAGTGTGTGGAAGAGAGAACTTTTTGCCCATATTGATGGCATACATCAATTTTGCCTTCGAGTTTGAAACATCTGTCTTTGAAGTTGACTTTGGTCTAAGACAGTTAATCACAATCTTGTGAAGTAGAATGTTGGACGCATTCATTCTTGAATAAGAAATTTTTTCTTCCGTCTTTCTATCCTTAACAAGCTCCAACGTTGCACGAGCAATAGACACTTTGATGGGTTGATATCTTCCTCTTTCCACTCCAATCACATCAGACAGTGTATTCATGTCAACCACATAGTCCTGATCTCGAACACTAAAAGTGAATCTATCCGCATTCAAAAAACTGAGATTCGAATAGAAATAAGCAGTAAGTTCAGCATGACTTTCTGTAGGATCAGAACAAAATTGTTCGAGTTGAAGAATATTGAATTTTTCCCGCAGATTGATATTCACAGAGTCAAGAAAATCAAAATCCACACTCCTAGGGTTTATCACCCCACGCTTCAGCAACTTAGAGTACAGTTGCTTGTGATCATCCGTTCGAAACAAATCCGTCCTTTTAGCTCGGATTTTTGCTGCAATGCCCATTCTTGGTTTAAACTCACTATACATCCTGTCATCATCATTTCCATCTGGTTGACTCAGCCCTCCAACACGTGGATCAATTGGGATGTTTGCAAATGCCTCATCCGCCGAACCAACATGGGCAATTCCCAATCGTTCCATTGTGCGTAAAAAGAATGTTTCATTTCTAAACCCTTTATCCTTCAGAAATTCATTAATGTAGTTCAATGGAGTACCACTCCTCTTTAAAGCACGATAAAGCTTGTAGGTAAAAGCAGGCTTAAGAGTTCTTACGGGATCTGCGTCTTCAATGATTTCTTCCTCTTCTTGATGTACAGCATTCTGAGGACTAGATGGAGGAGATGGACGCTGCTGAGAATGTTGTGGGCTCTGCTGCTGTCTAAGAGAATCTTCTTCCTCGGTGAGATCAAAGTGCGTAGGCCCCTCTTGCATTTGCTGTGGTCCCCTGTTCGCGATTCTGGAGGACTTTCTTTGGGACGACATATCTCACAGTCTTTAAGAGATTCCAAGCTTGTTTTCCAAGAAAGATGACAACTTTTCGAGGAATAAACAAGAAAAGAAGATAGAAGTGGAAGAACGATGCTATCTTAGGGTTTTTGTGAGAAGAAAAAATCAAGGAGGAACCACCAGTATATAAAGCAGTCGAAACGAGGCATACGAATCGCCGTAATATAAAGATGCATTTTTAAAAAATAACTGCATTTTCAAAATATTAGACAACTGTCTTTTTTATTAAAACAAACTTCTTTTTCGAAAGGAGAGATTCAAATAATCACAGAATTAGAAATAATCAAGTTCGGATAGATGATTGTACCTTTTCAAGATTTAATTTGAGAGATAATAAAAACTTACAGTCATGAGTCTTGATCATCTGAGTCTGAGAGTCTTTCAGACTTTTAGACTTGAGTCTAAACCTCTTCAGACTTTAAGATATTGAGTTTGGAACGAATAACTTCAAATTGATTTTTCTCCAAAGGCTTTGTAAAAATATCTACCAGTTGATTCTTTGAATTGATAAACTAAATAGTAACTTCTCCATTTTGAACATGATCTCTAATGAAGTGATGTCGAATTTCTATATGTTTTGCTCTTGAGTGAAGAATCGGATTCTTGGTGAGATTGATTGTGCTGGTGTTGTCACATTTGATTTCAGTACAAGAATCTTCAAATCCAAAGTCTCTTAGCTGTTGTTTTTTCCACACAATTTGTGAGCAACAACTTCCAAGAGCTACATACTCTGCTTCTGCTGTAGAAAGAGCTACTGTACTTTGCTTCCTTGAAAACCAAGACACTGTCCTGCTTCCAAGTAGTTGACAGGTGCCCGAGGTACTCTTTCTATCAATTCTTCATCCGGCTAGGTCTGCGTCAGAGTATCCAAGAAGAGTAAAGTCTCCTTCTTTAGGATACCGGAGACCTATTTTTAAAGTTGAGGCAATGTATTTGATAATACGCTTTGTAGCACTTAGATGAGATTCTTTAGGGTCTGATTGAAATCTGGCACAAATGCAAACGCTGAACAAAATGTCAGGTCTAGAAGCAGTAAGATAAAGAAGTGAGCCAATGATACTCCAGTATAGCTTCTGATCAACTTTCTTCCCTTCTTCATCTTTGTCTATCTTCAAGGAACTTGACATTGGTATGTCAGTCTTTTTGCAATTCTCCTGCCCAAACTTTTTGACAAGTTCTTTGGCATATTTTTCTTGATGAATAAAAGTTCATTTCTTCAGTTGTTTCACTTGAAGCCCGAGAAAGAAGGTTAGTTCACCCATCATGCTCATTTCAAACTCATCCTGCATAGACTTAGAGAATTTCTTGCACAGACTTTCATTAGAAGATTCAAAAATAATATCATCAACATAAATTTGAACAAGTAGAAAGCTTTTGCTTTCTCTTTTGATAAACAAAGTAGTATCTACTTTACCTTTGACAAAGCCATTTTGAATTAAAAACTTACTTAGTCTATCATACCAAGCTCGAGGAGCTTGCTTTAATCCATATAAAGCCTTTTTCAGTCTGAATACAGAGTCTGGTTTTTTTGGGTTCTCAAAACCGGGTGGTTGTTCCACATAGACTTCCTCTTGGATAAATCCATTTAGGAAAGCACTTTTGACGTCCATTTGGAATAACCTGAAATTCTTATAACAAGCATAAGTAAGTAATAATCTAATTGCTTCTAACCTTGCTCTTTGGAGCATAAGTCTCATCATAGTCTATCCCTTCTTCTTGCGTATATCCCTTGGCTACGAGTCTTGCTTTGTTTCTTACGACCTTTCCTTCTTCGTTCATCTTGTTCCGAAAACCCATTTAGCCCCAATGATAGATTTACCTTTTGGTTTAGGAGTCAATTCCCGAGACATCATTAATGTTGAATTGCCTGAGTTCTTCTTGCATAGCTTCAATCCAACTTTCATCGGTTAAAGCTTCTTCTATGCTTTTGGGTTCTATTTCAGAAATAAGAGCCACAGCACTAGACTCTTCGCGCCTTTTGGATCTTGTGCGAATTCCTTCATTAATATCGCCAATAATGAGATCTTTGGGATGACTAGATTTATACTTCCAGTTGCTGTTTGATTTGTCAGACTGTTGATCTTTTTCCTCATTTGAATCTTCGACAATCATTTGTTGCTGGTCTTTTGAAGTCTAAGTTGCTTCTGTAGATTTAAACTTTGTAGAGTCTGGAGCAGGTTCAGTATCTTCAAGTTGAGTCTGAATTGAAACAATTTGCATAGAGTCTTGAAATTTGACATTCATTGATTCCTCCACAGATTGAGTCTTTTTGTTGTATACTCTGTAAGCTTTGCTTGTGATAGAATATCCAAGGAAAACTCCTTCATCTGATTTTTCTTCAAACTTATCAACTCGATCATTTGCATTTTTAAATATAAAACATTTACATCCAAACACATGAAAATATGAAACAATGGGCTTTTTTTTCTTTGAATAGCTCATAGGGAGTTTTCTCGAATAGGTCTTAGAAAAACTCTATTAATAATATAACATCTTTAGAAACAGATTCAGCCCAAAAGCGTGAAGATATGTTACTTTCAATTAAAAGAGTTCTAGCCATTTCTGAAGCGACCTATTCTTTCTTTCCACGACTCCATTTTGCTCGGAGTGTATGGAGAGGAAAATACATGCTGAAAACCAGATTCATCACAGAATTTTGTAAAGTCTTGATTTTCAAATTCACCTCCATGATCTGTCCGAATACTTGAAATAACATATCCTTTTTCATTTTGAACCTTTTTGACAAACTTTTCGAAATGAGAAAAGGTTTCAGATTTACTTGCTAGGAAATAAACCCAAGTGAATCGTGAATAATCATCCACAATTACTAAACAATACTTCTTACCTCCAATGCTCTGTGTTCTGGTAGGTCCAAAGAGATCCATATGCAAAAGCTGCAGAACACGATTAGTGGAAACTTGATTTATTGGTTTGAATGAGTTTCTTACTGTTTTCCCAACACACATGGTGTGCATAGATCAGACTTTTTATATGACATGATTGGGTAGACCACGGACAAGCTTCTTTGCTGAAATTTTGGCTATTTGCTTCATGTTAATATGCCCAAGCTTTACGTGCCACAAATTTGCTTCTTCTTGAATAGAGATTAGACATTGGGTTTCATCTCGGTTTGACATCCAGAAGATAGATATTTCCATGTCTTCGACCCAAGAAAGATCGAGATAAGTCTTTCTTGGTTCTGAACAAATTCCTTCTTGAAAATTGATTTTAAAACCAGTGTCGCACACATTGACCGATACTTAGCAAATTATAGTTGAGTCCTTCTACTAAGGAAACATTACTAATCATGAGGCTTCCAATCTTTGAGTTCCGTATCCTACAATTCTTCCTTTTTGTTTCCTCCAAATGAAACTTTTCCACCATTAACTTGAACAAGCTTTAAGAAGCGAGCTTGAATCTCCGTCATATGCCTCGAGCATCCACTATCCAGGTACCATTTAATCTTTTTCTTGATAGTGACTTGCATTTAGAAAAGAAACTCAAACTTTCTTTGGTACCCATACTTTCTTGGGTCCTTTGGTGTTAGTACTATATATAGTCTTTGCCCATACCTTCTTAACGGGTTTCCAAACCATTTGACATTCTTTCTCAAAATGATCTGAGCTATTGCACTTAGAACATCTAAGACCTTTGCGACCTACGAATTTACAATAACTTTTTGGAAATGATTTTTGTAAGCATTTCTTGTAGGTCTTTGCTTGATTCTTTCCTTTACTTTAGGAAAATCAATTAGAGGAATTGCTTTAGCAGACATTCCTAAACCTGATTTGTTGAAATAAGGTCTTTGAGCAGAAAGAATTTTTTCAAGTTTCTCAGATCCTATAGAAAATTTTTTAGCAATATTTGAGATGTCATTTTTCAAGAATGCATTTTCTTTTGAAAGGTTGTCTTCATTTTCTTTCAAAGCAGTAACATTTTTGTCTAAACTTTTGATCTTTTCTTTCCAAACATTTTCTTGTTGTTTTAGTACAGAATTTTCTCTCTTAAGTTTAGAAATTCTTTTAAGAGAGGTTTTAAGACTTAGACACAATTCATCAATGTATCTAGAAACTTTAGTAGGGATTTTCAAGTTTCTTACCTTGATTTCACCGTCTCGAATCGAGTCTTTGTTTTGAGTCGATTGTGCCATGAGACAAATGTTGGCATAATCATCATCACTTTCTTCACATTCTGTATCACTCCAAGTTTTTGCTTTGAATTCCTTTCGAGATTTCTCAGCTTTTCCTTTCTTCTTCTTCAGAAGGGGACAGTTGGGTCTGATATGTCCATTTTTCTTACATTCAAAACAGACTACATCTCTATGGGATTCTTCATCCTCAATAGACTTACTCTGTTGCTTTTGGAAGCTCTGTTTCTTTGGATTGAATCTTCTTCCTTTTCTGTTTAGCTTTCTGAATCTTCTTATCATGAGAGCAAGCTCTTCATCATCCATGTCGTTTTCAGAATCTGTGACATCAGAATCATCATTAGACTTTAATGCAATGGATTTCTTACCTTTAGGATCTTCATCTTCATTGATTCGATCCACTTCATAAGACTGAAGAGTCCCAACCAATTCATCGACGGAAAGTGGCATAATTCTTTGTGTCTCTCTTATTGAGGTTTTTATGTGATTTCAATCCTTGGAGAGTCCACGCAGTAGCTTGTTTACTTTCATGGGATCTGAAATTGGTTGACCTTGATTTTCAAGACCATTCACGATATCTGTAAAACGACTAAAAATGTCAGTGATAGATTATCCTGATTTCATTTTGAATGCTTCGTATTGACCGAGCAGAATATTGATTCTGGTTTCTTTCACTCGATCAGTTCCTTCATAAGTGATGTGTAATCTATCCCAGACTTCTTTAGCTGTAACACAAGAATATATTCTGTTATATTCAGTAGGTGATAATGCACAATATAAAGAATATATAGCTTTTGCATCAAGAGCTTGTCTTTTGGTCATCTCTTCTTGAGTCATTTCGCTAGACTCAACAGTTTCTTTTCCTCTTTCTAAGACGGGTGCAGCTTTAGGAATAATTCATTTGTCTACTACATCCCATTCCAGAGGATCCTTTGATCTTAAGAAAGCCTTCATCTTGTTTTTCCATATGTTGTAATCCTTCCCATCAAAATAAGGTGGTCTGGTATTGCTTTGCCCTTCAACCAATCCTGGAGCCAACATACTAGCCATGGATCTTTAACTCTAAAGTAAAACACTTCAATTTAAATGAGTACACAAGCTCTGATACCAATTGATAGAGCTAGTATAAGCACCTAGAGGGGGGTAAATAGGTGTAAAAACAATATTTTCGAGATAAGTGTGCAGCATTCAATAATAGATAAAAAGATGAGAGTTTTTCTCTTAACAAGATTCGATCAAAGTAAAAGAGGGTAGGGAAGAGAATATGAACATAGAGATTATAGTGGTTCGGCTTATTCCAAGCCTACGTCAACTCTTCCGCATTGACAGCCCACCGGCTGGATTTCACTATGAACAAAAGAATTGTTACAGAAATGATCTTCCTTGATTCCACAGAGTAGAGACTCTACTACACTTCCTCAAGGTCTCTCAAAGATATAGACTCTCTTTTGTGTATAAGATATCGCTCAACAATTTAATTGACTAAGAACAAAGAGCTTCAGACTTTGGAATTCTTCTATCGTCCACACCTCGAACAACTAGAACGTCTTCCTTATATACTCCTTTATGCCATCATACCCGTTGGCACTTACCAAAGGAATTCTTCCAATCTACCCGTTGGACAGAATCAATTAGAAAGATCTTCGAGCTATTTTTTAAGGAACATGACAATAATCAATCAATCCTGCTCGCCCATACAATCAGGATCTTGGTTTCCATAAGTAAAACCTTGCAAGTATACTTCGTCAATCATCGGATCCAATCATCCCTGAATCAATCTTGATTTGAATAAAAGATTCCGACATGCTATATCCAGCCAAGAGATTTTCTCCAGTCGATAAGGTCAAATCCTTAATGAAACATCCAGTTCTGGATAAGCCTTCATCGACGGTCTAGAGACTGTCAATGAGATAGACTTTGAGTCTTGAGTACGCGATAGACTACGAGTCTTGAGTACAGCGATCCGGAGGTCTTCAGACTTTGATGGAAGAGTCTACAAGTCTTTAGACTAGACTGATGGAAACGTTTTGTCAGCTTCAAAATACTCAATGACGATTTCTCCAACAAATTGCACTCTCATGACATCACAAGTATTAAAAATTAATTGTACTTTTTGAAGGTTTTAGAACTTAATTATATTTTTGTGACAAGTCTTGGAATTTTCAGCACATTTATCCCATATAAATATTAAATTAGTAAGGTAAAGTGATAACTAAGTCGATAAAACTTTCATCCATAAAAATCTCTTATTAATTAGATGTATCCATTCTTTCAACATTTTAAGGTCAAAATTATCAGAATTACAAATTCTTTTCCGTTTCCACTTATTTTTCTATTTTACGCACTCTTAATTGTGTGTTTTCTTTGCTAGTAAGAATATTAGATATCTCATTTTAATTTCAAATGAATTACGAGTCTTTGATTAAATCCATCCACATCCCTCCGATAGGTTCCATTTAACCGATCATCACCACCACCACCATCTCCTCCTCCCGCCTCTTCTGAACTTCAGCTATGGACAACGAAAGCACGCAGACTACACCCACAACGCTCACTGATCCCTAAGCTGCACACTGTCACAGGCAAAAAGCCCTAGCTGCTGACCAGATCAGACCAGGCGTTGATGACGTCCCCATCGTCCATGCCCAAATCCTTCGCCGACTCGGCCCCCGGGATCCGCGCGCCATTGTAGGTGAACCGCAGTGCGCCGTACGGCAATCCCCTGAGAGTGCGGTAGTGCTTTTTTTTTTTTTCCTTTTCTTTCTTTTTCTTACTTTTTCTTCTTTTTCACGGGTTAAAAAAAAATAATTAATTAATAATAATAATAAAGAATTTTTTTTAGAATTTATTGGGTTGGTTTGGTTAACCGAATCGATAAAAACCGAACCGGTTAACCGAATCGATAAAAACCGAACCAGTTAAAAAGTTTTGGTTTTTAACGAGAAGCAAACTGAATAAGAACCGAACTGGAAAAAACCATATTTTCGGATCAGTTCGGTTCAGTTTTCGATTCAGTTCGGTTTGGTTTTTGACATTCTTAGTTCATATAATATAAGGGGAGAATATATTCATTTTCTTTTCAAAATTTTCTGATCCCAGCACTACCATAAGCTTGTAATGGCAGACAATTATGGCTGCTAGTGGGTATTTAGAAGGCATCAGCCGTTCTTTGGATAAACTTTGACACTAAGGGCGCGCATGACAAAATTTTTGGAATAGAAATCAATCTCTGGCCAGAAATTGATTTTTCAATTTCTATTCCATTGATGAGTTTTTGAGGAAAGAAACGTGTTTGATAACAATTCAAAATTTCTACTTCTGAAATAAAAATTCGTTTGATAACAAAATAAAATTTCTATTTCTAGGAGCAGCAATGACCGGCGTTTGGTGGCCGGAGTCCGACGTTCGGCGATCGGCGTTCGGTGACCGGCGGTGGGCGGCCAAAGTCTGGAGTCCGACACCGGAATCCGGCGACCGGCAACTGGCGTCCAACGTCCGGAGTTCAACGTTTGACGTTCGACATCTAGAGTCCGGCAACAGGAGGGTGACGATAGGTGGCTAGTGGCCGGAGTCTAGCGGTGGGTGGTGGGAAGCCGACATCCGGCGGCCGGTTGTGAGTGGCGGACAGTCGCCGATGAACATCCAGTGGTTGGTGATGAGCCTTTAGCATCCAATTATTGGCAATGAGCAACCAACGACTGATGGTTGTTCGGCATCCGATGACTGGCGGTTGGCAACGGGCGTCTGGAGTGCGGTGGCTGGGCCGGTGGCGGGCGGCTAGCAACCAGCGACGAGCGTTCGGCATCCCACAGGCGGCAAGTGGGCAACAGGTGGTGACAAGAGTAAACGATGAGAAAAATTTTGATTTCTCATTTATGTTCTAAAAATAGAAAAGCTAAAAATTTTAACGCTCCAAATTTAAAACCGGAATAGAAATCTGTTCCAGAAATAGAAAAATGAAATTGCGTTACCAAACGGATCTCTGTTTCAAACTTATTCAGGAATAGAAAAACAGATAAATAGAGAAATAGAAATTTTGTCATGCGCGCCCTAAGGGGCCAGGCGAACATGATATATAGTTTTGTACCGTGGCAATCCTATGGGCATGTGTTTTATATCAAAGGATGTGGCTTATTGTGCCATGCGATGGTTGTGGCATTGCATGTCTCATTCTCTTGGATAAATCACGAGTTAATCGATAGTCTGCCATAAATATTTTACAATACGTTATTAGTCGAAATTTAAGGGCGGTACATGAGATTGGGTCTTGGATGTTATTGTGCCGTATGTAATGGCCGTGGCATTGCATCTCCCAGGTTCTTTCAATAGTTCTTTAGGGGTATTCTGGTGCACATAGCTTTGGTGAAGAAACAGGCTCGTGTATAGCAGATCCTCAAGTAAAACAAGAAAAAAGACGATGGAATTTAAGTGACACTACTCCAGATTTCACATTCATCATTATCCATCCTAAGAAACCAACTAGCGTAACTGCTTATCATCACTCATTGTAGTTGCCATCGGTAGCGATCCGGTCCATGATCTTCGAGACCACCTCTGCAGACTCCCTCAACAGCTTGACGCTCCTGTTCAGCTTCTCACGCTTAGCTGCCACAGCCGGCGCTTCCTCTAGCATTCTCTCCATACCGCTGCCATTGGGCCCGATCAGCTCGCCCACAATCTCCAGCTCCATCTCCTTGTTAACCAAGTTCTGTACGCTGAACCGCAGATGCAGTGCCGTGGAGTCCACAAACCTCCTCAGCACTATCTTCCAGTATGCGGTCATTCTCATCTTCAGATCGAACGCCTGCTGAATCAGCTGCTTTCGATTCCGGAGATTGCCCACGTCAACCTCCCCGATCCCGAGGAGGACAATGTTGCTAGGCTTAGACTCGTCGTTGATCACCTCCATGAACATGTCTTGCTGGCTCATCAGCTTGTTCCACTCCAACATGTACTCCGGGCTACAAGTGTAGTCAGTGAGCTTCTCCATTTCCACAGTCTCCATCATCCTAATCATCGCCTTCTCCTTCATCCTGCTGATCAGATTGGACGCTGCTCTTCTCATCGAAGACTGAAGCTGAGGATAATTCTCCGAGTGTCGCATCAACACTCTGATCACAACGGCCTCGACGTAGTCCCATACAAGAACCACAAAACTCAGTGGCTTGCTCGATACCCGCTTCACCTTCTGCTGCAAGACGGTGATGAAGGCAGTGCGAGGGAGGAAGTTCGGGAGCCCGATCCCTTTGGCCTCTTCCAGGAGCTCCATTTCCTCCAGCATGAAGTTAAGCCTCGGGTCAATTTCATTGCAGTTTTGGAGCTCATCGGAGTAGTGGTTCAGCATCTCCACTAGCCTGGCAGTGCAGTGCATGTCCTTCTCCTCTGGGTACTCATCGAACTCGCCTCTCAGCAAGACTTTCCTCAACGACTCCTTCACCAACCCCATGATCTGCATGAAGGCCGTCATGGCCTCGGCGACCGAGGACAGATTCTTGGGCATCCTCTTAAGCTCGGCGACATTCGCGTTCAGCTTGTCACTGATCTTCCTGACGATCTCGGGCAAACAATTGGCCATAATGGTGGCTTGAATCTGCATCAGCTTTTGTGCCAAGACAGGCACACCAACGATGGACTTGTCAATCTTGCACAGCTGAGGGTGCATGTCGAACAGGTTCGCCTCTTCGAGCCTCGCTTTTTCGTAGGACTCGTCACCAATCCTATTCCTCACACAGACATAGCCGAGTCCTATATTGACGTCATCGGCGGTCACCTTTTCGTGCAAGCCCTCCGGAGCTTTATCAGCCTTTGTGACGACGGCCAGAGTCCTCTTGCCGGTCTTGTCCACCATCTGCATCACAACAACAAATAATCGTATAGACTCGTTTGCTAGAGTTGTATAAAACAGTCGAGTTCTTAATCGATATGGAAGGTAAGTGTGGCTAGACAGTACTTACTTGTGACATCCTTATGGACTCGCAAGTGGAGAAGTCGACGGTCGCAGACAAAACATTGAGGACGATGCTCTCTTCAGGCCTAATGTACTCCATGATCATCTCCGAAATCTGCTCGTAAATGTTCTCGGGCTGACCGTGCACGGGCACTCTTGTGATTCCAGGCAAGTCGACCATGGTCAAGTCCGGGACGCCATACTTCTTGACGACCAGAGTCAGTGGGGTGTTCGATATGCCCTTCCCACGGCCCGCCATCTCCTCGGTGGCGGCATTAATAGCTTCCGAGATGTGGTCCTCGTCGGTGTGGACAACTTTGCTGTCGAACTCGAGGTAGAGCTCGGGCCGACCAGCGTAAGAGATGCCTTGGAGCCGCATAATGAGAGGGACGCGGGTGCAGATGCCCTGCCCCCGCGGCAGGCTGATGCCGGCGAGGGACTCCAGGACGCTCGACTTGCCAGAGGACTGGTCGCCGACAACAACGATGGTGGGGAGCTGGATGCCTTCCTTCATAACCATGAGGTTCCGCAGCCTGTCGACAGCGTCGAGAAGAGGGCGGATTCTGTCATTGTAGGAGGCAGCAAGTGGCTGCGCGTGGGCGACTGACACGGTGAGGGCCAGGTCTTCGCCATCTTTGGCGGAGGGGTTGACGATGATCCTCGACTTAGAAGAAGTGTTCTTGCGGCCTCCAACCATTCTCTCTCTCTCTCTCTCTCTCTCTCTCTCTCTCTGTGGGTGATGAGTGATGTGAGAATCGAATCCAAGACGTGCATGAGGGAGACGGGAAGCGGTGTGATTTATAGGGAGAATCGACGCAGGCATGTGAACGGACATCGTCGGCCAATTAGATAATGGACAGAATATAATCATTAAAATAGCTGATAAAGTATCAACTTTCTTCGATGGAGGCGTTCGGTCTTTCGATGCGAGAAAGACGAAAGAGCGACGACGGATTCGAAAAGAAGAGGAAGAAGAAGCGATGGCTGTTCCTTCTGTCTTTGGTGTTTTCCGAGGACGAAATGATGACTGATGATCTCCATGATCGTCTGGCCTGGTTTTCTCTGGTCTCGATGCAGGGCCATCATGCAAGAAGACGAAGCGACCTACGCAAACTGCATGCTTGCATGGACGGGAAGATAAGAGAAACTGCATAGCATGTGTAAAAACTACATGTGTGACAGGTTGATTTGCAACGGATGAAAATGGAAAACTCATCTAGGGTCAAAGGGATTATACACTAATTAATCTGGATTAAGAAGATTATTACTGAAATATGTCTTTAAGGATTGAGTGATTGACATACTTGTTTCTATGATCAAATGTCGAAACCCTAACGAAAATGAGTGCAAGAACCTCGCCCTCGCTCGAAACTCATTTGTCGTCTGCTGAACATCAGAGGATAAAGCATCTCCTATGTTGATATACTGTCTTAATGTCGTCTGAGGTAAGATTTGCTCGCCTATTAGTAATTTGAGTGTGGATTAAAGGGCTTTAACTTTCCATCAATTTGATACCCAACTCAGTCATAAGTTAATGTTACTAAACTTGGCAAGTGTGTAACAAACTTAATTTTATGTTACATAGCTAAATTAGTTCGTTAGAAAAAGGTGTAGCTTCTACAATTTTATATGTATTATAAATGTCCCGCGTTGATATAAATTGACACCTAGCTAAATATCATTGAATGATTTAGGTAAATTTTATCGTGTAGAGACACACACACATATATAAAGAAATTGTGCAAAACTTTATTACCTTGGCTTCATTTGGTTTTGCCACCTAGCTAAATATCATTGAATGATTTAGGTAAATTTTATCGTGTAGAGACACACACATATATAAGGAAACTGTGCGAAACTTTATTACCTTGGCTTCAGAAAATAATTTTCCTTCAAATAAACGCACTCTAAATTTTAAATATATACAAAAATGGAAAAGGGGAATGGAAATTAAATTTTTTGTTTTGTTTTTTTATTGTCTCTGAACGGAAATATTGTAATCCGGTGAAAAAGACAAAAAAAACGCCACGCGTTGAGCATCAATAAGCTATCCAGCCCACTAACGCGCACTAATCTTATATTTAACGGGTGCTTGTAAATACAAACGTTGACTTTGGCACCTCTGCTGTCTCCTTTTTCTTTTCGTTCTTCATATATAAACTTATCTTTCCTTTTATTCCTGAAAGGAATTTACAAATCTTTTTCCTTTTTTTTCTTCTTTTTCATTACTTTTCAAATCTATTAATAGTAAATGCTTGTTGATTTTCAACTTATTATTTAAGCATAGAAGTGCACTTTTATTTTTTTCTTTGAATTGATCATTAAATATACCGTTTACCAGTCGATTATATGAAATTCATATTTAGAATGAGAAATTGGGATATTGTGACATTATTGGCACATGGAATGATTGATCTTAACTTTGATGATACTTTTAACAAAAAAAATATTTTTCAAAACAAAGATATTGATGTTGAAATAATGTGTTAACTGGAAAATGTGTTATACAGAAAATTTAGTTTTCATTAGGGAAAAAAAAAGGAGAGAGAGCCAGTATCAATCTCATATGGGCCTCTCGTACTTACAATTTATGTTCTTTTGATCATTTTCTTATATTTGTCCGATTCTTAACTTGTATGTTTTGTCTCGATGTCTTATATCCTTTTCCATCTTTTATCAATTATATAATGATTTTTTGTCAGAATCAATTATATACTTGAACATGTACATATAATAATGTATATTTCTTTTCCAAACTATTTGCATATTTTCTAAAGTAGATGAAACTTTATTTTCGTCCTATTTTGCATCTTTAGGTGATTTCATTTTTTTTATCCTTCTCTAGAAATGTAAAGGCATTTTAATCTCTTTTTTTAAATAATTTTTTATTTCCTAAGATATATGCCCTTTTTCAAAAGAAATTTTGTCTTGTTCTTGTCTAGGTAATCTTATAAATTTCTATACCCTTATTATGTCACCATCAATTTTGTGCTGTTGGAATATGCTTGTTGCTTATTCATCTTTCATCCATAAAAATCTCTTATTAATTGAATGTATCTATTCTTTCAACATTTAAGGTCAAAATTATCAAAATTACACGTTCTCTTCCGTTTCCACTTATTTTTCTTTTTTTCGCAGGCTTAATTGTGTGTTTTATTTGCTAGTAAGAATATTGGACATCTCTATTTTAATTTCAAATGAATTACTTGTCTTTGATTAAATTCATCCACATCTCTCCGATAGGTTCCATTTAAAGAGCTAAAAAATAAAAGAAAATTCACAAAAGAGATACTTCTGTAATTGAAAAAAACCGATTTAATCGACAGATTTCGTCTACTAATCTCAAACTCTTCAGCACTATATAAATAAAAAATTACTAGTAGAATTACCCAGTAACATGCAGTCATTCTCTAAACTATCTACAGTCCAAACAAAAAGAAAATTCATCTATTCATACGAATTATGAAATTTCGATTTGAAATTAATGTTGTCATATGCAAAATGGCTCTGGTGTGTTTGCCGTTTGCTGGAGCAACCAACTGAGCTGAGCAACGGTGACCACCTTAAGACTGTGGAGCCACCTCCCGCCGCTCTCGCCCTTGCTTCTCCTTCCTCTCATCTGCTTCCTCTGTCACCTTTTGCCCTCACTCTCACTCGTCCTCACTCCAATGCCTGCTCGCTTCCCCTGCCTTTCTCCAATCCGGTTGTCGCTTTTCTTCTGCTCCGTCGGACGCCGATGATGGTGACTTCAACCTCCGGGGGTAATGGCGAGTCAATGGCGTTTGCTCCTGACGTCGCCCGCAGTGTAGGGATTGATGTTGTGAACGAAGGGGCTCCGATGTCACTGGCTTGCCATGGTGCAATTACCCACTTAGGCTGTTAAAAATAGTTTCTTGATTCAGCTAAGCAGTGTGAATGTTTAAGGTAATCAAATTCAATCAAGAAAGAAATAAAAGGATTTTGAAATTGCAATATTTGCGTATTATGTCATCTTCCATAAGATCTCCGAGTTCATCTACGAATTTCATTAGTTTAATTTTACGATCCAGGACCCAAGGAGTATACTTTTATAACCAAGTTAAAACTCGGAATCATCTTGGCTTGCGTCGATCGCTCTTTGCACCAGGTAAAATTTGAACTATGTACCGGTGAAAGATTCGAATTTGACACTCGAAGATGAGATCAAAGCATAGCTCTAAACACGCCTCAGCTGTCACATGGAGTATGAAAATTCAAGCCCAAGTTGAACTTCTAAACAAAGCACATCATAGCTGTCCATATTTGACAGAAGAAAACGAAGCAAACCATTCTTTTTTGGGATGAAGAAAAGGAGAGATTAAAGCTTTAGCAATGGCAATGGCAATGGCGAAACGCAAAACCCAGAAACAAAGAAAAATGGAACGAGAAAGCTCGCAACCTTTCAACCATGAACATCGCCCATGAACTCAAAGCAAGCAGTACATCAAAACCTATCATCACCACCACCACCATCTCCTCCTCCTACTTCTTCTTAACTTCAGCTATGGACAACGAAATCACGCAGACTACACCCACAATGCTCACTGATCCCGAAGCTGCACACTGTCACAGGCAAAAAGCCCTAGCCGCCAACCCGATCAGACCAGGTGTCGATGACGTGCCCATCGTCCATGCCCAGATCCTCCGCCGACTTATCCCCCAGGATCCGCACGCCATCGTAGGTGAACCGCAGGGCGTCGTACGGCAATCCCCTGCGAGCGCAGTAGTGCTTCATGAGGGCCATGAGCGGCATGCTCCGGTCCAGCAGGTAGCGCACGTCGTCCTCCCGCTAATTCTGCACGCAGAGGTGGATGGGGTGGTGCCCGCTGTCCTCGCGCCCATAGACGCCAAGAACACCAGCTTCATCTCCGTTCCTGCAATGTCCATCGTTGAACACAGAGAAAGATCATTGAGGTGTCTCGCTTCTTTCTTCTGCTCTGCGATCAGAAGTTCAGTAAGACTAGCCATTGCATTTGCCTGAGGAGGAAGTGCAGTTTTACTGCACCAACTAGTGATCGTTCCGTGCTAATTCTGCACAGAGAGTGGCTAGCATCACCTTCCACTGCAGAATGACAGTGGAACGATGAAGGGCCAGCCACAAAAAACTTTTTTAGACTTAGCTGATGGATAGAATACAAGCATTAATTGCTGATGAAGTATCTAACTCTCTTCAATGGAGTCGTTTGGTGTTCCTTTTTTTTTTTTTTTGGTTTGGAGTTGTTTGGTGTTTCAATGTGATGAAGATGAAAGAGTGACAACAGAGGGGAAATGACCGTTTGGCCTGGTTTTCTCGGGGCTCGATGCAAGCCATGAATGAAGACGAAGCGACCTACGCACACTGCAACCGCATGCATGTGTCACGGGCCGATCGATCACTCCTCGATCACTCTCAATTACTCGTAGGCTGACCCGTGCGGCCTTAAGGTTTTACCCCTAAGCAGCCTTTCAACGCTCGACTCACAAGGATCTTAGAGAGAAAAACTTCTAGAGAGAGAAGCTCTGGTTTTCGTATTACTTGTGAATGAGATTACAATAAGGGAGGAGACCCCTTTATATACAAGTACAAGGCAAACCGTATCTGTAGATCTCCCTTAGATCTAACGGTGGAGATTGCATCTCCCAATCTACCAACTACCCGCATTAATTACACAACTACCAGCTACTCGCATTTATAACGTATGCGTACAGATGCTGTATCACTCACCCCCAGAAGTATTCTAGAAGACTCGAGAATACTCTAAGTCTCGGGACTACAAGCCAAGGGTCGGATGTGTCACGCCCGTCCCATAGGAACCTCTTGGATATGCTTTCTTTCGGGCCGTGACATTCTCCCCCACCTAATCTGGCGATGCCCTCATCGCGTCTTCAGCGTGAAAGGCTTCAGTCTCCTTTTTTAATTGCCAAAGACTTTCCTCAGGCTCCCAACTTGCTTCACTCTTCGGAAGGCCCTTCCATCAAATCAAGTATTCTCGCTTAGCCGCGCAATATTGCTTTCGTATGACTCGATCCGCCAAGATGCTCTCGACTTCTCGATCATACGAGGTCTTTGTTCTGAGTGGCACCTGTTGCGACTCTCCTCGATCCGGATCTTCCTCATCAATTTGGAAAGGTTTAAGCATACTTACATGGAAAACCGGATGCACCTTGAGCTTTAGTGGTAACTCCAGCTTGTATGCGACCTTCCCAACCCGTTGTAGCACCCGAAATGGCCCTTCTTAGCGACGAATCAACCCCTTGTGCACATCCTTGTATCGAAGAACCATGTGCAGCTTGGCCAACACTTGGTTCCCAACTTGGAACTCTTCATGCCGTCGCTTCTTATCTTCCCATTTCTTCATGTGCTTTGAGGCTTTGTGTAGACACGCCCGTGCCAAGTCTGTCTGCTCTTGCAAATTCTTGGCGAACTTGTACGCAGGCAGACTACTCCCCCGGTAACCCGATGCGACCTCGCTCGGGGTATTTGGTTGCTGCCCGATCGCGATCTCGAACGGGCTTTGTTCGGTTGAGTCGCTTTGCTGCAAATTGTAAGAGAACTGGGCTACGTCGATCAACTTTGCCCAATTCACTTGCGTTGTACTCACATAGTGTCGGAGATAAATCTCTAAGAGTGCATTGACCCGCTCCGTTTGATCGTCGGTTTGGGGATGCAAACTCGTGGACATATTCAGCTTCAACCCAAACAGCTTGAACAACTCGGACTAGAAACGCCCCGTGAAATGAGGATCACGATTGCTCACGATCGTTTGTGGCACTCCCCAATGCTTGACCACGTGCTTCATGAACAGCTTGGCTGTCTCCTCGGCCGGGCAATCCTTTGTCACAGGCATGAAGGTCGCGTACTTGGAGAATCTATCCACCACAACCATGAGAGTCCGACACCCTTTGGACTTTGGTAGGTTGACGATGAAGTCCATGGAAATGCTTTCCCATGGACGAGTTGGAATGGGAAGTGGCTCCAACAAGCTCGGCGATGTTCCAACTTGTCTTGTTAGCATACCAGACAAGTCTTCACATAAGCCTCCACGTCGTTCCGCATTTGAGGCCAGTAATATTGATCTTCGACGAGGGCCAACATGCGGTGGATCCATGGATGACCCGCCCACTTCGAGTCGTGGCACTCGCGCAAGATCTCTTTCCTTAGCTTCCCATGGAAAGGCACATACAGACGCCTTCCCTTGGTGTAGAGGAGCTCGTCCTCACACCAAAACTGTCGGGTCTTGTCTTCTTTCGCATACCTGATGAGGGCTTGAGCTATTGGATCATGCGTCAATCCCTCCTTGATGCGGTCGACCCAAGGACAGCTTGGTCGACTCACCGTGTGGCTCATCAGCTCCGTCTTCTGACTCAGCACGTTTGCCATGGAGTTGGCCTTCCCCGACTTGTACTCCAACGCGTAGTCGAACTCCGCAAGAAAAATCCTGCCATCGAGCTTGCTTCGGACTTAGTTTCTTTTGGGTCTAGAAGTAACTCTTGGCTACGTTGTTCGTCTTCACGACAAACTTTGATCCCAGGAGATAGTGCCTCCACGTCCGAAGGCAATGGACCACCGCGGTCATCTCCTTCTCTTGAACGGTATACCGGCGCTCGGTATCGTTCAGCTTATGAGACTCGAATGCCACCGGATGTCCATCCTGCATAAGCACACCACCTATGGCATAATCCGATGCGTCAGTCTCTCCCTCATAGGGCTTGGTGTGGTCAGGCAACGCCAACACCGGTTCCTCCGCTATAGCTCGCTTCAATCGGTCGAAGGCTCTTTGGCATTGATCCATCCACTCCCACATCTTCTCCTTCTTCAACAGGTCCGTGAGTGGCACGGTGATGCTCGAGTAGCTTCGAATGAACCGTCGGTAGTAGTTGGTGAGGCCCAGGAATGACATCAACCCCGGCACCTTCGTTGGCGTTTCCCATTCGACGATCGATTGAATCTTTGCCTTGTCCATCCGCACATGTCCACCCCCGACGATGCGCCCCAAGAACGGAACTTCCTCTTGGGCGAAAGCACACTTCTCACGCTTAATGTGTAGCTCGTTCTCACGCAAGACTTGGAAGACTTGCCTTAAGTGTTCGACATGCTCCTCCAACGTTCGACTATAGACTACAATATCATCTAGCGTCTCAAGTTACTCAACCAAGACGCCTTTTTAGACATCTTGGTGAGGCCGGCGGAAGCAAGGGAGGCCCTTCGCAGCACCCAGATTGGCCTTCAATCAGACCCAATCAACTCTTCTCTTGCTGAGTTGGAAAAAACTTAGCGGCGTATTTTTGTTGATCTGAGGAACCATGAAGAATCCTTCTACCGACAAAAGTCAAGAGTAAGATGGCTTAAAGAAGGGGATATGAAAACTAAGTTTTTCCATCATTCTGTTAAGAGGAGGCAACTTAGTAATCGGATCCTCTCGGTTAAAGATCCGTCGGGAGCTGTGATCACTGATCTTGTACTGGTGCCACAAGTTTTTGTGAGTTTTTTTCTCAAACCTGCTCTCTCCTCATGCGGCTTCATCTAGGCCTTCTTTACAAGAGTTGAAGATGTTTGTTCGTCGGCCGCTTTCGGATGCCCAGATTTGCTCTCTTTGTGCTCCGGTCTTTTCCTATGAGATTAAGAATACTCTCTTCTCTATTGCCAAAGGCAAAGCTTCGGGTCCAGATGGGTATTCTGTTGAGTTCTACAAGACCAATTGGGAAATTGTGGGGCCATTGGTGTTAGAAGCGATCCACGATTTCTTCTCTTCTGGTCAACTTCTAAGGGAGGTAAATACCACTATTCTCACCCTAGTTCCTAAAGTCCCTAATGCAAGTGCAGTCTCTGATTTTAGGCATATTGCGTGTTGTAATACCATCCATAAAGTGATTACAAAAATCCTGGCTAATCGTGTTGCTGCTGTTTTAAGCGATTTGATAAGCTCATCTCAAAACGCTTTCGTGAAAGGTAGGAGGATTAGAGATAATATTCTCTTGGCTCAGGAGTTATTTGCTGAATTTCATCGAGACCCTTATTTGCCTAAATGTGCTGTAAAAGTAGATTTCCATAAGGCTTACGGCACTATTGATTGAGATTTTCTGGAGCTTGCTCTCTTAGCCTTTCGATTTCCCAAGTGGATTATAAAGCTAATCATGGTCTGTGTTCGAACTCCAAAATACTCTATTTCTATCAATGTTGAGTTGCACGGGTTCTTTCTAGCTGGGAGAGGATTACGGTAGGGTGATCCTATGTCTCCTTACTTGTTTACATTAGTCATGGAGGTATTTATAGGGATCTTGTATTCTCGAACTTCTAACAAAGATTTCAAATATTTTTGGAGGTGCAAATCTATCAAGCTTTCTCACCTCTTTTTCACCGACGACGTCTTCCTCTTCTATCAAGCTGATTGGGCATCGGTGACGATGTTGAAAAGGGGTTTGGCTATATTCTCTTCTTGGAGTGGTCTGTATCCGAATAGAAACAAAAGTGAGATATTCATCTTAGGAGGTTATACTTCTCTTCGCAATAGGGTTCTCTAGACTTTCAGCTTTCAGGAAGGGAAGCTCCCGGTTTGTTATTTAGGTGTGCCCATTATCTCTTCTAGATTGGGGAAAGCGGAATGCATCGCATTGATTGATCGTATTACCGCTAGGGTCCAATCTTGGGCTCAGCGTTTTCTATCCTTTGCAGGGAGGCTTCAACTAATAAGGTTGGTTTTACACTGGATACAAGCTTTTCTAGAGTAGTGTCTTCGCTCTTCTGTCCTCGGTTCTAGCTAGTATCGAGCGCATTTTAAGACAATTTTTATGGAAGGGCACTACCCTCAGCCGAGGTGGGGCTAAAGTTTCTTGGGATGACGTCTGTCTCCCGAAGGAAAAAGGCGGTCTAGGCATTCGGAAACTAAAGGATTGCAACAGAGCCTCTATGCTTAAATATTTCTGGATACTTTTCACCGATAAAGAATCTTTGTGGTGTCGGTGGGTTCACACTAACTTCTTAAGGAAGAAGAACTTTTGGATTTCCTTCCAACTTGCTTTATGCTCATGGGCGTGGAAAAAAATCCTTCAACTCAGAAAGTACTTTGGGTTGTCTTTCTTGTGGAAGATTGGAAACAGGCTATCGGTTTCTCTTTGGCATGATCATTGGCTCTCTTGTGGCCCGTTGGATTCCTTTGTTCCACTTTCTTTAAGGGAAAGCTTACATCTTCCCGACTATGCTGTTGTGGCCGACCTGTTTACCTCTGCGGGCTGTTCGTGCAAATCTTTCTTGGAAAGTTGGGGTCTCTCTCTTCCGATCCTGTCTTTGGCTTCTGATCATTTTTCTTGGCGCTGTGATGCTTCTGGTTCCTTCTCTGTAGCTTTTGCCTGGAACTCCATTAGAGCCAAGAAAGATCGTGTTGCTTGGGCACCTCTTATATGGGATAATGCAATAGCCCCTCGGTTCCAATTCAATCTATGGCTTATTACGAAGAATCGCCTCCCCACTCAGACGTAGCTTCTTTCGTATGGAAGGATTGATTATACTGTTTGTGCCTTCTGCAACGCTTTACCAGATTCTATCGAACATTTGTTTTTGATTGTGACACCTCGGCTTCACTGGCCTTCTTTTGGGCCACCAGGTGTAATCTCCCTTGGCGGATTAGATCTTGGAAAGACATTCTCTCTTGGGCCTCGAAGTTCTTATCTGGTAAGGATTTCTTTCATAGTATTGCGTGGTTCTCTTTTGGAGCTATGTGCTATTTGATTTGGAAAAAGAGGAATAGCATTATTTTTCGTGGTGAATCCTTGGTGGTTTCAGTTTTAAAAAATCACCTTATCAAGGTTGTCAAGGGCAAAGCTATTACTTTAAAAAATGTTCCTCTTACCCCAAGGAACAAGAGACTTCAGAGAGGGTGGGGCTTTGACCCTTCGGTGTTTTCTCGCTCGCCCGTTTCTCCTTAGCAGCTACTCATGTGCTTTGCCTCACTTCTTAGCCGGCTATAGGCTCTCCGTTCTTCATCTCGCTTACTGTTGAGTGGCCGAGGGTTGGTGTGCCTTGTAGTTTCGCTTTGTTGTATCTGTTGTTGCTATCTAGCTTGTTGTTTTGTTGTTGCCCTCGCGGCTTTTACATCGGCTCCCTTTCACTCTCTCTCTTGTTTGAAGTTTGAGTGTAAGTTTTTGGCGCCGATCTTTTGTATATTTGTTCAAAGCTTAATATATATTCTTACCTTTTACCAAAAAAAATAATAATATTGAACCAACACTTCTTAAAGATATCAGGATACTATTAAGCTCTTATTTTGAGTTCAAAATTCGTCACATTTTTGGGGAAAACAATCGGCCTGCTAATATTGATATGCTTGTCAATGTTGGTATAGTGATGCACGTTCTACTTGTAGCTTCCTAGAGAAGTATCTCTATTTTGCTTAATGATAAAGTTGGGATTGTAGATTTTATATGTTAATTTTTTGTTTCGTTTTGTATCTTATATCTACCAAAGAAAAAGAGATAGAGAGAAGAGAAGAGACAATGGAATGAGGAAATGAAAAATCTTTGAAAACACTAGTAGTGTTTTATCAATCATATACTTGAACATGTAAGAATCAATATTATTTAACCAATATATTATTTTTTTCAAAACTACTTGCACATTATCTATAGTAGGTGCAACTTTATTTTCGTTCTACTTTTCATCTTTGGTGGATTTTGATAATTTTATCAAAGGCATTTCAATCTTCTTTTTATTTCTTATTTGTCATTTACTTCATAAAATATACATCTCCTTTTTAATGTGGCCACATTCAACAAGGTGGGGTCCGCCGTTTCCCCCCCAAAACGGCGGCGTGGCGTATAAACCCCAAACCCCATCGCGTCTGCTCTCTCCGCCGCCGGAGCAACGATGGCGACCGCGTCGCGACTGTGGAGCCACCTCCGCCGCTCCCGCCCTCGCTTCTCCTTCCTCTCCTCCGCTCCCTCTCTCTCCCCTTGCCCTCGCTCCGGCCCCTGCCCGCTCCCTCCGCCTCTCCTCCGGCCCGGCCGCCGCTTTTCTTCTTCCGCTCCGCCGGGCGCCGACGACGGCGACGGCGATTTCGGCTTCCTGGGGCCTGGCGAGTCGGCGGCGTTCGTCCCCGACGTCGCGCGCGGCGCCGGGATCGACGGCGTGATCGAAGCGGCCGCGAGCGGCGCGGAGGAGTCGATTCTTCCCGTCAAAGCCTTGATCTCTCTCCTCGATGGTTATCACGACGTCACTGGCTTGCCTTGGTACGATTACTGTTTCTGACTGAGATACGCGCGTTGTTATGTAGGCGTCAGTCGAATTCGCAGGTTGAGTTTTTTTTTCTTTTTTTGATATTGTGGGGTTGGATTTTTGGCAGGTGGGTCGTGATTGCGTCCTCCACCTTGGCGTTGAGAGCGGCGCTCTTCCCCGTGCTCGTTTTGCAGCTGAAGAAGTTGAAGAGAATTTCCGAGCTGTTTCCGAAATGTGAGCTCTTTTCCTCTCTCTTCTACAGTTTTTCATTTCGCTGGAACTGAGTTCTGAGGAATGGTTTGCGCCATGGCTTGCATTGCCTCTGCAAATGAGTCTGTTAAATGTCTGTGTATGGGAAGGATAGCCCAATTTGTTTATTTTTTGTTCCTCTACGGTGTTAACTCTGATGAGAGTTTGTCGCCTTTCAATGTGAATTGGCTGTTTTAATTTCTTCTAGACTTTCAATTGCATATTTGAAGTGCCTCCGCCACTGCCACCGCCTTTCTCAGGAAGGAGTTATATCAATCAGATTTCACTCTTCCAGAGGGAGAGAAAAGCAAGTGGGTGCCCTTCGCTTTCATGGTTCCTTGCATACCTTTCTGTCCAGGTCATTCTCTCATCTCTACTTAGTGGAAGAGTTATTAGTTTCGTTTGATCTTTCCTTTTCACCCTTAAGTACACGTAGAAGAACAAAGTTCTCCTTTTTCCTTTGCTAGTAGTTTGGCTTGGCTGAGCTTCATTTAACGAAGCAGAATTGTTGGTGGAGTAGACCAATTCAGATTAAGGCATAAAGGGAAGGAAGAGAAGGCGAATTATGTATTTGCAGCCTAGTTGGACGTACATTCAGATAACTTTACCAAATAATACAGATACTTCCACAAAGATTGTTCAATGTCATTTTTGTAAAGAAGACTAATGAAGCCCGAGGCCCTCAATATGCCCTGATCCTAAAGCTTTTTCTTCTCTTTATCTGGGATGAAGATAATCTATTTGAGACCATCTGTATTCAGCTCACTAGACTAGTCTAGATGGCACAAACAACAGTAGCGGGAAGAAACGCTTAAGAGATGCTTTTCCATAAATGTAATAATTCAGCACTTAAAAAAAAAGTAGAGGCTACAGCTCACAGGAAGACATGTTCTTTTGCTAAGAAAGATGCCTTTTCATTTTTTCCATGACAGAGAAAGATACGCCTGAGTATAATACTGGCAGCACTTTTTCATCAGAAGATGGGCTATAAATCAATGGCCGTTTAACTATATGCAATATGCTTCAGAGAGAGATTTGACCCCTTGATGTTTTGCCACCTAAATGGGTTAATAAAGCATCTGGCATGTGCAATTCAAGAGGAGGATGAGAAGAAGTCCAGTTGGAAATGTTAATCAGTTCCATATTTTGCATTGTTGATTATTCTTGTGTTTATTTTTGTTTATTTAGACATCATCTTCATCTGCAGGTCCCATTTTTTCTCCTATGGATGACTAGTATACGGAGGATGTCTCTCGACCATCATCCTGGATTTGATTGTGTAAGGCATCCCGAATGCCCATATATGCCTACATGATTGTTACTTTGCTAGTTGTTAAGTAGTGCTGCTGTTGGCTGTATCATTTTCATGGTGACTACATGTATTGTTTCAGTTGAAGTCGTTAATGGAGCTGGAAAGCTATTTTCCTTCAAAATGATATCCTCTGTGGTGTTTAGACTCTGTTGAAAATCCGGTAACTACAATTCTTATGGGAGCTGTAAATATTATTGAACAGTTGTGAAGCACTGCGGTGGTGCTAGTTGAGTGCTCTCAAGTACAATAAATTTGTAAGGGAAGATATTTAAGATGAATCAAGCTGAATATAGCTTAATAGGGGATATGATTGGATGTTTCAACAATACAGTCCAGGCAGGAGTAGTGTAAGTGCTTGTGTTGAGACTGTGTAATTTGACATGTTAAAGATATCCTTCCTTCCCTCACAATGTGAATTCATCGTACTATTTTGCCTAATAGTACTACGGATGTATCGTTATTTTTCTTGTTTCAGTTGCTGGAGTTGTCATTTTTTCCTTTGTTCTTATGTAGGTTAGGCATTTAGCCAACGGAATTCAAGATTTTCATATTCTTCTCCTTTCTTACATAAAAAGTCCTATTGCACGTGCAAATCTTGGAACACATGGACGGCATTTGTTGTAGTGCATGTATTCATTCTGGTGATAATCGAATTGTTTCATTTTCATTTGGAGTTTAGTATATGTTCTTCTGGAAACTTTTGTAGGGCGGAATCTTATGGTTCCAGAATTTATCTGAACTTCCTCACGGCAACTTGGGCCACATACTTCCCCTGCTGATTGCTGGTCTGCATTTTGGGAATGTGCAGGTATAAATAGTTATTGAACCCCCGATTATGGACTTATGTAGTTTGAGCTACTCTTATCTTGCCACATGATCTTTCTATGTCAAAATTGACTTCCAAATCTACTGATTAGAAATTATAAGATTTTGTAATACTATTTTCATGTATTGTGGTCCTTGTGATAAATTTTTTTAGAAGTTTGGTATTTTTGCGTGTGAAGCTGTTCAATGGTTGAACATTTGTTACAAATTTATTAAAGTATCCATTTGTTTTGACTGAGCTGCTGGGGTAAGTTTCATGATCTACAATGTTCACTATACTGGAAACGGCTAGCTTAATTTATTGTCCATATGAGAACAGTAAACAGGGTGGCAAATAAACACAAATCAGTTAGTGCATGGTGGATTTGATAAGACTGTTGATCACAATGACAATTATGTCTATTTTTTTGTTTGTCATTGTTGTCAAGATCCATAATAATTCTTATTGTGGTATATTCATGAGAACAGGTATCTTTTTCCAGGAGAGAGGTTCGCGAAGTTAGTGGTGTGTTCGGCTTATTTGCAAAGGTAAGTTGATAAAAGTGGGCTAAGGATATTATTGGAGATTCAAGCTGTTAAAGTTTTTCAGCTTCTCACAAATATTATGTCATATATTCAACTGTCCACTTGAGTCGTTTGTTCTTCTTATTCACTTTTTACAATATAATTCATCCATTTATTGGTCCCCCATTCTTTATTGCAGATCTATAAATACTATCTGTATCTTATGTCTGCCCCAATCCTGTATATTGGTCACTGTATTCCTCAGGTAATGCGATATCTCTTGCCTTGTTAGTCATCATGGCTTTGTTCACTCATGGAGTTAATGGGTTGTTTTCCTCTTTTGGTATTTCTTTTAGACAAATGAACATGCACATTGTACTCTCATTTTTCTTTCTGCCAGTACATTCAACCGCATATGTGATGATTTAATCTGGTTCTCTATGTACATTGTACTCTCTTTTTGCCTTTCGGCCAGTACTCACAACCCTCATATGTGACGACTTAAACTGGTTCTCTAATATGAGGATAATCAGCTTTGGCTGCTTTGAGGAAGCAATCAGAGTTACAACTACATCCGGAGGTTATCAAGAGCAGTTGATATCGTTGCATGAGACCAAAAAGGCAATTTGGAAAGATTGCAATGTGTTAAAACCCACTGATTCTCAGTAGGACAAGCTGATATATGTGGTGGCTACTGAACTTTGTCATAAGACTTTGATAATGTTAATCAATGATCTTCATAGTATCTAATTGTTTTAAAAGCTACATTTAACTTTCCATTTCTAGTGCTGGGGAATTTGACTTTATGTGAGACAATAAATGAAATCAGCACTCTTTAACTCTCTGAACCTCTTCCCAGAATGTATTGAAGCTCATCCATGCAAAATGTTTAAGGCAAGCTTTTGAATTTGGTAGTCATGTTGGCTGTGTTTGATGGCATGATACCAGAAGATGCCATCCAGTTTAGAGTCAGCATTTTATTGGGCTTTATAAAGTTTTATTATGATTTTTTAAGCCCATTGATGTTGATAATGCATTCTTTAATTTGCAGGGTAGTTTAGTCTACTGGGTGACCAATGCTTCAGTGACTCTTTTTCAGGTCTGCCACTACTTTATTTTTAATTTTTGAAGGACCATATAAATACATGAAGTTCAGCATCCATACGGGCAATGCTTCTTATGGGAATTGTCCCTATTTAGACTAGACCATCCACATGTCAATCTATGGGGTTGTTTTGATCTCTTTTCTTACTTTGTGAGATTAAGAAATAAATAGTTGTGATGCTAACATCTGTTTTTAGCATCCTGGTTGGGTGATTGATGATGATTATTAGAGGAAATAGTTACGAGGAAAAATATGACCAGTTTCTAAAGTTTAGGATAACTAGTGTATTCTACATCAATAGAAAAATAGAAGGTGGTCTAAACTTAAAAGTGTTCTTAAAAGACGCTTGTCCACTAGGTCTTCCAGTATTTATTGATGTTACTTTGAAGATCTTGAGTGGGTCTTTTGGAGTACCAGTGAAAATAGATAAACATTCTTTTTTTTGCTCAAATTGAAAGTGCTAAAAGTTAATTAGGAGTCAAAAGAGTTATATACGCTAGTCTATCAGTCATATACATTTGAAAGATAATGATGCGTGGGAGTGAATTCTTTCTTTCCAATGATTTTTACAGCATTGTACTTGCTGCTTGGTTACTGAGGAGCTTGTTTCTTGTCAATATTCTGCTATAGTTCGCCTCTTGCAAAGGCTTTCTTCCTCTGAGGAAATCAGAAGCAGCTTTTGCAACTTCTTCACCTATACGCACCTTCATTTATAAATTATACAATTAGGTTCCTGCACCCCTAACGAATGACTATTGTCAAGTTCCTTGTCTGATACCTTGCAAAACTTTGAATACTTGGACCTATTCCAGCAAATAGCTCTCAAGCATCCAGCTGTTCGTTCAAAGTTGGGTTTGCTGGTGGAGGACATCTCTAAAAGTGCTGCCAAACCTGAAGAGATGGCGACATCTCACCCTCCCTCGAATTCCTCAATAGAACAGAGTGAAGTTCCTGTGCAAAACTTATCACCTAGACAACTGCATTCTGTGAGTGTTTCAGAGTTGGAAACAAAATTTCTTTGGTTGTGAAAAATTGCACTCTCAATCGTATTTAAGCTTCCTAATTTGATTTCTTGACAGCTTTCAGTCGTGCTAATTGCTAAGGGCCAAATCTATCAAGCTATTCCTTTGCTTGAGTAAGTTGCGAATTGTCTTTTCACATACTGCCTATAGAAGCGCTAACGATTGATTCTTATCATAGATTGGCACTTGAGAAAGATCCGGAATGTGTAAGTGCAATGATTGGGTTGGGGCAGGCTTTATTGCAAGATGAAGAGCCAGCAGAGGCTGCTGAGCATTTAGAGCGTGCTATTTCCAAGGTAAAAAAATTAGGCTTTATAATTTTATTTCATATAACCTAATTTCAGTTTAACTGTGGAGGATTAGGGTTGGCTAACGAAGAGAGGAGGATTCATGGATAATGACATTTCAAAATTTGTTTTTGAACTTGTTTCATTTGTTAAACTCTGGTTTCTTGTCCTTGAGCAATAAGCAAGATGGTTCAACTAGGCAATATAATTCTGCTCTTATGCTGTGTAACTTTCCTGGTTCAGATTTTTGTTGCTCATTATCTTACGGAAGCTGAGTATACAGATCTTTTAGTTGGCGCATCCCAGTGGGCTGGTTTCGCTTATTTAAAGCAGGTGAGGCTCAATGAGGTGGTCTTGGTCCATGTAGCTTACTCATAAATTTGTGTTTCAGTTGTTTTTCAGAAGAAAATTCATGAGACTGCATTTTGACATAGTGATTTATTAACTGCACAACTGGGTCAATATGAACTTAATACCTTTTGGTCTATTAATCTGCATTTGTGTCTGGATGTTCCAGGGCAAGAAAGATGAAGCGCTTCGCCACTTGGAAAGAATTCCTTTGCTGAAAGAACCGGATGAACCAAAGAGCAAAGAGATTTATTACGATGGGTTGGTCCTGCTAGCAGTGTATGGTTTCCATTCTTAGTTGCTGTAATTCCATAAATCATCGTCTCCAGAGGCTTTCAAAGCCATTGTATCTTGATGGTGAATTTAACCCGAACATCACTAATTCATTAAGTTGGTTGCCTGATGCAGTTGTTTGTCCATCGAAGGTCGGAAGGCTGAAGCTGCTAAGCATCTGCGTTTAGCTGTTGCTTATGATTCTTCTCACAAGTATTTATTGGAAAGTTTGGAGAAGGATGATGACAACTTAATTAATGATCTCGTTAACAGCAGAAGAGCGGACTACTGATCAACTTCTTACAGGACTTGTCCATTGCCCTGTTCGTTTTCTGCATGGTTTTACTCTCACCGGAGTGGCGATTTTGCTTAGAACACTTGCCACTTTTTTAGGCCTTCATTTCTTCACAATGCCTTTCTCGCATTTGATTACAATAATCCATTGTTACGTCATAAGGCAATTTTATTAGAACGGCGCATCACATAATTGTTTCTGTACATTAGGATGGCATATGAATGCCTTGAATGTATACGATTCATCACTTGTTTGTAAGATCTGTTTAGCCTTCATCGATACATTATGACATTTCATGTAAGCTATATGTATTTGACTGATTACTCGGTAACAGACTTAGGAGCCTTCGACATGTTGCTGCTCATACCGATATCGATGAAATTAGTATTTCGCGGCAATATGATGTAGGCCGCTGAGATTGACTTCAAAAGATTTTGTCAATTACACAAGGTAAAAACGTATGCGCATGTCATCTATGCTCACAATATCAACGCAAGGAAAATCAGGAAATGGGCCGTGAAAATTGTAAAGATTGTCCATCTTTAACCTTCAAATTTTGGTGCAGATCTTTCATTTTCAATTGCTCATCTAGTTACTGGGTACTAGTCTATTAGATATCGCCATCACTGTATTAAACTTAATGAAAATGCATTAGCCCTGTCTATTAGGTTTTAGAATATGCCATAGATATTCTATATGCTTGATTAGTAGAAAATAGATTATGTGCCGGAAAGGCAATTCGGATCCAACTTTAGTAGGTAAGGGCCTATTTCTAGAAATAGAAAATAGCCCATGAATAATTTTGGAACAAAAACAAGAAGTAGAAAAAAATAGGCAAAATGTCACAAATGGTCCCTATACTATTACTTAATGTGCAATTTGGTCCCTAAACTTTCGATCAGCTCAATTTGGTCCCTGAACTATTGATAAATGTTTGATTTGATCCCTGAACTTTCGATCGGCTCAATTTGGTCCATGAACTATATTGATAAATGTCCGATTTAGTCATTCGTTACTATTTTTCTTTTTCTTTTTTTGCTTCTTCTCTCTTCCCTTCGCCGGCTCGCCTCGCCAGATGCTGGCTTCCCTCTGCCGGCTCCGGCGGAGGGAAGAGAGAAGAAGAAAAAGAAAAGAAAAAAAAAAACAGTAACAAAGGACTAAATCGAACATTTATTAATAGTTCAAGGACCAAATTGAGTCAATCAAAAGTTCAGGAACCAAATTGAGCCGATCGAAAGTTCAGGGACCAAATCGAACATTTATCAATAGTTTATGGACCAAATTGAGCAGATTGAAAGTTCAGGGACCAAATTGCACATTAAGTAATAGTATATGGACCATTTGTGACATTTTCTCAAGAAAATAATTTATTGCTTCCTAGAATAATTTATAGAAATAAGTCATTTTTTTTTCTTTTCTTTTATTCTTATTTCTCGCCACCCCTTGCCCCCGCCGTTTCGTCACCCCCAATCGGCCCCCATTGGTTATCTAGAAGAAAAAGAATAAAAAGGAAAAATAAAAAAAAATTATAAAAGAAATCAAAAAAATTTTACATTACAAAAAAATTTGTGGGTCGTATAAAATACATTATAGAAGAATATAAATTTTGTATAGTTACCAAACACATTTTTTTATTCGTAAATTATTTCAGGGAATAGAAATAGAAAAATACCATTTCTAAAAAGAAATTATTCTTTGGAATAGAATTCGTATAAACGGTAGGAGTGTGTTGGGCATTTTCTTGAGCCTCAAATTGACAAATTTTTTGGGTATTACTAGCTTTACTATGAAGATAATTTCGCAAGCAACTATTTCCCTGTTTTACATTTGTCATTAACTTACCAATAAAACTTCTCTCGATCAATCATCTACGGAAACCTTTTTTTCTCCCCATTCCATGCGTGAAGCACCTTTTGCATCGTTTGAAGACAAGAAATTGAAGAATTTGCTCCTTTACTTTGTCCCATTCGATCGAATCAATCCCAAAACCTCCCGGGGGTGAACAAGAATATTCCGTTCGGCCCGGTCCGTGTCCGACCGACCGACCGACCGACCGACCGAGCTCGCATCTTGCTGCCTCGACTCAACGCCCGGAAAAAGCTGCGATTTTTAATCGGTGGCGCACCATGCATTTTGTTTCTTCACATTATAAACGAGGCGAAAAACGAAGCCCACTGCTGGTTTCGTGCTTCCGCTCTTGCTCGACGACTTCCTTGAATTTTCATTTCGGTCTCTCTTCTGATCGAAAGCTGTCGCTCCGTTTCTTCGATGCGCTTCGCTTTTCCGGGTCCCGATTTCCCTTTTCCTTCTTCATCTTCTCGTTCCCCACATTCTTTGGTCGATTTAGACGACCCCAAATTTTCTTGATTCCACTCTAGATGCGAATCCTTTTCTGGGTCTTGACTTTCCACCATAACCGTATTCTGGGTCATCTTCAAAATCTGAAATTTTTTCTCCTTTCTACCGAATCCTGAATTCGGTCGAGAACCATGATTTCCTTGTCGGGTTCTCGGTTGCTACCTCTTGGTTTGTCCAGTAATTCTCCCCGACGTGTTGGGTTTTCCGTTCCGAGGAAAAGTGGTCTGGATTCGCGTTGCAGTGAGCAGAGGAATGTGGTCTGTGGGTGTATGGCCCCTCCCACGAACCTGAGGAGCGATGGATTTTCGGCAACCAGGCACAAGGTAATACCCCTTTTAATTTCCTTGTTGATGCCTTCCTGTTGGAATTTGTGTATGTTTGTCTTGTAGATTTATGTTAATTTATTGCTTATGCTCCTGTTTCTTGTACCGATTTCTTTTATGGGATGGCTTATGCTCCTTTCATTTTGTGATTAATGCTTATATTAGGTGGCGTAATCCCGGTCTTGATCTTGGCAATCATCTGTTGATTGTAGACGAGTTTTTGGTTATGTCAAGCTGATCTCTCTTCGGTCAGTTCAGCTTTTTAGGATCAGCCTATTTGAGGATTAGGTTCCAAATTGGTCTAGTTAGGCTAGTCTGTCGTAGTGTGTTCTATACCCGGATTGGTCAAATAAATCAGTTGCTCTCCTCGTTTTAAACTGTTACCATATGCTCTGTACCGGAACTTTCTCAGCACTATAATTTCTAAGTTTATGTTGGCCTACCATCTACTGTAGGGGTCTTGCAATTTGATGATTTAGTTGTGTACATCTGCTAGAATTCTTTGTATTTTGTTGTTATTTTCACAATATCTCTGGAACATACCATGTATTAAGGTTTCTTACTGGGTTCATCTTTGTAGGATCCATCAAAAGTAGGGAACTTCGGCATAGTCCGGGAGCACAAGGATGATTCAGATGTCCTCATTGAGTGTAGAGATGTGCACAAGTCATTCGGCGAGAAGCATATATTGAAGGGTCTGAGCTTTAAGGTGATTGTTTGTATTTCGTGAATCACATATCCATGCATGTTTTATGATTAGCCTGTAGCCTGTTTTCGTTAACTAGATTTATTACTTCGCAAAGAAGCCTGGAGATAAAGCCCTTCTATTGCCCATTACAATAACTTTGTAACAATTGAGCTTTTTTGCAAAGAGACTATTGCTTGGACTCACTGCTAATTATGCAGACTTGTGTACTTATCAAATGCGTAAATTTCTTAAGCCCCTCCATTCCATAGGCAATTTAATTAGCTACTTTGTCAACATTCATTGCTTTTCCCTCAGGAAGGTAACATCATTCCTAGCTCTCTTTTAGCGTGTGTGAGTAGTTCAGGCAATGTTGATCAATACCCCAGAGATTTTCCATTTATACTGTAACAGGACTGATAAAATTTTCCTCCAAGCATCCAAATTTCATCTGACTAGAGCTCTGCTGAGAATCCTACTCCATTTCAATTTAAATTTTCCACAACTCTAGGAAGACTTGCACTCTGACTGAGTCTGATCCTGTAAAACACCATTCAAGCGGTCTTCCTTTTCTTAATTTTCTTGATTGTTTCTGAACTTTTGATCCACTTTATGATCTGTTGCAAGGTGTTTCATGCCTTTGTATAGTTGTGGGTGGAATGACTCCAGGCTATGCCGATTGTTATTTTGCAGCGACCTTCCAGTTTCCAGCAATTGAAAACTTTCCATTGCAAAAGCGAAGTCCTGCCAAAATCCACATATCTCGATCATTTCTTCTGTCAATGTTTTTTGATCTGCTTATAGTATTCATTTCCAAATGAGAGAATCATTTACTAAATCTGGATATAAAGCAGACTTCAGAATGATTGTCACTGATTGAACTCTCGGGAGATGATTCTTCCAGCTTTGCGATACCTTACCGAAATTTTTTACCAGTTAATGTGGGATTATAATATCTCTACTTGATGAACCAACTCTCGTATACTGTCGTTTCTTAGACATTCACAATTCCCACGTGATTCAGCCTCTTTAAAAATCGAATGACAATGTGGATGTTGAGACGCCTTTTCTAATAAGCCTTTTTGAATATAGATTAGATATGGCGAAGCTATTGGAATAATTGGTCCTTCTGGCACTGGGAAATCTACGGTTTTGAAAATTATTGCAGGACTGCTTGCCCCAGACAAGGTAATTAACTGTTACCAGTATTCTTCTTGTTCTTGCTAACATGCTTTTACTGTGAATACTTTTGAGCTGTATGCCTATATATCTTGCTTATCAGCTATCTTATGTATTGAGATAAGTAGGGAGAAGTTTTCATTCGAGGAAGGAAGCGAGTCGGTCTCATCAGTGACGAGGAGATATCTGGTCTGCGAATAGGATTGGTAGGTCCGACCCCTGCCCCCCGCCCCTAACAAAAGTAAAACAAATTGCAGTACTTGTCTAATCATTGAACAAAGCCACCGTTTCTTCTCCTTTTCTGCAGGTATTTCAAAGTGCAGCACTTTTTGATTCCCTCACCGTTCGGGAAAATGTTGGTTTTCTCTTGTAAGAGACACTACTGATTAATCTATGACATAAGCTTTAGTCAATTTTCCCTTCAGAGTTTTGAGTTGCTTTTGCAGAGAAAATTGTTGACCGCTTCAGTGATTTCTCACAGATATGAAAATTCCAACATGCATGAAGATAAAATTTTCGAGCTTGTGACGGAAACCTTGGCTGCTGTTGGATTGAAGGTATTCTGAGCTGAGAGTTTTTAGTCTGCATGTCTGAGTTCAGATGGGTGGAGAAATATCATATATGATCTTAAAATATAATGGACATAACTTGACCAGATGTCAAAAAGGGCTGTAACGATGTGGCCTGAAACCCGGGATAAATCTCTTCTCACGTTGCTATCCAGGGTCATATATGACTTACCCTATTTTGGGATTGTGTTGATGCTAGAGTGTAAGTTAACAAATGTAATAAGAGGCTAATGGAATAAGTTCAGTTAAAATTTACTATTTAAGGTTGCAGTCTGTTTTTATGGCTAACAACTTACTTGCAGTTGATGTGAAGTGGAGAAGAATGAAACAGTGAACTTATTAGAGTGTTATTCAATGGTGTATTTCAGGGAGTTGAGGATCGAATGCCCTCTGAATTGTCTGGAGGGATGAAGAAACGTGTTGCTTTAGCTCGGTCTATTATTTTTGATACCACAAAGGATTCAATAGAGCCAGAGGTATTGCATGCTCTTCCTGCTTAATCTTCTTTTGGAATTTTTCTGCAAGTGCTTGCAGATGTGGCATGATTCAATGATAAACTAGATTTTCAGACATCTTCATTTTCCCAGCACTTGGAGTTTGTGTCTTCAAATTTGCAAATCAAAGGGTAATTGAGGCAGTCAAGGCTGCAAAAGAGGGCCTATGTACCTTTAGGTTTATGTGATAATGTCACACCTTTATGAGTGGAGAATATGATCTTGCCTTGGTATTCATTGATGGTTTTTATTGATTAAAAGAGAAATGATTTAGTCACCGCCACTTGTTTTTGGTCCTTGGCTTCTGAAAAGGTCCTTTTGGAAGTTTCAGTTTGTGACTTTTCATGAGCATGTCTTTATAGTGTTCTATTTTATGAAAGCTCCGTTGAAAAGTGGCTATTTTTCGTTGCACTTGCTTGTGCTTTATTGTCTTCGGCAAAACTTTGATTATCCTGAGGAAACAAAATCTAAGAATCTTAGTTCGACATGTATTCACCGCACTTTTGAGGTTTGAAAGAGGAAGAAATTACAATATAGCAAGGAAAACGTTAAAGTCTACAACACAAGTAATGATTTTCTAAAATGTCTGTTCTTCCATTCTCAGTTCTTTCTCAATGATCAGTTTGACGCTTAAAACATGTAAAACATAAATATTCTGCAAGGGAAGATATCAGGTCTAAACCTTCACCTTCTTCCTGATTTTTCTGTCTATTAAAGGTAATCTTGTATGATGAACCAACGGCTGGGCTTGATCCTATTGCTTCCACTGTGGTTGAAGATCTTATCCGATCTGTGCATATGAAAGGTGAAGATGCACTTGCAAAGCCTGGGAAGATAGCGTCATATGTTGTTGTTACTCATCAGCACAGCACCATCCAAAGAGCTGTCGATAGGTTCTACTTTCTCTGGAACTGTTCCCATCATTCCAGTGTTTTCGTTGTCATTTTTCATTTTGCTTGAGAGTTTATGAATAAGAGTACATTTACATGTTCAGGTTGATATTTCTTTATGAGGGAAAGGTAGTCTGGGAAGGAATGACTCATGAGTTTACGTCTTCGGCAAATCCAATTGTCCGGCAGGTAATCATCATAGCTTCCCCTTTAAACCTTTTGTTTCACTCATTGAGTTACTTCGTTCGTCATTGTGTATGGAGCTCACCCCGTATAAACTTCTCTACAATATCGGTGCTTTCATGATATACCTAGTAATCTGTAAAGTTTTGCATATAAACTGTTCCACGGAGAAGTGACTTTTAGAGGGTTTGTTTACACAACCCGGCAACATTTGAATGACGTAGGCAAAACGTTTTGAGTTATCCCTGGTTTGGTTATTGTAGTCTAAGTTTCCTTTTCCTTTATAATGATTGATTATTTCATATTAAAGATGGTTTTTGCCCTTTCTTTCTTCGATGTGAACAGTTCGCTTCAGGAAGCTTGGACGGTCCAATTAAATACTAGTGTCTAATGTATACAAAAATAGTCACGGTCTCGAGATTCTTTGAAGAGGCGGGTCGAGCGGATAGCGGACTGGTCGGGCCACCTGATGTGCTGGCATGTGCAACACGATTAACTTACATTCTAGGGGCTAACGGAAGTTGCATTGCTTTGCGGACATTACCAAGATGGGTTGAGATAAGCTAATGCCTTCACCACAGAGGCATCAGGTTGGTTGTTCATCTGATAATTCGATTTCTAATAGCAGAATCGAGATCGTCATGTCAAATTTCAATTTCGAATGTTGTGGACATTTAAGATTTGACTCTAGAACTAGCATTTTTGGACTGGACCGAGTTTACTGTATTGAATTTACTCTGTACCATGTCAATGAGAAGCAACTATCAAAGAAAACTGGTTCAGCAGAAAGCAACTTCCAAGAGAACTGATGGTTACCTCCTCTCAAAAGTCCCTATCTCGTGAAACGCGTGCTTGAAGGTGCGTGAGTGCAATCTGATGCTGCGTTTGTCAATGAAATATGTTTGTCAACTCGTTTCAGAAAGCGATATAAAAGATTTGAGGTAGGAAAGTCTTCTCTAAATTGCGGATTTTCCGTAAAACAAATCCACTCTAAATGGATTCCAAACCATCGTTAAAACTCTCAAATTGGGGTTTTATGTGTGGCAAAAAGATCTAATCTGGTCCTCCTTAACATACTCCTATCAAATTAATTTTCGTATAAAAGAAATTTCAAATTGGTATCCATGATCTAAAGTTTCCCTTAGATAATGTGCGTGCTTCAACAAACGTGGATTCTTCATATTGGATTTTCGGCTTTTTATGTTAGATCTATCCTGTAGTCGTCTATAACGTTTGTTGATATGTATGTGTTTTAATGAAATATTGTACAAAATGCTAATGGAGGATAGATCTGGATTAAAGGTCCCAATTCGGATTTCTTTTTGTGAAATGAAAAATTATTTGGGATAAGTGCTATGAGAGTACCGGTTTGAAATTATTATGAAATAAAAATTAGTGTGAGGTAAATGTGTTGTTGAGTATGAGCTAGGGAATATTTTTTTGTGGTCATAATCCTTAAACAAAAGACTTGATCAATAGCAAACTATTTGTTTATTCGTCGTTTTTACGGTATTTGGAATTACGACCGCATATTAGGACCCACATCATTTTCGTGGCGGTTTGTCTAATCGACGGCAATCATCATAATGGTGGCTATCTTAGTCACGGTCATTGCCTCAATCTAAAGCTGCGCCGGCCCTTCTCTTCTCCTCTATGGGCTGTGCCTGGCCAGGTACGAAAATGAACTGGCCGGCCAGGCAGCCAAACTTAACTTAGACCATCAAAAGAGTCTCAGGTGACAATCACAACGACGGTGGCCGGAGAGACATGACCACCACGAATTAAAGAAATGTCTAAAGATTTATTTTTCGGGGTCAAATTTTTCTTTTCTTTTTCGTCTTTTTCTTTTTTCAATCCTAATTGGCTCGGCATAAAGTCATCTATTCCCCGGTGCTCGGATAAAAGCAAAATTCTATGCTATTGGGTCCCTTATTTAGCTTAAGCCCTTCTAGTATCTCTTTTGGGCACGTCTTGGGCCTTTATATATGCAACTACTTCTGTTTCTCAAGCCCGTTAGTTTAGTCCCACTAATAACTTTGGGTCTTTGTGCCTAAAGTTCATCATCGTTAGAAAAACAAAAAGAGAAGAAGATTATGACTAGGTTGTCTTGGAGTTTTTCTTCCATTTTCAATGTTATATTTGAATTTTTTTCTTTTTGGTTCAATTCGATTGTTGAACTTTTAAAAATCCATTTAATATAGTCGTTTCGTTAAAAAATTTAACACCATTAGCTAACGTGGTCACAATTTTCATTAAATTAATGTTAGATTTGCTATGCAGGAGTTCATGTGGCCTACACGTGGCTTATATGCTTTTGGCCAACTGGAAAGGAAATAGAGATTTGTTGACTTAGTAAGATGATGTGGCAATTCATATCATTATTTTGCCTCAGTAAATGCTGACGTGATAGTCTATGTCAAAATCTCTCTCTCTCTCTCTCTCCATTTTGGTCCAAAAGAAAAGGCCAAAAAGATTTACGAACTTGAAAAAACGTCATGATAATTCAAATTATTGTGCCCCATTAAATGATGTGGCAATCCACAAGAAAAAAATATATGTGACATGGCAGTAAGCATTATAGAAGGATGATCTTTTTATAAAATTCAATGATAATTTATATCAAGAAAAATTGTCTAAAAAGTCTTAAACTTATAGTTAGATCATCGATTCGGTCCTAACTTCTTAAATTTGACTAATTCAATTATGAACCTTTTGATGATTTTCTAGTATAATTCATTTGGCCAATTTAAGCGGCAAATTGCTGACATGACTGTCCAATCAATGCTAGCTGTCTTATGTGGCGCGGTCGGCGATTGACATGCATGATTTTAAATGGTGTCGTTTTGCAATTTTTCATAAAGTCTTTATTTTTCTCCTTTCCATTTTTATCTTTTTTGATCTTTTTTCTCTTTCTCCTATTCTTTGCTTATATTGTTTTCTTCCACCGATCACTAGCTTGCAAGCCTTTGCCCATATTTGGGCGAGGGCCATAATGCCCTTGTCGGCTTTTTTCTGAGAAGATGAACAATGACAAAAAGGAAAAAAAAAAAGAAAAGAATTGAAAAGAACCAAACAATTTTATAAAATTTCTCAAAACAAAATCATTTTGAGCGGAATTGAACTCGTTAAATTGCCGATTGTGTCACGTAGGATGGCTTATACTGACTGGAACATTACGTTAGTGATACTCGGCCTAAATTGGCCGAGTGAACTACATTGAAAAATTGTTAGAATGTTTAAGATTACATTTGCCAAATTGGAAAGTTTAGGGATTGAATTGTAGCTTTACAATAGGTTTATGGCTTTCTAGATAGTTTTTCATCAATGTCATTACCCAAAAAAGAATTCCAAGCTATGCCAAAAATTGTTCGTTCACTCTTGTTTTGTATGCATGTGCCAAAATTATTTTGGGGTGATGCTAGCCTTACTGCTTGTTATCATAAATCGTCCTAGGACACACCATACTATTCCACTAAGGGTAAAGCGTTTTCAACTGGCATATTGATTGATCCTCCTATCCCACAACTTATCCCTTTAGACTCTATTAGTCCTTCTCCTCTGTCTTCTCCCTTGCAGGTGTATCAACATCGAAAGTAGTCTATGGCTCCACCAGTCTCTAGCTCTTCCATGCACTCTGTCCAATCTCCTTTTTTTGTCTCTTGGTCTAGACCATTTTCTAGAAAAATTTGCAAAGGTACTTGTTCTTGTACACAAAAATACTCTTCTACTTATCCTATCAAGTGTTATGTGTCTCTCTTTCATCTTCCTTCTCCATTACATGATTGTGCTCTATCATTATATATTTACACAATTCCTACCTCTACCATTGAGGCCTTGTCTTGCCTTGAGTGGAAGAGAGCTATGAATGTGGAAATGAAAGCTCTAGTGTCCCACCATACGCGGTGTTTGGTTGCTCTTCCTCCTAGGAAAGATGTGAAGTGTTAGTGGGTGTACACTATCAAGTACAACCTGGATGGCTTAGTTGAGCGTCTTAATGCCCGACTTTTTGCTAAAGGTTTTACTCAAACTTAAGGGGTGGACTATTTTTAAGACCTTTTTTCTTGTGGCACGTATCGATTAGATGTGAAAAATGCTTTTCTTTATGGTGATTTGTTTAAGGAAGTATATGTGGAGCAACCTCCTGAGTACATTGCTTAGGGGAAGAATCACAGTAAAGTACATCAATTGCCTAAGGCCATTTTATGGGTGGTTTGAGAAATGTAGTTAAGTGATTTCTATATGTGGTTTCTACAAGTGTTATTTTGATCATTTTGCTTTTGTACGTAGGGAGGACTAGGGGGTGGTCATTCTTGTTGTATATGTGGATGATATAATTGTGTCTAGCAGTGATGTGATCGGCATTTCTAAGTTCAAATCTTTTCTATAACAGTAGTTTCAGATTAAAGACTGGAGCTTTTAGGTATTTTCTAGGTATTGAAGTTTTACAAAGTTGGAAATGTATTAATTTGTCTCAACCAAAGTATGTTCTTGATCTTTTATCTGAGACTGATACACTAACTTCCAAGCCGATTGACACTCCTATGGATCTAAATAAAAAGTGGAGTTGATGATGGAGATGATATTGAAGATAAGCATCAATATTGGCATATAGTTGGGAAACTAATTTATCTTATTGTTACATGTCCCATATTTCCTTTGCTATTGGTGTGGTGAGTCAATTTATGGAGTCACTCAAGAAGGACTATTGGGATGCTATTTGTCGCATTCTTTGGTACCTTTAAGGCTCTCCTAATAAGGGACTGACTTATAAACTAAATGGTTCTTCCACTCTAGATGGTAATTTTGATGCTATGGGCTGGGTTAACGTGTAATCGGTGGCCTATGACTAGGTATTGCACTTTTCTTGATGGTAATTTGGTTATTGAAGAAGCAGGAAATAAACTACCATTGCCAGGTCTAGTGCGGAGGCTGAATATCGTGGTATGGCACATATCGTGGTTGAATTGTTGTGTTTGAAATGCCTTCTCCAGGAGCTTGGGTTTTCTATTAATCAACCTATTGATAAAATGTGTGATAATCAAGCAACTATTTATATTGTTGGAAATGCTATTTTTCGTGAGTAAACTAAGCATATAGATATTGACTATCACTTTGCTTGTGATACAATGAAGCAGAAATTGGTTGTTACTCCTTACGTTGCCTTTAAAGATTAGTTTACTAATATGTTCACTAAAGCGTTGTTTCGTCCTATGTTTGTCGCAAGTTGTTCCAAGCAGGCATGGTGACCTATATGCTCCAGCTTGAAGGGGAGTCTTACATTACTTGTGTGGTATCAATTTTATTTTTTCAGTTTTATTTCTTTTTACATACATAAGGGCATTATGATCATGTACAATTTATATTCAATATAAATATATTGCGACAGGTGTAAGGCTTCAATAACATAGAAAACGACAGCCTCTTGTTGGCTATCACGATCTGTTTCTCTCTCTCTTCTTCTCGCCTCTATTTCTCCTCTCTTCCTTCTTCACTCTTGGCTATTTACCACAAGTTCTCTAATCTTGGCTATTTACCACAAGTTCTCTAATCTTGGCTATTTACCACAAGTTCTCTAATCAGCTTTATGACACTTTGCAAATATTTGGGAAATTGATTAATTTGCTTTACTTGCATCGAGCTATTTAAATTCTTTCCACATCCTAGCAATTTATTAGTTGCTTTTGTTTAGAGTGTTATATTTTAATGGTTGCACATTCGCATGAACACTCCTTTGCATGTTAGTGGATAGGTTTAAATTTAATCCAAGTTGCTTGCCGAAATATCTTTGAAAATAAAGAGAAAATGTACTAGAATGGTGTTAGTTTAATCTAGTGTAATCGAATTCTTGAACCTTTTGAATTTTTGGTTCATAGAAGTAAAGTTCTCTCTATACTTTATTTGGGTTTCTAATCAACCCTAATTGATTAGTGGCGACTCCTAATCATATGATTTGTATGTTAAATTGATTAAATCAAGTATCAGATTGCGATTGGTAAGGTTTGGGAGATTTCTTACTAAGGGTGCGTTTGATTCAATTTTTCCAATGGGCTTTTAGCCTTCAAAACTCCTTGGGGGAAATGTTGGACCATTTGTCAAGCGTTTTGAAATAGTTTTCAGCCAAATGCTAGCCTTGGAAATGCTGAAAGCTTAATACTATTCCCACTCAGCCTTCTAAAGTAGCATTTGCAGAATGTTAAAACTAAAATTAAAATATTTTTTCCTTCCAAAACTACCCTCACCAATTCTTTAGTTTTTTGATTTTGCCCATCCATGTAGTTGTTCATCTTTTTTGTGCGACGACGGCCAAAAAGCCAGATTTGACCTACGAAGGGCCGATGAGGATACTATGCCAACGCGATCAACTCATTCCACCAGAAGCATGGCCAATAGAAGATGATCACGTCCCTTGGGATCATTATGATGATTACCGTGCAACCCGTCCAGCGATTGATGCTTGCCTAAAAAGATATTACGGAATGGATGTACCAGGCACTTCTGAATCACCAATAAATTCCCAAGATCCAGCTTCATCATTACAAGATTAATGGGGACGACCACTGTCACAAGATCCTTATGATTATAGTGAATTATAGCTTGCACTTAGTCTAGGTCTTAATAGAGAAAGTCCATCACTCCAGTTTGGGTATTTACCCCAACCAAGTATTCCAGCAAGTTTCGCCGATGCTCCTGCAATTTATTCTATAGGTTCTCACTAGTCATCCAAAAGACAAAGGCCAACTGAAGCAATTGAAGAGGTAGAAAAGCTCCTCAAGGCACTCAGGCAACAATGTCCAGAAAAAAGCATTCCAAATACTCTTGACATTCTGTCCAGCTTATACTAGCATTTAGATGATTCATACATCAAACATCTTGAAGCTTTGGAAGTTGAAAGAATGCTCAAAGAATATTGAAGGCAGAAGTATGGAGAAAACTCATGTGATGATGACAACAATGAAGAGCATATCCATAGGCATAATAAGTAAAGGAAAAGAAGACTACGCCACTACTAAAGACAAAACAAAATGGGCAGAAGAATCACGAGAAGGAGATGAAAAAGTCAACCCAAAGTACTGTTTATGCACTGTTCATGTATTGTTCATGCACAGTCCATGTACTATTTGGTACTATAGCGAACTATTCATAGTACTATAGCACTATAGCAGAACCAAAAAAGAGGGATAAGAGGTGTAAAAGCCAGTCTGTTAGAAGAAAAGCTTAGCATGCATAAATAATTGGCTTTTGTCAGCCAAGTGGAGTCTGTAAAATTCTAGTGTGTTGTTTTATGCCTATATAAGGCAGTGTATGTAACTGTTAAGGGACATAATGCACCCTCTCTAGAAATAATATCATGTAGTTTGCTATGAATCCCTAAAACCTCTCTTCCTTCTTCCTTTCTACTTGGTACGATTCTTCAAAACTAGAAATATTTTGATCAATCCTGATAGTATGCTCTACACTAGCCACAATGTGGAACTTGTGCATCAAAATTCTGCTACTTTAAAATTTCCTATGATAGGAGTCAAAAAATGAAAAGGAATTTGGTGGCTAACAGGCAATCCCTAATCTAAGGCCAAAGAAGGGTCGTGCGTGTGGGATAAAATACTTGCCACGAATTCTATTTTTGTTTTCCCTGGCGTGTATCATAGGCTAAGATCAATGGCATGATTTTGGACTCGATAAACAATAAAATCTGGAGTTTGAGGTTCTCTAGTAATGCAACTAAACCTTAGAGGCTGAGAGAAGTTGTGGATTCAAGAGGGCCATATTGAAATTAGGAAACGGTGTAACAAACACTGTTCCTACATTGAGGGTGGTTCGGATAGTACAAATGCAAGCATGCTGCTAGTCCAAGAAACGGGTGTCTAAAAGAGCCATTCGAGAAACCACGGGTAAGCCCTTCCTTCCATGAAAGGATAAAGCAAGTCTAATGGCACCAAAGTGGAGGTGCGTATAACATTGTTGTATCCATTGTCTTGGAAAATCAGAAGGGATTTGAAGGGTGACAAAGTGTTCCTATTGAGTAGCTGGAATATGATGCTGGTCAAATTTTGAGGACTAATACTTTTTAACTTCTTTAAGAGTATGCTTAATAAGTTGCTTCATAGAATGGATAGGAGAAAAAGAGGATGGCTTAGCAAAAGCAGAATACGGATTGATAAGTGGAAGGTGAGTCTCGGAGATTTTGCTATCTTAATTGAGGTAGGAAACCTTATAAAGATAGTTAATCTTTGAGACATTGGAAGTACGGAGTTTGAGAGGAGGACTAAGAGAAAGGGGAGCATTTACAGTGTAAGGTGTGGAAATTTCGGAGGATTTAATCATGGTAAGGAAATTCTCCCTCTTTCTGCATTGGATATTCAACTTCAAACTAGAAATGTGCTGAAAAATGCCATGGCTCTGATACCATAAAATTAGCCCATGATACAAGCCAGGGAAAAAAAAAAAACAGAATTCATGGCAAGTATGTTATTCCATACATATGGCCCTTCCTTGGCCTCAAAATAGGGACTGCCTATTAGCCACCAAATTCCTTTTGATTTTTTTACTCATATAAAAAAAAAATGTAAAGTAGCAGAATTCTGATGCATAGGTTCCATATTGTGACAGGTGTTCAAGCTCTTCAATGCCCTCTGTCCAACCTCCCTCGTCTCCTGATTCGGACGATCTTCTGATTGCCCTTCGCAAAGGTACTTGTTCTTGTACACAAAAGTCGTCTTTTGCTTATCCCATCAAGTGTTTGTGTCTCTCTTTTATCTTCCTTCCCCATGACATGATTTTGTTCTCTCATTACATACTTACACAATTCCTACCTCTACCATTGAGGCTTTGTCTCACATTGAGTGGAAGAGAGCTATGAGTGTAGAAAGGGAAGCTCGAGTGTCTCGCCAAACATGATCTTTTGTTGATCTTTCTCCAAAGAAAGAAGTGGTGAAGTATCAATGGGTGTACACTATCAAGTACAACCTAGATAGCTCAACTGAGCATCTTAAGGCCCAACTAGTTGTTAGAGGTTTTACTCAAACTTATGGAGTGGACTATTTAGAGCCATGCTTTTTTTTTTCTTTTTTCATGGTGGATGTGAAAAATGATTTTCTTTATGGTGATTTGTTTGAGAAAATATATATGGATCAACCCCTGGGGTATATTGCTCTGTGGAAGAATATAGTAAAGTATGCCAACTACATAAGGCCATTCATGGATGGTCTGAGAAATGGAGTTTAGTGATTTCTAGGTGTAGTTTCCACAAGTATTTTTCTAATCATCCTATTATTGTTTGCAAGGAGTTGGGGGAGTTCATTCTTGTTATATATGTAGATGATATAATTGTCTCTAGCAGTGATGTGACTGGCATTTCTAAGGTCAAGTCTTTTGTATAGCAACAATTTCAAATTAAAGACTAGAGCTCTTAAGTATTTTTTGGGTATTGAAGTTTTATGAAGTGGAAAAGGTTGTCTCAACAAAAGTATGTTCTTGATCTTTTGTTTGAGACCGGTACACTAGCTTCCAACCTAGTTGATACTCCTATGGATCCAAATCAAAAGTTTGGAGTTGATGATGGAGATGATATTGAAGCTAAGTATCAATATCAACGTCTAATTGGGAAACTAATTTATATTACTATTACATGTCCCAATATTTCTTTTATTGTTCGTCTAGTGAGTTAGTTTATGGATTCATCGTAGAAGCCTCATTGGGATGTTGTTTGTTGCATTCTTTGGTACCTTAAAGGCCCTCCCAGTAAGGGACTAATTTATCAATTGAATGGTTCTTTTACTTTGCTTGGCTATTTTGATGCTATTTGGGCTGGGTTATCGTGTGATCGATGCTCTATGACTAGGTATTGCACTTTTGTTGGTGGTAATTTGGTTACTTGGAAAAGCAAGAAACAAACTACCACTGCCAATGCTATGGCACATACTGTGGCTGAATTGTTGTGGTTGAAATCCCTTCTCCAGGAACTTGAATTTTCTATTAATCAATTTATTGATATAATGTGTGATAATTAGGCAACTATTTATATTGTTAGAAATCTTGTTTTTCATGGGTAGAGTAAGCATATAGAAATTTACTGTCACTTTATTCGTGATACTATGAAGTGGAAGTAGGTTGTTACTCCTTATGTTGCCTCTAGAGATAAGTTTACAAATATGTTCACTAAAGCATTTTTTTGTCCTACTTTTGTTACGGGTTCTTCCAAGCAGGGCACTGGTGACCTATATGCTTCAACTTGAGGGGAAGTGTTATGTTACTTGGGTGGAGTCAGTTTTATTTCTTTTTACATTCATAAAGGCATTATGGTCATGTATAATTTATATTCAATATAAACATATTGCGATAGGTATAGGGCTTCAATAACATAGAAACCAAGAGCTTCTTATTGGCTTTTAAGATATGTTTCTTTCTCCCTTCTTTTCCTCTCTATTTCTCCTCTCTTCCTTCTTCCCTCTTGGCTATTTACTGCAAGTTCTCTAATCAGCTTTGCGGCACTTTTGCAAATATTTGTGAAGTTGATTAATGTGCTTTACTTGCATCGACGTATTTAGATTCTTTCCATATTCTAGCAATTTATTTATTGCTTTTGTTTATTGAGCGTTAATTTTTAATAGTTGTGCATTCGCATGAACACTCGTTTGTATGTTAGTGGATATGTTTAAATTCAATCCAAGTTGCTTGCCAAAATATTTATGAAAATAAAGAAAAAATTTACTGAAATGGCGTTGCTTTAATCTAGCATAATCAAGTCCTAAAACCTTTGAAATATCTGGTTCGTAAAAGTAAAGTATTCTCATACTTTAATTGGCTTTCTACGTTAATTGATTTTAATTAAATGATTTGTATGTTAAATTGATTAAATTGAGTATCAAGTTACGATTGGTAAAGCTTAAGAGAGTTTGTACGAAGTCTTTGAGCTTATTAATCTATTAGCTTTCTCTTTGGGAAGGTCGAGATAGGACTATGGCAAAAACATAAAAGTAAATGTACAAGAACTTACTATGATTAGTTCATTGAAAAGTCATTATTGAAAAATTTCATTCTTACAATAAAATGATTGCATTTGGGGTGGATTACAACCTAAAAAGCCGTAAAAGTATTTTCAAGTTTGTTTAACTCTTCTGAACAATGATAAGTTCAAATCAATTGGGTGGAAAAAGGTGGCAACCGGTGAGCCAATACTTAGACACGGTCATCCGATTATTTTTTGAACAAAATAAACTAAAGGTCCGACATATTTGAAGTATATCATGACCTACTATGTTCTGCTCTATGAATATATATTACGAGAATTTTCATTGATTATAAGACGTTATCTCAAATATCACAAGAGTATTTCATATTTTCACAAACGGAAAAATGATTATATTCACGAAGAGTTACAATCTCAGGAACCATGAAACTATTTTCAGTTCTCCCTAGCTCTTGTTAACCATGATATAAGTTCAAATCAACCGGGCGGAAAAAAGTAATGATTGATTGATCAATACTCGGACATCAATTGATCTATCTCTGAGAGACAAAAATAAACCATGGTACAAACTCAGAAAATTACCAAAATAGTTAATATTTCGAAAAACCTCAAACTAGTATATCAATGACAAATTTACCAAAAATAATTTTTTTGACCACAAAAAACTTTAAACTGATACACATGAGACAAATTTATCATTCGTTAGTTTTTGTTAAATGTTATTTTTAAATTACTGAGTTGAATGACATAAGCCAATTAACGAGTGTATCAGTATGTGATTTTACTCTTTGTTTATCATAGGTGTATCGGTTTGTGGTTTTTATGATATTAATCAATTTAATATAAACTAATGGATGGTCAGTTTGTAAAAAAATGTACCAACTTGGGGATTTTGTGGTAAAAAAAATAATTTAGGATAAATTTGTCACATATATATCTATTAAGAATTTTTCGTGATCAAAAAATTAATTTTGGATAAATTTGTTACAAATGTACCAATTTAGCTTTTTGTTGTTGTATTAATTAATATAAAACAGTCCTCAATTTATTGTAATTGTGCCTATTCACTATTCAGTACTGAACTTTTTTTTTTATACCAATTGAGTCCTAAACCTCTTACATTTATGCCAATTTAGTCTATTCGTCCAATTTTAGCCAGTCGGTGCTGACATGGATATCGTCACGTCGCTATCTTACATGGTGCGACCAACATTAATGTGAACAATTTTTAATAATATTTTAATATTTTTCCTTATTTTTTCTCTCTTTTTTTGTCTTCCCTTCATCTTCATCCTCTAGCCAGTCACCAGAACTTGGTGATCGGCCAAAGGCGAGGGACGGCAAGGTCACAACCCTGCTTGCCGCTAGCATGCTATCTCGCCATCATTGACCTTGCCTAGCCAATCAAGGCTCACCCGATTAGAGATATTATCGTCCCTTGTTGATTCCTAGATCCTCAGCAACGTTTGAGCACATCGCCTCACCAATTCCATCTACGATTTCATTTTCGATCTCTACACCCAACTCTTAAACTCACTCGACTCTTTCCAAGAGTGGGCTTCTCATCTTTGGTCCCTCTTTTCATGGAGGCCGTGTTCCTCAAAGTTCGAAATGTCTGACCCAATTCGTCAAAGGTGCAGCCTTTATGTGTATTTGTATGCTAAAGGGCGCTGTGGCTAAGGTCGGCCTTATTATGGCTGGGCAAGGCTTTGCCAATATTGGATCTCGCGCGGCCCTCACCTCCAGTAGGTCCTTGAGGACTGATGCTTGGCTAGAGGAAAAAGGAAGAAAAAAAAATCAAAATAATACTAAAATATTATTAAAAATCATTCACATATGTGCTATCCTCATCATGTAGGACGACTTGCATCCATATCAGTGCCGATAAGTCAAAAATTGGTTGGATTGATTGAGTTGGCACAAATACAAAAAATGTTTATGACTCAATTAGTAAAAAAAAAAAAGTTTGTGACTAAAATGATAATAGAGTATAATAGGTTTAGGATTTTTTTTTTATAATTCTTTCGGTACAAACCAAATAAGATGTGTTTATTGAAAAGTCGTTACGAAAATTTTCATTGACAAACGACAAAATGAACATAATTATGACGTGTTATGATTTTATACATCACGATGGTCTCTCCAAAAGTAATCGGTGACTAGTGCTTAATCTGAATGGAGACATTGATTCAATTACATTGCGCTGACCTTGATTTCTAATGACTAATTTCCGTAATTAGGTGAAGTTCTTGAAATCTAACAAGTATAGAAACAGCCCAAATCCTCATCGTTTTTAATTATTTTATATTTTTATTAGTATTTCGTAGACTCTATTCTATATTGGATTAACATTTTTGTTCAAAAGTTTTTATCTTCTTGAGCCGGAAGTGCCAAAGCGTCAAAGAAAAATATTCGAAAGAGAAGAAAAAGCGTCCGAGGAAAGGTGCAGGAATCGAACTTACCCGTCCGAACAAAGAAAAATATTCGAAAGAGAAGAAAAAGCGTCCGAGGAAAGGTGCAGGAATCGAACTTACCCGTCCGAACAAAACGCACGAATCCCTAGATTTAAAAGTGACAAAACAAATTAAAAACGAAAAAAGTATGCTTTCCTAAAAGCATCGTTTCTACCAAAACCTTTAAATAATCTAGTAAAATAATTATAAACAGATGAAATAATTGAAGCTAATTTACTAAAAATAAGATTTGACGGCATGCGTGATTCAATTAAAGCTAAAGACAACGCACATTTTCCGGTAAAGAGGATTTTGTTTTGTTTTTGGTCGGAGGTCCAAAGAAGATTGGGATTGAGAAAAATATTGTGGCAACCAGCTGGATTTGATTAACAAGATGTCGAGGAATACTCAATATTTTCTCGTTGAGGACTAGAGAGATATGTAGAACTCCTTGCTTCTGATAATTTCATTGATATAGTCTCCTGATGCCAAGAAAATATAATATGTACGGTCTCAATCAAAATGCTGAATATAATCGATCTAATCTGATTTTTTGTATTTTTCTTATAGGCAATCAATTCTACCTAAAGAAGAACAAATCGATTATCTTCCGCGCCCCTCGAACGGAAGGAAAAGATTGAGAACATCGAACTCAATCTTCAGAACAGTGATTCCTCGTCATAACTACATTGACTTTTCCTGTTTTTCATTCGTTTTTTCTATTTATAAAGGTGCTTATGTATATAATTTTACGGAATCTAAATTTATATAAATTTATTTCTGTAGAAAAATATATACACCGAAGATAACGTTGAAAAACTTCAATAAAAATGGCAATGATAGCTAAAGAAACAACGAGAAACCTGCCATATAATTAGAAGTTATCAATCTCTTTTGCATCAAAAAATGCGCAAATGAAGTCATTTTTTCGACAACAAGAGATGATGCTTGTATTGTAATCAATTAGACAAGTTGGATCACAAAGATGAAGAAGATACATTCTAATTAGGTTCATCAAATGAGTGGGTAGGGTAAAAAATGATCAGACCTAAATTAACCCATTTTATATATAATACAAATTCTATGGCCCATACTCAATCCGACTCATACCCTGTCCATACCTAACCCAACCTGGAATCTATATTTAGAAATATTTCTCCTTCAATTGTTGTATTTGAAGAAGGGACGGTTTTTGACCAAAAAATTAAAAAGATTGGACTGCTTTGTGGACCGGCTCTACATTTAATTTGGGTTGAAACTATGCTACTAAATGACCCACTAACCCCCATCTTTTTTGGACTTTACTTTTAAAAACCCATTTATGCCCATATTTTGAGTTTAAGGTGACCAATATATGAGCCTATTTAAGTAGAGTGGCGCTATTTCCACCCCTTATGTTTTCTCTTTATTTTCAGATTTTCCTTTCATAAAAATTAGTTTTGTTGAAAAGAGAAATCTCTAGCTATTTTCTACATTGTTAAGAAAATTTATGGATCAATTGTCCAGTAAAATCTAGAAAAAAAATTAAAGTAAATAAGTTTTTAACACGTGTTTATAAACTTTTACATTTTGTTGTGCATATCTTCATAAAATCTTTTTTATGAGTTCTCTTTTATAAACATATACATATTATGGGATGACTGAATGAAATCATGAAAGAAACCTTCTTAAAGCTTTTCCAAGACAAAATTGTGGTTACATTCCCATTCATAAAACTTCAAAAGATGGAATCTAATTATATTAAAGCTTTGCATAAAATAAGAATTTTTTTTGTGATACCATTGAAATTTCATTATTTTGGATTAACAAAAATTAAAATCATTGGCAAAGTGTTTATGAACAATATCAAGATGCCTTATCACGCATAACTTTTTCATGTCAATGTTTTTAATGTTTATCTAAACACTTGTATGATGTCTTACATATTCCGTGTCAAAGCATCTTGTCAATAGTAATGGAAAGAAAAAAAAGACATTCTTTGATATAATAAATATAGAGACTCAATATATATTTTGGATTAAAAAAATTAAGAAATAAAAATTCAGCAAGAAAGTAAGTTTTAAAATAGGAGGGACAAAAAATAGATAAGTTGTTATAAGAGTAATGATGTAGAAGAAACTAATTTTTATTTTCTAAATAGCACTAAGTTCAAATTTGACGAAAAACAAGCATGTGGCATTTTTAATTATGACAATTAGGTTCTACGTAGAAATAGAAAAACTACAAAAAAAGAAGGAAAATAAATAAATTTGGAGTAAAAAAAATTGTGGAGCCACCCCTATAATATTATCTTTTTAGTGAAAATGGAGGTGTATTTAATTATACATGAATGAAAATAGCGCCGCCTTGAGTTAACATATGGATTTGTGACCCATTTCGATAGCTTCAATCCTAATGAATAGTGATCATGTTGTTTTCTGTTTTCCTTCCATGCATGCACGAATTTTGCAGTGAATTCAATAACAAAACGAGATTGATGAAACTGAATAGTCATCCCACAATTAAATTTGTCATTAGAATAGTGATATGTATAAAAAAGACGACTTATTGTGATTCTCGAAGAACCTTTCAAGTGTACGCATTAGAAAAAGATCATGAGCAATTGAAATCAAGACCACGAAGGTAAAATTTCACCCCCCGAGCAAGACGTCAAATTCAAGTCTTTCCTTTCTATCTAGATCTAGAGAATTCATTTTTCATTTTACGCTCAATTTCTTTCACAAAAAATACTACATTTCTGAAAAATACTGTTCACGAAGTCATTTTATTGAAGTCTAAAAACGAATCAAACATGTACTTGTTACTGTTTAAAAAGGAAAATCTAATTTGATGTTTCTAAACATGCATACTACTTGGGTGTTAGTGACTTGAGCATAGGTAGTTGGGGGAATACACACAAGCACTAGGATCCCAAGTCTAGTCTTAACGGACTCAACCCGAGCAAGGCCACTTGGGTCCCAAACAAGAGCATTGGCATCGATATTGCATCCACCGAAGTCGAAATTGAGAAGCAAATGCCTATGCACGACTTCTTAGTGCCTAGGCCTAAATCCACAAAGCTAGGGCTCGGGTACACAAAGGCCAAGCGCGAGAGTCGGGATCCCTGGTGTAAGCTCCGGGGTCCTTGGCCTTGGTCTAGATGGATTTGGGTTCAAACACTGGACATAGACATAGGAATCTTGAGGCCGACCTTTATGGACCTGGGCATGGGTGCTGAGGCCTCGAGCCTCTCCTCATTTACCTAGGCTTGGATGTGGAGGATCCAAGCACGTGGCATTGATGTCCTAGGCCTAGTTTCGATGGACTTAAGCATAGGCGCTGGAGACTTGGGTGCTAGCATCGAGGTTGTGGGCCTGGGTGCTAAAGGCTTGATCCTAAATTTTGGGGACCCAAGAATGAGTGTTAGGCTTTGCGTGCCTAAATGCACGGTTTCTAGTCTAATTATTGATATTTAATTATATATTTGGAAAATGATTTTCGATTTTTAAAAAAGAATTTTTTTTTTTGAATTCAAATATAAATTTTCCTTTGAATGGGGAAACATTTTCCACTGACTCATTTTCTTAAACGATCCAAATGTCGAGAAATAAAAAAATATTCTCAAAAAATGTTTGCGAGGCAAAATGAGTATTCTTTCACGAAAAATAAATGATTTTGAAATTTTTTCTAAAAATGATTGCTTGTATCACTTACAAAAATGAATTAATGAAATTTTTTTAGATATAAATTGTTGTTGATCATGAAAAAATTTTCATTAATTAATTATTTCAAGTAATAGAAGTTATTATTTTCAGAAAAATATTTTTCAAATCATTCATTTTTTGTTAAATAAATGAAGCCTAAATCTCTCTTGAAATCTCAATTGCAACATAGAATATGAACTTAGTAATAGCTATTTTCTAAAAATTGACTGCAGCATTCAAGTTGATATATCATAAGATGATTTATCTTTCTCTTCCAAGTGATATGAAGGAGTTGGAAAAATCTGGAAAAAGTAGTACTTATCAATTCAATTCTCAACGATATATCCTTTTTCGAAATCTAATCCATCATATATTCGTTCTCACAATGTTCGAAATTGAAAGATCACCGTAAACATGGAAATGGTTAGCCTATGAGATATCCGACGTCATGAAAAGCAATAAAATTCAAGCTTGAATATTTTTTTAGGTGAAATCAGATATTTGCTTTATCAAATTTTTGGTTCTCAATGCAAACTGCAAAAAAGCTGATCAAAGAGGCAAACCACCCCCCCCCCCCAAAAAAAAAAACAAAAAACAAAAAACAAAGAGGTAACAACCGGAAAGAGTTTACCGAAAGTCTATTTCCGTTGTTAAAATTAAAACTAGCCCCGTAAGCTCGTTTGGTCAAAGAACCGAACGGATATGACAAAAAAGAAGAAGAAGAGAACAGGAAAGAAAAGAACCGAACGGTAAAAATTTTAACAGAAAAGCAAAAAGAAAGAAAGAAAAGGAAACCGTAACTTTCGGTCTGGAAATTTGCATTGAGCTGGCCCCTAAGCCTATGTTTGGAAGGCTTGGAAAAGGTAACGTGGAAATGGGCATAGAATAGTTGTACCTTTTCTCCAACCTATGAGCGGTTTGCACATCACTCCATCACAAGGGATAAAAAAGTACCTTAAATTTCTCTTTCCTTTCAATTTATTTATCTTTTCAAACAGCTAAATCGACAAATATTCACCTTTTCTCCAACTTCAATTTATACTCTTCCTACCTAACCAAAAAAAAAAAAAATTCATATGCCTCCAAACAAGTTCAAGAAAAATCGTTTCTTCACCGAGTATATTTTTTACTTAAATTTTCTCGGCCTCCTCCATTTTTCATCCAAAGAAGTTGGACAATTGAAATGACTCGGTCTACTTTTGATGATGATTTTCGTGTCACATTTCATCATGCCGAGACAAAGAATAATATTAAATGCATTTAAATTCAAATTTAAATTTAAAACAAATAGGTAATATCACCATTTATAATAATTTGTTGTTACATTAAGTTAATGTATAATAAGAGGCCAAATCTAAATCTATTTACATATTAATTTACATCAACATTCATTAATAATTAATGATTTATGTGTCAATTGTAATATATATCACACTACATCAAATGTCCGAGATGGACTTCTCTAGTACAAATCATGGTTGTGCCACGATAGATATACTGAACGACAACATTATTCTATTAAGAATATGAAGGCTTGTTTTTATATGCTATTTTTTTTAAAAAAAAATTTGCTCAATTAAATCTCGCAGTGGATGCACTTTAACTTTTCTTTATCCCATAAGATCTGAAAAATTATAATTTTTAGTGCGTCAATTGGCATGCAAATTTTTCACACTTTTATAAAATTCAAATAATATCGATAATTTTGACAGAAAAGTATAAAGTTGACTTTTGTACAAAAAGAATTTTCCCATTGGTGCTCATAAAGTAGGCTTATAAAATACCTTTTGTCATCCACTGAACCAAACCCCTCCATAAAATATTAATATAAGCAACTTCTCGGAGAAGTTTTTTTTTTTTTTTTTTTGGTGAAACCTTCTCGGAGAAGTTGTTTCTCACCTCCAGCTCTATAAAATGAAACCATAACTAGCCATCTTCTTCATTTCACCGATCAAACCCATACAAAAAAAAAAAAAAGAAGAAGAAGAAGAAAAAGAAAGAAAACAAAATTTCGAGAGGCTGCAAACAATGGGTGACGACCGAGCTCTTGTCCGCCGGGAACCCGAACCCCAACCCCTGTCGGCGGCCCACGCACAGCCACTCGCCGCCTCCTACAACGACCGGATCCGCCCCTTGCTCGACGCGGTCGACAAGCTCCGAAACCTCATGGTCATGAAGGAGGGCATCGAGCTCCCCACCATCGTCGTCGTTGGCGACCAGTCCTCCGGCAAGTCGAGCGTCCTCGAGTCCCTTGCTGGCATCAGCCTGCCGCGCGGGCAGGGCATCTGCACGCGCGTGCCCCTTATCATGCGGCTCCAAGGCCGGCGTCAAGACGAAAGGACCAAGCTCCAACTTGAGTTCAACGGCAAGATCGTGGACGTGTATGAGGACCACATCTCCGATGCCATTGTCACTGCAACTGACGAGATCGCCGGCTCTGGCAAGGGCATATCGAATACCCCGCTGACTCTGGTCGTCAGGAAAGATGGCGTCCCGGACTTGACCATGGTCGACCTGCCCGGAATCACGAGAGTGCCCGTGCACGGCCAGCCTGAGAACATCTACGAGCAGATCTCGGCGATGATAATGGAGTACATAAAGCCTGAGGAGAGCATCATCCTCAACGTCGTGTCTGCGACCGTCGACTTCTCCACTTGCGAGTCCATAAGGATGTCGCAGGTAAGTATCTTCTAGCCACACTTGTCTCCCATATCAATTAAAAACTCGTATACCATATCTGTTTCGATGTTTCAGATGGTGGACAAGACCGGCAAGAGGACTCTGGCCGTCGTCACGAAGGCTGATAAAGCTCCGGAGGGCTTGCAGGAGAAGGTAACAGCTGATGATGTTAATATAGGGCTTGGTTACGTGTGTGTCAGGAACCGGATCGGTGAAGAGTCCTACGAAGAAGCGAGGCTCGAAGAGGCGAAGCTGTTCGACACACACCCACAGCTGTGCCAAATTAACAAGTCCATCGTTGGTGTGCCTGTCCTGGCAAAAAATCTGGTGCAGATTCAGGCCACCATTATGGCCAAGTGCTTGCCAGGTATCGTCAAGAAGATCAATGACAAGCTGAATGCGAACGTTGCTGAGCTTAATAGGATGCCCAAGAATCTGTCCTCGGTCGCTGAGGCTGTGGCGGCCTTCATGCAGATCATGGGGTCGGCAAAGGAGTCGCTGAGGAAAGTCCTGCTGAGAGGCGAGTTCGATGAGTACCCGGACGAGAAGACCATGCACTGCACAGCCCGGCTGGTGGGGATGCTGAACGAATATTACGATGAGCTGCGAAACTGCCCCGAGAACGATCCACGGACTAACTTCTTGATGGAGGAACTGGAGGTCTTGGAAGAGGCCGAAGGGATCGGACTCCCAAACTTTCTCGCTCGCACTGCCTTTCTCACCCTTTTGCAGCGGAAGGTGAAGGCCATATCGAGCAAGCCACCGAGTTTCGGCGTTCGTGCTTGGGACTACATTGAGGGGGTTGTAATTCAGGAGTTGATGCGGCAATCGGAGAATTATCCTCAGCTGCAGTCGTGGATAAGAAGAGCAGCGTCCAATCTAATTAACAAGATGAGGGAGAAGACGACGGCTAGAATGATGGAGATCGTTGAAATGGAGAAGCTCACTAGCTACTCTTGCAACCCTGAATACCTGTTGGAGTGGAACAAGTTGATGGCCCAGCAGAACCTGTTCATGCAGGTGATCAACGACGAGTATAGGTCCACCACCATGGTCCTCGAGGGGATCGGGCAGGTCGACGTGCGCCATCTGAGGAATCACAAGCAGCTGGTTCAGCAGGCGTTCGATCTAAAGATGAGGATGACCGCGTACTGGAAGATTGTGCTGAGGAGGTTTGTCGACTCGATGGCCCTGCATCTGCCGTTCAGCGTGCACAACTTGGTGAACGAGGAGATGGAGAAGGATATTGTGGGCGAGCTGATCAGGCCCAATGGCAGCAGCAACATCGAGAGGATGTTGGAGGAAGCGTCGTCGGTGGCGGTGAAGCGTGAGAAGCTGAACAGTAGCGTCAAGCTCTTGAGGGAGTCTGCGAAGGTGGTGGCCAGAATCATGGATCGGATTGCTACAGATGGCGACTACAGTGATTAGTTAATGGCGTTGTTCTGGTGGCCGTTTATTTTCCTTTCTTGTGTGTTCTTCTACTGAACTTAATTAAGGTGTTTTTCGTTTGAGTGTGTTAATGTTGCTGTTCTAGGAATCATCTTTCCAAATGATGTTTCTTCTTGCTCTTGTATGTCTGAAAATGGGTTTTTGATGGACTTGCGATGGTTCTGTCCATGTTGTGGACACGAGTAGCGAGTTACAGCTTGAGCAGAGTCAGGATAAGTCAGAAGAAACGTGAGTGATGCGCCAATCCAACCCTCCAACCCAACGAGAAAATATTGGGTGGTCCTCGAGCGCCGTATTAGCGTGGTCCCCGATCACTCATGCGGCGCCACGTGGAAGCATGGGCTCACTTGATTCTTCTCCCTTCTTCCCGTCTCTCCTCCTTCCCTCCGATCCCTAGCCTTCTTTCCCCTCTCCTAGCCTAGCCTGCACACGGTCTTTCCCCTCTCCTAGCCTAGCCTGCACACGGTTTCTCTCTTCTTAGTCTGCACGCCTACTCTGCAGTGCATTTCTTGCGGCATGGAAGAAGGAAAGAGAAGTAGACGATTTTCGTTCCTTTCTGGCAGCTGTGAACCTCATTTCTTTCTCCTCACGAAGGGTTCAAAATTTTGAATCTCAAATTCTCTCCGCGCTGGTTACTGCTCCACCGTGCGTCAAGCCACCCAATATTTTCTCCCAACCCACAGTCAATTTACATGGCACTGTCGGAAAATGATGTTGATCGACATTCCTAAGATGGGGCCAGACAATTCGATGCCAACTTTCTGGTTGGTCGATGTGGAATAAATAAAATAAATTATGATACGAGGAAATGATATGTGTTTCGTTCTATTAGTACTTGTGCCACTAGCGTATTCACACGACCTACGACAAAATGAACATGAATATTATGTGTTATGAACTCGAATCCTATGAGATTATTTCAAATTTCTTCCCTAACAATCATAAACCATGATATTTACAAGCAACTGGACTACCAAAATAGGAATCAATGACTAATACTAGGACATTGGTTCATCAAACTCCTGATGTTGAACCTTACCAAAAAAAAAAAAAAAACTCCTGATGTTGAATTTACTATGCTACAATTGAAATAATTTGCGTATAACAAAATTATGTGTTAGGACTTGTTACGATTAATTCATTGAAAAATCATAACGAAAAATGTTAAGAGTTACAACAAAATGATTGCAATTACCATGTATCACAAACCTAAAAAATCACAGGTGTATTTTTCAAATTTGTCCAACTCTCGTGAACCACAATTAAGTTCAAAATAATTTGGTGGTGTTGACACCTAATATTTTAGAAAGTAATAAATAAAATAAAATATTTAGTTTTAAAAATCTTTGTTGTTGAAAATATACTCTCATTTCAAAATTCAAAAAAATTAATTATTGTATAATTTTAGAGCTATTTTTTTGTTAAGTGGTTGAGTTAATATCTTATTTGCAAAAATAACTTTGAGTTTTCCTCTCTGAACAAAGGATGCGAGGCTCGCATCCTTCTCTCGGTTTTCGGGAGGTCAAGCAAAATTCAACAAAAAAGAGAGAAAAGGTTTCGGTGTTCTTTTTGAGGGAAAAGAAAAGTACACAGCGAAAAGAAGACGATAGAGAGAGGGAAATGACGTGAGACGTGAGGAGAGAGGGTACAGTGAGAGGTGAGAGAAGCTGATGTGAAGTGACGTTCGACCAGAAGAAAAAAAAAGAAAAATAAAAAGGGGAGGTAGCGACTGTTCATCTTCTCCGCGAGGGCCCCCGACGCGCCGGCCCTGCGCTCGCACCGGTCACTGCGCCGGCACCGCCTCCGCCAGCCGCTACCACGCTTCCGCCACCGCGCGTCCGCCACAGCCGCTTCACCGGTCTCCCCACGAAGCTCGCCGCGACGACCTGACGCTGCGCCTCGCTCACCGACGCTCCCTGCAACCCGCCGATCCGGCTACTGCCGCTCCGCCAGCCACCACCTGCCCCCTAGGTAGCACGGACACGTTGTCCATGCTACCGTGTCGTGTCCGACACGTGTCGGAGCGTGTCGGACACGTCGACACGCCCGGACACGCGGTCAACGTTTCTCGACACGCTTCGACACGCGTGTCTGGAAGACGATGGAGGGTGGAGGCGAATCAGGCGAGGGAGGCCGAGGGAGCAGAGACAGGCCGCGAGCGACGGCGAGAGACGGCCAGAGAGAGCCGAACAGAGAGAAAGAAGAGAGAGGAAGCCACACAGCAGACCACCGCGACGGCGTGAGACGGCAAGAGAGAGCAGAAACTCAGGCGAGGGCCACCACTGTTGATCGGCGAGGAGGAGGAGGAAGGTGGTCGTGCGGCGAGGAGGAGGAGGAGAAGGATCGAAAGGAAGAGGAAGAGGAAGAGGAGAGGAAGGGGAGGGGGTCGTGCGGCCAGCCGTGAGAAGGAGGAGGAAAAGGAGGGTGGCTAGGGTTTTGCTGAGGGAACTAAAAGTAATAAAAAAAGGGTACTGATGCCAGACTTTTGAATTTGGGGGGAGGGTTCGACCAAAAAAAAGAAAAAATTTGGGGGGAGGGGAAATGACAGGCTGTCTGTCAGGTGGTGGGGAGGGAAAAAAAGAAAAAAATTGGGGTGGAGGGAAAGGACGACGGAAAGAAGGGTGGACATTTGGGGATTTGTTTTTAATTGAAAAATTAAATAAATGAAATTTAAAAATAATTTCGAAAAATAAAAGTATTGAATTTTGAACAATGATAAATTTTGGTCATTATAGAAAATTATGGATTTATTTAAATAAATTGATTCTAATTTCTTATTAGTCATTAATTCCATCAATAACTTTTGTTAAAGTTAAAAACATATTTCGCATTAATTATGAATATATCTTTCGAATTTCTAATGAATTGATTTATTAATATTATTAGCGTAAATTTATTATATGCTCTTTTTTTAATTAATTATTTATTTATGAATTTGAATCAAATTAATTAAAAATAAGAATATTCATTTAATATATGACGTGTCGCAACGTGTCGGAATTCTCTATTTTTTAGAAATGACGTGTCAACGTGTCGTGTCGTGTCGTGTCACGTGTCCGTGTCGCGTGTCGGTGCTACCTAGCCTGCCCCCCGCGGCTCCGCCTCACCGCCGTTTGCCTGCAGCAGCTGCCGAAACCCCCTCGCCGATGACCTCTACCCGCGACGACCCGACGCCGCGCCTCAGCGACTCGCGACCCAACGACATTCGCGCCCTTGTCGCTCCTCGACGCTTCGCCGGTCTCCCCACGAAGCTCTCCGCGATCGCCCAGAACCCGACGCCGCTGCTCCCTCCGCGGAAGGGTGGACCCGATCTCGTGGCCCGACGCCCTGCACCGACGTTCTTTGCTCCTCCTCGGCTATTGCAGACGCTTCGAACAGAGCCACTGCTTTGCCTCCCTGTTTTGCTGCGAGTCCGGTTCTCGCCCGAACCTCGCCGGAGCTCCGACGGATAGCCCCTGTTCCGAACGGCAACCCATCACCGAACCATCATTGCAGCTCGGCCACCACTGCTTCCTCGCCATTCCTCAAGTCAATCATGAGACTCGGTAAATTTTTAGATATTCAGTTTCATAATTTTTTTATTTTATTCTAATTTGATTTGTTTTGATTTATTTTTATCATTATTCGATTAGGAAATTTGTCATGTTAAGTCATAATAATAAAAAATATTGAGCCACGAGACGTCGGGTTAGATTTTTTATTATTTCGACTTTTCATGATAAATTCATAAATTACTTTGCATCATTGAGATAATATGTCATTGATTTACATTAATGAATTTTCAATAGGACATATATTTTGGTGTGTTATCGTTATTTGTTCATCACATATTATGCATCATATGTCATATATAGGATTTAGGTATTTAGGTCCATACACATTTCATGTTTAAATCAACGCATTTTAATTTTTAAGATTCATATAGAATTAGGATAATTTTCCTTTAATAAAACCAAAACAAAAAAATGAACAAAAAATGTTATTTAGGTTATATAGATTTCATAATGTGCACACTGCATGTTGCGCTTTAGTTAATGGGTCATAGGTTAATATTTTAATATTCCCATCGTGTAGTTTTTTTTTTTTTAATAAAAAAGCCAAAGATTAGTATTGTATCATTATGTTGTTTTTAAGTCATGTTAAAAAGAAGAAAACACAAAGGTCATTTACTTAATTAGTTAATAGGCTAGTTCATAATTAATCCCATTTTATGTCATCATTGTTTAGTGTAGGTTGCATATATGTATTAAAAAAATCATTAAAAAAAATCATAAAAAGAATATATATATAGAATTGTCATGTTATCCATCCCATATCATGTAGCACATACATATTTAGGATTATATAAATTAGATTGCATACATATTGTAATGATTTAAATTATATCATATGAATTGCATCTCACATGTCATTAAAGTAAAACTCATGCATATTAAATTTTAAATTTAAATTGCATATAATTAATATTTTTCTTTAATAAAAAGTCAGGCGTCATGTTATTTAGAAATCATGTTTAGGGCATGCATTTTTAAAGAGTAATAACCGTAATAAGATTTTAGTTAATACTTTTTTACAATTTATTACTTCGGTTTATTGAATGTTATTTCGTTGATTGCGCACTCGCATGACCACTCTTTGCATGTTAGTAGCTTAGGTTAAAATTGATTAATACTGCCTGCAAAATATTTTTGAAATTAAAATGAAAAGGTACCGAAAGGGCGTTAGATTTTTCTAGCGTAATCATGTCCCCGAACCTATTGAATCTCTGGTTCGCAAAAATAAAGTATTCTCCCATACTTTACTTGGATTTCCAATCAACTCTAATTGGTTAGTGGCGGCTCCAAATTGAGTATAATTGCATGTTTAAATGAGTTAATTTCTTAGTATCAAGTCGCGATTGGTAGGACTTGGGAGGGTTCGTGCCAAGTCTTTGGACTTAGTAATCCAATAGCCTTTTTTGAGTAATTCACCCTCGGGAAGGTCGCGACAGGTGGAAAAAAGTAGGAAGCACTAAGTAGTCTGATACTTGGACATGTCAACTGATCTCTAAGAGCAAATCTATTTTAACGACAAATATAAACTATGGTGTGATAGAATGACATATGTGATGACCCACTATAACTTGTTCACTAAAAAACTATAATGAATATTTTCATTAACTTATGCGAAAATGAACTCAATTACAACTTATTACAATCTAAAATATCATGAGAGTTTTTTAGTTTTTCTCAACTGCTCGAACATCGGTTCATCGGTCTCTTGACGTTGAATTTATTGTTCTACAACTTAAATGGAGTTGTTGACACCTAAATTGATTGATGTCTGAGAGACAAAAATAAGTTGTGGTACAAACTAAATAAGATGTGTTACAACTTGTTAATTGAAAAGTCATTATGAAAATTTTCATTGACAAACGACAAAATAAACATAATTACGACGTATTACAATCTTATACATCACGAGTCTCTCCAAAAGTACTCGGTGACTAGTGCTTAATCCAAAGAAGACATTGATTCAATTACATCATGCGGACTTTGATGTCCAGTGACAAATTCCGTATTTTGGCGAACTTCTTGAAATCTAAAAAGTATAGAACCTGCCCAAATCCTCATTATTTGTAATTATTTTATATTATTATTTATTTATTTTTCGTAAACTCTATTCTACATTGAATTAATATTATTGTTCAAAAGTTTTTATCTTCAAGAGCCGTAAGTCCCAAAGCGTCAAAGAAAAAAAATTCAAAAGAGAAGAAAAAGCGACCAAGAAAAAGTGCATGAATCGAACTTACCCATCCGAACAAAACGCACGCATCCCTAGGTGTAAAAGTGACACAAAACAAATTAAAAACGATAAAGTATGCTATTTTAAAAGCATCATTTCTAGCAAAACCCTTGAATAATCTAGTAAAATAATTATAAAAAGATAAAATTATTTATGCTAATTATTAAAAATAAGATTAGACGGCACGCATGATTCAATTAAAGCTAAAGACAACCCGCATTTGCCAGTAAAAGAGAAGTTTTTTTTTTGGTCGGAGGTCCAAAGAAGTTGACGATAATGTTATAACGATTAGCAAGTAAAGTAAATTTGACTGACGTGAAGGTCGAGGACTACTCAATATTTATTTTTATTTATTAAAGGAGTGCTTGTGTATATTATTACGTCAAACCTAAAGTTATTTCTATTTATTTCTTTTGAAAAATATGCACACCAAAGATAACGTGGAAAAACTTCAATAACAATGGCAATGATGAAGCTAATGAAACAATGAGAAACCTGCCACATAATTAGAAGTTATCAATCTTTTTGGCGTCAAACAATGTGCAGATGAAGTCATTTTGGCGAGAGATTAATGCTAATATATGAGTACATTAAACAAATTGGATCAAAACGATGAAGATGATACATCCTAATGAACAACAGTCGTTTTGTTTTCTGTTTTCCTTCCATGCATGCACGAATTTTGCGGGGATGCAGTATAGAAATTTTCTTTGAACTAGCCCTTATCAAAAATTTGAATAAATTTTTCATTGGCAAATTTTTAAATGATATAAGCGATTATTTTGAAAAAATATTTTTTAAATCATTCATTTTTCGTGAAAGACATAATGTGAAAGTGGGCGGACAATAATTGTACCATTTCTAGAACTTATGAGCGGTTTACACACCCTTCCATCACGAGGGATAAAAGAGCCTTAAATCTCTCTTTCCTTTCCTTTCAATTTATTTATCTTTTCAAATAGCTTAATCAACAATTCGTCACCTTTTCTCCAACCTCAATTTATATTCTTCCTCTCTAACCAACAAAAAAGAAAAGAAATTAATTCTCATACCTCCAAACAATTTCAAGAATAATCGTTTCTTCACCTCATAATTTTTCACCAAAATTTTCTGCACCTCCTCCATTTTTTATCCAAAGAAGTTAGGCAATTGAAATGACTCGGTCACTTGGGATGATGATTTCCGTCATCCGTGTCAAATTGCATCGTGCCAAGAAAAAGAATACTAATAACTGAATTTAAGTTTAAATCTAAATTTAACACAAATAGGTAATATCATCGTTTACAATAATTTGTCAAATTATTTGCAACATTAAGTTTATTTATAATATCATCAATAGAGTCCAAATCTGAATCTACTAAATATTCAATAAGATCCACCTTTATTAAAAGATTTAAATCAATGATCTATACGTCAATGGCGCTATCGCACTACACTATATATCTGAAATTGACTCCTCTAATACAATTCACGCATGCACCACTATTTACGATGACATTGTTCTATAAAAGATATGAAGGTGTGTTTGTATGTATCGCTACTTTGTAGTGTTTTCTTTTTGCTTAAAATCTCGCGATAGATGCACTTTCACTTTTATTTATCTCATAAGATTTGAATTTTTCGCAACATATAATCGTTAGAATGTGAATTCGTATGCAATGTTTTCATAAATTTATAAAATTCAAATAATATTTACAATTTTGACAGGAAAGTAAAAAGTTATTTTTAATTTTTGTATGACTATAAACAAGCATGCCCTCGATCTCTTAAAAAAAAAAAAAACACAAATATTGACATGACTTCGAACCCCAAAAAAATTTACCCATTGGTGCTTATAAAGTAAGTTTTTTTTTTGAGCAAAGCTTATAAAGTAAGTTTATAAAATACTTTTTGTCGTCCACTAAACCAAACCCCTCCATAAAATATTAAGCAACTTCTCGCAGAAGTTATTTATCTCCTTCTTCTCTAAAAACGAAACCATAACTTCTCATATTTTATCTTGCCGATCAAACTCATACAAAGAAAAGAACAAAATTTCGATAGGCTGCAAACAATGAGTGAAGACCGAGCTCTCGTCGGCCGTGAACTCGAACCCGAACCCCTGCTGGTTGCCCACGTGCCGCTACTCACTGCCTCCTATAACAACCGGATCCGCCCCCTGCTCGACGCGGTCGACAAGCTCCGAAACCTCGAGGTCATGAAGGAGGGCATCCCGCTCCCCACCATCGTCGTCGTAGGCGACCAGTCCTCCGGCAAGTCGAGCGTCCTTGAGTCCCTCGCCGGCATCAGCCTGTCGCGTGGGGATGGCATCTGCACGCGCGTCCCCCTTATCATGCGGCTCCAAGGCCGGCGTCCCGCCGACAGTCCTGAGCTCCACCTCGAGTTCAACGGCAAAATTGTGAAGGTCGACGACGAGGACCATGTCTCTGACGCCATAGTCTCCGCCACTGACGAGATCACTGGCTCCAGCAAGGGCATATCGAATGCCCCGCTGACTTTGGTCGTCAAGAAAGATGGCGTCCCGGACTTGACCATGATCGATTTGCCGGGAATCACGAGAGTGCCCGTGCACGGCCAGCCCGAGAACATCTCCGAGCAGATCTTAGCGATGATAATGGAGTACATCAGGCCTGAGGAGAGCATCATCCTAAATGTCGTGTCCGCGACCATCGACTTCCCCGTTTGTGAGTCCGTAAGGATGTCGCAAGTAAGTGTACTCTAGCCACACTTGTCTTCCATCTTAATTAAAAACTCGAATGATTTATACAGCTCTACCAAACGAGTCTTATACAATTATTTGTTTTTGCGTTGCAGATGGTGGACCAGACCGGCAAGAGGACTCTGGCTGTCGTCACAAAGGCCGATAAAGCTCCAAAGGGCTTGCTCGAGAAGGTGACGGCCAATGATGTCAATATAGGGCTTGGCTATGTCTGCGTCAGAAACAGGATTGGTGATGAGTCCTACGAAGAAGCAAGGCTCGAAGAGGCGAAGCTGTTCGAGACGCACCCTCTGCTATGCAAGATTGACAAGTCCATTGTTGGTGTGCCTGTCTTGGCACAAAAGCTGACGCAGATTCAAGCCACCATTATGGCCCAGTGTTTGCCTGAGATCGTCAGGAGCATCAGTGACAAGCTGAACGCCAAAGTCGCGGAGCTTGAGAGCATGCCCAAGAAACTGTCCTCGGTCGAGGAGGCTGTGATGGCCTTTGTGCAGATCATGGGGTCGGCGAAGGAGTCGCTGAGGAAAGTCCTGCTGGGAGGGGAGTTCGATGAGTACCCAGATGACAAGGACATGCACTGCGCGACCAGGCTGGTGGAGATGCTCAACCACTATGCCGACGAGCTTCGTACCAAGGACGAGCCGTGGGCTTTCTTGTTGGACGAAATTGAAGTCTTGCAAGAGGCCAAAGGGATTGGGCTCCCGGACTTCCTCACTCGCACCGCTTTTCTCACCCTTTTGCAGCGGAAGGTGGAGGGAATATTGAGCAAACAGCCGAGTTTCGGGGTTCGTGTTTGGGACTACATCGAGGCAGTTGTGATTCGGGTCTTGATGCGACACTCAGAGAATTATCCGCAACTGCAGTCGCTGACGAGAAGAGCAGCGTCCAATCTGATCAGAAAGATGAAGGGGAAGACGATGAATAAGATGATGAAGATTCTTGAAATGGAGAAGCTCACAGACTACACTTGCAACCCTGAGTACCTGTTGCAGCTGAACACGTTGATGGCCCAGCAGGGCAGGTTTATGGAGGCGATCCATCAGGGTTATCCTAACGAGATTGTCCTCCAGGGAATCGGGACTGTCTACCTGGTCAATCTGAGGGAACCCAAGCAGCTGGTTCGGGAGGCGTTCAATCTGAGGATGAGGATGACTGTGTACTGGAAGATTGTGGTGAGCAGGTTTGTGGATTCGATGGCGCTGCATCTGCGGTTCAGCGTGCACAACTTGGTCAACAAGGAGATGGAGAAGGAGATTGGAGGCGAGCTGATCGGGCCCAATGACAGCGGCCGCATCAATAGGATGCTGGAGGAAGTGCCCGAGGTGGCGGCAAAGCGCGAGGAGCTGAACAGGAGTGTCGAGCTGTTGAGGGAGTCTGCAGAGGCGGTGGCCAAGATAATGGACCGGATTGCTACTAATGGTGACTATAGTAACTAATTAATTTTGTTGTTCTAGTGGATTATTTTTATTTTAATATTTTTATGAGTGCGTTCCTGTTTGTTTAGGTGGTTTTGCGTTGTATACAACTGGACTTCAATTAGCTTCTAATGACTAGGTGTTTTTCCTAGGAGGGGAAAATCACCTTTTCTCAATAGTTGTTTGATGGCATCTAAACTCTTAATTACCCCCCTTCGTCATTTATTTCATAAATATATATATTTAAGACTTTTTTAAAATTTTCCTATTGAATAGTGATGGATCGGCAACACCAACAGCGATAGATGGGGCATGATGCTCATTTGTATGAAAGGTGGTGGGTCAATTTCAATGACAGCGCAGGATAGATGGGGCACGATGCCCGTTTGTACGAAAGGTGGTGGGTTAATTTCAATGACAGCGCAGGGTAGACCAATCCTAATGACAATGCCACTTAGAAGCGGAAATGTAGCCAAGAGCTTACACTATATCTCTGTTGACACCAAAAAATGCCTAAGTATTCGACGACAACTTGGTTATTATAGGCTAGCTAAAGGGACGACAGAGGCACAAAATTGCTAAGTATTGGGAGCTGTTAGTCGACAAAAAAAAGGTTGTTCGACAGGAAAACCTGGATTGAGCTGACGGGAATATTAGTGAAGATGGTTGTATTGAAACAGGGAGTTGGCGATGAGGACTAACTCAGTTGATTAAAGAGATACACATGATATAATTGTTAAGGAAGTGGCAACGATATAATTGTCAAGTAGTGGAGCTGATCGTCAAAGAAGTAACCATCAAAGAAGAGGAGGTGACGTAATTTTCAAAGGAATGGAGCAGATATAATAGTCAAGTAGTGGAGTCGATGACTTCAAGAGTAAAACGTTTGTAAATAAGGATCACTAAATTTTATGAGACACATAGAGAATGTTTAATTTTAGCAACTACCGATCCACACTTTCAAGGTGTTTCGTCATTTGGAGCGACACAACTTCAAACGACATAACAAAAATGAACATAGTCCGCGAAGTGACAAAAAATCGAGTAGAAGGAAATGCTTGACTTCAGAAGGAGAGAGCGACAAAATCCCCAATCTAGGCCGGGCTCGCATGGGCTTTATCTTGATATTTGTATGAATTTAGCGTCTAAATTGAAGATCAAATTGCATGATGATGACATGTTATGACCAATTTCTATTAGGACTTGTTCTTTGAAGAGCTATTGCAAAATATCTGACCTACGGAAGATGAACACGATTATGACATGTTATGGCCTTAAATAATGTGAGAGCATTTCAAATTTCCCTAACAACCATGAACCGCAATATTCAAAAACAAGTGGACTGCCAAAATAGGAATTGATAATTGATACTTGGACATCGGTTCATCAGACTCTTGAGATCAAATTTATTCTTTTCAAATTGAATCAAATCGTGATACGACAAAATTAGATGTGTCCCGACTTGTTACAACCAGTTCATTGGAAAGTCAATATGAAACATTTCATCGACTCACGACAAGATGATTGCAATTACGACATGTTACAATCAAAAAAACCATTAGGGTATTTTCAAGTTTGTCCAATTTTCATGAACCATGATGATTGCATGTTGGTGGGGTGGAAAAGGTAGGAACTAAGGCGATACTTGGACGGATCGATCGATTGATTTGTTTAGAGAAAATCTCAACAACAAGGATTATTTGTGGTATGACATAATAAGATGTGTACATTGCAAAATTAGTACAAAATTATTCGTTTAAAGTTATGATAAGACAAACACAATAATGGCATGTTATGGTCTCAAATATCATAAGAGTGTTTCAAATTTTCCCAACTGTCATGACTCATGATAATATAAATAAAGTGGACGACCAAAATAGGAATTGGTGACTGATGCTTGGATATCGGTCGATCGGTCACTTGAGGTCGAGTTTATTATGCCACTATCAAAATGAATTATGGCGTGCAAAAATTTGATGTGTCACGACTTGTCACAATTAATTCTAAAATAAGGTTCTAAAGAAATATTTCACTGACTGATGAGACAATGACTCCAATTGCAATAGCAAAAATCAAAGAATGTTTTTACATTTCCCCGAACTCTCATAAACACCAGTTCAAATCAATTGGGTGGAACAAAGTATGACTAGGTCGACCAATATTACACATCAAATGATTGATCCCCAAAAGACAAAAATAGACTGCAGTACTACAACATAAGATGTGTTAAGACATGATTATCAAAAAGTTATGATGAAAATTTTGATCAAATATTAGATAAAAAGAACGAAATTACGATGTGTTATGACCTCAAATAACCTCAGAGTTTCTCAAAATTTCTGCAGTTATCATGAACCACAGTAATTCCAAAGTTAGTATGCGATCAAAATAGGGATCGGTGGCTTATGCTTGGTATGCACGAAGACATGGATTCAATTACAAAGCATTGCGACCTTGATCTCAAAATGACTAATTTCCATATTTAGGTCACGTTCTTGAAATCTAACAAGTATGAAACCAACCCAAATCCTCATTGCTTCCAATTATTTCTTGATATCTTTTTTTTTTTTGAAAAAAAACTCTACAATAATGGGTCAGAATTCTTTTGTTTTAATTTTTTTTTTTTTAATCTTTTTCTTTTCAAGAGTCTAAAGTACCAAAGCGTCAAATGAAAAAAAAAAAAAAAAAAAAAAGAGAGTAGGAAAATAATAAGACCGGCAGCAAAGTAAAGGCGCAGTGACGAAAGCCAAAGAAGTCGAATCTCCTTGCTTTTGAAAAAGAAAATGTACGGTCTCACAAGTCCAGTCGCAAGGGAGAGGAGCCTGTCCAAGAGGGCTGAATGTAATAATCAATTTGATGTGATCTTCTTCTTTTATTATTTTCTTCCCTGCTAATTGGTAACCAATGTCTTTAACCGATTTGTCGGCTTAATATCCTAATAAAAAAAAAGTGAAAGGAAAAGATTTGAGGGAATTGAGCATAATCTTCAGGGTTCACAATATTGCAAATGACATTATATTGTATTCGACGACAAGTTCGGGTGGTTGGTTGACAACAGACCGATGCTAATACCATATTACATTAGATAATTTGTATCTCAGAGATAAAAAAAAAAGAATGACACGTCCTTGTGAATTGTAGCCATATCTTTTTTTTTTCTACCCATACATGCATAAAATTTCAATAAGTGCGATATAGAAATGTTAAGCCCATCAGATAGGTGAATCGGGTTGGATTATTGATCCAAACTAAATTAACTTGTTTATTTCACGTGGATTTACTTTTACATTGAGCTACTTCATGTTTAGAAGGCTTGGAAAAGGTGGGGAGAGGATTAGAATTGGTGTGGAAATTGGGGGAGACGATAATTTGACCTTTTCTTCAACATATGAAACATAACTCCATTATGAGGGGCAAAAATGTCTTGGTTAATGTCCTTTCCTTTCAATTTTTTATAGTCTTTTCAAAAAACTCAACAAGCAATTCTTTACCTCTGAACAAAGAAAAACAATTCTTTATCTTTTCTCCACCCTAATTCTTTTTTGACCTCATTTTTTTTTCACGTGGACTTTTTCCACCTCTCCATTATTTGAGGTTTCTTCCTTTTTTTCATTCGTTTTTTTTTATTAATTTCAATATATGAAAATAAAAAAAACAATTTTTTTTATAAAAATATGATTTAATTATAAAAAAAAAAATGTCGAACCTAACTTAACCGTGCTTTGCATATAGCCCAATAGCCACCCCTACCGCTATGTTGGAATTGGACACCACCCCACCACCATCATCAAACTCCGCACCACAGCCACTTGACTCGTGCTATCACAGCCACTACCATCACTAAAAGTAGCTGCTGCCGCTACAACCCCACTAGAATGCTATATTCGGCCACCATGAACACTACTACATGCCACTCCCTATTACTACTAACCAAAAAAAAAAAAAAAAATCTAATCACCTCCGACAAAGAAGCAAGAAGCACAGTATTGAGCAAAAAAAAAAAAAAAAAAAAAAGAAGAAAAATCGAAGAAATGGAGGCTGTTGATGCAAACAACGAAGAGGGAATGTTGATGGACTTTGCCATGGTTCTATCCATGTTGTGGAGACGAGTTACAGCTCTAAGTAGATCCCGGATTAGTCAGAAGAAACGTGAGGGACGAGCCAATCCAACCCACAATCAATTTACATGGCGCTGTCGGAAAATGATGTTGATTGACATTCCTGAGATGGGGGTCCCAGAGAATTCGATGCCAACAAGATGAAGGAGAAGGCGATGGATAGGATGATGGAAATTGTTGAAATGGAGAAACTCACTGACTACACATGCAAACCTGAGTACATGTTGGAGTGGAACAACTTGACGTCCCAGCAGAACATATTCATGGAGACGATCAACAACTTGTCGAAGCCTAACATTGTCCTCCACGGGATCGGGGAGGTCGACGTGGGCAACCTGAGGCATCACAAGCAGCAGATTCAGGAGGCGTTCGATCTGAAGATGAGGATTACTGAGTACTGGAAGATTGTGCTGCAGAGGTTCGTTGGCTCGAGGGCGCTGCATCTGCTGTTCAGCGTGCAGAACCTGGTGAACAAAGAGATGGAGAAGGAGATTGTAGGCGAGCTGATCGGGCCCAATGGCAGCGGCAGCATGGAGAGGGTGCTGGAGGAAGCGCCATTAGTGGCAGCGGCGAAGCGCAATAAGCTGAACAGGAGCATCAAGCTGTTGAGGGAGTCTGTGGCGATGGTGAGCAAGATCATGGACCGGATCTCTACCGATGGGGACTACAATGATTGATTAATGTGTAAGAGTTTTCCTGATATGAGTTACATTAATTGAGATTGTAATTTACCGTTTTATGAGATTTGTCTAATAAGGTAAGACATAAGGTTTCTTAATAGTCAAATATGGACCTGCCTTGTGTGGGTTGAGTTCGGTCCGGTTGAAAACTCTATAAATAGCACTAAGATCCCTCCTTTAACCCTCATTCTTCCACGAACATTCTCCCACCTCACATAAGGAAGCCGGGAGGGACGGTCTCATCATGCCAAGATTCGAAGGCCATAGAGGAGAAGAACCTGAGCGTCGAATCATCGCCATTCCACGTAAAGAATGATGTATTCCAAATAAAGTACGCAAATCTTCATCTACTTCTCCAATATGTTCGAGTTTCTAGCTATATTAATCCTAGGATACCGCTTGGACGGCCAACATTTGGTATCAAAGCCTTATAGTCTATAACTCGAACTGTTGCATTTGGCCCGTTTTCAAAAATTTTATTAGTTAATTTTTTTTTTAAACACATATTTGGATTCGTCTTGTCAAACCGAGCGTTTCGGAGGGTGGCACACCTCTGGCGAAGGCCAAACGCACCACCCATGGCCATTTCGAACTTGACCAAGCTATAGACCGTTTTGCCCGTTTTCGTGATTTTTGGTCCGGTAAAAGTGCATTTTGATCACATATTTGGACTCCTTTAGCTAGAACGAACATTTTGGTGGGTCACATGCCTTCGGGGGACGCCAGATGCACCCACACGCCTCTACACGCGCCATGGCGGCGCGGACGAGTGGCGCCACGCACTCGCACGCGCGGGCACGTGACCACCTAAGGTGATGGGTAACGTCATTGATGACGTCACCCACTGACTCGCCCCACCGCCTTGCCACTATAACATCATTTGTGGTGATGACGTCATTCTCTAGTGGGTTGACCTGACTCGACCTGATTCGATTTGATAGAGTTGACCGACTCGGTTTGGTCGTTGATCGGTGGAACCCGGTCAAAATAGCAATCTAGGCTGGTTCAGCATGCCCGCGCATGCAGCTCACGTGCTACGCATTCTAACAACGCATGAGGGCGTGTGAAGCGTCCTTTCGATGCGTTCATGATGCCAACGTGTGAAAATGCTGATGCGAACACCTTGAGAAGGGGTGAATAGGTGTTTAAAAGAAATTTTTGAAAAGTAAAATAAATTTCGAACGAAGTTTGAGAACTAAATAGAGTTTGATAAACAAGTCACTAGACTTTTGATGAAAATTCAGAATCAGATAAGAGATGGAATAGATTTTTGCGATATTTAAAATGATGCAATAGATTTAAATGAAAAAAGTTAAGGGAAGATAAAATTGCACACATATTTATAGTGGTTCAGTTTAGTTTAAGCCTACGTTTACTCTTCCATGCTGATAGTCTTCTGGCTGGAATTCACTATAGTATCAACGGAGAATTATAATATTTAGAGTGTAAACACTCAGTGGATTCTTTTCCCTCACTAAGTCACTTTTTTTGTGATTTTCTCTCTTGAATACAATTTGTAAGGACTGTCGATGAAGAACAAGTGGTTGGAAAGGCTTCAAATTTTGGAATTTCAATTTTCACATCCTATCTCAAATAGACTGAATGACCTCCTTAAATACTCCTCCACGCTTTACTACCCATTGTCATTTTTCAGAGAAATTTCTTCCAATCAATCGTTAAATGGAATCAATAAAGGAAATCTTATATCTATTTGAAGATTGAGATGAAAATCTGTTGTTAATTCTGGTCGCCCATACAAATAAAATCTAGGTTTCCATACGTAAATGCTTCCCAAAAAGAAATTTGTCTTCAAGATTGATTTCATCAATTTGTGATTGATCCCATCAATTGTATTTATAAAATGTAAGTGAGATTCTTCACCAGAGAGCCAGATATTTAAGAATAAATTCCTATTGTGTTCAATATGAATCCTTGTTGCATGATCAATAAATCTAAGTCTAATTCTGGACTTGGTTTCAGTCTGGATTGCGTTAGAGTGTGAGAGACTTCTAGAATGAATAGACTTTGGTAAGAGTTTGCGATATAACTTCATAAGTCTACTATTCTTCATAATAAAAATAAGAACAAGAAAGCTTTGTCAACTTCGAAACTTGGTAAGAGTTTTCTCAACAATCTTCCCATTTTTTATGGTGACAAAACTTTCATGCAGATTTAAGTATAATGTAAAAGTTATCTTGCAAAATAACACTCTAGCAGCACATGATAATAGACAGAGATAACAGACAAGTAACCAATTGTTCAAGTTTGGTCTGCACAATAAAATCTGCATAAACACACATAGTCTACATAAAAGAAACACCAACCACACCAGCATAGAAAACTCAAACATGTACCAATCAAAGCTTCAAATTTGCAAAACTCTCTCCCTTTTTGTCAATAGCAAAAAAAGAAAAACAAACAAGCACAAAGAAAATAAGAAAAATAGCTGGTTTTGAAAATGATTAGGGTTGCTTAGGAACACGAGCAAATTGGAAATCCTCTAAAGTCTGCACAGTTTCCTCAAGCTTAGTCAAGCACTAATTGAAGACAGTCTCAACATTTGCCAAATTCTAAGTGGCTTGCTGAATCATGGTCTGAATTGTGGTGTCAAGAGACTGTACGTTACCAGTGAGATTTTCTGAGGTAATACCTAGAGCATCATGCAACTTTTGAATTTCATCCTCCATCTTATATTGATATGACTTAATCTCCAAAATGAGTTCCATTATTCGAGGATAGTTTGAGTCCGGTTCAGTTTGGGCACTAGCTTTAGCAAAATGTACCGGTGGAGTATCTATAGATGAAGGAATATCGACCTAAACATGTGAGATTTGTTGCTCCCCCTGAACATTAGCCTCTTTATCCTGACCTCTAGGAAATTCTTCAAGGGATTGAGATGCATAAATATCCTCAGCATCTAGTGGAGATCGACAAATGCCATCACTTGTAGTTGGTTCTACAGTACAGTGCCTTCAGTCTCAGGAAGAACTCCTCCTTCTTCCTACACTCCTTTTCTTCCAGCACTGGATTGTTTGCCAGTTCCCTTGGTCTTTTCTCCAGCATATCCTTTACCAACTTCCCTTATATCTTCTCATTCCTTGTTAGGATGCTTTTGTCCCTTGTTCAGATTCGCATCTCTCGCTTCTTCATCTAAGTCATCCTCCTCACTCTCTTGCACTCCAGTTTCCTTTCCTTCACTTTCTTCTTCAGGTTCTTTCTCACTCTCATCCTCTTCTTCTTCTTCTTCTTCTTCTTCTTCTTCAGAATTAGCTATGCCACCAACAGGATCTCGCATGGCAATGTTTGCCACAATATCAGAGATGGTCTCGTCTTCATCTTCTTCCTCTTCTTCGTCTTGTAGAAGAAGAACATGTCTTTTTCTTTTTGTAGTCCTCGAGACAACACTTTTCCCTTTGCGCATCTTCTCAGCCGTAGATCCTACCTTAGCTTTGCCAACAGATTCCTTCTTTAAAAGTTTCAAGGCTCTAGAGAGATCCTTTAATCTCATTTTTGAGATCATTTTTAGTCAAATTTGCATGGGAAGAATTGTTTTGGAGCAAATATTGGATGGTGGTTAAATATGAAAGTGTTGGAAAAGTCTAATTATGAGGGCTGTATAAGGAAGTTGTCTCTTTCCCTTCATGACAGTTTTGTACATATGCAGAAGAATTGTATGAGGGAGTGAGAAAGCAACGCCATTGTAGATGGCCCACATCATTGTTGCCTCAAATTTGGAGACATCAGTTTTTGAAGCAGCTTTGGGTCTGATGCAATTAATGACGATCTTGTGGAGAAAAATGTTAGAGGTAGACATCCTGTAGTAAGTAATGCTTCCTCTAAGAATCTTGTTCTTTACCAGAAACTTGGTGACATCTTCGTTGGACACATTTATGGGCAAAAATCCACTTATTTCTACTCCTAGAATATCAGCCAACAAATTAACATCAACATAAAAAACTTTATCACTTACAGTGGATTGAATATGAGTAGGATCTAGAACTGACATATTAGAATAGAAATAAGCACTCAATTTAGGATAAGCATCAGATGACTCTACACAGAATATTTCCATATGAAGCTTGGCAAATTTCTCTCGCAAATTCACCTTGATGAAATCCAAGAAATCAAAATCTACTGTTCGAGGGTTGATAACCTCTCTATTCAGCATTAGCGCATAGACTTTCTTATGTTTCTTCGACCGAAACAACTTCCTTTTTGTTCTAGCGATTTCTGCAACCACACCCATTTTGGGTTGGAAATTCTTGAACACTCTCTCATCATCATCTTCCTTTTTACTCTCAGTCTGACCCTTTGTACCGAAACAAGGATCGGTAGGAAAATTTGAAAATTCCTTTTCTGCTCTACCAACCTCTACCAGCCCTAAGTTTTTCATGGCTCTTAAAAACAAAGTTTCATTCCCATAGCCATTTTCTTTCAAGAACAAACTTATAAAATCCATAGGACTTCCTCCTTTTTTTAGAAACTCATAATGTTTGAGAAATACCTTGGGCTTTTTTACCAAAAGAGGAGTTACTTCTTGAGTAACTTCCTCCTCCACTAATGGTCGATTCGTGCTTCGAGATGATTCATCTTCGGTGAGATCAAAGTGTGTTAGACCATTTGGCACAAACCGAGGCCCACGACTAGCAATGTGAGAGGATTTCCTCTGATAAGACATTGAAACGAACTTGGAGAATTTTGACGACATGTTCGAGAGTGATTGAGTGAGAAATTTTGCAGAAAATGTGAAGGCAGATCTAGAGAAGCAAAGGTTTAAGAGAGAGAGATTAGAGTTTGCAAAGAGTCTGGATATCAGGATAAAAGAGACCGAAGACTGATTTAAAGAAAATGAACCATAGCAACCGAACAGGCACAAAAGAAAAACTTCTATTTTGATTTTTTTTAAAAAAAAAAGTAACTGTTAATAATTTATGAAATGTTGATTCTAAAAAATCAGTAGTGATATAACAATTTCCAAAAATATAAAATGCAAGTAATAATTCGAAAATAATCATTAATGTTCAAGAATGAAAAAGACTTACGAGCCAAAATTTGAAAAGTAACTACCTGAGTCTAGAAGATCTTTCAGAAGGATATTTCTACCATAGTTTGAACTGATGAGTCTGTTTGTCTATAGACTTTAACCAGATGCAAAAGTAATATTCAGCTTTTCACGAATGAACTCGAATAATCCTTTCTCTAGTGGCTTGGTGAAAATATTTGTTAGTTAATTCTTCGATTCAATGAATTGAACATTAATTTCACCATTTTGTACATTGTCTCTTATGAAATGATTGCGGATTTCAACGTGCTTTGCCCTTGAGTGGAAAATATGATTTTTGGTGAGGTTGATCGCACTTGTGTTGTCACATCTGATTTTAGTGCAAGGTTCTTCAATTCCAAAGTCCTTTAGTTGTTGCCTAATCCAAAGAATTTATGAACAGCAACTTCCAAGAGCAACAATTCTACTTCTGTCGTTGAGAGTGCTACAGTTTTTTGTTTCTTTGAGAACCGGGACACTAACATTTGTCCCAATAGTTGGTGTCACGCCCCGATCCTTAGGTGCGCGCCCATCCCTCACTGGTCGATAAATATTTGCGACTTCCCAGGACAAGTCGCCGACCCTTTCATTTTAATGCGCATACGGAAGCGACTAAATAATCCCCAGACAACAATAAAATGGGATAGAAGAGTATGGCCACAAATTTTCAAACCAAAACAAGTCTTTTATAAACATACGGGTTTATATACAAGACCAGACTATTTACAAAAATGTTGGCTCATCAAAAAGGAATTGTCCTATGACCCACAAGTAAGACTCGTTCGCCGATTATGATTCTTCCGCCTTCCCAAACTCCAGGGCTTCATGCTCTCCACGACCCCCATCTAGGGATATGAAAATGTTGTCCCACAACGGGGTGAGACAACCTCTCAGCAAATTCAACTCTCTAAGCCCCGACTAGTAAGGAAATACACCCCAAGGGCTGCCTAAGCACAATCACGAATCAAAGAACTTACCTTAGCCTCAGATTCCTCCTATAATTCAGTATAATTTAAATACTTACAATTCACATCAACCAATCACATCAGATTGAATCATCGATCAATCGATTCAGTCAATTACATGTCATCAAGACCATCTCACGGTCATTTCAATTACTCATTCCCACTATTAATTACGGCCACACTTAGGCACGGCTTACTAAATGTTCAGTGGTGAATTACGGCTCACTGGGCACAGCTGGTTCCAAGTTCGGCGATTGATTACAGCCCAATAGGCACAGCTATACTTCAACGGTTAATTATGGTCCAATAGGCACAGCCATACTTCAGCGGTCAATTACGGCCCAACGGGCACAACCTCTATGAGGTGGTTAATTACGGCCCAATGGGCACAGCCGATTCCGAATTCGGCGGTTTTCTTAACTCAACCCACATTCTCACACGGTTATTCACCCACGGCCAACGGCATTGTACTTCACAGTTAAATTCCTCAATTAACATAATATTTTGGCCTATTTCCCTCGTGTTAAGATACCCGATAAAAATTATCGTGTGTGGGTACACGGTCGGCCTTAGCAAAAATACAATATTTTTACTTTTGAAAATCCCACTAATTTCAGCAGTCCCAAAATAAAATTTTGGCGCTGTAGACCTACGCCCAGTAATTTTCTAATTAATTACCATAAATAATAAATTTCGGGATAATTACCCACAATCACCAATCACTCAATTTGCACAAAATAATAGTCAATTAAATAAACCGATCATACCACTGCAATCAGCACGAAATTCCGATCACCGGCTATCTCGGTCTAATTTCCGGAAAATAAATAAATAAATAAATAATTACAGAAAATAATTATTAAATGCAAATAAATAGGACTTAGGCCCGTAAAGCCTAATTAAAAGCCGATTCGGGTTTGGAAAATTTCTGAACCACTCTAGATAAATACTAGAGCTTGTCTAGGCTCTAATTACACTACTCTAACTACCTAACATGCAATAACGATTAATTAAATTGCTAATCTAATATAACTATCTACCTAATCCATACTTAACCTAAACTAATCGACCCTTAAGCGTTATTAACCTACTAAGCAGGGGTTAGTGAGTTAAACTCATTTGATTAATGATCCGCTCGGATCAAAACGACGGGGACGTGGTGAGGGATGAGAAACTCCAAAGCGGGCTCGCCAAACGGGGTCGGGAACTGCCCGAAAACGGCCCAAACAGTGGCTGTGAAACCCACTGCGGTCCAGTTCTGGTTGATGCTGGTTGGGGCCGAGAGAGGCTGCTTCGGGCTCGGCTTCGAGCTGGGATTGACCAAGGAGGAGGCGGACGGCTTGGCGGGGGCAAGCGGTGGTCGAACGGCAGTCCACGGCGGCGGGAGCAGCTTGCGACTGGCTCGAAGGGCTCCCTGGGGTCATGGTGGAGACGAGACGATGGCCAGAGGCATGTGGGGCTGACGCGTGAGCAGGCGGACAGCGATCGGGCTCCAGGGCGCGACGGTGGCTCCAAGCGGTCGGGCGGGGCTGCTTGGTGGAGGAGAAGGTTGCTGGTTTGGTTTTCTGGGTTGAGGGGACTTCAAACAAGCTGGAATGGAGGGGAAGGACCGACGGCCGCAAGGAGAGGAGGGAGAGGGAACCGGTTTGGGCTGGAGGGGGCCACCAATGTCACTCTCTCATCTCTTTGTCTCCCTTGGAGGACTCCACTAAGGCAGCTGGCATCCACAGCAATTTTCCAGACCATAAAGCCCTCTTCTAGAAGCTTGAAGTGGTCCAATTGTTGGGTCCAAGGGGGGCACGCGAATTTCACAACATTTGGTTTAATTGGACTTCAATCCCTTCTTGACTTAACTCAATTCGGCTCCCATAAATTCCGTTATCGAGTCAACGATCAAATTGGTAATTTTTCTCATCAATTGATCCTACTTGCGTCCCAATTTCGTGATCAAAAGCGGTCCTTCGCACTTTCTGGAAGAAAACGACCCTACCTCAACTTTTTCCCAAAAAGTCTCGGTTTACAGAAAAACCTTCGGAAGGTGATTTGACGCTCCTAAAATGACTTGTGACATGGCAGAATTTTCAATTTCTGAAATCAGATTCAATTTCGTGATTAATTTCAATCTGACGCAATTTTAGCGTGACCTAAGCGACCCGGTAGTTTTCAGAAATTTTTAGTGCAAATGACCCATGGTCGATTTTCTTTGAGCCATAATGAACCCCTTCGACATATTGGCGACTCTCGGTGGTCGTGAAAATCTCAAGGTTTCAAATACGGACACAGAGTACCCAAAACAACAGAAAAATCAGTCTAGTGCCAATTGACGAGAATTTCGCAATTTAGTGGAATTACCCACGTTTAACCACATATCTCAGTCGAATCGACCTATCTCTGACCTCTGGTCAATTTTGACAATGTCGTAATGATCTTTGCAGATAAGCACGGTCGAGTAGTCGATTTCTGGTTGAATTCTCAAGTCTATTGCATTAAAATCCCTTAATGGCTCTCCTAGATCGTCTAGTTATCTCACGAGTAATCAGCTTAGAGAATAACGCTATAGGCGTGTCGATGAAATGCTTGATTTATTCAATTGAAAGCAGAACTAAAAATCCAAGATTCACAGTTGACACGTTCTTGAAGTACTTTTCCTGTCAACTTTACAACCAGCTAAATCAGCTTCTAAGTATCCATGTAATGTAAAGTCTCGTCCTTTTGGATACCACAAACCTAATTTTGGATTTGTTGAAGTATATTTGATAATTCGTTTGACAACAGTGAGATGAGATTCTCTAGGATCAGTTTGGAATTTAGCACACATACACACACTAAATAAAATATTAGATCGAGAAGCAGTAACGTAAAGAAGAGAACTAATCATGTTTCTGTATGTCTTTTAGTCTATTTTCTTTCAATCTTCATCCTTGTCGAGTTTGGAAGAACTTGACATGGGAGTCTTAATCTTTTTACAGTTTTCCATCCTAAGCTTCTTGATTACATCTCTGGCATATTTCTTTTGATAAATGAAGGTACCTTTCCTTGATTGTTTGACTTGTAGAGCAAAAAAGAAAGGTAACTCACCCATCATGCTCATTTCGAATTCTTCCTACATAGATTTTGAAAATTCCTTGCACAAATTTTTATTAGAAGATCCAAAGATTATATCATTTATATATATTTGAACTAGTAGAAAGTCTTTTTCCTCCCTTTTGATAAATAAAATTGTGTCAACCATTCTTTTCTTGAAACCATTGCTTACAAAAAACTTACTCAGCTTCTCGTATCAAGCTCGAGGTGCTTGCTTTAGACCATATAAAGCATTCTTTAGTCTGTAGATAAAATCTAATTTTCTAGGATCTTCGAAACTTGGTGGTTGTTCCACATAGACTTCTTCTTGTATAAAACAATTTAGGAATGCACTATTGATATCTATATGGAATAACCTGAAATTATGAAAACATGCATATGCAAGCAATAATCTTATAGCTTCTAACTTGGCTACAAGTGCATATGTCTCATTATAGTCTATTCCTTCCTCTTACGTATAACCTTTTGCAACAAGCCTTACTTTGTTTTTGATTACTTTACCCTTTTCATTCATCTTGTTTCTGAACACCCACTTTGTTCAAATCACAGATTTCCCTTTTGGTTTTGGAACTAACTCCCAGACATCATTAATTCTAAATTGTCCGAGTTCTTCCTGCATTACTTCTATCTAGCTTTCATCAAATAAGGCTTCTTTTACTCCTTTTGGTTCTATATAAAAAATAAGAGCTAGAGCTTCTAAGTCTTATTTTACTTGGATCTGGTACGAATCCCTTCTTCTATGTTGCCAATAATAAGATCTTTAGGATGGCTTGATTTGTGCTTCTAGTTATTATTGAATTTGTCATTATCTGCATTTGTTTCCTTTGATTCTTCTATTTTTTCTTATGCTTGACTTTGATCACTAGAAGGCTGAAGTTCATCGGGGGAATCAGACTTTATTAAGTCTAATACTAGCTCAGACTCTTTGAGCCTCGTCTTATTGGTACTGGACATTTTCTTGAAATCTGACATTCATTGATTCTTCGATAGTTTGTGTATTCTTGGTGAAGACTCTGTAAGCTTTGCTTGAAGTAGAATAACCAAGAAATATCCCTTCATCCAATCATTCTTCAAATTTACCGGGCCGATCATTTCCATTCTTCAAAATAAAGCACTTGCAATCAAACACATGAAAATAAGAAATATTCGGCTTTTTCCCTTTGTAAACTTCATAGGGAGTTTTCTCTAGGATGGGCCTTAGAAATACTTTGTTAATTATATAACAAGTAGTGGAAACTGCTTCTACCCAAAAACGAAAAGAGACTCTACTTTCAATTAGCAGAGTTCTGGCTATCTCTTGTAAAAACCAAATTTTCCTTTCTACAACTCTATTTTGTTACGGAGTGTAAGGAGAGGAGAAAACATGTTGTAGACCATTCTCTTCACAAAAATTTGCAAAGTCTTGATTTTCAAATTCTCTTTCATGATTAGTCTTAATACTTGAAATTGCATAACCTTTCTCATTCTGAATCTTCTTAGCAAACTTTGAAAAATATGAGAAGGTTTCTGTTTTACTTGCCAAGAAGTAAACCCATGTAAATCTTGAATAATCATCCACAACTACTAAATAGTATTTCTTACCATTGATGCTTTGAGTTCTGGTTGGTCCGAAAAGATCTATGTGAAGAAGTTGCAGGATGCGATTAGTAAAGACTTGATTTATAGGCTTAAATGACCTTCTGACTTGTTTTCCTAAGATACATGGAGTACATAACTTAGACTTTTGGCACATCATTTTGGGAAGACCACGAACTAGCTTTTTAGATGATAGTTTAGCAATCTATTTCATACTAAGATGTCTAAGCTTGTGATGCCAGAGATTTGCTTCATCTTGAATTGAGATAAGACATTGAGAGCTCTCCAGACTTATGTCCAAAAGATAAATATTGCTATGTCTTCGTCTAGTGAAGGTTTGAGAGAAGTCTCGACTAACTCCATGATGTAGAACAACATGCAAATGCCTTTATGGAAATATTGGAGCGTCCTAAGAGTGGGCAGTCCCACAAATCAAAGAGGATTGCGTGATCTTCGAGATTACAAATGGGTTACAATATTTGATTCATGCGTTTCCGTTGATTTCCGAGAGAAGTCTCGACTAACTCCATGATGTAGAACAACATGCAAATGCCTTTATGGAAATATTGGAGCGTCCTAAGAGTGGGCAGTCCCACAAATCAAAGAGGATTGCGTGATCTTCGAGATTACAAATGGGTTACAATATTTGATTCATGCGTTTCCGTTGATTTCCGAGATCTCACAAATTTCAGACGCGGTTTGCAGATTTTCTAGTTGTGTTTTGATTACTTTCCCTTTTATCAAATATCTTTTCCTTAATTTTGTTATTCGATTTCAGTTATTTGGTTATTCTCTAGATTGCGACCTCCCTATAGATAGGTGCCTAAGTTATTGTAATTTGCACTTCTTTATTCAAAATAAGCACTATCTTTTGGAATTCCTTCCAAGCATAACTTTCTCTGCGTCACTCCAGAACTAACATCTTCTTAGAAATTAATTCTGAATCCTGCATCACAAAGCTAGCTTATGCTCAGAAGGTTGTAGTTCAAACCTTTCACCAGGGAAATATTATTGATGATCAAACTTCCAATCCTCACTGTTCCATGTCTAATAATTTTTCATTTGCTGTTTCCACCAAATGAAACATTTCCTCCTCTTTGTTTTCTTTTTAGTTTTATGAAACTGCTTGAATCTCCAGTCATATGTCTAGAATAACCACTGTTCAAGTACCATTTGCTTTTCCTCTTAATAATAACCCGCAATAAAAAAAATTTCAAACTTTCTTTGGTACCCAAATTTTATTGGGTCCTGACAGGTTAGTTTTAAAAACAGTCTTTGTGTAATGTTTCTTAATAGGTCTCCAAATTTAGGACATTCATTCTCAAAATGTTCTAAGCTATCACACTTAGAACATTTAAGAACACTCCGACCGATAAATTTTACAAAAAAATTTTGAAAATGATTTTTGTAAGCAGATTTTAGAGGTCTTTGTTTGAGTCTCTCATTGACTTTAGGAAAATCGATCAAAAGAGTACTTTCTTCACTCAGACCCAAACCAGATTTGTTATAATAGGGTATTTGAGTTGAAAATTTTTTCTCTAAAGTTTGTGATCCTTTGGAGAACTTTGTAGAAATATCTGAAATCTTATTTTTCAAACATTCATTTTCTTTTAAAAGAGAACCGGTATTTTCTTTCAAATCATCAAAATTATTTTTCAGACTCTCAAACTTTTCTCTCAAAGAATTGTCCTATTGCCTAAGTTTTGAATTTTCCTTTTTTTAATTCGAAGATCCTTTTAACATAAGATTTGAGGTTCAAGCAAAGTTCATCTATGTACTTAGAAACTTTAACAAGAATTTCTAAATGATTTACCTTGAATTCCTTATTAGACTTTAAGTCTGAGTTTGAGTCCGACTCTTATTCTGAGTTTGATTCTGAGTAAGTCATCAGACAGATATTTGCAAACTCCTCTTCACTTTCCTCACATTCCGTGTCACTCCAGGTTTATGCTTTTAGAGCTTTCTTGTATTTTTCATACTTACCTTTCTTCTTTTTCAGCAAGGGACAGTTAGGCTTGATGTGTCCCTTCTTCTTACACTCAAAGCATATCACACCTATGCTAGATTCAACATCTTCCATTGATCTTTTCTGCAAATTTTGTTTGCTTTGCTTTTTCTAGTTCAATCTTCTTCCTTTCCTATTCAGTTTCCTGAATTTTTTTATCATGAGAGCCAGCTCTTTGTCGTCCATATCATCATTTGTGTCTGTGTCATCCAAATCAGCATTAGATTAAGCGCAATTAACTTTTTACCTTTTGGATCCTCTTCATCATTGATCTGTTCCACTTCGTACGATTGGAAAGTGCCTATCAACTCATCAACAGAGGGAGGCATGATTCTGTGTGTCTCCTGGATTGATGTTTTTTACATGGTTCTAGTCCTCTGAAAGTCCTCGTAGAAGCTTGTTGACCTTCATTGGAGCAAATATTGGTTGACTTTGATATGCCCAACTCATTTACAATTTCTGTAAATCGACTGAACATATCTCCAATAGACTTTCCAGGCTTCATTATGAAGGATTCATATTGGCCAAGTAAGATATTTATTTTTTTCTCTTTTACATGATATGTTCCTTCATAGGTAACATAAAGTATATCCCAGACTTCTTTAGTAGTTTCACATGAAGAAATTATGTTATATTCAGCAGGAGACAATGCACAATATAAAGAATATATGACCTTTGCATCAAGAGCCTGTCTCTTGGTAATTTTTACTTGGTTGGTTTCCTCAGCATCCTTATCTAAGACTTCTTTTCCCTTGTCAGATATTGAAGCTGCCTTAGGGTTGATTCCTCTTTCTAGAACATCCCATTCTAGAGGATCTCAGGATCTCAGGAATGCCTTCATTTTATTCTTCCACACATTATATTCTTTTCCATCAATATAAGGTGGCCCAGTATTGCTTTGCCCTTCCATGGGTCCGGATGCTAAACAACTAGCCATAGAAGATCTTTAGCTCAGAAGTATAAACACTTCAACAGATGAGCATAGAGCTCTGATACCAATTGAAAATGCTAGTGCGAACACCTAGAGGAGGGTGAATAAGTGTTTGAAAGAATTTTTGAAAAGTAAAATAAATTTCGAACAAAGTTTGAGAACTAAATAAAGTCTGATAAACAAGTTACTAGACTTCTTATGAAAAATTAGAATCATATAAGAGATGGAATAGATTTTTGCGATACTTAAAATGATGCAACGGATTTAAATGAAAAGAGTTAAGGGAAGAGAAAATTGCACACAAAATTTATAGTGATTTGGCTTAGTTTAAGTCTATATCCATTCTCCCACACTAACAGCCTTCTAGCTGGAATTCACTATAGTATCAATAGAGAATTACAATATTTCGAGTGCAAACACTCAGAGGAAGATTTCTTTTCCCTCACTAAGTCACTCTTCTTGTGATTTTCTCTCTTGAGGACAATTTGTAAGGACTTTTGATAAAGAACAAGTGGTTGGAAATGCTTCAAACTTTGGAATTTCAATTTTTACATCCTATTTCAAATAGACTGAATGACCTCCTTAAATACTCCCCCATGTCTTACTACCTGTTGGCATTTTCCAGAGAAATTTCTTCCAATCAATCCGTTGGACAGAATTGATTAAGGAAATCTTATATCTGTTTGAAGATTGAGATGAAAATCCGTTGATTTTAGTCACCCATACATTCGGAATCCAGGTTTTCATAAGTAAATGCTTCCCAAAAAAGAACTTGTTTTCAAGATTGATTTCATCAATTTGTGATTGATTCCATCAATTTGTGATTGATTTCTTCAATGTATTTATAAAAGATAAGTGAGATTCTTCATCAGAGAGCCAGATATTTAAGAATAAATTCCTATTGTGTTCAATCTAAATCCTTTTCGCACGATCAATAAATATGAGTCTGATTTTGAACTTGGTTTCAGTCTGGATTGCATCACAGTAAGAGAGACTTCTGAAATGAATAGACTTTAGCAAGAGTCTGCAATATAACTTCAGAAGTCTACTATTCTTCAGAACAAAAATAAGAACAAGAAAGTTTTGTCAACTTCAAAACTTGGTATGAGTTTTCTTAACAACGTACTCGTATGGAGATTCTCTACACTGTGATGCATTTATTTTACATGTTTGATGATTTTAAGGATATGAAAATGCATGTGGAACTCTAAATATGTGGATTTTGGGGTTTCTTTTTTTTGCATATTTGTCATGTATTTCTCTATGGTTTTGGACATACGTTACAAGCGCACATGTACTTCTTCACATAAAGAATGTGTAGATCATTGATTGATCAATAACATCTGTTATCAGGTCTAAAATCATATGTATAAGGTAAATGTGAGTTATAAAGTTATATCCTTGGTATGAGAGAATTTTAATGATTTAATTGGGTTGTGACTGCCAAAGTGGCACATTTGATTAGATTTGAGAAATATCGGTCTCATATTGTGATGGGATGTCTTTTGTTCTAATGCGTGGTCATACTCCCAAAAATGGTGAATGTGTGTTAGTCCATGGAGGGATGCATGTACAGCATAAGGTTGAGGAGTGACTGATCCTAGTAGTTCATACACCCAAAGATAGTGAATTCGCAAAAGGTTAGAATATATTCTCATGGCCGCTATTATGCGGAGAGTGTACAATTGAATGTCACGTATTATGTCCAAATGTGTTTATATGATGATGTGTGTAGCTCTCGAGATGTATAATTTTAAGATTTTCAAGTTTCACAGTACTCACATGATGCCAATTGCATATGCTGCTTATTATTAAGTGACCTTCTTTGTAATGGCAACTCCATTGTGATTGAAGTTCTTACTGGATCAAATTTTGAGTAGTGAAAAGAAGATTTTCTGTTTGGAATGAAGTTGGTAGATGTTCATATTGCTCTTACTAAGAATAAGCTAGCAATCCGACTATTAGTGATATGGAGCTAGAAATCACTTTTTGCTACTTGGGAAAAGGTTATCCATGAGGTTTTCCATTTAGGAACACTTAGCTGGATGCATTGCTAAAAATATGAGGGAAGCCTTGGCATTTGAAATTGTGTCTTGTCTAATGCGGAGATTGGGATAAATGCAAGGATTCTCCAACATAAGGTGGGATAGTTCTGATGAGGTTAAGGATTACGTTTTAAGAATGGTATATATGAAGTCCAAAAATCATATTCATAAAGGAACTCATGAAATCACCGATCATTCTAACAATCTGGTCCCAAGATAGTACTCTTTAAAAAAAGTTGCATCATTTACTATTTTTGTAGGAAGAAATGACTCATAAGAAACATTGTAATGGATATAAAGCTTGGTTGTCCAAGCGTGAGCTTGCAGTTAATGATTCTTTAGCATTTGTTTATGAATCCAATTCCTATCGAAGGCCTCATTCGGTCCTTAATGCAAGATAGCAGTGCAAACATATTATGTTGTTTACCATAATGGGATTCATAAGTCTAAGGAAGCCAAATCAGGATGAATCATAACTCATCATAGGAAACAATATTTAACGTTGAGTTAGTGGGAGATGTTGTTTTAATTTTGGATTTTTATTTGCATTTAATGTTGAGAAACACTTTTATGTACATTCCTTTAGACGGAACTTAGTTTCTGTATCATGTCTAAAAGTGTGTGGCTATTCTTTTGAAGTAAAGAACAATGATGTATCTATGTTTTCCAAGTCAAATAAAGTTGGTGCTGCAATATGTCAAATGGATTGTACCAATTGTGCTAATCTCCCAACGATATATAAGTCGCTTATATAGTTGAAAAGATTATTTCCAATAGACCTTACCTAAGTAATAGTCTTATGTATTGTAGCATAAACGTCTTAATCATATATCCAGAGAAAAAAATAGAAAGATTGATTATATTGATATTTTATCTACTCTTAAAAGTTACTTAAAGACTTGTATAAACTATTGTAGAAGTAAGATGATTAAGATAAAGAAGAAAACTGTAGTCTGAAGTCCTGACTTGTTGGAGGTCATTCACACTGATATTAGTGGACCATAAATGGTAATGTTGTATAGAAATTTTCATTTCAACACAGTCATTGACAACTATTTTCTCTTATATTTGATTAAAGAAAACTTTGAATCTTTGAATAGATTCAGGTTTTTTCGGACTAAAGTCAAGAAACAGTCAGGAAAAGTCTTAAAGATTGTTAGATATGACCACAGTAGTGAGTATTTTGATAAGTATGGCAATGCTGGATAGCTTAAAGGGTCATTTGTCAAATACTTGGAAGATTCTGGGATGGCAACTTAGTTTACTATGCCCAAAAATCTGGAATAAATTGGTGTGGCTAGAAGGCGTAATTACACCATAATGGATATAATAGTGAGTATGATTATTAATACTAATTTATTAGGTTTTCTGTGAGCAAAACAACCCAACATGCATTAAACTGTGTTTTTACCCAATTTTTTCTATTGGCTCCCTTTTAAGTTGTGGATTGGACGTATAACTGACTCGAATCATCTTAAGGTTTGGGGTGTCTTACAAAACTGAGGTTATATAATCCAACATTAAGTCAGTTGGACTGTAGAACCACTCGGTGTTATTCCGCATCTTACTCAGGTCGTTTGAAGGGAAATCGGTTTTCTAATCCCAATGGAGGTGCAAGAATTGTGGAATCACAGACAGCAAAGTTTATGGAATTTGACGTAGCTGCAAAGGATATTTGCTCTTAGACTATTAAAAATAATAGTACGGTAGAGATCATTGTGTCTTTATCTTTACCTATACAGACAATTGTGAAGTCTTTTACACCACATACCAAGCTTGTTGAGGTTTAAGATACTGTTATTGATACAATTCCTGATGAAATTTGTCAAGCTTCTTAGGTGCAGGGAAGTGGTTACAGTAGCTTCACTTAAGAGATCTACTAGGGAAAGACGTTTAGTTATACCATTAGATTATATAGTCTATTTATGAGAGCATGACTACGATATTTGTTCCGTAGTTGATTTAGTGACTTATATATAAATATTGTTTATTGTCCTTGGTCAGATTTGCAGTTAAATATGATAGAAGACGAGATGCAATCTATGAAACATAATAGTATTTGGGAGCCTGTTGAATTGCCTGAAGGTCACAAGCCAATCCACTGAAATAGGTGTACAAGACTAAAAGAGACTGTAAAGGAATATCGAGAAGTTTAAATTCAGACTAGTAGTGAAAGGTTTCACTCAGAGAGAAGACTAGTCTTTTCTAAAGATTCTTTCGGAGTGAGCATGCGATTAATAGCTAATTTTTTTTATGAAGTTACACTAGATGATTATTAAAGCTGCATTTCTCAATGGATACTTTGAGAAAGGAGTTTATATGGTGTAACCCAAAGGTTTCACAACAGATGATTCAGGTAAGCTTGTGTGTAAATTGAAAAACCTTATTTATGATCTTAAGCAAGTTTCTAGATAATGGTGCTTGAAATTTCATGGTGTTGTCACTTCGTTCGATTTTGTTGAGAATAAAGTAGATCGGTGTAACTGTTCATCCTTCTCTCTCAAAGCTAGGCGCGTGCGTACTATTCCTCTGGACGGGTTTCGCTGATTCCAGGCGTTCCGGCCGGCCGGTCGTTGGCGCTGGTTTTTGGAGGTGGGACACTTCCTGACCCACTCTTCACGTGCACTAGAGCGATTTACCTGGTACGTTTTCTACATGCACAAATGTTCAGTTCTACCTAGGGTTTTGTGGGTTTGTCGATGGATCTTTCTGCAAAAAAAACATGGCCTCTGCGTTTGCCTCGGTTGAAGCCCATTTAAGCAAGGCGCATCCAGGTGCGCTTGCTGAAGCCATAGGGCAACCCCCTGCTACTCGACTTTCCTCTACTTGAAAGGTCTCTGCAGATCGGGATGCCTATTCTCGAGGTGGTCGCTCTCGAAGCAGGGGCAGTAGTTAGGGAAGAAAGGCCTGCCCTTCTAAGGTTGCGTATACCTTCATTCAGCCCAATGAAGCTGTCTCACGGTCTTCCATGAATTTTGATGCCTCAAAGGCAAAATCTGTATCTATTGCAGAAAACACTGCCAATCTAGCGCGATCATCCCCTGTTCCGCTTGAATTGGACAACAGTAGGCGAAGCTTTTTATCTTCCAAGCCTCCTATGCTTCAAAAGGAGCCACCCCGTGAGGTTGCTCTTCTCCCTGCTCGTTCTTAGGAAGCGGTTGCCAGATCTGCTGCAAAGGGGTATGACTTATCCTTTGTTCTGCTAGCGATTGTCGATAATAAAGTGATTGTTCAAATCTCTGAGGAAATCCTTTAAGCTGGGGACCCCAAGTGGAATGAATGCCTGGTGGGGTACTACATTGGGAAGAGACTCCCCTTTAAACTTACAGAGTTGGCACTCAAGCACACTTGGGGCCACCATTTGGTTGATGTTCTAGCAAATGATCTAGGTTTCTACTTCTTCCACATACCTGATAAAGAATTCCGTAGGAAGGTGCTGGATGGGGGACCGCTCACTATTGCCAAAGTTCCCCTCATTCTCCAACAATGGCATCCTATGATGGAACTAAAGAAAGGCAGCCATGAATCAGTCCCCATTTGGGTTAGACTAAAAAACATTCCATACTCTTTATGGTCGGCATTGGGTATTAGTGCGGTTGCGAGTGCCATCGGGAAGCCTCTGTTTGTTGACAGCCAAACCGAGCAGATGAATATGATCTCTTATGCTCGTGTGTGCATTGAGACTAATGCTAGATAGTCTCTTCCTGATATTATTGATGTTGCTCTGAATGGGGAAGCTCAAACTGTTGCGGTTCAATATGAATGGAAGCCGACTCTTTGTCCTTCTTGTGGTACCTTTGGTCACAGATGTGTGGATGCCTCCGTTGATGTGTGGATGCCTCCATTGCTCATGGCCCCTTAAATGTTCCACCAGCGGCAACTAAAGTTCCTCTTGCCCAGCCTATCGGTGAATGGCGTGAAGTTCGTGGGAAGCAAAGTTCACAGCGACCTCAAAATGCTGAATCCTATCTGCCTAATCCCACAGATGCCAACCCTCATGTTGTGGTGCAACGCCAAACCTCTATTCAAAAGGGTGGACTCTTTCGTTCCTATTTATGAGTTCATTCAGGTACTTCACCTGACCCTACTCCAGCATGCCCTGCTCTGATTCCAGCCTGTCTACTGCCGGTGGTAACCTCCTCCTCGGAGGAAGAATCGGTGGAAGAGGCTAGTTCTATTGGCAGTGATGTTGAATCCCCTGCCTTGGTGCCTTCATCTATCCCAGAGGAAGTCCCCCAGCCCTAACAGGTGCTGATACCTCCTGTTACCATCCCGGCCATCCTTCCTCAACAGGACGAAGTTCTACGAGTTGCAAACCCTAATAGTAGTCCTCTTTCTAGCCCTAAGCCCAAACCCACCTCCAAGAAAAAACGAGGTGCAAAAAAATGGTGATTGCTCTCTTTCCCCTGTATATATATATATGTTAATAGGAGCTTGGAACATTAGGGGCCTTGGTGACCCTCTCAAACAGGCAGAAGTAAGAACTTTTGTTAGAACCAATAACCTGAGTTGTGTTGGTATCTTGGAGATGAAGATTTCCCCTTCTTTGTTCCACTCGGTGTCTGCGGTATTACTTCCTGGTTGGGTTTGGTGTACTAATTATGATCACTCTCCCAGAGGAAGAATTTGGGTGGGTTGGAACCCTTTTGACTGTAATGTTTGTTATGTCTTCATCCTCGACGCAGGCTATCTATGGTCGTCTTGTATGGCTCACCATTGGAAAGAGTTTCTACCTTATAGTGATTTACGCTGAGCACACGTTTGTATTGAGACGCTCTCTATGGGCGGATCTTATTCAATCCAACCTTGCTCGCACGGACGTCCTATGGATTATTGCCAACGATTTTAATGCTATCCGAGACTCGTCTGATAGAGTATGGAGCTCAAACTCTTGGATCCCGGCCTTCGACGAATTTAGTGACTGTCTAAACCAAGCAGGCTTAGATGATCTCAGATATATTGGCCACAGATTCACCTAGGCGACCTTCTCGGGGTACAATCGAAAGCAGAGGAAAATTGATAGGATCCTGGCGAATTCTTGTTGGAATGCTAAATTCTCCTTTTCTAAAGCCTCTTTCATGGCTCCCAGAATTTCAGATCACTCTCCTATGGTTGTCAAGATCATGTCTACCCTTAATACCCAAAAACCCTTTAAGTTTTTCAACTTCTGGATGACTCATCCGACTTTCTTCACTTTGGTTGCTCAGGTTTGGGACACAACCATCGTTGGAACGCCAATGTACGTTCTTTGTTGTAAGCTCCGACTCCTCAAATGCAGGTTAAAACAGGTCAACAAAGAATCTTTCTCAGATTTGTCTTTTAGGACTGCTGATGCAAGGCTTGCTCTGTTGGCCACTCAGGATGCCCTACAATGGGATCCCTTCAATCAGTTGCTCGTTGACAATGAAAAAGAACACCTTCGGATCTTCTCTGATCTGCACCTCCAAGAAGAATCTTTCTTTAAAGAAAAATCCAGGATACGGTGGCTAAAGGAAGGCGATCTCAACACCAAATTCTTTCATCATTCCGTAAACAGAAGGCACATTCGGAACATAATTATCTCCGTCACTGATGGTGACAATCCTATTTCTGACCCTAGTGAAGTGCAGCATCTTTTTGTCACGCATTTCCAGAACTTATTGGCGGCTTCTGCTCCCTCTGTTCTACCATCTATTGAGGAGCTTCATGGGATTTTGAGCCGAACACTTGATGATGAGCAGGTGCGGCTTCTCTCTCACCCTATTTCTGATTTGGAGATTCGAGATACTATGTTCTCTCTTGCGACTGGTAAAGCTCCTGGACCGGATGGCTTTAAGTGGATTTTTTTTAAAAATCCTAGGGGATTGTTGGACCTTCGGTGATAATGGCGATTAAAGATTTCTTTGTGACTAATAAACTTTTGCGGGTGATTAATTCCACCATTTTAGCCCTGGTCCCCAAGGTCCTCAATGCTTCTAATGTTAATGATTTTCAGCCTATAGCTTGTTGCAACACTATCTATAAGTGCGTCACTAAAATTCTGGCCAACCGGTTATCCCGTGTGCTTCCCACTATTATTAGTTTGCCTCAGAATGCCTTTGTTAACGTAGGCGTATTAGTGACAACATTTTGTTAGCCCAGGAGTTGTTTTGTGACTTTCATCACGAACCATACCGGCCGAAGTGTGTCATTAAGGTTGATTTTCAGAAAGCATATGATACGGTTGACTGGAATTTCATTGAGTTAACCATGCAAGCTTTTGGCTTCCTTTATGAGATTATCGATCATATTATGGTATGCATACGTTCTCCCAAATTCTCCATCTCTTCGAATGGTGAACTACATGGTTTCTTTCCTAGTGGTTGGGGTATGCGATAAGGGGACCCTATTTGTCACGCCTTGAACCTTTAGCGTGCGCACATCCCTTGGTGGTCGATAAAATTGCGACGTCTCAGGACGCGTCGCCGACCCATTCATTTTATTGTACATGCAGAAGCGAATAAACAAATCTCCTGACAGCAAACAGCATGGGATAGAAAAGCAGGATAACAAATTCACAACCAAAACACGCTTTTATAAACAAACTAGGTTTATATACAAAACTAGTTTGTCTACCAAAAAGATCGGCCCTAAAAAAGAAAACTGTCCTATGACCCACTAGTCGGACACATTCACCGATCCTTCGGACTCCACAGGCTCTGGGGGTGCCAGGTCCTCCATAGCACCATTAGGAGGGTTAGCTACACCCTCACCTAGAGCGGCGTCGACTATCACAACGGGGATCTTAAAACCTTGGAGGGGACCAACTCTGTATCCATTGAGTCCATGGCGAAACCACGCCCTGAATTGATGAGGTACCCTCTGAGGTAGGCCCTCATCAACCCAGACAGTGGTCATGACCAGCTTGTAGACCCAATGACTACGAGGGATAGGGATGTCTATACCCTGTTCAGTAACAACCCGTAGTTGACCAAAACGTTTTGGAGGAACCGCCATCTAAGGACTTGAAAAGATTGAGCCCACAACGGGGTGAGACAATGTCTCAACAAGTTCACCCCCTAAATTCCGACTAAGAAGGAAATACGCCTAACGGTAGTCTATACACACAAAATAGAGGACTTACCTCGCCTCAGTTTCCTCCTGCATGTCAGTATAATTCACATATTCAATCAATCAATCAATCAATCAATTTAATCAATACAATTGATCAATCAATCCATCAATCCATCAATCATAGGGGTCCTGATTATAATGCCAAATTGTTATGACATGTCCCATACCGTGCCGCACAATTTTGTTTTATAATCCGGCGCTTCAATTTCAATCAAACACACTTTCCAACTTGATTACTGCCCGCACAGGCACAATATACCGACGCACATCAGTCTTCTGGCGTAGCCAGGCTTCGTCTCACTCCTTTGAGCACGGCAACATCCACCGACACACATCGGGGACAGCATTCCCAAAGGAGCATCGGTCCAGAATTTACTGCGATCGGCATCCGTTGTCTAGGGGCATCCCATATAGGGGCAACGTCCTACCGACGCACATCGGGGACGGGTTCACTTAGCCATCACATGATCAATCAATCCCGACCAAGGATATTGTGCTTTGCACTCAAATGTCTCAATTAAAATAATGACTTGGCCTATTTCCTTCGTATTAAAAACACCCAATAAAAATAATCGCGTGTGGATACACAGTCAATTTGAGTCAGAAAAAATTGATACAATTCTTTTTAAAATCCCACTATTTGATATAGTCTTTAAAACTATTTTCGGTGTCAAAACACGACACCCGGGATTTTCTAATTAAATAACAAAATTTTACAATTTTGGAATAAATAACCAAAATTCCAATCACCACTCAATTTGAACAAATTAACCCTCAATGTATAAACTAAGCACACCATTGCAATCGGCACGAAATTCCTGTCACCGGCTATCCATGTATAATTTTCGGAAAATAATAAATAATTAAATAAATTACAAAAATAATTAAATAATGAAAATTAAATACAATAAATACTAACTTAGGCCGAATATGCTAATCTAACCACCTAAACGTGCCTAGAAAATTTTCGCACCCATCTATATAAATAGTACAATCTAATTAGCACCTAATCAATCTATTCAAACCACCTAACATGTATAAATCAGCGATTAAATCACTAATCTAAACTAACTACCTAATCCCTAATTAGCCTAAACTAATTATCCACTAAGCGTCATTAACTCCATAAGCAGAGTTTAGCAAGTAAACTCGCCGGTTTAGCGAGCCGGTGAGTCCACGGCGACGGCGACGCAGAGGTGAGCGATAAACAAGTTGTGGTGACACCAACGGAGGTCCGGACGGGCCTTAAAACGGGCCTAGAAGCCTCAGCCCTTGCTAAACTTCGGCCTTTGTCCTTGGGCCGAAGGGGGCTAGTTGAGTGGCTGGAAGCGGCAAGGAGGGATGGCGACGGTGCAGCGGGGCCAAGCAAGCGATGGTAGTGGCTCCGGTAGCTTGGACAGCTGCGAATGATGGCTAGACGACCTGAGACGGCGACCGGGGCGTGACGGAGGACGGCGTACAGACCATGGATAGTGGGGACGCAAGGACGGGATCGAGCGGTTGGCGCGCGACGGCTTCGGCAGCTTCGGGTGGGCTGTTGACGGCAAGGGGGGTTGCAGCTTGCTTTCTCTAGTTCTCTCAAGCTCTCAAAACACATAAGAATGGAGAAAGGAGGAGGTAAGGAAGAAGATGGTTGCTGCAAGAGGGAAGGGGCCACCAAAATATCCAAACACTCATTAACCTTGCCCCACCACCTTGGCTGTCATCCTCAGCCAAATTGCAACATCCAAGCTTCCTCAAGAAGCTTCCCAAATAACCCAAAATGTTGCTTCCCCCTTGGCCTACGAATTTTGGACCACTTCCCTCCAAATTGATTCAATTTCTCATCAAGACTTCTCCAATTGAGCTCAATTTGGTGTCCATAAATTCAGCCAAGGTACCATCGTCCATCTCATGATTTTTCCTCGTCAATTGAATCAACTTGACTGCAAAAAATGTGACCAAAAACGGCCCTATAATTTTCTTGGTCCAAAATAGCCTTACTTTGAATTTTTCACCGAAATCTCGGGTTTGCAAAAAAATCTTCGGAGGATGAGCCAACATTCCTAAAATGAATCGTGATATGACAGAACTTTCAATTTCTGAAATCGGGTTTAAATTCGCGGTTAATTTCAACAGGGCGTGATTTAAGCGTAACCTAGCCTACCGGGTAGCTTTTAGGAATTTTTGGTGCAATTGACCCGTGGTCGATTATTTTCGAGCCACATTGTACATCTTTGACACATTGGCGACTCTTGGTTGTTGTGAAAATCTTGAGATTTCAAATACGGGCACAAGGTACAAAAATGACAGAAAAATCGGTCTAATGCCGTTCGACAGAAATTTTGTAATTAGGTGAAATCACCCACACTTTAATCACATACCTCAGTCGAACTGACCTATCTCCGATCTCTGATCGATTTTGACAGTGCCGTATTAACCCTTGCAGATTAGCACGGTCGAGTAGTCGATTTATGGTCGAATTCTCAAGTCTATTGCGTTAAGATCCCTTAACGGCTTCACCGGATAGACTAGTTATCTCGTGAGTGATCAGCTTAGAGAAAAGAACTATAGGTGTGTTGATGAAAAGCTCAACTCATTTAATTGAAAACAGAATCAGAAATTCAGGATGTCACACTATTTCTCCCTACATCTTCACACTCATCATGGAAGTATTCACAGGCATCTTGAATGTTCAAACCCGTCAGCCGTACTTCAATTTCTTTTGGAGATGTAAGTCCACTAGGCTCTCTCACCTTTTCTTTATAGATGATGTTCTCCTTTTTGCAGAGGCCACCATGGCCTCTATTGATCTCTTCAAGGCAGGGATTGACAAATTTTCCAATTGGAGTGGCCTTATTCCAAACGTAAGGAAAAGTGAAATCTTCATATTTGGAGGCCCCTCTACTCTTCGAGACAATATTTTGGTCACTTTGGGTTTCTAGTTGGGGTCTTTACCATTTCGTTACCTCGGAGTGCCTATTATTGCTACTAGACTGGGGAAGGCTGATTGTATCTCCCCGGTAAATGCTATCACTGCTAGGGTACAATCCTGGACTCAACGCTTCCTTTCCTTTATGGGGCGTTTGCAGCTTATCAGGTCAATGCTTCATTCTATTCAGGTTTATTAGGCTAACATCTTTATTCTACCCTGCTCGGTTCTCAACCGTATAGAATAGATATTCCGGCAATTCCTATGGAAGGGCCCGGATTTAGGTTCTGAGGGTGCTCAAGTTGCTTGAGACGATGTCTGCTTGCCAAAAAATGAGGGTGGCCTGGGGATTCGTACGCTACGTGAAAGTAATAAGGCTGTTATGCTCAAACATATTTGGCTCCTTTTTACTAATAAGGAGTCTTTATGGTGCAAGTGGATTCATTCTACATTCTTAAAGCATAAAAACTTATGGATTGTCTCGCATCCTACTTTTTGTTCTTGGGCTGAAAGAAGCTGCTTGACCTACGTGAAAATTTTCAGTAGCTTTTTTTGTGGCATATTGGTAATGGCCTCTCAGTATCCTTTTGGTTTGATCATTGGCACCCAGAGGTCCGGTAAACAGGTTTTTCTCTAATACGATGATCTGGAGTATCATGCTTGGCTTCGGTTGCTGTTGGACTCTCCTTTTCTGACCCCTTATCACTTGTTTCTATCACTCTTGCGAACTGGGGAGATCCTCTCCTGGTGCTCAACCATGAGAATGACCGTCTCCAATGGCTTGGACACACCACAAGTATCTTCTCGATTGCTTCGGCTTGGGAAGCCATTCAACCAAAAAGAAACTTGGCTCCATGGTTCTCTTTTGTTTGGAATAAAACGCTTACCCCACGGTACCAGTTCCATCTCTAGCTCATCACTAGGAATCGGCTTCCTACCCAGGTTCTTTTACTATCCTATGGTAGGATAGTGGATGGTTTATGTGCTTTTTGTAATTCGAGGCCGGACTCTATTGATCATCTTTTCTTTGGTTGCCGGATTACGGCTAGCCTTGCTTTGTTTTGGGCAGCGAAATGCAATCTTACTTGGCAAAATAGGTCATGGTTGGATACTTTACACTGGGCCTTAGATTGTCTCTCATGCAATGACTTTTCTCAATGTATTACGAGATTTTCTTTTGGTGCCCTTTGCCACCTAATTTGGAAGACGAGGAACATCATTTTATTCCGGGGCCAAGCTCTCTTTGTGCGTGCTTTGGAAAATCACCTCTTCAAAGTCGTAAAGGACAAGGCTCTCACCTTCAGCCAGGTTGCGGATACACCAAGGAATAGGAGAACTCAGTGAAGTTAGGGGCTAGATCCAGCTATTTTCTCTTCGGAGGCTGCTGTCGCCTGACCTTCAATCGCGTTGTAGACAATCTGAAGTTCAGGAAGATTTACAGAAGTCCGGGACTTATTCCCTCCTTTCAATGGTGTCACTTTTTCTACCTGTTTTACTGTGAGGGTTGCCGCTGTTTCACTGTTTGGTTTCCCTCCTTTTCCTCCTCCTTTTCTTGTTTGTTGCCGCTGTTTGGCTGCTTGGTTGCCGCTGTTTGGCGTTTTGGTTGCCGCTGTTTTGGCTTTTCCTTTTCCCTTTTCTCAACACCCTTTCACTCGTTATGACATGTTTGTCATCATAAGTGTAAGTTTTCGATGCCGAGACCCCCTTGCTGTATAGCTATTTGGTTAAAAGTCAATACATATCTTACCTTACCAAAAAAAAAAAAAAACAAAAAAAAAGTAGATCGGTGTATATACTACAAAGTCAATGGGAGAAAATTTAGTTTTCTCACATGTTATGTATCTTGCTTGTGAATAGTGACATTGGATTACTGCACAAGACAAAGCAGATGTTGTCAAAGAATTTTAACTTGAAAGACCTTGGTTAGGTATTTTTTGTCCTTGGTATTGAGATTCATAGGGATGGTTCTCGCCGTATGTCTGATTTATCTTAGATTGCATACGTTGATCATATTTTAGAAAGATTTAATATGTAGCATTGTAAACCAGAAACTACTCATGTTATTAAGGGTAATAAAGTGAGTCTATTGCAGTATCCTCATTCAGATTTTGGTAAAACCCAATTGAAAAATGTACTTTATGCTAGTACACTTAGAAGTCTCATGTGTACTCAAGTTTGCACTAGGTTAGATATTACTTTTGCAGTAAAAATTTCAGGTAGATATTTATGAAGTCTAGGACATGATCACTGGATTACTGCTAATAAGGTTTTGAGATACTTAAAAAGACAAGAAAACTATATGCTGACAAACATGTTCAGGATCTAGAGTTAGTAAGGTATTCAAATACAAACTTTGCTAGTTGTTAGGATTACAAGAAATCGATAACCGACTATATCTTTATATTAGCAAAATGTGCAATATTATGACAAAACAAAAAATAGAAATCTATATTATCCTCTACCATACAAACGGAGTATGTAGCATGCTTTTCCGCTATTACTCAGAGACATTTGGCTCCATAATCTCATTAAGGATTTGACCATATTTGATCTTGAGAATAGATCCATACGGTTGTATCGAGGCAATAACTCTTCAGCGTTGTTTATCAATAATAATAAAGGTCTTGAGAGGTCTAGACATATGACGGTCAAGTTTTTTTACCATAAAAAAGGCACAGAATGATGACACTATAATATAGCATGTTTCTACATATGATGTGGTTATAGACCCACTAACTAAAGACTTTCGCCCTTGTGTACTTGAATGACATTTTATAAACATGGGCTGAGGAACATCATTGGATGCTGTTGTTTAGTGGGAGCAATTTTGATTTTGCTCTAATAAAGCTTACATCTATGTTTTGTTGCATTTGGTAACGTTTTGACATGTATAAACTCTTACATATTCAAAAGTGTCCATAAATGTGTTGTCATCATGTTGAGTTGATTACATGTATGGAAATCTCAAAGTATTGTATAAGCCTTGAGTGAAGGCTTGGGGCATCTGGTTATCAACCTTGAATATATGTCTTGATTACACAAATAAATGTTAATTATAAAGATAAGACATATGTGGGTTCATTAGAACCATAAAAATATTATCTAGTGACACATCTGGTTTTCAGTGGTACTTAAAGTAAGAGAATAGTGGCCGACAAAGGGGATAATACATAAGGTATTACTCTTTTATGAGATGTTATCCATTTGCTACATAATCATAGTGAATCCATATCAATAAAGTCAAAAGCACTTGTGACCATGAAAGGCTCTGTGTGTGTACATGTAGTTACCATCATGATTCAGTATTTGAGACTTATGGGATATGATTTATTATTAAGAATAGTCACTAGACCAACATAAAAGTGCGCACATATAGTACAATATCAATTAATATAGCCCAAGTGGGAGAATGTAAGAGTTTTCCTGATGTAGGCTACATTAATTGAGATTGTAATTTACCGTTTTATGGGGTTGGTCTAATATAGTAAGACATAAGATTTCTTAATAGTGGAATATTAGCTTGGCTTCAACTCGGCCTGTGATGAGAGGGTCCAGTTGAAAACTCTAAAAATAGTGCTAAGGTCCATCTTCTAACCCTCATTATTTTATGAACATTTTCTCACCTTACATAAGGAAGCCGTAAGGGGCGGTTTCATCACACCAAGATCCGAAGGCCATAGAGGAGAAGAACCTGAGCGTCGAATCGTCGTCATTTGGCATAAAGAACGATGGATTCTAAATCAGGTACATAAATCTTCATCTACATCTCCAATATATTTGAGTTTCTAGTTATATTGATCCTGGGATGCCGCTTCGATGGCGAACATAATGTTGTTCTAGTAGGTTGTTTTCATTTTATATTTTTATGAGTGCATTCTTGTTTGTTTAGGTGGTTTTGTGTGGGATCAAACTGGACTTTCTTTAGCTTCTAATGACCCCATCCTTTTATTTTCTGGATTATCTTTTCCATTATACCCTTGTAATCCATGTGTGTGAGCTTTCGTGTAACATGTGGGACACCAAGGTATCTCATGGGGATGGTGCCTATGGAGAAAAGTGTTTGATCCAATATAAGGAATTTTCATCCTCGAACAACTCAGAGAAAAAGATTTGGCATTTGTTTGGATTAAACCTAAGTTTTGTAAGAGCCGCAAAATCATCAAGTGTATAAACAAGGCAAAGCATGGAGTTCACATCCCCATGAGCAAATAAGAACAAGTCATAAACAAAGCATAAATGAGTAATCCTTTGCGATTTGCAACGCCAATGGAACTTAAGAGATGAGGTAGCAATTTTCCCCATGAGGATTTCCATAACCAGAACAAAGATGTAGGGAGAAAGGGGTCACATTGTGCAGCCTATTGGAAACCCAACTTGTTCACCGTTGAAGTTAATTGAGAACCTTGGGGTAATAATGCATTGATTTATCATATCAATCTAGTACTGAGGGGTATTAATAGCTTTCAATACCCCAAGAACAGCATCCCATTTTATCATATCATATGAGATCAATTTTGATTGCCACCTATTTACCTTTAGTGCTCTTATGGTAGTCATGCAAGGTTTCCTGGCACAATATATTCTCTTAAATTTGTCTTCCCTTGATATAAGTTGTTTGGTTGAGGCCAACAATTGAAGAGAGAATACAAGTCATTCTTTCTACAAGTAGCTTTGATATGACTCTATATATAACATTGCAGCTTGAAATGGGTTTGTACTCCTTAAGACAGCATGGATTTGAAACTTTTAGTATAAGAGAGATTAGTGTACAATTTATCGATTTCAACATTTTTTTTGGAGAGAAGATTCCATGATAGCATCTTCAATGTCATGTCCAATCATGGGCGAAACTCTTTTGTAGAACAAGCTTTTTTTAATATGCTTTTTTGTAGCATCTTAAAAAAAGTTATTATGACATACTTCACTAGTTGATGAGACAATGACTCTGGGTACGACAGCAAAAACCAAAGAATATTTTCAAATTTCTCCAAACTCATAAACCTAGTTAAAATCTATTGAGTGGAAAAAAAAGTAGGATAATGTCAACAAATACTTACACATCAAACGATAGATCTCCAAGAGTAAAAAATAAATTGTGGCACAACATGTTCATCGAAAAGTTATGACTTCGACAAAATGAAATGAACGCATTACGACTTCAAACAACTTGAGAGTTTTTCAAAATTTCCCCAGTTATTCCAAACCATGGGAACTCCGAAGCAAGTGGGCAATCAAAATAGGAATTGGCGGCGTATGCTTAGTATGTACGGAGACATGGATCCAATTATGACGCATTAAGACCTTAATATCAAAATGACTGATTTCCACATGTGGGCCACGTTCTTGAAATCTAACAAATACGAAACCAGCCCAAATCTTCATTGCTTCTAATTATTTCTTGTTATCTTTTTTTTTTTTTTAAAGAACTCTACAATATTGGGTTACAAGTCTTTCGTTTTAATTTTTTTTATATATATTTTTTTCAAGAGCCGAAAGTGCCAAAGCTTAAAAAAGAGAGAGAGAGAGAGAGAGAGAGAAATAAAAGAATAAAAAGCGTCCCAGGAAAGGTGCACTGAGGAAAGCCAAAGTAGCCAAAATTCCCCGCTACCCCGGGGGGCGGGCGCCCGGCGACAAAGAAGAGAATAAATGTACGGCCCATACATGCATGAATTTTCAATAACTGCAATGTAGACCCGTTTATTTCATATCGACCTACTTTGACATTGGGCCAGCTTATTGGAGGGCTTGGAGAAGTCGGGGGGATTGGAATTTTTTTTTTTTTTTTTTGGGTCGAAAAAGGAAAGGATATTGAGGAAGACATTTTTTGTCCCTCATAATGGAGATCGAGGACATTGACCAAGACATTTTTTGCCCTTTCCTTTTTCGACCAAAAAATAGAGTCCTTTCCTTTTAAGTTTTGTATTTAATCTTTTCAAACAACTTAATAAACAATTCTTTACCTTTTCTCCACCTTAATTCTTTCTTGACCTCGCGCTTTTTCACGTGGACTTTTTCCACCTCCTCCATTATTTGAGGTTTCTTCTTCTTCATTTTCATTAATTTTTGTATTAATTTCAATATTTGAAACTAAAAGAAATTGATTTTTTCTCTAACAAAAAATAATTTAATTATAGAAAAAATATCGGACTTGGCCTAATTGTGCTTTGCATATAGCTCGATGGCGACTGCTATCGCCATGTAGTATTTGGACACTAACCCACCACCGCCATCATACTCCAAGCCATTGCCACCAAACTCGGCATTATCACGGCCACTACCACCATTGGATGTGGCCACCGCCACTAGAACCCTATACTTGACCACCATGAAAAATTCTACTTATCACGTCCTAATACTAGAGACCAAAAAAAATAAAAAATTCTAATCACCTCCGTCGAAGAAGCAAGAACCTCACTCTTGAGCAAAAAAAAAAAAAAAAAAAAACTGAAAAAATGGAGGCTCTTGGTGCAAACAATGAAGATGGAATTGCCATGCCCCCAAAACACATTCTAGCTAAGAACTCCAGACCCAAAAGCCGTTCTTTCAGTTTCTTAAGGCTGAAGTTCTCTAAAAGCTGCATGTACTTGGACTTCCCACCTTTAAGGTCTAAGTTCACACGATGGTGTGACTTTGGTACAACAGAATTTTGTCCATTGGCGCATCGCTTCCACATTTTAAGTTCCTAACTTTCGTCCCATTCACAACGCCAAGCCCCTCCACGAAGTCATCTCAATCGTCCAACTTGCGATTGAGTCCAGCCTCCATATAATGAATCCATAACTTCACTACTCCATGGAACGAGATCATCACTTCCCAGCTTCGATTTCACTGATCAAGTTCACCCAAAATTAGACGGAAGATTTCGAGAGGCTGCAAACAATGGGTGATGACCGGGCTCTCATCCATGGCGTACCCGAAGCCGAACTCCTGTTTGTTGCCTGCCAGGCGCCACTTGCAGCCTCCTACAACGACCGGATCCGCCCCTTGCTCGATGCGATCGACAGGCTCCGAAACCTTATGGTCATGAAGGAGGGCATCCAGCTCCCCACCATTGTCGTTGTCAGCGATCAGTCCTCTGGGAAATCGAGAGTCCTCGAGTCCCTCGTCGGCATCAACCTGCCGTGGGGGCAGGGCATCATGCGGTTCCAAGACAACCCCCGCGTTGATTGCCCCAACCTCTACCACGAGTTCAACGGTAAAGTCGTCCACACGGTTGAGGACAACATCTCCGTGGCCATTAGTGACGCCACCAACGAGATTGCCGGCCATGGGAAGGGCATATCGAACGCCCCGCTGACTCTGGTCGTCAAGAAGGACGGCGTCCCGGACTTGACCATGGTTGACTTGCCTGGAATCACGAGAGTGCCTGTGCACGGCCAGCCCGAGAACATCTACGAGCATATCTCAGCAATGATAATGGAGTACATAAGGCCTGAGGAGAGCATCATCCTCAACGTCGTGTCTGCGACCGTCGACTTCTCCACTTGCGAGTCCATAAGGATGTCGCCAGTAAGTATACTCTAGCCACACTTGCCTTTCCATATCAATTAAAAACTCGAATGATTTATACAAATCTAGCAAACGAGTCTATATGATTATTTGTTTTTGTGTTGCAGATGGTGGATAAGACCGGCAAGAGGACTCTGGCCGTCGTCACAAAGGCTGATAAAGCTCCGAAGGGCTTGCTCGAGAAGGTGACGGCCGATGATGTCAATATAGGGCTTGGTTGTATATGTGTGAGGAATAGGATTGGTGACGAGACCTACGAAGAAGTGAAGCTGGAAGAGGTGAAGCTGTTCGAGATGCACCCTCTGCTGTGCAAGATCTGTTACGAAATCGCACGTCGATTCCAGAAAAATAACACTCACAAACAATTAATCAAGCAGAATATAATAATAAAATAACAGAATCAGATGAATACGCCAGAAAATTTGTTATCGAAGTTCACCCAAACCTGGGCTACGTCTCCGTGCAGAGGCACTCTGCGAATCCACTAGACTTCGAAGAAAGTTGGAATACAACGATGATCTTCTCTCAAGATTAGGGCATAAAGAGATTGAGAACTCCCATAAAGAAAAAACCCACTTTTTCTTCTCTCTTTTTCTTGCATCTCTATTTCCTTTTTTAGCGTCTTGACGGCTAGGGTCTTGCCATCGCTAATATAAATGTATCACTTTTAACCTAAAAGCAAATCTGATAGAAATGACAAAAAAGCCCATAAAATACAAATATTTGGCTTCATCTATAACAATCTCCCACTTGAAAACAAATATACCCAAGCACCAAGCAACTTTGCATCCATCTTCTTCAAAAAATAGCAGTTGAAAAACTTGTGCCTCTGCGATACTCCTCATCAATCAACATGGAGTAATACCAATGGTAGTAGTACAGAAAATATGCTTCTCTCTGTCTACTACCTTGGTCAACATGTCAGCTGGATTCTTCGAGCCATCAATCTTCTGTAACTTTAACTCATTATCTTTAAATGCTGACCTGATAAAGTGATAACGCTTCTTGATATGTCTAGTCCTTGAGTGATAAGCTGCATTCTTTACTAAGTGCACTGCACTTTGACTATCACTCCACAGTATACTAATTGGCTGTTTTCGATGTAGCTCCTCCATGTAATCTTGTAACCATATGATTTCCTTAGAGACTTCTGTGATTGCCACGTATTCTGCCTCTGTCGTCGATAAAGCCACTACTTTTTGTAGTTGAGATACCCAGCTCACTGTTGTACCTGCAACTGTAAAGACATATCCAGTGGTACTCTTACCACTATCTCAATCACCCGAATGATCTGTATCTACATAACCCTGCAACTCTAGAGATGTACCACCATAACAAAGTGAGTAATTGGAAGTACTTGCTAGATATCTCAATATCCATTTTACTGCATTCCAATGCTCTCTGCCTGGGTTCTGCATATATCGACTCACAACTCCCACTGCCTGTGCAATGTCTAGTCTCGTGCTCACCATGGTGTACATCAAACTCCTCATTGCTGATGCATATGGAACTACCGCAATCTCATCTTTCAAAGCCTGAGTGCTCGGACACATATCCTTAGAAAGTTTGAAGTGACTCGCTAGAGGAGTTGCAACCGGTTTTGCCTTGTCTATGTTAAATCTCTTTAACACCTTGTTCACATAGTCTTTCTGCGACAACCATAATTTCTTATTTTTCTTATCCCTAATGATTTTCATGCCTAAAATATTCTTGGACTCTCTCAAGTCTTTCATAGCAAACTCTGATGATAACATCTTCTTCACTTCTACGATTCTCTTCATATTGGAACTAGCCACTAGCATGTCATCCACATATAAAGAGAGATACAAAATGTCACCATCATCATACTTGCGAAAATAAACACAATGATCAGATTCACAGTGTGCAAATCATTTTTCATTCATGAAACCATCAAATTTTAAGTACCATTGCCGCGGAGCTTGTTTCAAGCCATACAAGCTTTTCTTCAAGCGACATACCATGTGCTACTTACTTTTGACTTCAAAACCCTTAGGTTGTGCCATGTATAAAATGCTGTTTTTACGTCTAACTGCTCAAGATGAAGATCCTCCACTGCAACTAAACTTAGCAGAACTCTAATTGATGTCATTTTCACTACAGGTGAAAATATTTCGGAGTAGTCGATCCCTTCTTTTTGAGAAAAGCCCTTGACTACAAGTCTCGCCTTGTATCTAATGCTACCATCTGCTTCATTCTTAATCCTATACACCCATTTATTTAATAAAGTTTTTTTACCTGTGGGCAACTTGGTCAACTCCCAAGTTTTGTTCTGAAGTAACGAACTCATCTCGTCTTTCATAGCACACTCCCACTGCAAGTGAGACGTGTCTACCTTTGCCTTATCGTAAGTCTCCGGTTCTCTTGAATCTGTATATAAGACATGGCTCAGAACAGTATTAGCTGATGGATCAAAAATTACCTTTGGCTTTCTCACACGTGTAGACCTCCTCAAGACAGGTACTTCAGGGTTGTTAGTCTGCTCCGAATCATTGCGTTCCTCTTGAACTACCTCTTCACTGATAATAGGCTCATCTTGAACCTCTCTTTCAAGTGCACTTTGATCTACTGGAAACATCTTCACGGGCATTGTGTCTAATTCAACATATTCTGGTTCTACTACCTTCTCATGCTCTGTCTGACGATCCTTGTATATCTTTTCTTCATGGAATACCACATTGCGACTACGGATGACTTTGTTATTCTCATAATCCCAAAGCCTATAGCCATACTTGTCACCATCGTATCCGATAAAGACGTACTTCTGGGACTTAGCATCAAGCTTTTTCCTATCCTCCCTGTCAATCAAAGCATATGCAATACAACCAAACACCTTTAGATGTGAATAATTAATCTTTTTACTTGACCACCGTTCTTGTGGTATTTCTCCATCCAACGCACTAGATGGACATTTGTTGATAAGATAAACAACTGCATCAACTGTGGCAGCCCATAAGTGTAGCGGGAGACCCGCGTGTAGCCTCATGCATCTCGCACGTTCTAGAATAGTCATGTTCATCCTTTCAGCTACACCGTTCTCTTGAGGAGTTCTAGGAACAATCTTTAACCCATGTATGCCTTCTCGACTCAAATATTCTGCAAATTCCTTACTTGTGTATTCACCACCATTATCAGACTTCAGAGCTTTAATCTGATAACCTGTCTCTTTTTCTACCATGGTATTCCACATTTTGAACATCCCGAATACTTCTAATTTTTCTCTAAGAGCATAGACCCAAGTCTTCCTTGTTGCATCATCAATGAATGTGACAAAATATCTCTTACCACCATAAGAGAGTTCCTGAGCAGGTCCCCATACATTAGTATGAACCAACTCTAGCTTCTGACCTTTATTTTGTCGCCTATTCAATTGAAAACTAACAGCTTTTTGTTTTCCATAAATACAACTCTCACAAAAATCTATCTCAACTTTTTGCAAACCTGGAAGTAATTTCCTCGAGTGTAACTGATTTACACCTTTTTCACCAAGATGTCCCAAACGATAATGCCAAAGAGTAGACAAATTACCTGTAGCCATTGTAGTTGCAACCATATCACTAATATTGTTTCCTTGGAGAAGGTAAAGTGTACCTGTACACTTTCCCTTTGCTACTACTCTTGCCCCTGAGATTATTTTCCACTCTTCACATCCAAAGGTTATTACCAAACCTTCTTGGTCAAGTTTACTGGTTGAAATCAGATTTTTCTTTAATTCCGGAATATGCCTAGTTTCACGCAAAACTAGACGTCCTCCACCTGAGATGCTCACAGTCACAGTTCATTTCCCAACAATGGGACACATGTGGCTGTTTCCCACAACCACTTGTCCGAAATCTCCACTAGCATAATCATCAAATATGTCTCTTTGCGAGGTGAAATGAAAAGAAGCACCGGAATCAATAAACCATTTATCTGTCGTCAAGTCAAACCCTGCAGACAAACACAAGTTATCTAGCAAAGATTCATCGCTAACCACATTAGCTCCTTGATTCTCATCTTGCTGCTTCTTTTTGTAGGCTTCACACTGAAACCTCCGGTGTCCGGTTTTGTGACAAACCAACACTCATCTTTTGCAACTTGTCTCTTACCCCTTGATTGTGATCTGCCACGCCTGCTGAATTTTCCTCTACTTTTACTTCTTCCACGGTTCTCCACTGCGAGTGCCGTTGAAGATGTAGATGCATAAAAATTATCTCCACCTGGGACTTTCCTTCGCATCTCTTCATCCATGATACTACTCATAGCATCATCAAGAGTTAAATCATCCTTCATAGTGCTTGAAATTCCCTGCGCTGCGGTATTGTAGCTTTTTGGAAGAGAACATAAAAATAATAAAGCTTGAAGCTTCATATCTAAATTTATGCCTGCGGATTCCAATTGACCCGTGACCTGCGTGAAACTATTAATATGCTCTGCCACAGAACCTCTATCAGATAACTTCATATTAACCAGTTTCTTCAGCAAAAATACCTGATTTGATGTGGATGGCTGCTCATAAATATTCGTTAGAATATCCATGGCTTCTTTTGCAATTTTTGCTTTCGCGATGTGGTACCCTGTCTTTTTCGTCAACCCTAGACGAATCGCACCTAATGCCTTTCGATCAAGAATTTTCCATCCAGCTTCTGTTGTCGGATCCACTTCTGCCATCTCGGGTTTCCAACCCTTAAGTGGTGCATAGAGATCTTTTTGATAAAGATAATCCTCGATTTGCAGTTTCCACCATCCGAAATCCTCCCCATTGAACTTATCGATTCTGATTTTATCTTCTGCCATGCTGTTTGCTTTCAATCGAACGTCACCGAAAACCCTTGATGTTCTCGATTAGCCAACCCAGGCTTTGATACCAGTTGTTACAAAATCGCACGTCGATTCCAGAAAAATAACGCTCCCAAACAATTCATCAAGCATAATATAATAATAAAATAACAGAATCAGATGAACACGCCAGAAAATTTGTTATCGAAGTTCACCCAAACCTGGGCTACGTCTCCGCGCAGAGACACTCTGCGAATCCACTAGACTTCGAAAAAAGTTGGAATACAACGATGATCTTCTCTCAAGATTAGGGTACAAAGAAATTGAGAACCCCCATAAAGCAAAAAACTCACTTTTTTCTTCTCTCTTTTTCTTGTCTCTCTATTTCCTTTTTTAGCGTCTTGACGGCTAGGGTCTTGCCATCGCTAATATAAAGGTATCACTTTTAACCTAAAAGCAAATCTGATAGAATAGACAAAAAAGCCCCTAAAATACAAATATTTGGCTTCATCTATAACAAGATCTGTTTGGCCATCGAAACGGCATCCTAGGATCAACATAGCTAGATACTCGATTATAGTGAAGGAGAAGAAAGAGATTTGCGTACTTGATTTCGAATCCATTGTTCTTTATGCGAAATTGCAACAATCCGATGCTCAGGTTTTTCTCCTTAGGTTCTTCTCCTATATCGCTCTCGAATCTTGAGACCGCCCCTCACGGCTTTCTTCATGTGAGGTGATAGTGTGTTCATGGAGATGAGGGTTAGAGAAGGGACCTTCGCTATTTATAGAGTTTTTAGCCAAGCCCTCTCATCACGGGTCGGGCTCAACTCGGCCCACACAAGTCAGGCTCATATTCGACTATTAAGAAACCTTATGTCTTAACTTATTAGATCAATTCCGTAAAATGGTAAATTACAATCTCAATTAATGAAGCCCACATAAGGAAAATATTTATAAGATCAACAAGTATCGTTGGTGTGCCTGTCTTGGCACAAAAGCTAACGCAGATTCAAGCCACCGTTATGGCTAAGTGCTTGACGGAGATCATCAAGAAGATCAATGACAAGCTGAACGCGAATGTCGCCGAGCTTAATAGGATGCCCAAAAATCTGTCCTCGGTCGCCGAGGCTGTGGCGGCCTTCATGCAGATCATGCGGTCGGCGAAGGAGTCGCTGAGGAAAGTCCTCTTGAGAGGCAAATTTGACGAGTACCCGGACGAGAAGAGCATGCACTGCACGGCCAGGCTGGTGGAGATACTGAACCAATACTACGATGAGCTCCAAAACTGCCCGGACAACGACCCGCAGAGAAACTTCTTATTGGAGGAACTGGAGGTCTTGGAAGAGGCCAAAGGGATCGGGCTCCCAAACTTCCTCTCTCGAGCAAGCCACCAAGTTTCGGGGTTCGTGCTTGGGACTACATTGAGGGAGTTGTAAATCGGGAGTTGATGTGGTACTCGGAGATCCATCCTCAGCTGCAGTCGTGGATGAGAAGAGCAGCGTCCAATCAGATCAACAAGATGAGGGAGAAGACGACGGCTAGGATGATGGAGATCGTTGAAATGGAGAAGCTCACTGACTACACTTGCAGCCCTGAGTACCTGTCGGAGTGGAACAAGTTGATGAGCCATCAGGACCAGTTCATTCAGGCAATCAACGACGAGTGGAGGTCCACCGCCATTGTCCTCCCACGGATTGGCCAGGTCGACGTGCGCCATCTGAGGAATCGCAAGCAGCTGGTTCAGCAGGCGTTCGATCTGAAGATGAGGATGACCGTGTACAGGAAGATTGTGCTGAGGAGGCTCGTCGACTCAATGGCATTGCATCTGCCGTTCAGCGTGCACAACTTGGTGAACAAGGAGATGGATCAGATTGTGGGTGAGCTGATTGGGCCCAGTGGCAGCGGTGGTATCGAGAGGATGCTGGAGGAAGTGCTGTCGGTGGCAGCGAAGCGCGAGAAGCTGAACAGGAGCATCAAGCTGTTGAGGGAGTCCGTGAAGGTGGTGGCCAAGATCAGGGACCGGATTGCTACAGATGGTGACTAGAGTGATTAGTTAGTGTTGTTGTTCTAGTGGGCTTTTGTTTATTGCCTTTATGAGTGTGCTAATGTTGCTGTTCTAGGAATCAGCTTTCTAAATGACGGTTTTACTGGGTTTCTGTGTGTCTGCAAATGGGTTTTTGATGGACTTTGCGATGGTTCTATCCATGCTGTGGACATTAGAAGAAACGTGAGTGATGCGCCAATCCAACCCACAATCAACTTACATGGCGCTGTCGGAAAATGATGTCGATCGACATTCCTGAGATGGGGGACCCAGAGAATTCGATGCCGACTTTCCGGTTGGTCGATGTGGAAAAATAAATTGAATTATGATATGACAAAATGAGATGTGCTAAGTTCTTTCAGGACTTGTGCCAATAACATATTCACCGACCTACGACAAAGAGAACATGAATGTGTGGTGTCATGACCTCGAATCCTATGAGATTATTTCAATTTCCTTAGCAATCATAAACCATGATATTTGCAAGCAAGTGGACTACCAAAATAGGAATCAATAACTGATGCTTGAATATTGGTTCATCAGACTCTTGACTTCGAATTTACTATGATATAACTGAAACAATTTATAATGTTGGGAATCCTATTTTTCATGAGCGAACTAAGCATATATAAATCGACTGTCACTTTGCTCATGATACTATCAAGCAGAAGTTGGTTGTTACTCCTTATGTTGCCTCTAGAGATCAATTTACTAATGTGTTCACTAAAGTGTTGTTTTGTCCAACCTTTGTTGCTGGTTGTTCTAAGTTGGGTATGGGTGACCTATATGCTCCAGTTTGAGGGGAAGTGTTACATTACTTGAGTGGTGTTAGTTTATTTCCTGAGTCTTATTTCTTTTTACATTCGCTCTTGCACAATTCATATTTAACAGAGACTGAGAGCCCCTTGTTGACTTTGACGATTTGTTTCTTTCTCTCTTCTTCTCCTCTTTATTTCTCCTCTCTTCTTTCTTATCTCGTCTATTTACCACAAGTTCTCTAATTAGCTTTGCGACACTTTACACATATTTGGGTAATCGATTAATGTGATTTACTTGCATCGTGGTATTTAAATTCTTTTCCTATTCTGGCAATATATTTATTGCTGCTGTTTGTTGAGTGTTATTTTTTAATAGTTGCACATTCGCATGAACACTCATTTGCATGTTAGTAAATAGGTTTAAATTTAATTCAAGTTGCTTGCAGAAATATTTTTGAAAATAAAGAAAAAATATATTGAAATGGCGTCAGTTTAATCTAACGTAATCAAGTCATTGAATCTTTTAAATCTCTGATTCGCAAAAGTAAAGTATACTCCCATACTTTACTTGAGTTTCTAAGCAGCCCTAATTAATTAGTGACGACTCATAATTAAATGATTTGTATGTTAAATTGATTAAATCGAGTATCAAGTTGTGATTGGTAAGACTTGGAAGAGTCCGTACTAAGTCTTTGGGCTTAATAACCCATTAGCTTTTCCCTTCGGGAAGGTGGCGATAGGATTGTGGCACCAAAAAAAAGTAAATGTGCAACAACTTACTATGATTAGTTCATTGAAAAGCCATTATTGAAAGATTTCATTGACTTGCAATAAAATGATTTCATTTAGGGCGGATTACAACCTAAAAAACCGTAACAGTATTTTCAAGTTTGTTCAACTCCTGTGAGCAATAAGTTCAAATCAATTGGGTGATAAAAAGTAGCAACCGGTGAGCCGATACTTAGACACGGTCAACCGATCTCTGAGCTAGTCTCAGCCCCCTCCATTTGTTGTTGATTTTATTTTAGTTTTCTTGTTCTTTTCTTCTTTTTTCATCTCTTGCAATCTAAATCTAGGAGCTCTCTTCTCCTGGTCTAGTTCTAGATCTACGAGTTTGAATTCTTCTAATCTAGTTCTAGACCTAGGAATTCTTCTCTCCCGATTTAGATTTGGGAGTTTAATAATGTTTTTGGGGATTCAATACTCCCATGCTCTGTCTGTGTACAGGTCCTCCACCTCCAGTTTTAATGATGATTGCAAGAGATTTGGCATCTCGCTAAACTACAAAGATTTGCTATTCTAAAAGATAGATGTGTTTGTTCAACCTATTCTAGTTGTCCCCATATGGTGATAGTGTAGAGAAAGCCGAACATATGCGCCAACCACCAATTGGCAATGTCATAGTTATCGGTGACAAAATTTTTGGCGTGTACTCATCACTAACGATAATACGAGATCCAGTGATTGACTGCTAATTATTTTGCTCGACAAATCCGTTCTTATGGAGTGAATGTATGCTTAACCATGCCGGTGCTCTATTGATCCTCATTGTTATTTAGATTTGGCTTTGTTTTGTAGTATTCTGGCCTTTGATTTGCTTTGCCATGAAAGTTTATGTATTTCTCATATATCTTTTTGAACAATGAATATAATTTTCTTTTGACAAAAAAAAAAAAAGAAACCGATCTCTGAGACAAAATCCCTTATTTTATGATTAAAATAAATTGTGGTATGACATATTTGAAATGTGTCATGACTTACTATGTCTTGTTCTATGAAAAAAGTATTACGAGAATTTTCATTGATTTGAGACAAACTAAACATAATTATAAGATGTTACGATCTCAAATATCAAAAGAGTATTTCATATTTTTGCAACTTCCATAAAACATGATAGTATGAATGGAAGTAGTGGACCGAAATAAGAATTGACGACCGATATTTGGGATTGGTTGATCAGTGTTTTGAGGTTGATTTTATTGTGCTATAACCTAACAAACTGTGGTGCAAAAAAAAAAAAAAAGATGCGTTACAATTTGTTCTAAAGAATTATTAGAAAAACCACTATGAAATATTTCATTGACCAACGGCAAAATGACTTTATTCACGAAGAGTTACGATCTCAAGAACCATGAAAATATTTTCAATTTTCCCTAGCTCTTATTAACCATGATACAAGTTCAAATCAACTGGGTGGAAAAAAGTGATGACCAATTGACCAATACTCAAACATCAATTGATCGATCTCTAAGAGACAAAAATAAGTTGTGGTACAAACCAAGAAAATAACCAAAAAAGTCTTAAATCTATTGAATTTAGTCATAAACTTTTTTTTTTTTGGCCTCTTGAGTCATAAACCTTTTATATTTGTATCAATTCAATCCGTTCAGCTGATTTTGGCCGGTCGGTACTGACATGGACGCTGACCATCCTACGTGGTGCGGCCGACATGAATTTGGATAATTTTAAATAATATTTCAATATTTTTATTATTATTTATTTATTTATTATTTTCCTTATTTTTTCTTTTCTTTCTTTTTTTCCCTTCCATTCATCTTCATCATCTAGCTAGTTGTTAGAACTCGGTAACTAGCCAAAGGCAAGGGCCAACAAGGTCAGCGCAACTGGCCACTAGCGGGGCTAAGTCTAACCCGTCCCTGGCGAGGCTCGACCTTGCCCAGCCACTTGAGGCTCACCCATTCGGAGGTACTGCTGTTCCTCGTCAATTCCCAAATCCTTAGAAAAGTTTGGTCGCATCACCTCGCCAATCCCATCTCCGATTTCATTTCCAATCTCTATACCCAACTCTTGATCTCCCTCGACTCTTATCAAGAGTGAGTTTCTCATCTTTAGTCCCTCTTTTCATGGAGCCCAGGTTTCTCAAAGTTCGAAATCTCGACCCAGTTTGTCAAAAGTGCATCCTTTGTGCGTTCGAGCGATTGAGCATCTTTTCCCTCTTTCAAGTTTCACCCTCCAATTGTAGAGGAAAGACGGGCAAATGGAGTTCGCTGCACTCGGTGAGGACACTTTGGCGAGCCTCGCCCTTGCCTCACCCAGGCTGAAACTTGCCTCTGGCCTGTCGCGGGGAGGGCTAGAGGAAAAAGGAAGAAAAAAAATGAAAAATTGAAATAATACTAAATATTATTAAAAATTATCTATATCAGACTGGCTCCGCCACGTAAAATGCTTGGTGGCCATGTCAGCATCAACTAGCCAAAATTTACTGAATAGATTTAATTAACACAAATGCAAATGATTTATGACTTAATTGACAAAAAAAAAAGATTCAGGACTAAATCAACATAATTATAATATATCTATGACTTTCTTTTTTTTTGTAATTCTCTTGGTACAAACCATATAAGATGGGTTGCAACTTGTTCATTGAAAATTCATTGCGAAAGTTTTCATTGACAAACGACAAAATGGACATAATTAGAAAGAGAAGTTTAATTACAAAATAATTTAAAAAATCGAATAATTGATGCTGATTTATTAAAAATAAGATTTGACGGCACACACGATTCAATTAAAGCTAAAGAGAACCCGCATTTGCAGGCGAAAGAGAATTTTTCTTTTTTTATTGGTCGGAGGTCCAAAGAAGTTGACGATTGAGAAAATATTGTGACGATCGACAAGTGAATTCGATTGACATGGACGTTGAGGAGTACTCAATATTTATTTTTATTTATTAAAGGAGTGCTTATGTAGATTATTATTACGTCAAATCTAAAATTATTTCTATTTATTTCTTTCGAAAAATATGCACACCAAAGATAATGTGGAAAAACTTCAATAACTATAGCAATGATGAAGCTAATGAAACAATGAGAAACCTGCCATATAATTAGAAGTTATCAATCATTTTTGCATCAAAAAATGTGCAGATGAAGTCATTTTGGTGAGAGATTGATGCTAATATGGAAGTACATTAGACAAGTTGGATCACGGTAATCATTTTGTTTTCTGTTTTCCTTCCATGCATGCACGAATTTTGCAGTGAATGCAGTATAGAAATTTGCATTAAGCGGGCCCCCTTAATGAAAATTTGCATAAATTTGCATTGGCTAATTTTTTAAAACGATACAAACGATCATTTTGAAAAAATATTTTTAAATTAATTATTTTTCGCGAAATACTGAAAAAGGTGATGTAGAAATAGGCGGATAATAATTGTACCTTTTCTAGAACCTACGAGCGGTTTACGCACCACTCCATCATGAGGGATGAAAGAGCCTTAAATCTCTCTATCCTTTTCTTTCAATCTATTTATCTTTTCAAACAGCTTAAGTGACAATTCTTCACATTTTCTCCAACCTCAATTGATATTCTTCCCATCAAAAAAAAAAAAAAATCAATTCACATACCCCCAAATAATTTCAAGAAAAATCGTTTCTTCACCTCATATTTTTTCACGTAAATTTTCTCCACCTCCATTTTTCATCCAAAGAATTCGTGCAATTGAAACTTGTGATGATGATTTTTGTGTCACATTGCATCGTGCCAAGAAAAAGAACAATCATAACTATATTTATATTTAAATTTAGGATTAATACCTTGAAAATCCTCAAACTAATTTTCACTAAAATCCCCAAACTAGCATATTTCTAAAAAAATTACCATTCATTGGTTTTCATAAAATTAAATTAATATCATAAAAATTACAATCTGGTACACATGTGAAGTCTCAAATCGGTACACAGGTCAATTGCCATGTGTCATCTAACTCAATAATTTTACAATAAAATTTAACAAAAGTTAACGAAGGATAAATTTATTACAATTGTACCAATTTGAGGTTATTGGTGGTCAAAAAATTAATTTGGGGTAAATTTATCATAAATATGTCAATTTGAGGTTTTTCTTAATATTAAACCTAAATTTAAACTTAAAACAAATAGGTAATATCATCGTTTCAATAATTTGTCATATTATTTGTTACATTAAGTTAATTTATAATGTCATCAAAAGAGTCCAAACTATAATCTATTTACATATTCAATTAGATTCACTTTTATTAAAAATTTTAAAACAATGATTTATGCATCAATTGTGACATATTATTAAATATTCGAGATGGACTTCTCTAATACAATTCATGTGTGTGCCACAATAGATATATTGAACTATGACATTATTCTACAAAGGATACGGAGACGTGTTTGTATGTACTACTACTTTTTAGTTTTTTTCTTTTTGCTTAACTAAATCTCACAATAGATGCACTTTAATTTTTCTTTACCTTATAAGATCTAAAATTTGCACAATATATAATTTTTAGCATGTGAATTCACATGCAATTTTTTCATAATTTTATAGAATTCAAATAGTGTATACAATTTTGATAGGAAAGTAAAAGGTTATTATTAATTTTTATCTAACTATAAACAAGCAAGCCCTCGATCTCTTAAATGAAAAAAACCACGAATAATGACATGTCTTTTTTACAAAAAGAAAATTCTCCCATTGGTGCTTATAAAGTAAGTTCATAAAAAAAAAAAAAAAACTTTTGCCATTTGCTATGTTGGGAAGAACCGGGGTACCAATTCACCAAAAAATAAACCCAATCGAGTATCGATTTCTCTCCCAAAACTAAACCAACTGAAATCGACTTAACCCCAGCAACAACTAGCCAATACAACCTAGCAATAAGTAAATATAATGTCGAAATGATAAGGAGACAAAACCACAAAAAACACTAGGGTTTTACGTGGAAACACAATGCGGGAAAAATCCCGGAGCACCCAAAAACTTCCACTAATCACTAAGAATAGTAGGATACGCAAAGTGCTCTTCTTTAGTCACATGCTAGAGGCTCACATCAATAATACAACTATATTTTCTCACCACAAAGGTGGATTAACATAAACGTAGTAAAAAAACCTCACTGCAATTAGAGAATTCGAATGAGGTTCTCAACGAACAAAACCGATCAACTTGTAACCCTCGTCTCATGAACAACATACTCAAATTTGAGCAAATTCCGTCAACGTTTAGCCTTCAAATTGGGACCACAAAGCTTTGCCCCTTTTCTTTTTCTTCTTGGCTTCCTCTCGGTGAGATGCTCGTCTCTCGGTGCACTATTTGTTTTTCTCTCTCTTTCCCCTTGGGCTCTACTCCACGAACAAAGCAGCCACTTGCTTTTTCTTCTTTTTGCTTTTTGATCTTTTGACATTTATTATTATTATTTTATGTTAATGTGATCTAGGCCCACAAGAGGCGGACCTAGCCGACAAATCTTTCTCCGCCTCATGTGGAAAGTTCCACCATTAACAGTACAATCATATTTCCTCACCAATATAAAGGTGGATTAATACAAATAGAGTAAGAAAACCCTAACTGCAATTGGAAAGTTTGGAGGAGGTTCTCAACAAACGAAATCAATCAACTCGTAGCCCTCGGTTTTATGAACAACATACTCAAATTTGAGCCAATTCCGTCAACGTTTGGCTTTCGAATTGGGACCACAAAACTTTGCCCCCTTTCCTTTTCTTCTTGGCTTCCTCTCGATGAGATCCTTGTCTCTCGATGCACTCTCTTCTTTTTTTCTCTCTTTCCTCTTGGATTCTACTCCACGAACAAAGCAACCATTTGTTTTTTCTTCTTTATGCTTTTTGACCTTTTGACTTTTCTATTTGTTTTTATGTTAATGTTGGAAGGGCCCACAAGAGGCAGACCCAGCCAACAAATCTCCCCCTCCGCCTCATGTGGGAAGTTCCACCATCAATAGTATGACCATATTTCCTCATTAATACAAAGGTGGATTAAAATAAACGGAGTAAAAAAACCCTAACCGCCATTGGAGATTTTGGAAGAGGTTCTCAATGATCGAAACCGATCAACTCGTAACCCTCGGTCTCACTAACAAGATATTCAAATTTGAGCCAATTCTATCAATGTTTGGTCTTTGAATCGGGACCACAATACTTTGCCCCCTTTGCTTTTCTTCTTGGCTTCCTCTCGGTGAGATCCTTGTCTCTTGGTGCACTCTATATTTTTCTCTCTTTCCTCTTAGGCTCTACTCCATGAACAAAGCAATCACATGCTTTTTCTTCTTTCTGCTTTTTGACCTTTTGACTTATATATATTAATATCAGCTGGGCCCACAAGAGATGAACCCAACCAATAAATCTTCCCCTCTGCCTCATGTGGGAAGTTCCACCATGACTGCTTTGTTTCTGTAGGAGTCAAGTTTCACTATGGGCAAGACTTTAGTTATCATATTGGATCCATTGTCGTCGGTATGGACTTCTTCAAGTAGGAAGAGCTTCTTTTCTAATTTCTTCCGGATCCAATGATATTTCACATCAATATACTTCAATTCTGAATGCAATACTAGATTTTTGCTAAGATAGATAATATTCATGCTAACACAATACATAACAAATTTCTCTTATTTTAAGCCCAACTCTAGTAGGAATTTTTGCATCTGCAAGAGTTCCTTTCCTCCTTTGAAGATAGCTATATACTTAATTTTGATCATAGACAAAACAACAAAGCAACACATTTTTGCAATCTTAATTGCCACGAAATAGCTCCCCCTATAAAGGTCATCATGTAACCTGATGTGGATTTTCGAGAATCAGCATCACCAACATAATCCGCATCCGAGTAGTCATTTAATTCAGGCTTCGCATTTCCATAACACAAGCAAAATCTAAAATTGTCTCTAAAATACCTCAAAATCTAATTAACAGTAGTCAAATGCTCCTTACTTGTATTTGCGAGAAACCTACTCACAACACCAACTACATGACAATATCAGGTCTTGTACAAACCAATGCATACATCAAACTATCCATAACCGATGCATAAGGAATGTTCATCATCTCTTCTTTCTCTTTCTCACTTATAGGACACTCTTCACTACTCAACTTGAAATGGCCTACAAGTGGAGTACTTACTGGTTTATATGTATTCATGTTCAATTTTTCCAGCACAATGTACTTCTCTTGAGATAACCAAAGCTTATTGTTCTTCTTATCATGAGTAATTCTCATGCCAAGGATTTGCTTAGCCAGTCCAAGAACCTTCATTGCAAAAGCTCTACTCAACTTATTTTTTAAGCTCTTAATCATGTTAGTATCATGCCCAACAATCAATATGTCATCTACATAGAGTAGGATGATAAGATAATCATTATCTAAGAATCTTTAATGAAGACACAAGAATCGGAGTTGGTCTTATCATATCCATAATCTTCTATGAATGATTCAAACTTTTCGTACTACTGTTTTAACGCTTACTTGAGATCATATAAGCTTTTTCTCAACCTATGTAAAAGATGATCCTTGCCTTCAACTTTAAAACCCTCCGATTGTTCTATATATATATTTATTCTTCTAAGCCTCCATGAAGAAAAGTTGTCTTTACATCAAGCTATTCAATTTCTAAATTCAAACTAGTGGCCAACCTAAGAACAACTCGAATAGAAGACATTTTTACAACTAGTGAAAAATCTCTTCAAAGCTGATTCAATTATTTTGACGAAGGCTCTTCAGAACAAGCCTAGCCATGTATTGTGGTTGCAAATTACTTTCTTTTGTCTTCAACTTGTGCATCCACTTATTTGTGAGTGTTCTCTTACCCTTAGGTAACTTCACCAATTCAAATGTGTGGTTCTCAGGCAAGGATTTAAGCTCTTCTTGCATGACTTTATACCACTCATTTTTTTTTATTGCATAACATAGCCTATTCATAAGTATTTGGCTCTCCTGCGATAGTGAGTAACATATACTCATGCGATTGATATCTTTGTGAAGCTTTATGCTCTCTTTTAGATCTTCTAACTTGAGGAAGGACATGTTGTTCTTACTCAACTGTCTCAATGGCCTACTCTTGCTCAACTGATTGTTCTGGTTAAACTATTTCACTTGTCTCAACCAAAGAATCAACATTATGTGAGAATTCACCATCTTCATGATTTCCATGCACTTCTCCCCATGATTTTTGCCCAATACAATAGGAAGATTTGGGCTGAAACTAATAAAATGTTGAGTTACATTCCTTGGCCTCCCTGACTTGTCGATGTGTTCAATGGTTTGATGCTCAAAGAACACTACATCTTGCTTCTAATGACTTTCGTTGTAACTGGATCTCATAATATGTAGCCAAAGTCTTCATGTCTGTAACCCAAGAAGATACATTGCTTAGACTTGTCATCAAGTTTTGACCTTTCATCTCTCGAAACATGCACGAATGCTCAGCAACTAAACACTTTTAAATGATTGTAGAAAATATCTTTCCCACTCTAAATCCTTTGTGAAACATCCCCTTTAAGAGGAACCAATGGAGAACGATTTAGCAAATACACTGAAGTTCTCATCACTTCACCTTAGAATGACTTAGGCAACTTCGAATGAGAGAGCATACACCGAATCCAATTATTAATTGCCCAGTTCATTCTCTCTGCCCCTCCATTTTGTTGTGGTGTTTTCAGAATAGTCTTCTCAAGCTTGATACCATAATCCCTGCAATAATATTCAAATGAGCCTCTATATTCACCACTATTGTCAACTCGAATACATTTCAATTTCTTCTCAGTTTTTCTTTCCATATTAACATGAAATTGTTTGAAAACAGCAAAAACCCGGTCTTTAGAGTTCAAAGCAACAGCTCACACTTTTTTAGAGCAGTCATTAATAAATGTTACAAAGTATAATGCACTATCAAGGGTTCTAACATCCATACAACAAACATTGGTGTGTTGATTTTGTGTGTGGAGAGGAACTATGAAATGAGAATCTATGTTGTTTACCTGTTAGGTAGTGAGCACAATCCTTCAAATTTCTCTCCTTCAATGGTAGAGGGCTCTTTCTAGCAAGAGTATCAAGTCCCTTCTTGTTGAGATAACCAAGTCTCATATGCCATAGGTCAACTAAAGAATCCTCCACTGCAGCCATGGATGAACCTCTCACGAGCATGTTGATGCTCATCCATGGGTGTCGTCGGCATTGTTCGAGCATGCCATTGATATCCTGGTATCCATCTTTCCCATTTAGCCGTGGACGACGCTTGCAACCAGCCATGAACAACTGGCTCACAAGCGACGCCGATGCTCATCATAGGTCGTCCGCCACACCCATAGCTACCCCCGGTCCAAGAACAAGTCTACGCTTCCTGTTGTCGCCTTTTAAACCATTGCCAGATTCGGCGAAGGTAAACCTCGCCTTGGCCGTGAGGGTCGAGCCCTCGCTGAATCCGATGAAAGTCACCTTGTTGGCCACAGGTGAGGGTCACAACACCCTCGCTAGCCCTCACCTGTGGCAAGTCGCAGGCCAAAGGAAAAGAAAGGAAAAAAGAAGAAGAAAGAAATGATGAAAAATAGAGAGAAATGAAGGACAGAGAGGGGCTTGCAGGTTTCTTTGAAAGGTGGGCCCGCGATTGACACGTTTCACTTGTGGAATGGACTTATACATTGCTGAGGTGGCTACCATAGTTGCACCCAATGTTTTCTCATTAATGCATGGCTTCCACACTTTTAAGTTCCCAAATTTTGTCCCCTCCACAGCACCACCCCCCTCCATGAAGTCATCTCTCAATCGTCCAACTTCAGATAGAACACAGCCTCTATATAATGAATCCATGACTTCACAACTCCATAGAACGAGATCATCACTTCCCATCCTTGATTTCACCGATCAAGCTCATCCAAAGTTAGAAGGAAGATTTAGAGAGGCTGCAAACAATGGGTGACAACCAGGCTCTCATTCACGGTGTACCCGAAGCCGAACTCGTGTTCATTGCCCGCCCGGCGCCACTCGCCGTCTCCTATAATGACCGGATCCGGCCCCTGCTCGATGCGATTGACAGGCTGCGAAATCTCATGGTCATGAAGGAGGGCATCCAGCTCCCCACCATTGTCGTCGTCGGCGACCAGTCCTCGGGCAAGTCGAGCGTCCTCGAGTCCCTCGCCGGCATCAACCTGCCGCGGGGGCAGGGCATCTGCACCCGCGTCCCTCTCATCATGCGGCTCCAGGACAACCCTCACGCCAGCCGCCCCGAGATCTACCTTGAATTCAACGGCAAAGTCGTCCACACGGACGAGGACAACATCTCCGTGGCCATTAATGACGCCACCGGCAAGATTGCGGGCCATGGGAAGGGCATATCGAACGCCCCGCTGACTCTGGTGGTCAAGAAAGACGGCGTCCCGGACTTGACCATGGTGGACTTGCCTGGAATCACGAGAGTGCCCGTGCACGGCCAGCCGGAGAACATCTACGAGCAGATCTCGGAGATGATAATGGAGTACATAAGGCCTGAGGAGACCATCATCCTCAATGTCTTGTCCGCGACGGTTGACTTCTCCACTTGCGAGTCCATAAGGATGTCGCAAGTAAGTATACTCTAGACACGCTTGGCTCCCATATTAATTGAATGCTTGAATAGTTTGTTTTAACTCAAGGTAATGGGTCTCTACCATGATTCGTTTTTATGTCGCAGATGGTGGACAAGACCCGCAGGAGGACTCTGGGCGTCGTCACAAAGGCCGATATAGCTCCGGAGGGCCTGCTCGAGAAGGTGACGGCGGATGATGTCAATATAGGACTTGGTTATGTGTGTGTGAGGAACCGGATTGGTGACGAGACCCACGAAGAAGCGAGGCTGGAAGAGGCGAAGCTGTTCGACACGCACCCTCTGCTGTGCAAGATTCCCAAGTCCATCGTTGGTGTACCTGTTTTGGCACAAAAGCTGACGCAGATTCAAGCCATCATGATGGCTAAGTGTTTGCCGGAGATCGTCCAGAAGATCAATGACAAGCTGAACGCGAATGTCACCGAGCTTAAGAAATTGCCCAAGAATCTGTCCTCTGTCACGGAGGCCATGATGGCCTTCATGCAGATCCTGTGTTTGGCGAAGGAGTCGCTGAGGAAAATCCTGCTGAGAGGCGAGTTCGATGAGTACCCAGAAGAGAACATGCACTGCACGCCCAGGCTAGCGGAGAGGCTGAACCAATACTCCGATGAGCTCCAAAGTTGTGCTGAGAATGAGCCGAGGACCAGCTTCCTTTCGGAGGAATTGAAGGTCTTGGAAGAGGCCAAAGGGATCTGGCTCCCGAACTTCCTCCCTCGCACCGCCTTCTTCACCCTTTTCCAGCAGAAGATGACGGGGATATCAAGCATGACGCAGAGTTTTGTGGCTCATGTTTGGGAATATGTTGAGGTGGTCGTGATTCGGGTGTTGATGAGACACTCGGAGAATTATCCTCAGCTTCAGTGGCCGATGAGAAGAGCAGCGTCCAGTCTGATTAACAAGATGAAGGAGAAGGCGCTGGATAGGATGAAGGAAATTGTCGAAATGGAGAAGCTCACTAATTACACATGCAACCCTGAGTACACGTTGGAGTGGAACAACTTGATGTCCCAGCGGAACAGATTCATGGACGTGATCAACAACGTGTCGAATCCTAGCAAAATTGTCCTCTCGGGGATCGGGGAGGTCGACGTGGGCAACCTGAGGCATCATCGCAAGCAGCAGATTCAGGAGGCGTTCGATCTGAAGATGAGGATTACCGCGTACTGGAAGATTGTGCTGCGGAGGTTCGTCGACTCGATGGCACTGCATCTGCAGTTCAGCGTGCAGAACCTGTTGAACAACGAGATGGAGGAGGAGATTATGGGGGAGCTAATAGGGCCCAATGGCAGCGGCGTCATCGAGAAAATGCTGGAAGAAGCGCCGTCGGTGGCGGGGAAGCGTGATAAGCTCAACAGGAGCATCAAGTTGTTGAGGGAGTCTGAGGAGGTGGTGGCCAAGATCATGGACCGGATTGCTACGGATGGTGACTTCAGTGATTAGTTAGTGTTGTTCTAGTGGATTTTCGTTATTTTTTTTTTAAATGAGTGTGTTAATGTTCCTGCTCTAGGAATCAGCTTCTAAATGATGTTTTACTGGGTATTTGTGCGTCTGCAAATGGGTTTTTATCTTCATCGTACTTGCAATGGTTCTATCCATGTTGTGGATATAAGAAGAAACGTGAGTGATGCGCCAATCCAACCCACATTCAATTACATGGCGCTGTCGGAAAATGATGTTGATCGACATTCCTGCAATGAGAGGCCCCAGAGAATTCGATGCCCAACTTTTCCGTCCGTCATTGTAGAAAAAATAAAATAAATTATGATTCGACAAATGAGATGCGTTGCAATCTATGAGGACTCGTTCATTGAAAAGCTACCACTAACATAGCCACCGACTCTGTACCATGAGAGCATTTCAAACTTCCCTTACAATCATGAGCCATGATGATTCGAAAGAAAGGGGGTACGAAAGTAGGAATAGACCGATGCTTGGGCATCGCTTGATCAAAGCCTTGAGGTTGAATTTGTTGTGTAAGGACTTAAATAAATTGTGATACAACAAAATTAGATGCGCTATGAGTTGTTACGATTAGTTCATTGGAAAGTCATTACAAAACATTTAATTGACTTATGATGAAATGACCACAATTATAAAGTGGTGCCACCTAAAAATGTAAAAACTATCCTCATAAACAACTAATTAATCAATAACAGTTAGATTCATATATAACTATGAAACACCAAAATCAATATTCACAGCGGAATTAAAACTTACTTATTTGAGCTATTCCTTCACTTGAAGAAAAATATATCAGTCTGTTTATAATCAAAGATCTATTTGAATGTCAGATCTTTTTCTCTATGACCTAATTCAATATAGCGGCTTTTAATGAGATTAAGCGACTGATAGGTATAACTTATCATTTTACAGGCTAGAAAGGGGATCTAGTAAACCCTAATCAATAGTGTGTCAATTAGGTCCATTCCATTACGGGTCTCAGTTAAATACAATTACCTACACTCTACTACTCAACTAGGCCTGTTATTAATAGACGCCAAAACCCAATTCAATAAGATCACTTAAGGGTTTAACATATATTGGAATATCCATTAACCCGATTATTTAAAATAAAAAATCAATTAATTAAAATAAGCCCATATTATAGGAAATTTCCAACATTCTTCCACTTGGGCTACATTAATTAACTTATTTTTATTTTGAAAAAATATTTTATATTGAAAATGACACTCTTGGGTTAATAACTGAAAATTTGTTTTATGTGGCTATAATTTTTAAAAATAATATTTTAATAACGGCATCTCAAAACCAATATAATCCTATATAACAAAATACTGCCACACATGACCTTCCATAATCACAAATAATAAATATTATATTTTCATAGATCATAGGCCTAATAGTGTAGTAAGAAATAATGCTAATAAGTAATCAAAATATACACAATTTCTTATCGGTCCTTAATACAATTTCTCAACGACATGAAATTGCATTAGCACAATTTTAAACAGCATGAAATTGCACGACTATGTCACAATCCAACATGAGATCTCATAATTAGTTACATCCAATCATCTTTAAACTAAATTTTGTTTAAAGAATCCGTTTTATACTTTGATTTCTCAATCAACAGGAGAAATGATAACAATAAAATTAACAATAATAATCATTGAAAATAAATGTTTTGAAGGCATTATCAGTTTGCATATAATTATAATATCCAGAAATACAAATTATATAGCTTCCACTAACAAAATAGATTAAAAGAATCTTAAATACCCATATTCTTTACATGTTCTTTAAACAAAATGGGTCATAAACCTTTTGTAAGAGGATTAGCCAACATGGACTTAGTTATGATATTCTCGATCACAATATCTCCCTTTCTGACCAAGTCTTTAACAGTATAGTATTTGATCTTCATGTGTTTGGACGCATTACTAATCTTGTCATTCTTAAAATAAAACACAACTACAGTGTTGTCCGAGTAAATTATCATAGGTTTAGCAATAGAGTCTATAACTTGCAATTTTGAGATCAAATTTTTTAGCCAAACCATTTAAATTGACGCACCATAATACGTTACAAACTCAGCATACATTATAAAATTCATAACCAAGGTTTGCTTTATGCTCTTCCAAGAAATATCACCTCTAATCATCATAAAAATATATCCAAAAGTTGATTTTTCGTCATCCAAACAACTAGCAAAATCAGCATCTAAATATCCAATCACCTTTAGGTCCTCTGCTTTGCTATACATGAGCATGAAGTCTTTTGTTCATTGTAGATATCTCATCACATTTTTAGCTGCAACCTAATGTTCATGACTTGGATTCGACAAATATCTCCCAAGAGTATTCACAGTAAAAGCAATATCAGGTTTGGTACATACTTGTGCATACATAAGACTGCCAATTGTACTAGCATATGGAACATTCTTTATTACTTCTTTTCCAACATCATTCTTGGGACGTTGTTTTATGCTCAATTTATCTCCTTTCACAACAAGAGCTTCACCAAACTTGCAAGTTTGCATATTGAATCTTTTCAAAACACGATCTATATAACTTTTCTAAGATAACCCCAAAACCTTCTTAGATCTATCACAATGATTTTCAATGCCTAGAACAAAAGAGGCTTCCCCATGGTCTTTCATATCAAACTTTGTAGATATAAAACTTTTTGTATCATTCAATAGATCAATATCTCTACTAGCAAGCAAAATGTCATCTACATAAAATACTAAGAAAATATATTTACTCCTACTTACTTTTATGTAGTTGCATTAATCAAACTTATTTTTTTCAAAGCCAAATGATCTCAAAACCTTGTGAAATTTCAAGGATCACTGACGTGATGATTGTTTGAGCCATAGATAGACCTCTGAAGTTTGCACACGATATGCTCATTTCCGACTTTTTTGAACCCTTTAAATTACTGCATATATACTTCTTTATTCAGATCTCCATTTAGAAATACTATCTTGACATTCATTTGGTGAAGCTCTAAGTCAAAATGAGCCACCAATACCATGATTATTCGAAATGAGTCTTTGGTAGACATTGGAGAAAAGATTTCAGTATAATCAATACATTCTCTCTATGTGTACCCCTTTATGACTAACCCTGCCTTGAATCTCTCTATGTTGCCTTTATTGTTTTTCTTGGTTTTCAATATCCATTTGCAATCGATCGGGTTATGTCCATCGGGTAAATCAACAAGTTCCCATACTTGATTATTTGACATAGAAATCATCTCATCCTTTATCATTCCTCACCATTCATTTTCCTGATCATTATTAAGAGCTTCTTTGAAGGTTGCTAAATCAACTATATGTCCAATGTTAAAATCAGTTTCTCCAAGATAGACATGATAATCATTTAGAGGCATTGGTCTTCTTTGTCGCTATGATATTCACACAAGTATTTCTGGAGCCACATCATTTGTCTAGGAAATTTCATTTGTATAGGAGGATTTGCCATCATATCTTCAGTATCTGCTTCTTGCTGAATTTTCACTCTACAAAGCTCTCACATAAAATCATCATTCAAGATGGGCAATGGAATAGAAACTGTTTTGTTTGGTTCTTCCCTTTTGAAAGATTGAGAAGAACTCTTTTCAGCAATATCTAATTCTAAGAATTTGGTAGTTTTGGGTTCAATGATTTTAGTGCGCATCTAATTCTAGGAATTTGGTAGTTTGGGGTTCAATGATTTTAGTGCCACGAGTAGGACAATAGAACTTATACCCTTTGGAATGGTCAGGGTATCCAATAAAGTAACATCTAATAGTCCTAGGTTTGGTCTTCTTCTGAGAAGAATCGTAAATTTTAACCTTTGTAGAATACCCCCAAACTTGAAAGTGATTCAAGTTTGGTTTCCTCCCCATCCACAATTCAAAAGGTTTTTTCGGCACTGATTTATTAGGTACACAATTCAATAGATAAGTTGTTGTTTTTATTTCATCACCCTATAAGTATTCAGACAAATTAGAAATGCCCATCGCTATAAGTGTGCGATTGCACGTTATGACAAGACAAACACAATAATGGCCTGTTACGAATTTAATTATCACGTGAGCATTTGAAATTTTCTGAATTGTCATGATCGATTATAATATAAGAAGTGGATGACCAAAATAGGAATTGGTGACCGATGCTTAGATATCATTTATCAATCTCTTTGAGATATAATGTGCTATAACCCAATTGAACCGTGGCACAATAATATTAGCTGTATTATGACTTGCTATGACTAGCTTATCGAAAAGCCACTATGAAAGATTTTGTTTGACTTATCATAAAATGATTGCAATTACAACGTATTACGACCTAAAAAACCACAAGACTATTTTCTAATTTGTGCAATCCTCATCAATTATGATAAGTTCAAATCAACTGAGTGGAAAAAAGGTAGGAACCAGTGAATCGATACTTAGACATCGTTGACTAAATTCTAGAATTCAATCCATCGTTTCGCGACAAAAATAAACACGGTCTGACAAAATGAGATGTATTACGACTTATGCTCGTGCATTGAGAAAATACTAGGAGAGCTTTCATTGATTTATGACAAGACGAATGGAATTATAAGGTATTACGATCTTAAATATAGTGAGCACCATCATAGAAATATGCAAGTGGTCGACCGATACAGGAATTGGCCATTGATATATCAATCACTTGTGTCGAATTTATTGTGCCACAACCAAAATAAACTATGGCGTGAAAAAATTAGATGTATTATGACTTGTTACAACTGATTTTTAAAAAAGTTATTAGGATATATTTCAGTGACCGATGAGACAATGACTACAGTTACAACAGCAAAAACCAAAAAACATTTTTCAAATTTCAGCAAACTCTCATAAACTCGGTTCAAACTGAGTGGGTGGAACAAAGTAGGACCAAGTCGACCAATCCTTACGCATGAAATGATTGATCCCCAAGAGACATAAATAAATTCTGACACGACATGATCATCGAAAAGTTATGACGAAATTTTCATTAGCATTCGACAAAATGAAACGAGCGTGATTATGATGTGTTACGACCTCAAATAACTTTAAGAGTTTCTAAAAAATTTTCCTTAGTTATCCCGAACCATGGGAATTCCAAAGCAAGAGGGCGATTAAAATAGGGATCGGCGGCTTATGCTTGTATGTACCGAGACATGGATTTAATTACGATGCATTATGACCTTAATCTCAAAATGACTAATTACCACATTTAAGCCACGTTTTTGAAATCTAACAAGTATGGAACCAACCCAAATCCTCATTGCTTCTAATCATTTATTATTTTCTTAATTTTTTTTTCAAAAACTCTACAATATTGTAGAAGCCTTTCATTTTAAAAACTTTTTTATATATTTTTTTCAAGAGCTAAAAGTGCCAAAGCGTCGAATAATAATAAAAGAATAGAAGAGTAAGAAAAGAATAAAAGCATCCGAGGAAAAGGTGCACTGACAAGAGCCAAAGAAGTCGAAATTCCCTACTTTTGAAGAAGTCCAAAATCGTAGGGTCCCCCCACGACGAAGAAAGGAAATGTACGGTCTCCCACGGTCGAGCAGCAGAGAAGAGGAACCTGTCCAAGAGACTGAATGCAATAATCAATTTGATATGATCTTCTTCTTTTTTTCTTTTTGTTTTTTTCCATAATAATTGGTAACCAATTTCAACCAATCAAAAAGAAAATAAAAATAGTATTTTCAATGCCCTCCAAGTGGAAGGAAAAGATTTGAGAGAATTGAACACAACCTTCAGAGCACAGAGTTGCATAATATTGCAGATGAAATCGTTTTGTCATCAACGACGAGGACATGCAACCGGCCGATGAGAGACTGATGCTAATACCTTATTACATGAAGATTAAGAAAAAATTGGCACATCCTCATGAACAATAATTATATGATTTTTTATTTTCTATCCACACACAGCACGAATTTTCAGTAAGTGCAATACAAAAATTTAAAGCTCATTAAATGAGCAAATCAAATTGGATAAAAAATGATCAAATCTAAATTGACCTATTTATTTCGTGTTGACTTATTTTTACATTAAGCAAGTTTATGTTTGGAAGGCTTGGAAAAGGTGGGGGAGAGAATTGGCATTGATGTGGAAATTGGGGGAAGGTGATACTTGGGCCTTATCTCCAACCTATGAAACACAACGCCATTATGAGGGGAAAAAATGTCTTGGTCAATGTCCTTTTCTTTCAATTTTTTATTTAATCTTTTCAAACAACTCAATAATCAATTTTTTTACTTTTTCTTCACCCCAATTCTTTCTCCACCTCATTTTTTTCGAGTAAATTTTTTCCACCTCCTCCATCATTTGAGGTTTCTTTTTTTTTTTTTTTCGTATTAATTTTTGTGTTAATGAAAATTTGAATTGTAAAAATATAATATAATTATAGAAAAAATGTCAGGTCTAGCCCAACCGTGCTTTGCATATGGCCCGGAGGCCACCCCTATTGCCATGCAGGAATTGGATGCCCCCCCGGAAAGTGCCAAAGCGTCGAATAATAAAAAAAAAAGAATAAGAAGAGTAAGAAAAGAATAAAAGCGTCCGAGGAACGGGCGCACTGACAAAAGCCAAAAAAGTTGAAATTCCCTGCTTTTGAAAAAGTCCAACCGTACGGCCTCCCGAAGACGAAGAAAAGAAATGTACGGTCTCCCAAGTCGAGCAGCAGAGGAGAGGAACCTGTCCAAAGGCTGAATATAATCAATTTGAGGTGATCTTTTTTTTCTCCCTAATAATTGGTAACCAATTTCAACCAGTCAGAAAGAAAATTAAATATATTATTTTCGATACCCTCCAAGTGGAAGGAAAATATTTGAAAAAATTAAACACAACCTTCAGAACATGGAACTGCATAATATTATAGATGAAATTATTTTGTCATCAACAATGAGGATAGGCGGCCAGATGGTGAGAGACTAACGCTAATACCGTATTACATGGAGATTAAAAAAATATTGGCACATCCTCATGAATAGTAATTATGTGGTTTTTTATTTTCTATCCACACACAACACGAATTTTCAATAAGTACAATATAGAAATTTTAAGCCCATTAGATGGGTGAATCGGATTAGATAAAAAATTATCCAATCTAAATTGAACTGTTTATTTCGTGTTGACTTATTTTTACATTAAGCAAGCTTGTATTTGGAAGGCTTGGAAAAGGTGAGGAGAGAGTTAGCATTGGTGTGGAAATTGGGGAAGGTGATACTTGGACCTTTCCTCCAACCTGTGAAGCACAACTCCATTATGAGGGGCAAAAAATGTCTTGGTCAGTGTCCTTTCCTTTCAATTCTTTAGTTAATCTTTTCAAACAACTCAATAAACAATTTTTACCTTTTCTCCAACCCAATTCTTTCTCCACCTCATATTTTTTCACGTTGGTTTTTTCCACCTCCTCCATCATTTGAGGTTTCTTCTTTTTTTTCTTTTCCCATTAATTTTTGTATTAATAAAAAATGTGAATTTTAAAAATATAATTTAATTATAGAAAAAATTTCAGTTCTAACCTTGTCATGCTTTGCATATAGCCCGGTGACCACCCCTACCGCCTTGCAAAAAAATGATACCCCAACAAGCACCATCAAACTTCGTGCCACAATCGCCAAACTCAGTGTCATCATAGTCACTACCACCACTTGATGTAACCACTGCCACTAGAACCCTATACTCAGCCACCATGAAAAATAGTATTCACCACGTCCCAATACTATCAAATGAAAAAAGAAAATTTCTAATCACCTCCATTGAAGAAGCAAGCAGCACGATCTAGAACAAAAAAAAAAAAAAAAAAAAAAAAAAAAAAAAAAAAAAATGGAGGCTCTTGGTGCAAATAACGAAGAGGGAATGGCCATGCCTTGAAACACAAATTCTCGCTAAAACCTCCAAACCCAAAAGTGGCTGTTTCAGTTTCTTAAGGTTAATTTGGTGGACCACTACCGATTTTTTTTTTAAATTTAAGCTGTTAAATGAAAATGTGATGTATTGTTTAAATATTCTGACACTCCCCTCACGATTAGTCTAGTCTTTTACCTAGTATTAAGCATGGAAATTTAACTTGAACAGCAAATGGAGCCTGGTAAAATTTGAACTCATGACCTTTAACTCTGATATTATATGAAAATTTGATGGGATCATTGCCGACTGTTTTAAAAATTTAAACCGTTAGATGAATGCGTGATTTATTATTTAAATATTTTAAGGTAAGTTTACAATAATACTTGGTACGAGAGAATTTTGTCCATAGGTGCATCGCTTCCACACTATCAGTTGCAGCTTTTGTCCCCTCCACAGCACCAAGCCCCTCCAAGAAGTAGCCTCTCAACCGTCCAACTTGCGCTAGAACAGAACACAGCCACCGTATAATGAATCCATAACTTCACTACTCCATAGAACGAGATCATCACTTCCCATCTTTGATTTCACCGATCATACTCATCCAAAGTTAGAAAGAAGATTTTGAGAGGCTGCAAACAATGGGTGACGACCGGGCTCGCGTCCACAGTGTACTCAAAGCTGAACCCCTGTTCAGTGCCCGCCGGGCGCCACTCACCGCCTCCTACAATGACCGGATCCGCCCCCTGCTCGATGCGATTGACAGGCTGCGAAGCCTCATGGTCATGAAGGAGGGCATCCCGCTTCCCACCATCGTCGTTGTCGGCGACCAGTCCTCAGGCAAGTCGAGCGTCCTCGAGTCCCTCGCCAGCATCAACCTGCCCCGGGGGCAGGGCATCTGCACCCGCGTCCCTCTCATCATGCGGCTCCAAGACAACCCTTACGCCGACCGCCCCGAGCTCTACCTCGAGTTCAACGGCAAAGTCGTCCACATGGACGAGGACAACATCTCCGTGGCCATTAATGACGCCACCAACGAGATTGCGGGCCATGGGAAGGTCATATCGAACTCCCCGCTGACTCTGGTCGTCAAGAAAGACGGCGTCCCAGACTTGACCATGGTCGACTTGCCTGGAATCACGAGAGTGCCTGTACACGGCCAGCCGGAGAACATCTACGAGCAGATCTCGGAGATGATCATGGAGTACATAAGGCCCGAGGAGAGCATCATCCTCAATGTCTTGTCCGCGACGGTTGACTTCTCCACTTGCGAGTCCATAAGGATGTCGCAAGTAAGTATACTCTAGACACGCTTGGCTCCCATATCAATTGAACGCCTGAATAGTTTATTTTAACTCAAGGAAATGAGTCTATACTATGATTCGTTTTTATGTCGCAGATGGTGGACAAGACTGGCAAGAGGACTCTGGGCGTCGTCACAAAGGCCGATAAAGTTCCGGAGGGCCTGCTCGAGAAGGTGACGGCGGATGATGTCAATATAGGGCTTGGCTATGTGTGTGTGAGGAACCGGATTGGTGACGAGACGTACGAAGAAGCGAGGCTGGAAGAGGCGAAGCTGTTCGACACGCACCCTCTGCTGTGCAAGATTGACAAGTCCATCGTTGGTGTGCCTGTCTTGGCACAAAAGCTGACGCAGATTCAAGCCGCCATGATGGCCAAGTGTTTGCCAGAGATCGTCAAGAAGATCAATGACAAGCTGAACGCAAATGTCGCCGAGCTTAAGAAATTGCCCAAGAATCTGTCCTCGGTTGCGGAGGCCATGACCGCCTTCATGCAGATCCTGGGGTCGGCGAAGGAGTCGCTGAGGAAAATCTTGCTGAGAGGGGAGTTCGATGAGTACCCAGAAGAGAAGAACATGCACTGCACGGCCGGGCTAGTGGAGATGCTGAACCAATACTCCCTTGAGCTCCAACACTGCGCCGAGAATGACCCGAGGACCAACTTCCTTTTGGAGGAATTGGAGGTCTTGGAAGAGGCCAAAGGGATCTGGCTCCCGAACTTCCTCCCTCGCACCGCCTTTCTCACCCTTTTGCAGCGGAAGGTGAAGGGGATATCAAGCAAGCCACCGAGTTTTGTGGCTCGTGTTTGGGAATATATTGAGGGAGTGGTAATTCGGGTGTTGATGCGACACTGCGAGAATTATCCTCAGCTTCAGTCCTCGACAAGAAGAGCAGCGTCCAGTCTGATCAACAAGATGAAGGAGAAGACGATGGATAGGATGATGGAATATGTTGAAATGGAGAAGTTCACCGACTACACATGCAACCCTGAGTACATGTTGGAGTGGAACAACTTGATGTCCCAGCAGAACATATTCATGGACGCAATCAACGACGTGTCGAAGCCGAGCAACATTGTCCTCCAGGGGATTGGGGAGGTCGACGTGGGCAACCTGAGGCATCGCAAGCAGCAGATTCAGGAGGCCTTCGATCTGAAGATGAGGATTACCGCGTACTGGAAAATTGTGCTGCGGAGGTTCGTCGACTCGATGGCGCTGCATCTGCGGTTCAGTGTGCATAACCTGGTGAACAACGAGATGGAGAAGGAGATTGTGGGCCAGCTGATCGGGCCAAATGGTAGCGGCAGCATGGAGAGGATGCTGGAGGAAGCGCCGTCGGTGGCAGCGAAGCGTGATAAGCTGAACAGGAGCATCAAGCTGTTGAGGGAGTCTGCGAAGGTGGTGGCCAAGATCATGGACCGGATTGCTACAGATGGTGAATACAGCGATTAGTGAGTGTTGTTGTTCTGGTGGACTCTTCTTTTTTTTTTCCCCCTTTATGAGTGCGTTAATGTTGCTGTTCTAGGAATCTGAAATTGTTGTGGATTGCGCTTGCGAATTAGGTAAGATTTTATCGTCGATTTAGATAATTACCATGTTTTAAAATATCAAAAATTCACAAAAGATTGCACTGCATTTCATATAGATTAGGATTGATTCTCTAGATGAGATTGCTTGATAGAATTACATAGGGCATCTTCCTAAATTAATTAAAATACATGTTTAGATAATATCTAGGTTAGATAACATCTTTGAACTGAATTGCACATGATAGAGTGAAAATAAAATAAATTTAAAAATTTATTTAAAAAAAAGTCCATATAAGCGCCGGTTGTTTCATGTATTCCGGCCGTTATCCAAATCAGTAATATCCAGCCAAAATTAGCGGAAATACTAAATTGGCACTAAAATCAAAATGTTTAAAACTAAATTGATGTAATAAAAAGATTTAATACTAAATTGGGTCGAAAATTTTGTGACACCTTTTCCAAGTGAATTTTGTACAAAAAAAGATTTTTCCCATTGGTGCTAAACCAAATCCCTCCATAAAATATTAATTGAAGCAACTTGTCATGGAAGCTATTTCACCGATCAAACTCCAAGGAAAAAAAAACAAAATTTCGAGAGATTGCAAACAATGGGTGACGACCAAGCTCTTCTCCGCCGTGAACCCGAACCCCTGTTGGTTGCCCACGGGCCGCCACTCGCCGCCTCCTACAATGACCAGATACGCCCCCTGCTCAACGCGGTTGACAAGCTCCGAAACATCAAGGTCATGAAGGAGGGCATCCCGCTCCCCACCATTGACGCCGTCGGCGACTAGTCCTCCGGCAAGTCGAGCGTCCTTGAGTCTCTCACAGGCATCAGCCTGCCGCGTGGGCAGGGCATCTGCACACGTGTCCCCCTTATCATGCGGCTCCAATGCCGGCGTCCCGCCAACAGTCCTAAGCTCCACCTAGGGTTCAATGGCAAGATCATGAACGTGGACGATGAGGACCATGTCTCCGACGCCATTGTCTCCGCGACCAACGAGATTGCTGGCTCCGGCAAGGGCATATCGAATGCCCCTCTGACTCTGGTCTTCAAAAAAGATGGCGTCTCGGACTTGACCATGGTCGACTTGCCTGGAATCACGAGAGTGCTAGTGCACGGCCAGCCTGAGAACATCTACGAGCAGATCTCGGCAATGAATATGGAGTACATAAGGCCTAAGGAGAGCATAATCCTTAACGTCGTGTTAGCAACCGTCGACTTCTTCACTTGCAAGTCCATAAGGATGTCACAAGTAAGTATGCTCTAGCCATATCAATTAAAAACTCGAATTATTTATACGACTCTAGCGAGTGAGTCTATGCGATTATTTGTCTGAGTGTTGCAGATGGTTGACAAGACCGGCAAGAGACTCTGACCATCGTCACTGTTAAAATATGTCTTGAGTTTGAGCCCATTACAAAATTCCGAATATTCCGAATATTCTGAATTGGATATGTTGCGAACATTCGAAATTGAGCAAAGAAGATCCGAAGATCAACTTCCCAAAATTTGAATTTGCGTTGGAGAATTTGGCCGCCAAAATAGGAAAGTCTAACTTTCAGTTGGATTTGGATTTTGTTTAAAACATACAGAGATATATTTTGGATAAAATCGTTTAAGATAGGAAACATAATCCTATGAGAAGTCAGCAAATGAATAAGGGTCTTACATATATATATAAATGGCCGTGGGTGGCAAGAGGTTGATCATGAAGAATTGGTCTTGAAGCACGCCGTCTTGTCATCGAGTGCTTGGGAGGGATTTTTTTTTGTCGTTCTTGTCCATGAATTACATCCAAGAAGTTTTAGTGTTCAAGTCAATAAAATCTTGTGGTAAGATTTACGTGTAATTCCTTCGTGAGATTGAGAGATTATTTCTCGAGGAATTTCGGAGCTAAACATTGCATGCATTGTTGGGTGTAATTGGGGCTTGGGAAACACCGAGAGAGTGTTTGAGTTACTCAAATGTGTAATCTCCTTGTATCGTTTGATCTATAGTGAAATTCGTCGCTGCTCTCCCCATGAACGTAGGTTTTTACATCTGAACCATGTAAATCAGGTGTCCAATTTATTTTAATCTTCTATCTATATTATTGTTTGATCGCTCGCCTTTTCGCAACAAGTGGTATCAGAGCCAGGTTTGGCTAAGTTGAAGTGAATCAATGGCGACAAAAGAAGTAAAAGTGAGAATTGATAGATTTGATGGGAAGGATTTTAGTTTCTGGAAGATGCAGATTGAAGATTATCTTTACCAGATGAAACTGCATTTGCCCTTATCTGGGGAGAAACCAGAGTCGATAAAGCAAGCTAATTGAGATTTGCTGGATAGACAAGCTTTGGGTGTTATTCGGTTGATGTTGGCTTGTAACATCGTGTTTAACATCTTGAAGGAGAAGATCACTACTGATTTGATGCAAGCCCTATCAAATATGTACGAGAAGCCCTCTGCGATCAATAAGGTCTATTTGATGTGATGTCTGTATAATTTGAAGATGAGCGAAGGTGCGTCAATTGCATATCATATCAATGAATTCAATATGATTGTTAGTCAATTGAGTTCAGTTGAGATTGACTTTGAAGATGAGGTACGTGCTTTGATTCAGTTATCCCCATTGCCTGATAATTGGAATGCTATTGTTATTGCTGTTAGTAATTTCTCTAGGTCAACAAGTTTGACGTTTGATGGGGTTCGAGATTTGATTATGAGTGAGAAAATCCGTAGAAGAGAATCTGGCGAACTTGTATCTGCTGCTTTAGTAGGTGAAAATAGAGGAAGATCTAGAACACGTGTGGGTAAAAGTATTACTAATATAAACAAGCGTAGTTAGTTTAGGACTGGTGATGTTGTCTGTTGAAGTTGTGGCAAAATGGGGCATCTTAGAAGGAATTGCCTTAAGTTGAAGAATGAGAAGGGAAAGTGAATTATAGTTGATTTTGCAGATAATGTTGCAGCCATAGCAGATAACGCCGATTATATCTTGTCTGTCACTGATTATTCATCTGATGGAAGGATTATGGATTCTGGTTATTCTTTTCATGTTACATCAAATAGAAACTAGTTTACTACTTATCAATGCATGGATAATAGTAAAGTGCAGTTGGGGAACAATGCTGAATGCGATGTCATCGGTGTTGGCAATGTTAAAATCAGAATGCATGATGGTATTGTGAGGACATTGACTGGAGTAAGGCACGTTCTAGAGTTAAATAAGAACTTAATTTCCTTAAGTGTCCTGGATTCAGTAAGGTATCGATATATTTCAGAATGTGGTATTCTGAAAATTGTTCAAGGTGCTTTGATAATAATGAAAAGAATCAAGCACAATAGCCTGTATGAGCTTCAAGGTGAGACGGTGACAAATTTTGCTGCGAAGACGTCGGATGCATCTGTTGGAGAGTCTGAATTGTGGCATATGCGTTTGGGGCATATTGGCGAGAGAAACTTGAAGGTAAGAAATCTGCTATGTGGTTATGTTTCTAACAAACTGAATGTATGCAGGTGCTGTAATTTAGATCAACGGCGGAAAGTGCAGTTCAGTACGACTGTCAAAAAAACCACGGAAATTGCAGAGTTAATTCACTTGAATGTTCGCAGGTTGTCGTGGTTTCCTTCGAGGAAGAGTGCTAGATATATGCTAATAGTTGTTGATGACTACTCGATGAAGATGTGAGTATTTGTACTTAGGCACAAATTTGATGCTATTGTTAGGATCAAGCAGTTGATAGCTTTGATCGAAAAGGAGACTAGTAAGACGATCAAACATGTGCGGACTAATAATAGTATGGAGTTTTGCTTGAAGCTGTTAAATGAATTATGCATGAAGGAAAATATAGTGAAACACCACACTAATGCTGATGAACCACAATATGTTGCAGAATTGATGAGCAAAACATTACTAGAGACAGCCCATAAAATGCTCTCTAGCGCTGGTATGGCTAGGAGATTCCTAGCAGATGCGCTAAGTACGGCGTGCTACTTGATGAATAGATCCCCATCGACTGCGATTGGATATGGGACTCCCGAAGAAGTGTGGTCAGGTAACGTTGCTGATTATTCTGTTCTCGGAATATTTTGTTGCCCATGTTATATTCGAGCTAGTGATGGTAAGCTCGATGGAAGAGTAAGAAAGTGCATATTCCTAGGCTATGCATGAGGTGAGAGGGGTTATCGGTTGTGGTGTCTGGAGTTAAATTCACCTATTATTAGCAGAGAAGTTACGTTTGACGAGTCTCCAATACTTCTGGCTAGGAGTGATTATAGCAGTGTTCAAACGGATCTAAACAGTGCTCAGCTTGAGGTGGAGTTGCGATCAGAAACTCTTGAGGTAGCGAGTATGAGTACTAGCAAAGTAATCAAGACGGATGGTGCTTGTAGCGAGGTGGAGCCTATAGAGCCAATGATTGTCGTAAATGCTGAAATTAACAAAGTACATATTCGATCTCCTGATAGATATGAATGCAACAATGGTTTTGCTTTATCTGCGGTTGAGCAGGTTGCATCGGAAAATCCTTGCGGAGCAATTAAAAGTGCATGTGGAGTTGGTATTCTGATGAGGTTCTCAGTTATGGTGAAGTTCAAGCGAAACTTGGACTTGGATAATATCTGTGGCAGTTGAGCCCATTGGGGGCTATGGGAAAGTAGTGGCAGAGTTCGAATTTTTGCGAAGTGATTGCAACTTGGCTCAAATCTCGAGCCAAGGTGGAGATTGTTAAAATATGTCTCGAGTTTGAGCCCAATGCGAAATTCCGAATATTCCGAATTGGATATGTTGTGGACATTCAAAATTGAGCAAAGAAGATCCGAAGATCAATTTCCCAAAATTCGAATCTGCGTTGGAGAATTTGGCCGCTAAAATAGGAAAGTCCAGCTTTCACTTGGATTTGGATTTGTTTAAAACATAAAGAGATTTGTTTTGGATAAAATCGTTTATGATAGGAAACAGAATCCTATGAGAAGTCGGTAAAGGAATAAGAGTCTCACTTATATATATGTAATATACTTGTGGCCATGGGTGGCAGGAGGTTGATCATGAAGAATTGATCTTGAAGCGTCGTCTCGTTGTCGAGTGCTTGGAAGAGATTTTTCTTTGTCGTTCTTGTCCATTAATTACATCTAAGAAGCTTTAGTGTTCAAGTCAATTAAATCTTGTGGTAAGATTTGCGTGTAATTCCTTCGTGAGATTGCGAGATTATTTCTTGAGAAATTTCGGGGCTAAACATTGCGTGCGTTGTTAGGTGTAATTGGGGCTTGGGAAATATTGAGAGAGTGTTTGAGTGACTGGAGTGTGTAATCTCCTTGTATCACTTGATCTATAGTGAAATTCGTCGCTGCTCTCCCTATGGATGTAAATCTTTATGACTAAACCACGTAAATCTGGTGTCTAATTTATTTTCTTCTTCTGTCTATATTATTGTTCGATCGCTCACCTGTTCACAACAGTCACAAAGGCTGATATAGCTCCGGGTGATGACCGATGATGTCGATATAGGGCTTGGTTATGTGTGTGAGAGGAACAGGATTGGTCACGAGTCCTACCATGATGCGAGGATCGAAGAGGTTAAGCTGTTCACTGTGCACCCTCAGCTGTGCAAGATTGACAAGTCCACCGTTGGTGTGCTTGTCTTGGCACAAAAGATGAAGCATATTCAAGCCAACATCATGCCAAGTGCTTACCTGAGATCGTCAAGAAGATCAATGAAAATCTGAATGCCAACGTCGCCAAGCTTAAGAGGATGCCCAAGAATCTATCCTCAGTCAAGGAGGCCGTGATGGCCTTTGTGCAGATCATGGGGTCGGCAAAGGAGTCACTGAGGAAAGTCCTGCTGGGAGACGAGTTCGATGAGTACCCAGATGACAAGGAAATACATTGCACGACCAGGCTGGTAAAGATGCTCAACCGCTACGCCAATGAGCGCCACAACTGCACCGAGGACGACCAGAGGACCAACTTCTTGTTTGAGGAAATGAAGGTCTTGGAAGAGGTCATAGGGATTGGACTCCCGAGCTTCCTCCCTCGCACCGCTTTCCTCACCCTTTTGCAGCAGAAGGTGGAGGGAATATTGAGCAAGTAGCCGAGTTTCAGTGTTTGTGTTTGGGATTACATCGAGGGAGTTGTGATTCAGGTCTTGATGCGACACATAGAGAATTATGTAAGAGTTTTCCTAATTGTGGCTACATTAATTGATATTGTAATTTACCGTTTAACGTTTACCATTTTACGGGGTTTGGTCTAAGTTGAGATAGAAGGTTTCTTAATTAGTCTAATATGGGACTGATTAGTGTGGGCCGAGATGAGCCTGGCCCGTAATGAGGGGGACTGACTGGAAACTCTATAAATAGTGCTCAAGTCTCTCCTCTAACCCTAATTCTCACATGTATCCTCACCTAAGGGGCGTTTACCTAACGCTAAACGTGAGGGGGGCCGTCTCATTGAGCCAGTGATACTGAGGGTAATAGAGGAGAATGACTTGATGCGTGGATCCCCTGATATGTGGGTAATCCCTTTTTCTGCTTCCGCTTTATGTTCGATGGATCCCAAAACAGGTGCGTTAATCTTTCTACTCAATTATGCATGTTCTTGTTCTGGTTATGGAGATCTTGGGGTTGTGCAATTTGCGTCCAACATGTGGTATCAGAGCAACCATAACCCTAGAACTCAAACGAATAAAATTTTGCCCTAATTTGTGATTTTCGAGATTTTTTGTTTAATAAAATAAATTAAATCACAAATTCGGATTGGGCTCGACGAGACTAGCAAGACAGTCGGTGGCGCGTTGCCGGAGGAGGCCGCATGCGCCCCCACGCGTGGCCACGCACCACCTGGGCGTCGAACGTGCACCGCGCGTGAGCTCCACGCGCCGAGTACTCAGGCGGCGCGTGTGGGCGCGTGGAGCCTCCGATCGGCACGTGGATGGTGGTGTTAGGTTTGTATGATCATCCTCTACGTCGTAGTGTATTTATTTTACATGTTTGATAATTTTATGGATGTGAAAATACATACGAAACCCTAAATACGTGTATTTTTAGTGTATTCTTGCGTATTTTTCTTATATTTTCTGTGATTTTGGAAATATAAGTGTTGGGTTACAGGTATGTTATCACATAAACATTATAATGGTGTGATTCATTAATAAAAATTAAACTTTATTTTGAACTGAAGTTGACTTAATGGGATACAACCATTATGGGATAGTAATTGAGTTATGTATTGATTATAAAATTTTTGTTGTTTAAGTATACTCCTTTACACACTGGTAATCTTTGAATGATGGACGTCTTAAGAACTCGTGACTAAATTGTTTATACTGATTAACACATCTGCTGAATGTGGGTAATGCATGTCAATTAAGTTACTTCATATTGTACATGAACTCATCTGGTCACCTATTAATGTCTATCAAGTTGAATATTTTTTATGGTTAAGGAGTATGACAACATTTAAGCAGAGCAATAGTATCTACTGTTAAATTTTAGATATTTAGTTCTCTGGTTTGACTCAATTTATAGGCCACTGGTTGATTACAATGATAATTTGTTACTTAAAAAAAAAGGGCTAATAAATTAGTTGCTGGCCTTGGAGTCATGTTTTGCCTTATGAACTCATGAGTGATAATGGATAAGCTGTCAAGCTTGTCGATTTGGTGTACCCTGTATTACTATTGATGTTAATTTGTGAGAGATATTCTAGATTATCATTCTTTTAATGTTGTTCTAGTAATCAGTAATCGGGTTGCACAAGAGATGCTTGCTTTTATGTTATGAGAATTTTTTTGTGTTGCTGTGATTGTTGATCTCATTAGAATTTGTCTTTTAGGTTTGCTATATAATATATATATATATGTATAATAAAGATTTTATTAATGAATAAAACAATGTAATTAGCATAATATGTGATTTTGGTGATATGCTGCCCCTATCACTAAAGTTAAAATCACATGTATATGGTGTATGTGAGAAGTAAAGTTTATATTCCTAGTATGAGAGAATTTCAAGGATTCAATTGAGTAGTGACCGCCAAAGTGGCACACTTGATTGGGTTTGAGAAATTTCGATCTTGTATGATGATTGGGATGTCTCCTGGTCTAATGCGTAGTCATACTCCCAAAGGAGGTGATTGTGTATTAGTTCATGGAGGGATACATGATGGTGTGGTGGAGGAGTGACTGATTCTAGTGATTCATATGCCCAAAAAGAATTTGAATATATTCTCTTAACCGCTATCATGTGGGGAGTGTACAACTGCATGTCATGTATTCTGCCCAAAGGTGATTATATAATTATGCGTGTAACTCTCTGGATGTGTACTTGTACGTCAAGTTACACGATACTCACATGATGCTAATTATATACATTACTTGTTTTTCAGTCACCTTTTCTGTAATTAATAACTCAACTATTATTGAGGTTTTTACTGCTTTAAATTTTAAGTTGTGGACATATGATTTGTTGCTTAAAATAAGAGCAATTGAATTTGCTTACTGTCAATGAAGCGTTCCATTCTGGAACACTTGAAAAGAGGTTTGCTTACGGATTGCACTGGTATAAGATGATGGAAGCCTTAGTTGCTTGAAATTATGTCTTATCTAATACCAAAATTAGGACACATCTGCAAAGATTGTGTTTAAGTCCTAATGACATATATATCTCGTATATGGTTAAAAGGTTGTTTCCAAAAGTTTTCTATTTAAGGAAAATGGCCGAGATAAAGAATAAACTGGTTAAAATTAGTCTTGAAGGTTGTCGGGCCTAATAGTAGCGGTAAGTGTTTTGGCAAGTATGACAATACTAAATTGCTTAAAGGGTCATTTGTCAGATACTTGGTCAATTCTGGGGTGGTAATTTAATTACTATGTCTGAAAATCCTGACAAGAAGATTTGGCTAAAAGGCATGAAGCATCATAATGAACATGGTGATGAGTATGATTAATAAGACTAATTTATCCGGTCTTCTGTGGGCTGATATTATGAAATCGACTTTTTCACATACAAAAGGTGTCTCTTATCAAAGTTGTTTCATAAACTTCTTTTGAGTTATAGACTGGGCATAGATTACTTGAATCATATGAAATTTAGAGGTGTCATGTAGAAGTGAGGTTATTTAATCTAATATTAAGTGCATTGGAATTTAGATCCACTCGGAATTATTTTGTAATCTTACCCAGATTGTTAAAAGGGGTATCAATTTTATGACCCTTAAGAAGGTACAAATATTATTGAATCACATACTGTAAAGTTTCTAAAGATCGACATAATTATAGAGGATAGCTGCTCTTAGACTATTAAAGATAATAGTATGATGGAGGTTATTGTGTCTTTACCTATACAGATAATTATGGAATCTCCTGTATCATAGACTAAACTTGTTGAGGTTCAAGGTGTTATTCTTGATATAGTTTATAATGAAATTTCTTAAACCTCTCAAGTGCAGAATGAAGTGGTTGCAGCTTTATTAAGGAGATTTGTTAAGGAAAGACGATCAGTTATACCATCAGACTATATAGTCTATTTGTGATAGCATGATTATAATATCCACTACAAGGTTGTTTTAGCAACTTATATAAATGTCGTTTCTTGTTCTTAATTAAGTATGTGATTAGATGCCATAAAAAATAATAATAAAGTTTTCACTCTGAAATGGGGGTGGATAGTTTATAGTGAAGAAATAATTATTTCTTTAAATATTCTTTCAGAGTGAACGTGGCATTAATAGCTCTTTTTGATTTGGAGTTATGTTAAATAGATACAAAATCTATATAGTGCAATTGGATGATTTTGCAGCAGATTCAAGTAAACTTGTGTATAAACTGAAAAGTTTTATTAATAGTTTTTAAGTCAGTTTTATTAATATTTTTTAAGTAATTTTTATTAATAGTTTTTAAGCAAGTTTCCAGACACTATTATTAAAGTTTCATAGTGTTGTTATTTTGTTCAATTGGGAACAAAGTAATTCAATATACTGCAAGGTCATTGGGAGGAAATTTATTTTTTCTCATACTATATGTACATGATATTTCGCTTAGAAGTAGTGACCTTGAGATATCTCTTGTTCATTGCACTGAGGTCCGTAAGGATTGTTTTTCCATATTATATTAGATTTTCTCGGAGGACATTTGCTGATCGTATTTTGGAATTATTCAATATACATCATTGCAAGCCAGGAATTGCTCCTGTTGTTAAGGGTGATGGACTAAATCTATCATATTGTCCTTATTTAGATATTGAGAAAATCTAATCAAAGGGTGTACTTGTGTCAGTGCACTTAAAAGTATAATGTATACTCGAATTTGCACTAGACTAAATATCGTCTTTGTGATGAGACTTCTAGGTAGATATCAGTCAAATCCAGGACGTGATCACTGGGTTGCTGTCAAGAAGGTTTTGAGGTACTTAAAAAAAAAAGAACAAGAGATTATATGCTAATTTACAGACATGTTCAATTCTTGCAGCTAGTAGGGTATTCAGATATAAACTTTGATAAATGTTAGGATGACATGTGACCAATAACATAATACATATTTATGTTGGTAGGAAGTGTAGTAAATAAAGTTCTATGTCATCTTCTACTATGTAAGCAGCGTTATAACATTCTTTTAGGTTGTTACTTGAGCTATTAGGCTCCAGAACCTCATAAAGGAGTTGACCGTTTTTAATTTTATGGATTGGCCCATACGGTTGTATTGAGACAATAAATTTGTAGTATTATTTATTTACTACAGAGGTCTCAAGGGGTCTAAATATATGGTGGTCAAAATTTTTGACCAAAAGGAAATGGTACAAAAAGGTGACGTAATAATATAACATATTTTCACAGATGATATGATTGCAGATCCACTAATTAAAGGCCTACGCCTATGTGTATTTGAGCGACATGTCATTAGCATGGACTTAAGAGCATCATGAGATGCTGTTATTTAGTAGGAGCTATTTTAGTTTTAATCTGATAAATGTTTCATCTGTGTTCGTTACACTTAGTAACGGTTAGATATGTATCAACTTTTGCATTCAATAAAATATTTTTGAATGTGTTGTTATTATGTTAAATACATATTGATAAAGTCTTAAGAGATTGTATAAACCTTGAGTGAAGGCTAGGGGCATCCGGTTATTAATCTTGTCCATATGTCTTGTTATACATAAAGAAAGGTTAACCGTAAGGACAAGACATATGTGGGTTCATGGAACCATAAAGACATTCTCTAGTGGCGCAAGTTTTTTTGTGACACTTAAGGTAAGAGAATGGTGACTGACAAATGGGATTTCTCTATGAGAGATGTTATCCATTTGACACACTACTATATTGAATCCATATCAATAAAGTTGAGAGCACTCGTGATCATGGAAGGCTCTGCGTGTATACATACAGTTACCACCATGATTCGGTGTTTAAGATTTTATGGGATATGATTGACTATTAAGAATTATCTCTAGACCAATATGCGCGCATACAGTACGATTTCAATTAATATAGTCCAAGTGGGAGAATTTAAGAGTTTTCCTAATTGTGGATTAATTGATATTGTAATTTACCATTTAACGTTTACCGTTTTACGGGGTTTGGTCTAAGGTAAGATAGAAGGTTTCTTAATTAGTCTAATATGGGACTGGCTAGTGTGGGCCGAGTTGAGCTTGGCCCGTAGAGGGACTGGCTGGAAACTCTATAAATAGTGCTCAAGTCTCTTCTCTAACCCTAATTCTCACATATATCCTCACCTAAGGGGCGTTTACCTAACACTAAACGTGAGGGGGGCCGCCTCATTGAGCCAGTAATACGGAGGGTAATAGAGGAGAATGACTTGATGCGTGGATCTCCTAATATGTAGGTAATCCCTTTTTTTGCTTCCGCTTTATATTCGATGGATCCCAAAACAGGTGCGTTAATCTTTCTACTCAATTATGCATGTTCTTGTTCTGGTTATGGAGATCTTGGGGTTGCACAATTTGCGTCCAACAAATTATCCTCAACTGCAGTCGTTGATGAAAAGAGTGGTGTCCAATCTAATCAACAAGATGAAGGGGAAGACGATGAACGAGATGATGAAGATTGTTGAAATGGAGAAGCTCACTGAGTACGCTTGCAACCTTGAGTATCTGTTGCAGCGGAACAAGTTGATGACCCAGCAAGGCAGGTTTATGGAGGTGATCAACCAACCTTATATGTATGGTTCCAAGATTTACCTCGAGGGAATTGGGGAGGTCAACGTGGCCCATCTGAGGGAACACAAGCAGCTGGTTCAGGAGGCGTTCGATCTGAGGATGAGGTTGATTGCGTACTAGAAGATTGTGCTGAGGAGGTTTGTCGACTCAATGGCACTGCATCTGCGGCTCATCATGCACAACTTGGTGAAAAAGTAGATGGAGAAGGAGATTGGGGGCGAGCTGATCGGGCCAAACGGCGGCGGCCGCATCAATAGGATGCTGGAGGAAGTGCCGGAGGTTGCGGCAAAGCGCGAGAAGCTGAACAGGAGCATCAAGCTGTTGAGGGAGTCTGCAGAGGTGGTGGCCAAGTTCATGGACCGGATTGCTACAGATGGTGACAACAATAATTAATTAGTTAGTGTTGTTGTTCTAGTGGATTTTCTTTTTGTTTTTATTTTTATGAGTGCGTTCCTGTTTGTATAGGTTATTTTGTGTAGGATCAAACTGGACTTCAATTAGCTTCTAATGACTCGGTTTTTTTTTTTTTCCTGGGAAGGGAAAATGACCTTAGAGAAAATGACACCTAAAATCTTAACTACCTCGTTTCATCAAAAAAAAAAAAAAATTAAGGACCAACCTCAATCTCTAAACAAAAATATCATGTCATGTACACATAATATTTACATTCTAGGTTGTATTTTAGGACTCGATCTCTAAACAAAAATATCATGTACATATAATATTTACATTCTAGGTTGTATTTTAGGACTCGATCTCTAAACAAAAATATCATGTACATATAATATTTACATTCTAGGTTGTATTTTAGGACCAACCTCAAGAGATGATATTGATGAGTAGTCCAACGAAATATTCATGATCAAAGAGATGAGATGAGCTTGAGACTTGGAATTCCAACATAGTCTGACGACTCTCATCAGCCCTCAATAAAAAAAAAAAAAGTAAAACAAATGAAAAACCAAAATAATTTATAAGTAATTTTTTAAAAACAAGATCAAAAATTTATTGAAAATGCTTAGGTCAATGCCATCCGTCCCACATGAGATGGCCGGCATCTACGTCAGCAATTTTCAACCAAAAATTGATTAAATGAACTCAATTGATAAAATGTAAAAAGATTTGTGACTTAATTTGCATAATTGATAGGTTCATGACTAAATTGACACAAGTGTAATAGGTTGAGGATTTTTTATACTTTTCCCGCTGGATAGTGATGGGTCAGCAACACCGAAGGTAACAGATGGGACATTACCTCCATTTGTGTGAAAGGTGGTGGGTCAATTGACGACAACGCGGGACAGACCAATTCTAATGATTACACCACAGTGAAGCGAAAGAATAGCAAAGAGCTAGCTCTATATTATTGTTAACCAAAAAAAAAAAAAAAAAGTAACGATGACTCGATCGGTAGAGGCTAGCTAGAGGGACGATGGAGGCACAAAATTGCTAAGTATTGGGAGCAGTTAGTCGACAAAAAAGGGTTGTTCAATCGAAAAATCCGGTTTGAGTCAACGGAGGTATTAGGAAAGATGGTTGGATTATAATAAGTAGTCAACAATGAGAGACCAACTCAATCAATTAAGGAGATACGCACGATGTAATGATCAAGAAGAAACGATATGATTGCCAAGTAGTGGAGCCGATCGTTAAAAAAGTAACCATCAAGGAAGCAGAGGCGATGGGATCGCTGAAGGAGTGGAAGAGATATAATGGTCAAGTTATGGAGATGACAATTTTGAGGGTTAACCATTTGTGAATAAGGATTGCTAAATTTTAGGAGTCGTAATTATAAATGCTTGATTTGTAGTTAGAACAAAGGACAGCCACCACTCCAAGAACACATATTCAATTTTATCTTCATCGCACTCTTTCCAATACTAGGTTCACGTGTTGCAACTCTCATATTACCTTTCATTACCTTTCCATTTACATTCTTGTCCAAGAAACGAAAGACCATTCGCAATCCCTATCGGCTCGTATCTACCAATCCACACTCCAAAGGTATTTCATCATTTCCAGTGACAACTTCAAACGACATAACAAAAATGAACATAGTACTACCCTAAGTTGCATAAAATTGAACAAAAGAAGGAGATGTTTCACTTGGCTCAATAGTTGAGATCAAAGTCCGCGAAGTGAGACGAGCGCGAAGGGAGGATGTGGAATTATTTGGCCAACTGCTTTCTCGTCCTTTGCCGGGTTTGCACCTTTTCCTTGTGTCACGGACCAAATTCTTCCATACCCTTGTCCGCTGAAGAGGTGAGTTTTGTGGCATCAAAGCGAAGGATGATCAATGTAGAGAGGATGATAAAATTCGTTCGTGAGTGTGGTATTAGGGTGTTTGTGCTAGGAGTCTTAAAGTGGAATGAATACTGATCTTGATCATTCGTATGAGTTTAGTGCCTAAATTTTGAGATCAAATTGAATGTTGGGCCAATTTGACTGCAATTCACAAGCGCGACAATTTAAACAGAATTTATCTGACGCATACATGTCAGTGCTAATCAAAACATTGTTGCCCAAATGCAGTGTGAACGCAAAACTATGCGACATAGATATCTTTGTTTAGGGGTAAAACTTTATCGAGTACAATCCCTAATTTTTATAATGTGCACGAGAGATCTTTTAGATGACAATTCAGATGTCAACAAGATTTGATACAACCTGGAAGGACTTGTTTATTGAGGAGCTATTACAAAATATTCATTGACCTACAAAAGATGAACACGATTGTGACATGTTATGACCTTAAATATTGTGCTCGTGTTTCAAATTTCCTAACAGTCATGAACCGCAATATTTAAATAAAAGCAAACTGCCAAAATAGGAATTGATAACCGATGCTTAGACATTGGTTCATCGTACTCTCAAGGTTGAATTTATTATGCTAAAAGTGAAACAAATGCCGATGCAAAAAATTTAAATGTATCACCACTTGTTACGACTAGTTCGTTAGAAAGCTGGTGTGAAAAATTTCATTGACTCACGACAAGATGATTGCAATTGTGATGTGTTATGACCACAAAAGTTTTCAAATTTGTCCAATTCTCATTAACCATGATGATTGCTTATCAATTGGGTGGAGCTGGTATGAAGTGCGACAATACTTGGACATGATCCGTCGATTTGTTCAGAGATAATGTCAACAACAAAAATAAATTGTGGCACAACTTAATAAGATGTGTCGTGACCATTATGACTAGTACACTAAAAAATTTGTACGAAATTGTTCGTTTAAAGTTATGACAAGACAAATTCAATAATGGCCTGTTACGAATTTAAATATCATGTGAGCACTTGAAATTTTCTGAATTGTCATGATTGATTATAATATAAAGAAGTGGATGACCAAAACAGGAATTGGTGACCGATGATTAGATATCATTTATCAATCTCTTTGAGATATAATGTGCTATAACCCAATTGAACCGTGGCACAATAATATTAACTGTAATATGACTTGCTATGACTAGCTTATCGAAAAGTCACTATGAAAGATTTTGTTTGACTTATCATAAAATGATTGCAATTACAACGTATTACCACCTAAAAAACCACAAGAGTATTTTCTAATTTGTGCAATCCTCATCAATTATGATAAGATCAAATCAATTGAGTGGAAAAAAGGTAGGAACCAGTGAATCAATACTTAGACATCGTTGACTGATTTCTAGAATCCAATCCATGTTCGTGACAAAAATAAACACGGTCTGACAAAATGAGATGTATTACGACTTATGCTCGTGCATTGAGAAAATACTAGTAGAGCTTTCATTGATTTATGACAAGATGAACGGAATTATAAGGTATTGTGATCTTAAATATAGTGAGCATCTAAAATTTTCGCAACCATCATAGAAATATGCAAGTGGTCGACCAATACAGGAATTGGCCATTGATATATCAGTCACTTGTGTCGAATTTATTGTGCCACAACCAAAATAAACTATGGCGTGAAAAAATTAGATGTATTATGACTTGTAACAACTGATTTTTAAAAACGTTATCAGGATATATCTCACTGATTGATGAGACAATGACTCCAGTTACAACAGCAAAAACCAAAAAATATTTTCAAATTTCAGCAAACTCTCATAAACTCGGTTCAAATTGAGTGGGTGGAACAAAGTAGGACCAAGTCGACCAATCCTTACATATGAAACGATTGATCCCCAAGAGACATAAATAAATTGTGACACGACATGATTATCGAAAAGTTATGACGAAATTTTCATTGGCATTCGACAAAATGAAACGAACATGATTATGATGCGTTACAACCTCAAATAACTTCAAGAGTTTCTAAAATTTTTTCCATAGTTATCCCGAACCATGGGAATTCCAAAGCAAGTGGGCGATTAAAATAGGGATCGGCGGCTTATGCTTAGTACGTACCGAGACATGGATTTAATTACGATGCATTATGACCTTAATCTCAAAATGATTAATTACCACATTTAAGCCACGTTTTTGAAATCTAACATGTACGGAACCAACCCAAATCCTCATTGCTTCTAATTATTTATTGTTTTCTTAATTATTTTTTTTTCAAAAACTCTACAATATTGGGTTAGAAGCCTTTCGTTTTATATTTTTTTTTTCCAACAGCCGAAAGTGCCAAAGCATCAAATAAAAAAAATAAAATAGAAGAGTAAGAAAAGAATAAATGGAAAATGTCATAAATGGTCCCTAAACTTTTATTTGATGTTCAATTTCGTCCCTAGACTTTTGATTTGCTCAATTTAGTCCCTAAACTATCAACAAATGTCCGATCTAGTCCTTCCGGTTGTTCAAACCATTAAGTGATGATGAGGAGCGTTAATTAATGACATGGAGATGAGTTGGATTATTAAAATTATAAGACAATATATACTTTTAAAAAGGAAAACAAATTAGGGCTTCAAAAGCCCTCTTTTTCAAAGGGACCAGATCTGAGCATAATCACAAAAGCTTTTAGTGTTGGAATCTAGCGACACCGAACAGATGGAAGAAGAGAGAAAGCAAACCTGTACACTGTACAGTGTACAGTACAAACCACCGAAGAATGGTTCCACGAAGCTCAACATCAACGGATCCATCCTTGAGGGAGAATCGGAAGGAAACACCGCCGACATACATCGTGATTCCACAGGGGAATTCGGCCGCCAGGTTTGCAAAATCGATCTGCGTGTCCTCGACCGAGTGCATCGAAGCCCTAGCCCTCAAAGAAGCCTTCTCTCTCATGGCGACACAATTGTATCGGAAGAGATGAACTGATTCGAGGGGGGAAGTATAAAGCATAGCTTATCCATTTTTTATTTAATTTCTTTTGGTCGGAATAGCTTATATGTTTGCGATCCTCTTTTTCACGTCGACGATTCTTCTTCCTTCCCAACATCAGAGTCCTCAAAATGCTTGGATTGAGACTGAAGTGAAGAAGGTTGGGTTGAGGTTGACACTGGCGATGACTCGGATCTTGGGGTCTTGGTGGGCGCGCGATCCCTCATGCAGGTGAAACTTCGAATTTGCTCAACCAGAATTCAAAAAGAGAGGAATAAGTGAAGAACCGTGAGAGCATCGCAATTGAAAACTTTGAAGAGCTCATGTTTCGTCTACCTTGAACGTGGATAACCCAGGAATTGACCAATGGGATATTGCTCATAATTCGCGAATTGAAGGACTTGCTTCCTAGAAGCAAATAAATTGGGTATCTTTTGAGTTGATTTTGACATTTTCACGTTTGTATACTGATTACACCAGATCCTCCCCGAAGCAAAATTTCAGAACCAAAAAAGCAAGAAGACGTGCAACAATTGAAGAAAGAAAGAGCAAGAAGTGGAGATGAATATATTCAATTGACACTTGAAGCTGAGACCCTATGGCAAAAGTGGCATAGGTTGGACATCCGTGTAGTTCAATGAAATGACACTGAGCACTCACTGAAGGAGAACGAACATAGGGGGCTTGACCATACTAGTGTCAAGGAGCAAAAGCATATGATTTTTGAATTCAATCCATAATTCTTCCCTCCATCAACTTCTCTGTGGTCTTGAGCTGTTAACAGCAGACATATAGCGAAGGAGAAATTATCAAATAGCAATAGGCCTAGTGATCATGACTGGTTGCAATAAAAAGTTGTTTTTTGAGGAACGACAATGTTAAATTCATTCACTGCTGGTGTTTGCAATGAAAAGTGATGTTCTTACAATGAAAATTCATTGAAGTTGTTACGAAAGAATTTTCATGTCTGCCTGTGAATAAGATTGGCTTGTTATTGTTGACAAAGCCTTACCATAATGGTCATGAATTCACCTGCAAAAGTTGAAAGATGGAATTGATAAACATGCATATGGCTATCAAACCATTTGAGAATGGGGATGCTGACTGAAATTACCTTTTTTTTGGATCTCTTTTTCATAAACCTTCATTGAGACATGTTTTGCTAAAGTAGCAATCAATGAAACACTCTTTTATAGGATAATATATTCTACTCAAGTAAAACACCTAAATGAGCTTGCAGGCATAAATTTCAAGATGTAGCAACCGGGTGTTGCAAAAAATACGAAGAATAAACTAAATGATTTCAAGTTTTCAAACCCATTGCCATTGCATTAGGTGTTCGCACTCAGAATTGCATGCCGGCTGTAAAAAATTAAGTTTCACCATTGCACTTTCCTCGTCGACGTGGCCACCTATTACCATTTAGACTCGATATCTACCAAAAATCATGCATGATTGAAAGAACTAGTAGAACTCCTCATAGCAGAGTTGGTTGTCGAGTGTAAGCTGCAAACACTTCCTAAAGTAGGATAGTGCTTTGGTTTTTTCCTACTAACATACGAAGAGCAGAGCAAATAAAAAAATTAACTGGAACGTGTGAAAAGATAATGCATATAGATAGAAGAACAATAGTCTCTGCTCCTTAGGGATCCTTGAAGGTAACATACGCAACTTGAGAATGCTCATTGCCACTGAAAGAGGAAAAACATAGCGTGAACTTCCATGGGAATCTAGTATGTGCTAAAATCGCAAAAAGTCTTCACTATCATCAAAAGGGAGACCGATATGCAATGGAACAAAAAATTAGAAAAAAACAACGGTTTTAGAGTTCCTTCTTTAATATCCTGTAAATGAGCACAAAAAAAAAAAACAGAAAGAAGGTAACATCAGATAATAGCATCATGAAAATGAAAGCTAACCTTTGCATTTTAACATGTTCAATTTCACCTAAAAACGAAAAGAACTCCTCTATATCCAGCTCGAATGCACTGAGAGAAAGATTGCTGACCTTCATGGTCCTTATTTGGGAAGGAGTAGCAGAAAGTAAAACACCAACCTTTTTTAGTTTGGAAGGTTGCACTTTCACATAACGAGTCCGTGCATAAGATGATTTTCCAACATCAATTACATATGCCGAGCTCTAAATTTGTTCATGTACCCCCAAGTAAACAACGTGAATCAAAACCCCCAAGATTTCTACATAAGAATATAGAATCAGACCTCGCACACCTGGGAGAAGAGGGTGGGAGAATCAATAAATGAAATCTTCGGAAAATGTAAGAGGACTGATCATAATCAGTCAAGTGCTACTACTTAAATCTGGGAATTCATATTGCGAGACCCTCTCCTCTAGCACACATCAATTGGGAATTTTCAAAGAAACTAGGGGTGCTAATCATCCAATACAGCAAGCGCACAAGCAAGAATAGAAGGACAGCACGATCAAGAAACAGCTCAATCAAAGTCAGGTAGAGAACTTGATCCGAATTCAACTTCAACCCACTAGAGACATACGATGAAAGATGGAAACTTGAGGAGCGGATGATGTGGAGAGATTAGAGAGATCGGGGGACTCACAAACAAACAGCTGCAGGGAAGCCAACTATTCAAGAGTATTGAGTGTAATCTTTAACACCAACAGATTAGACAAAAATAAGGCCATTTGCATTTCTTTTCATATATTGAATGTACTATCAAAAACAACCCAGAATGCTTGTCCTCTTAACAACATTGCCACATCTTAAACGCTTCCTAAATTACCAAAAAGAAAAAAAAAAAAAACATATCTCTTGGTCTTAAATACAAGAGTATCATATCAACAAAAAGTACTAGAGCATGTCCCATTTCCAACTCTTCAAACAGCTAGTCAATTTGCCTCTTTCTTGGAGATCTTATTGGTCCAACACTTCCAATATTGTTCAAATGCTACTCAGCTTGTTTCCTTTCTTCTCGCTTCTTTTTCATGATGTTTGTCTTTTGCCGCTAGACAAAAGAAATGCATCAATCAATCAAATAATCAAATGTCAAATCTTTACATAACAACAGTTTTCTATTATAAAGTTATACCTCTAGTCCCATTATAGTGATAAATTTGCGTGATGCGCTCTCCACCTTCTTCACATTGACCACATTGTGGTCAATATTTCTTAGTATAGAAATGGATTGACTACCTTCCAGTTCATGCTATTAAGAAGATCAACTGTCAATTTAAAATGACACTTGTAATTATTCGAGCACATAGTCACTTACTTAAAAGTAAGGTCAAGAGTACCTCTCAAGTGGTGGCATTGTTATGATGCATCTTTGTAACAAGTGGGTTGGCTTCTCTTTGTCCCAGTATTTCTTCATCCTGTCCATTAAGAAAATGAAGTAAAAAAATATTGACACAAACAGAGACTAAAGACACAGAGTAAATAAACCTTACATTTTCCTTTTGTTTCAATGGACAAGTTCTTGAGTTGTGGCCTCGTTTGAAGCACAAATGGCATGTGATTTTTTTGTCTTGTCTTGACACTTTGAAGCCATTTCTAGATTCTTCTTCCTCTCTTATCCTTTTTCGTTTAGGCCTACCAGGCATAACCCAAGGCATTGGTGCCACTAAAGGTTCTTTATCACTAAAAGGCCAAAGGTTATCACCATTCATTGCTTCCAAGTAGTGACTATATGTCTTTAAATAGCTATCCTTCTTGTACCAGTGGGCAACAAAAGTTTCTATCTCCTTCCCTTTGAATAGAATGACACATATTGCATGAGGGCATGGAATGCCACTCAAGTCCCACGCCTTACAAGAACATGAGTTGTTTCTTATGTCCTCTACAAATTTGTCATTCCTATGGCGCACTTCAAATCCGTCTTCTCCATTCCAAAGCACATGACAAAAGGCACTTTCCTTTTTATTGCCTTCTATTTTCTCTAATATCCTGGGTGCAATGTCTCTTTTCCATCTTTGACATGCACCTCTTTTCTCATGCATTCTTGTGACAATCTTTTCTCTAATATCCTTAAGCATGGATATGATAGACATGTGTCTAGCTTCCAGTATCGATCCATTAAATGCTTCTGACAAGTTATTATCCACAATATCTGACTTGCATATAGTTTTAAAGAAAGCCTTGCACCAATATTTTGGAGCAATCCTCATCAAGTTAGCTTTTCCTGTCTTACTCATCTTACCAAATTCTTCAAGATGCTTTTCAAATTAAGGAATTGTAGTTGACTTTGCACACATCCAGAATTGCTTGCGACAATTGTTACCCCCATTCTTCTTACGCCAATTCGCATATATATGTCTTGCACATCGTCGATGCTCAGCCAATGACATCTCCTCCTCGAGTACTTGCACAAGCCCCTACAACGAATCCATGATATTATCATTTATATAATGAATTTACAATATGTCACACATGAAAACTACAAAATGAAGGAAGAGTAATAACATTACCTTCTGTTGATCTGAGATCACTGTGTATCCCACACCGTCCTTTGTGCCAAGGTTATACTTCAAGGCCTCTACAAACCAGCCCCATGAATCCTTATTCTCGACCTCCACAATAGCCCATGCGATAGGGTACATTTGATTATTTGCATCCCTCCCAACAGCAGTAAATAACTCGCACTTTAACATTCCTTTTAAGAAACATCCATCCAACCCTATCAAAGGTCTACAACCTTTAAGGAATCCCTTTCTTATGGCATCAAAGCAAACATAAATTCCTTGGAAGATGGGTCTTGAATTTGGGGATTCTCTTAGAAACTTTACCTTCACGGTATTTTGGGGATTTCTATGAACAATTTCTTCACAATAACTCCACAACCTGCCGAACTCATAGGAATACATCCCATTTAGTCTTTCGATTACCTTTTCCTTAGTCCTTCTACATTGGCTTATAGTAACATCTAAGCTCATTTGCTCTCACACAATTCTCTTGAACTCCTGCAATTTCATTGAAGGAGTTGCCCTCCACAAACTTAGATAATGCTTCACCATGTATGTAGATGTGAACCTCCTCACTTGGAAAGACCAGGAGCACGTGTGTTCATCCTTGAAAGTTTTCACTAGAAACAAGCCGGTCTTGTTATCTCTAGCCACATAAATTAACCAATCACAATTTTTAGCCTTACATTTTGCCCTTACTCGCACCTTGTCATTCTTGATAAAATCAATATTAACTCTTCTGGTAGATGCATATTTATTGATAGCTTCCTTAAATTGCTTAGGGCCATCAAACACCATATTCAGTGGAAAGTGAGGTAATTCTGTGGTTTCATCATATTGCACATGTGTGCTCTTACTTCTAGTAGTCTCTTCTAGCTCTAGTTCTTCCTCATCACTTGTGACAAAGCTCCAATTAGAGTCACTTGAGTCAAAGCATTCAATCTTAAGCTCAACGTTATCTTCACAATAGATTGCTATAGCCTCTTTCCTCCTCCTTTTTTGTTCTACTTCTACATTTATTTCACTAGGTATCTCTACCAACCTAGCAACACCATATGCATTATCTCCCTTAAAAGTTCTAATTTCCCCTAGCCACTTGAAGTTCTTTTTCTTCATTGTCAGATAACCATGGCACCTCAACAAGCTCATTATCATCTTCAATAAGCATTGCAGCTCCCTCATCTTCTTCTACGTTCATTAATCCCTTGGCTAACCCATCACCAATGCCAACACTCATGTCTTTGCCATGTTCAATAAATATCTCACATGTACCGAAATTTTTTTCCCAAAATCCTATCATTTCCTATACCGAAGTGTCATCTTCAATTACTCTTAAACCATTCTCAAAATTCTTTCCCAGCATTAAGTAGTGGAATTTCTCAATTTTAGAGTAACCCATATCTTGTACCAAGTGCAAAATCTCAAAGTAACTTAATTTGTCTGGATCATAAAGCCACTCACTGCTATAACCATCAACATACTCTATTAGTCTATCATGAATAAACCTACCCCCAACCCATAGAGTAAATCGGAACGTCTCATCAGCCATGTAAATCTACAAAAAATTACGCATAAAAATCATCTAAACTAAAAAAGGAAAAAGACACCAATCAAAATATTTCTATTGTTTATACAATAAGAACAAACAAACATCGAAAGTATAATCTAAAGACAACAAAACAAAGACAAATGGACCCACCCCATTGGTGGTCGCGCGGTTTGCGCTTTGCTCCCCGGGCAAAGGGAGCGGGTTCAAATCCCTGGGTCGCTTGTGCGACTCAACCGCGGCCGGGTCAAGTGGGTGGGCTCGGTTCGCCCCAGGTTTATGCCGCCGGCTGTCGGCTGTACGGCGATTCCCGGGTCATAAAAAAAAAAAAACAAAGACAAATGGGGGTCACATCTAAAAATCCATGGAAAAGCTACAACCTAAAACTATGGCAAGTTGGGACCACTGTAAATTGCATAACAGTGGTCCCAACTGTTATATTTCTATTGTTTAATAAAGCAAAACTTGTCGTGCATTCAATATTGTTTCAATACTCTTATAGGGCATTGCATAACCCAACAAGCTCAAATAAACTATTCACACTTTATGTCATAACCACGCATTGTTCAAGTCAGATAAACCGTGCATTATCATCTTCGAGAAAGCCTTGATTAACCCATCCTTGAAGAAAGCCCTAATTAACCGTAAATAACAGACATGGAGGAGCCATCAGGACACATCGTCCTTGTAGAACCCCCTCACGTATAGACTCGAGTCTTCATTGGAAGCATTATGCCCGAGACAACACTCTGGGCAAAAGTAACATCTCTTGTGCGACGAGATAGAGTCGCTGTTCAACGCAAGCTCAAGTTTTGAACCCTAAACCTACGTGTATGCCCTAAAAAAAATCATGATATGTACTTCTAATGGACTATAACCCTTACCTCCTCCTCCTCCTCCTCCTCCTCCTCCTCCTTTGTGTCTTGATCTTCTTCTTCGTGTCTTGATACAGGTTTTGGGACCAACTGGAGATTGCTGGAGGATCGGTAGATTTGCGCAGAGAGATTCTTCTAGTGTTTGGTTTTCAAGAGGGATCTTTGCCGGTGCGGTATCTTGGAGTTCCTATTATCTCCTCCTGGCTCAGCAAGGCAGATTGCATTTCCCTTGTGGATTGCATAACTACAAGAGTCCAATCCTGGACTCAGCGTTTCCTTTCTTTTGCTGGACGTCTTCAGCTTATAAGGTCAGTACTTCATGCAATTCAAGCTTACTAGGCTAGTGTCTTTATCATCCTTATTGCAGTGTTGGATCGTATTGAATAGATCTTGAGACAGTTTCTCTGGAAAGGCCCTAGCCTAGGGAGGGGTGGTGCCAAGGTATCCCGGGATGATGTTTGTCTTCCAAAGGTGGAAGGAGGGCTAGGCATCCGCAGTCTGAAGGATTGTAAAAAGGCAGTGATGCTAAAACACATATGGATCCTGTTTACGGACAATGAATCCTTGTGGTGTAGGTGGATCCACTCGACCTTCCTTAAAAGGAAGAGTTTTTGGGTGGTTAAGCAACCCACCTGGTGCTCTTGGGCGTGGAAGCGAATCCTCCACTTTATGACTGATTTTTGGTTATCTTTTCTCTGGAAGCTAGGAGATGGCTACTCTGTTTCCTTTTGGTTCAACCATTGGCACTCGAGAGGCCCCCTCAACTTGATGTTTTCTTATTCTTTCATTTACAGATCTGGCCTTCCTAGGTATGCGACGGTGGGTGATCTTTTTTCGCCTGATGGTCAGCCCATGCGAGAAGTTTTACAATCTTGGGAACATCCCCTTCCCTTTCTAATGCAAGCTTCGAATCATCTTACTTGGCAAGGAAACACGTCTGGTTTATTCTCGATTGTTTCGGCTTGGCACCTCATCAGAAAAAAGAAGCCTTGGGTCAATTGGGCTTCATTGATCTGGAACAATGCTATAGCTCCAAGATATCAGTTCATTCTTTGGCTTATAACCAGGAACCGTCTTCCTATATAGGCTTTACTCTTATCGCATGGCAGGATTGAGGATGCGGTGTGCCTTTTTTGCAAAGTAATTCCGGATTCTATTGATCATCTGTTTTTTCATTGTAGCATTACGGCTAGTTGTGCCTTCTCTTGGGCCGCCATATGCAATCTCCCTTGGAGGAATGAGACTTGGGCTGACAACCTTTACTGGGCTATAAAGTTCATATCTGGTAATGACTTCTATCACTCTATCACTTGGTTCTCTTTTGGGGCTCTTTGCCACCTTATTTGGAAATATAGGAATGAGATTCTCTTTAGGAACTATACTTTCACGCTTCCGACCGTGAAGAACCACCTTATTTAAGTGGTTAAGGATAAGGCTTTAACCTTCTCAAATGTTGAAGATAACCCAAGAAATAGGAGACTTCAACATAGCTGGGGGATAGACCCCTGCATCTTCTCTTCTACTCCGGCGCATCCGTAGTATTTCCAGATTGGAGTGGTGGTGCAGTAGGGTCTGTTGCTGTGCTTCGTGTTCCTGATGTTTCGGTGCTGGCCTTGATTCCTGTCGGTTGTCTCGTCTTTTTGTTTGGGCGATGACGTTTTGTTTGGTTTTTGGCTTGGGTTGCCATTGTTTGGCCAGCTGGTCGCCTTCTTTTGTTTGGTCTATCTTTTGGATGTGGCCGTAGTTGTGCGGCTTAACCGCGTTTTATGCCTTATTGGCTTCCCTTTTCTTTTTCTTTCGATACCCTTCCACTCATTATGCCTCTGTTCATTATGAGTGCATGTTTTGGTGCCGTTTTTGTTGTAATTATTGGTTATAGCTTAATATGATTGCCTTTCACCAAAAAACAAAAAAAAACCAATCGCAAAAGCAGAGAGAGAAGCGCTTCTGTGTTTCTTTTTTTTTGGACAATGATTTATCTTGTTTTAATGGTAATTCCCATGTGGATTTTCCACATGTCCTTTCTATTTTATACTTAAGAGACTAAAAGCCACGTAAGCTAATTCCATTAACTTTAACTAATGGAAGGACGAAATTGGTCAATTTGCAAATAATTTAGGGACTAGATCGGACATTTGTTGATAGTTCAAGGACTAAATTGAGCAAATCGAAAGTCTAGGAACAATATTGAACATTAAATGAAAGTTTATGGACTATTTGTGACATTTTCCCAAGAATAAAAGCATCCGAGGAAAAGGCGCACTGACGAGAGCCGAAGAAGTCGAAATTCCCTGCTTTTGAAGAAGTCCAATTGTGTGGTCCCCACACGACGAAGAAAAGAAATGTATAGTCTCCCACGATCGAGCAATAAAGGAGAGGAACCTGTCCAAGAGGCTGAATGCAATAATCAATTTGATATGATCTTCTTCTTTTTTCTTTTTGTTTTTTTCCATAATAATTGGTAACCAATTTCAACCAATCAAAAAGAAAATAAATAGAGTATTTTCAATGCTCTCCAAGTGGAAGGAAAAGATTTGAGAGAATTGAACACGACCTTCAGAGCATGGAGTTGCATAATATTGCAGATGAAATCGTTTAGTCATCAACAACGAGGACAAGCAACTGGCCGGTGAGAGACTGATGCTAATACCTTATTACATGGAGAATAAGAAAAATTGACACATCCTCATGAGAAATAATTATATGATTTTTTATTTTCTATCCACGCACAACACAAATTTTCAGTAAGTGCAAACATTTTAAGCTCATCAGATGAGCAAATCAGATTGGATAAAACATAAATTGACCCGTTTATTTCGTGTTGACTTATTTTTACATTAAGCAAGCTTATCTTTGGAAGGCTTGGAAAAGGTGGGAGAGAGAATTAGCATTGGTGTGGAAATTGGGGGAAGGTGATACTTGGGCCTTATCTCCAACCTATGAAACACAACTCATTATGAGGAGCAAAAAATGTCTTGGTCAATGTCCTTTTCTTTCAATTTTTTTATTTAATCTTTTCAAACAACTCAATAATCAGTTTTTTCACTTTTTCTCCACCCTTTTTTTTCGCGTAAATTTTTTCCACCTCCTCCATCATTTGAGGTTTCTTCTTCTTCTTTTTTCCCATTAATTTTTGTGTTATTAAAAATATAATATAATTATAGAAAAAATGTCAGATCTAGCCTAACCGTGCCTTGCATATAGCCCGCTGGCCACCCCTATTGCCGTGCAGGAATTGGATGCCCCATGGAAAGTGCCAAAGCGTCGAATAATAATAAGAAAAGGAAAGATAACAAGAGTAAGAAAAGAATAAAAGCGTCCGAGGAACAGGTACACTGACAAAAGCCAAAAAGTTGAAATTCCCCGCTTTTAAAAAAGTCCAATCGTATGGTCTCCCAAGACGAAGAAAAGAAGTGTACGGTCTCCCACGGTCGAGCAGCAGAGGAGAGGAACCTGTCCAAAGCTGAATACAATAATCACTTTGAGGTGATCTTCTTTTTTTCTCCCTAATAATTGGTAACCGATTTTAACCAGTCAAAAAGAAAATAAACATATTATTTTCGATACCCTCCAAGTGAAAAGAAAAGACCGACCAAAAAAAAAAAGTGGAAAGAAAAGATTTGAGAGAATTGAACATGACCTTCAAAGCATAGAACTGCATAATATTACAGATGAAATCGTTTTGTCATCAACAACGAGAATATGCGATCGGCCGATGAGAGACTAATGCTAATACCGTATTACATGGAGATTAAGGAAATATTGGCACATCCTCATGAATAGTAATTATATGGTTTTTTATTTTCTATCCACACACAACACGAATTTTCAACAAGTACGATATAGAAATTTTAAGCTTACCAGATGAGTGAATCGAATTGGATAAAAAATGATCCAATCTAAATTGACTCGTTTATTTCGTGTCGACTTATTTTTACATTAAGCAAGGTTATGTTTGGAAGGCTTGGAAAAGGTGGGGAGAGAGTTAGAATTGGTGTGGAAATTAGGGAAAGTGTTACTTGGACCTTTTCTCCAATATGAGGGGCAAAAAATGTCTTGGTCAGTGTCCATTCCTTTCAATTCTTTAGTTAATCTTTTCAAACAACTCAATAAACAAATTTTTACCTTTTCTCCACCCCAATTCTTTCTCCACCACATGTTTTTTCACGTAGATTTTTTCCACCTCCTCCATCATTTGAGTTTTCTTTTTTTTCCCCAATAATATTTGTATTAATAAAGAATGTGAATTTTAAAAATATAATTTAATTATAGAAAAAATTTCGGGCCTAACCTAGCCATGCTTTGCATATAGCCCGGTGACCACCCCTGCCGCCATGCAAGATTTGGATACCACCCCCCCTTCCCCCAACAACCACCATCAAACTTCGTGCCACAATCGCCAAACTCGGTGCCGTCACGGTCACTACCACCACTTGACGTAACCACAGCCACTAGAACTCTATACTTGGTCATCATGAAAAATAGTATTCACCACATCCCAATACTATCGACCAAAAAAAATATTTCTAATCACCACCATTGAAGAAGCAAGAAGCACAATCTAGAACACAAAAATCGAGAAAATGGAGGCTCTTGGTGCAAATAATAAAGAGGAATGGCCATGCCTTGAAACACAAATTCTTGCTAACAACCCTAAACCCAAAAGCGACTGTTTCAGTTTCTTGAAGTTAATTTGGTTGAATTACTGCCACTTGTTTTAAAAGTTTAAGCTGTTAGATGAATGACTGATTTATTATTTAAATATTTTAACATTCTCTTCACGATTAGTCTGGTCTTTTACCTAGTATTAAGCGTGGAAATTTAATGGGATCACTGTCGACTGTTCTAAAAGTTTAAACTGTTAGATAAACATGTGATTTATTATTTAAATATTCTAAAGTAAGTTTACAATAATGCGACTTTAGTACGAAGAGAATTTTGTCCATTGGTGCATCGCTTCCACACTATAAGTTGCCAGCTTTTGTCCCCTCCACAGCACCAATCCCCTCCATGAAGTAGCCTCTCAACCGTCCAACTTGCGCTAGAACAGAACACAGCCACCTTATAATGAATCCATAACTTCACTACTCCATAGAACGAGATCATCACTTCCCATCTTTGATTTCACCGATCAAGCTCATCCAAAGTTAGAAGGAAGATTTTGAAAGGCTGCAAACAATGGGTGACGACCGGGCTCCCGTCCACAGTGTACTCAAAGCCGAACCCCTGTTCACTGCCCGCCTGGCGCCACTCGCCGCCTCCTACAATGACCGGATCCGCCCCCTACTTGATGCGATCGACAGGCTGCGAAACCTCATGGTCATGAAGGAGGGCATCCAGCTTCCCACCATCGTCGTTGTCGGCGACCAGTCCTCAGGCAAGTCAAGCGTCCTCGAGTCCCTCGCCGGCATCAACCTGCCCCGGGGGCAGGGCATCTGCACCCGCGTCCCTCTCATCATGCGGCTCCAAGACAACCCTCACGCCGAACGCCCCGAGCTCTACCTCGAGTTCAACGGCAAAGTCGTCCACATGGACGAGGACAAAATTTCCGTGGCCATTAATGACGCCACCAACGAGATTGCGGGCCATGGGAAGGCCATATCGAACTCCCCGCTGACTCTGGTCGTCAAGAAAGACGGCGTCCCGGACTTGACCATGGTCGACTTGCCTGGAATCACGAGAGTGCCCGTGCACGGCCAGCCGGAGAACATCTACGAGCAGATCTCGGAGATGATAATGGAGTACATAAGGCCCGAGGAGAGCATCATCCTCAACGTCTTGTCCGCGACAGTTGACTTCTCCACTTGCGAGTCCATAAGGATGTCGCAAGTAAGTATACTCTAGACACGCTTGGCTCCCATATCAATTGAACGCCTGAATAGTTTTTTTTTTAACTCAAGGAAATGAGTCTATACTATGATTCGTTTTTATGTCGCAGATGGTGGACAGGACTGGCAAGAGGACTCTGGCCGTCGTCACAAAGGCCGATAAAGCTCCGGATGGCCTGCTCGAGAAGGTGACGGCGGATGATGTCAATATAGGGCTTGGCTATGTGTGTGTGAGGAACCGGATTGGTGACGAGACCTACGAAGAAGCGAGGCTGGAAGAGGCGAAGCTGTTCGACACGCACCCTCTGCTGTGCAAGATTGACAAGTCCATCGTTGGTGTGCCTGTCTTGGCACAAAAGCTGACGCAGATTCAAGCCGCCATGATGGCCAAGTGTTTGCCAGAGATCGTCAAGAAGATCAATGACAAGCTGAACGCGAATGTCGCTGAGCTTAAGAAATTGCCCAAGAATCTGTCCTCAGTCGCGGAGGCCATGACCACCTTCATGCTGATCCTGGGGTCGGCGAAGGAGTCGCTGAGGAAAATCTTGCTGAGAGGCGAGTTCGATGAGTATCCAGAAGAGAAGAACATGCACTGCACGGCCAGGCTAGTGGAGATGCTGAACCAATACTCCCATGAGCTACAACACGGCGCCGAGAATGACCCGAGGACCAACTTCCTTTCGGAGGAATTGGAGGTCTTGGAAGAGGCCAAAGGGATCTGGCTCCCGAACTTCCTCCGTCGCACCGCCTTTCTCACCCTTTTGCAGCGGAAGGTGAAGGGGATATCAAGCAAGCCACCGAGTTTTGTGGCTCGTGTTTGGGAATATATTGAGGGAGTGGTAATTCGGGTGTTGATGCGACACTGCGAGAATTATCCTCAGCTTCAGTCGTTTACAAGAAGAGCAGCGTCCAGTCTGATCAACAAGATGAAGGAGAAGGCGATGGATAGGATGATGGAATTTGTTGAAATGGAGAAGCTCACCGACTACACATGCAACCCTGAGTACACGTTGGAGTGGAACAACTTGATGTCCCGGCAGAACATATTCATGGACGCGATCAACAACGTGTCGTTGCCTAGCAACATTGTCCTCCAGGGGATTGGGGAGGTCGACGTGGGCAACCTGAGGCATCGCAAGCAGCAGATTCAGGAGGCCTTCGATCTGAAGATGAGGATTACTGCATACTGGAAAATTGTGCTGCGGAGGTTCGTCGACTCGATGGCGCTGCATCTGCGGTTCAGTGTGCATAACCTGGTGAACAACGAGATGGAGAAGGAGATTGTGGGCCAGCTGATCGGGCCAAATGGTAGCGGCAGCATGGAGAGGATGCTGGAGGAAGCGCCGTCGGTGGCAGCGAAGCGTGATAAGCTGAACAGGAGCATCAAGCTGTTGAGGGAGTCTGCGAAGGTGGTGGCCAAGATCATGGACCGGATTGCTACAGATGGTGAATACAGCGATTAGTTAGTGTTGTTGTTCTGGTGGAGTCTTTTTCTTTTTTTCTTTTTTTTTCCTTTATGAGTGCGTTAATGTTGCTGTTTTAGGAATCTGCTTCTATATGATGGTTTTACTGGTTTTTGTGCGTCTGCAAATGGGTTTTTGATGGGCTTGCAATGGTTCTATCCATGCTGTGGACATCAGAAGAAACGTGAGTGATGGACCAATCCAACCCACATTCAATTTACATGGCGCTGTCGGAAAATGATGTTGATCGACATTCCTCCGATGAGGGGCCCCGGAGAATTCGATACCCAACTCTTCCGTCCGTCGTTGTGGAAAAATTAAAATAAATTGTGATACGACGAAATGTGATGCAATACGATCTATTAGGACTCATTCGTTGAAATGCTACCGCTGACACAGTCACCAACCATGCACCATGAGAGCATTTCAAACTTGCCTAAAAGTCGTGAGCCATGATGATTCGAAAGAAAGTGGGGGTTCCAAAGTAGGAATAGATTGACGTTTGGACATCGCTTGATCAAAATCTTGAGGCACGACAAAATTCAACGTGTTATGAGTTGTTACAATTACTTCATTTTAAAGTTATTACGAAGTATTTTTTTTTTTTTCACTTATGGTGAAATGAACGCAATTATGAAGTGTTGCAACCTAAAAAATCACGAGATTATTTTTGAAGCTTCACAACTCTCATAGACCATGATAAGTTAAAATTAATTGGGTGGAAAAAGTAGGAGCCCTCCAATTCTTGGACATGGTCCGTTGATTTCTAAGAGCAAATGTATTATTTCACGATGAAAATAAACTATAGTACACCAAAATGAGATGTGTTGTGATCTGTTAAAACTTGTTTGTTGAAAAGCTCGTACCAATATATTCATTAACCTAAAACAAATGAACAAGTACAAGAGTATTTCAAATTTCCCCAACGGTCATTAACCATGATATTTTCGAGGAGGTGGACTACCAAAATAGAAATCAATAAATTATGTGTGGACATTGGTTCATCCAACTGTTGACATTGAATTTACTCTGCTACAACTGAAATAAAACTGTGCTATGACAAAATTAGATGCATTACAACTTGTTATGACTTGTTCATTGAAAAGTCATTACGGAAGATGTCATTGACTCATGACGAAACGATTGCAATTATGACCGGCTACGACGTAAAAAACCATAAAAGTACTTTTTAAATTTGTCTAGCTCTCACGAACAACGTTTTGACACCTAAACTTTGATGATCCATTCAATTAGTTGCATATAAAATTAGGGATCGGCCTTGACCCCAAACAAAAGAAAAATTAATTTGCAGTATATCGAGAGCATTTGCATTAGTAATTTGATAAGCTTATAAATTGCAATTAAATTGGACTGGTGGCAGATGGATGTCTTGGATTAAGCTAGGTTTGCTACTTTTCTATCATGATAAAAAAAAAATTTGTCACATGAATTGGAGAACTCAATTAAGAAATATTAATTTCTTGATTAAACTGAAGCAATTAGGTTATCACATTGCTAAAATTTTGGTCATATGGCAGCAAAAGGCAATCCGCATGATTCTGTAGAAAAAAAAACACACACAGAGAAATAGAGAAATATGAGAGAGAGAGAGAGAGTCCGGCCGTGTCTCCACCGTGCCTTGCCGCCGCCGCTGGTGTTACTCCGACGATTCCTGCTGATGTCAACGGCTACCTGACAACGACAACAAGCCCATGGCCGGGACCTTGCTCCGCGCGATCGGCTCCCACCATCCTCAACCCCAGTCCGATGAGGAGACCGTGGTTTCTCCTTGCATCAACCACCCGAGCAGCAACTCTTGCACCTCCGACGATCTACGATCTGCTGCTGCTGCTATACCGCGAGCCAGCACACCCCAGGGTCGCACGAACCGCCGTCCCCCATAGTTCAGAGCCAGCGAGACTCCTGCAGATTTCCCATTTAGTCCGACGGTGTCCTTGCGGCTTTGTTCGTACTCTCTCTTTTGCAGGTTCCGCCGAGGTCCAGCAAGGCCAATGTCAAGCTACTGTGATATTCGGGGGAAGAATAGGTAAACAATATCAAGCTACTGCCGTAAGCGAGCCACGCTGCGCCTCTGACCATCTAGAGTATTCCATTGCTTCGCCTAGTAGCAGGACGCCTGCGCACCACCACCGGCCCTTTGCTTGCTCGACCCCGCAAGCCGCCTTGTCCGCAATCTGAGCCGATTCCGATTTGGATTACGCCCGTTCAAATTAGGTAACAATTCCTATCCAATTCCTTCTGAATATTTTACTTCTTAATCTGGACTGATTGTTACCTAATTTGATCTTGATTGAGATTTAGGCATTTTCCAATTAGGACCTTATCGATAAGGGTTGATTTTAATTACTAATTTGTACCATAAAGATATTGGATAACTTTTTTCATTATTTCAAGTCAATTTTGTATAATTGTGGTGCCCAAAGATCGTGATAATTTTTAACTTAATCCTGGAAGGTTTATTTTTTATTTTTATATATTATCTCAATCTTTAATCTAAAATCGTTGTGGATTGCGCTTGTGAATTAGGTAAGATTTTTTATCTTCGATTTAGGTAATTACCATGTTTTAAAATATAAAAAATTCACAAAAGATTGCACTGCATATTATATATTCCTAATTAAATTAAAATACATATTTAGATAATATCTGGGTTAGATAACATCTTTGAATTGAATTGCACATAAGAGTGAAAATAAAAAGGAAAAAATAAAATAAATTTCAAAAATTATTTAAAAAAATGTCCATATCAATGCCGGTTTTGCCATGTATGCTGGCCGACGTCCAAATTAGTAATATTTAGCCAAAATTAACTGGAAATACTAAATTATTACTAAGATCAAAATGTTTAAAATTAAATTGACGTAATAAAAAAATTTAATACTAAATTGGTTCAACAATTTTGAGACACTTTTTCCAAGTGAATTTTGTACAAAAAAAAAAGAATTGTTCCATTGGTTCTAAACCAAACCCCTCCATAAGATATTAATTTAAATATCATGTGAGCATTTGAAATTTTCTAAATTGTCATGATCGATTATAATATAAAGAAGTGGATGACCAAAATAGGAATTGGTGACCGATGCTTAGATATCGTTTATCAATCTCTTTGAGATATAATGTGCTATAACCCAATTGAACCGTGGCACAATAATATTAACTGTATTATGACTTGCTATGACTAGCTTATCGAAAAGGCACTATGAAAGATTTTGTTTGACTTATCATAAAATGATTGCAATTACAATGTATTACAACCTAAAAAACCACAACAGTATTTTCTAATTTGTGCAATCCTCATCAATTATGATAAGTTCAAATTAATTGAGTGGAAAAAAGGTAGGAACCAGTTAATCAATACTTAGACATCGTTGACTAAATTCTAGAATTCAATCCATCGTTTCGCGACAAACATAAACACGGTCTGACAAAATGAGATGTATTACGACTTATGCTCGTGCATTGAGAAAATACTAGGAGAGCTTTCATTGATTTATGACAAGACGAATGGAATTATAAGGTATTACGATCTTAAATATAGTGAGCATCTCAAATTTTCGCAACCATCATAGAAATATGCAAGTGGTCGACCAATACATGAATTGGCCATTGATATATCGGTCACTTGTGTCGAATTTATTGGGCCACAACCAAAATAAACTATGGTGTGAAAAAATTAGATGTATTATGACTTGTTAAAACTGATTTTTAAAAAAGTTATTAGGATATATTTCACTGACCGTTGAGACAATGACTCCAGTTACAACAGCAAAAACCAAAAAATATTTTTCAAATTTCAGCAAACTCTCATAAACTCGGTTCAAACTGAGTGGGTGGAACAAAGTAGGACCAAGTCGACCAATCCTTACACATGAAACGATTGATCCCCGAGAGACATAAATAAATTGTGACACGACATGATCATCGAAAAGTTATGAAGAAATTTTCATTAGCATTCGACAAAATGAAACGAACGTGATTATGATGTGTTACGACCTCAAATAACTTTAAGAGTTTCTAAAAAATTTTCCTTAGTTATCCCAAACCATGGGAATTCCAAAGCAAGTGGGCGATTAAAATAGGGATCGGCGGCTTATGCTTGTACGTACCTAGACATGGATTTAATTACGATGCATTATGATCTTAATCTCAAAATGACTAATTACCACATTTAAGTCACGCTTTTGAAATCTAACAAGTATGGAACCAGCCCAAATCCTCATTGCTTCTAATTATTTATTGTTTTCTTAATTTTTTTTTTCAAAAACTCTACAATTTTGGGTTAGAAGCCTTTCGTTTTAAAAACTTTTTTATATTTTTTTTTCAAGAGCCGAAAGTGCCAAAGCGTCAAATAATAATAAAAAAAATAGAAGATTAAGAAAAGAATAAAAGCATCCGAGGAAAAGGCGCACTGACGAGAGCCAAAGAAGTCGAAATTCCCTGCTTTTGAAGAAGTCCAATCGCAGGGTCCCCCCACGACGAAGAAAAGAAATGTACGGTCTCCCACGGTCGAGCAGCAGAGGAGAGGAACCTGTCGAAGAGGCTGAATGCAATAATCAATTTGATATGATCTTCTTCTTTTTTTCTTATTGTTTTTTTCCATAATAATTGGTAACCAATTTCAACCAATCAAAAAGAAAATAAATAGAGTATTTTCAATGCCCTCCAAGTGGAAGGAAAAGATTTGAGAGAATTGAACACAATCTTCAGAGTACGGAGTTGCATAATATTGCAGATAAAATCGTTTTGTCATCAACGACGAGGACAGGCAGCCGGCCGATGGAGAGGATGCTGGAGGAAGCGCCGTCGGTGGCAGCGAAGCGTGATAAGCTGAACAGGAGCATCAAGCTGTTGAGGGAGTCTGCGAAGGTGGTGGCCAAGATCATGGACCGGATTGCTACAGATGGTGAATACAGCGATTAGTTAGTGTTGTTGTTCTGGTGGACTCTTTTTTTTTTTTTTTCCTTTATGAGTGCGTTAATGTTGCTGTTCTAGGAATCTGCTTCTATATGATGGTTTTACTGGTTTTTGTGTGTCTGCAAATGGGTTTTTGATGGGCTTGCAATGGTTCTATCCATGCTGTGGGCATCAGAAGAAACGTGAGTGATGGACCAATCCAACCCACATTCAATTTACATGGCGCTGTCGGAAAATGATGTTGATCGACATTCCTCCGATGAGGGGCCCCAGAGAATTCGATACCCAACTCTTCCGTCCGTCGTTGTGGAAAAATTAAAATAAATTGTGATACGACGAAATGAGATGCAATACGATCTATTAGGACTCATTCCTTGAAATGCTACCGCTGACGCAGTCACCAACCATGCACCATGAGAGCATTTCAAACTTGCCTAAAAGTCGTGAGCCATGATGATTCGAAAGAAAGTGGGGTACCAAAGTAGGAATAGATTGATGTTTGGACATCGCTTGATCAAAATCTTGAGGCCGAATTTGTTTTGTAAGGACTTATAAAAATTGCGGCACGACAAAATTCGATGTGTTATGAGTTGTTATAATTAGTTCATTTTAAAGTCATTACGAAGTATTTTTTTTTTCACTTATGATGAAATGAATGCAATTATAAAGTGTTGTGACCTAAAAAATCACGAGATTATTTTTGAAGTTCCGCAACTCTCACAAACCATGATAAGTTAAAATTAATTGGGTGGAAAAAGTAGGAGCCCTCCAATTCTTGGACACGGTCCATTGATTTCTTAGAGCAAATGTATTATTTCACGATGAAAATAAACTATAGTACACCAAAATGAGATGTGTTGCGAGCTGTTAAAACTTGTTTATTGAAAAGCTCGTACTAGTATATTCATTAACCTACAACAAATGAACAACTACAAGAGTATTTCAAATTTCCCCAACGGTCATTAACCATGATATTTTCGAGGAGGTGGACTACCAAAATAGAAATCAATAAATTATGTGTGGACATTGGTTCATCCAACTGTTGACATTGAATTTACTCTGCTACAATTGAAACAAAACTGTGGTATGACAAAATTAGATACATCACAACTTGTTATGACTTGTTCATTGAAAAGTCATTATGAAAGATGTCATTGACTCATGACGAAACGATTGCCAAAATGACGGGTTACGACATAAAAACTATAGAAGTACTTTCTAAATTTGTCTAGCTCTCACGAATAACGTTTTAACACCTAAATTTTGATGATCCATTTAATTAGTTGCATATAAAATTAGGGATCTGCCTTGACCCCAAACAAAAGAAAATTTAATTTGCAGTATACTGAGAGCGTTTGCATTAGTAATTTGATAAATGCCGTTAAATTGTACTGGTGGCAGATGGATGATCTTGGATTAAGCTAGGCTTGCTACTTTTCTATTATGATAAAAAAAAATTGTCACATGAATTGGAGCACTCAATTAAGAAATATTATTTTTTTTATTAAACTTGAGAAGCAATTAGGTTATCACATTGCTAAAATTTTGGTCATATGGCAGCAAAAGGCAATCCGCATGATTCTCCAAGATTAGCGTATCTACTCATGCAATACGAGGAAAACAATATTAAATAAAAAAAGAAAAGAGAGAGGACAAAGACGTGGGCATTTTTCAGAGTGAGAGAGCACTGTAGAAAAAAAACACACAGAGAGAAATAGAGAAATATGAGAGAATGAGAGAGAGAGAGAGAGAGTCCGGCCGTGTCTCCATCGTGCCTTGCCGCTGCCGCTGGTGTTACTCCGACGATTCCTGCTGATGTCAACGGCTACCCGACAACGACAACAAGCCCATGGCCGGGACCTTGCTCCACGCGATCGGTTCCCACCATCCTCAACCCCAGTCCGATGAGGAGACCGCGGTTTCTCCTTGCATCAACCACCCAAGCAGCAACTCTTGCACCTCTGACGATCTACGATCTGCTGCTGCTGCTGCTGCTATACCGCGAGCCAGCACACCCCAGGGTCTCCCGAACCGCCGTCCCCCATAGTTCAGAGCCAGTGAGACTCCTGCAGATTTCCCATCTAGTCCGACGGTGTCCTTGCGGCTTTGTTTTCTTTTCTTTTTTTGATGACCGAGGAATCGCCGGATATCACCCTTTGGGGATCACACGACCCTCCGGTGCTTGGTAGCACCATCGGGCCTCACCGCAAGCCGCTATTTAGACATAAAACCTCGGAGGGCTGCCCAGTAATCCACCCCTGGGACCCCCACTTAAGTCATGGAATGCAACGAGAGGGTTCGAACTCTCGACCTCGGCGATGAGGGAGAACACTCACACCATCTGCGCTGCCCATGGGTGGGTGTCCTTGCGGCTTTGTTCGTACTCTCTCTTTTGTAGGTTCTGCCGAGGTCCAGCAAGGCCAATGTCAAGCTACTGTGATATTCGAGGGAAGAATAGGTAAACAATATCAAGCTACTGCCGTAAGAGAGCCACACCGCGCCTCTCACCATCTAGGGTGCAACATTCCTGTTGGAAGATATGCGATCATGTGCAATATTCTTTAGGATTTAGATTGATATGGCAGATCAATTAATATAAGTCTATTTTCGGAATTGATTTTGTAATATTCTTTATTTCCATTTTCTTGTACATGCCTAGTGCTATAATTGTAGAGCATTGTACATTATTGATACAGAGAATAGAATATACAAAATTTTCCCTACGTTTTTCCTTGTTCCTCCTTGCTTTCTTACATGGTATCAGAGCGGGCTTCGCTTCTGATTCAGCTTCCGCACCTCTCCTCCTTGATTGCCTGCCGTTTTTTCTTAAGAACATGCTAACCTGCAAAACAACGTTAGCACTCCGGCGTAGGAATCGGTTTCTGAGGAAAAAGAGCAAGTAAAGAAAAGGAACATCTTACCGTCACCATGGCAGAAGATCCACCACCTTCAACTGGAATGCGTATCACAAAAGAAGAAACTCAAAACTCTACTGTGAACTTACCTACTGAAGCCGCCAGATTCCAAGTCTAACCAAATGCGGGTTTTTTTCCATGGCAGCCCGGTCTGGGGCAACCCATTCCGGGCCAATCCACATCGGGTCAGGCCATGGCGGGTCAATCATACCAATGGGTACCCATTCCCGTTCAACCCAGCCCATGGTATTACGGGCCAAGCCCAAGTACTCCATGGCCCGGACTCCAAATTTCCGAAGGCAATACCTAGCCCGATAATGGCTCGCCAACCATAGGCGAGGCAAGCACAGATACCGGGTCTGGAAATCAAGATGCGGGATTATCCAATGGGTCGCTTAACCCGGGTTTGGGTTCAAATACCTACTCAACAATAAGACCTGGATTCTTGTCGTACCCTCTCTTAGTCGTTTTCGGCCGGCCAGAACTTGGTGACCCATTGTACGTATCTACCGCCGATGGACCGGAGATACGACTTATCAATCAACAACTAAGGGGATCTGAGAACTACTCAACCTGGGCTCAAGAATTTCGTCGAGCCCTTGTTACTAAAGATAAAGAAGGGTTTATCGATGGATCTATTCCCGTTCTGACAGACGAGAGGATGGCGAGACAATGGAAGAAGTGTAATCAACTAGTAAGAACGTGGATTGGGAACTGCATCAGCCTAGAAATTGCAGCCGGACTTCCTCCCACAGAAGATTCGAAGAGGATGTGGGACAATATACGGGAAATGTATGGAAAATTGGATTGTGCCAAAAAATTTTCCTTGACCCAAGCACTTTCCGAACTAAAACAGGGGAATATGAGCATCACAACCATTTTAAACAAGTTATCAGCTCTCTGGAACGAGCTGGAGGCAGCAGAGGAGAAACTCGAAGGGCCCGAGACTACTTTGCAGCAGTACAAGGGGATACGGGACAGAGAGAAGGTTACCCGTTTCTTGCTCATTCTAAACTACTCTTACCTGACATTCAAATCTCAAATCTTAGCCATGGATCCCATGCCATCGCTCGGCCGTATTTTCCAGTTGGCCGTTCAGGAAGAGAGTCAGAGACTCACAGCAACGGAGCATGCGAGAGGAGCAGAGACGCTGGATTTGGCTGCTCGCGGGACGCTGGCCTTGGCTGCTCGCCGTGAGAAGGGAGACCGAAACCAGAAGACTCCAGAACAAGGGATGCAGCCAGAAGAGCTAGGGTTTGGGACAGCTTCACATGTCTTTAAGGTGCCTGAGATGGACAGCCCAAATCGTTAGGCGCAATCGGACGACTGGAAAGCGCCCGATTCTTCATTAGGATCGAACAGTGGGCACGCGGCTATTTTTAAGGGATCCAACGGTCCATAATTTTCCACAAGTTCAAAGGCATATGGGCAAAATTTAAAAGGGAAAAATAAGTTATTTTGTGAATACTGCAGGCGACCCCACCACACCATTAATAATTGCTGGAAATTGCACGGCAAACCTGGTGAAAAAAGAAAACGGGGGAAGGAATCTTCGGTAGCAACTTATCAAACCTCAGGTTCAAATATTGATTAGCCTATCACTCAAGGGCAGTATCAGGAACTTATGCAGGCATTGCAAAAAATGGACATTTCCAACAAAGGAAGTAGCTTCTCAGGTATTTCTAATTGCCTGATAAATTCTATTTCCCGAAATTCTTGGATAATCGACTCAAGGGCTAGTGATCATATTGTTTGTGATAAGGGCTTCTTTTCCGTTATTCATGAAAATTTAAGTATTCTTGTTTTTGTAAGATTGCCAAATGGTAGCATTACCTATGTGACCACTACAGGAATTGTGAACCTTAGCCCTCAAATAACCCTAAGAAATGTCCTCTATGTGCCAGATTTCCAGTTCAATCTGATTTCGGTGTCTAGAGCTTGCAAGGAAAACTCTTGTCGAATTTTATTCAATGCTGATATTTGTTTCTTTCAGGCCCTTTCAACTGGGAAATTGATGGGCTTGGTAATATTTCCGTTTGGACTATTTTTCTGGACTAGCATTCCAAGAACTTTAGATTTATCTCAAGTTTCCTTCAATAAGCAATCATTGTGTAATGTCACTACCATTGATAAAAATTTCCTTTTGCATTCTAGAATGTGCCACAGTGTCTTGTTTCCTTATTCTCAATGTCATATCTATCCTTTTGTAAAACAATCACGTGCACCCTTTCCAGTTAGCATGAGTCGTTCCACTAGTGCTTTCTCGCTTATTCATGTTGATGTATGGGGACCATATCATACACCAATCATGATGGATCAAGATATTTTCTTACTTTTTGTTGACGACCATTCCCGAGCAATATGGATCTTCCTCATGCAAACTAAGGGTCAATCTCTATCCCACTTAAAGGAATTTATTTCTTTATCAAGGACCCAATTTGGAAAGACTGTCTAGTGGATTAGGACAGATAATGGAAGAGAATTTTTCAACCATGAATGCGCATCATTATTTTCATCCCATGGCATCTTGCATGAAAGTTCGTGCACATACACTCCACAACAAAATGGAGTAGTGGAAAGAAAGCATCGACATATTCTGGAAGTGGCACGTGCCTTGAAGTTTCAGGCTTCTATTCCAAATAATTTTTGGGGAGAGTGCATGCTCATGGCAGTGTACTTAATTAATTGGATGCCAACGAAGGTGTTTAATGGTCGAAGCCCTTTCAAAGTCCTTTTCCGAAAGAAGCCAAAATTGGATCACCTAAGAATATTTATGGAACGTCTTTTAAATGAAACATCTTTCCCACTCTAAACTTTTTATGGAACGTCCCCCTTAAGAGGAACCAATGGAGAAATATTTATCAAGTCCACTATTGTTCTCATCGTTTCACTCCAGAATGACTTAGTCAACCTCGATTGAAAGAGCATATACCGAATCCGATCATTAATTGTCCGATTCATTCTCTTCACCACTCCATTCTGTTGTGATGTTTTCGGAACAATTTTATCAAACTTGATACCATAATCCCTGCAATAATGTTCAAACGAGCCTCTATATCACCATCATTGTCAGTTCGAACGCATTTTAATTTCTTCTCAGTTTCTCTTTCTATGTTAATATGAAATTATTTGAAAGTAGCAAGAACTTAGTCTTTAGATTTCAAAACAACAGCCTACACTTTTCTAAAGTAGTCATAAATAATGTCATAAAGTATAATGCACCGCCAAGGGTTCTAGCATTCATGTAGCAAACATCAGTGTGAACTAAATCAAATACATTTGATTTTTTATGTAGAAATGAACTATGAAATGAGAATCTATATTGCTTAACTGTTAGGTAGTGAGTACAATCCTTTAAATTTCTCTCCATCAACAATAGAAAATTCTTTCTAGCAGGAGTGTCAATTCTCTTCTCGCTGAGATGACCAAGTCTTGTATGCTATAGATCAATTGAAGAATCCTCTATTGCATTTATCTCTTCCTTGATCAACTTAGATTGCATGGTGTAGAGAGTGCATGTCTTCTCGTCCTTAGCCGCTATCATGGAACATTTAGTTAATTTCCATTTGCTGTCATAGAAGGAATTTTAGTAATGATCATCATCATCTAAAGCACCTGTGGAGATCAAGTAAAGTTCAAAATCCAAAACATGTCTCATATTTTTTAGAAGCAAATAACATCCCACATCGGTCTCCAAGTAAACATCTCCCATGTCGATAACCTTAGAAACACTACTATGTCCCATCCTAACATAACCAAAATCATTACTACAATAAGTAGGGGTGAGCACGGTTCCCTGGTAGAACCGGGAACCGGAGAACCGAATCGGAGGGTCCGGTTCGGTTCCCGGTTCCAAAGAGACCGGTTCCAGTTCCCGGTTCCATTTTTCTGGGAACCGGAACTGGAACCGGTCATAATTCTAAAAAAAAAAACCCTAGCTTCTCCCTACATGATTTCCCCCCTCTGTCGATTCTTTCCCCCTTCCCCTTTCTTTTTCTCTCTCTCTGTCTCTTTCTTTTCTCCCCTTTTCCCTCCTCACGTCACTTCCTGCCCCCCCAACTTTTTTCTTTTCTTCTCTCTCTCTCTCTCTTCTCTTTCCCCTTCTCTCGGCCGAAACCCCACCCCTTCTTCTTCTTCCTTCCTTCCTCTTGCTGGCTGCTGCTTCACCCACCACCACACCGCCGCCCCACGCCTTACTCACCACCACCTCTTGGCCACCGAACCACCACCACCCACCGCTCGTCCGACGAGCCGACTCGCTGTTGAGCCCGACAAGCTGTCACGCTGTCTGTGCCATCCCTCTCCGCCGTGAGCCACCGCTGCCGTACCCAAGCCACCGTCACCACCTCTTGCCGCAGCTCGCTCGGCCATCCGGGCCGTTGTTGCTCTGAACCGCCACCCCCTCCGCCAGAACCGAGCTCTTCCCCCCTTGGCCATGGGTTGAGCCGCGACCGCCGCCGTCTTCGCCGCGTCGTCCGTGCCGCTATTGGTGCCGTGAGACTCGTGCTCGCCTCGCCGCTCAGCCGCTTGCCGTCGACGCCGCCGCCGTTGGACGCCTCTCGTCCCCCCGGTGGAGGCTGCTCGCTCGCCCAACCGCCCCGACGCAGCTCACTGCTCGCCTAGCACCCCAATAAGCCTTAACTCCACACCCTTTAGCCTCCGCCTCCACCTCCAACTCCAGCTCAATCGCACCCTCACTCTCTCTCTCCTTCCGTCTATCCGGTTGAGGGCGACGCGGGACACCCTTGGAGACTCCGGCGGGGCCTACCGGCTGATCGACGATGAGACGGTAGGTTTTCCTCCACATTTTTGCTCTTTTTTAGTTTTCAAAATAGCTTTTGCTCCGCATTTTTGCTCAAGTGACAGATTGCTCCTTTGCCTAACTAAGATGAGCAATACTGACAGTTGCTCAACCTTCATTTCAAAATTTGGAAAAAATGAAGATTGCAGAAAGATGCTCTGTTACTCGGTTCTGTTGGGGTTTACTGGTTCCATTGGGTTGAATAGTTGATTGTCAGGCTGTTTCTTTTGCAAGGCCTCCTAAAGGTAGCGTGGGAATCTTATGCTTCGCGTGCACGAGCTGCAGGTACTTGGCCTTGGCGAACCTGGCCAACGGCGAGCCTGGGTTCCGCGCGATGAAGCTCGGGGGGCTGACGGACTTGAGCTTCTTGAACTGGTCGAAGAAGGCTTGGGGAGTGCACTCCTCGATGGACGACGACTCGTTCATGAGCGCGAAGTTGGGGAAGTTGAAGCCCTTAAAGATCGATCTGGCCACGAACGATTCGATGGCGAAGTGCAAAAGAAGCCCCAAATCAGATCTCTCGACCAGTTCAGTGTTCACAATTTCCCTTCATTCTAATATGACCTTAGGAAATCTATGTATTTTTTTTTTCTGAAACTCTTTTATGCATGCCAATGAGACTGTTTGAATGATATTTTACTAGATATTATATATACATATATTTTCAACAAGTATGAGTAATTTCATTGGATTTGCTCTCCTACTTGTTGGAATTTGACCTGCACTTGTCGATCCTGATCTACACCCTTCATGATAGGATTCTTTGGAGCTCGCTTGGTCCATAGGGGATTACAAGAATGCCTTGATTAAATCCAAATTCCCGTTCTGCAGCATCTAATAACTTGAGAAACGGAGGATGGCTGAAATATCTTAATGCAACAAAGAACTTCCTGGGCTCGCCACGTCCTATCGTGATGACAGAGAAGTAGTCTTTAATTTTGGCCATTCTATCATTTCCCTTGATGGTGTTGCAGTATCTCACGGCCATCTGCAGAGATAGAGGAAAACCTTCTGGAGTTGTTTCACTGCCTTTTCTAGACTGAGAAAAGAGCTATTTTTCCTCTAAAGCTTTGCTCTCTTCCTTGTGATCGATGTGCATTTTTTTCCCCGTCTTTCACCGACCATGTTAGATCTTGGCACTGGTATGTTTGCTAAGATGTGGGAAGTTACCGTAGAGTATGCGTGTACGTTATAATTCAAATCTGAAAATGAAAAAAAAAAAAAAAAAAAAAAGAACCTGTTGGAACCTGGAACCGACCCTGGAACCTATGACAGGGTAGGTTCCAGGTTCTTGATTCTAACGGGTAGGTTCCAGATTTCAAATTTTTTGGAACCTGTACCCGAGGGTAGGTTCCAGGTTCCAGACGGAACCGAACCGGAACCTGGAACCACTCACCCCTAACGATAAGATGCAAAGTAGTCATGCCGTGAGATCACACGAAATGAATTTGCAAAATCAACAACCCGGCTAGAGTCTTGGCATGTAAGGTTTACATAACCATCTTCACATATGAACACAATATTACCATCGGATGCAACCGCTACTATAACCTGTTTCTTTTTTTTTTATTTCAATCTCCATTTTTATCATGGAATTTATCTCACTTTAGTAATCAACACTTTTTGGCATAATGTCCTATCTCACCATCAATTGTAACACTTCAAACTTCTCATCCGCCTTGATTTCGACATTCCTCTTGACTTGCCCCTATTGTCATTATATTGAAACTTTATTGATTGACTTCTCATCCTATTTTCTATGACAAGAGCCTTCGATTTAGAAGCATGATTCAAGGCTTTTCTCCTTATTTCTTCATTGAACAAGCTTTTTTTAACCATGCTAACATAAAGCACACCATAAGGAGTTGAATGGTTTAATATCACAACCAAGGTGTCCTAACTATTGGAAGAGTACTAAGTAATAAACATGATCACAACTCATCATCAAGGTCAATCTCAAAATTTGTCAATTAATTTACAACATCTTGAAATTCACTCAAGTGTACCGACATGCTACTTCCCTCCTTCTCAAATTCACTCAAGTGTTCCAACACCATAAGGAGCTTTATTTTGTGGAGTTCTCTTCTAATAGAGATCTTATAATTTCTTCCACAAGTGTCCACTTTCGTCTCTTGAGCAACATGATGAAACACACTATCGTCAATCCATTGTTGAATAAACCTAATCATTTTCTGATTCATTCGTTGCCATTCTTTGTTTTCCTTATCTCGTTTAGCCTCATCACCTTCAAAGGGATCAAACAAATTTCGCAATATAACATGTCTTCCATCTTAGGCTTCCAAATAAAGTAATTTGAGGCATTTAACTTAAACATTGTGCTACTTCCTCCATTAATCACTAAAATCTCAATGCTAGCTCTGATATCACTTTATTAGGAAGAACTGAGGTAACAATTCACTAAAAATTAAACCCAATTCAAGATCAATTTCTCCTCTAAAACTAAACCAAGCGAAATCGACTTAACCTCAGCAACAACTAGCCAATATTAACTTGCAAGAAGTAAATATAATGCCGAAATGATAAGAAGATAAACCCACAAACAACACCAATATTTTACATAAAAAGCCAATACAGCAAAAATTACTGACCGTCGAAAAACTTCCATTAATCATTAAGAATAGTATGATACACAAAGTGTTCTTCTCTAGTCACATACTAGAGAAGACCGAAACCGATAAATTCATAACCTTTAGTCTCACGAACAATATACTCAAATTTAAGCCATCCGTCAATATTCGAATCGGAGCACAAAACTTTGCCTCTTTTTTTCTTCTTGGCTTCCTCTCGGAGAGACCCTTTCTCTCGGTGTACTCTCTATTTTTCTCTTTCCTCTTGTTCTCTACTCCACGAACGAAGCAACCACTTGCTTTTTCTTCTTTTCGCTTTTTCACCTTTTGACTTTTTATTTTTATTTTCATGTTAATGTCAGCTGGGCCCACAGCGGACCCAGCCAAGACGCTAAACCAAAACCCCCCATCAAATATTAATATATGCAACTTCTCGTAGAAGTTATTCACCTCTGACTCATACAAAATGAAACCATAACTTACCATCTTTTATTTCACCGATCAAACTCATCCAAAACAAAACAAAACAAAAATATCGAGAGTGAGTGCAAAGATGGCTGGCGACCTGGCTCATGTTCGCTGTGGACCCCAACCCGAACCCCTGTCCGTCGCCCACGCGCCGCCGCTCACCGCCTTCTACAATGACCAGATACGGCCCCAGCTCGATGCAATCGACAGGCTCCGAAACCTCATGGTCATGAAGGAGGGCATCCAGCTCCCCACCATCGTCGTCATTGGCGACCAGTACTCCGGCAAGTCAAGCGTCCTCGAGTCCCTTGCTGGCATCAACTTGCCGCGGGGGCAGGGCATTTGCACGCGCGTCCCAGTCATCATGCGACTCCAAGACAGCCCTGACGCCGATCGCCCTGAGCTCTACCTCGACTTCAACGGCAAAGTTGTCCACACCGACGAGGGGCACTTCTCTGAGGCCATTAATGCTGCCACCGACAAGATCGCTGGCCATGGGAAGGGCATATCGAACTCCCTGCTGAATCTGGTCATCAAGAACGACGGCATCCCGGACTTGACCTTGGTCGACTTGCCTGAAATCACAAGAGGGCCCGTGCCCGGCCAGCCCAAGAACATCTATGAGCAGATCTCGGACATGATCATGGAGTACATAAGGCCTGAGGAGAGCATCATCCTCAATGTCTTGTCCGCGACCGTGGACTTCTCCACTTGCGAGTCCACAAGGATGTCGCAAGTATGCTCTAGACACGCTTTGCTCCCACACCAATTGATAACTCAAATAATTAAATTAACTCTAGGAAATGACTCCGTATGGTAATTCGTTTTTATGTCGCAGATGGTGGACAAGACCGGTGAGAGAACTCTGGCCGTCGTTACAGATGCTGATAAAGTTCCGGAGGGCTTGCTTGAGAAGCTTATGGCCGATGATGTCAATATAGGGCTTGGTTATGTGTGCGTGAGGAGCAGGGCTGGTGACGAGACCTACGAAGAAGCGAGTCTGGAAGAGGCGAAGCTGTTCGCTGTACACCCTCAGCTGTGCAAGATTGACAAGTCCATCGTTGGTGTGCCTGTCTTGGCACAAAAGCTTATGCAGATTCAAGCCAACATCATGGTCAAGTCTTTACCCAAGATCATCAAGAACATCAATGACAAGCTGAACGCCAATGTCGCCGAGCTTACAAGGATGCCCAAGAATCTGTCCTCGATTGAGGAGGCCATAATGGCCTTTATGCAGATCATGGGGTCGGCGAAGGAGTCGCTGAGGAAAGTCCTGCTGAGTGGCGAGTTCGATGAGTACCCAGATGACAAGGACATGCACTGCACGACCAAGCTGGTGGGGATGCTCAACCACTGCGCCGATGAGCTCCAAAACTGCATCGAAAACGACCTGAGGACTAACTTCTTGTTGGAGGAAATTCAGGTCTTGGAAGAGGCCAAAGGGATCGGGCTCCCAGACTTCCTCCCTCGCTCCGCTTTTCTCATCCTTTTGCAGCGGAAGTTGAATGGCATATTAAGCAAGCAGACGAGTTTTGGGGTTCGTGTTTGGGACTACATCGAGGGAGTTATGATTCAGGTCTTGATGCGACACACAGAGAATTATCCTCAACTGCAGTCGTCGACGAGAAGAGCGGTGTCCAATCTGATTAACAAGATGAAGGGGAAGACGATGAACGAGATGATGAGGATTGTTGAAATGGAGAAGCTCACTGAGTACACTTGCAACCCTGAGTACCTGTTGCAGCGGAACAAGTTGATGACCCAGCAAGGCAAGTTTATGGAGGGGATCAGCCAATCTTGGAGGTATAGTTACAAGATTTACCTCGAGGGAATTGGGGAGGTCAACGTGGCCCATCTGACGGAACACAAGCAGCTGGTTCAGGAGGCGTTCGATCTGAGGATGAGGTTGATCGCGTACTGGAAGATTGTCCTGAGGAGGTTTGTCGACTCGATGGCACTGCATCTGCGGCTCATCATGCACAACTTGGTGAAAAAGGAGATGGAGAAGGAGATTGGGGCAGAGCTGATCGGGCCAAATCGCGGCGGCCGCATCAATAGGATGCTGGAGGAAGTGCCGGAGGTGGCGGCAAAGCGCGAGAAGCTGAACAGGAGCATCAAGCTGTTGAGGGAGTCTGCAGACGTGGTGGCCAAGTTCATGGACCGGATTGCTACTAATGGTGACAACAATAATTAATTGGTGTTGTCGTTCTAGTGGATTTTCTTTTTATTTTTATTTTTATGAGTGCGTTCCTGTTTGTTTAGTTGGTTTTGTGTAGGATCAAACTGGACTTCAATTCTTGTTCCAAAAAAAAAAAAAAACTGGACTTCAATTAGCTTCTAATGACTCGGTGTTTTTTTCAGGGGAAGGGAAAATGACCTTAGAGAAAATGACACCTAAAATCTTAACTACCTCGTTTCATCATAAAAAAAAAAATTTTAATAAAATTAATAGAATTAAAATTTAAAATTTAGGACCAACCTCAATCTCTAAACAAAAATATCATCAGCGTACACATAATATTTAGATTCTAGGTTGTATTTTAGGACCTACCTCAGGAGATGATATCGATGAGTAGTCCAAAGAGATATTCATGATCAAAGAGACGAGATGAGCTTAAGACTTAGAATTCCAACATAGTCCGACGACCCTCACCAACCCTCAATAAAAAAACAAAAGTAAAAAAGAAAAAAGAAAAAAAAAACCAAAATAATTTATAAGAAATTTAAAAAAAGATCAGGTCAATGTCATCCGTCCCACATGAGATGGTCGGTGTCTACGTCAGCAATTTTCAACCAAAAATTGATCGAATGAATTCAATTGGCAAAATGTAAAAGTATTTATGACTCAATTTGCATAATTGATAGATTCATGATTAAATTGATACAAATATAATAGGTTGATGACTTTTTTTAAAAGAATGGGGCACTACATAGTCATCGGTCGGCAACACTGAAGGTGACAGATGGGGCACTACGTCCATTTGTGTGAAAGGAGGTGGGTCAACTTTGACGACAGCGCGGGACAGACCAATTCTAATGATTACACCACTGTGAAGCGAAAGAACGGCAAAGAGCTTGCTCTTTATTATTGTTAACAGAAAAAAAAAAGCCTATTTATTCAACGAAGACTTGATCGGTAGAGGCCAGCTAAAGGGACGATGGAGGCAAAAAATTGCTAAGTATTGGGAGCGGTTAGTCGACAAAAAAGGGTTGCTCGATAGGAAAATCTGGTTTGAGTCAATGGAGGTATTAGGGAAGATGGTTGTATTAAAATAAGTAGTCAACAATGAGAGACCAACTCAATCAATTAAGGAGATATGCACAATGTAACTGTCAAGAAGAAACGATATGATTGCCAAGTAGTGGAGCCGATCGTTAAAAAAGTAACAATCAAGAAAGCAGAGGCGATGGGATCGCTGAAGTTGTGGAAGAGATATAATAGTCAAGTTATGCAGATGACAATTTTGGGGATTAACCATTTGTGAATAAGGATTGCTAAATTTTAGGAGTCGTAATTATAAATGCTTGATTTGTAGTTAGAACAAAGGACAGCCACCACTCCAAGAGCGCATTCAATTTCATCTTCATCGCACTTTTTCCAATACTAGGTACGAGTGTTGGAACTTTCGTATTACCTTTCCATTTACATTCTTGTCCAAGAAACAAAAGACCATTCGCAATCCCTGCATTACTTTTCCATTTACATTCTTGTCCAAGAAACAAAAGACCATTCGCAATCCCCATCGGCTCGTATCTACCAGTCCACACTCCTAAGGTATTTCATCATTTCCAGTGACACAACTTCAAGAGACATAACAAAAAATGAACATAGTACTACCCTAAGTTGCATAAAATCGAACAAAAGAAGGAGATGCTTCACTTGGCTCAATAGTTGACATCGAAGTCCGCGAAGTGAGACGAGCGCGAGGGGAGGATGTGGAATTAGTTGGCCTACTGCTATCTCATCCTTTGCCGGGTTTGCACCTTGTACTTGTGTCACCGACCAAATTCTTCCATACCTTTGTCAGCTGAAGAGGGGAGTTTTGTGGCATCAAAGCGAAGAGCGATTGTTGTAGAGAAGATGATAAAATTGGTTTGTAAATGTGGTATCGGGGTGTTTGTGCTGGGAGTCTTAAAGTGAAATGAATACCATTTTAGAGGACCTCTTGAGGCGGGGTTGGCCAAAACTAGTTATTGTACTCAACTCTTCTATATGTCTTGCTCGAGACATTAGGTGCTTGAGTCAATTGGTACAATCCGGTGTGAGGATGCGATTTGGCATACCATTCTTAGGGACAATCTTTAGAAAGAAGGCTGGCATGATGTTCTCGGTTCACCAGACACCACACGGACTGTTCCACAGCCAAGAAACTATTGGCCCGTGATACTTGCTCGTGCTGTGCGTGCATGTGTGCATGTGTGAACATCCTTGCCGTGTTCTCCGCTTCAGTGGAATCCGTGTATTGAACGTGCATGCATGAATCTCCTCTGTTCTCTCGTTTATTCACATCTTCAAAATCTCTTGCCGATTGGCTCTATCTTCAATCATATATCTCCTGTTTGACCGAATGAGTATCGGTCGTGTGTACGCAAGTGTCTCCTCCCGATTCAGCCTTGTATTACCTTTCTTTCATCCGAAAATTCTCCGTGCTGATATTGCGAAGTTATGCATCCATACGATGGAAACAATTCTCATTTTTCTTATCTGATTTTCGGCCGAGCAAGTATTTTCTTTAGTAGAGAATGTCCCCAACTATTAAGGGATAATATGACAAGAGAGTTGAGGGTTCCTGAGCTTGATCGGACTGGCAAATACCTTGGGATCCCTTCTGACTGGGGAGCATAAAAAAGGCAGGTGTTTGCTTGGATTTTAAATAGGGTAAACATGAAATTGGAAGGCTGGAAGGAGCAAATTATATCAAAAGCAGGCAAGGAAATCCTTCTAAAATCAGTGGTGCAGGCATTACCTCAATATGCCATGTCGGTATTCAAAATTCCAGTTTTAGTTTGTAAGGCTATAGAGAAGAAAATAGCCAATTTTTGGTGGAAAAACAGTGAGACAAGAGCTGGTCTGCATTGGAAGAGATTGGATATCATGAAATTCAGGAAAGACAGGGGAGGTATGGGCTTTAGAGACTTAATTACTGTAAATAAGGCCATTTTGGGTAAGCAAGCTTGGAGATTGGTAAAGAATCCGGATGCCTTGTGGAGCAAATTACTAAAAGGGCTTGATTTCTATCACAAAGATTTTTGGCATGCCGATCAAGGATCTAACCCTTCATGGGGCTGGAAAAGTTTACTATTGGGAAGGGAGGCCATAACGGATTCAGTGAGATGGTCGATTGGAAATGGTCAAAATGTCAATATTAGAACAAATAAATGGCTGAAGAGAGGACTAATAGGAGGGCCAGCAAATAGAAGTGACCCACAGAAAGTGTCTGAGTTGATGAATTTTGAAACAGAATAGTGGAATGAACTACTTTTGAACAACCTCTTTGATGAACAAACTACTCAGGAGATTCTTGCCATCCCAATTAACTGTCAAATTACAAAAGATGAACTGATATGGACAGGAACTAAGGACGGGTCTTTTACAGTCAAAAAATGGCTATAATCTATTAAGAGAACGAGCGACAGCACACTTTGCAAAGGAATACCCCTCTTCTTCCCACCAAACACCAAGAAAACTATGGAATGCTCTATGGAAAATGCAAACCAGCCCTAAAGTAAAGATTTTCATTTGGAATGAAGATTTTCATTTGAAATGCCTGTTAAAATGCCATACCATCCAAGGAGAATTTATGGAAACAAAAGATTTTACCCGATCCGATATGCGATCTGTGCAATGAGAGTATGGAAACAGTCAAACATCTCCATCGTCTTTGCCCCTGGACCGCACGAGTATGGAGCCACCTGGAAATCAACCTACAAGTGTTCGGACAGGAGGTTACACGAATGGATGCATGGCTAGCGCAATTTGTTAACAACGGCTCGAACCTACCTTCTCTGGAAACGATCTCAAACATCCTATGGCAGGTATGGAAGGAGCGAAACAACTATATATTTCGGGGAACCAAGCCGGATGCCTGTAAAGTGGTGGATCTGGCCCGATTTTAGCAAAATAGTTACAAAAAATGGGGTTCGGGGCATCTTCAAGCAAGAAAAGAAGAGGAAAACGAGATCTCACCAATCTGGACAGCTCTGGTAGCTGGTTCTTTGAAGATTAATGTTGACGGATCCATCTGCGAGGGGTCGACGGAAGGAGCCGTGGCCTGCATAGTCCGAGACTTCTCTGGCAGCCTCGTGGATGGCTTCGTGAAACCAGTTCGGGCGGTGTCGTGTCTTCAAGTGGAAACCCTAGCCGTGCTTGAAGCCTTGGAGTACATAAAGCAGAAGAAGATGGAAGTAGTTTCAGTGGAGATAGACTGTAGAGGCCTCATGGGATCACTCAAGTACACGAAAGAATTCACTTGGGAAACACGTGCGACTGGAACAAAATGCTCACAACTCCTGCAATAGTTACCGCAAGTGGACCTGCTTTATTGTCCACGGGCCGCCAACACAGTTGCGGACTGGGCCGCTCGACAACAAAGGAACAGGACGCTCCCAATCAACTGGCTGGCTTCTCCTCCTCAAGGCTTGTGGGCCTTGTTATGTAATGATGCCCCATCTGTGGGATAGTTTCAGTTATAATATAAATAAAATATCACTTTTCGACCAAAAAAAAAAAGGGAAAAAGGAGAGATCGATTGAAAAACCCATTTAGGGCAGTCTCGTGTGGGCTTGATCTTAATAATTCGTATGAGTTTAGTGCCTAAATTTTGAGATCAAATTGGATGTTGGGCCAATTTGACTGCAATTCACAAGCGAGACAATTTAAACAGAATTTATTTGACGCAGACATGTCAGTGCTAATCAAAACATTGTTGCCCAAATGCAGTGTGAACACAAAACTATGCGACATTGATATCTTTGTTTAGTGGTAAAACTTTATCGACTACCATCCCTAATTTTTATAAAATGCACGAGAGATCTTTCAGATGACAATTCAGATGTCAACAAGATTTGATACAACCTAGAAGGACTTGTTTATTGAGGAGCTGTTACAAAATATTCACTGACCTACGAAAGATGAACAAGATTGTGACATGTTATGACCTTAATTACTGTTCTTGTATTTCAAATTTCCCTAACAGTCATGAACCGCAATATTTAAATACAAGCAGACTGTCAAAATAGGAATTGAAAACCGATGCTTAGACATCGGTTCATCGTACTCTCGAGGTTGAATTTATTATGCTAAAAGCGGAACAAATCCTGATACAAAAATAAATAAATGTATCACGACTTGTTACGACTAGTTCCTTGGAACGCCGGTGTGAAAAATCTCATTGACTCATGACAAGATGATTGCAATTGCGACGTGTTATGACCACAAAAATTTTCAACTTTGTCCAATTCTCATTAACCATGATGATTGCATATCAATTGGGTGGAACTGGTATGAAGTGCGACAATACTTGGACATGATCCGCCGATTTGTTCAGAGAAAATGTCAACAACAAAAATAAATTGTGGCACAACTTAAAATGATGTGTCGTGACCATTATGACTAGTACACTAAAAAATTTGTACGAAACTATTCGTTTAAAGTTATGACAAGACAAATTCAATAATGGCCTGTTACGAATTTAAATATCATGTGAGCATTCGAAATTTTCTAAATTGTCATGATTGATTATAATATAAAGAAGTGGATGACCAAAATAGGAATTGGTGACCGATGCTTAGATATCGTTTATCAATCTCTTTGAGATATAATGTGTTATAACCCAATTGAACTGTGGCACAATAATATTAACTGTATTATGACTTGCTATGACTAGATTATTGAAAAGGCACTATGAAAGATTTTGTTTGACTTATCATAAAATGATTGCAATTACAACGTATTACGACCTAAAAAACCACAAGAGTATTTTCTAATTTGTGCAATCCTCATCAATTATGATAAGTTCAAATCAATTGAGTGGAAAAAAGGTAGGAACCAGTGAATCAATACTTAGACATTGTTGACTGATTTCTAGAATTCAATCCATGTTCGCGACAAAAATAAACACGGTCTGACAAAATGAGATATATTACGACTTATGCTCGTGCATTGAGAAAAATACTAGGAGAGCTTTCATTGATTTATGACAAGATGAACGGAATTATAAGGTATTACGATCTTAAATATAGTGAGCATCTCAAATTTTCGCAACCATCATAGAAATATGCAAGTGGTCGACCAATACAGGAATTGGCCATTGATATATCGGTCACTTGTGTTGAATTTATTGTGTCACAACCAAAATAAACTATGGTGTGAAAAAATTCGATGTATTATGACTTGTTACAACTGATTTTTAAAAACATTATTAGGATATATTTCACTTATTGATGAGACAATGACTCCAGTTACAACAGCAAAAACCAAAAATTATTTTCAAATTTCAGCAAACTCTCATAAACTCGGTTCAAATTGAGTGGGTGGAACAAAGTAGGACCAAGTCGACCAATCCTTACATATGAAACGATTGATCCCCAAGAGACATAAATAAATTGTGACACGTCATGATTATCGAAAAGTTATGACGAAATTTTCATTGGCATTCGACAAAATGAAACGAACATGATTATGATGCGTTACGACCTCAAATAACTTCAAGAGTTTCTCAAAAATTTTCCTTAGTTATCCCGAACCATGGGAATTCCAAAGCAAGTGGGCGATTAAAATAGGGATCGGCGGCTTATGCTTAGTACGTACCGAGACATGGATTTAATTACGATGCATTATGACCTTAATCTCAAAATGACTAATTACCACATTTAAGCCACGTTTTTGAAATCTAACATGTATGGAACCAACCCAAATCCTCATTGCTTCTAATTATTTATTGTTTTCTTAATTATTTTTTTTTTCAAATACTCTACAATATTGGGTTAGAAGCCTTTCGTTTTATATTTTTTTTTCCAAGAGCCGAAAGTGCCAAAGCGTCAAATAATATTAAAAAAAAAAATAGAAGAGTAAGAAAAGAATAAAGGGAAAATGTCATAAATGGTCCCTAAACTTTTATTTGATGTTCAATTTCGTTTCTAGACTTTCGATTTGCTCAATTTAGTCCCTGAAATATTAACAAATGTCCGATCTAGTCCTTGCGATTGTTCAAACCGTTAAGTGATGATGTGGAGCGTTAATTGATGACATGGAGCTGAGTTGGATTATTAAAATTATAAGTCAATATATACTTTTAAAAAGGAAAACAAATTAGGGCTTCAAAAGCCCTCTTTTCCAAAGGGACCAGATCTGAGCATAATCACAAAAGCTTTTAGTGTTGGAATCTAGCGACACCGAACAGATGGAAGAAGAGAGAAAGCAAACCTGTACACTGTACAGTGCAAACCACCGAAGAATGGTTCCACGAAGCTCAACATCAACGGATCCATCCTTGAGGGAGAATCGGAAGGAAACACCGTCGACATACATCGTGATTCTACAGGGGAATTCGGCCGCCAGGTTTGCAAAATCGATCTGCGTGTCCTCGACCGAGTGCATCGAAGCCCTAGCCCTCAAAGAAGCCTTCTCTCTCATGGCGACACAATTGTATCGGAAGAGATGAACTGATTCGAGGGGGGAGTATAAAGCATAGCTTATCCATTTTTTATTTAATTTCTTTTGGTCGGAATAGCTTATCTGTTTGCGATCCTCTTTTTCACATTGACGATTCTTCTTCCTTCCCAACATCAGACTCCTCAAAATGCTTGGATTGAGACTGGAGCGAAGAAGATTGGGTTGAGGTTGACGCTGGCGATGACTCGGATCTTGGGGTCTTGGTGGGCGCGCCATCCCTCATGCAGGTGAAACTTCGAATTTGCTCAATCAGAATTCAAAAAGAGAAGAATAAGTGAAGAACCGTGAGAGCATCTCAATTGAAAACTTTGAAGAGCTTGTGTTTCGTCTACCTTGAACGTGGATGACCCAAGAATTGACCAATGGGATATTGCCCATAATTCGGGAATTGAAGGACTTGCTTCCTAGAAGCAAATAAATTGGGTATCTTTTGAGTCGATTTTGACATTTTCATGTTTGTATATTGATTACACCATATCCTCCCCGAAGCAAAATTTCAGAACCAAAAAAGCAAGAAGACGTGCAACAATTGAAGAAAGAAAGAGAGCAAGAAGTGGAAATGAATATATTCAATTGACACCTGAAGCTGAGACCCTATGGCAAAAGTGACATAGGTTGGACATCCGTGTAGTTCAGTGAACTGACACTGAGCACTCATTGAAGGAGAAGGAACAGAGGGGGCTTGACCATACTAGTGTCAAGGAGCAAAAGCAGATGATTTTTGAATTCAATCCATAATTCTTCCCTCCATCAACTTCTCTATGGTCTCGAGCTGTTAACAGCAGACATATAGCGAAGGAGGAGAAATTATCAAATAGCAATAGGCCTAGTGATCATGATTGGTTGCAATAGAAAGTTGTTTTTTGAGGAACAACAATGTTAAATTCATTCACTGCTAGTGTTTGCAATGAAAAGTGATGTTCTTACAATGAAAATTCATTGAAGTTGTTACGAAAGAATTTTCATGTCTGCCTCTGAATAAGATTGGCTTGTTATTGTTGACAAAGCCTTACCATAATGGTCATGAATTCACCTGCAAAAGTTGAAAGATGGAATTGATAAACATGCATATGGCTATCAAACCATTTGAGAATGGGGATGCTGACTGAAATTACCTTTATTTAGATCTCTTTTCATAAACCTTCATTGAGACATGTTTCGCTAAATTAGCAATCAATGAAACATTCTTTTATAGGATAATATATTCTACTCAAGTAAAATACCTAAATGAGCTTGCAAGCATAAATTTCAAGATGCAGCAACCGGGTGTTGCAAAAAATACGAAGAATAAACTAAATGATTTCAACTTTCAAACCCATCGCCACTGCATTAGGTGTTCGCACTCAGAATTGCATGCCGGCTGTAAAAAATTAAGTTTCACCGTTGCACTTTCCTCATCGATGTGGCCACCTGTTACCATTTAGACTCGATATCTATTAAAAAGCATGCATGATTGAAAGAACTAGTAGAACTCCTCATAGCAGAGTTGGTTGTCGAGTGTAAGCTGCAAACACTTCCTAAAGTAGGATAGTGCTTTGGCTTTTTCCTACTAACATATGAAGAGCAGAGCAAATAAAAAATTAACTGGAACGTGTGAAAAGATAATGCATATAGATAGAAGAACAATAGTCTCTGCTCCTTGGGGATCCTTGAAGGTAACATACGCAACTTGAGAATGCTCATTGCCACTGAAAGAGGAAAAACATAGCGTGAACCTCCATGGGAATCTAGTATGTGCTAAAATCGCAAAAAGTCTTCACTATCATCAAAGGGGAGACCGATATGCAATGGAACAAAAAATTAGAAAAAAAACAACGGTTTTAGAGTCCCTTCTTTAATATCCTGTAAATGAGCACAACAAATAAAAAAAGAAGGTAACATCAGATAATAGCATCATGAAAATGAAAGCTAACCTTTGCATTTTAACATGTTCGATTTCACCTAAAAACGAAAAGAACTCCTCTATATCCAGCTCGAATGCACTGAGAGAAAGATTGCTGACTTTCATGGTCCTTATTTGGGAAGGAGCAGCAGAAAGTAAAACACCAACCTTTTTTAGTTTGGAAGGTTGCACTTTGACATAATGAGTCCGTGCATAAGATGATTTTCCAACATCAATTACATATGCCGAGCTCTAAATTTGTTCATGTGCCCCAAGTAAACAACGTGAATCAAAACCCCCAAGATTTCTACATAAGAATATAGAATCAGACCTCGCACACCTGGGAGAAGAGGGTGGGAGAATCAAGAAATGAAATATTCGGAAAATGTAAGAGGACTGATCATAATCAGTCAAGTGCTACTACTTAAATCTGAGAATTCATATTACGAGACCCTCTCCTCTAGCACACGTCAATTGGGAATTTTCAAAGAAACTGGGGGTGCTAATCATCCAATACAGCAAGCGCACAAGCAAGAATAGAAGGACGGCACAATCAAGAAACAGCTCAATCAAAGTCAGGTAGAGAACTTGATCCGAATTCAACTTCAACCCACTTGAGACATACGATGAAAGATGGAAACTTGAGGAGTGGATGATGTGGAGAGATTAGAGAGATTGGGGGACTCACAAACAAACAGCCGCAGGCAAGCCAACTATTCAAGAGTATTGAGTGTAATCTTTAACACCAACAGGTTAGACAAAAATAAGGCCATTTGCATTTCTTTTCATATATTGAATGTACTATCAAAAACAACCCAGAATGCTTGTTCTCTTAACAACATTGCCACATCTTAAACGCTTCCTAAATTACCAAAAAAAAAAAAAAAAAACATATCTCTTGGTCTTAAATACAAGAGTATCATATCAACAAAAAGTACTAGAGCATGTCCCATTTCCAATTCTTCAAACAGCTACTTCTAGTCAATTTGCCTCTTTCTTGGAGATCTTATTGGTCCAACACTTCCAATATTGTTCAAATGCTACTCAGCTTGTTTCCTTTCTTCTTGCTTCTTTTTCATGATGTTTGCCTTTTGCCGCTAGACAAAAGAAATGCATCAATTAATCAAATAATCAAATGTCAAATCTTTACATAACAACAGTTTTCTATTATAAAGTTATACCTCTAGCCCCATTATAGTGATAAATTTGCGTGATGCGCTCTCCACCTTCTTCACATTGACCACATTGTGGTCAGTATTTCTTAGTATAGAAATGGATTGACTACCTTCCAGTTCAGGCTATTAAGAAGATCAACTCTCAATTTAAAATGACACTTGTAATTATTCGAGCACATAGTCACTTACTTAAAAGTAAGGTCAAGAGTACCTCTCGAGTTGTGGCATTGTTATGATGCATCTTTGTAACAAGTGGGTTGGCTTCTCTTTGTCCCAGTATTTCTTCATCCCGTCCATTAAGAAAATGAAGTCAAAAATATTGACACAAACATAGACTAAAGACACAGAGTAAATAAACCTTACCTTTTCCTTTTGTTTCAATGGACAAGTTCTTGAGTTGTGGCCTCGTTTGAAGCACAAATGACATGTGATTTTTTTGCCTTGTCTTGACACTTTGAACCCATTTCTAGATTCTCCTTCCTCTCTTATCCTTTTCCGTTTAGGCCTACCAGGCATAACTCGAGGCATTGGTGCCACTAAAGGTTCTTTATCACTAAAAGGCCAAAGGTTATCACCATTCATTGCTTCCAAGTAGTGACTATATGTCTTTAAATAGGTATCATTCTTGTACCAGTGGGTGACAAAAGTTTCTATCTCCTCCCCTTTGAATAGAATGACACAGATTGCATGAGGGCATGGAATGCCACTCAAGTCCCACGCCCTGCAAGAACATGAGTTGTTTCTTATGTCCACTACAAATTTGTCATTCCTATGGCGCACTTCAAATCCGTCTTCTCCATTCCAAAGCACATGACAAAAGGCACTTTCCTTTTTATTGCCTTCTATTTTCTCTAATATCCTAGGTGCAATGTCTCTTTTCCATCTTTGACATGCACCTCTTTTCTCATGCATTCTTGTGACAATCTTTTCTCTAATATCCTCAAGCATGGATATGATAGACATGTGTCTAGCTTCCAGTATCGATCCATTAAATGCTTCTGACAAGTTATTATCCACAATATCTAACTTGCATATAGTTTTAAAGAAAGCCTTGCACCAATATTTTGGAGCAATCCTCAACAAGTCAACTTTTCCTGTCTTACTCATCTTACCCAATTCTTCAAGATGCTTTTCAAAGTGAGGAATTGTAGTTGACTTTGCACACTTCCGGAATTGCTTGCGACAATTGTTACCCCCATTCTTCTTACGCCAATTCGCATAGATATGTCTTGCACATCATTGGTGCTCAGCCAATGACATCTCCTCCTCGAGTACTTGCATAAGCCCCTACAACGAATCCATGATACTATCATTTATATAATGAATTTATAATATGTCACACATGAAAACTACAAAATGAAAAGGAAGAGTAATAACATTACCTTCTGTTGATCTAAGATCACTGTGTATCCCACACCATCCTTTGTGCCAAGGTCATACTTCAAGGCCTCTACAAATTAGCCCCATGAATCCTTATTCTCGACCTCCACAATAGCCCATGCGATAGGATACATTTGATTATTTGCATCCCTCCCAACGGCAGTCAATAACTCGCCCTTTAACATTCCTTTTAAGAAACATCCATCCAACCTATCAAAGGTCTGCAACCTTTAAGGAATCCATTTCTTACGGCATCAAAGCAAACATAAATTCGTTGGAAGATGGGTCTTGAATTTGGGGATTCTCTTAGAAACTTTACCTTCACGGTATTTCAGAGATTTCTATGAACAATTTCTGCACAATAACTTCACAACCTACTGAACTCATAGGAATACATCCCATTTAGTCTTTCGATTACCTTTTCCTTAGTCCTTCTACATTGGATGATAGTAACATCTAAGCTCATTTGCTCTCGCACAATTCTCTTGAACTCCTGCAATTTCATTGAAGGAGTTGCCCTTCACAAACTTAGATAATGCTTTGCCATGTATGTAGATGTGAACCTCCTCACTTGGAAAGACCAAGAGCACGTGTGTTCATCCTTGAAAGTTTTCACTAGAAACAAGCCGGTCTTGTTATCTCTAGCCGCATAAATTAACCAATCACAATTTTTAGCCTTACATTTTGCCCTTACTCGCACCTTGTCATTCTTGATCAAATCAATATTAACTCTTCTCGTAGATGCATATTTATTGATAGCTTCCTTAAATTGCTTAGGGCCATCAAACACCATATTTAGTGCAAAGTGAGGTATTTCTGTGGTTTCATCATATTGCACATGTGTGCTCTTCCTTCTAGCAGCCTCTTCTAGCTCTAGTTCTTCCTCATCACTTGTGACAAAGCTCCAATTAGAGTCACAATGGATTGCTATAGCCTCTTTCCTCCTCCTTTTTTGTTCTACTTCTACATTTATTTCACTAGGTATCTCTACCAACCTAGCAACACCATATGCATTATCTCCCTTAAAAGTTCTAATTTTTCCCCTAGCCACTTGAAGTTCTTCTTCTTCATTGTCAGATAACCATGGCACCTCAACAAGCTCATCATCATCTTCAATAAGCATTGCAGCTCCCTCATCTTCTTCTACGTTCATTAATCCCTTGGCTAACCCATCACCAATGCCAACACTTATGTCTTTGCCATGTTCAATAAATATCTCACATGTACCGTAATTTTTTTCCCAAAATCCTATCATTTCCTGTACCGAAGTGTCATCTTCAATTACTCTTAAACCATTCTCAAAATTCTTTCCCGGCATTAAGTAGTGGAATTTCTCAATTTTAGAGTAACCCATATCTTGTACCAAGTGCAAAATCTCAAAGTAACTTAATTTGTCTGGATCATAAAGCCACTCACTGCTATAACCATCAACATACTCTATTAGTCTATCACGAATAAACCTACCCCCAACCCATAGAGTAAATCGGAACGTCTCATCAGCCATGTAAATCGGCAAAAAATTACGCATAAAAATCATCTAAACTAAAAAAGGAAAAGGACACCAATCAAAAATATTTCTATTGTTTATACAATAAGAACAAACAAACATCGAAAGTATACAAAGACAGATGGACCCACCCCATTGGTAGTCGCGCGGTTTGCGCTTTGCTCCCCCCCCCCGGCAAAGAGAGCGGGTTCAAATCCCCGCGGTCGCTTGTGCGACTCAACCACAGCCGGGTTAGGTGGGTGGGCTCGGTTCACCCCGGGTTTACGCCACCGGCTGCCGGTTGTACGGCGGTTCTCGGATCATCAAAAAAAAAAAAAACAAAGACAAATGGGGATCACGTCAAAAAATCCATGGAAAAGCTACAACCTAAAACTATGGCAAGTTGGGACCACTATAAATTGCATAACAGTGGTCCCAACTATTATATTTCTATTGTTTAATAAAGCAAAACTTGTCGTGCATTCAATATTGTTTCAATACTCTTATAGGGCATTGCATAACACAACAAGCTCAACTAAACTATTCACACTTTATGTCATAACCATGCATTGTTCAAGTCAAATAAACCGTGCATTATCATCTTCGAGAAAGCCTCAATTAACCCATCCTTGAAGAAAGCCCTAATTAACCGTAAATAACAGACATGGAGGAGCCATCAGGACACATCGTCCTTGTAGAACCCCCTCACGTATAGACTCGAGTCTTCATTGGAAGCATTATGCCCGAGACAACACTTCGGGCAAAAGTAACTTCTCTTGTGCGACGAGATAGAGTCGCTATTCAACACAAGCTCAAGTTTTGAACCCTAAACCTACGTGTATGCCCTAAAAAAAATCATGGTACGTACTTCTAATGGACTATAACCCTTACCTCCTCCTCCTCCTCCTCCTTCGTGTCTTGATCTTCTTCTTCGTGTCTTGATACAGGTTTTGGGACCAGCTGGAGATTGCTGGAGGATCGGTAGATTTGCGCAGATTGATTCTCCTAGTGTTTGGTTTTCAGGAGGGGTCTTTGCCGGTACGGTATCTTGGAGTTCCTATTATCTCCTCCTGGCTCAGCAAGGCAGATTGCATTTCCCTTGTGGATCGCATAACTACAAGAGTCCAGTCCTGGACTCAGCATTTCCTTTCTTTTGCTGGACATCTTCAGCTTATAAGGTTAGTACTTCATGCAATCCAAGCTTACTGGGCTAGTGTCTTTATCATCCCTGTTGCAGTGTTGGATCGTATTGAACAGATCTTGAGATAGTTTCTCTGGAAGGGCCCTGGCCTAAGGAGGGGTGGTGCCAAGGTATCATGGGATGATGTTTGCCTTCCAAAGGAGGAAGGAGGGCTAGGCATCCGCAGTCTGAAGGATTGTAACAAGGTAGCAATGCTGAAACACATATGGATCCTGTTTACGGACAAGGAATCCTTGTGGTGTAGGTGGATCCACTCGACCTTCCTTAAAAGGAAGAGTTTTTGGGTGGTTAAGCAACCCTCTGCTGCTCTTGGGTGTGGAAGTGAATCCTCCACCTTAGGACTAATTTTCGGTTATCTTTTCTCTGGAAGTTAGGAGATGGCTGTTTCCTTTTGGTTCAACCACTAGCACCCGAGAGGTCCCCTCAACTTGATGTTTTCTGACTCTTTCATTTACAGATCTGGCCTTCCCAAGCATGCGACGATGGCTGATCTTTTTTCGCCTACTGGTCAAACCATGCGAGAAGTTATACAGTCTTGGGAACATCCCCTTCCCTTTCTAATGCAACCTCCAAATCGTCTTACTTGGCAAGGAAACATGTCTAGTTTATTCTCGGTTGCTTCGGCTTGGCACCTCATCAGAAAAAAGAAGCCTCGGGTCAATTGGGCTTCATTGATCTGGAACAATGCTATAGCTCCAAGATATCAGTTCATTCTTTGGCTTATAACCAGGAACCATCTTCCTATGTAGGCCTTACTCTTATCGCATGGCAAGATTGAGGATGCGGTGTGCGCCTTTTGCAAAGTAATTCCGAATTCTATTGATCATCTGTTTTTTCATTGTAGCATTACGGCTAGTTGTGCCTTCTCTTGGGCCGCCATATGCAACCTCCCTTAGAGGAATGGGACTTGGGCCGACAACCTTTGCTGGGCTATAAAGTTCCTATATGGTAAGGACTTCTATCACTTTATCGCCCAGTTCTTTTTTGGGGCTCTTTGCCACCTTATTTGGAAATATAGGAATGAGATTCTCTTTTGGAACTATACTTTGACGCTTCCAGCCGTGAAGAACCACCTTATTAAAGTTGTTAAGGATAAGGCTTTAACCTTCTCGAATGTTGAAGATAACCCAAGAAACTGGAGACTTCAACGTAGCTGGGGGATAGACCCCTGCATCTTCTCTTCTACTCCGGTGCATCCATAGTATTTCCAGATTGGAGTGGTGGTGCAGTAGGGTCCGCTACTGTGCTTCGTGTTCCTGATGTTCCGATGCTGGCCTTGATTCCTACCGGTTGTCTCATCCTTTTTGTTTGGGTGATGACGTTTTGTTTGGTTTTTGGCTTAGGTTGCCATTATTTGGCCAGCTGGTCGCCTTCTTTTGTTTGGTCTGTCTTTTGGATGTGGCCGTAGTTGTGTGGCTTAACCGTGTTTTGTGCATTATTGGCTTCCCTTTTCTTTTTCTTTCGGCACCCTTCCACTCATTATGCCTCTATTCATTATGAGTACATGTTTTGGTGCCGTTTTTTGTTGTAATTATTGGTTATAGCTTAATATGATTACCTTTCACCAAAAAAAAAAACCAATTGCAAAAGCAAAGAGAGAGGCGCTTCTGTGTTTCTTTTTTTTGGACGATGATTTATCTTGTTTTAATGGTAATTCCCATGTGGATTTTCCACATGTCCTTTCTATTTTATAGTTAAGGGACTAAAAGCCATGTAAGCTAATTCCATTAACTTTAACTAACGGAAGGACGAAAATTGACCTAATTTAAGGGCTAGATCGGACATTTGTTGATAGTTCAGGGACTAAATTGAGCAAATTGAAAGTCTAGGGACAATATTGAACATTAAATGAAAGTTTAGGGACTATTTGTGACATTTTCCCAAGAATAAAAGCATCCGAGGAAAAGGCGCACTAACAAGAGCCAAGGAAGTCGAAATTCCCTGCTTTTGAAGAAGTCCAGTCATGTGGTCCCCCCACGACGAAGAAAAGAAATGTACGATCTCCCACGATTGAGTAGCAAAGGAGAGGAACCTGTCCAAGAGGCTGAATGCAATAATCAATTTGATATGATCTTCTTTTTTCTTTTTGTTTTTTTTTCCATAATAATTGGTAACCAATTTCAACCAATCAAAAAGAAAATAAATAGAGTATTTTCAATGCTCTCCAAGTGGAAGGAAAAGATTTGAGAGAATTGAACATGACCTTCAGAGCACGGAGTTGCATAATATTGCAGATGAAATCGTTTTGTCATCAACAATGAGGACAAGCAACCGGCCGGTGAGAGACTGATGCTAATACCTTATTACATGGAGAATAAGAAAAAATTGACACATCCTCATGAGAAATAATTATCTGGTTTTTTTTATTTTCTATCCACACACAACATGAATTTTCAGTAAGTGCAAACATTTTAAGCTCATCAGATGAGTAAATTGGATTGGATAAAACATAAATTGACCCGTTTATTTCGTGTTGACTTATTTTTACATTAAGCAAGCTTATCTTTGGAAGGCTTGGAAAAGGTGGGAGAGAGAATTAGCATTGGTGTGGAAATTGGGGGAAGGTGATACTTGGGCCTTATCTCCAACCTATGAAACACAACTCCATTATGAGGGGCAAAAAATGTCTTGGTCAATGTCCTTTTCTTTCAATTTTTTATTTAATCTTTTCAAACAACTCAATAATCAATTTTTTCACTTTTTCTCCACCCTTTTTTTTCGCGTAAATTTTTTCCACCTCCTCCATCATTTGAGGTTTCTTCTTCTTCTTTTTTCCCATTAATTTTTGTGTTATTAAAAATATAATATAATTATAGAAAAAATGTCAGATCTAGCCTAACCGTGCCTTGCATATGGCCCGCTGGCCACCCCTATTGCCATGCAGGAATTGGATACCCCACGGAAAGTGCCAAAGCGTCAAATAATAATAATAAAAAAAAAAGATAACAAGAGTAAGAAAAGAATAAAAGCGTCCGAGGAACAGGTACACTGACAAAAGCCAAAAAGTTGAAATTCCCCGCTTTTGAAAAAGTCCAATCGTACGGTCTCCGAAGGCAAAGAAAAGAAGTGTACGGTCTCCCACGGTCGAGTAGCAGAGGAGAGGAACCTGTCCAAAGCTGAATACAATAATCAATTTGAGGTGATCTTTTTTTCTCCCTAATAATTGGTAACCGATTTCAACCAGTCAAAAAGAAAATAAACATATTATTTTCGATACCCTCCAAGTGGAAAGAAAAGATTTGAGAAAATTGAACACAACCTTCAAAGCATGAAACTGCATAATATTACAACAGATGAAATCATTTTGTCATCAACGACGAGGATAGGCAATCGGCCGATGAGAGACTGATGCTAATATCGTATTACATGAAGATTAAGAAAATATTGGCGCATCCTCATGAATAGTAATTATATGGTTTTTTATTTTCTATTCACACAACACGAATTTTCAATAAGTACAATATAGAAATTTTAAGCTATCAAATGAGTGAATCGAATTGGATAAAAAATGATCCAATCTAAATTGACTCGTTTATTTCGTGTTGACTTATTTTTACATTAATCAAGGTTATGTTTGGAAGGCTTGGAAAAGGTGGGGAGAGAGTTAGCATTGGTGTGGAAATTGGGGAAGGTGTTACTTGGACCTTTTCTCCAACCTGTGAAGCACAACTCCATTATGAGGGGCAAAAAATGTCTTGGTCAGTGTCCATTCCTTTCAATTCTTTAGTTAATCTTTTCAAACAACTCAATAAACAATTTTTACCTTTTCTCCACCCCAATTCTTTCTCCCCCACATGTTTTTTCACGTAGATTTTTTCCACCTCCTCCATCATTTGAGGTTTCTTTTTTTTTTTTTTTCCCATTAATATTTGTATTAATAAAAATGTGAATTTTAAAAATATAATTTAATTATAGAAAAAATTCCGGGCCTAACCTAGCCATGCTTTGCATATAGCCCGGTGACCACCCTTGCCGCCATGCAAGATTTGGATACCACCCCCCCCCCCTTCCCCCAACAACCACCATCAAACTTCGTGCCACAATCGCCAAACTCGGTGCCGTCACGGTCACTAGAACTGTATACTTGGCCATCATGAAAAATAGTATTCACCACATCCCAATACTATCGACCAAAAAAAATATTTCTAATCACCACCATTGAAGAAGCAAGAAGCACGATCTAGAACAAAAAAATCTAGAAAATGGAGGCTCTTGGTGCAAATAATAAAGAGGAATGGCCATGCCTTGAAACACAAATTCTTGCTAAGAACCCTGAACCCAAAAGCGACTGTTTCAGTTTCTTGAAGTTAATTTGGTGGAACTATTGCCACTTGTTTTAAAAGTTTAAGCTGTTAGATGAATGCGTGATTTATTATTTAAATATTTTAACACTCTCCTCACGATTAGTCTGGTCTTTTACCTAGTACTAAGCGTGGAAGATTAATGGGATCAATGTCGACTGTTCAAAAAGTTTAAACTGTTAGATAAACGTGTGATTTATTATTTAAATATTCTAAAGTAAGTTTACAATAATGCGACTTTAGTACGAAGAGAATTTTGTCCATTGGTGCATCGCTTCCACACTATAAGTTGCCAGCTTTTGTCCCCTCCACAGCACCAATCCCCTCCATGAAGTAGCCTCTCAACCGTCCAACTTGCGCTAGAACAGAACACAGCCACCGTATAATGAATCCATAACTTCACTACTCCATAGAACGAGATCATCACTTCCCATCTTTGATTTCACCGATCAAGCTCATCCAAAGTTAGAAGGAAGATTTTGAAAGGCTGCAAACAATGGGTGACGACCGGGCTCCCGTCCACAGTGTACTCAAAGCCGAACCCCTGTTCACTGCCCGCCTGGCGCCACTCGCCGCCTCCTACAATGACCGGATCCGCCCCCTACTTGATGCGATCGACAGGCTGCGAAACCTCATGGTCATGAAGGAGGGCATCCAGCTTCCCACCATCGTCGTTGTCGGCGACCAGTCCTCAGGCAAGTCGAGCGTCCTCGAGTCCCTCGCCGGCATCAACCTGCCCCGGGGGCAGGGCATCTGCACCCGCGTCCCTCTCATTATGCGGCTCCAAGACAAGCCTCACGCCGAACGCCCCGAGCTCTACCTCGAGTTCAACGGCAAAGTCGTCTACATGGACGAGGACAACATCTCCGTGGCCATTAATGACGCCACCAACGAGATTGCGGGCCTTGGGAAGGCCATATCGAACTCCCCGCTGACTCTGGTCGTCAAGAAAGACGGCGTCCCGGACTTGACCATGGTGGACTTGCCTGGAATCACGAGAGTGCCTGTACACGGCCAGCCGGAGAACATCTACAATCAGATCTCGGAGATGATAATGGAGTACATAAGGCCCGAGGAGAGCATCATCCTCAATGTCTTGTCCGCGACCGTTGACTTCTCCACTTGCGAGTCCATAAGGATGTCACAAGTAAGTATAATCTAGACACGCTTGGCTCCCATATCAATTGAACGCCTGAATAGTTTTTTTTTTAACTCAAGGAAATGAGTCTATACTATGATTCGTTTTTATGTCGCAGATGGTGGACAAGACTGGCAAGAGGACTCTGGCCGTCGTCACAAAGGCCGATAAAGCTCCGGATGGCCTGCTCGAGAAGGTGACGGCGGATGATGTCAATCTAGGGCTTGGCTATGTGTGTGTGAGGAACCGGATTGGTGACGAGACGTACGAAGAAGCGAGGCTGGAAGAGGCGAAGCTGTTCGACACGCACCCTCTGCTGTGCAAGATTGACAAGTCCATCGTTGGTGTGCCTGTCTTGGCACAAAAGCTGATGCAGATTCAAGCCGCCATGATGGCCAAGTGTTTGCCAGAGATCGTCAAGAAGATCAATGACAAGCTGAACGCGAATGTCGCCGAGCTTAAGAAATTGCCCAAGAATCTGTCCTCAGTCGCGGAGGCCATGACCACCTTCATGCTGATCCTGGGGTCGGCGAAGGAGTCGCTGAGGAAAATCTTGCTGAGAGGCGAGTTCGATGAGTATCCAGAAGAGAAGAACATGCACTGCACGGCCAGGCTAGTGGAGATGCTGAACCAATACTCCCATGGGCTCCAACACGGCGCCGAGAATGACCCGAGGACCAACTTCCTTTGGGAGGAATTGGAGGTCTTGGAAGAGGCCAAAGGGATCTGGCTCCCGAACTTCCTCCGTCGCACCGCCTTTCTCACCCTTTTGCAGCGGAAGGTGGAGAGGATATCAAGCAAGCCACCGAGTTTTGCGGCTCGTGTTTGGGAATATATTGAGGGAGTGGTAATTCGGGTGTTGATGCGACACTGCGAGAATTATCCTCAGCTTCAGTCGTTTACAAGAAGAGCAGCGTCCAGTCTGATCAACAAGATGAAGGAGAAGGCGATGGATAGGATGATGGAATTTGTTGAAATGGAGAAGCTCACCGACTACACATGCAACCCTGAGTACACGTTGGAGTGGAACAACTTGATGTCCCGGCAGAACATATTCATGGACGCGATCAACAGCGTGTCGTTGCCTAGCAACATTGTCCTCCAGGGGATTGGGGAGGTCGACGTGGGCAACCTGAGGCATCGCAAGCAGCAGATTCAGGAGGCCTTCGATCTGAAGATGAGGATTACTGCGTACTGGAAAATTGTGCTGCGGAGGTTCGTCGACTCGATGGCGCTGCATCTGCGGTTCAGTGTGCATAACCTGGTGAACAACGAGATGGAGAAGGAGATTGTGGGCCAGCTGATCGGGCCAAATGGTAGCGGCAGCATGGAGAGGATGCTGGAGGAAGCGCCGTCGGTGGCAGCGAAGCGTGATAAGCTGAACAGGACCATCAAGCTGTTGAGGGAGTGTGCGAAGGTGGTGGCCAAGATCATGGACCGGATTGCTACAGATGGTGAATACAGCGATTAGTTAGTGTTGTTGTTCTGGTGGACTCTTTTTCTTTTTTTCTTTTTTTTTTTCCTTTATGAGTGCGTCAATGTTGCTGTTTTAGGAATCTGCTTCTATATGATGGTTTTACTGGTTTTTGTGCGTCTGCAAATGGGTTTTTGATGGGCTTGCAATGGTTCTATCCATGCTGTGGACATCAGAAGAAACGTGAGTGATGGACCGATCCAACCCACATTCAATTTACATGGCGCTGTCGGAAAATGATGTTGATCGACATTCCTCCGATGAGGGGCCCCGGAGAATTCGATACCCAACTCTTCCGTCCGTCATTGTGGAAAAATTAAAATTGTTAAAAAATGATCCATTTTTGGAAAGATCTAGACTACACCAGACTTAATGGAGAAAGAAAAAATGGCGGCAACAATTTGTCCAAAGTTGAAGATTCTCGTACGTTGAAGAAACTTCTAGTAACATGCATGCAAGAAAATGCAAGAAGACCCAAATATTGAAGAACTTTCTGGTACGTGGGCAGCAGACCACGTGGGCAGCAAATAGACAAAAGAAAAAGTAAACAAGTCAACAAAAGCTGAGGAGCTGCAGAATAGAAAAATGCAGAAAAATGGAGAAGCCACCAGAAGGTCCGGAAGAAGCCGCACAAGCAGGAGATAAAAAGCAAATTTGTAATTTTATATTGATTTTTGTACTAGATGTCTGTTGTTCCTTGTAGCCGAAAAATTAGAAACACTTCCCTTGTAATATCAACTTCCATAATAAAAGTTCCTTTTTTACCTATACTCCCTTGCCTTTGTAGTCCACTTATATCCACCCATATTTCACACATACACATTTGCACACACGCACGCTTCCGCAAAAACATCAAACAAAAATAAATTGTGATATGACGAAATGAGATGCAATGCGATCTATTAGGACTCATTCGTTAAAATGCTACCGCTGACACAGTCACCAACCATGCACCATGAGAGCATTTCAAACTTGCCTAAAAGTCGTGAGCCATGATGATTCGAAAGAAAGTGGGGGTACCAAAGTAGGAATAGATTGTTGTTACAATTAGTTCATTTTAAAGTTATTACGAAGTATTTTTTTTTCACTTATGGTGAAATGAACGCAATTATGAAGTGTTGCAACCTAAAAAATCATGAGATTATTTTTGAAGTTTCACGGCTCTCACAAACCATGATAAGTTAAAATTAATTGGGTGGAAAAAGTAGGAGCCCTCCAATTCTTGGACATGGTCCGTTGATTTCTAAGAGCAAATGTATTATTTCACGATGAAAATAAACTATAGTACACCAAAATGAGATGTGTTGCGATATGTTAAAACGTGTTTGTTGAAAAGCTCTTACTGGTATATTCATTGACCTATATTCATTGACCTACAACAAATGAACAACTACAAGAGTATTTCAAATTTCCCCAACGGTCATTAACCATGATATTTTCGAGGAGGTGGACTACCGAAATAGAAATTAATAAATTATGTGTGGACATTGGTTCATCCAACTGTTGACATTGAATTTACTCTGCTACAACTGAAACAAAACTGTGGTATGACAAAATTAGATACGTTACAACTTGTTATGACTTGTTCGTTGAAAAGTCATTATGAAAGATGTCATTGACTCATGACGAAACGATTGCAAATATGACAGGTTACAACATAAAAACTATAGAAGTACTTTTTAAATTTGTCTAGCTCTCACGAACAACGTTTTGACACCTAAATTTTGATGATCCATTCAATTAGTTGCATATAAAATTAGGGATCGGCCTTGACCCCAAACGAAAGAAAAATTAATTTGCAGTATATCGAGAGAATTTGCATTAGTAATTTGATAAGCTTATAAATTGCAGTTAAATTGGACTGGTGGCAGATGGATGATCTTGGATTAAGCTAGGTTTGCTACTTTTCTATCATGATAAAAAAAAAAAAAAATTTGTTACATGAATTGGAGCACTCAATTAAGAAATATTAATTTCTTGATTAAACTGAAGCAATTAGGTTATCACATTGCTAAAATTTTGGTCATATGGCAGCAAAAGGCAATCCGCACGATTCTCCAAGATTAGCGTATCTACTCATGCAATACGAGGAAAACAATATTTAAAAAAAAAAAAACAGTGAGAGGACAAAGACGTGGGCATTTTTCAGAGTGAGAGAGCACTGTAGAAAAAAACACAGAGAGAAATAGAGAAATATGAGAGAGAGAGAGTCCGGCCGTGTCTCCGCCGTGCCTTGCCGCCGCCGCCAGTGTTACTCCGACGATTCCTGCTAATGTCAACGGCTACCTGACAACGACAACAAACCCATGGCCGGGACCTTGCTCCGCGCGATCGGCTCCCACCATCCTCAACCCCAGTCCGATGAGGAGACCGTGGTTTCTCCTTGCATCAACCACCCGAGCAGCAACTCTTGAACCTCCGACGATCTACGATCTGCTGCTGCTGCTATACCGCGAGCCAGCACACCCCAGGGTCGCCTGAACCGCCGTCCCCCATAGTTCAGAGCCAGCGTGACTCCTGCAGATTTCCCATTTAGTCCGACGGTGTCCTTGCGGCTTTGTTCGTACTCTCTCTTTCGCAGGTTCCGCCGAGGTCCAGCAAGGCCAATGTCAAGCTACTGTGATACTCGGGGGAAGAATAGGTAAACAATATCATCAAGCTACTGCCGTAAGCGAGCCACGCCGCGCCTCTCACCATCTAGGGTGCAGCATTCCATTGCTTCGCCTAGTAGCAGGACGCCTGCGCACCACCACCGGCCCTTTGCTTGCTCGACCCCACAAGCCGCCTTGTCCGCAATCCGAGCAGATTCCGATTTGGATTACGCCCGTTCAAATTAGGTAACAATTCCTATCCAATTCTTTCTGAATATTTTACTTCTTAATCTGGACTGATTGGGCCCGTTTGGTTCGGCTTTTGGGGAATGCATTTGCCAAAATGCAAATATCTTTGGATGAAGGAGGTTTTCCGAAATGCAAATATCGTTTGGTAAAATTTGCATTGAAATACAACTTTGGCCAAAATACCGTTTGGTAAAATTTACATTTGTAAATGACTTTTATTAAATTAAAAAAAAACAAAAAAAAAATTTATATTTTCTTTTTTGAAGTCCGTGTCGGATGGCCGGATCCGGCGGCCGGACCGTCAGATCCAGCGGCCGGATGGCCGGATCGGGCCGCCTGGGTCGCGCGACCTCAGGCGACCACCGCCTGGGGTCGCGCGACCTCAGGCGACGGTCGTCGGGGTTGCGCTGGCAGCCGGATGGCCAAATCTGGCCGCCTAGGTCGCGCGACCCAGGCGACTAGGCGACGGCCGCGCGCGACCCAGGTGGCCGTCGCCTGGGGTCGCGCGACCTCAGGCGGCCGCCTGGGTCGCGCGATCCGGGCGGCCAACGCCTGGGTCGCGAGATCCGGGCGTCGCCTGAGGTTTGGCGACGGTCGCCGGGGTCGGGCGACCCTCAGGCGGTGGTCGCCGGCGCGTGCCATCCCTTCGCCGATGGTCGTCGGCCTCCGATCAGCAGCTTGGAGAGGTTGGAGAAGATGAATAGTAACCGAGCTACTTGCATCCCCAAAATACAACTTCCCAAAGCACCTCAATCCTTGCATTCAACTAAAGTCCCTTAGAGCCACTTGGAGATGCAATTGCATCTCGCCAAAGTCGCCCAAAAAACGAACCAAACACCTTTGCATTTGGCCAAGGGACTTTAGAGCCCAAATGAGCATTTGGAATGCTGAACCAAACAGGGCCAATGTTACCTAATTTGATCTTGATTGAGATTTGGGCATTATCCAATCAGGGCCTTATCAATAAGTGTTGACTTTAATTACTAATTTGTACCGTAAAGATATTGGATCACTTTTTTCATTATTTCAAGTCAATTTTGTATAATTGAGGTGCCCAAAGATCGTGATAATTTTTAACTTAATCCTTGAAGGTTTATTTTTTTTTATATTATCTCAATCTTTAATCTAAAATCGTTGTGGATTGCGCTTGTGAATTAGGTAAGATTTTATCTTCGATTTAGATAATTACCATGTTTTAAAATATCAAAAATTCACAAAAGATTGCACTACATAACATGTAGATTAGGATTGATTCCCTAGATGAGATTGCATGATAGAATTACATAAGGCATCTTCCTAACTAAATTAAAATACATATTTAGATAATATCTAGGTTAAATAACATCTTTGAATTGAATTGCACATGATAAGATAGGAAAATAAAGAGTGAAAATAAAAAGTAAAAAATAAAATAAATTTCAAAAATTATTTTAAAAAAGTCCATATCAACGACAGTTTTGTCATGTATGCTGGCTGACGTCCAAATCAGTAATATCTAGCCAAAATTAACTAAAAATATTAAATTGGCACTAAGATCAAAATGTTTAAAATTAAATTGACGTAATAAAAAGATTTAATACTAAATTGGTTCGACAATTTTGTGACATTTTTTCCAAGTGAATTTTGTACAAGAAAAGAATTTTCCCATTGGTGCTAAACCAAACCCCTCCATAAAATATTAATTTAAGCAACTTGTCGTGGAAGCTATTTCACCGATCAAACTCCAAGAAAATAACAAAATTTCGAGAGAATGCAAACAATGGGTGACGACCGAGCTCTTCTCCGCCGTGAACCCGAACCCCTGTTGGTTGCCCACGGGCCGCCACTCGCCGCCTCCTACAATGACCGGATCCGCCCTGCTCAACGCGATTGACAAGCTCCGAAACATCAAGGTCATGAAGGAGGGCATCCTGCTCCCCATCATTGACGTCGTCGGCGACCAGTCCTCCCGCAAGTCGAGAGTCCTCGAGTCCCTCACAGGCATCGGCCTGCCGCGTGGGCAGGGCATCTGCACGTGTGTGTCCCCCTTATCATGCGGCTTCAATGCCGGCGTCCCGCCGACAGTCCTGAGCTCCACCTAGGGTTCAACGGCAAGATCATGAACGTGGACGACGAGGACCATGTCTCCGACGCCATTGTCTCCGCGACCAACGAGATATCTGGCTCCGGCAAGGGCATATCGAATGCCCCGCTGACTCTGGTCGTCAAAAAAGATGGCGTCCCGGACTTGACCATGGTCGACTTGCCTGGAATCACGAGACTGCCCGTGCACGGCCAGCCTGAGAACATCTACGAGATCTCGGCAATGATCATGGAGTACATAAGGCCTGAGGAGAGCATAATCCTTAATGTCGTGTCAGCGACCGTCGACTTCTTCACTTGCGAGTCCATAAGGATGTCACAAGTAAGTATACTCTAGCCATATCAATTAAAAACTCGAATGATTTATACGACTCTAGCAAGCGAGTCTATGCGATTATTTGTTTTTGTGTTGCAGATGGTTGACAAGACCGGCAAGAGACTCTGGCCATCGTCACAAAGGCTGATAAAGCTCCGGAGGGCTTGCTTGAGAAGGTGATGGCCGATGATGTCGATATAGGGCTTGGTTATGTGTGTGTGAGGAACAGGATTGGTCACGAGTCCTACCATGGTGCGAGGCTCGAAGAGGCGAAGCTGTTCACTGTGCACCCTCAGCTGTGCAAGATTGACAAGTCCACCGTTGGTGTGCCTATCTTGGCACAAAAGATGAAGCAGATTCAAGCCAACATCATGGCCAAGTGCTTACCCGGGATTGTCGAGAAGATCAATGAAAATCTGAATGCCAACGTTGCCAAACTTAGGACGATGCCCAAGAATCTGTTCTCAGTCGAGGAGGCCATGATGGCCTTTGTGCAGATCATGGGGTCGGCGAAGGAGTCGCTGAGGAAAGTCCTGCTGGGAGACGAGTTCGATGAGTACCCGGATGACAAGGACATGCACTGCATGACCAGGCTGGTAAAGATGCTCAACCGCTACGCCAATGAGCTCCAAAACTGCACCGAGGACGACCCGAGGACTAACTTCTTGTTTGAGGAAATGACGGTCTTGGAAGAGGTCAAAGGGATTGGACTGCCGGACTTCCTCCCTCGCACCGCTTTCCTCACCCTTTTGCAGCGGAAGGTGGAGGGAATATTGAGCAAGCAGCCGAGTTTCAGGGTTCGTGTTTGGGACTACATCGAGGGAGTAGTGATTCGGGTCTTGATGCGACACACAGGGAATTATCCTCAAGTGCAGCTGTCAATGAGAAGAGCAGCGTCCAATTTGATCAACAAGATGAAGGGCGGAAGACGATAAATAAGATGATGAAGATGCTTGAAATGGACAAGCTCACTGCCTACACTTGCAACCCTTATTATCTGTTGCAGCGGAACAAGTTGATGGCCCAGCAGCGCAGGTTCATGGTGGCGATCCATCAGAGTTATGGTAACGAGATTGTCCTCGAGGGAATTGGGACGGTCAACGTGCGCCATCTGAGGAATCACGAGCAGCTGGTTCAGGAGGCGTTAAATCTGAAGATGAGTGTAACCGCGTACTGGAAGATTGTGCTGAGGAGGTTTGTCGACTGGATGGCGCTGCATCTGCGGTTTAGCGTGCACAACTTGGTGAACAAGGAGATGGAGAAGGAGATTGGGGGCGAGCTGGTGGGGCCCAATGGCAGCGGCCGCATCAGTAGGATTCTGGAGGAACTGCCGGAGGCGGCCATGAACCGCTAGAAGCTGAACAGGAGTATCAAGCTGTTGAGGGAATCTGCGGAGGTGGTGGCGGCCAAGTTCATGGACCGGATTGCGATTAATGGTGGCAACAATAATTAATTAGTGTTGTTGTTATAGTGGATTTTCTTTTTCTTTTTTATTTTTATGAGTGCATTCTTTTTTTTTTTCTTTTTTGGTTTAAAATGCAAGTATTATAGAACTTATGAAATACAACAGCTTAGGGGCATCCCGGCATTACAAATAGAGCTAGTAACTCAAAAGGATGGAGGTAGGAAGTCTCCACATAGTAGCCAATGGAATGTTTAATATTTTAGTAAAAGCTCTACATTTTACACTTTTACGCACCTTGACTAAAATAATATAAATGTCAGTTGATTTGTTTTGAAACTGGCTATGGTTGCACTTCATCCAACTGCAATATATGATTGCTAGGAAAGATACTTTGAAGAGTCTCACAACTAAATCTTTGCCCTTTGCTACTCTAATCATCCATTGAAGTTTCTCATTCCATCCTCTTAAAGACTGCCTAATTCCATGTTGCTTTAATCATCTATTCACACCGGAAGAATAGATTAATTTTGTTTTCTAGACTGGCCCTACAAAAGTTACACCTGAGGTCATCCGTCGTGCTACGATCTCTGTTGTCGGTAGTCTTTCCCTACAAACTAGCCATCCAAAAAAATTGGGGAAAAGTGCCAAAAGAGTCTTAAACCTTTTGTCTTTGTACTAATTTAGTCATAAATCTTTTTTTGGTGCCGATTTAGTCCTAAACCTTTTTAAATTGTGCCAATTCAGTTCTTTCCGGCCAATTTTGGCCGGATTTTGCTGACTGGACGCCAGCCGGCTCACGTGGCCTGATCGGCGCTAACATTGACAACTTTTAATAATTTTTTTATTTTTTTATTTTTTTATTTTTCCTTTTTTATTTTCTTTTTCTTTTTTCTTTTTCTTTTTTTTCTTCTCGTCTTCTTCCTCCAGCCAGTCATCGGACCTCGACGACTGGCCAGAGGCGACGGCCAGCGAGGTCAACCTCGCCAGTGGCCACGAGGGCAGCCTCGCGTGGGGCGGCGAGCTTGCCCTCGCCCGACCGACACGTGCGAGGGCGAGCCCCGCCAGCTCGCCGGATATGGTGAGTGAGGGGGTTTGAGCAAGGGGAGAGAGTCGGAGGGGTAGACCGTCGGCCACCGCACTTGAGCCACGGCCGTTGGCCTACGGCCACGCCTGGTTTCAAGTGCCAAAGCTCCGGTAGGCCTCAGTCCTTTTTTGTGCCTTGCGTTGGTCGGACCAGGCCAAAGCTCGCGGTCGTCTATCGTACAAGCTTCATCCCCGACCGTCCTTTGTTTGTTGTGCACGTCCTGGATTGTTCTTCAAGGATTCGGTTCGAGATCTGAGGGCGTTCGATCTGGGCAGGACTTGAGAGAGAGAGAGAGATTGAGAAAGAAAGAGAGAGAGAGTCCTGTCTTGGCCAAGCCAAGGAAACCCTGGCCACGCAAGACCACCGCCGCAACGCTGCCGCCCGATGCCGTCCACCACTGCTCGCCACTTCGCCGACCCGCCACCATATCCGGTGAGCTGGTAGGGCTTGTCCTCGCAAGCAGCCAGCCATGGGTGAGACTCGACCCTCGCCAGATCTGGCAAGGGAGAGCCTTGCCACCCCGCACGAGGCCGCCCTTGCGGCCAATGGCGAGGTGGCCGGCGAGATCGACCTCGACCTCATCGGCCGTCGCCTCTGGTCGGTCGCCGAGGTCTAGCAACCGGCCGGAGGAAGAAGAGGAGAAGAAAAAATATAAAATATAAAAAGAAAAAAATTATTAAAATATTATTAAAAGTAGTCCAAGTCGGTGCCGATCAGGCCACATCAACCGGCTGGCGTCCATTCAGCAAAATCCGGCCAAAATTGGCCGAAAAGGACTGAATTGGCACAACCTAAAAAGGTTTAGGACTAAATCGGCACAAAGACAAAAATTTAGGATTTTTTTGGCATTTTCCCAAAAAAATTGTGTTTGGTAATGCCAATACTTCAAATTAGGTCGTACCACTCCACAACCGGACCCCGTGTCTAAGTTTGTCATATATATCACGACAATAGTACCCTAACTAGAAATAGCTGAGGTTAGAACATGTCATAATTTGAGGAGACACCGCTAACTCCAAGCCATACTACCCCTAATGTCAAGCTGCATAATTGGGGTACCTATGTATTTTGTGTTGTGAACCCAAATGCTCCAAAAGGAAGAGGATGTGTAATAAGGTTCCACAGCAAGCGGCCTAATAAAACTTTGTTCCAAATGTGTAAACCAAGCAATCATAATCCTCTTTCCCTTTTAGGTGAATAAACTACTTGCTATGCAACCTTGTGCGATCCTTGATTTGCTGTATAACCAGCCCATAAGAAATGTCGAATCCTCTTCTCAATCTTGTATATGGTTTGCGTTGGAAGTAAGAACATTTGCATCCAATAAGTGCAAATGGAGATAATGACTGATTTAGTTAGTTGTAGACGCCCCGCATAACTTATATGTTTCATGCCCCAACTTTCAATTTTCTCAAAGATCTTGTCAGTGAGACTTTTGTAGTCTGTGTGAGTGAGTCTTCTAGTAACAAGGGGAACACTAAGGTATTTGATGGGGAGGGTACCTATGGAAAAAGGCGTGTGGTCCAAAATAAAGAGCTTCTCATCCTCATTCAACCTAGAGAGAAAGATTTGACATTTGTCAAGGTAAATTGCTGTCTGATGAGAGCATGAATTCTTCAAGGGCATCTATGAGGCAAAGAACAGAGCCTACATCTCCATGAGCAAATAAGAATAGGTCATCAGCAAAGCATAAGTGAGTAATCTGCGTTTTGCAATACTAGTGGTATTTAAAAGAAGATGCAGCAACTTTCGCACTACCAATTCTATTGAAAATTTCCATAACTAAGACAAGGATGTATGGAGAGAGAGGATCACCTTGCTACAGCCCATTAGTGCTATTGAAATAGCCAACCTATACGTCATTAAAGTTCACTGAAAATCTCGAAGTAGTGATGCACTTAGTTATCAAGTCAACTGAGTACTAAGGTGTATTTGGGGCTTTAAGGACCCCGATGACAACATCCCATTTGACCATGTCATAGGTCTTCATAAGATCACACATTTACCTTTGTCTCCCTTATGATAGTTGTGTAGTAGATCTTGGCATAGCAGGATATTCTCTGAGATTTGTCATCTAATGATGAAAGTAGTTTGGTTAAGGTTGATGATCGGAGGAAGCATATAACTTATTCGTTCTACAAGAAGTTTAGATATAATTTTGTACCGGATATTGCAACATGAAATGGGTCTGAATTCCTCGAGGCAGGATGGATTCAGAACCTTCAAGACAAGGGAAATCAAGGTGGAATTTATAGATTTCATCATTCTTTTTCACGAGAAGAATTCCATGATAGCTTCCTCAATATCTTGCCTTATGATGGGTCAAGCACTTTGTAGAATCAACTGTTAAAACCATCTAGACCCAGAGCTTTGAAGTCGTTGAAACCCTTTAACTCCGAGGATATCTGATCTCTAAAGTGATGAAAATGTAACTAAAGTATTGACATCTTCATAAAATAAAGAAGCAAACCTCTCATAAGGAACATGTGGACAACTGGAATTACCAAGAAGGTACTGGTATTGCATTCTTTAGAGCACCCTCCTCAATAATAATGAAGCCATCCTCGTGTTGGAGATGATTTATCTTGCTTTAGGCACTTCTTCATATCACTTGTTTGCTTAGGAGGTTTTGTGTCGGATCAAACTGGACTTCACTTAGCTTTTAATGAGTAGGTGTTTTTCCTAGAAAGAGAAAAAGACCTCGTCATAATAGTTGTTTGATGACACCTAAAATCTTAACTACCTTATTTCATCAAAAAAAAAAAAAAAAAAATTAAGGACACACTTCGATCTCTAAACAAAAATATTATTTGCATACACATAATATTTAAATTCTCGGTTGCATTTTAGGACCAACCTTTATTGCAGGGGGCAAGAGATGACATCAGCGAGTAGTCCAGAGAGACATTCATGATCAAAGAGGAGATAAGCTTGAGACTAAAAATTCCAACATAGTCCATTGACCCTCGTCGGCCCTCAATAAAAAAAAAATTAAAGAGAAAAAGAAAAAAACCAAAATAATTCTTAAAGAATTCAAAAAAGAACAAAAACTTATAAAAAAATGTCAACATCAATGCTAGCTGTTCCATGTGAAACGGTCAGTGTCTCTATCAAAGATTTTTAATCAAAATTAATCAAATTAGAAAAATGTGAAAACGTATAGGACTCAATTTGCACAATTAACAGATTTAGGACTGAATTGATATAAATGTAATAGGTTTATGACTTTTTTTTTTTTTTTATATATACTTTTCCCACTAGATAGTGATGAGCCAACAACATCAAAGGTGACAAATGGGCATAACATTTATTTGTGTAAAAGGCGATTGGTCAATTTTGACGACAATGCGGGACAGATCAGTTTTGATGATGACGTCATTGTGAAGCAAAGAATAGCAAAGAGCTTACTCTATATTTTTGTCGACACAAAAAAAAAAAAAAATGCCCAAGTATTCAATGGCGACTTGGTTGATAGAGGCTAGCTAAAAGGATGATAGAGGCACAAAATTGCTAATTATTGGGAGTGGTTAGTCGACAAAAAAAAGGTTGTCTAATAGGAAAATCCAGTTTGAGTCGACGGAGATATTAGTGAAGATGGTTGTACTTCAGTATATTAAGGAGATATGCACAATGCTATTAAGGAGATATGTATGATGTAACTGTCAAGGAAGTAGAAACGATATGATTGTCAAGTAATGGAGCCAATGGTCAAAAAGTAACCATGAAGGAAGCAAAGGCGATGAGATCGTTGGAGTGGAGGAGACAAAACAGTTAAGTAGTGGAGATGACAATTTCGGGGTTAACCATTTGTGAATGAAAATTGCTAAAATTTAGGAGTCTGTAATTATAAATGCTGGATTTGTGGTTAGAACAGAGGACAGCCACCACTCCAGGAAAACCTTCCCATTTACATTATTGTCTAGGAAACAAAAGACAATTCGCAATCCTTATTGGCTCATATCTACCAATCCACACTCCAATGGTATTTCATCATTTCCAGTGGCACAACTTTGGACGACATAACAAAAATAAACATAGTACCTAAAGTCGCACAAAATCGAACAAAAGAAGGAGATGCCTGACTTGGCTCAATAGTTGACGTCAAAGTCTGCAAAGTGAGACGAGCGCGAGGGAAGGAGGTGGAATTATTTGGCCAATCGCGATCATGTCCTTCGCTGGGTTTGCACCTTGTGCTTGTGTTACGGACTGAATTCTTCCGTAGCCTTGTCGGCGGAAGAGGGGAGTTTTGTTGTATCAAAGCGAAGAGTAATCGATACAAAGAGGATGATAAAACTAGCTTGTGAGAGTGGTGTTGGGGTGTTTGCACTAAGAGTCTTAAAGTAGAAAGAATACCATTTTAGAGGATTTCTAAAGGTGGAGTTGGCCTCTCATACACAAACTGATGAGGAACTAATGTCGTTTTTTTAATGAGACCACGGTAGGCCAAAACAAGTTATCATACTAAACTCTTCTACATTTCTCGAGAGATAGAGTACTCAAGTTCTATGGTACAATTCGGCGTGAGGATGCGACTTGGCATACTATTTTTAGGGATAATCTTTAGAAGGAAGGGTGGTCTGATGTTCTTGGTTCACCAACCACACAAGACTGTTTCGCAGTCAAGAAACTGTCGAACCATGACACTTGTTTTTGCTGTTGTCATGTTCTCCACTTCAGTGGAATCCGTGTACCGAATGTGCATGCATGAATCTCCTCTGTTCTCCCGTTTATTCACACATTCCCTTTCCTCACATCCTCAAAATCTCTTGCCGACTAACTCTATCTTCAATCATATATCCCCTGTTTGACCGAATGAGCATCGGTCGTGTGTACGCAAGTATCTCCTCCCGATTCAGCCGTGTATTACCTTCCTCTCGTCCAAAAATTCTCCATATCGATGTTGCCAAATTATGCACCCATACGATGGAAACAATTCTCATCTTTCCTATCCAATTTTCTGTCGAGCAAAGGTTTGCCAATTGGGCCGCCGACTGGCAAGCTAAGGCCTAGCGGAACAAGAGCCTAGCCCGTGATTGGCTGGCCAATCCCCTAAACTGTTTCGGAATTTATTTTGCTCTAAGTCCTTTGTTATGTTGTTGCAAACTCTTGGTGAGTAATGTAATTTTTTCCAACCCCCCCCCCTCCAAAAAAAAAAAAGGGAAAACGAGAGAGCGACTGAAATCCCCAACTAGGCCGGTCTCATGTGGGCCTGATCTTGATAATTCGTATGAGTTTAGCGCCCAAATTTAATATCAAATCGCACGTTGGGCAAATTTGAATGCAATTCACAAACAACCGAGCCAATTTAAATGAAATTTATTTGATGCGGACATGTCATTACTAATCAAAAGATCATTCATAATGCCTAAATTTGGTGTGAACGCATAACTATGCAGTATCAATATCTTTGCTTAGGGGTAAAATTCTATTGAGTTTGATCCCTAATTTTTATAAAATGCACAAGAGATATTTTAGGTGAAAATTTATGTGTCAACAAGATGCGTTATAACCTAGTAGGATTTATTCATTGAGGAGCTATTACTAAATATTCACCGACCTTGAGAAGATGAACACGATTATAACATGTTATGACCTTAAATAATGTGAGTGTATCAAATTTCTCCAACAGCCATGAATCGCAATATTTAAAAACAAGCAGACTACCAAAAATGGAATTAATAACCGATGCTTGGACATTGGTTCATCAGACTTTAGGTCCAATTTATTTTGCTAAAAGTGAAACAAATTATAAAATTAGATGTGTCACGACTTGTTACATCCAGTTCATTGGAAAGCCAATATGAAAGATTTCATCGATCCACAACAAGATGATTGCAATTGTGACGTGTAAAGACCATAAAAAAACATAAAGGTATTTTCAAGTTTGTCCAATTCTCATGAACCATGATGATAGCAGATCAACTACGTGAAAAATGAGGGAATTGAGACAATACTTGGACATGATCCATCTAGTGTACAGAGAAAATCTCAATACCTATTATGACTTATACATGAGTACGAAATTTTTCGTTTAAAGTTATGATAAGACAAACGCAATAATAGCTTGTCACAATCTCAAATATCGCGAGAGTTTTACAAATTTTCCGAATTGTCATGGTCATTGATAATTTAAAGAAAGTCGACGACCATAATAGGAATTGGTGACCGATGCTTAGATAGGTTTATCGGTCTCTTGAGTCATATTGTGCTACAACCGAAATGAACTAGGGCACGACAATATCAAATGTATTTGACTTGCTATGATTAGCTTATTGAAAAGTCATTATGAGTTATTGCGATTACGACGTATAAAGACCTCAAAAAACAGAAGGGTTTTTTTCTAATTTATCCAACTCCCATAAATTAAGATAAGTTCAAATCAATTGGGTGGAAGAAAGGTAGGAACCGGTAAATCACTACTTACATATGGCCGATTGATCTCTGAGTCAAAATTAATTATTTCAGCGACAAAAATAAACAATGGTATGACATAATGAGATGCATTACGACTTATTGCTCGTGCATTGAAAAACTACTAGGAGAGTTTTCATTGACCTTCGGCAAGCTGAATGAAATTATAAGGTGTTACTATCTTGAATATCGTGAGAGTATCTCAAATTTTCGCAATCATCATAGAACCATAGCAAATGGTCAACCAATAAAGGAATTGGCCATAGATGATCAGTCACTTGAGGTCGAATATATCATGCCACAACCAAAATGAAATATGGTTCACAAAAATTGGATGTATTACGCCTTGTTGCAACTAATTCTTGAAAAGGTTATGAAGACATATTCATTGACTGATGAGATAGTGACTCCAATTACAACAGTAAAAACCAAATAATATTTTCAAATTTCCCCAAACTCTCATAAACCCAATTCGAATCAATTGGGTGGAAAAAAGGAGCAGATCGACCAATACCTACGCATTAAACGATTGATCTCCAAGAGACAAAAAATAAATTGCGGTACTACAAAATAAGATGTGTTAAGACATGATCATCGAAAAGTTATGACAAACATTGCCATTGAACATTCAACAAAACGAATGCAATTATAATGTGTTACCTCAAACAACCTCGGAATTTCTCAAAATTTCACCAATTATCACGGACCACACTAATTCCAAAGTAAGTGGGCGATCAAAACAGGGATTGGCAGCGGCTTATGCTTGACACGCACAGAGAGATGGATTCAATTACGATGCAATTCAACCTTGATCTCAAAATGACTAATTTCCACATTTAGGCCACGTTCCTGAAATCTAACAAGCATGAAACCAACTTGTCGCGACCTCCCTGAAGCGGGTTGGACCACCTAAGGGTTCGGTTAATGGATTGCTAAGTCTAGACTTAACTCGGGCTCTCCCAGGCCCATATCAATTCGCGACTTAAGTTTAAATTTTTTAACATGCAAATGATTTTTCAATTAGGAGTCGCCACTAATCTATTCTTGGTGGGTCGATTAGAAACCCAAGTAAAGCAATGGGAGAATTACTTCACTCCTACGAACCAGAGATTAAACGAGTTCGGGGACTTGATTACGCTAGATTTCTCTAACGCCCTTTCGGTACCTTTCTCTTTTATTTTAGAAAAAATGTTTGGCAGGCAGCTTGAATTGATTTTAATTTATCTCCCTAACATGTGAAGCGATCACGCGGGTGCACAAACCACCAATTTAACACCCAGATAAAGCAACGAATAAATTGCAGGACTTACCTCCTAACAACGAAAGCATCTGCGCGTTGTTAGATCAAAATTCACATCAGCAGTCCTAAATATGGTTTCTAATTAACACGCAATTTCTTTTTCTTTTCTTTTTTTTGTTTTCGCTTATTTAATGAAAATCATGCAATATGCAATGCAACATAACTAAATGACCTAATACTAATGACATGTAATTTGGATGGTCCTAGCAACAACTACCACATGACAGACATTTCAACGAATCTAATCCTAATGACGTGCATGTGACATTTTTTTCTTTTTTCTCTTTTCTTTTTTTGATTTCCTGAAAGGATGCAATCTATCCTAGAAAATAAAACTAATTCAACCTATGGCATTTTTGTATTTTTCATGAAATTTGAAATTAAATAAATGTAACAATTAAATATGCAATCTAAATTAACCTAATAACTTGATTCTAATGACGGGCAATTTTTAACTAAATGAACCTAACAACAATCACTAAATGACATGCGTTTCATGAATCTAATTATATATGACATGCACATGGCTTTTTTTCTTTTTTTCTTAAAAGATGCACTTTATCCTAGAAAACAAAACTAACTTATTCTAAGACACGTTTTTTTTTTTTTTTTTTTTTCAGGAAAGTCGGAATAAAAAATGTGAAAACTATCTATTAAAATATCATCTAATTTATATTAGGAATGAGGTTAAGCCAAATCCTAATTTAGACTAGAATGTTATCCTTACTTAGAAATCCCTAACTAAAATGCCATCTATCTAAAAAATTTATCTAAACTTATAATAAATTAAAAAACTATCATCTAGAGTTAAACTATATAAAATTTTACCCTACAATGTAATGACATGCAAACGGTGCTAAAATTCTAATTTTTTTTTATTTTATGTTTTTGTATGAATTTCGAAATTAAAAATTGTCAAATAATTAAACATGAAACCTAAGTTAAAAAACTAGCAACCTAAATTGATTAATTTGATTTTTTTTTAATTCGAAATAAAATTCCTATTCTAAATATACAAACCCTAAAACAGGAAATAAACCTAATACAAACCTACACTCTTTTTTATTTTTATTTTTTGAAAATTCGTAATTAAAAATGCTAAAAAAAAAACTAGTTAAAGTGAGATATTATCTATTTTAAGTTAGGAATAGACTAATCTAAATCCTATCTTAACTTAGAAAATTATTTCATTATGCAATTTAATTCAAAAGACATTATCTAACCTAGATATCATCTAAACATGCATTTTTTAATAAAAATAATTATTTTATCATGCAATTTTATCTAAAAAAATCAATTCTAATTTACGTGAAATGCAAATGCAGTTTTTTTGTATTTTCGGGATAAACAGAACAATTAAAAGTTAAACACCAAATCATCCATGGTCATCAAAAATGTTATCCATCATTCGAATTTAGATTCAAAATTAATTATTTCGCTAATAAAATCGATAAATTGATCTTAAGCCTTAAAGATCAAGATATCAATTTTACTCCCGCGTGATTAATTATTCCATCTAAAGCCTTATAGATGGAATAAAAATTCGTGTGCGGTTGCGAATTAAGTGGTACGTCCGGGATTTTCAAACATGCATTAAGAACTAATTCAAATAAAGCAATGAAATTAAAAAGAAATAAAATGAAATAAATCTACCTAATAAAATAAACTTACCTAGTTTGGGCTTTTTCCAAATTTTTTGTCTCAACGAATGGTGCTTTGTGGACCACGACGGGGAATCGGCTCCACGGGGGCCGCTGCGCAACTGCGATGGGCAACCGTGTGCGGTGGGCGCGGTCGTCGGAGCTCCGGCGAGGGACAGCAAGCTCGGAACGGGCAGCGAGCTGCTGTGGTGGCGTTGCTCGAAAGGGGACAGCGGCTGGCGGAGCTAGGCGGGCTCGAGTGGTTGCTGCAACAGCGTGCAGCGGAGTCGAGGAGAGGAAGGCGCGCAGCAAAGGGGTGGAACCCCGGCGGCCGACGGAACGGCAAGGGCAACAGCGACGGAGCTTCAGCGAGGGGACCGGCGGCGGCGGGGCGAACCGCAGCGGCAGAGGGCGGAGCGGCTTGGGACGCCGAGGCGGAAGTGCAGGCGCGGGCAGAGATGGTGGCTTCACGGGTTGCTGGTGTTCGAGCAAAGACGGTGGCGCGCTCGGAGCTCGCTGGAAGGAGATGCCGACGCGGGCGGAGGTGCAGCGACGGTCGCGGCGATGGGCGGTGCGGCGGCGGACTGAAACAGCGAGAGGAGCGTCGTCGAGTGCTGGCTCGAGCGGAGGTGGTGTGGTGGAGCGGCGAGGCAGCAGCGGCGGTGGAGAGCAATGGCGTCGAGCAGCCGGCGGCTTCCCGACGGACGGGATGAGGGACAGCAGGAGCGGCGTTGTGATTGAGTCGCGAGCGTGCGAGGCACGATGGAGCGGCGAGGCAGCGGCCGCGGGTGGAGAAGGAGCAGCGTCGGGTCTCCGTGCGTCGGTGTGCACAGCAAGAAGCGGGCGGCGCGCGGCGGAGGTGGAGGCGCGGCGGTGCGAGCGCGAAGGTGCGGGCGCGGCGCGGGGCAGCAGAAACCGAAAGAAAACCCAGCGAAGAAGAGCTCCCGGAGAAGATGAACAAGTAGGGGTCTTGTCTTTGCCTTTTTTTTATTTATTTTTCTCTCCTCTCTCTCTCTCCTCACGTCCTCTTTTCGGTTTTTTCTCGACAGACCTCTATCTCTCTTTCTTTTAACCGAAGGAGAAACCCCCAAAATCCATTTCCCCTCACAATGAAATGTTTTTTTTTTTCCTTCGACAAACCTTTCCAATCAATTCTTTTCTCCCCTCTGACAAACCTCTCGAATGAATCTCTCCCCCTTTTGCGTGGCCTCCCCCTTGCGTATTTATAGGCATCCCACCGCCTTTAGTGTGAACAAGAGGCGCCGCGAATTCTTTCTTGCTGTTCACGTCCGCCGAATTCTTGTGCATGCATTAATGAGCGTGAGACCACATGCGTGAAGAACTCCTCTTTCTTCTCTTTGCTCTCCCGGAAGGAGAGAATTTCTTGCAACAACTCACTATAAAATATTATAAAATTGTGAGCCCATCTTCTTGCAGACTTTCTCCGGCATTCTCGCGTGTGCAGTGGAGAATTTTTTCTTTGCTTTCTTCACGCTTGCGGCTTCTCTAGAATTTTCACGTCCTCTCTATTTTGTGCGTGCATGTGCATGCATTAATGAGGGAGAGACAATGGACGTGAAGAACTTTTATTTTTATTTTTTTTTATTTATTATTATTATTTTTTTTTTATGCAACTAATTACTAATTGATTAGTTAAAATTTAGGTGTCAACAGCTGCCCCTCTTTGAAGGTGAGCTCGCAGAGGTTGTATTCAAAGACAATATGATACCTAAATTTTGACCATGCACATGCAATTGATGGTATTTTGGCGAGATCATAGATCCCCCTTTTTTTTTTCTTTTTTTTTTTTATTATTATCATATAAATGCAATGTCATGAAAATGGTAATGCAAATGTGAGATGTTGAAAAGGAGAGCATACCTGTAATTACTTACCAGTCAGAGCATCGGGACGAATTTTCATCTGCTCAACCAGTGTCCAGTTTTCATTTCAGGTTCCCTGAAGAGTCCACGTGAATTTATCCAACAGACGCTCAATGTTAGGTGAGATGCCTTGTTGAATTCAGATGACTCGAAATACTTGGATCCATACTAAGGTATAGCGAGTAAGATCGATGAGATTTGAGACATCCAGATCCAGACTGAGATGTCAAGAAATTGGGGCCTTAACCAGTAGACACTCAATGTTAGGTGAGATGAATATTGGATTAAGGGGATTCGAAATACCTAGATCCAGACTAAGGTATAACGAGAAAGATCGAAAAGCATTCATATCCAGAATGAAATGCTTTGACGAAGAGTTTTGGAACTTAACCAATATACACTCAATGTTAGGTGAGATGTATATTGGATTAAGAGAATTGGGAACTTAACCAATAGACTCTCAATGTTAGGTGAGATGAATATTGGATTAAGAGGATTCGAGATACCTAGATCCGACTAAGGTATAACGAAAAAACTCGGAAAGCATTCATATCCAAAATGAAATGCTTAACAAAGGGTTTGAGACATCCAGATCCAGACTGAAATGTCAAGAAATTGGGAACTTAACCAATAGACACTCAATGTTAGGTGAGATGAATATTGGATTAAGAGGATTCGAAATACCTAGATCCAAACTAAGGTATAACGAAAAAGATTGAAAAGCATTCATATCCAGAATGAAATGCTTAATGAACAGTTTTGAAACATTCATCAAGAATTTGGGAATACCTAGGACAAACCTGGGATATTCGTGAAGGTTACTTACCTCTTGGTAGAAAGAAGTTTTGAGACATCGACGATGTACCTGTTAGACATGAAGGTTTCTCACCTCGGGGCTTTTGAAAGCAACATAAATGTCAGGAGCTCTTGGGTCTTTCAAGGAAACATTACCTGTTAGACATGATTAGAGCAAAAATACACGCATTTACCAAAGAAGTGAGCAATTCAACATACTCCAAAGTCCACTGAAGTTTTTATCCATTCAATCAAGATTTATGTATGATGGTTTTACCATATTTGCACCACCGAATTTCCGCTGGGGAGAATCATCATTTAAGACCATTTCACTCATGACATGGAATTTCAAGAATACCAAATGAGAGACTTTCAGTTAGAAAGGACTTTCACTCACTCTTATTGAGAAGGTTATTTTGTCCCAACCATTAATGTGGGATCACAGGAATCACTTCATCTTATCATCATCATGTTGGCAAGGGTTTGAGTATTCTCGCAAGCGGTACGACCTTATCAATCCGAGAGGTCTTTTCCAGACGTAATGTAGGCTTGGTCAATGGCTCAACAAAGAGGGATTCTTCGAGTCAAGGTTAATGAAAGAACAATACTTCGCAATCATCTTCGGGTTTACAAGTCAAGGAACCTGCGAAATGAGATAGAAATGGTCTTGCTCGCACTTCTTCTAGCGATGCTTATAAGCATATGAATCCCTACATTAATTTCAGTGCCCTAATCTGAAGAGACTTTGTAAGGGACGTAACGTAGGTTAAGTTCATGGGTTGAGAAATGAATGGATCATTAGGCTCAAAATGTGTATAGGGGGATGAGAATTGATGATCATCTTGGCATTGTCACCGGTTTTCTTCTTCACCATTGGAATTTTCCTCATAGGTACTATAAAAACTTGGCATTTGAGTTCTTTGAGTACCACTGCATTGGGAATACTCCCTTTTACAACTGATAATTATCTATCTTGACTCTTTCTTTCATTTTCTATGGGCATTGGCCTTGCTTTTACCAGGCACACTGCTTTTTCATGCCCATCATTTTTTCTTTTTGCACACTACATGCATTGAATAACCACGTAATGCTTTAACATTTGGACTCTTGGAGATTTTCAATTTTTCCAACGCTCTGGACTCGGCTGCTTGAGCATTTGCCTTTTGCCTTGCGCCAGTGTGCGGGATGATCACCAATTGGGTTTAAATGAAATGACTTTACAGGCTCAAGGGGCTACGCAATGGATAAAGTGTGTAGGATAGAGAAAGAACTGCTCTTCATCATCCTAAGGCACTTAAATTACTGTATGAATTCAATGTAATAGCAACACTTGAAGATTGATGCGAGTGAGAGCAAGAATATTCCTATCAATTTCCTCACCTCATGATGTCGTCTTACCTCGAGTCTGCTCCAATGTGGGGTGGTTCTTGACAGGGGTAATTTAAAAATTATCCACATGTGTGGGGCTCAAAAGGGTTTAAACAATGGATATGCATGTAGTGTTTGGGATAGAGGATGAATCGCCTCTCATCATTTCGATCATCGTACCTTTTGCGAGAAAACTCTTTATCTTACGAACATGGAACTTCCTATACTCATCTCACCAGTGTATGAGCAAGGGACTGTGTATAAGGGACTGTGTATAGGATAAGGCTTGCCTTTCATCATCCTGATATGTCTCATTTAGCATGCTCAATCCATTCCACATCATTCATTAACTTGATTGATGGTGACAATCCTCAGTGGAATTGGTAATTAAACAGGTAAAACTATCATACAAAATTTTCCTTTGAAAGGTCGCAATCACTTCGTGAACTCATCAGCTTTGAACACAAAGAGTTTGTGGCTCAAAAAGAAAGGAAAGGATTGATAAAAAAAAAAAAAATTGTTTTTTTGTTTTTTTTGTTTTTGTTGTTTTTTTTTTTTTTTTTTTGTGGCAAACTTGTTGCCGTTTCCAGGGATCGAACCCTGGTCGTTCTCGGACCCTTTCATTCCCCATGCCACCAGGCCGAGGCGCTGGTGGTGTCCTTAGGGCATTTCTTTTTTCATTTAATTGAACTGACTCTTGGGTCAACATGTCTGATATGCCGAATCAAATGAATTCGATATGTGTATGGAACAAGGCATACTTTTCATCTCATTCAATTCATTCCCACATAATTCAATGAAGAAATGAGTACCTTCAATTCACAACAAATTCTATCAAGGGTAATATTTCTTCACAGCATCAGAGTTAACAGGATTAGAAAACTCACGACCATCCATTTCTGTAAGGATTAAGGCACCTCCAGGGAGTACCTTCTTCACCATATACGGGCCGCTATAATTTGGAGCAAATTTGCCTCCAGGATCAGGAAAAATCGGCAACATCTTTCTTAGAACAAGATCATTCACTTCGAAGTGTCTCGGCCGTACCTTTCGATTGAAAGACCTGGCTACTCTTTGTTGATACGCCTGACCATGGCAAAGAGCTCTTAACCTTTTTTCATCGATCAGGTTCAACTGCTCGAACCTTTGTTGTGTCCATTCTGCCTCGGACAATTCCACTTGGGATAAGATTCTCAAAGAGGGGATTTGTACTTCCACAGTAAGACCGCCTCCATGCCATAAACTAAGGAGAAAGGGGTTGCCCGGTAGATGTTCGGATTGATGTCCGATATGCCATTAGAGCAAAGGGTAACCTGTCATGCCAATCTCGATAATTCTCGGCCGTCTTAGCTAGGATCTTCTTGATGTTCTTATTAGCTGCCTCAACAGCTCCATTCATTTGTGGGCGGTAAGGTGATGAATTCAAATGCTTGATTTTGAACTCACTGAACAACTCATCGACAAATTTGTTATTCAGATTTGTCCCATTGTCAGTGACAATTGCTTCGGGGACACCATAACGGGCGATTATGTCACGCCTAATAAATTTCACCACATTTCGGGCCGTGACATTAGCATATGATGCTGCTTCAATCCACTTTGAAAAATAATCTATTGCCACCAATATGAATCGGTGCCCATTGGAAGCTTTGGGATTTATCGGGCCAATCACATCGATCCCCCACATGGAGAAAGGCCATGGCTCGATAATCGGTGTAATTCCGTTGGAGGAACATTTATTTTATCTCCATGAATTTGGCAACGATGGCAACTTCTTACATGCTGTATGCAGTCACTTTCCAAAGGCAAGCCAATAATAACCTAGCCTCATAATCTTCTTGGCTAACATGTGCCCATTCATGTGTGGGCCACAAACTCCTTCATGTACTTCTTGCATGATTTGGGTAGCTTCTGCTTCATCTACGCATCTCAACAAGACTGAATCATAAGATCTCTTGTATAAATTCTTACCACTGACGAAGAACTTTGAGGCCATCTTCATTATGTATTTTCTATCGGCTGGAGTGCTCCTTTCAGGAAATTCCTGCTTTTGAATATAGTTCATGATGTCGTAATACCATGGCTTCTCATCAAGCTCTTCATTCACGACCATACAATAAGAAGGTTTGGCTAGAACCTCAATTTTCAGAGGCTCAACTTCTAAACCATCAGTAACTTGCAACATAGATGACAACGTTGCCAGGGCATCGGCGAACTGATTATGAGATCTAGCCAAGTAGTCAAACGAGATTTCATCGAACTCCTTCACCAACTCCTCGAGGTACTTGTGATACGGCAGTAATTTGGCATCCCGGTCTTCCATTCACCTACGACTGAGTATAATCGGTGCAGAATCTCCATATACTTTCAATTTGGCCACTCCCATTTCAATTGCGGCCGAAGTCCGAGAATACAAGCTTCATATTCAGCTATATTGTTAGTGCATGGGAATATTAATTTCGCGGCCCGGGTGGTGTTGTCCGTCGGGGGATATCAATACCGCCCCAAGCATTAACCGGACAAGTTCACAGCTCCATCAAAGAACATAGACCATGCATCTTCATTTATGGCCAAAATACGATCATCCAGAGGACAATCATCATCATCCGAGGTTCTAGGATTCTCAGCCAATATATCAGCAATTACTCGGCCTTTAACTGATTTTTGTGGCATGAACTGTACGTCAAATTCCGAAATCAAGACTTGCCATTTGGCTAACTTACCCACCAAAGCTGGTTGATTAAATAAATACTTGATGGGATCGTTCTCCGTCACAAGAAACATCTGGTAATGCAAGGTGTACTGTCGCAGTCTATGCAATACCCATACTAACGCAGCACAAGTTTTTTCAGCATTAGAGTATTTTAGCTCTGAGACAGTGAACTTTTTACTCAGGTAATAAATGGCCCGTTCCTTCTGATCCACGGGACTTTTCTGAGCTAACATCGCACCCAGTGACTCACTATGGATTGTGAGGTACAAAATCAAAGGATGCCCCGATATTGGTGGGACAAGAACGGGTGGAATCATCAAATATTGCTTCAGCTTGTCGAACGCTTCTCGACATTCATCATTCCAATCAACTTGTGCATTTTTCTTCAAGAGTTTGAAGAACGGCTTAGCGGTCTCAGAGAGTTGGGAGATGAATCGTGCAATGTAATTCAGTCTCCCTAGGAGACTCCGGACTTCCTTTACTGTCGACGGAGGTTGCAGCTCACATATTGCCTTGGCTTTAGATGGGTCAATCTCAATTCCTTTACTACTCACAATGAACCCAAGTAATTTTCCTGACGCTGCCCCGAACACGCACTTGGCAGGATTTAAACGAAGCTTGAATTCACGGAGCCGATCAAATAACTTCCTGAGGGTTTTGACATGACTTTTCCCAGGTCGGGTTTTTGCAATCATATCATCAACATATACCTCAATTTCTTCATGCATCATGTCATGGAACAACGTAACCATGGCTCGTTGGTAAGTTGCTCCTGCATTTTTGAGTCCGAAGGGCATGACCTTATAATGAAAGGTTCCCCACGGGGTGATAAATGCTGTCTTCTCTTTGTCTTCATCCTTCATTCTTATCCGGTTGTATCCAGAAAAACCATCCATGAAAGAGAATAATTCAAATCCGGCAAGTACTATCCACGAGAACATCGATATGTGGCAATGGGAAATCGTCCTTTGGGCTGGCCTTGTTCAGATCCCGATAATCAACACACACTCGGACTCGACCGTCTTTCTTCATGACAGCACTATGTTGGCCACCCATTCAGGGTATTGCGAGACTTCGATGAATCCCACTTTGAGGAGTTTCATTACTTCCTCTTCTATCTTCTTTGAGAGCTCCGGTTTAGTCCTCCGAAGTTTCGCTTCTTAGGGCGCACGTCCGGATTAGTGGGCAAACAATGTTCCACAATTGACGGATCTAAACCGGCATATCAGCATACGTCCAGTGCAAAGATATCCCGATATTCTTTTAGCAACTGAGTCAGGTGCTCGGCCTCATCTTTGGGAAGATTTGCCCCAATTTTTATCTCCTTGGGCTCCTCGGCATCACTCAAATTGATAGTGACGGTTTGCTCGGAGGTGAGAACTTTGGGTTTTTCATGCTGCTCCCAACTATGTTGCACTTCAATGGAGTCACCATTTGGATCATCAGGGTCATCACCGTCATCGCTCATGGCATTGGATTCGACCATTTTCACCTCTTTGCCTGCCATAAGGTTGCTCTCTTGTGGGCTAGCACCCATTTCTTCCGATGGTTCTTCATCAATGGCACCTATAAGGAGATCATCGAATAGGGTCGTGATCCCTTCCATCTCATCATCCGGATCCTCTGTCTTTGAAGTTGTCGGGTCATCCATGCCACTCCATCCATTGGGCATGATACCTCGGGTGTCGATCACTCCTCCTTCATCATGCATCATTCTAGCAGGGCCGGGGAATGTCTTGCGGATGTCGAGGATTTGTGAGTTTCTCCTCTCTTGTTCATGTCTTCCACCTCTTCCATGGTACCCTAATCCGGCGGAACGAGACCTTCGAGGGGCTTCAATAGGATTCCGAATACCCTGTTCTCTTTTACCAAGTCCACGGCCAGGAATAAAGCCATTTCCAACCATCACTCTTGCTACCATAATCGCTGCATTCGACACATCGGGGATGAGTGCTGTCGATCCTTGAGATGCATGAATAGTGGATACGAGCTCAAGCGATTGGTAGCTCGACTCCTCCCTATGTTCCGGCTCGACATAGGGGATGGCCGTCTCATGATAAATCCGATGATCCTCCTCGCCATGAACAATGACTAGCTTTCCTTCGACAACAAATTTCACGCTTTGGTGGAGACTTGATGGCACAGCTCCCCGCAAAGATGGATCCAGGGACGACCTAATAGGAAATTAAATGCTGTTGGAATGTCCATCACCTGGAAAAGGACGTTGAACATCACCGGCCCTATTTGCAAATCAAGGTGGGTCTCCCCTATCACCTCCTTTCTAGTACCATCAAAAGCTCGAACGAGGTCTTTGCAGCATTTATTTTTGAAGGATCTATTTTAAGGCGGTGAAGAGTCGCCAATGGATGATATTCGTCAGGCAGATCCATTATCAATAAGTACTCGAGCCACGTGGGAAGCCTTGCACTTGACAGATATGTATAATGCTTTAGTATGTCCCCTCCCCTCAAGAGGGAATTCTTCATCAGAAAAGGCTATTAGATCCTTGAGAAGGATCGACCCTACAAATTCCTCCAACCTGTTTTCCTCGATTGTCTCCGGTACACGAACTTCGCTCAAAACCTTCATTAGGGACTTTTGATGCGTAGGAGACGTTTGCAGGAGTTCCAAGTAAAAGAGATTTGAGCGGGCAATTTCCGCAACCGGTCGACCACGTTATACTCACTTGCTTTGATGATAGCCAGAAATTCTTTAGCCTCTTCATCAGTAACTGGCTTTGCCGATTGGGTATTGGTTTGAGCATAGGTTCGACAGACCTTGTAATCGTGTCAACATCTAGCTCGTAGGACCGGGACCGCTTTGTTATCCTTGTACTCATACAACGGGGCATCTCAATTATTATCTCTTCATCGTTGAAGGCACTTCCACTATCGTCCTTCATGATCGAGGCGTCCTCAAGTGGGGGCATGTCTTTGATCAATGGATCTGGTTCACTCTTTCCAGTACTTAACTCAGCAAATTCTTTCTCCCAATCGATGACGACTTCGGAGATAGTTGACACTATTCCAGCTTGGTCAGCATACACGATCACGCCAGCCTTAACCATTTCTTGAACCCTTTCCTTCATGGTGAGCAAGGGAGGATTCTCATCTATCGGATAGTAACCAACTCTAACTAATCCGCTGTAGATATCTTTGACAGACACCTTCAAGTTCATCTTTTTGCCAGCATTGAACTCAAAGATTGTATTCACGTTTCCCTCATGTTCCGGCAACGGATTCTTCTTGACATTCGGTTGGGTGGTACGAAAAGAGAATGCCTTGGTATCCAATAAATTTTGGATCTTGTGCTTCAAAGTCATACAATCATCAGTCGAATGGCCCACCTCTCCCATATGATACTCACATTTTTGGAGGGATCATAGTTGAAGAATTTTTCAGCATTGGGCCGCTTTGGTTCGTTGGAGATCAATCCCTTCTTTTGGAGTATCGGCGGGACTCCGAGATAGAGGGCCGGGAAGAGGAGAGAACCGACGTTTTGTGAATTGCCGCGGTGCGGTGCACTCGACCTCCATCTTGCGATTCCCGGGGACACGAACCATCGGAGGCTTACTAGAGGCTGGTTGCGCATATGCAACATTAACTTCAGTGATTGGTTCTTTGTCTTTCTTTGCAGTAAATCTTTTACACCGCAAAGTGGTTGGTTCATTAAACCAGCCATCTCTCGATCCGTCTCGATTTGTTCACCCACCGGGATGAGTTGATTGAAGTTCTCAACATACGTGCTGGCCATCCGATTGCGAAACTCGAATGGGAGAGTCTTGACAAACAACTTCATCAATTCTTTGTCGTAGGTTCGGGAGTGATTTGGGCAGCTAGATTCCGCCACCTTATGGCATATTCTTTAAATGACTCACTCCTCTTTTTCTCCATTCGTTCGAGATCCTCTCGTGAAGGTGCAATGTCCATATTGAACTTGTACGCTTGAGAAATGCATCGGCCACCTCATTCCAAGTGTTGAGGAGGTTTATATTTTTCATAATATACCAGTTCGGTGCGGGCCCGACCAGACTCATTTGGAATGACCGGATCATAAGGGGCTCATTTTTGACATGCCGAGCCATCCTTACATGGTACATCGCAGTGAGCTTTCGGGCGGAAGTACCATCATACTTCTCGAACTCTGGCATTTTAAATTTATTTGGCATTTTGACCTTCTCATAAACCGACAAGTCGAACGGGAGTGAATTCCGCGACTCTTGCAATTGTTTCATTTTCTCTTCAAGTTTGGCGACGCGCTCATCCCGCTCCGCCTTAGGGACATTGTCGCTTAGCCTTTTCGGCAGTGACGAACAATGGGTCATCTTCTAGCTCGTGCATGTCGTTGTCACCCATTTGGGCCTTGTTCGTCCTTTGGGACTATTATCTCGGGGAGAGCGGGTGCAAGAGTCTCGGTTCACTTGGAGGGATTGCATTTGATCTGTCATAAGTTGCATAGTGGTGAGCAACTGCTGGAGTTGGTTTTCCATAGCGGTCATACGATCACGCATTTCAGTTTGGTCGGTCATTTTTGCTCTCGATCGTGTAATGATGGGCGAACGTGGAGGATCCGTTATCACCTAATTTGAAGTAATGAATACACATAAGCATTTCATATAAAACATGTCAGTCCATGACGAAAGTCTAACTGCTTTTATTTAATGAAATTGTTTGACATTGACAATGTAAGAACTTGAAAGGCCCTAAACAAAAAACTAATCAAGTAAAATGACTCAACTTCCTAGACATTAAGCTAAAGTAAAAATATTAAATAGATTCAAGCCACTTTATTTGGCCCGATCTATAAACAAATGGGAAGTCAACGCTCGACGTAATTGCCTCTTCTCTTTAGCGTCCTTCTTGGCTTGCTTCTCGAGTTCTTCAATCTTCCTTTTGTGACGATTAAGCTCTGCTTGTCGAGTGGGCTTTTCAGTCACGTCCGGCACTTTTGGGAGAAACTCGGTCGGGATCTTGTGCTGACGGATGTACCGAGCCGTGGCGTAGTAAGTCTTTTCCTTCCCCTCAAGCTCATCTTCAGGCAAGCTCAACTTTTGTTCGTGACATGCGAGCCAAGCTTGTTCGATGCAGCGAAGCTCCTTTTTGTGATCATCCTTGGCAGTGAATCGGACTTGGAACAAACCCAACTTAAGAGGGGGCGGTAGGTCCTGCACAACTTGATATTGACGAGCCACTCGGAGTGGGTAGTAGGAAGTGGCACCAGTGATCCCCAATAGCGGGATCGGCTCATTGTCGCCATGAGAGAGACGTGCCTTGGAGACTTTGAACCATTTAGCATGCCATAGGAAAATCTTGGTTTTGGGGTTTTTCAACAATTTGACCCATTTTGAGAAAGAAAGATTTGGAGTTCGATCTTGATGATTTTTGAACACCTCGATGGGATGATGGGAATCAGTGATATTAATAATTTTCATGCGAATATCAATCCTACTCATGTGAGAAAAGAACCAAATTTGTAAAAGCTCAATTGGTGCACGAAAGGTTCTATCTTTATCTTCCTTAAATCGGGTGAGCGACAAGAATGTTTCGGCTAAAATAGTGTTGACAAAACTAATCCTTGCACATACTTGTTTGACTACCCATGCGATAGAAGGATTAATGGCGCCTTTTCGAAGAGGAAAAACAATAAACCCGAAGAAGGCTAAAAGGAAAATCTTGCTTTTTAAAAGAGTGTTAGCCTTAGCAAAACTTTGATCTAGGAAAGAGAAAGGGCATGCATGACAATTATCTTTTAACACTCTTTTTATTTGATTTTTATCCATCCTAAGAAAGTCCGCCAAAATTGATTCAGGTTCTAACCCAAGGGGTGGATTTATTAATTCCAATTCCAAAGGTTTTCCTATGGCAATGCTGTATTCTTCCAGAGTCGGAGTCAGCTCATGCTTACCAAATATGAACGTTGATGTTTGGGGACACCAGAAATGAGCAAGTGCTTGCATGACGCCGCTTTGGACATCGATGTCAAGGAGGGGAACAAGGCGACCAAGTCTGCTTTCCACATAACTTTGACCATCGGGGCCGAGACGATCCCACCATGATTTGAGTTCAACCTTTGGTGCAGGCACGAATCGAATGTCAGACCTTCCCATTGTTTATAGACCGAGACTCGACCAACCTAATGTCATGGACCGACCAAAGACATAATAAGGTAAGTAAATTGCAAAGAGTAAAGGGTAGAAAACTTACTTTACTAGGCGATTAAAGCAACCACATAGACAAGCACATGACATGTGAGGTTCGATTTCTATCTAAAGCGGCTAAGCAAAGTGGAGTTAAAGGGTGGGATGACTAGTCGCAGCCTCGCGTACTAAGTCAAGTCCTCTTAACTCCAGCTCGATCAAGAATGATACCCCAATGCGGCACGTCTCGCGGGCAGAGGTAAACATTCTTGACACCAAGAAAGAAGTTTTCGGGATTGAGTTGGGCAACCTCTACTACGCGGCCTCGCGGTCGAAGTCGTATCCAACTCAATACCATCCTAAGTGTCCTAGTGCGGCCCAGTCAGTCCGGGTTGTGTGTGCAATAGTGTAGTGTAAATGCAAGGCATGCACAACAGTTTATATCAAACAACACTTCGTTCATGAAAATAAACCATACATTCCTACACCTCCCCGCAAAACAAAGGTCGCAAACACTTCCCCTTATACCTCCCATCCCGCAAGACCATTTAACACCTTAAATGTTAGGGACGTACACGGAATCCTCGCGCCAAACAAAAACATTTTTCAAATACAAGAGAAAATTGGCCTAAGTCCACTAAGAAATTTAACTCAAGTCCCCAGCGGAGTCGCCAAGCTGTCGCGACCTCCCTGAAGCGGGTTGGACCACCTAAGGGTTCGGTTAATGGATTGCTAAGTCTAGACTTAACTCGGGCTCTCCCAGGCCCATATCAATTCGCGACTTAAGTTTAAATTTTTTAACATGCAAATGATTTTTCAATTAGGAGTCGCCACTAATCTATTCTTGGTGGGTCGATTAGAAACCCAAGTAAAGCAATGGGAGAATTACTTCACTCCTACGAACCAGAGATTAAACGAGTTCGGGGACTTGATTACGCTAGATTTCTCTAACGCCCTTTCGGTACCTTTCTCTTTTATTTTAGAAAAAATGTTTGGCGGTGCAGCTTGAATTGATTTTAATTTATCTCCCTAACATGTGAAGCGATCACGCGGGTGCACAAACCACCAATTTAACACCCAGATAAAGCAACGAATAAATTGCAGGACTTACCTCCTAACAACGAAAGCATCTGCGTTGTTAGATCAAAATTCACATCAGCAGTCCTAAATATGGTTTCTAATTAACACGCAATTTCTTTTTCTTTTCTTTTTTTTGTTTTCGCTTATTTAATGAAAATCATGCAATATGCAATGCAACATAACTAAATGACCTAATACTAATGACATGTAATTTGGATGGTCCTAGCAACAACTACCACATGACAGACATTTCAACGAATCTAATCCTAATGACGTGCATGTGACATTTTTTTCTTTTTTCTCTTTTCTTTTTTGATTTCCTGAAAGGATGCAATCTATCCTAGAAAATAAAACTAATTCAACCTATGGCATTTTTGTATTTTTCATGAAATTTGAAATTAAATAAATGTAACAATTAAATATGCAATCTAAATTAACCTAATAACTTGATTCTAATGACGGGCAATTTTTAACTAAATGAACCTAACAACAATCACTAAATGACATGCGTTTCATGAATCTAATTATATATGACATGCACATGGCTTTTTTTCTTTTTTTCTTAAAAGATGCACTTTATCCTAGAAAACAAAACTAACTTATTCTAAGACACGTTTTTTTTTTTTGTATTTTTCAGGAAAGTCGGAATAAAAAATGTGAAAACTATCTATTAAAATATCATCTAATTTATATTAGGAATGAGGTTAAGCCAAATCCTAATTTAGACTAGAATGTTATCCTTACTTAGAAATCCCTAACTAAAATGCCATCTATCTAAAAAATTTATCTAAACTTATAATAAATTAAAAAACTATCATCTAGAGTTAAACTATATAAAATTTTACCCTACAATGTAATGACATGCAAACGGTGCTAAAATTCTAATTTTTTTTTTATTTTATGTTTTTGTATGAATTTCGAAATTAAAAATTGTCAAATAATTAAACATGAAACCTAAGTTAAAAAACTAGCAACCTAAATTGATTAATTTGATTTTTTTTTAATTCGAAATAAAATTCCTATTCTAAATATACAAACCCTAAAACAGGAAATAAACCTAATACAAACCTACACTCTTTTTTATTTTTATTTTTTGAAAATTCGTAATTAAAAATGCTAAAAAAAAACTAGTTAAAGTGAGATATTATCTATTTTAAGTTAGGAATAGACTAATCTAAATCCTATCTTAACTTAGAAAATTATTTCATTATGCAATTTAATTCAAAAGACATTATCTAACCTAGATATCATCTAAACATGCATTTTTTAATAAAAATAATTATTTTATCATGCAATTTTATCTAAAAAAATCAATTCTAATTTACGTGAAATGCAAATGCAGTTTTTTTGTATTTTCGGGATAAACAGAACAATTAAAAGTTAAACACCAAATCATCCATGGTCATCAAAAATGTTATCCATCATTCGAATTTAGATTCAAAATTAATTATTTCGCTAATAAAATCGATAAATTGATCTTAAGCCTTAAAGATCAAGATATCAATTTTACTCGCGTGATTAATTATTCCATCTAAAGCCTTATAGATGGAATAAAAATTCGTGTGCGGTTGCGAATTAAGTGGTACGTCCGGGATTTTCAAACATGCATTAAGAACTAATTCAAATAAAGCAATGAAATTAAAAAGAAATAAAATGAAATAAATCTACCTAATAAAATAAACTTACCTAGTTTGGGCTTTTTCCAAATTTTTTGTCTCAACGAATGGTGCTTTGTGGACCACGACGGGAATCGGCTCCGGCCGGGGTGGGCTGCTGCAAGCTGCGATGGGCAACCGTGTGCGGTGGGCGCGGTCGTCGGAGCTCCGGCGAGGGACAGCAAGCTCGGAACGGGCAGCGAGCTGCTGTGGTGGCGTTGCTCGAAAGGGGACAGCGGCTGGCGGAGCTAGGCGGGCTCGAGTGGTTGCCGCAATGGGGCGGCGTGCAGCGGAGTCGAGCAGAGGAAGGCGCGGCAGCAGCAAAGGGGTGGAACCCCGGCGGGCCGACGGAACGGCAAGGGCAACAGCGACGGAGCTTCAGGCGAGGGGACCGGCGGCGGGCGGCAACCGCAGCGGGGCAGAGGGCGGAGCGGCTTGGGACGCCGGGGCGGAGGTGCAGGAACGGGCGAGATGGTGGCTTCACGGGTTGCTGGTGTTCGAGCAAAGACGGTGGCGCGCTCGAAGCTCGCCGGAAGGAGATGCCGACGCGGCGGAGGTGCAGCGACGGTCGCGGCGATGGGCTCGGTGCGGCGGGACCGAAACAGCAGAGAGGAGCGTCGTCGTGTGCCGCTCGAGCGGAGGTGGTGTGGTGGAGCGGCGAGGCAGCAGCGGCGGCGGTGGAGAGCAATGGCGTCGAGCAGCGGCGGCTTCCCGACGGACGGGATGAGGGACAGCGGAGCGGCGTTGTGATCGAGTCGCGAGCGTGCGAGGCACGATGGAGCGCGGCGGCAGCGGCCGCGGGTGGAGAAGGAGCAGCGTCGGGTCTCCGTGCGTCGGTGTGCACAGCGAAGGCGGCGCGCGCGGCGGAGGTGGAGCGCGGCGGTGCGAGCGCGGAGGTGCGGCGCGGGCGCGGGCAGCAGAAACCGAAAGAAAACCCGGCGAAGAAGAGCTCCGGAGAAGATGAACAGTAGGGGTCTTGTCTTTGCCTTTTTTTTATTTATTTTTCTCTCCCTCTCTCTCTCTCCTCACGTCCTCTTTTCGGTTTTTCTCTGACAGACCTCTATCTCTCTTTCTTTTAACCGAAGGAGAAACCCCCAAAATCCATTTCCCCTCACAATGAAATGTTTTCTTTTTTTCCTTTTGACAAACCTTTCCAATCAATTCTTTTCTCCCCTCTGACAAACCTCTCGAATGAATCTCTCCCCCTTTTGCGTGGCCTCCCCCTTGCGTATTTATAGGCATCCCACCGCCTTTAGTGTGAACAAGAGGCGCCGCGAATTCTTTCTTGCTGTTCACGTCCGCCGAATTCTTGTGCATGCATTAATGAGCGTGAGACCACATGCGTGAAGAACTCCTCTTTCTTCTCTTTGCTCTCCCGGAAGGAGAGAATTTCTTGCAACAACTCACTATAAAATATTATAAAATTGTGAGCCCATCTTCTTGCAGACTTTCTCCGGCATTCTCGCGTGTGCGGTGGAGAATTTTTCTTTGCTTTCTTCACGCTTGCGGCTTCTCTAGAATTTTCACGTCCTCTCTATTTTGTGCGTGCATGTGCATGCATTAATGAGGGAGAGACAATGGACGTGAAGAACTTTTATTTTTATTTTTTTTTTTTTATTATTATTATTTTTTTTTTTTTATGCAACTAATTACTAATTGATTAGTTAAAATTTAGGTGTCAACACAACTCAGATCTTCATTGCTTGTAATTATTTCTCGTTATCTTTTTTTTTTTTTAATCTACAATAATGGGTTAGAAGCATTTCGTTTTTAAAATTTTTATTTATCTATTTTCTTTTTCAAGAGCCGAAAGTGCCAAAGCGTCAAATAATGAAAAAGAGTAAGAAAAGGATGAAGAAAGTCCGAGGAAAGCCGCACCGACGAGAGCCAAAGATGTCGAGACTCCCTGCTTTTGGAAGTGTCCAATCGTAAGGTCTCCCGACGACGAAGAAAAGAAATGTACGGTCTACCCCAGTCCAGCAGCAGAGGGCAGGAACCTGTCAAAAAGGCCGAATATAATAATAATCAATTTGATGGGATCTTTGTTTTTCCCCTTAATAATTGGTATCCAATTTTAACCAGACAAAAAAGAAAATAAATCGGTTATTTTAGTGCCCTTCGCGTGGAAGGAAAAGCATGACCCAAAAAAAAAAGTGGAAGGAAAAGATTGACGGAATTGAATGCCATCTTGAGAGAGATCTAATTGAACTTCATAATAATGTAGATGAAATTATTTTGTCGTCAATGATTAGAATAGGCGGCTAGCCGGCAATAGTAAATTCTAATAGCATATTACATTAGATAATTTGGATCATGGAGTTTTTTTTTTTAAAAAAAATTGGTACATCCTCATGAACAGTAGTCATATAGTTCTTTATTTTCTGTCCTTACACAGCACAAATTTGTAGTAAGAGCAATGTAGAAATTTTAAGCCCATCAAATGGCTGAATTGAGTTGGATATTGATCCAAGCCAAATTATCCCGTTTATTTCATATTGATCTATTTTTACATCAAGCTGGTTTATGTTTTGAAGGCGTGAAAAAGGGGGCAGAGAATTAGGATTGGTGTGGAAATTGGGGGAGACATACAACTCCATTATGAGGGGCAAAATATGTCTTGGTCAATGTCCTTTCCTTTCAATTTTTTATTTAATATTTTCAAACAACTCAATAAACAATTCTCTACCTTGTCTCCACACTAATTCTTTCTTGATCTCATGTTTTTTCACTTAGATTTTTTCCGCCTCCTCCATTACTTGAGGTTTCTTTTTTTATTTATTTATTAAATTTTGTATTAATTTCAATAATTGAAAAAAAATGAATTTTTTCTTATAAAAATATATTTAATTATAGAAAATATGTCGGGGCCGACCTAACCATGCTTTGCATATAACCTGATGACCACCCTTACCACCATGCAGGAATTGGACACCACCTTACCCACCACCATCAAACTTTGTGCCACAGCCACCAAACTTGGCATTATCAAGTCACTGCAACCCCACTAGAACCGTATACTCGGCCACCATGAATACTATATAACACACTATGCCCCGATACTACCGACCAAAAAAAGTCTAATCACCTCCGTTGAAGAAGCCAGGCGCACAATCTTGAGCCAAAAAGACAAATTGAAAAAATGGAGGCTTTTGATGCGAACAATGAAGAGGGAATGACCATGCCCCAAAACACATATTGTAACCAAGAACGCCAGACTCGAGCCAATGTTTCAGTTTCTTAAGGTTCAAGTTCTCTGGGGTGTAGAAGCTGGAGCATTGCGAGGTTATTTGGCAAACTGTACTTAAAGTTCCTACCTTTAAAGTCCAAGTCTACGCAATGATGTGACTTTGTTACGGCAGACTCTTGTCCATTGGTGCGTGGCTTCCGCACTTTAAGTTCTTAACTTTTGTCCCCTCCACAGCACCAACCCCCTCCATGAAGTCATCTCTCAATCGTCCAACTTGCGATGGAAGTATCTTCTCTATATAAATTAATCCATAACTTCACATCTCCATAGAACGAAATCATCATTTCCCATTTTTGAGTTCATCGATCAAGCTCATTCAAAGTTAGAAGGAAAATTTCGAAAGGCCGCAAACCATGGGTGATGACCGCGCTCCCGTCTCCGGTGTACTCAACGTCGAACCCCTGTTGGTTGCCCGCCCGGCGCCTCTCGCTGACTCCTACAATGACCGGATCCGCCCCCTGCTCGATGCGGTCGACAAACTACGAAACCTCAATGTCATGAAGGAGGGCATCCCGCTCCCCACCATCGTCGTCGTCGGTGACCAGTCCTCCGGGAAATCGAGCGTCCTCGAGTCCCTCGCCGGCATCAACCTGCCGCGGGGGCAGGGCATTTGCACCCGCGTCCCTCTCATCATGCGGCTCCAAGACAACCCCCACGCCGACCGCCCCGAGCTCTACCTCGAGTTCAACGGAAAAGTCGTCCACACGGACGAGGACAACATCTCCGTGGCCATTAATGAAGCCACCGATGAGATCGCGGGCCATGGGAAGGGCATATCGAACGCCCCGCTGACTCTGGTCGTCAAGAAAGACGGCGTCCCGGACTTGACCATGGTCGACTTGCCTGGAATCACGAGAGTGCCCGTGCACGGCCAGCCGGAGAACATCTACGAGCAGATCTCGGCGATGATAATGGAGTACATAAAGCCTGAGGAGAGCATCATCCTCAATGTCTTGTCCGCGACCGTTGACTTCTCAACCTGCGAGTCCATAAGGATGTCGCAAGTAAGTATACTCTAGCCACACTTGTCTCGCATATCAATTAAAATCTCGAATGATTTATGCAACTCTGGCAAAGGGGTCAATACGATAATTTGATTTTGGGGATTGCAGATGGTGGACAGGACCGGCAGGAGGACTCTGGCCGTCGTCACAAAGGCTGATAAAGCTCCGGAGGGCCTCCTCGAGAAGGTGACGGCCGATGATGTCAATATAGGGCTCGGTTATGTGTGCGTGAGGAACCGGATTGGTGACGAGACCTACGAAGAAGCGAGGGTGATAGAGGCGAGGCTGTTCGAAACGCACTCTCTTCTGTGCAAGATTGACAAGTCCATCGTTGGTGTGCCTGTCTTGGCACAAAAGCTGACGCAGATTCAAGCCACCATTATGGCCAAGTGTTTGCCGGAGATCATCAAGAAAATCAATGACAAGTTGAACGCGAATGTCGCTGAGCTTAAGAAATTGCCCAAGAATCTGTCCTCTGTCGCGGAGGCTATGACAGCCTTCATGCAGATCCTGGGGTCTGCGAGGGAGTCGCTGAGGAAAATCTTGCTGAGAGGCGAGTTCGATGAGTATCCAGAAGAGAAGAACATGCACTGCACGGCCAGGCTAGTGGAGATGCTGAACCAATACTCCAGTGAGCTCCAAAACTGCGCCGAGAATGACCCGAGGACCAACTTCCTTTTGGAGGAATTGGAGGTCTTGGAAGAGGCCAAAGCGATCGGGCTCCCGAATTTCCTCCCTCGCACAGCCTTTCTCACCCTTTTGCAGCGGAAGGTGAAGGGGATATCGAGCAATCCACCGAGTTTTGTGGCTCGTGTTTGGGAATATATTGAGGGAGTGGTAATTCGGGTGTTGATGCGACACTGCGAGAATTATCCTCAGCTTCAGTCGTCCACAAGAAGAGCAGCATCCATTCTGATCAACAAGATGAAGGAGAAAGCGATGGATAGGATGATGGAAATTGTTGAAATGGAGAAGCTCAGTGACTACACCTGCAACCCTGAGTACATGTTGGAGTGCAACAGCTTGATGTCCCAGCAGAACAAATTCATGGACGCGATCAACAAAGTGTCGGAGCCTAGCAACATTGTCCTCGACGGGATCGGCAAGGTCGATGTGGAAAACCTGAGGCATCGCAAGCTGCATATTCAGGAGGCGTTCGATCTGAAGATGAGGATTACCGCGTACTGGAAGATTGTGCTGCGGAGGTTCGTTGACTCGATGGCGCTGCATCTGCTGTTCAACGTACAGAACCTGGTGAACAACGACATGGAGAAGGAGATCGTGGGCGAGCTGATCGGGCCCAATGGCAGCGGCAGCATCGGGAGGATGCTGGAGGAAGCACCATCGGTGGCAGCGAAGCGCGATAAGCTGAACAGGAGCGTCAAGCTGTTGAGGGATTCTGCGGCGGAGGTGGCCAAGATTATGGACATAATTTCTACTGATGGGGACTATAGTGATTGATCAGTGTTGTTCTAGTGGGTTTTCCGTTTTCTTTCTATGAGCGTGCTCTTTTTTCGACTGGCCTTCAACTAGCTTCCTAGGATAAGGTGTTTTTCCTAGGAAGTGTATGATTGTGTTACTTTTGTTGTTCTAGTAATCAGCTTTTCAATGTCAGTTTTAAAGGTTGTTTCGTGTGTGCAAATGGGCGTTGATGGGCTCGTTATGGTTCTATTGACCTTGCGTGCGCAAGTTACAGAACAAGAAAGGGTTAATAAGAAATAAAACATCAAAAGTAAAATAAGATAAAGCAAATCTACCTAATAAATTAAATCTACCTAAAAAAATAAAATAAGTCTACCTAAATTGAATATTTTTCAAAAATCCAAACAGTGAGGTGGATCACGATGGAGGCTCGGCACGGCTAGGGACGGTGCAAGGGCAGCAGCTGTGGTGGTAGGTCACCCAAGGGCTCCGATGAGGGTGATGGGCACGGTCGTCGGAGCTCCGGCGAGGTCCGGCGAAGGTAGACCTGCAACAAAACAGGGGATCGCTCAGGCAGTAGCTGCTGGCGTAGCAAAGACAGCAATAGGCTCGGATCAGGGGTAGTGGCTCGTCGCTCGGGCAGAGGGCTCGGTTGGCAGATGCGGCGGTCGCGGCTAGTCGCGGTTCATGCTGGAGCAGCGACGTCGGGCTACAGCGGATCAGCAGGGGAAAACTCGCGGAGTCATGGTTACCGGCAGAGGTGTGGAGTGGCGATGCGAGATCTCGCAAGTTGCAGCGATGGAGCTTCAGGCGGAGGGCAGCGGGAGGCATGGCAGCAGGGGCGTCGGATCGTCGGATCTATGCCGGGCGATCGTGGACGACCGACGAAGTGGCAGTAACTAGTGGCACGGCTGGGTCACAGTGAGCCACAGCTCCGCTGTTGGGGTTGAGTGGCAAGGCGAGCGTAGCGCGGTTGAGGAAGAGCCGGCCGGTCGGTTGCAGATGCTGAGCAGCCAACTTGGGAAGACAATGAATAGTAAGGGTCAAATCACTCCCTTCTTCTGCTATTTTTGCCTTTACGCTTCCCCTTCTGTCTCTGTATTCTCTCGCGGCCTTTTCTTTTCACTTTTCACTTCTGTTTTTTTTTTCTTTTTCGTTGATCAAAAGAAAACCCTGGAAAAAGTCCCCTTTGGTCACGAATATTGTCTCTTTTATAGTGATTCCGGACGGCTGCTTTGTATGGTATTTTCCGAGTTTCCATCTTCTGTCGCATTAAATCAAAATTGTAAATCGGAGCGTGATTTCGCAATCAGCTCGATTTTGCTCATGTTTATTCCATTTTGTAAAAATTCTTGCCATTTATTCACTTGATTTTTAAATTGCTTCTGCATTTAACAAAAATCCAAATATTCATCAGAATTTCAAATTTCCATGCATAATCAATTAAATCAATTTTCCCCATTTTTTTTCATTTTTTTTCATTTTATTTGTTCTGATGCATTTTTTTAGGGGTTAAAATTAATCCCTAATTTTTATGTAAAAAATCAATGATTAGGTCGTCAAAATTTAGGTGTCAACAGCTGCCCATCTTTGAAGGTGAGCTCGTAGAGGTTGCCTTCAAAGACAAATTGAGACCTAAATTTTGATTATGCACATGTACTGAGTGACTTTTTTTTTTTTTTTTTTTTTGGAAAAATGAATCTCATTTTGAAATGCAATTTATGTGATGCATGCAAATGATAGAGGAACCTTCCTGTAATAACTTACCTTCGAGGAGGGTAGAGTAACTCAAGATAGTTGGTGTTACATGTTTAGGACCCATACCATTCTACGGTCACCCAGTATGGTATTGTTTAGTTATGTCTAGGACTCGTACCACTCTACGGTTGCCTAAACGGGGATTCATTTTCTATGACCCGTACCATTCTACTGTCGCCTTGACGAAAAAATGATTTTCCAAGACCCGTATCATTCTACGGTCGCCTTGACGAAAAAAAAATGATTTTCCAGGAGCCGTACCATTCTACGGTCGCCTGAACTGAGGTTTTGCTTGGCTAGGACCCGAACCTTTCTTCAGTCGCCCAGTGTTACAACAGAGATCATATGATCAGAACCTGAACCTTTCTTCGGTTGCCTTAATCAGATTGAATCTAGAGAAAAATCTTTGGGGGACAACTCAATTGAGTGTCAGTTAAGAAGAACTTCAGGCTATGGAAGCATGCCAATTTGATAAAGGGGACTCTAGGCTACAAAAGCACGCTAGGTAAGAAATTATCGGCTATGAAAGCACACTGGTTCGATAAAAGGGACTTTGGGCTATAAAAGCACGCTAGGTCAATATAAAGGATACCGAGCTACGGAAGCACGCCAGGTCGATGAAAGGGACTCTGGGCTACGAAAGCACGCGAGGTCAATATAAAGGACACCGGGCTACGGAAGCACGTCGGGTCGATGAAAGGGACTCTGAGCTACGAAAGCGCACCAGGTCAATATAAAGGACACCGAGCTACGGAAGCACGCCGGGTCGATGAAAAGGACTCTGAGCTACGAAAGCACGCTAGGTCAATATAAATGACACCGGGCTACGGAAGCACGCCGGGTCGATGAAAGGGACTCTGGGCTACAAAAGCACGCCAAGTCAATAGAAAGGACACCAGGCTACGGAAGCACGCCGGGTCGATGAAAGGGACTCTAGGCTACGAAAGCACGCTAGGTCAATATAAAGGACACCGGGCTACGGAAGCACGCCGGGTCGATGAAAGGGACTCTGGGCTACGAAAGCACGCCAGGTCAATTTAAGAGACATCGAGCTACGGAAGCACGCCGGGTCAATGAAAGGGACTCTAGGCTATGAAAGCACACCAGGTCAATTTAAAGGACACCGAGCTACGGAAGCACGCCGGGTCGATGAAAGGGACTCTACGCTACGAAAGCACGTCAGGTTAATATAAAGGACATCAGGCTACAAAGCCTATTTTTTTGTATTATAATGCTCTACAAAGCCCGAAAGACTGATTTCGACCTGTTCAGTAGAATTCCGAAGAAAGACTGTGTCAATTTAAAGGACACCGGGCTACGGAAGCATGCCAGGTCAATATAAAGGACACTAGGCTACGGAAGCACGCCGAGTCGATGAAAGGGACTCTGGGCTATGAAAGCACGCCAGGTCAATTTAAGGGACATCGGGCTACGGAAGCACGCCGGGTCAATGAAAGGGACTCTGGGCTACGAAAGCACGCCAGGTCAATTTAAAGGACACCGAGCTACGGAAGCACGTCGGGTTGATGAAAGGGACTCTGGGTTACAAAAGCACGCCGAGTCAATACAAAGGACACCGGGCTACAGAAGCACGCCAGGTCGATGAAAGGGACTCTGGGTTACGAAAGCACGTTGGGTCAATATAAAGGACACCAAGCTACAGAGCCTATTTTTTTTGTATTATAACGCTCTACAGAGCCCGAAAGACTGAGTCTGACCCGTTCAGTAGAATTCCAAAGAAAGACTGTGTCAATTTAAAGGACACCGAGTTACGGAAGCACGCCGAGTCGATGAAAGGGATTCTAGCATACGAAAGCACGCCAGGTCAATTTAAAGGACATCGGGCTACGGAAGCACGCCGGGTTGATGAAAGGGACTCTAGGCTACGAAAGCACACCAGATCAATTTAAAGGACACCAGGCTACGGAAGCACGCCGGTCGATGAAAGAGACTCTGGGCTACGAAAGCATGCCAGGTCAATTTAAAGGACACCGAGCTACGAAAACACGCCGGATCGATGAAAGGGACTCTAGGCTACAAAAGCACGCCAGGTCATTATAAAGGACAGCTTGACCGAGTCAAGTGTCAATGCACTTGAGAGAGAATACCTGCACAATGACAAGTATTTAGAGTATGGGTAGAGATATACTTACCTGGTGATATCTTTGATTCTTTGGGAATATGTCTTCTGGAACTTAGATATCCTGTGGAGGCCTCTCACCTCCTGGTAGAAATAAATTTTGGAACATCAAGGATGCACCTTGAATGTTCGTGATGGTTTCTCATCTCCTAATATCATGAGGCATTCTAAAAGGAACCTGAATGTCAGGAGCTCTTGGGTCTTTGAGAAAACATTATTTGTCAGACATGATTAGAGCGAAAAAGCATTCATCAAAGAAATAAGCAATTAAGGCTATTATGGAATGCACACTTCAAAATCCACTGAAATTTTTATTAATTCAATCGAGGTTCATGCATAATGACCTTTACATCACCCAAATTTCCACTGGAGAGAATTATCATTCAAGACAATTTTCACTCATGACATGAATTTCCTAAGAATACTAAATGAGAGACTTTCAATTAGAAAAGGGCTTTCACTCACTCTCATTCAAAATGGCTATTTTAGGATAATCATTCAATCTCATCATATCGACAGGAGTCCGAGTATTCTCGCAAGCGGTATGATCTTACCAATCTGAGAGGTCTTTAACAAGGACCATAATGTGGGCTTAGTCAACAGCTTAACAAAGGGACTCTTTGAGTCAAAGCTATTGAAAGAATAATCTTGTAATCATCTCTGGGTTTACAAGTCAAGAACCCTACAAAATGAGAAAGAAATAATATTACTCGCACTTCTTCGAGTGATACTTATAAACATATGAACTCCCATGTTAATTCAAGTGCCCTAATCTGAAGAGACTTTGTAAGGGACGTAACATAGGTTGGGTTCATTGGTTGAGAAACGAAAGGATCATTAAACTCAAAATATATGTGAAGGCTGAGAGTTGGTGATCATCTTGGCATTGCCACCAGTTTTCTTTTTCATCATCGGGGATTGTCTTCATGAAGCGCCCCCATTGATTGTAAAAACTCAGTATTTTAGTTCTTTGAGTATTGCTCCATTGGAAATACAAGCTTTTTACAACCGATATTCCTTATCTTAACTCTTTTTTTTTTTTTTATATCTATGGGCATTGGCCTTGCTTTTACCAGGCACACCGTTTTTTCATGCCCCTAGTTCTCATTCATTTTTCTTCACTTCTTTTTCATGGGCATTGGCCTTGCTTTTACCAGGCACACTGCTTTTTCATGCCCTTTAGTTCTATTTTGATTTCAATTCTTGCGCACAATGCATGCGTGAAGGAATTACACTTTAAATGACACTCGAATTTTCAAGGGTCTTCATCTGTCTTTTGCCTTGCCCTAGTGTGAGGGATGATCACCAACTGGGTTTAAAAGAAATGAAATTGCAGGCTCAAGTGGGAAGCCCCCTTTGGTCACGAAATTTGTGGCCCTTTTATAGTGATTCCGGACAGCCGCTTTGTATGGTATTTTTCGAGTTTCCATCTTCTGTCGCATTAAATCAAAGCTGCAAATCGGAGCGTGATTTCGCAATCAACTCGATTTTGCTCAGATTTATTTCATTTTGTAAAAATTCTTGCCCTTTATTCACTTGATTTTTAAATTGCTTCTGCATTTAACAAAAATCCGAATATTCATCAGAATTTCAAATTTCCATGCATAATCAATTAGATTAATTTCCCCCATTTTTTTCCATTTTTTTCATTTTATTTGTTCTGATGCATTTTTTTTAGGGGTTAAAATTAATCCCTAATTTTTATGTAAAAAATCAATGACTGGGTCGTCAAAATTTAGGTGTCAACAATTTTGTTTTTGTAAGCAAAAGTAAACAGTTTTTCACACAAAAGTACCGCTTATTTTTAAAAAAGCCAAAAAAAAAAAAGAAGAAGAAGCCAACGTAATCTATTATTGCGAAAGCAGAATATTTTTACTTATTTTAATGAAAAAGTGATTCCATCTATGTATAATTCTAGATCAACTAATGAAAAGTTTTGACGTGGAAGGACCACTAATTACTTTTCTATAAGCACGTGCATTTTTGTTCTTCTTCGTAAGCAAATTGATTGAGATTCCTTAAAGGTGTCCTCAAACTCAATAGAAAGAAAAAGTTGCCTCGAAGTTTTGTTTTCTTTAAATTTAAAGTTCGGTGAATGAATTATAAGGTGTTACTATCTTGAATATCGTGAGAGTATCTCAAATTTCGCAATCATCATAGAACTATAAGCACGTGCATTTTTGTTCTTCTTCGTAAGCAAATTGATTGAGATTCCTTAAAGGTGTCCTCAAACTCAATAGAAAGAAAAAGTTGCCTCGAAGTTTTGTTTTCTTTAAATTTAAAGTTCGGTGAATGAATTATAAGGTGTTACTATCTTGAATATCGTGAGAGTATCTCAAATTTCGCAATCATCATAGAACCATAGCAAATGGTCAACCAATAAAGGAATTGGCCATAGATGATCAGTCACTTGAGGTCGAATATATCATGCCACAACCAAAATGAAATATGGTTCACAAAAATTGGATGTATTACGCCTTGTTGCAACTAATTCTTAAAAAGGTCATGAAGACATATTCATTGACTGATGAGATAGTGACTCCAATTACAACAGCAAAAACCAAATAATATTTTCAAATTTCCCCAAACTCTCATAAACCCAATTCAAATCAATTGGGTGGAAAAAAGGAGGAGCAGATCGACCAATACCTACACATTAAACGATTGATCTCCAAGAGACAAAAAACAAATTGCGGTACTACAAAATAAGATGTGTTAAGACATGTCATCAAAAATTTATGACAAACATTGCCATTGAACATTTGACAAAACGAATGCAATTATAATGTGTTACCTCAAACGACCTCGGAATTTCTCAAAATTTCACTAATTATCACGGACCACACTAATTCCAAAGTAAGTGGGCGATCAAAACAGGGATTGGCAGCGGCTTATGCTTGACACGCACAGAGAGATGGATTCAATTACGATGCAATTCAACCTTGATCTCAAAATGACTAATTTCCACATTTAGGCCACGTTCCTGAAATCTTACAAGCATGAAACCAACTCAGATCTTCATTGCTTGTAATTATTTCTCGTTATCTTTTTTTTTTTTTTTAATCTTCAATAATGGGTTAGAAGCCTTTCGTTTTTAAAATTTTAATTTATCTATTTTCTTTTTCAAGAGCCGAAAGTGCCAAAGCGTCAAATAATGAAAAAGAGTAAGAAAAAGATGAAGAAAGTCCGAGGAAAGCCGCACCGACGAGAGCCAAAGATGTCGAAACTCCCTGCTTTTGGAAATGTCCAATCGTAAGGTCTCCCGACGACGAAGAAAAGAAATGTACGGTCTCCCCCAGTCCAGCAGCAGAGCGGAGGAACTTGTCAAAAAGGCCGAATATAATAATAATCAATTTGATGGGATTTTTTTTTTCCCCTTAATAACTGGTATCCAATTTTAACCAAACAAAAAAGAAAATAAATCGGTTATTTTCAGTGCCCTTCAAGTGGAAGGAAAAGTATGACCCAAAAAAAAAAAAAAAGTAGAAGGAAAAGATTGACCCAAAAAAAAAAGGGTGGAAGGAAAAGATTGAGGGAATTGAATGCGATCTTGAGAGAGATCTCATTGAACTGCATAATATTGTAGATGAAATTGTTTTGTCGTCAACGATTAGAACAGATGACTAGCCGACAATAGTAGATTCTAATAGCATATTACATCAGATAATTTGGATCATGGAATTTAAAAAAAAAAAAAATTGGTACATCCTCATGAACAGTAGTCATATATGGTTATTTATTTTCTGTCATTCCATAACACGAATTTGTAGTAAGAGCAATGTAGAAATTTTAAGCCCATCAAATGGTTGAATTGAGTTAGATATTGAACCAAGCTAAATTATCCCGTTTATTTCATATTGATCTATTTTTACCTCGAGCTAGTTTATGTTTTGAAGGCATAAAAAAGGGGCAGAGAATTAGGATTGGTGTGGAAGTTGGGGGGAGACATACAACTCCATTATGAGAGGCAAAATATGTCTTGGTCAATGTCTTTTCCTTTCAATTTTTTATTTAATCTTTTCAAACAACTCAATAAACAATTCTCTGTAAGAGTTTTCTTAATGTGGACTATATTAATTTATATTATAATTTACTGTAAAATGAGGTTGGTTTAAGGTGAGATAGAATATTTCTTAATTAGTCTAATATGAGGCTGGCTAGTTTGAGCCGAGTTGAGCCTAACCCGTAATGAGGGGGCCTAGTTGGAAACTCTATAAATAGTGCTCAAGTCTCTCGTCCAACCCTAATTTTTCACATGTATCATCACATAAGAAGCGTTAACCTAGCGCTAAAGGGTGAGGGGCTATCTCATTGAGTCATTGATACGGAGGGTAATAGAGGAGAATAACTTGATGTGTGGATCATCGCTTTTCGGCTTCCGCTTCAAGAACGATGGATCCCAAAACAAATGCGATAATATTTTTGCTCAAGTATGCATGTTCTTGTTCTAGTTATGGAGATCTTGGGATTGCGTAATTTGCATCCAACATGTGGTATTAAAGCCTCTATAACCCTAGAATTCCAACGCATAGAATTTTGCCAAAATTTTGTGATTTTCGTGATATTTTGATCAATAAAAATAAAATTAAAACACAAATTCGGACTGGGCTTGACGAGACGAGCAGATCCGTGGGCGGCGCGTCGCCGGAGATGGCCGCATGCACCCCCACGCGCGCTCATGCGCCCCCACTCATGGGGCGCGGCTTGCGCATACGTCGAACGCGCATAAGCTAACGTCACTATGACGTCAGCTATCTGACCCGACCCGTTCAACGGTAGATTAGACCAATCAGCTGGTCGGACCGGGTGGTTGAGCAGGGACAATCGGACCGCTACCGATCAGACCAATTTTTGACCAGCCTTTGTGCCCGCGCGTGAGCGCTACGCGCCGCGCACTTAGTCGGCGCGTGCGAGCGCGTGGAAGCTCCAATGGGCGCGTGGCTAGTGGTGTTGGATTCGTATGTTCGTTCTCTATCTTGTGGTATATTTATTTTATATGTTTGTTTGTTTTATAGATGTGAAAATATATACAAAACCCTAAATACACATATTTTTAGTGTATTTTTGCGTATTTTTATTGTATTTTCTGTGATTTTGGAAATACAGGTGTTAGATTACAGGTATGTTATCACATAAACATTATAAATATGTGATTCATTAATAAAAAATTAAACTTTATTGTGAACTGAAGCTAGCTTAATCAGATACAACCATTATAGGATAGTAATTGAACTATGTATTGAGGCGATGAGAAACAATAAAAGTTATGAAACTTTTGTTGCTCAAGCATAGTTTTTTATACGCATCTTGATGTATTTTTGTTTCTTTTGGTAATATTTGAATGATGGACGTTCTAAGAACTCGTGACCAAACTGATTATACTAATTAACACATCTACTGAATGTGGGTAATGCATGTCAGTTAAGTTATTGCATATTGTACATAAACTTATCTAGTCACTTGTTAATATCTATCAAGTTGAACATTTTTTATGGTTAAAAAGTATGACAAAATTTACGTAGAGCAATAGTATATACTGTTGTAATTTAGATATTTGGTTCTATGTTTTGACTCAATTTATAAGTCACTGGTTGATGCAATGATAATTTGTTACTTAAAATTGGCTAATAAATTAGCTATTGGCCTTGGAGTTATATTTCGCCTTATGAAACTCATGAGCGATAATGGATCAGCTGTCAAGCTTGTTGATCTGGGATACCCTATATTGCTATTGATGTTAACTTGCGATAGATCCTCTGGATCAACGTTCTTCTTTGTGTTGTTCTGGTAATCTATAATCTGGGTATATAAGAGATGCGTTCTTCTATGTTATGAGAAGTTTATTCTGTTGCTATGATCGGTGATTTTCCTAGATGAATAAAGCAGTGTAATCAGCATGATGTGTGATTTTTGTGATTTACTGCCCCTATCACTAAAGTTAAAATCACATATATATGGTTTATGTGAGTAGTAAGATTTATATCCCTAGTATGAAAGAGTTTCAATGATTTAATTGAGTAGTGACCGCCAAAGTGGCATGCTTGATTGGATTTGAAAAATTTCAGTCTCGTATATTGATTGGGATGTCTCCTGGTCTAATGCATAATCATACTCCCAAATGAGGTGATTGTGTATTAGTTCATGAAGGGATACATGATGGTATGGTGGAGGAGTGACTGATCTTAGTGGTTCATATGCCCAAAGGTGATGAATTCGTGAATATTGGAATATATTCTCATAACTGCTATCATGTGGGGAGTGTACAATTACATGTCATGTATTCTGCCCAAAAGTGATTATATGATTTTGCATGTAACTCTCTGAATGTATACTTGTACGTCAAGTTACACATTGCTCACATGATGCTAATTACATACATTGCTTGTTATTTTAGTTACATTTTCTATAATTAATAAAGCCAATATTATTGAGGTTTTTATTAGTTCAAATTTTAAGTAGTGGACATATAATTTGCTGCTTAGGAAAAGAGTAATAGAATTTGCTTACTGTCCATGAAGCGTTCCATTCAGGAACACTTGAAAAGTGGCTTGTCTACTGACTGTACTGCTAAAAGATGATGGAAGCCTTAGTGGCTTGAAATTATATCTTGCCTAATACCAAAATTAGGACACATTACAAAGATTGTGTTTAAGTCCTAATGATATATACGTTTCATATGAGGTTGACAAAGTTGTTTTCAAAAGTTTTCTGTCTAAGGAATAATCCCACATATGTCTAAAGAAAGAGTAGAAAAAATGATAATGTTGATATTCTGTCTACTCTTAACGGTTATCTAAAGACTTCTATAGATTATTGTGGAAGTAAAATGACCAAGATAAAGAATAAATTGGTTAGAATTTGTCTTAAAGGTTGTCAGGTTTAATAGTGGTAGTGAGTATTTTGGCAAGTATGACAATGCGGAATAGCTTAAAGGATCATTTGTCAAATACTTGATAAATTATAAGGTGGTAATTTAATTACTATGCCTGAAAATCCTGACAAGAAAATTTGGCCAAAATGCATAATTGCACCATAATGAACATGGTAATGAGTATTATTAGTAAGACTAATTTATCCGGTCTTTTGTGGGCTAATATTATAAAAGCAACTTTTTCACATACAAAAAGTGTTTCTTGCCAAAGTTGTTTCATAAACTTCTTTTGAGTTATGGACTAGATGTAAATTACTTAAATCATATTAAATTTAGAGGTGTCATGCAAAAGTGAGGTTATCTAATCAAATATTAAGTGTGTTGGAATTTAGATTCACTTAAAATTATTTTATATATTACCAAGATTGTTCAAAGGGGTATTGATTTTATGATCCTAATGAAGGTATAAAAATTATGGAATTACATACAGTAAAGTTTCTAGAGTTCGACATAGTTGTAGAAGATAGCTGCTCTCAGACTATTAAGGATAATAGTGCGATGAAAGATCACCGTGTCTTTGTTTTTGCCTATACAGACAATTGTAGTACAGACAATTTTGGAATCTCCTATACCATAAACTAAACTTGTTGAGCTTCAAGGTACTATTCTTGATATAGTTATGATGAAATTTCTCAAACCTCTCAAGTGCAGAATGAAGTGATTGTAGCTTTACTCAGGAGATTTGTTAGGGAAAGACGATCAGTTATACCATCATACTACATAGTCTATTTGTAAGAGCATGATTACAATATCCACTACATGGTTGATTTAGCGACATATATATAAATGTTATTTCTTATCCTCAATTAAGTATGTGATCATATGCTATAAAAGGTGATATGCAATTTATGAAACATCATAATGTTTGGAAACTTATTGACTTGCCAAAACGTAACACGTTCATTAGTTGCAAATAGATGTACAAAACTAAAAGGATTTCAAAGAAAGATTGTGGAGTTTAAAGCTAAATCGGTAGCTAAAATTTTCACTCTGAAAGAGGGGTGGATAGTTAATAGTGAAGAAATAATTATTTCTTTCTAGTATTTTTAAAAATTCTTTTGAGAAAAGTACACCTCAAGTGCCATAACTTTGCATAAAGGGACACTTAAGTGTCATAACTTACGAAATGTACACTTAAGTGCCACATTCAAAGAAAAACGGATTACTTAGGGCACGCATGACAACCATTCTGTTCCAGGAATAGTTTCTAGAACAGAAATAGATTTTTCTATTTCTATTTCTAGAAGAGTTTCTAAGCAAAAATAACCGTTTAATAATGACACAAAATTTCTACTCTAAAAATAGAAATTTGTTTGATAACGATACAAAATTTCTTCCTTTCGGACAACGGCAGACCGGCGGATAGCGGTCATGGACAGCGGCAGCTGCGGCGGTGACGGTCGGCAATCGGCGGCGGCGGCGGCAACGGCGGTGGCCGGCGTCCCGAGACCGGCGGCGGCGGCGGCTGGCGGTCGACGAACGGCGATGGCGGTGAGGGCCGACAGGCGGGCGGCGACCGACGGACGGTGGTCGACGGCAACGGATGAAAGATTGGTTGACGAACGATGATAAAGATTTTTATTTCTCATTTTTGTTCCAGAAATAGAGAAGTAGAAAATTTCTACTTCTGATTTCTATTCCAAACCTATTTTTGGAATAGAAATCTATTCCAGAAATAGAAAAACGGAATAAGTTTATCAAACGGATTTCTATTCCAGAAACTAGTCTGGAATAGAAAAATTGTTTTTGGAACAGAAATTCTGGTTTGTCATGCACCCCCTTAAGTGTCACTCCGGCCAAATTGCATACGTGGCATTTTTCCGGCGGAGCGAGTGCAAAACGAGGCCGTTTTGCACGCTGACGTGGCCAAATAATGCAAAAACGGCGTCATTTTAGGCTAACGTGGTAAAAAAAAATAATTAAATTAAATTTAGTTAAAATATTTAAAAATAATAATTTTAATATTAAAAAATTTAAAAATTAAAAGAAAAAAAAAGGTGGGGGGGGGGGAGGCAGCGGCGAGGGCCTTCGCCTCCCCGCCGTCGCCCGAAGGGCCGGCGACGAAGGGGGGAGGCTCGGCCGGGGTCGCCGAGCCCTGGGTAGGGGCCAGCAACCCCGGTCGACTGACGGTGAGGGCTCGCGAGCCCTCACCACAACCCTCACCGAATCTGGGCGAGGGCCGCGGCCCTCGCTACCCTCGCCTAGATATGTGGCGAGGGCTCGCGAGCCCTCGCCACTGGTTGGCCAGGGTCGCCGGCCCCTGGCCAGGGCCAAGCGACCCCGGCCGAGCCTCCCCCCTCTGTCGCCAGCCCTTCCCAGCGACGGCCTCCCCCTCCCCCTTTTTTTCTTTTTCTTTTAAATTTTTTTTAAAAATTTTTTTAATATTAAAATTATTATTTTTAAATATTTTAACTAAATTTAATTTTATTATTTTTTTATCACGTCACACTAAAACGACGCCGTTTTTGCATTATTTGGCCACGTCAATGTGCAAAACGGCATCCTTTTACACTCGCTCCGCCGGAAAAATGCCACGTATGCAATTTGGCCGGAGTGGCACTTAAGTGATCCATTTTTCTTTGAATGTGGCATTTAAATGTACCTTTCGTAAGTTATAGCACTTAAGTATCCCTTTGTGCAAAGTTATGGCATTTGAGGTGTACTTTTTTCGATTCTTTCAGAGTGAACGTGGAATTAATAGTTTATTTTTTATATGGAATTATACCAAATAGATACAAAATTTATATAGTGCAACCGGAGGATTTTGTAGCAGATGATTTAAATAAACTTGTGTGTAGACTGAAAAGTCTTATTCATAGTCTTAAGCAAGTTTCCAGACAATATTATTAAAATTTCATAGTGTTGTCTTTTCGTTTAGTTGGGAACAAAGTAATTCTATAAATATACTGCAAGGTCAGTGGGAGAAAATTTATTTTTCTCATACTCTATGAACATGATATTTTGCTTACAAGTAGTAACCTTGAGATATCTTTTGTCATTTATACTGAGGTCCGTACGGATTGTTCTAGCCATATTTTATTAGATTTATCTCAGAGGACATTTGCTAATCGTATTTTGGAAATATTCAATATAAATCATTGCAAGTCAAGAATTGCTCATGTCGTTAAGGGTGATGGACTGAATCCATTATATTGTCCTTATTTAGATATTGAGAAAATCTAGTTAAAGGGTATACCTTGTGTCAATGCACTTAAAAGTATAATGTATGCTTAAATTTGCACTAAACTAAATATCGTCTTTGCGACGGAACTTCTAGGCAGAAATCAATCATACTGGGTTGCTGCCAAGAAGGTTTTAAGATACTTAAAGAGGATAAGAGATTATATGTTAATTTACAGACATGTTTAATTCTTGCAGTTAGTAAGGTATTCAGTTGTAAACTTTGCTGGCTTTTAAGATGACATGTGATCAATAACGGAATACATATTTATGTTAGCAGGAAGTGCAGTAAATAAAGTTCTATGTTATCTTCTACTATGGAAGCAGAGTTTGTAACATTCCTTTAGACTGTTACATGGGCTAATAGGCTCCGAAACCTCATTAAGGAGTTGATCGTTTTTAACTTTATGGATAAACCCATACGGTTGTATTGAGATAATAAATTTATAGTATTATTAATAACAGAGATCTCAAGGGGTCAAAATATATGACAATCAAAATTTTTTACCATAAAGAAATGGTATAAAAATGTGACGTTATAATATAGCATATTTTTACAAATGATGTGGTTGCAGATTCACTAACTAAAGAACTTTATTCTTCTATTCTTAAATGACATGTCATTAATATGAGCTTAAGAGCATCATGAGATGCTGTTGTTTAGTGGGAGCTATTTTGGCTTTACTTTGATAAAGTTCACATCTGTGTTCGTTACACTTAGTAACGGTTTGATATGCATCAACTTTTGCCTTCAATAAAATATTTTGTGAATGTGTTGTTATTATGTTGAATACATATTGATAAAGTCTCAAGGTATTATATAAACCTTGAGTGAAAGCTAGGGGCATCTGGTTATTAGCCTTGTGCATATGTCTTGTTATATATAAAGAAATATTAACCGTAAGTACAAGGCATATGTGGTTTCATTGGAACCATAAAGATATTCTCTAGTGGCACAAGTTTTTTTTGTGACACTTAAAGTAAGAGAATGATGACTGACAAATGGGACCTCTCTATAAGAGATGTTATCCATTTGTCACACTACCATAATGAATCTATATTAATAAAGTTGAAAGCACTTGTAATCATGGAAGGCTTTGTGTATATACATGGGATCTCTCTATGAGAGATGTTATTCATTTGCCACACTAGCATATTGAATCCATATCAATAAAGTTGAAAGCACTTGTGATCATGGAATGCTCTGTGTGTATACATGGGATCTCTCCATGAGAAATGTTATCCATTTTTCACACTACCATATTAAATCCATATCAATAAAGTTGAAAGCACTTGTGACCATGGAAGGCTCTATGTGTATACATGCAGTTACTGCCATGATTCAATGTTTGAGATTTTATGGGATGGGATTGACTATTAAGAATTATCTTTAAACCAATGTGCGCACATACAGTACAATTTCAATTACTATAGTCCAAGTGAGAAAATGTAGACTACATTAATTTATATTGTAATTTACCTTTTTATAGTTACCGTTAAATGGGATTGATCTAAGGTGAGATAAAATGTTTTTTAATTAGTCTAATATGGGGCTGGCTTGTGTGGGCCGAGTTGAGCCTAACCCGTAATGAGGGGGCCTGGTTGGAAACTCTATAAATAGTGCTCAAGTCTCTCTTTTAACTATAATTTTTCACATGTATCCTCATATAAGGAGCGAGAACCTAGCGCTAAAGGGTGAGGGGGTCATCTCATTGAGCCAATGATACGGAGGGTAATAGAGGAGAATGACTTGATGTGTGGATCATTGTTTTTCAGCTTCCACTTCAAAAACAATGAATCTCAAAACATGTGTGTTAATCTTTCTACTCAATTATGCATATTCTTGTTCTAATTATGGAGATCTTGGGATTGCGTAATTTGCATCCAACATTCTCTACCTTGTTGACACCTCAATTTTACCATTTTATTTAAGACTTAATCACATACAAAATTGGGAATTAGTCGCTAAAAAAAAGGAAAGAAAAAAAAATCTCATTAAAAGGTATTGTGTTTTCATTATTCCACCACATATTGAATGGTCTCTTTTTAATTTTTTCCAAAAAATTCATCATCAAAAAGAAAAAGTTTAAAAAATTTATCAAATGAAATTAATCTAAAAAAAAAAAGAGAAGAAAAAGGAAAATGGGAAAGATGAGATCGGGCCGGCGGCAAGTTAGCCCGGCCTCTCTCTTTCCCTTTCCTTTCTCTTCACTTGGGCCGGCCCACTTTTATTTTATTTTTGCCCAAGATGAGCCTAGCCTTCTTTTCCCCTCTCTCTGTCCTTCACGCATTTTGTAGAAAGGAGGAGAAATGTACAAGCCAGAGGAGCAAGGGATCGCGAGGGGCAGATGGCGTCGTGATCCGCGGGTCGGGATTAGTTTGGCCGGCAAGCTGGCAGTGGCAGAGGCCATGCGCGCTTGCTGGTCACCCTTAAAAGTGAGGGTCTCACTCATTTGCAAGGGGTTCAAGTGAAAGACAGAGGGTCGGAGAGAGACCCGAAAGGGAGTTCAAGCGAGAGCAGTCGAGAGAGCGAGAGGGCTGAAATTTAACCTCGGCTGAGCGTCGTCCAGCCGTCCTCAACGCAAATTGGCGCAATGGAGCTCGCGGTTCCCCCCTTCTTCCACGTCCTCCGACGTTGGTTTTGGCTGAGAGGGACCAACAAGAGCGTGAGCCCAAGAAAGTGATCTGCTGTCGTCAATGGTTCGTCAGTTAGCTGTCGTCCGCCACAGTACCCCCACCGAGCCAAACCAGGTAGGTTTTCCCCGGTCTTGTATGCTCATTTTTGTAGGGCGTCGGACTGGAGCTCGTGGATAACCCCCGTTCGCATGAGCTTTGGTCCCCCCGACCCCTCGTAGGTCTTTATCCAAGTCTTTGTGTGTTTTTGGTCGTTTTCCGAGAATCCCGATCCCATTTCAAGTCCCAGTTGAGTCGGAAATCTAAACATTCGGTAATGCTCGCAGACTATTTGTATAAATGCCTGAGTGAAGCCCGCATAAATATCTCTAAATCTTTGTTTATCATAGGCGTCCATTGTTGCTAGACGTGTTTTGTTATTGTTCTACATGCTTTTGTTTCGTTTATTCCAAGTTTACATTGTCGTGGTCATGACTTATGGCCAAATGTGGTGATTTGGGCTTATTTTCGTGCAAGTTGTGTCCCGTCTTCCTTCCTATCCGTTTAGGTGAGAGAGTGGGTGTCGGCTCGGCGGTGGCCTGAGTGCGGGCAGTGTCGATGCCGGTGATGAAGATAGTGAGGCTCGTTTAAAATGGCACTGGTTTGATCAACGAGTTTCCGTGAAAGAGGGTGTAGGAGGGAAAGTGGCTTCAGCATGCAGAGGTCGCAGGAAAAAGAAGACCAGAGAAGGAAAAAATATTAGGTGGTCCGGGAGCGCCATGTCAACGTGGTCCTCAACCACTCACGCGGCGCCACGTGGAAAAGTGGCTCCCTTGCTGTCTTTTGCATTTTTTTTTCTCTCCTCTCCATAGCTTCTTCCTACCCTCTCCTCCTGCGACGTCGATTCTCCCCCTAACCTGCATAGCCTGCGCATTCTCTCTCATCTGCAATGCATTTATGATGGCACGGGGGCTTTTCTCTTTCCTCTTCAAACGAAGGAAAGAGAAGTAGAGGCTCCGCACGGATTGCTCTGTAGCTGTTGAATCCCAAAATCTCTCTATGCTCGTCGCTGCTCCGCCGTGCGTCAAGTGGTCGTTCCCTACTGTTGCCGACAACCTACATTACGAGCGCCCCTGCTCTGGCGCCGCTCGCTTCTCTCTCTGCTCTCATTGCTACTCCGGCGTTTGTTCCAGCGTTCGTCAAGTGGCCGTTCCCTCGTCGACATCAACAAACCACATTATGGCCGCGCCTACTCCGGCGCTCGCTTGCTTCTCTCTCCACGCTCATCATTGCTCTGACCAAGGAGGAGGAGACCAGAAGATTGGGAAGCTCAACTGGGCACCGGAGGAGCTGGTAAAGTCGTTGTGTGTGGAGAACCAGATCTGGAAGGACCTCGCCCAGACTAATGAGGCCACCGCCAACGCCCTTCGCACCAGCCTCGAGCAAGTCCTGGCATAGGTTAGCAAGGATGACCAACCTCGCCGTCGCTGACGAAGCACATTAAGGTCACCCTTGCTCCGACGCTCGTCAAGTGGCCGTTCCCCCGAGATCATCGACGAAGCACATTAAAGCCGCCCCTGCTCCAGCACTCGCTCACTTCTCTCCTTGTTCGTTGTTGCTCCGGTGTTCGTCAAGCGGCTTTCCCTGCTGTCTCCGACGAAGCACATTTGTTATTTTGTAACATGTTAATTTTTAATAGCATTTTTTTTCTTGCATTAGCTTTGGTCCACTTTTTAGGGCCGTAATTGTTGGTCACTTGGTTGATGTGAAATGCTCAACATTTGTTATTTGTTGCTGTATGTTCAACATTTTTATTTCTTCACGGAGAAGTGGTTTGAGAGGTTCATTCTCCATATTATGTCCTGCTCAAGCGTGAGCTAATTTGAGGAGAATGTTTGATATGGAAATATGTCTAAATTGTGCCAGGAACCATTCATTACTCTTTATAATCTGCTGCTTCATTGACGACAATTTCATGGATATGAATTTTAGAAACATCCACTAGCAACCCACCCAGTTGGAGAATCGAAAGAGACAAGAAATATTTGGCAAAGAATTAATCAAATCACAAGACCAATCAGAACCAATAAAAAAAAGGGTCATGATCGGAGAGATTTCTATCTAACTCTAGGAAATATTTCTTCTGTTTTATTTCCTCTGGTTTTTCGAAGAGAGAAAAGTTATTAAAAAAAAACTGGTCTAGGATAGATGGACACTGCTGGATTTGGGAGAGTTACAGAGCGGACAAGTATGGAGGGAAGATCCACATATCGTGCACAAACACAGGTGCCTGCACGGCAACAACAGCACGCTCGCCTCCTCCTTCCCGTACTTCCGGCACGACATCGTCAGCGCCCTCCCTCTCCTCTTATCCTCCTGCGCCTCCACTCCCGCCCGCCTCCCGCTCTCCTCCTCCCCTCCTTCATAATTGCTCCCGCCGACGCGGCGTCGTCCGCCTCGTCCTCCAGGGAGGCCCCATTGCAGGGGCAGTCGTCCTTGCTGACCTACGCTAGGACCTACTCGAGGTTGGTGCAAAGGGCGTTGGCGGTGACCACGTTGGCCTGGGTGAGGTCCCTCCAAATCTGGTTCCCCACGCACAGCGACTTCACCCACTCCTCCAGCGCTCGTTAAGCTTCCCGATCTTCTGGATCTCCTCCTCCTTGGTCGAAGCAGCAACGAGTGCGAAGAGAGAAGCAAGCGAGCGCCAGAGCAGCCGTAATGCACTTCGTCAGAGACAACGGGGAACGGCCGCTTGACAAAGGCCGGAGCAACAACGAGCGCGGAGAGAGAATTTGGGATTCAAAATTTTGAAAGCCGTCGAGTTTGCTCCTCTTTCCTTCCTCTGAGAACGAAAGAGTAAATGCATTGCAGAGGAGAGAGAGAGAGGCAACGGGGGTAGCGTGCAAGCTAGGGAAGAGAGGAGAGAAGGCTAGGGAGAGGAGAGAGAGAGGAAAGAAGCCTACGTTTGTGTAGAAGATGGCCAGCGGACCCACGACTCCACGTGGCGCTTCATGAATGGCCGGAGACCACACTGACTTGGCACTCCGGGACCATCCAATATTTTCTTACAAAGAATGGTAAAAAGAAAACAAAAGTAAAAGCAAAAAAAGGGTGCAGCAAAAAGTAAAAAAAATAAAAAAGAAATAGGGAAAAGAGAACAAAAGTTGGCTTCCGGTATGAGGAGCGCAGAAGAGGAAGCAGCAGAAAAAGACAAAACAGGCATAAGACAAAAAGAGAAAAAAAAAAAGAAAGAAAAATATATATTAAAAAAAACTATAAAAAAAAAAAGAAATCTTTTTTTATCCAACCTGGGTCGGACCTGGGCTCAGATCGGATTAGCGGGCCGGATTGGGTTTACTCAATCAAAACTCGTTTTCCTGAATATAATAATATTATATATTAAAAATATATTAAAAATTCAAAAATTAAAAATCAAAAATTTCGAAATATAAAAAAAATTCAAAAATTTTTCTAAAAATTCAAAAACTCAGAAAACATTAAAAAAATTCGACCTTCTTTAAAAAAAATTAAAAAACTAAAAAAATTAAAAAATTGCAAAAATCCATTTTTTTTTTTAAATTTGAAAATTCCCTTTTTATAAAAAAATAGAAAAATAAAAAAATCTAAAAAAATAATTTAAATTTCCTCAAAAAGGTTGAAATTAATCTTTGGAGCACTTTTCTCCTAAAAATAGGAAACCTTTCAATTTGGAATTACGTTTAAGTTTGATTAAGCCTTAAGGACTTTACCTTAGGGTTTCAATTGTCCTTAGGGACAAATGCCTTTGAATGCACAATATTGATATGTTGATTTTGGCTTTTGTTTAGTCTAGTTAAGTTAATATTTACCTCTTCCTTAATGTTTAATTTTTGCTATCCCATGATGTGCATTTAATGTTTTCTTTGATTGTCGATTATTATGTTGATGATTGTGTATCTACATGATCACCTCACGTGTTAGTGGATATGCTTGAAATCAATCCAATTTGCTTGACAAAAATATTTTTTTAAATGAACAAGATTAGGTATCGAAATGGCACTAATTGGTTAATTAGTGTAATCAAGTCGCCGAACTTAGATTTTCTGGTTGCGTAGAAAGTGAGGTATACTCCCATGCCTCACTTGGTTTCTAGCCGATCCCAATAGGTTAGTGGCGACTCCTTATTACAAAATTCATATGAACACCCCAACGTCGCGCGAGATATGGATTTGGGAGAACCCGTGCTTAATCATGGGCCATGAACCTGTCTTTAGACAATACCCCTAAACCCATCCCTCTCCCCGAGGGGTAGGCCGCGACATACCTTGTTTCCGCACTAATTCTTTCTTGATCTCATGTTTTTTCTCTTAGATTTTTTCTGCCTCCTCCATTACTCGAGGTTTTTTTTATTATTATTAACTTTTGTATTAATTTCAATATTTGAAAAAAATGATTTTTTTCTTATAAAAATATATTTAATTGTAGAAAATATGTCAAAGGCTGACCTAACCGTGCTTTGCATATAACCCGATGACAACCCTTACCACCATGCAGGAATTGGACACCACCCCACCCACCCCATCCATCTCTGTGCCACAGCCACCGAACTTGGCATTATCATGTCACTGTAACCTCACTAGAACCTTATACTCGGCCACCATGAATATTATTATACATCATGCCCCGATACTACCGACCAAAAAAATTCTAATCACCTCCGTTGAAGAAGCTAGAAGCACAATCTTGAGCCAAAAAAACAAATTGAAAAAATGGAGGCTTTTGATGCGAACAATGAAGAGGGAATGACCATGTCCCAAAACGCATATTATAATTAAGAGTGTACATGGCAAAATTTCTAAAATAGAAATTGATTTCTGACCAGAATTTTCTCAATTTCTATTTCAGAAATTGAAAAATTAAAAATTTTAGCTTATGATTTCTTTTTCAAATCTATTTATGGAATAGAAATTTATTCCAAAAATAAAAAATTCAAATTAGGTTACCAAACGGATTTCTGTTCCAAACCTATTCTGGAGAACAGAGAAATAGAAAAATAGAAAAATAGAAATTTTATCATGCGCGCCTTAAAAATACCAGACTCGAGTCAATGTTTTAGTTTCTTAAGGTTTAAGTTCTCTGGGTCTTGAAGCTAGAGCATTGCGAGGTTATTTGGCAAACTGTACTTTTTTTTTTTTTTGGCACCGATAAACTGTACTTAAAGTTCCTACCTTTAAAGTCCAAGTCTACGCGATGACTTGACTTTGTTACAGAAGATTTTGTCCATTGGTGCGACTTTATTACGGCAGACTTTTTGTCCATTGGCGCGTCGCTTCCGCACTTTAAGCTCTTGACTTTTGTTTCCTCCACAGCACCAGCACCCTCCATGAAGTCATCTCTCAATCGTCCAACTTGCGATGGAAGTATCTTCTCTATATAAATTAATCCATAACTTCACATCTCCATAGAACGAAATCATCATTTCCCATTTTTGATTTCATCGATCAAGCTCATTCAAAGTTAGAAGGAAAATTTCGAGAGGCCGCAAACCATGGGTGATGACCGGGCTCCCGTCTGCGGTGTACTCGACGTCAAACCCCTGTTGGTTGCCCGCCCGGCGCCTCTCGCCGACTCCTACAATGACCGGATCCGCCCCCTGCTCGATGCGGTCGACAAGCTGCGAAACCTCAATGTCATGAAGGAGGGCATCCCGCTCCCCACCATCGTCGTTGTCGGCGACCAGTCCTCCGGGAAATCGAGCGTCCTCGAGTCCCTCGCCGGCATCAACCTGCCGCGGGGGCAGGGCATTTGCACCCGCGTCCCTCTCATTATGCGGCTCCAAGACAACCCCCACGCCGACCGCCCCGAGCTCTACCTCGAGTTCAACGGAAAAGTCGTCCACACGGACGAGGACAACATCTCCGTGGCCATTAATGACGCCACCGATGAGATCGCGGGCCATGGGAAGGGCATATCGAACGCCCCGCTGACTCTGGTCGTCAAGAAAGACGGCGTCCCGGACTTGACCATGGTGGACTTGCCTGGAATCACGAGGGTGCCCGTGCACGGCCAGCCGGAGAACATCTACGAGCAGATCTCGGCGATGATAATGGAGTACATAAAGCCTGATGAGAGCATCATCCTCAATGTCTTGTCCGCGACCGTTGACTTCTCAACCTGCGAGTCCATAAGGATGTCGCAAGTAAGTATACTCTAGCCACACTTGTCTCGCATATCAATTAAAATCTCGAATGATTTACGCAACTCTGGCAAAGGGTTCAATACGATAATTTGATTTTGGGGAGTGCAGATGGTGGACAGGACCGGCGGGAGGACTCTGGCCGTCGTCACAAAGGCTGATAAAGCTCCGGAGGGCCTCCTCGAGAAGGTGACGGCCGATGATGTCAATATAGGGCTCGGTTATGTGTGCGTGAGGAACCGGATTGGTGACGAGACCTACGAAGAAGCGAGGGTGGAAGAGGCGAAGCTGTTCGAGACGCACTCTCTTCTGTGCAAGATTGACAAGTCCATCGTTGGTGTGCCAGTCTTGGCACAAAAGCTGACGCAGATTCAAGCCACCATTATGGCCAAGTGTTTGCCGGAGATCATCAAGAAAATCAATGACAAGTTGAACGCGAATGTCGCTGAGCTTAAGAAATTGCCCAAGAATCTGTCCTCTGTCGCGGAGGCCATGACAGCCTTCATGCAGATCCTGGGGTCTGCGAGAGAGTCGCTGAGGAAAATCTTGCTGAGAGGCGAGTTCGATGAGTATCCAGAAGAGAAGAACATGCACTGCACGGCCAGGCTAGTGGAGATGCTGAACCAATACTCCAGTGAGCTCCAAAACTGCGCTGAGAATGACCCGAGGACCAACTTCCTTTCGGAGGAATTGGAGGTCTTGGAAGAGGCCAAAGCGATCGGGCTCCCGAATTTCCTCCCTCGCACAGCCTTTCTCACCCTTTTGCAGCGGAAGGTGAAGGGGATATCGAGCAATCCACCGAGTTTTGTGGCTCGTGTTTGGGAATATATTGAGGGAGTGGTAATTCGGGTGTTGATGCGACACTGCGAGAATTATCCTCAGCTTCAGTCGTCCACAAGAAGAGCAGCATCCAGTCTGATCAACAAGATGAAGGAGAAAGCGATGGATAGGATGGTGGAAATTGTTGAAATGGAGAAGCTCAGTGACTACACCTGCAACCCTGAGTACATGTTGGAGTGGAACAGCTTGATGTCCCAGCAGAACAAATTCATGGACGCGATCAACAAAGTGTCGGAGCCTAGCAACATTGTCCTCGACGGGATCGGCGAGGTCGATGTGGAAAACCTGAGGCATCGCAAGCTGCATATTCAGGAGGCGTTCGATCTGAAGATGAGGATTACCGCGTACTGGAAGATTGTGCTGCGGAGGTTCGTTGACTCGATGGCGCTGCATCTGCTGTTCAACGTGCAGAACCTGGTGAAAAACGACATGGAGAAGGAGATCGTGGGCGAGCTGATCGGGCCCAATGGCAGCGGCAGCATCGGGAGGATGCTGGAGGAAGCACCGTCGGTGGCAGCGAAGCGCGATAAGCTGAACAGGAGCGTCAAGCTGTTGAGGGATTCTGCGGCGGAGGTGGCCAAGATTATGGACATAATTTCTACAGATGGGGACTACAGTGATTGATCAGTGTTGTTCTAGTGGGTTTTCCGTTTTGTTTCTATGAGTGTGTTCTTTGTTTCGACTGGCCTTTAACTAGCTTCCTAGGATAAGGTGTTTTTCCTAGGAAGTGTATGATTGTGTTACTTTTGTTGTTCTAGTAATCAGCTTTTCAATGTCAGTTTTAAAGATTGTTTGGTGTGTGCAAATTGGCGTTGATGGGCTTGTTATGGTTTTTTTAACCTTGCGTGCACAGGCTACAGAACAAGAAAGGGTTAATAAGAAAGAAACCTAAGTCAGGCGCGATTCCAACCCCCAATCATTTTAGGTGGCGCTGTCGAAGAAATGATGTTGATCAACATTGCTGAAATGGAGGCCTGGAGAATTGGATGCCTGCTTTTTGAGAAAATGACATAAATAGTCCCTAAATTTTGACGCAATATACAATGCAGTTCCTTAACTTTAATTCATTCAACATAATTCGTGAACTATAGTCCAATGTACAATAAGCTCCGTGGACATTTAATACACATCAAATTTAGTCATTGAATAATACGAAAATATTTGATGTTATCTTAGACTTGATTTAATGGAATAACAATATTAAACATTCATATAATTCACAAGCTAAGTTGAATATGTATAAAAAGTCTAATGACAACATTAAATAAATTAAAAATTCAAGGATTACATTATATATTTTATCGAAATTCAAGAACCATTTATGTCGTTACCACCCTACTTCTTGGTTGATTTGTTGCTGTACATGTCTAATTCTGTCAATATCAGTTCAGGGGTGATGTCAAGATTGGTTTCTATGATCTTGGAGGCCGTTCGATTAGAATTATATGAACAATTTTTATTTTGTTTTTGTAAGCAAAAGTAAACAGTTTTTCACACAAAAGTACCGCTTATTTTTAAAAAAAAAAAAAAAAAAAAAAAAAAGCCAACGTAATCTATTATTGCGAAAGCAGAATATTTTTACTTATTTTAAAGAAAAAGTGATTCCATCTATGTATAATTCTAGATCAACTAATGAAAAGTTTTGACGTGGAAAGACCACTAATTACTTTTCCATAAGCACGTGCATTTTTATTCTTCTTCGTAAGGAAATTGATTGAGATTCGTTAAAGGTGTCCTCAAACTCAATAGAAAGAAAAGGTTGATAAAATAAACATTTATTCCCGGGGGTAACCAAACTTTGCTTCTAATCAAGAACTATTTAGATAAACTAAAAGCAAGTTAACTGATTTTAATGTTAATGAAAATAAGAATTAACATATGCAAACGGCACCTTAATCAATGTTCAATTTGGACTAAAAATTTATTGTCAAATCAGTCCCGATCCTATTTTAATTAGAAACAATTTGATCCTTTTTACGCACATGACAATATCATGACAAATATTATAAAATTGAATGAGCCCATGTACAAATATCGATTCTTTTGTAGTATTTTCCAATGTGAGAATTTATTTTAACATGGCTAACTTAATAAGAATAATGAATTTTTACTACTCAACGTCAAAAGACACTAGACGCAGGAAAGAAACTACTAGTCCTTCTCTTATGTTCAACTTCTTGTATTATGGATGTCACCATCAATGCGGGGATGGTGTAACGTCTAGTCACATCGAAACATTTTATAAGTCAAAATCACATATCTTAACTGAGAAGTTACCAAATAAAATGGAAAAGTTATTATCTAAGAAAATGTGGAGAAATACAATTCTGATATGAAAATTTACTAATTGTAGTGACGAAATTGCTCAAGGGCAAGAGGTAAGGAGATTTCTAACTCAGAAATTGAAAATCGCTTGTTCATAATCTCATCAGCTGCATGAATACTACCCTGAGTCTGCACTACCTATTAGTCCAAAAATATATGGACTTGATCATTTTATAAACTTTCAAATAGTTGGCCCTCGTTGTGCCCGTAATTCACCATTTACCAAAAAAGCTGGGTCCGAAATACCGAGACAAAAGATAAAACATTATAACGACCACGTTGACTATATTTTAAAGTCCAAGTGCATTTTGGAAGAGGCTATATCTTGCTCCATCCTTTGTCGGAAAGCAATCCCTTGATCGGTGAGTTAGAGATATAAACATCTCTCACATTTGTTTTTAATAAAGCATAAATTATGTTTGTTTTTAATAAAGCATAAATAAAACTAATGCCTATATCCATATGTTTATAACCCACCAATCTGGAGACTGAAATATTATGATAAATAAGAGTAATGCTTATATCTATATATGTTTTTTTTTTTTTTTATGACTCAGGAATCGCCGTACAGCCAGCAATCGGCGACGTAAACCCGGGGCAACGCTAGCACAGGGACCCATCTCCCACAGCACCGCACTTAAGTCGTGCAAATGCGACCATGATGACTCGAACCTCCCCTCTATCGGAAGATGGGGGAACGCCGAACCAACGTGGCCACAGCGAGGTGGGTTATATCTATATATCTTTATAACTGCTTTTTGGCGGTTTTATTTCATTGAATGGTTCCGGTCAATTGCCTCCATGTCCATCTATGCAAATTCCGTGCCCACGCTCTTATAAACTCGTGCTTTTGTCTCTAAATGATTGCTCCTCCTAGACGGTGTGTTAACTGCTTCTTACTTTTGGCTAAACATTATCTATCTCATGATCCTGCTCATAAATAATAATTGTTCCCACCAAAAATGCATGTACATTTCTCCTCTATCTCAACTCTTTGCATATTTCTTAACTATGTTTTATCTCTCTTTAAGTAAACACTTGCCAGTAAATCCATTGCCTCAATTGCTTTGTTTTGAATTAATAACCGCTCATTGTCACATATTGACAATTGAATTTGTATTAACAATGTATGTTGATAACGTCAATTTCTACGGTTGCTTACAAAAAGTCACATGCGTGATAATGCTCCCATGTCATTCATGTAATTGTCTATGTTTCATGTGTCAAGTACATGCCTGTCGACGACTCGAATATTTTTGGTGTGACACATTTAAAACAAAAATGTTTTGTCCATTTTTTTTTTCAAGAGCCGAAAGTGCCAAAGCATCATAGAGAAAAGGTAAAGAAAAGAAGAAAAAGTGCCTGAGGAAAGGTGCGTTAATGAAAGCCAAAGTAAAAAAAATTTAAAATCCCTGCTTTTTAAAAGTCCCATTGTACGGTTTCCTTGGCGGCAAAGAGAAAAATGTACAGTCGATCAGTGCAGTCTCCAAGTAGAGCCGACAGCCCATCAAAATGTTTGAATATAATTGATTTATGCTCTGTTTATTTCTATTTATTTCGTAAAAAATAAATAACTATTTTTTATAAAAATTATAATTAATTAATGAAATATATTTTTATTTATTAATAATAATTTATATCTAAATATATTCTTGGACAATCAAAAAAACTTTCATTTATGATATTTATGATTATAAATAATACAAGCTCATTTTTTGAAAAAAAAATATTTTCTAAATTATCTATTTTTTGCGAATTTAATTTTTTATTAAAAAGATGAGTAATTTTACCTAACAAAAAATCAATCTAATAACAAAAGATTGTGGAAATTGGACACAATCTTCTCAGCAATGATTTTGTTGACGATGAGGATGAGTGACAGATGAGAAACTAATAAATCACACAAACAAGACAAAAGAGCACATCCTAATGAACTTTAGTTTTTGGTTCTTCGTCAATGCATGCACAAATTTTTGTAGGTAAATGCAACATGAGAATTTTAGAACCGTCAAATTGATAAGTTGAGTCAAATTAAAAATAATCCGACTCAAATTGATCCGTTTATTTCTCATTGACCCATATTTTGCAATTTACATTGAGCTGACCTCTAAGCCTTTGTTAGGAAGACTTTGGAAAAGGTGGGGGAGAGAATTAGAACTAGAATAGAAAGAAAGGTGGTGTGGAAATGGGCGGACGACAATTGCACCTTTTCTCCAATCTGTGAGCCGTTCACACGCAACTCCATCATTGAAGGGTAAAAAAATGTCTTGGTCAATAATCTTTCCTTTCAATTCTTTTTTAATCTTTTCAAACAACTCAATTATCAATTCTTCACCTTTTGTCCACCCTCAATTCATATTCTATACACATACTTCCAAACCATTTCAAGAAAAACCATTTCTTCGCACATTCTTTGTTGATTTCATGTCTTTTCACGTAGCTTTTCTCCACCTCCTCCATTATTTAAGGTTTCCTTTTTCATTAATTTTTGTATTATTTTCAATATTTCAAAATCACAATTATGAATTTTTTCTTATAAAATTGTAATTTAATTTTTAAAAAATATTGGGCCTTGGCCAATCATGCTTTGCATATAGCCCCGTGGCCACCCCTACTGCCAACGCTAGAATTGAACACCACCCCACCACTAGAGCCCTATGCTCGGCAACCATGAATACTACTAATCACCACGCCCCAATTCTAATCACCTCCATTAAGAAGCAAGAAGCACAATCTTGAGCTTAAAAAAAAAAAGGCTCTTGTTGCAAACAATGAAGAGGGGATGGCCATGCCTCAAAACACAAATTCTAGCCAAGAACTCCAGACACAAAAGTCACTGTTTCAGTTGCATAAGCTTTAAGTTCTCTAGGGTCTAAAAGCTGGAGCATCACGAGGTTATGTGGCAAACTGTACTTAAAGTTCCTAAATTTAAGGTCTAAGTTTACAATCATGAGACTTTGGGACAACAGAATTTTGTCCACCTTATGTTCCTAAATTTGTCCCATCCGCAACGCCAACCCCCTCCAAGAAGTCATCTCAATGGTCCTATTTGCGATGGAAGTCTAGTCTCTAGTCTCTATATAATGAATCCATAACTTCAACACTCCATAGAACGAAATCATTACTTCACATCTTTTATTTCACCGATCAAACTCATCCAAATTTAAAAGGAAATTTGGAGAGGCTGCAAACGATGGGTGACGACCGGGCTTCTGTCCGCAGTGAACCCGAACCCAAACCAGTGTTGGTTGCCCATACGCCGCCACTCGTCGCCTCCTACAACGACCGGATCCGCCCCCTGCTAGATGCAATCCACAGGCTGCGAAACCTCATGGTCATGGAAGAGGGCATCCATCTCCCCACAATCGTCGTCGTCGGCGACCAGTCCTCGGGCAAGTCGAGTGTCCTCGAGTCCCTCGCTGGCATCAACCTGCCGCGGGGGCAGGGCATTTGCACGCGCGTCCCTCTCATCATGCAACTCCAACACAACCCTCAAGCCGATCGCCCTGAGCTCTACCTCGACTTCAATGGCAAAGTCGTCCCCACTGACGAGGACAACATCACCAAGGCCATTAGTGATGCCACTGACGAGATCGCGAGTCATGGGAAGGGTGTCTCGAACGCGCCGCTGACTCTGGTCATCAAGAAATACGGCATCCCGGACTTAACCATGATCGACTTGCCTGGAATCACGAGAGTCCCCGTGTTCGGCCAGCCTGAGAAATCTACGAGCAGATCTCGGAGATGATCATGGAGTACATAAGGCCTGAGGAGAGCATCATCCTCAATGTCTTGTCTGCGACGGTTGACTTCTCCACTTGCGAGTCCATAAGGATGTCACAAGTAATTATAATCTAGACTCGCTTGGCTCCCATATCAATTGAATACTCGAATAATTTATTTTAACTCAAGGAAATGAGTCTATACGATTATTCGTTTTTGTGTTGCAGATGGTGAACAAGACCGGCAGGAGGACTCTGGCGGTCGTCACAAAGGCTGATAAAGCTCCAGAGGGATTGCTTGAGAAGGTGACGGCTGATGATGTCAATGTAGGGCTTGGCTATGTGTGTGTGAGGAGCAGGATTGGTGCCGAGACCTACGAAGAAGCGAGGCAGGAAGAGGCGAAGCTGTTTGACACACACCCTCTGCTGTGCAAGATCGACAAGTCCATTGTCGGTGTGCCTGTCTTGGCACAAAAGCTAACGCAGATTCAAGCCACCATCATTGCCAAGTATTTGCCTGAGATCGTCATGAAGATCAATGACAAGCTGGACGCAAACCTCGCAGAGCTTGAGAGGATGCCCAACAATCTGTCCTCGTTCGAGGATGCTATGATGGCCTTCATGGAGATCATGGGGTCGGGGAAGGAATCGCTGAGGAAAGTCTTGCTGAGAGGCGAGTTAGACGAGTACCTGGACGAGAAGGACATGCACTGCACTGCCAGGCTGGTGGAGATGCGGAACCAATACTACAATGAGCTCCGAAACTGCACCGAGAACAACCTGACGACTAACTTCTTGTTGGAGGAAATAGGGGTCTTGGAAGAGGCCAAAGGGATCGGCCTCCCGGACATCCTCCCTCACAACGCCTTTTCTTTTTTTTTGCAGCAGAAGATGAAGGCGATATCAAGCAAGCTTCCGAGTCTTGTGGTTCGCATTTGGGACTACATTGAGGGAGTTGTGATTCAGGCGTTGATGCAACACTCGGAGAATTATCCTCAGCTGCAGTCGTCGATGAGAAGAGCGGCGTCCAGTCTGATCAAGAAGATGAAGGGGAAGATGATGAATAGGATGATGAAGATTGTAGAAATGGAGAAGCTCACTGACTACACTTGCAACCCTGAGTACCTGCTGGAGAGGAACAAGTTGATGAAAGAGGAGGGCCATTTCTTAAGCTACTGTACAAGCTCGAGCATAATTCGCCTTCAGGGGTTCGGGGATGTCGATGTGACCCATCTGCATAATCACAACCGGCAGCTGATTAAGCAGGCGTTCCATCTGAAGATGAGGATGATTCCGTACTGGAAGATTGCGCTGAGAAGGTTTGTCGACATGGTGGCGCTGCATCTGCGGTTCAGCATGCAGAACTTGGTGAACAAGGAGATGGACAAGGAGGTTAGGCTGAGCTGAGTGGGCCCGGCATCAAGAGGATGATGGAGGAAAAGCCAGATATGGTGGAGAAGCGGGAGAAGCTGAACAGGAACATCAAGCTGCTGAGGGAGTCTGCGGAGGTGTTGGCCCAGTTCATGAACCCGATTGCTACCGATGGCGATTACAATCGCTAATTAGCGTCGCTGCTCTGTTTTTCTTTCTTTCTTTGTGGCTTGCGAGGAATTATGTGAGGAAAAGATATATATCAGCGTATTCTTGTTAGGTTAGGAGGTTCTGTGTGGGATTCTATTGAAGTCTTCAATTAGCTTCCTATGAATAGTTCTTGATGATGTACAAGTTCAGATGGCCATGTTTATTGATCTACCAGTCGGTTTCAGAATGTTGTTTTTACTGGTGGTTTGTCTTTCTGCAAGTGGGTTTGGATGGGCCAGGATCAATCAGAAAGAAACCTGAGTTTTAGGGGCAACGTCAAAATTGGCTTTTGAAATCTTAGAGGCCGTATGGTTAAGTTCATATATAAACAGTTCTTATTTGTTTTGTAAAGCAAAAGTAAACGGTTATTCACGTTAAAACACTATTTGGATGGTTACGGATAGAAATGGTTACTTCAAAAGAAACAAAAGCTAACACTATCTTGAAAACACAAAATTTTTGTCTCTTAAAATTGGAAAAGCGATTCTGTCTCTATATTATTTAGAGACCAAAAATGTAATTTTAGATTAACTGAGGGCAAATTTTGACACCAGTCTTCTATATAAATAAATGTATTTTCATTCTTCTTCACATGTATTGATCGAGACTTTTTAAAACTATTTTCAAAATCAATTAGAAGGATAAGTTGCCTCGAAATTCCTTTTATTTTTAATTTATAACTTGTCTTCTAAGTGATAAGTGTATTACCAGAGGAATGAATTCATCTAGGTTCTAAAATGTGAGTGCTAAAATTCACAACAATCGTAGTACTTCATTTAATTTGCTCCTTTTTATCATGTCCTAGATATGTACATGTATATATTCCTCATACTTTTTTTTATATTTAAGTATTGATATTGAAACATGTCTCATTTGTTTATGTTGATTAGTTGATATTTAGTCTAAATGTCTAGCTTATGAGAGAAAAGTATCATGGAATTATAAAATAAAATATAATTAGCAGTTGGGCATGATAAATATTATTTTAATGAAAATTATGTTAAATAAATATTTATTATCAAGCGTAACTAAATGCCGCTTTTAATTAAGAAACATTTAAATAAACTAAAACAAGTTAAATGATTGTATTGTTTATAAATGAAAACAAAAATAAACATGTCCAAATAGCACCTTAGTCAATTTTCAATTTGTACATTAATATATTTTTGTCAAATCAATCCTTATCCTATCTGACTAGAAATAATTTGATCCCGTTAGCTCACATGACAATCCAACCCAATCAATGCACATTTTATTAATGGGCCAGCGATTTATATAATCAGATTGCGAATTTGGGATGGTACCGTCACCCCATTAGCATCGTGAGGGTAGGCGGCCCTCGTCATGGGTGGCCCTCGTTTAGATCTGGGTGAGGGCAAGAGCCCTTGGGCTTGGTAGTGGCACAAACACATGCCACCACCGAGCCATGGTCAATGGACCCTTGTGAGAGCCAACTGACCATTGTTGGCAAGTAGTGGCACCAGCAGTTAATGAGGGCTCTTGCTCGCGATGAGGGCTGTGGCTCTAGCGTGGCCGCCAATGCGGCCCAAGAGCTCTCGCTTGAGACCTTGACAAGGATTGCCGACGCTGCTGCGCAAGTGGTGTGGCGGCCATTTCTTTCTTCTCTCGTCACATACTTTCATTTATGCCAACAATGTTATAGAATGATTATCTGTGCCGTAAGTTATCATTTACTGAAAAAGTTGTGTCAAAAGAAAAATACTGGAGAGAAAAGATTAAAATAAAATAAAATATGAGGACCACTGTTTACGATATTTTAAAGTACAAGGGCATTTTGGAACAGGCTGTCTATTTCTATCTTTGGTTGGATAGTAATCCCTTGATTAGGGAGTTAGAAATATAGATTTCACCCACATTTATTTATTAGAAAAGCATAGATGAGAGTAATGCCTATATCTTTATATATTTATAACCCACCAATCGGAGGACTAAAATACCATGTGTTGACACCATAAAATGAACAACTTTTAGTTACAATTGACAAGTGCTAGACTTAATTGATAATAGTAGAGTTTGGTGAACAAAAAAAGTCATCAATGAAAAGAATAGTCGATAACTTGAAGAGCATCAACAACTCACCAAAAAACTTATCAATAGCAAACATCAGTTATTGATGAGAATCCTCGTTGCAAATGAAGTCATTGACATTGAGATGTTACTGTCAAGTGGTGATAATATTAGATATGTAACTTTTTTTAGATAAGTGTTATTAGATTATAGGCAACTGCTGAGTGTTTATTCATTGCCATTATTTTTGTATTTTGTAACTTCTTGTGGACAAAAGTTGTTGTAACTTCTTGTAACCACGTATATGATTAGGAAGCTATAAATAACCACATCGTGTTATTTGAAAAGTATCTCCCGATCTATCACATAACTCAACCTTTTTTTACAAATTTATCTTTATCTTTATGTTTTTGCAATTTAGATGGCTAGCAGCAATTGCCTTCAGTATTCATACCCTTAAATTTCTTGTTATTTACTTACCTATCAAAAATTAACAAAGGACCATCCATAACCTTTGTCGACTCACTTATCGATCCATACATACTTGAAATGTATTTCATCGTTGACTCAATTTTGATGAAACATCTTTTTGGCATGCTCAGTGGGACACATTTTTTTTATTCGAGAAGACTACAGTGACAAGAAACATAAACCAACAAGAAGAAGTTGATCTTCCAAGACGTCACAATGAAATGTGGCTAAGGGATGTTGCTCCCAATCCAACATGATTTCAACTAGGAAAAGATTGCTCGAAGAATAGCAAAATGATATAGCTTATTACATTATGAGTTACATATCATATGTGATCAAGCTAATTATCATTAATGTTGTGCATGATGGCTTGTTAAAGCCATGATCATTCAACCAACCACTATAAACAAATCTAGCGGTAACAAGGTACGCTCCCGATCTCTCTCCACTTTTTGAGGTTAATTTGAAATAGTCAAGTTGATAACAATAATTTGGTAAATCAGATTGGTTGACAAGCTTATCAATTGCCAAATGTTGTAATTATAAGGTAGTGACTGCATTGGTAACACTTAATGTGACTATTCTAGTTAGGTTGATAAGACCAACATCACCACATAGGGGGCAAGATGGCCCCGAGGATTTGGCCTAGCTCACCTTACGGGAGCAGAGCACCAATTATACCTTGAGGGAGACTGGCCCAGCAACCTACCGCCGGGACCCCCCACTTAAATCACAGAGCATACCTGGGGGTCGAACTCCTGACCTCTTGGTTTAGGGGTGAACGCCTCACCAACGCAGCCATGTGTGGGAGCATAGCCAATCAAATCTATAATTCAACTCAGCATAATTTGACAAAAAGTTTCAACAACAATTGGGATAAAACAGGGGTGTTATCAAACCTGTCTATAGGAAAGCACATCCTGAATGGGTTAATTATTAGCTTTTTCTAAGAGATTTCAAAATGCTTGGCTTTGCCTTTTTATTGGCAAAGACGAATGATTGACGATCAAACACATTGTTCGATTAATGGCCTAGTAAAGGGAAGTGAAAACAAATGAGCTTTTAGGACATATAATATTTCCTTTTGTAAAAATTGCTTTTACCTAATACACTAATTTATCACCTAATTCAATGTGTAATTGGGCAGAGGTAAAAAGAAAATTTTCATTCTCAGTTTTGTAGAACGTCACCTGAAATATTGATTGATGATTTGGCCAAACTCTATCAATCGGTTGACTAATTTGTTGCTTGATAGAAGAAGGTTAGGAACAAATGTCTTTCTTCTCTCAAAAAAAAAGAAAAAAGATTTCATTAATTTGGCTTTGATTGAAATTTAATCTATGAGAAAATTTGAAGGCTAAGATTTTGCCAATTTATTTCAATTGGCAAGCAAGGTATTTGAGTATGAGCAACTTCATAAAGACAAACATAAAAGGTCACCCAAAAACTTTGCACAAAACGTGGCTTTATGGAAAATTATGAGTTAAAAAATGAATGTCTTGAATAAAAACATTGAAATGAATGTGGCAAATATAATGCTCGACAAGCCTTATGATTTATCGATCCTTAAAGCTTGCCAAAATAAAAGAAAAACAAATGGCCAAGCTAAAGACACATTTACTTGTTCGATATTCACAAATTTGACAAAATCTTCCATTTACTCTTAAAACATGGTCTGAGAAAAATAAATGAAGGCCAAATTATCCTGAGTAAAAAAGATTTAGTAAACAAAAAATATTGCAAATGGCACCATTCATAGAGCCATAACATAATAATGTGTTGTTTTTAAGAATATAATTCGAGAGGCAATTCAATAAGGAAATATCAAATTTCTCGATGACAAAGGGGCTTACGTAACCCTTAATTATCTAATATAAATTAATGAAATGATTGATAAACCATTCTATTCCTTCAAAAGGGGCATATGTTGATGCTAAGAAATGACCAACTTTTGGTTATAATTGATAAATGATAGACTTAGTTGGTAATAACCGTGAACAACAGAATTCATCAATGAAAAGAACAATCGACAAAAATTGACAACTTGAATAGTATCAACAACTCGCCAATGAAGTTATTGATAGCAACTATCAGTTAATGATGAGAACCCTCACTAGGGATGAAGTCATCACGTCAAGATGTAAATGCCGAGTAGTGATATTTTCAAATATGCAACTTCTTTTAGATAATTGTTGCCAGATAATAGGTAAATGTGGGATGGTAATGTTTATTGCCACTATTTTAGGATTTTGTAACTTCTAACATAAGTGTTGTTGTAACTTCTAGTAACAATAGATAGGATTAGGAAGTTATCTTTATAATTTAGTAACAGATTACAAACGTCGATTGTGGGCCATAAACAGTTAAAGTGTACTCTTTATAGGTGATTCTCAATCAATCACATAACTCAAATATCTTTGTAAATTTATCTTTATCTTTACTTTTCCATAATTTAAATGATTGGCCGCGATTATCTCTAGTTTTGTTACCTTTAAATTCATTATCATTTACTTTCTAACCTAAAAATTAAAAATGGACTCTTCACATCCTTTGTCAATTTACTTATCGATTAATATATTCAATACGTGTTTCATCATCAATTCAATTTTGGTGGAACATCTTTTTAGGCATATTAAAAGGTTTTTCATCGTTGATTTAGTTCTGATAAAATATTGTGACAATTCTAAATCAAGTGGGCGTCCCAAATCCTCATCGGTTCTAATTATTTCTCGTTTTCTTAAATTTTTCAAAACTCTATTCTATGTCGAGTTAGAACTTTTAAAACGAATTTGTTTAATCTTTTTTTTTTCCAAGAGCCGAAAGTGCCAAAGCGTAAAAATATTGTATATAAAAAAAGAATAAAAAGCGTCCGAAGAAAGGCGCATTAATGAAAGCCAAAGATATGACCAAAAAAAGAAAATTAAAGCCAAAGACGATATAAAGACAAAGTTAAAAAGTGGAAACTCCCTGCTTTTGAAAAGTCCCATTGTACGGTCGCCCAAGTCCCAGTCCTTGCAAAATATTTAATAAAAAATAATTTATTTTATGTTTTGAAATAATTAGTTTGTGAAAAATATTTCACTATTGACAAAAGTTTCTTTCTAAATCTTTTGGTGGACAATAAAAATATTTTTCATGAATTCATCTTTATAAGTAATATAAGTGATTAATTTTAGAAAAATATTCTTGAAATTATTTAGTTTTCGCAAAACAGATGCATTTATAATGTGTTTTTTTCCTTTTAATTGGCAAACAATTTTACCTGATAAAAAAATTAATCAATGCACAAGTTGAGAATAATAATACGAAAGACAAATTTGAGGAATTTATGTATTATTTAATATATAGCATTGTTGGATTAATGAGCCTATTAATAAGCTATATGAAATGTTATCTAAGGTAACAAGATAAATATAATATCAAATGTAATCAATTAAAAATATGCTCTGTCAAAAAAGATATATACATAATTCTAAGAGATATACGGAATCAACTAAATATCTTAATATTGCTAATAGGACCAAAAAGATTGAGGAAGTTGAACGCAGTCTTCAGAGCCATGAATTGCATAATATTGTAGATAAAATCATTTTGCTGACGACGAGTTTTCTTAAATTTTTCAAAAACTCTATTCTATATTGAGTTAAAACTTTTAAAACGAAATAGGGAGGGAGGTAGTGTGGAAATGGGCGGACAATAGCACCTTCTACTCCAACCTTTGAGCCGTTGACTTCACACACAACTCCATCGAGGGGAAAAAAATTGTCTGGTCAATATTCTTTCCTTTCGATTTTTTTTAAAATCTTTTCAAACAACTCAATCAAAAATTCTTCTCCTTTTGTCAACACTCAAATTATATTATATTATATATATACACACACACACACTTCCAGACTATTTCAAGAAAAATTATTTCTTCACATATTCTTTCTTGACCTCATGTTTTTTCACGTAGATTTTCTTTACCTCCTCCATTATTTGAGGTTTCTTTTTTACATTAATTTTTGTATTATTTTTAATATTTCAATTTTTTTCTAGTGAAGAGGTAATTTAATTTTTAAAAAATGTTGGGCCTTGCATATAGCCTGGTGGCCATCCCTACTGCCGATACTGAAAGTGAACACCGCCCCACCACCATGGTCAACTCCGTGCCGCCGCCACCAAACTCGGCGTTGCCGTGGCCATTGCCACCACTAGACTCAGTGGCCATTGCCGCCACTAGAGCCTTATACTTGGCCACCATGAATACCATTAACCACCACGCCCCAATTCTAATCACCTCCGTTAAAGAAGGAAGAAGCGCAATCTCGAGCCAAAAAATAAAAAGGAGGCCCTTGATGCAAACAATGAAAAGGGAATGGCCATGCGTTAAAACACAAATTCAAGCCAAAAACTCCAGACCCAAAAGTCATTGTTTCAGTTTCTTAAGGTTTATGTTCTCTAAGGTTGAAAAGCCGGAGCATAACGAGGTTTTTTGGCAAACTGTACTTAAAGGTCCTACCCTTAAGGTCTAAGTTTACCCAATGACGTGACTATGGTACGACAGAATTTTGTCCATTGGTACTTTTTTTTTTTTTTTGACAAATGTCCATTGGTACTTTGCTTCCACATTAAGTTCATAACTTTTGTCATCCACAAAGCGAACCTCCTCCATTAAGTCGTCTCATTTGTCCAACGCATGTTAGAAGTCTCGTCTCTCCGTAATGAATCCGTAACTTCACTACTCAGTAAGAACGAAATCGTCACTTCACATCTTTTATTTCACCTATCAAATTCATCCAAAGCAAAAGAAAATTTCGAGAGGATGCGAACAATGGGTGACGACCAGGCTCTTTTCTGCAGTGAACCCGAACCCAAACCCAAACCCCCGTTGGTTTCCCACGTGCTGCCACTCGTTGCCTCCTACAACGACCGGATCCGCCCCCTGCTAGATGCAATCCACAGGCTGCGAAACCTCATGGTCATGGAGGAGGGCATCCATCTCCCCACCATTGTCGTCATTGGCGACCAGTCCTCAGGCAAGTCGAGCGTCCTCGAGTCCCTCGCCGGCATCAACCTGCCGCGGAGGCAGGGCATTTGCACGCGCGTCCCTCTCATCATTCAACTCCAGGACAGCCCTCAAGCCGATCGCCCTGAGCTCTACCTCGACTTCAATGGCAAAGTCGTCCCCACCGAGGAGGAGAACATCGTCAAGGCCATAAATGATGCCACTGACGAGATTGCGGGTCATGGGAAGGATGTCTTGAACGCGCCGCTGACTCTGGTCATCAAGAAATACGGCATCCCGGACTTGACCATGATCGACTTGCCTGGAATCACGAGAGTCCCCGTGCACGGCCAGCCTGAGAACATCTACGAGCAGACCTCGGAGATGATCATGGAGTACATAAGGCCTGAGGAGAGCATCATCCTCAATGTCTTGTCCGCGACGGTTGACTTCTCCACTTGCGAGTCCATACGGATGTCGCAAGTAATTATACTCTAGACTCGCTTGGCTCCCATATCAATTGAATACTCGAATAATTTATTTTAACTCAAGGAAATGAGTCTATACGATTATTCGTTTTTGTGTTGCAGATGGTGGACAAGACCGGCAGGAGGACGCTGGCGGTCGTCACAAAGGCTGATAAAGCTCCAGAGGGATTGCTTGAGAAGGTGACGGCTGATGATGTCAATGTAGGGCTTGGCTATGTGTGTGTGAGGAGCAGGATTGGTGCCGAGACCTACGAAGAAGCGAGGCTGGAAGAGGCGAAGCTGTTTGACACACACCCTCTGCTGTGCAAGATCGACAAGTCCATTGTCGGTGTGCCTGTCTTGGCACAAAAGCTAACGCAGATTCAAGCCACCATCATTGCCAAGTATTTGCCTGAGATCGTCATGAAGATCAATGACAAGCTGGACGCAAACATCGCGGAGCTTAAGAGCATGCCCAAGAATCTGTCCTCCATCGAGGATGCGATGATGGCCTTCATGGAGATCATGGGGTTGGCGAAGGAGTCGCTGAGGAAAGTCTTGCTGAGAGGCGAGTTAGACGAGTACCTGGACGAGAAGGACATGCACTGCACTGCCAGGCTGGTGGAGATGCTGAACCAATACTACAATGAGCTCCGAAACTACACCGAGAACAACCTGACGACTAACTTCTTGTTGGAGGAAATAGAGGTCTTGGAAGAGGCCAAAGGGATCGGCCTCCCGGACGTCCTCCCTCACACCGCCTTTTCCTTTTGTTTGCAGCAGAAGATGAAGGAGATATCAAGCAAGCTGCCGAGTCTCGTGGTTCGCGTTTGGGACTACATTGAGGGAGTTGTGATTCAGTTATTGATGCGACACTCACAGAATTATCCTCAGCTGCAGTCGTGGACGAGAAGAGTGACGTCCAGTCTTATCAAGAAGATGAAGGGGAAGACGATGAATAGGTTGATGAAGATTGTTGAAATGGAGAAGCTCACTGACTACACTTGCAACCCTGAGTACCTGTTGGAGCGGAACAAGTTGATGGCCCAGCAGGACCATTTCTTTAATTACTATTATAGCTTGAGCAACATTCACATCGAGGGGTTAGGCACTGTGAATCCGGTCCATCTGCGTAATCACAACCACCAGCTGGTTCGGCAGGCGTTCCATCTGAAGATGAGGATGACCCCATACTGGAAGATTGCGCTGAGGAGGTTTGTCGATACGGTGGCACTGCATCTGCGGTTCAGTGTGCACAATTTGGTGAACAAGGAGATGGAGAAGGAGATTAGGCGTGAGCTGAGTGGGCCCGGCATCAAGAGGATGATGGAGGAAAAGCCGGAGATGGCGGAGAAGCGCCAGAAGCTGAACAGGAGTATCAAGCTGTTGAGGGAGTCTGCGGAGGTGGTGGCCCAGTTCATGAACCGGATCGCTACCGATGGCGATTACAATGGCTAATTAGCGATGTTGTTCTGTTTTTCTTTCTTTCTTTTCAGCTTGCGAGGGATTATGAGAGGCAAAGATATTTATCAGCGTGTTCTTGTTTGGTTAGGTGGATTCTGTGCGGGATTCTACTGAGACTTCAATTAGCTTCCTATGATTAGTTCTTGGTGATGTGCTAGTTAAAATTGGTTTTTAAAATCTTAGAGACCGTTTGGTTAAGTTTATATATTAGCGGTCTTTATTTATTTTTGAAAGCAAAAATAAATAATATTTCACGTTAAATCATTGTTGGATGACTACATATATAATTGATTATTTCAAATGAAACAAAAGCCAACATAATCTATTATCTTGAAAGCACATATTTCTTGTCTTTTTATAATTGGAAAAGTGATTCCACCCGTATATACTTTTAGAGACCAACAACATACTTTTGGATGAACTGAGGGCAAATTTTGACATCAAAAGACTGCAAATCTCTTCTATATAAAATATGCATTTTCGTTCTTCTCCACATGCGCTAATAGAGATTTCTTAAAGCTATTTTCAACATTAATTAGAAAAATAAGTTGAAATGTGTTTCCTTTGTTTATTTTAATTAGTTTATATTTAGTTAAACATATATGGAATAATAAATAATAAAAGTATAATTAGCAGTTAGACATGATATATATTATTAAAATGAAAATTATGTTAAATTAGCATTTATTATCAAGCATAACCAAGCGTTGCTTTTTTAATTAGGAAACATTTAAATAAACTAAAACAAGTTAAATGATTACATTGTTTATGAACAATAGCAAAAACAAAAAATTGTATCTAAACGGTATCTTAGTCAATGTTCAATTTCTAAGGAAGGACTACAATTGTTGTGAGCATCAGCCCTACAGATACTAGAACTAAGATAAATTCATATGCATAAATTTATCACTTACAAAGCGAGCTATAAATTATAAAGTAAAAGGAACTATATAAAGAAGTGTGGGGAATCTATAATACATTATTCATCACGTACATAATTAGAGGACATGATAAAACGGAGCACATGGCAAGGAAAAGTTTGATTCGGAGGCTCTGGGGAAGGGCCCACTTTTCTATTGCGGTGATGTTTAATCAGCCAAGTTCTGGGTGAATTTGTCAAATTAGTCATTCTCCTATTTTTAGAAACAATTTGATCTTTTTAGCTCACATGGTACTCCAACCCAATCGATGCACATTTATTGACGGGCCACTTATTTGTATAGTCATGTCAGCAATAATGAAGAAGGCTTTTGTTGTGACATCCTCGTTCTGACCCCAATTTTCGGGATGGAATTGTATTAGCAATCAATCATCGGATAGGATAATCATGAGGATTGATAAACCACAACAGTATCAAAAAGGCTACTTTGGGATGGAAATTCAATTTCTCATCAACAGGACGTGGAAACTCGGGAAGTTGAGGGCGGCCCACGAGCGAGGACCCAAGTGGGCCCAAGCCCACGTTGGGCAGCCCAAATGGGCCCACGCCCATGATGGGTGGCCCATGGGCCACACCCCCAAGGGAGTTGGGTGGCCCATGAGGTCTATGGGCTCTCCTAGGCCAATTAGGTCTATCATTGCTAAATATTTACACTGATTGTTTTCAAGTACATGAATAGTGCGTGAATATTGCACAATCTTGGTAAAATGACCAAAATGCCATTCCATTCAACTAGGGCAAATTTGGAAAATGGCAAGGTAGGGGGTGGCACAAGCAAGAAAGGGCAACAAATGGAGAACATTTTTTAATATTCATAAGTGATGAGAACATTTTTTGTCTATTCAGCTATATAAGTGATGTAAGTGATTAATATTAAGAAAATATTTTCTAAATGTATTTTCCGCAAAATGAATGCACCTTAATGTGCTTTCTTTTGAATTTTCTTATGATAGGTGACCGATTTTACCTGACAAGTAACAAATCAATGGATCAAAAAGACCAAGGAAAATTGAATTGAATAGTTTTCAGTGTGATAAATTGAATAATATTGAGGATAAAATCATTTTGTCAACGAAGAAAACGGGCGACCAGTGAGAGACCAATCCTAATCATTTTTTTGTCGACGACGAATTTTGTAGGAAATAGAGTATAGAAATTTGCATCGAGCTGGCCCTTAAGCCTATGCTGGGAGGACTAGGAAAAGGTCGGGGAGAGAATTAGAATCAGAATGAGAATAGGAAGAGAGGTGGCGTGGAAATAGGTGGGCACTGATTGCACGTACAACTCCATCATCAAGGGATAAAAGATGTTTTGGTCATTGTTCTTTCCTTGCAATTAACAATTCTTTACCTTTTGTCCACCCTCGATTCATATTATATGTATACACACACGTCCGAACCATTTCAAGAAAAATCATCTCTTCACATTCTTTCTTGACCTCATGTTTTTCTTCACGTAGATTTTCTCCACCTCCATTATTTGAGGTTTATTTTTTTCATTAATTTTTCAATTATTTTTAATATTTCAATAACACCATTTTATTTTATTTTCTAATAAAAGGGCAATTTAATTTTTTTTAAAAAAATATTGGGCCTTGGCCAATCATGCTTTGTATTAGCCTAGTGGCCACCCCTACTGCTAATGCTGGAATTGAACACCACCCCACCACCACCATCAACTCCACACCTCTGCCGCCAAAATCGGCGCTGCCACAGGCATTGCCACCACCAGACTCAGCCACCGTTGATACTAGAGCCCTATACTGGGCCACCATGAATACTACTTATCACCTAGCCCTAATTCTAATCACCTCCATTAAAGAAGCAAGAAGCTCAATCTTGAGCGGGAAAAAAAAAAGGAGGCTCTCGATGCAAACAATGAACAAGGAATGGCCATGCCTCAAAACTCATATTAAAGCTAGAAGCTCCCGACCCAAAAGTCGCGGTTTCAGCTTCTTGAGGTTTACGTTTTCTAGGGTTTAAAAGCTGGAGCATTGCAAGGTTATTTGGTAATTGTAATTAAAGTTCCTCCCTTGAAGTCTAAGTTTACACAATGATGTGACTTTGGTACGATAGAATTTTGTCCCCATCAAAGTTCCTAACTTCTGTCCCATCATCAATACCAAACCCGTCCAGGAAGTGATCTCATTGTCCGACGCTAATAAATCTGTAACTTCACTACTCCATGGAACGAAATCATCACTACACATCTTTGATTTCACCGATCATACTCATCCAAAGCAAAAGGAAATTTCGAGGGGCTGCAAACAATGAGCCAATCCAAACCCCCGTCGGTTGCCCACACACTGCCACTCGCCACCTCCTACAATGACCGGATCCGTCCCCAGCTCGATGTAATCGATAGGCTGCGAAACCTCATGGTCATGAAGGAGGGCATCCATCTCCCCACCATCGTCGTCATCGGCGACCAATCCTCAGGCAAGTCAAGTGTCCTCGAGTCCCTCGCTGGCATCAACCTGCCGCAGGGGCAGGGTATCTGCACGCGCGTTCCTCTCATCGTGCGACTCCAAGACAACCCTCAAGCCGATAGCCCTGAGCTTTACCTGGACTTCAACGGCAAAGTCGTTCCCACCAAAGAGGACGACGTTGTCAAGGCCATTAATAATGCCACCGACGAGATCGCATGTAATGGGAAGGGTGTATCGAACACGCCGCTGACTCTGGTCATCAAGAAATACGGCGTCCCAGACTTGACCATGGTCGACTTGCCTGGAATCACGAAAGTGCCCGTGCACGGCCAGCCTGAGAACATCTACGAGCAGATCTCGGAGATGATCATGGAGTACATAAGGCCTGAGGAGAGCATTATTCTCAATGTCTTGTCCGCTACCGTTGACTTCTCCACTTGCGAGTCCATAAGGATGTCGCAAGTAAGTATACTCTAGACACGCCAGGCTCCCATACCAATTGAATACTCGATTAATGTATTTTACTCTAGGAAATGAGTCTATACAGTAATTTTATTTTGCGTTTCAGATGGCGGACAAGAGCGGCAAGAGGACTCTGGCCGTCGTCACAAAGGCTGATGAAGCTCCGGACAGCTTGCTGGAGAAGGTGACGGCTTATGATATCAATATGGGGCTTGGTTATGTGTGTGTGAGGAGCAGGATTGGTGACGAGACCTATGAAGAAGCGACGCTGGAAGAGGCGAAGCTGTTCGACACGCACCCTCTGCTGTGTAAGATTGACAAGTCCAACATTGGTGTGCCTGTCTTGGCACAAAAGCTGACGCAGATTCAAGCCACCATCATTGCCAAGTATTTGCCCCAGATCGTCATGAAGATCAACGACAAGCTGGAAGCAAACGTCGCCGAACTTAAGAGGATGCCTGAGAATCTGTCCTCGGTCGAGGACGCCATGATGGCCTTCATGGAGATCATAGGGTTGGCGAAGGAGTCGCTGAGGAAAGTCTTGCTGAGAGGCGAGATAGACCAGTACCGTGACGAGAAGGACATGCACTGCACTGCCAGGCTGGTGGAGATGCTAAATCAATACTACGATGAGCTCCAAAACCGCACCGACAGCAACTTGACGAGTAACTTCTTGTTGGAGGAAATGGAGGTCGTGGAAGAGGTTAAAGGAATTAACCTCCCGGACGTCCTCCCTAGCACCGCCTTTCTCATCCTTTTGCAGCGGAAACTGAAGGGGATATCCAGCCAGATGCCGAGTTTTGTGGTTCGAGTTTGGGACTGCATTGAGGGAGCTGTGATTCGGGTGTTAATGCAACACTCAGAGAATTACCCTCAGCTGCAGTCGTCGGCGAGACGAGCAGCGTCCAATCTGATCAACAAGATGAAGGGGAAGATGGCAAATAGGATGACGAAGATTGTTGAAATGGAGAAGCTCACTGACTACACTTGCAACCCTGAGTACCTGTTGGAGCGGAACAAGTTGATGGCCCAGCAGGAAACGTTCGTGAACAAGTATAAAATGACGTACAGCATTGACCTCCAGGGGATCGGGAATGTCAGCGTGAGCCATCTGTGGAGTCACAACCAGCAGCTGGTTCGGCAGGCGTTCGATCTGAAGATGAGGATGACCGCATACTGGAAGATTGTGCTGAGGAGGTTTGTGGACGTGGTGGCACTGCATCTGCATTTCAGCGTGCAGAACCTGGTGAACAAGGAGATAGAGAAGGAGATTCGGGGGGAGCGGATGGGGCGCAGCATCAAGAGGATGATGAAGGAAATGCCGGAGGTGGCGGAGAAGCGTGAGAAGCTGAACAGGAGCATCAAGCGGTTGAGGGAGTCTGCGGAGGTGGTGGCCGAGTTCATGGACCGGATCGCTACCGATGGCGACGACAATGATTAATTAGCGTCGTTTTACTGTTTTCTCTTTTTCTGTCTTTCTGGCTCGTGAGGGATTATGTGAGGAAAAGATATTTATCAGCGTGTTCTTGTTTGGTTAGGTGGTTCTGTGTGATGCTAGTGGACTTCAATTAGCTTCCTATGGTTAGCTCTTGATGATGTAATAGTAAGTTAAAATAGGTTTCTGAAAACTTAGAGGCCGTTTGGTTAAGTTTACATGTCAATAGTGTGTATTTAATTTTGAAAGCAAAAATAAACAACTTTTCATGTCAATATACTATTTGGATGGCTATGGAGAGAAGCGGTTATATCAAAACAAAATAAAGCCGAGGTAATATATTGTCTTGAAAGCACAAAGCTTTTTGTCTTTTGTAATCGGAAAAGTGATTATGTCTATATATAATTTTGACTTTTTTTTTCTGTATATAATTATGGAGGCCAAAAATATACCTTTAGTTTAAATGAGGGTAAGTTTTGACGCAAAAAGGCTGCAAAACTCTTCTATATAAAAGAAGAAACGATTGAGTGACGGTCTTTAATTTTTTGGAGAATTTGGATTACAAAAAAAAAAAAAAATAATTATAAATTGTTGTGGGATTCAATCTTATAAAAATTTGTGGCTCACAATAAGTTATTGTTTTGAAAGTAGTCTAAAGGCTATTATGCTAGCAAAGTTCATATAAAGATATGCATTTTCATTCTTTTTCGCATGCACTCATCGAGATTTCTTAAAGCTATTTTCAATATTAATTAGAAGAATAAGTTGTCTGGAAATTCTTTTTTATTTTTAATTAATAGCTTGATTTGTAAGTGATAAATTTATGCATATGAATTCATCTTAGTTCTAAAATATGTGGGGCTAGAGTTCACAACAATTGAAGTACTTCTTTTAAACCTTAGTGTTCCATTCACCCAGAACTGAGCTTATTAACCATCACTACAATAGAAAAGTGGGCCCTTCCCCAGGGCCTTTGAATCAAGCTTTTCCTTGTCATATGCTCCTTTTTATAATGTCCTTTAATAATGTACATGATGAATAATGTATTATATACTCCTCAAACTTTTTTACATGTAAGTATATTGAAATGTGTTTCTTCTACTTATATTATTTAGTTGTATTTAGTTTATATATCTGGTTTATGAGTGAAACGTACTATGGAATAATAAATTAAAAAAAGTATAATTAGTAGTTATACATATGATAAGTATTATTTAAATGAAAATTATGTTAAATTAACATTTATTGCTGACATCTAAATTTGACGTCCTATTTAGTAATTTATTACATAGAAAAATAGGGATCGACCCCGACTCCTAAACAAAAGTAATAAGTAAATTGCATTGAGATAATGGGGGCATTTGCATTAGGCCAATAGTTGCATTTGTATTGGACCAATGGGGGAAAATTGTCCAAAAAGTCCTAAACCTATTGCACTTTTGCCAATTCAGTCCTAAACCTTTTAACTTTGCCAATTGAGTCCTAAACATTTTCACTTCTTGCCGATTCAATCCATCCGGCCGATTTTGGCCGGAAAATGCTGACGTGGACACCGGTGGTGCCACATAGGACTGCTGGCTGTGGCCGATGGCCGACCACCAGAAAAGGCCAAGAAAAAAGCCAAAAAGAAAAAAAAAAGAGGAAAAAAAAACAGAAATAATAATAATAATAATAATAATAATAATAATAATAATAATAATAATAATAATAATAATTCAAAAAAATTCAAAAAAATATTAAATATTATTAAAAATTGTCCATGTTAGCACCGGTAGTCCTACATGGCATCGCCGGCGTCCACGTCAGCATTTTCCAGCCAAAATTGGCCGGATGGACTAAATCGGCAAGAAGCGAAAATGTTTAGGACTCAATTGGCAAAGTTAAAAGGTTTGGGACTCAATTGACAAAAGTGCAATAGGTTTAGGACTTTTTGGACAATTTTCCCGACCAATGGCGTCAGGGTTCAAGCGAATAGTTTTGAACTCAATTGACATGGGAGGAGGAGATTTGGTTAAGCCCATTATCGCTCAGGTAGCTGAAATTCAAGGCAATTAGGCCTTAAAGATGAATGAGTAGAGCCCATATTGAACATGTGAAATTAAAATAAAAAAAGAGGGGGGGGAGAGATAATCTTGGTCAAAAGGAGATAATCCATGAAGATTCGCTGTATCACGAAAGCGTGGAGGATCAAGAACAAAATATAAAAATCAAGACTGTTTCTCTCTTTGATATAAAGACAAATCAGGAATGAAGAGATTGGCCAGAGGAAGTAAGTGGCTTCTTGACAAAGTGAAAGAAAATAACAAAAGAGGGAAAGAAATGAATGGCGCAAGTTCTGCGGCCACACTCCAGCAAAGCCCGGTTCGAGCATCCCAGCAATTGCTCGTCGTCGGTAGCCAGCCGAGTGCGGCGATCATCCGCGGAGTTCTCGTGCGACTTTCGTCATGACCAGCAGCTGTCCTAGCAGGCCTGAGCCCGTCTAGATCAGTTTGTTATTACGACTTGTTCTCTCTGTCCGGCTTGCTTCGTCTTGCCCAGCCAATTCGCATCTCTCTCCGGCGAGCACCGGAGCCAGTCCGCCGAGCCTACGCTTCACCGACGCACCACCAACCTTCCCCCTGGTGCCCTCGCGTCTTCATCGTTGCTGTGGTCTTTCACGGACGCCACTGTCCAGATCTGGTATTATTCCTACCAGCGGTGACGACGATTCTTTCGCAGGTTTTCTTTGGTGCTTCCAGGTGCACAAGTTCACAGCCATCCCTGGCTGCACTCTGCCGTGACCAACCTGTCGCAGACCCTTGGCCGTGTTCGGTGAAGTCCCTCCGCGAGCCGTGCTCCCTAACGTTATCCATTGTCCGTTGATTCAAATTTGGCAAATACAGTACTCAAATTAGGTAAAAATCTTCTCAAAATTTTATTCATATTTTTCGTTGCCTAATTTGAAACATTGTTTTCTAACGTTTCCATTAGAATTTATTTCCTAATTCGCAACTATATATGATTTTTGATTCAATCTATAATGCTTTAGATAGAATTATGAATTAGACATTGTCAAGGATTGAACAGAAATTGCGGAACACGTTGTTTCTAATTAAATAAGAGAAAATCCAAAAAGAAATTTAAGTGAAATTTTATGATAATTAGAAATTATATTTAGGTTGAATATGTGATTCTAATTAGTATTTGTTGTAGATGCTTGCGTTTGCATGGAGGTAAGTGTTTCTTGCCCATACTTGCAATTTATTTATTGTTTTTATTATCGAGTATTTAATAATGATTGCACACTCGCATGATCATCTTACAAGTTAGAGGAAATGTTTAAATCAATCCAAGTTACCTAATAAAATATCTTTGAAAATAAAAGAGAGAATGTACGAAAATTGCATTAGAGTAATATAGTATAATCAAATCCTTGAATTCATAATCCTTGGTTCGTAGGGGTAAAATAACTTCCGATACTTTGTCGAGTTTTTAATCGATCTATCAAAAAACTGATTAATGACAACCCCAATGTGAAAATTATTTGCATGTTAAGAATTTGAACTCTAAGTCACGAATTTATATGAGCTTGAGAGAATCGAGTTAAGTGTAAACTTAATAATCTATTAGCCGAATCTTTGGATGGTTTGAGACAATTATCAACCTCAACCAATTGTTGCTTTTTTAATTAAGAAGCATTTAAAAAAATTAAAAAATTAAATGATTTCCTTGTTTATAAATAAAAAATAAAAATAAACGTATATTAACGGCACCTTAGTCATTGCTTCATTTGGACATTAAATTTCTTTTGTCAAGTCAGTCCTTGTCCTATTTTTTTTTTTTTTTTTTTTGGTCGGTAGTCCTTGTCCTATTTGATCGGAAACAATTTGATCCTTGTAGCTTACATGAAAATCCAACCCAATCAATGCACAATTTATTGACAGGCCACTGAGTTGTAAGTCACGTTAGCAATAATTAATAAAGGAGGACTCCTAATTTTTTCAAAGCAACTAAAAAGATTCTTTTAACCTACTCCACCAGCACCATGAGTGCGGCTAGCTCTCATCGTCAATGAGCATACAGGAGCTTGCTTGCCCTCATCTAGATCTGAGCGAGGAGCAAGAGCTCTTGCGCTTGGTGGTGGCGCAAGGCACAATCACATGCCCCCACCGAGCTAGGGTCAATTTCATGAGATCGGATTGACCCTTTTTGGCAAGCGATGGCACCATTGCTTGAGAGTTCTTGCTCATTGTGAGGGCCGTGGCTCTCCCACGGCCGCTAGGAGGCCCGGCCACCCTCACCATGACCTTGTCAAAGATTGTCGGCCCTTGCCGTGCAATTGGAGAGATGGCAATTTCTTTCTTCTCTTGTCACATACTCTTATTTATGGTAATAATGTTATTAAACGTCTATTGGTAGTGCAAATTATAATTTATAGAATAAGTTGGATCAAAAGCGAAATATTGGTAAAAAAAGATAAAAAAAAATAAATTATGGGGACATCCATTAACCATAGTTTAAAGTACAAAGACATCTAGGAACAAGTTATGTTTTGTCCTATCTTTGGTTGGAGCACAATCCATTAATTTAAGTATCTCCAACATTTATTTTAAGTCAAGTATAAATGTGAGTAATCACCGCATTTGAAGGGAGTTCGTAACGTCAAATCGGAGGATTGACTGAAGAGCTAGAAAGGATTTTCTCCAAGTCGAAAAGGGGAAAAAAATGATCCGATTAGTGATATTCTTATTCCAAGAATTAGGATAGGAGGCGCCACCTTGTGCATGGAAAATCTTTGGATAAACCAGATTTGTAGGCCCGTGGACAAAAGATTTAGGCTCGAAATATACGATAAGCTAAGGAACCAGATGAAATAATTTTGCTTAAAAATATTTATGACATGTCTGGTAATCAGCCAATTATTGGCTATTCTTATTCTTTTATTCCTCGAAACAAAAAAAAAAATAGAAATTCATTTGATAATATCAATTCATTTTTCTATTCCTAGGAATAAACTTGTTTTCGAGAATGGATTTAGAATAGAATCAATAAGTAGAAAAAGTTACCTTTTTGTTTTTGGGAACAATTTTAAAATCAAGTCATTTTTTTTTTTTTCTTTTTCTTTCTTCTCTAGCGGATTATTTAAAATCTCAAAAAATTATTTAAAATTTTAAAAAAATTTACACTATAAAAAAATTGAGAGTCGTAGCAAATACATTCCCATTCTTTTTTATTTATTTTAATAAATACAAATTTCGTACAATTACCGAACATATTCAAATGCTTTGGAAATTCATTCGAGGAATAAAATCGAAAAATCTATTTTTAAATAGAAAGCTGTTATCGGGAGCAGAACAGTTTCATAATTTTTTATGGAATTGTCGAGATATCGAGATGTCTTATCGGATATGAATTTTTTTCCTCGATGATTCTAAGAAATAAATAACTTTTTTCAAAGTTTCAAAATGCGGGGGGACTTTAAATTCTTTGGAGATGGGATTCCCATTCTTTCTCCCGACAAAAACCAAAGGCGAAAAGGAAACCTAATAAACAAATAAAAAAGCCCACATGATTCATTCCGGCATTGATGATTACCATCTCGCAATCGTCTTCCAGTCTCCTCCACAATCTCTCTCTCTCTCTAAAGCTCTGGCAGCAGCCATCAGCTTTGGCACCTTCCCCTCTCCTCTCTCTCTCTCTCTCCTCCATGTTGGTATATGCAGGAATATTAGGGGAGCGTCGTTGATTCGATCCCCGCGAGTAGAAAAAAAAGCCTTGTTGCGTTGACCGGGTGATGGGCCTTCGCTCTCCCCTCCTCCTGCTCCTCCCCCTCCCCTTCTTCCCCTTCCTCCTCCTCCTCCTCCAATGGCGAAATCGTCTCTCCTGCTGATCGATCCCATCCTGCCCATCACCGGCATCAACCTCCTCCTCATCCTCCTCCACTCCCTCTTATAACTCGTGCTCTCCCGCCGGTTCTTCCGGTACGCGCCCCCGACTTCCCCCCCACTACGAGGTTCCTGGGTCGATCCCGTTTCTCCGGGAGGGCCCCTTTGGAGAAAAAGCCGATCGTTTCCCCCCGCCCCCGCGATTTTATTGGCGACCCAGAAAACGCGGGAAGGTTTGATCCGATAAAGTTCGAATCTTTCGGCCCCTGGTCCGTACGTCTCGCCGATCCGTTAATTCCGTTGGTTTCGATTCCGCTCAGGTAGGTCCCCGTGGGTTTTTCTTTCCGTGATGCGACTCTCCGTAAGTTCTTTAGGGATATTCTGTACTTTCTTCGGTTTCTTTTGGAGCAGAAAAAAGATCGGGATTGCATCTGGGTGTTCGTGTGCCATTTGTGGGTGTTTTTTTTTTTTTTTCTTAATTTCGTGTGATTTGAAAGGGGACTAAGGAAATTGGGTGAATTTGTCTGTGTCTTAGATTGATCGGTTGGGATGGCCTCGGTGTTTATATACCATGTGGTTGGCGATTTAACTGTGGGGAAGCCTGAGCTGGTGGAGTTCGTCGAGACGGACACAGTCGAGTTGGCGATAGCGGCGATTGGTGAGTCGACGGAAGGAGGGATACCCGTGTGGAAGAGGAGATTGTTGCCCGGAAGTGTGGTCGAGAGTGGTGAGATGAGGCAGCAGAGGTTTGTGGGTATCTTGGATTCTCTTGACATTGTCACTTTTTTGGCGAGGAGTGAGTGTTTGCAAGATCAGGAGAGAGCCATGAAGACCCCTGTGTCTGAGGTTGTTGTCCCCAATAGTTGTTTGCTGAGATTGGTTGATCCTGGAACAAGGTTAGATCTCCTTTTGGCTCACTGGCGTCATTATTTTCCTGGATAGTCGTAGTCATTGGTTTAATCATGTTATGATATGCATTGTTAGATTCTTTTTGGGATTGGCAGGGCTGATCTTTTCAATTTTCTCTTTTTTAATTTTCTATATCCTTAGTGATGGTGGCAAGCATTAAGGGAAATTGTGTGTTTCAGTGTACTCCTTGTTGCCTTTTATTAGTGTGAGAATCTAGCTGGTTCTGTTGCATTAGCTTATGATCAACACACTCTAGAGTGAGTGCATAATGTGTTGAAGCCGTTTGGCCAGCATTGGACTTCCTGAAATTTGTGGTCTGAACTTCTTAAAAAAAGAAAAGTCTCATCTCCTAGTTAATTTGACTAGCTATATCTGATAAAAATGTGTGCTCTTCGTACTGTGAAGCCGTTTGGCCAGCATTGGACTTCCTGAAATTTGTGGTCTGAACTTCTTAAAAAAAGAAAAGTCTCATCTCCTAGTTAATTTGACTAGCTATATCTGATAAAAATGTGTGCTCTTCGTACCTTGAGATGGTGATATTTGGTGTAATATTGATAAGTGTGAATTGAGTATAAAGTTTTTATAATTTTGAACTGCCTTAAACTAATGAGAATAATCCACAGGATTATTGAGGAATGGGTATGTTTTTGAAAGCATGGTTGGTGGTAGTTCTATGTTAATATGTGGATAAAGGGAATGTATCGTGCGACTAGATGAAGGTTTTGCTCTTGGGTGTGAGCATGAAAGAAAGATGGGACAACTGTTTACTGGAGCTGGTTTGTGGAGATGCAATTGTACACCGTCCAAAAGTGGTTAGAGTTTTGGTAAGCCTAAGACAATATGGGTAACTGTAAAGAAGAATTTAGGAGGATATTGTACTAGATATAGAGTGAATAGCTCCAGAGGCAACTTGGTTTTTTGGCTCTCAAGGTAGATATAGTGGGTGCTTGTCTCAGTAATTTTTATAGCCCTATAGGAGAATAGGTCATCCAGTTGACTTCTTCATGATTTTCCCCATGGCCTAGCCTGTTCCGAAGTGAACAAGCCTGGAAATATATAGGACGGGCTAAATCTGATCTCTTGATCAGGTGAGATGACCTGGCCCAGATTTTTTGGGCCAGGCTAACTTCATGGTAAAAGAGCCCCACAACCCCTCCCCCGCAAAAAAAAAAAAAAAAAAAAAAAAAAAATCACCCCTAGTGTTCCATTGGGTTTATTGATACTAACCCCTGAGGGAAAAACTGTTCTCATTGGATCTAATTTCAATAAGAGATCTCTTCCTTTCTAATAGTTCTGAGTTTTGACTTGCATGGGAGAGCACCATAATGCAGTTTTAATTATTGTTACGCATGTGGAAAAGGATGGAGGAAAGGAGAACTTTTGTTCATTGATTAGGACTTGCATATGTTCCCAGTGATTACCCTCGTCACGATAAATCTTTACTATACTTGAGGAGTCATCTGGTTCAATCTTGAGAACATGAAGTAACCTTTTTGAGTGATCAGTTGCTTACTGCTTCATATGTAATCTAGATATATACTAGTAATCGGTGGTGAGATTGCCTGTTCCATTGAGGAATTCTTGACTTTTGTTCTTTTGGATGGAAGACTGATTGATGCACTGGAGATGACAAAGCAGGGAGTGAAGCGTCTTCTTGTCCCGAAGAGCACTGTGTGGAGAGGCATGAGCAAAAGATTCTCAATTTTGTACAATGGCAAGTGGCTTAAGAACAACAGCAGCAACAATCTTGCTGTCAATACCAACCGGCCTTCCTCATCTTCCACAACCTTTATCCGTGACAAGTTTTGTTGCCTTTCCAGAGAAGACATCCTTAGATTCCTTATCGGTTGCCTAGGTGCACTTGCGCCATTGCCCCTTTCTTCCATCTCATCCCTTGGAGCTGTCAATCCTAACTACAGTTCTGTGGATGCCTCTTCACTGGCTATTGAAGTGACTGGGAAGCGACCTCAAGACCCCAGAGCACTTGCTGTCGTGGAGAATTCACCAGACGGCGAACACAAGATAATTGGTGAGATTTCAGCCTCGAGACTGTGGAAATGTGACTATGTTGCCGCAGCATGGGCTTTAGCCAATCTCTCTGCTGGTCAGTTTGTGATGGGGGTTGAAGATAATGTGACTCCAAGGTCACTGCCTGAAATTCAAGTCAACAACTCAAAAGTTGGACCCAGTAATGGTATGGCCAATGGAGTTGGGTCGAACCGACTGAGGAAGTTCAGCAGTAGGAGCATTGGGTTCTTCAGCAACCCAACAAGCACGAGTTTTGGGGCTAGTAGGAGCATGTATAGGGGAAGAAGTGCACCCTTGACATGTAAGGTCACGAGTTCATTAGCTGCAGTAATGGCTCAAATGTTGTCTCATAGGGCCACTCACGTGTGGGTGACCGAGTCCGAGAGCGAAGACATACTAGTTGGGGTGGTGGGTTATGCGGACATTCTGGTTGCCGTGACGAAGCAACCGCCACCTAGTATTCCATCAAATCGATCTGTCGAAGGACTTGCAACAGGATCAGAGATTCAGAGCTGATTACAGCTTTATGCCGTACCTTTTTTCGTGGGTATAGACTGTATGTACCGGTATTATGTTAATGTGATTCTTCTTTATGAACTTCTTTTCAGTGTCGTTTATGGAGGGGGGACAAAAGGACCTCTAGGGCTTTGGGGGCGTAAAAGTTTGCTTGAAATAGACGCTTTTGAGAACTTAAGATTGGTTGGTTTGTCACCGAAGTGATTGAGAATGTCATAGCAAAAGAAATTGGTGTTTACTTGAAGACTTTTTATCTGATTGAGAAATTTGTTTCCTTATTGCAATTTTTGTATTCTTGGATTGCTTCAGTACTATTTGTGTTGTGTGCGATTGCATTGGGATTTCATTTACATTGTATGTATTTTGATTGGATTGGACACAATCGAGAGCAACACTATAATCGCTTCGAAAATGAAAGCTGTGGTATCAAAGGTAACTTCTTATTCAATATTACTGGTATGATTTACAAATTAACACAATTTCTTAGGAAAAACACGCTATCAAATTAATACAGTATTAGAGATATAGACCGGAGAATCAAAACAAAGCGCTCCATCTTAATGGACAAAGTATCATACGAGACAGACTACGTTTCGAAGAGTCCCGGAGATGTAATTTACCTTGTTTCTCATCGCCTTTTCAGCTGTTGAGTTCAATTTTAAGTTAGGCCTACTGCTCATATGCCGGGCCAAGCCAAGTTGGGTTTAATTGTGCTTCCCAACCTATCCATTCCAATAGAAACCATTTCCTCAATTTGGAGTTTGGACCGGTTGACGGTTGGCAAACTCGGGCTTGGACTTTCCAATGTATATCCAATTATAAAGCTGGCGTGTTGCATATTACTGTGCATTTCCATTTACTTTACGGAAAATTCCAACATTCCACCTGAAGTGGTGCCAATTTTCTCAAAAATTTACTCAGAGTAAACTTTGTTTCAAAGTGCCGTGACAACTTTGTTGTCCCAATGAATCCATGAGCATCATCATCCATAAAAAATAAGGCTGGTCATGTGCTCGTTACATGCATTTTTCGTGCCTTTCCAAAGGGTATTTTAGTTGGTTAAAACCTACGCCCCTAAGCCGATGGAATTGTGGAGTCTGATGGAGGAATTTACTGGTAAGGGTATACAGTAATTTCCACATTTTTGTATGCCCTAAACTCCTACTATAAATTGGAGCAATCACTCTCGTAATTGGAACTCCATAACATTCCTAATAGTGAAAAGATTGTCTAGTGCAATACCGTGATTTTTTTTCTCTCTAATTTTGAAAGGGTATTTTGTGTAACAATTCGCATTTCTTCTTCTCTAATTGCATTCTTAACACTTGATATTAGAGGCATGTTACTCATAATAGTGGGAGTGACGAAGATGGACAAAGGGAAGGTGAACATTGATTGGTTCCGTGGTAAAGACTTTGATTTCTGGAAGATGCAAATCGAGGATTTGTTGTATCAGAAAAACCTGCATTAGCATATGTTAGGAGAGAAGCCAAAATTGTTGAGCAAAAGGACTATTAATTATTAGATCATCAGGCCTTGTATGTGATTTGCCTCACATTGGCGTGGAAATTTTCCCTCAACCTCGCTAAAAAGAAGACAACGATGGATTTGATGAGGACTTTATCCCACATGTACGAAATGCCCTCTATGTCAAACAATGCATATTTGATGCATCATATGTTCAATCTAAAGATAAATTAAGGTGCTTTTGTGACACATGAAAGAATTTAATGTGATCACAACATAGTTGAGTTAGGTGGAAATGAAATTCAATGATGAGCGAAAAGCTTTGATTTTGTTATTTTTTCTACTTCAAAGTTGGAATGCAATTGTGACCATGGTGTGCAGTTGGCTTGGTCAAAAGAAGTTGAAGTTTTAGGAGATGTGTGAATTAATCTTTAGTGATGATATTTGCATGAGAGAATCAAGTAAATCTTTGGGCACTACCTTGAATGCTGAAGGTAGATTGATAAGCAATCAAAGAGGACGACACCCGAACCATGGTAGATTGAAGTTTAGAGGGAGAAGCAAATTGAGATCTCGTGGTGAAATAATTTGCTGGAATTGCGAACCTAAAATGAGATTGTAGAGCCCTAAAGAAGAAAAATCAATATTGAGATCGAAAACAAAAGGAGATAATTGTGAATATGACCTTTGAAGAGATGTTTGTCTATGATTGCCTTAATTTTGACATTTGATAGTCTAATTGAGTCTTAAATTCTAAATAACGGTGCATTGTTTTACTCAACTTTATGTAGAGAATTAATACACAATTTTGTTGTTAGGAAGTTTGGAAAGGTTTATCTTACTAATGATGAACCTTTAGGTATTACGAGAAAGGGCGACGTTCACATAGTGACTATCAATGGGTCTCAATGGAAGTCGCATTATGTCAAGTATGTTTCTAGCCTTAGGAGAAATTTGATCTAATAGGTCAATTAAACAACATAGGATATATAATTATGTCAAGGGACGCCTTGTGGAAGTTGGGATTATTGTACATGATTGAAAATATTAAAGAAATAGTAGCATTGTTAACTTAGAACCTAATTCCAAATTGTGGTTCCCTTAGACACATGAGCCAAAAAAGGAGAAGGTGTTAGCACTAAGGCAAAACTATATAATCTTTAGTCTGTACAGATTGGTCTATGTGAAGATTGAGTCCTTGGTAAGCAAAACGTGTAAGTTTTTCCAAGATTGGAAGGAAACCAAATAAAGAAAAGTTAGAATTGGTGCATACAAATGTCTAAGACCAGCCTTGTGCAATCCCTTAGAGGTTTATTCTACTATGTAATGTTCATTGACGACTCCACTAGGAAGGTATGGGTTTATCTTTTGAAAAGATAAATCCGATGTGTTTACTACTTTTGAAAGATAGAAAGTTGAAAAGGAGAATAAGACCTATCTGAGGAATAAATGTCTTAAGATTTGACAATAGTGTGAGTATGATACCAATGAAATCAAGGAGTTTTGTGCAAACTATCAAATGAGAATGACAAGAATAGTTCCTAACATACACAACAAAATGAAGTTTCTAAAAGGATGAATAGAACTTTGAATAACCATACAAGAAGTATGAGGATGCATATAGTTTTAGACATTCTAGGAAGAAGTATTTAACACAGTAGCATATCTAATCAACAAAGCACTTTTAATTCCACTTGATTTTGAGCTACCAAAAAAAGAATAGATCAGAAGTTGTTGAATCTCTTGTATCTTGAAGTTTTTTTTTTTTTCAATTGTGTTTCATGTATACACATAGATTCTGAAAATAGAAACAAGCTTAATATAGACTCCATAAATTTTTTTTTCATTAGATATGATTATAATTATTTTAGCCATCAATTTTGGGATAAACAAAATTTGAAAAAAAAAAAAGTACCAATGGTGTTACAATGAATGAGAATATTCTATACAATGACAATATTGTGGTAAAATCTAGTGTGAGGAAAAAATGGAGGAGATTATAGAGTTGAATTGAAGAGGGTTCCTAAGAGTTTTTAGGTTAAGAATCTCGAATCTATTGTTGTAGACTCTGGTCAAAAATCAAAATGAGAACCACATTACTTTAAGAAGATCCAGTAGAACATCTCTACTCGTACAAAGATATGCTCTATTATCGCACTAATTAATTCTAATCGATGTTGGCGAACCTAAATATTTTTTCAAAAGCAATATACGTTGAAGATTTTTGTAAGTGAGAATGCAAGATGAGTTGGATTCACTCGAGAAAATTGAAACTTAGGTATCTAGTGAGTCACGAGATATGAAGAAGGCATTGTGGAACATATGGATGTATATAGTCAAAGAAGAACTTGATTGCAGCATGAGGTAAAAGTGAGGTTTGTAGCGAAAGGTTTTCAACAAAAGAAAGGAATTGAGTATGAATCTAGTTGTGAATTTAACTACTATCAAGCTAGTGTTGTATATTGTTGTAATTGAAATCTACATCTAGAGCAGTTTAATGTAAAGACCGTAATTCTCCATTATGACTTAGAGGGGGATAATCTAAATGGTACAATCGGAAAGTTTTAGATACCCAACAAAGAAAAATACTCTGCAAATTGTGGGAAAGTTTGCATGGTTTGAAATGTGCTCCTAAACAATCGGACGAGAAATTTGATACATTTATATGAAGTAATAGGTTCGCTAGATGTGGAATGGATCATTGTTATTATTTTAAGAAATTTGATGACTGCTATATTATTTTACTATGGTATGTGAAGAATATCCTCATTATAGGATCTACCATGAGCGAGTTCAATAGACTAAAGCAGTAATTGTTAAAAGAGTTTGAAATGAAGGACTTAGGAGTAGCAAATCAAATTCTTAGGATGAGAATCACACGAGATAAATCCGAAAAATTTAAAATTATCTTAAGAAAAAGACCTTGAAAGGGTGTTTGATAAATTTAGAGTTTATAAAGCAAAGCCTAGATGCACTCCTTTAAGAAGTTACTTCAAGTTCTCAAAGAAGCAATCGTCAAAATAGATGAGGAGCAAGAGTACATGGCAAAGGTATCTCGGTTCTTGGCGGTTTGATCAATGATATGGTGTGTACCAAACCAAGCATATCTTATGCAGTGGGAGTTGTGAGTAGATATTTATACATAATCCAAGAATAAAGCATGGAGAAGTTTTAAAGTGGCCATTGAGATATTTAAGAGGTACTTTAGGCATGTCCTTGTTTTATAAATAACAGTGTGACTTTGCAAGGCTTTGTCAATGCATATCTTAGTGTTAAAGTGGATAGTAGGAAGAACATCTTGGATTATGTTTTTACCTTAAGTAGCACTACAGTTAGGGGTGTTAGCTCAAAGATTTTGAGTTCTTCTAAGTCCTTCTCATCGAACGTGTAAGTGGCGTGGATTGTAACCAATCTCGAGCACATATAAGAGCCTCCACCATCATTGGGGTCAAGGAGCTACGAAATACGGTCTTTGATGCTATAGTTGAGATGGGCACGGCTAAAATATCTTAAGCAATAGAAGAGAGGACAAGATATCTAGAAGAATTTACTTTCCGCCAGCTTAAGATATCAAATTCAACATTATAACGTTCACATCCTTCCTCCAAACATTTGTCCAACTCATATTTTTCTTCCAAATATTGTTGTCTAGTTTGGCTAAGATACATTTCAATCATAATATATGTTGGAGAAAATTCATTTACTGTTTTAAAGTTGACAAAACCTTTCCAAAGTCTAGTCTGAAGACTTCTAGACTTTAGTGTCAAAGTCTGAAGACTGCCAGACTTTAGATTCAAAGTTTGCCCACATCGACAGATTCCAGATTGAATGCCACTGAAGAATGAAGACTTATCCAGATGCGATATTATCTTTACTTCTTCAAGGATTCGATTCATATGGCTTATGGATGGCTCTCTAGTTGGATATAGCACCTATATGATTGATTATCTTTATTGGAATCAATTCTGATATTCAAATATTTTGGAAGGCAAGTAAACTTGGAAGGTTCTACTTATGGAAACCAAGATCCTGATTGTATGGGCGAACATGATTGACGGGCTTTCATCACAAATCTTCAAACAACTCAAGATCCCCTTGATTGATTCTGTCTAACAAGTAGATTAGAAGAATTCCTTTGGAAAGTGCCAACGGTCGAGAAGGCATGAAAGAGTATTTAAGGCGGACTTTCCAGTTGTTCGAAAGTGTGCGTGAAAGAAAAATTTCAAAGTCTGAAGCTTCTTAATTCCTTGTTATTTCATTCATTAAGCTCAAAGTTGTATACAAAAGAGAGAAACTCATAGTGAGACTTTGTGAGAGACCAGTAGAGACTCTTCACTGTGAAGTCAAGATCGTAAGACTGTAAAATCTTTTTTGTTTCTTAGTGAAATCCAACTAGTGGGCTGTCAGCGCAAGAGAGTGGATATAGGCTTAATCTAAGCCGAACCACTATAAATCTCGTGTTCTTATTCTCTTCCCTGAACTCCTTTATTATGTTCATAGTTTTATCTAACTGTTATAATCTGAATTCGTTCATAGTTTGTCCTTTTCTAAAAGTAAACTATTCAAATGTTCGTCGTGAAAAATTGTCTTCACACCTATTCACCCCCCTCTAGGTGTTCATACTAGCCTTTTCAATTGGTATTAGAGCTTGTGTGCTCATTTTATTGAAGTGTTTTTACTTCTGAGCTAAAAATCTATGGCTAATATTTTGGCTCTAGGTTTGGTTGAAGGCCAAAACAACACCAGACCTCCTTACTTTGATGGGAAGGAGTACAATGTGTGGAAAAATAAGATGAAGGCGTTCCTGAGATCGAAAGATCCCCTGGAATGGGATGTAGTAGAAAAATGGATCAATCCCAAAGCTACAGAGAAAGGAAATGAAGTTATAGATGCTTGCAAAATGACACAATAAGAAATAACCAAGAGACAAGCTCTTGATGCTAAAGCTATCTATTCTTTATACTGTGCCTTATCTCCTACTGAGTATAATCGAATTTCTTCCTGTGAAACAACGAAAGAAGTTTGGGACAGACTGCACATTACCTATGAAGGAACTGATTAAGTAAAAGAAACGAAAATCAACATTCTACTCGGACAATATGAAGCCTTCAAGATGAATTTTGGAGAATCCATCACCGATATGTTTAGTAGCTTCACAGAGACTGTAAACGATCCGGCATATCAAGGATAACAATCTCAGGACCAATGAAGGTCAATAAACTGTTGCGTGGACTCTCCAAAGACTGGAATCATGTGAAGACATCGATTAGAGAAACCCAGAGGATCATGCCTCTTTCAGTAGACGAACTTGTTGGCACACTTCAATCATATGAAGTGGAGTAGATCAATGAGAAAGAAGATCCTACAGGTTAGAAGTCACTAGCTTTAAAATCTAATGTTGATTCTGATTATATAGATTCAGAAGATGACATTGATGATGAGGAGCTAGCGCTTATGATTAAGAAGTTCAGACAGTTGAACAGGAAGGGAAGAAGTTCAACTAGAAGAAGCAGAGCACTCAAAGATTCCAAAACAAACTAACTGAGGACAATGAAACCAACAAAGATGTGATATGCTTTGAATGCAAGAAAAATGGACATATCAGACCTAACTGCCCTCTGTTGAAGAAAAAGAAAGGAAGAACAGAGAAATACAAAAAGGCTTTCAAAGCAGAAACTTGGAGTGATACCGAATGCGAGGAAAGTGATGAAGAATATACCAACATATGTTTGATGGCCAATTTAGAATCAGACTTAAATTTTGAAACAGATTCTAATTCAGACTCAGACAAGGAAGTTGAGGTTAGCAATTTAAAAATTTCTTTTAAAGTCTTGAAATATATAGATGAACTTTGTCTTAGTCTCAAGACTTATCTTCAAAGGATTTCCGAACTAAAAAGGGAGAATTCCAACCCGAGGCAACAAGAAACTTCTTGGAAAGAAAAGTTTGAAAGTCTGGATAAAAGTTTTGTTGACTTGAAAGTAAATTTTGATTCTTTTTCGAAGGAAAATGCGTTTTTGAAAGAAGATATTTCAAATATCACAAAAAGATTTTCAAAAGGATCTGAGAAATTGGAGAAAATTATTTATGTACAAAGACTTTATTTTAATAAATCTGGTTTGGGTAGGACTCTAGAAACTATTCCTTTAATTGATTTTCCCAAAGTTAAAGAAAGAATCAAACAAATACCTACAAATGTATTTTACAAAAATCATTTTCAACAGGTTTTTGTAAAACCTGTTGGCTGAAGTGCTCTCAAATGTTCAAAGTGTAACAATTCAGAACATTTTGAGAATAAATGTCCCAAGGTCTGGAGAGCTATTAGGAAGGATTGGGCAAAAACTGTTTTCAACACTAACTCTCCTGGACCCAAGAAAATATGGGTACCAAATAAAGCTTGAGTTCTTCTTTTGATCACAGGTCACTATCAAGAAGAAGATCAAATGGTATTTGGATAGTGGCTGCTCGAGGCACATGATAGGAGATTTAAGTTATTTTATAAAACTTGTTCAAATGAATGGTGGAAAAGTTTCTTTTGGTGGGAACAGCAAAGGAAGAATTGTAGGTTATGGAACTGTGAAGATTTGAAGCTTGACTATCTACAATGTCTCCTTGGTGAAAGGTTTGAATTACAATCTACTTAGCATAAGTCAACTTTGCGATACTGGATTCAAAATAAATTTCCAAGAAGGCATCTATTCAGGAACGAGTAAAGATCTATCTCAATCTTTTACTAGACGAAGGCACAAGAATATTTACTTTCTAGATATAAAACTAGAAAGCTCTTAGTGTCTTATATCCATTCAAGATGAAGCAAATCTTTGGTATCGAAAGCTTGGCTATGTCAACATGAAGCAGATTGCCAAGATTTCCTCCAAGAAACTTGTTCGTGGTCTTCCTAACCGGACTTATCAAAAGTCTGAATTATGTACTCTATGTGTTTTGAGAAAATATGTTAGAAGTGTCTTTAAACCTGTAAATCAAGTTTCTACTAATCGAGCTTTGCAGCTTCTACACATGTACCTCTTTGGACCAACCAGAACTCAAAGTATTGGTGGGAAGAGATACTGCCTAGTAATTGTGGATGATTACTCTCACTTTACTTGGGTTTACTTTTTGGCAAATAAGTCTAAAGCCTTCTCTCACTTCTCAAAGTTTGTCAAGAAGGTTCAAAATGAAAAATGATATGCTATTTCGAGCATATGAACAAACCATGGAGGTGAGTTCGAAAATCAAGACTTTGCGAAATTCTATGATGAATCTAGTGTTTAGCATGTTTTCTCTTCTCCATACACTCTAGAACAAAATGGGGTCGTGGAAAGAAAGAATAGATCATTGTAGGAGATGGCAAGAACCCTCTTAATTAAGAGCAAAATTTCCTCTCGATTTTGGGCTGAAGCAGTTTTTACAGCTTGTTACATCATCAACAGAGTGTTCCTGAGGCCTATTCTAGAGAAAACTCCTTATGAAGTGTTTAAAAGGAATAAGCCAAATGTTCCTTACAATTGAAGCAGAGGATCAATAGACTCTCAGACCAACCAGCAACTGGAAGCATAAGTCAAGTCATCCCAAGGAACTCATCATTAGCAACATTGATGAAGGAATTCGCACCAGAGCCAAAAGGCGAGAAGAGTCTAGTGCTTTAGCACTTGTTTCTAAGATAAAACCCAAAAGTGTAGAAGAAGCCCTGTCTGATGAAAGCTGGATCGAAGCTAAGCAAGAAGAGCTCAAACAGTTTAGCATCAACGATGTTTGGGAGTTAATTCCTAAACCTAAAGGTAAGTCTATTATCAAACTAAATGGGTTTTCAGGAACAAGGTGGACAAGAAAGGTAAAGTGGTCAGGAACAAAGTAAGACTCGTAGCCAAATAATATATACAAGAAGAGGGATAGATTATGACGAGACCTATGCACCAGTAGCGATGTTAGAAGCAATTAGATTATTACTTGCTTTTGCTTGCTATAAAGATTTCAGGTTATTACAGATGGATGTAAAGAGTGCTTTCCTAAATGGATTCATCCAAGAAGAAGTCTATGAGGAACAACCACCAGGATTTGAAGATCCAAGAAAGCTAGACTCAGTCTACAAATTGAAAAAGGCCTTGTATGGATTGAAGCAAGCACCTCGAGTCTAGTATGAAAGGTTAAGTAAATTCCTAACCCAAAATGGTTTTGTTAAAGGAAAGGTAGATACTACTTTGTTCATAAAAAGAGAGTGTAAAAACTTTCTACTAGTTCAAATTTATGTTGATAATATTATCTTTGGATCCCCTAATGAAAATCTATGCAAGAAATTCTCTAGATGTATGCATGATGAATTCAAGATGAGTATGATGGGTGAGTTAACTTTCTTTCTGGGATTGCAAGTTAGACAATCGAAGAAAGGTATCTTTGTTCACCAAGAGAAGTATACAAAAGATCTTATCAAGAAATTCGGATTGGAGAATTGCAAAAAGACAGAGACACCAATGTCAAGTTCTTCGAAGCTGGACAAAGATGAAGGAGGAAAGAAAATAGACCAGAAGCTTTATAGGAGCATTATTGGTTCACTTCTTTACCTTATGCATCTAGACCTAACATTTTGTTTAGTGTTTGCATCTGTGCCATATTCCAATCAAATCCCAAAGAATCTCATTTAAGTGCTGCAAAACGCATCATCAAATACATTACAACTACTCCAAAGCTAGGTCTGTGGTATCCTAAAGAATGAGACTTTACTCTTCTTGGATATTTAGACACAGACTTACCAGGTTGCAAAGTCGATAGAAAAAGTACTTCAGGTACTTGTCAACTTCTGGGCAGCATGCTGGCGTCTTGGTTCTCAAGGAAGCAGAGTACTGTAGCTCTATCAACAGCAGAAGCATAGTATGTGGCTCTTGAAAGCTATTGTTCCCAAATTTTGTGGATAAGACAACAGCTAAGAGATTTTGGAATTGAAGAATCATGCATCGAGATCAAATGCGACAACACTAGCACCATTAATCTCACGAAGAACCCAATTCTTTATTCACGGGCAAAGCATATAAAGATTTGACATCATTTCATAAGATATCATATTCAAAATGGAGAAATTATGATTCAGTTCATTGACTGGAAGAATCAGCTGGCGGACATATTTATAAAGCCATGGGAGAAAAATCTATTTGAGTCTATTCGCACCAAACTAAATATTATATCTTCTACTGGTTAAAGTCTGAAGTTGGTCAAACTTAGAATATCCAGAAATTACTTTAGTAAGTTAATATCTCTTCAATACAAGTAATTTAATTTTAGTATGAAGAATTCGAAAAGGTATGTTGATATTTGAATCATTGCTTGCCTATTTTATTTTTAAATCATCTTTTTTGAATTTTTCAATTTTTGGCAGTTTTTATTTTTGAAAAAGGCAGTTTTCCTTTTTTTCTTATGACGGTTTGTTTACCCCGTTTTACTTTCTTTAAATACCGTCGGAAAGACAAGTTCGAATAGAAATATACAATTGACTCAGGATAAGCAATAGAAGTCTCAAAGCAAAATTTTTCAAGTTGAAGAAGAGTCAGCTTCTCCCTCAGGTTCACCTATATTGAATCCAAGAAATCAAAGTCGACCGTTCGAAGGTTCATCACCCCTCTTTTCAGCAATTTCGAGTAAGTCTTCCTATAATCCTTAGAACGAAACAAACTCATTCCATCACCACGCACTTCAACAGCAACGCCCGTTCTAGGCTAAAAATTCGCATACATTCTCTCATCATCATCTTTGACCTCTGGCTAATTAAAAGAACTAAAACGGGGATCAACTAGAAAGTTAGCAAACATCATGTCTGTCGTTCCTTCAGGTGCTATGCCTAACCTTTCCATTGATCGTAAGAACAGAGTCTCATTTTTGTATCATCTTTCTTTCAGAAATTCATCAATAAAGGTCATAGTAGTACCACCCTACTTCAACTGATTGTAGAGTTTAAATAGAAACTGGGGTTTTAACGTCCTTACAGGTTTGACATCTTCCACAATTTCCTCTTCTATTGGCTGGTGCGGAGGATTTTGAGTGGCACGCTGTGGAGAATGTTGTTGTGGAGAATCTTCTTCCTCAGTCAAGTCAAAATGTGTAGGACCCCCAGGCATATTCTGTGGTCCCCTGCTTGAGATCCGAGATGACTTCCTTTGGAAAGACATCTTCACAATCGAGGAGGATTTCTCGAACACATTCAAGTAAAAAAGATGAAAACTTGGAGAGCAAACTTGAGAGTAGAAATGAGAGAGTAGAGATTCTGTATTATAGGGTTTGAGAAATCGTAAATGAAGAAGAAAAACCTTGATGCAAATATATTTTGTTTTACTGTGAGGGAGAAAGAGTATGTCATGGATGTAGACACATTGGCTGATGTTATTGGTGTGGAAAGAGGTGGTTTCCAACCAATAAATGTGTCTGTTGGTCATTCAACAAGTTTTCTTGTTAAGGACAAACTTTCTAAAGGCATCATTACCTATTCGAGAATTTCTGCCTCAAACATTTTGCTGCACAAAGTCGTGATCAACTGCATTCGACCAAAGTCAACCTCAAAAACGGATGTCTCTTGTTCTGAAGCCAAACTGATGTTTGCTATCAGTAATGGAATGAAGTTCTCTCTGCCACACACAATCCTGATGCACATGTATAGGACTATTGTGAAAGATAAGGGACAGCTCCCTTACTCAGCGCCGGTCACTCAATTGTTCAAACACTTTAATATTCAGCTTCCAGCCTCTCTCCATGTTAGAACTATTGCTCTTATGGTTATAGGATTGAAGATGGTGTCCAAGATGAGGTTAAAGGAACTGAACAAGGCCTTGGAGCGCTTGAAGGAAAAGTCCCCCAGCAAAACCAAACAAGACTCTACTGCAAAGAAAAAGGAAAGGCAAGGAACCTATGCGTGAACTTACAAAGAAGAGAAGATCTCTTATCCTGTAGGACAGAGAGAATGAGGATGATCTTACTCTCTCTGCGTTTGCCTTAAAAAATGTTCGGAGTTTTTGTCAGTTTTGAGCAAGAACAAGACAGAGAAGAAAGAGAAAGAGGAGAAACAGAGCAGAGAAAAGAAGGAAGAGAAGATAGTGAAAGAAAAGAAGCCAAAGAAGAAGGAAGAACAGCTGAAGAGGAAGAGGGTCTGGATGACTCTATTGAACCAACTTTTGCAATTTCCTTATTTGAGGATTTAGAGAAGACAAGGAGTGGAACTGTTAGAGATCGAACAGAAAAAGCACATCATTCCAGTGCAAAATTGAGAAGGAACAAGAAGGAGAAATCCCTTCTCCACCTATAGGCACCAAAATAGGGGGAGCTTGTGTGGACACATGGACTTCTTCTAAGCACTTTACCAGTGACAATGTCAGTAGATCTCCTGCCGATCCAGAGGATGTCTATGCTTCACAGTTTTCTGAAGCTAACATTGAGGAATCCTCTCCTAGTCATGGTGTTCGACAAGTTGCAGTTCCTTCATCCATCAACACTCCACAAACTGAACACGCTGAGACTAGTGCTCAAACAGCAACTTCTACAAACTTTCAAAGGCTGCTAGAGCTTCTTCTAGAGATAAAAGCACAACAATATAGCATGGAGTGTGAAATTCAGAACCTCCAATTTGAATTGAAATCTACTTCACTTTCTCTTCACGAGCAGGTATAGGACCTTAAGCTTCAAGTTCAAGAGACTGCCAAGGGTGAAGAAATTGAGAAGCTGAAGGAGTCAGTGAGAAAGCTAGAGGCGACGGTTTAGTTTATGGGGGATTTCCAGCTCGTTCGCATTCCCAAATACTCTTGATTTCTTTGAAGTTTTTATCATTCTCCACTTTTTGCTGCTGACAAAAAAAGGGAGAGTTGCAGATTTAACTTTTGTTTGACTTATTTGTTGAACTTTTATGCTGAACTTTGTTGAACTATTATTCTGTTTGACTCTGTTTGACATTGACGCTTGCAACAACTTACTTTTGTGGTGATGATGTGGTGGTTATGGATGGATAGTTGTTTAAGTCTTGATATTTCTCTTATCTTTTCAAGATTAACATGTTTTTTGTGGTTGTAGAATCAATACTATCCAGATCCTAATAATTTTTTTTTATAAGATATCACGTACTGCTTAAAAATTGTTTTGTAGGTCAAAAGTTCTTAAATCTACAGGAAAGTTTTGTCACCATAAAAAATGGGAAGATTGTTGGAGAAAATTCATTTACTATTTTGAAGTTGACAAAACCTTTTCAAAGTCTAGTCTGAAGACTTCCAGACTTTAGTGTCAAAGTCTGAAGACTGCCAGACTTTAGGTTTAAAGTTTGTCCACACTGACAGATTCCAGACTAAATGCCACTGAAGAATGAAGACTTATCCAGATGCGAGATTATCTTTACTTCTTCAAGGATTCGATTCATATGGCTTATGGATGGCTCTCTAGTTGGATATAGCACCTATATGATTGACTATCTTTATTGGAATCAATTTCGATAGTCAAATCTTTTGGAAGGCAAGTAAACTTGGAATGTTCTACTTATGGAAACCAAGATCCTGATTGTATAGGCGAACAGAATTGACGGGCTTTCATTACAAATCTTCAAACGACTCGAGATCCCCTTGATTAATTCTGTCCAACAGGTAGATTGGAAGAATTCATTTGGAAAGTGCCAACGGTCGAGAATGCATTAAGAAGTATTTAAGGCGGACTCTCCAATTGTTCGAAAGTGTGTGTGAAAGAAAAATTTCAAAGTCTAAAACTTCCTAATTCCTTGTTATTTCATTCACTGAGCTCAAAGTTGTATACAAAAGAGAGAAACTCATAGTGAGACTTTGTGAGAGACTAGTAGAGACTCTTCACTGTGAAGTTGAGATCGCAAGACTGTAAAATCTCTTTTGTTTCTTAGTGAAATCCAGTCAGTGGGCTGTCAACGCGGAAGAGTAGACGTAGGCTTGATTTAAGCCGAACCACTATAAACCTTGTGTTCTTATTCTCTTTCCTGAACTCCTTTATTCTGTTCATAGTTTTATCTAACTGCTATAATCTGAATTCGTTCATAGTTTGTCATTTTCTAAAAGCAAACTATTTCTACTGTTCGTCGTGAAAAATTGTCTTCACACCTATTCACCCCCTCTAGGTGTTCATATTAGCCATTTCAATATCAACACCAACCACAGAAGACTTTGACACGTTAACCATCCTTGTGCTCTTTAGCCTCAAGTTGCTTTGTGGGCATACACCAATGTGGTATTGCTCGAACAATGACGTCAGAGATGTCATCACTTTATCTTGTAAAGTTTCAGCCTGCTTCCTTTCATAAACACGATTAATCATCAACTTCACATAATCCCACTTATGCCAAATGTCAAGTATGCAAGTAATGAACAATGTAAGATTGATATTGTTCATATTCCCAAGATACTTATTAAATTTTGTCTTCATTCTTTCAGCTATTTCCTGTAAACTTTTATCTTCATTCCCACAATATCTATCAATCATTATATAAATCCCATATACATCTTTTGCCAAACCATTACTGGTGACATAAGAAGAACCGAAACTTCTAAAGTCATGTCAAAAAACAACTTTGGGATAGGAAGAAAGTGATGGGTATACTCTCAGTCTTCACTAGTGGGTACCCCTTTTGCCTTAGAAATCTCTTTGGCAAATTTGCTATCTTCAAATTCCGACGAGTTAAAGACTCTTTCGTGTATGTCAAGTTCCAACAAGTCTTAACATCCAAACATACAAGACTCTAGTACTCAATATTCTCTAGCTTAATAAAATCCTTGAACCTTTTTAACCTCCAAGGAGAAGGCCTCACATAACGTACAACCGAACGTATTCTAATAATTGAATAATTAATGTCCTTCAGCCCTTTTCTAACAATCAAGCTCAATATATGAGCATAACACCTTATGTGAAGTAATTCTAAGTCATTCAAACTCGCATTATCCATAGTGATAGAAAAAATGCTTTGAATCCCCTAATCAATCAAGCATTTCTCAATTGTTTTTTCTATTATCTCCATAGAATGACCTGGGATTTGACAAAAAATTAATTATTTCTTCTATAACTTCGAATTAGTATTAATAAAATCTGTAGTGAGACACATATAACTCAAATTTTGATACGAGGTCCACGTGTCAGTTGTAAGATATACTTTAGGAGATGTCTCAGACAAATATTTCTTCAATTTACTTCTTTTTCCATGTATAAATCATAACAATTATGCCTCAAAGTGTTACATGATGGGATTATGAAGTTTGGCTAGATTTTTTTTTTTATTTTTTTTAACAAATCGCCAAAATCTCTCATGCTCTATCAACTTAAAAGGCAATTCATCAAGAATAAACATAATCGCTAATTCTTTTCTACTAGATTTTTGGTCAAATTTCCATGGACCAGAAGAATTACTCACCCCAACAAGTAGACACCTAATGCACTCTTTAGCCTTTTCTCAGTGTCTGCATATGGGAATTGCTTGCATCTAGCTAGATAACGATGCATAGAACTGGTCCCTTGACCACTAGCACAACAATAAGGGCCCCACAATGTATACATTCAGCTTTTCCTTGATCAAGACTTTGTTTATAGTGTTCCCACACTGTAGATCTCGTCCTTCTTTCTGTGATAGTAGAAGTACTCATTTCAGACATCTCAGTATTCATTTAAGATATCTCTCTCTGACAATATTAAGTTAAAGGTCCCAAAAGTTCACTGTGATATAATGCATATGAAGTTAATTAATTTAGATGGGGATGAGCCAATTTCACAAAATTAAAGCAAAACGGTATGATAGACTATGAGTGAGCAATAGGTACCCTAAAAGCCTGAAAGTAAGTTTTATGCATGCATAGACAAGGGGAGCATGCACGGCAACAAGCACCAGTCATCACTATAACAAATTGAAATCCATCATATGCCTAAGGACAAATGACACAGACTCACAATAGACAGGTCCTCTTAGATAGTTCAAATATCATGGTTAGAAGGACCTTGTATTGATCTACCCATCTTCTGAGCTTCTGCTTATTAAATTCCGTTTCAATTTCCGAAGAAGAACTATAAAGGGCAGCTGGCTATCTGATATAATAGATGACAGCATGAACAGGCTATGGCAGGGCTGTCCAGAGCTACTATATTTTTTCCTGAAAGTAATAAAAATTGAACTGCTGAAGAAATATAGAATCCCGGCATGTATGTAAGAAGTAACATGCTTGGTTCGCCAAAATAGACACAACAATCAAAGACTATATAGAGAGAAATAAGACCAATCACTCCTATAATAGTACACCACCAAAGCAGAGGGAGAAATTAAATAAAAGGCTCACTGTGTAACAGAAAATAAAATAACAGAGTAAAGAATCATATGATTTTCTGAATAAGCATAAAGGTGCTTACAGTGTATAAAAGTTACTGACTTCCTCTATGCAAATCCCACGACACTTGAAAGAAAAGCAAAGCCAAACTCATTGATAAAACTTCCCAAGATCGTGAAAGTGTAATCCCCCTATTTTCGTGAAAGTTTTTCTGTAAATATCAGAGATTTTCTTTTCCCACAAACATCTAAGACACCTGCAGTCTAACAATGTGTGCATGCATCTTGTAAAGACTTTTGCAATCTATTTAAAAGATCAGTAAATAAACGGCTGCAAAGCATACACCATGTTCCCATTTGAATTTTACCATTCTTCAAAGCCTCTGCTGGAATACTTTGAAATGCTGGTGTGTCCTCATGAAAGATCGTGTAAAGCGCTTAATTCATCATCTTGTGTCTAGAGGTTCCCACACTGTAGTGCGTGTTTCATACCATTTTGGATTTTTATCATTTTAGGGGATGGTTTCTGGAATTTCTGTATTGATTTTCTTTGTGGCTTCTAAGATCAATCTGCAGCCAGCCTGCATACATCCCAGGACCATACGATGTGGCTTTTTCTAGTATCTCTCTTATAATTAGAATTCTTCTTTCCTTTGAAACATCTTTTGTTTGAACTTACGTATCCAATGTGGTCGAAGAGTGCTGCATACTTTGGCTTCAGTTTTATCTATTCTATCCTGTCTCTTTCGGGCTCATGCTATGCTGCTTTCCAGATTTGTTCTAAAAAAAGTGAAGATTCATTCTCTTCTTTCATCCGTTATACAGGCTCATTCTAGCTTCAGCATTTCTATTGTAGTAAGCCTGACTTGCCAATATTTATTAAATGAGGAGGTGCATCATAAAAGAATTTCTTTGTTGGAAATTTCTTGACCTTTACAAAACCAATGTGTTCTTTGACTAAACGAGAAGAACGGCTACTGTGGGATTGTAATTGATAAATTAGTCATCGTAGGATTGCTGTTTCATGTTCACTAGCTGGCATCAAGTGTCATTCATCCTAGTTTAGGCAACATACGGAATATACTAGTTTCTTCTTGTTTTTTTTTTTTTTTTTTTTTTTTTTGGTAAAGGTAAGAAATATATTGACTTGAAACCAGAAAGCTATATAGAGCTATATAGCGAGAACTCGGACCAAAAAACTTGCACTCACAAAGACAGAAGTCAGAGCGAGTGGAAGGGGGCCAAAGTAAAAGGAAACAGGCCAAGCGGCGAATTGAGAGGGCCAAACAGCAGCCCAAGAGAACCAGCTAGCCTTCCCCGAAACCCAGAGAGGGAACAGCAAAACAAAAGAGAAACCCAAAAGCCCGCTCTAGGATAGGAAGATAAGAAAGCGACGGTTGCCATAGTGAGGAGTGAAGACCTCCATTCCAAGCTCCCATTGCAACATAAATTTGGTTCTCTCTTTTTCTATAGCATACTGTGAGTATATTTCTTTCATCCTGCAAATGTGCTCAGCACTGTTGCTGCAGGAATCAAATAGGTTACTTGGGCAAAGAGGTTATGGCAAGCTCAAAATTTTGCAAAAGATGCTGAGAATGAGGCATCAGTACATGGTATCACAAGTTTCAGTGCTCTATCCCGTTAAAGTATCATCCTTAACAACAAGCTCAGAAGGTAAGATAGAAAACTTTCTGCCTGTAAATATTCCTCAATGAAACATCAGCATCCAGAAGCAAAAGACATTGGTGTCGAGTAAAACCAATAGAAGCAACTACAATATCTTGATGTCAGGTGTGTCAATAATAGTCACTACTCATGTAAGAATAAGCGTTTTGCGTCTCACTACAATCAGTCCTATTCAGTAGATGAAATGAGTTATCGATGCACTAAATTAGCCCAAAATGAAATGCAGAGCTACCTCATTCAGCATCCTATGCAACTCATCTCTTGCCTCGACAAATATATTAATCAAGGTTGTCACCACTAAAACTTGTGCATTGCCTTATTTGGCCTTCATGGTTATTGATAAGGGGTCACCTCATTAGGATAATTATGATTACAACGATGAGTAAAAACTATGAGAAATTATTATATTTTTGAAAATGAGCCTTCAAGTAGAAATTAATGGAGTTGTGAAGTCCATATTTCTATGATACATTAGGGCTATCTCTCTTGTAATTGTAACTCGATATAGATATGATAGTAAAAAATTATCTATAACTTCATTGTAATTTTTTCCTTTTTAATTTTAAAAGAGTTTTTCACTATTTGATTTCTTCTTTTTTAAATTTGACTCCAAACATATATCACTCACGTGCGCCTTTACCAGGGGTTCAATAGGACGAAGTTGTCACGTCAGAAGGTATTTTAATAAAAGTCCACTTTGGAGAGAATTTCAAGAAATTTAAACTACTTTCAAGGGATGTCTGGAACTTTCCCTCCACTTTCTTTTGTCTTTTTGGTTAAAATGTCATTGAAGTGGGGGAGATAAGAGGTGGAAAATCTAAACAATCCCTCAGCAATGGAGTCCACAATTTAGTGTTATTCTGAATTCATTTTGCTTAAAACTATCCTTCGAAGCTAATCATTTTGACCTAATAACCCCATGAACTCATCACCGGTGAAAGTAATTGCCTGTCAAAAAATACATACTCGTCACGAGCGCTTTTTCCATCTAGCTAGATTTACATATCCCTTAATCAACTTTACCTCAAATTTCTTCGTACCTAAGAAAAGCATGTTGGATTCGCATCAATTTAAGGCCTTCTCATTACAGCTTTTTCCCTCACATCTACAGTGACCTTTCCACTTTATTTTTTCGATATATTACATGAATTTTCTTCCTGGAATAAAGTTTGGAAAGTCCTTGTGAATTGGCTTCCTGGAGTCTTCCAAAAAGAGAGACTCTGGGGCACTCGAGCAAATGCTGCATTACATCACGCGCCGTCACCCAATGTTTCTCCCCTACCTCAAAGGATCGAAGATGATCAATTGGTGTTCATGCTTCTAGCCGTACCTTAGCCACGGCGGCGCAGCCCCCGGTGCTGTTCACGGCCAGCTTTTTAGTTAGTGGTCGTCCATGTCATATGATTTCTTTATGTTTGTGGGTCTATGCCCACTCGCAATTGCTTCGAAAGAGAGGTTTCTCTTCCAAATCTGAGTGGAGATCAAACAATGGACTGCACGTTCTGAGGTTGGAGATGTCGAATTGCCTTCTATTTGTTGATATAAAGGTCGTACTTGTCAATCGGTTTTGCTTCTTTTCAATTTAGAGTTAGTTCGTTCGTAGGAAGACTATTTTTGAAAAAATATTTTCCAATTTTTCAATATTTGAATGATAAAAAATTATTCGACCAAAAAAAAAAAGTGATAAAAAATTAATGGGAAAATTCCGAAAAAATGCCCAAAATGCTCTCATTTTCTTAAATAACAACCTGAAATGAATTTTGTTTTAGATAAGAATTTGAAATGCCATTACTTTCTCAAATAAGAGCATGGAGTGAATATTGTTTCAAAGAAGAGCTTGAAGTAACTATCTCTATTTCAAATAAGAGTATGAAATGACTATATTTATTTTAAATAAGGGTTTGACTTTCCATTGATCAAGGGTATTTTCATCATTTGCCATTTTTCCTTTCCTTTTTTTTTTTTTTCTTGTTGTTCTTCTTCTTGGTTGGTCAACCACTAGCGATGCCCATAGAGAGCTGGGCGAGGGTCACTCTCGCCGAGGAGGGGCCACCTAAGCTGACCATAGGCAAGGGACAGCCTCGCCCTAAGGGAGGCCACAAGGGGTCAGCCCTCGTCGGTCCCAAGTGAGGGCTAGGTGACCTCATCGACCGCTGGTAAGGGCCAGCGATGCTACCTTCACCAGATCTAGTGAGGGTCGGCCTCACATAGTGAGGGCTCGACAACCCTTGCCAGTGGCTGGCAAGTGCTTGCAGGCCCTTGCCGACCTTTGCTAGCAGCCGTCGGTCGACGCATAAAAAGAAAAAAAGAAGAGAAAATTTGGACAAAAATGCCTTTGACCGATCAAATAATTTAGCTAGCCAATGACCGATGAGGTCACGACTTTATTTGAAACAATCAATGACCATTTCAGGCCCTTATTTAAAATGACCAATGTCACTTTAAGTTCTTATTTAAAATAAAGTTCACTTCTAACTCTTTTTGAAAAAATGAGAGTACTTTGAATCATCTTTGAAATTTTTTCCAAAATTAATTGATCTACTAAAAGCATCTTTCATGAAGTGAAAATAATAAATTAAGATTGGGGAAAACAACTTCTTCTTCTTCTAGTAAAAGAAAATATTTTTTCCGAAATCATCAAACAAATGATTTTTTTTTTGAAAATAATTTCTATGAAAAATGTTTCGTTTCATCATGAAGTTTTCATTATAACAAACACACCCTTGATGGCTAGTTTATCTTCTTAAAACTTGGAATTTTGTATTTAGTTTAATACTGGACAATTGTATAATAATAATAAAAAAACTATCCAGACATCGACATATGTAAGGTCATGTGAGATTAAATCGGAAGTTTCATAACTTTTTGACTGTTGAAGTTCTTTCCTTTCGATGAAATATTGAAAAGGTGTTTTTTTTTTTAACTATTTAGTAAGCGGAACCAAACACAACAGTAGTTAGTTCATGGCAAAATATACTCTAAAAATCTTAAACTTTACATTTTTTTATAAAAAAAAAGTTACCATGAGTAATAAAACTTATCGCCATTAAAATGATGACGTGGTGATGGTGACTGCTATGGGAAGGGCAGGTCGGGGCCATCTTTCCAGAACTCGACCGAAACTTTGTTGGCCGCGCCTTCTCTCCTCCCTACGATTTACTTTTCTTCCGCACTAATTTTTAAATTTTTTCCAATTCTGAAATATAGTTTTTATTCTAATTGATTTTTTAAATTTTAGGATGACATAGCGTCATGTCAATCTTCCTTAGCTGCCATTATCAGCCTTGCACTTGGATGGCACAATAATATTTTAATGATCCATGTGAGAATTTAATTAATGGAGGATAATTTTGAAATATATAGATCTGTTCGCGAGTAGGAACACTGTCATTATATATATGTTCAATCGGGGCAAGTGCCCCCATTGAACTTCAAGATTCTTTCTCTTGATATGCATTTTTTTTTTGTGGAAAATTAATTTGATTCTCATGTGTATCAATATTCACTTGGAGTGGGTGTAATGAGTAATTCAATCTCGATCTAATTTAATGCAATGATGGTTCAAAGGTTCAAGAAAGGAGATAGATAAACATCATTTTTTTTCCGTTAAAGCTTTAAATGAAAAAAAAAATGTGTGAATAAATATTTGGGAAAAGTCAAACGCGTCTCTCTGCTAAATATTGATAGAGTCCACATTCCTAAATGGGTGTATGATCTTCTCGATTAATATGGAAACTAAAGTCAGCAAGAGCAAGAGTGCATATTTCTTGGCAGATTGAATCATACCACTATCCATAATCTTGATAGACTCCACGTCCCTTGAAATGGAGTATGATCTTCTCTATTAATATGGAAATTAAAGTCAGCAAAAGCAAATTTCACCTAAATATACAACCTACTTGCAATAGCTGGAATACAAAAATCACACATCGGATTGCAGCTGTTGGTATTCAATTAGAGTTTCTCCTCCTCCCCTGGGAAAGTAGAAGTGCCATGGAAAGTGTGGACAAAGCTTGGTGCTGAGCTAATTTCATATACGATCAAGTACTTTCTCTTTGAAGTCAAATGCGGCACTAAATTATCCAACAAATTAGAACCTGTCAAAGTGGATCTTTTGTAAAGTGGAAGTGCAGTGATGTATACAGCTGTGGCCTGCATTTCGAGAAGAACAAAAAGGAGTGTTTAGTAAAGGGTTGGGATCAGATTCCTAGGATGGATATAAAATATTGTAAAAGAGAAATACAAAGTTGCCTTTGAAAGGGGACAAAATATTCTCCCCACTGTGTACGGTGGAGAAGAGCTCATTCCGTGCGTTCACTGGTTTTAAGTATAGTATTATTACCATGCAACACGTGATACTGCGCCTCTACTCGGTTTCGTATCACTTTGTCTCAGCAATGAGTCATCTTACTTTAAAAGCAGCAGATCCCATTGATTGCTGAAATGCTTTTCAGAATTCGATCTTTAAACTTATAATTTACGTAATTAATTCATTGAACTCGGGGACATTTCCAATCTAAGTCTCTTCATCTGAAATGTTGTAGATTGAAGTTAATACTGTTGTAAAAAACAAGCAGTCGAACACATTATTAAATAGAAAAAGTTGGTGGATTAAATAGAATAAGTCCCTCCATTTGAAATGTTGGTAAATTGAAGTTAACATTGTTGTTGAAAAACAAGTAATCGAAAAACAACATGATATAATATTCTTCCTTACCAAAAAAAATAATCCTTACCAAAAAAAACAACATGATATGATCGGTGAGACTTATTCCATGGGAAGAGTAACATAGGTCAAGTTACTTGAACACTCTCAATATTTTTCCACGTACAATAACTTACACAATATTTAATTCTCACAATTTCTCGTGAAACAATCACTTAATTTCTGAATTTCACAAATCTTACCATAACATTTATTGGTATTTAAAAGTTTAGAATTTCTTCATGATGTAATTCATTACCACACCACGTGATTGATTTCTATGGCCAAATACTCTTCTGCTATATATATAAACCACTGAAATTAAGAAATCTACTTGAGACATATTTTCAACTAGCACAATGAGTAGCGTCGTATAAAACCAAGCATTAGTTCCTAAGATATCTTCAAATTATGGTGTGACATGTCAATGGATATTACCGACGTTCTTTTTGCGTTTCGTTCTACCTTCTATCTAATTTAAACTGAATATTCCGAATTTCAGCCATATCATAGCATCGTCTGCTAATTGCAACATTGCTTTAATTTGTTGAAATTGAAAATGGATGGACTTGATTAAAATTTTTTAACGAATTCAGAGATTTTCTAGCAAAATCACAATATTTTTAGGATCAAATTGAAAGAGTAGCTCCACTTCGAGGATTGATTATGCGGTTTTCCGTTTTCCCCTATCTTTGATGGATTGGACCTCTCTGATCTCTCCGTTCATGACCCATCAAATATTAAAAGGACGACATTTCTATCAGTCGGCTATTTTTGTTGATGCATCATGTTCGTTGACAGCCACACGATTTACTCCCTATGCTAATAGGATGCATTCCTTATCTCAATATCTACTCACTAATCCATATCACCCTAAGCGACTACATCATGAAAATAACTTTTTACGCTTATGTCGGCGTGATATCACAGACCAACAAGCTGTTCTCACTTGCGAGTTCTTTTGACGATGCACCAAGAATGAGTACGATTCGAAAAGTGATTATGACCAATGGGATGCCCAATGTACGAAGGGTTTTGTTGTGATTAGAAATTCAAGTTCGACGGCTCTCTAACTAAAGAAATGACCAACTTTGTCTCTTGATAAAAAAAGAGAACGTGGTTTTAAAGTTTAGACAAGCCAAGATCAGACCCACTTATTGCGAGATCAAAGTGGAGAATCGCTGGACGGCATTAACTAATTCACCTGAGATCTGTATTCGTGCCTATGGGCGTGTAATCCTCAATCCTTACGACCACTTCCTGGAACATTCCTCGACGTGGGAAAATAGACAAGCAAGTCTAACGTGCGATCCATCTGAGACGATAAGAGATAAGCCATGCCTGCTTTCATAGAATACTTTGTTCATGTTGTGCTCGCAATTGACAGTGTCTAAAGTATTGATGTGTTCAGCTGTACTTGTCTCCCCGGGCAAAGAAGTGATATATTGTACACATTGTAATAGATTAAGTCAATCGGTCCTAAGCAAGACCTTAAAAGGCTTTGGCATCCAGGAATAGACTGGATAGAGGCCGGGAAACTGGGCCTCGATAAAGATACCGGCCCCACGGCCAGACCCGGTCCACATCCTCGATTCCGATTAGGATTGTAGGGGTCCGCAAGCTTGCCTTGAGTATGTTTTTCTTTTTTGTTTCAATTAGCTTGTAATTGGGTCAATTATGGGGGTCGATGGGTTAGGCTTAATGCATGAGATTGAATATTTAAATATTAGCTAGATAAAGCCTTTTAAGATTTAATAATGGTTGGATAGTGATTCTGTAGAATTTTACATGGTATCAGAGTAAAAGGTCCTGAGTTTAAACTTTTTAGCCTCTCTATTACCTTCCCGTATATGTTTCCAAGCTAAGACCTTAAGTTAAAGTCCAACTTATGCATAGTAAATAGTGTCAGAATACTTAAGTAATCATGCTTTGAATAGATAGCTTAAATTTGAGAAGAACTACAGAGTTGTTTAAAATCGAAACAAACACAATTATAACCAAATTAGATAATTAGAGAACTCTATACCTCACAAACAGTAGTGGTCCTGCAAAATTTTGCAGTAAATACAAATGAACCTCGAGGAGTTAATTTAGAAGTCGAGGATTGGTCTTGTGAATCATATGCACAACATACCGGTCGGTTCTCTGTAACATTAAGAACAAACAGTCTCATGATTGCACATTCAAACTTTGACACGTATCTTATCTTGCCGACAAGGTTTAGAGACGGGATCAAACTTAATACGAGGGGCATCCTACCTAAAGATTTTGGTAAGTCCCAACCAAGCCTGCCCAATGATGCTGCACATGTTTGCTTTTCCACCATAACTTCACTTTTGTCCAACATTTCAGCCAACGAGTCAGAAAGTGCATTGCTTTTCTACTTGTCTGTACATGAATAAAGTAACAAAGGTATCACAGAAATTGAGGCCATGTTGGGAGCTTATGTCATGGGCATTTGCTATTTCGTGAAAGAAGACTTTCTAACTTCTAGCACACCGATGAAACTAGCTTGATGAACTCATACAATTGTGGATGGAATGACTAATGAGTGGTTATGATTCAAATTGAATATTTTATAGTTAAACCTTTAGAGGGGTAGCTGTGGGTTGTCCCACTTGTTGACGGGCAATACATAGATTTTGTTGAATCACTTGTTTGTGTTTTAATGAAAAGCCATATTTACAGCGGCGATGGCAAAGTCAAGTTGAGCAGGGGCACCTTGGTGACTTGTTTCATCGGAGATGCTGGGCGTGGTGGTGGCAACAAGGGAATGTTGCCTGGAGAGCAGAGATAAACAGAGGGTGTAGGAGGTGGCTGATGGTGTCTTGGGCTCCACCAAGGAGGAGGTGACGACGGAAGCTAGGGATGCGTTTGGTAATATTTGTGTTTTCGAAAATAATTTCTTTTAAGAAATAGTTTTTTTTTTTAAATTATTTCTATTTCCTCGAATAGTTTTTGAGTAAAAAAACTCGTTTGATAATCATACAAAATTTCTATTTTCTAAATAAATAAATAAAAACAGGAATGTGTTTGATACGATTCATAATTTTTTTGTGACGTAAAATTTCTTTTAATTTCTTTTTTATGTTTTTTGAGATTTTTCTTTTTCTTGTTTTCCTCTCTTTTTCTTCCTCCTCTACCCAATCATTGGGCATCAAGTGATTGGCGGTGGCAAGAAGGAGAGGTGGGTGGTGGCGGTTGACGGTAGAGGACAAACGGCAGGTGGCAGCAGAGGATGGTGGGCAGCAGCAGATGGCGGGCGATTGGCGTGGGTGGTGAGGAAGAAGAAAAGAAAAAAAAAAGGATAAAAGTAACTTATTTCTAAAAATTGTTTTTAGAAACAAGAAACTATTTTTTTTTTACTTCTTATTTATGTTCTAAATCTATTATTAACCATTTTTCTATTATGAGAAATAGAAAAATTAAGCGACGTTACTAAATGGATTTATATTTTTTTCAATTCCAAGGAATCAAATAACAAAAAAATAAAGAAATAGAAACATTGCCATGCATACCCAGCGGATCCTGGCAATTGTGGTGATTGCGGCAGTGTATTGCATTAGAATAGAGGGAAGGGAACGGATTGGGACGGGTGTTTGAGTTAAGATTTCGTTTTTTTGTTTCGTTTTTTTTTTTTTGAGCGTTAGGCAAAAATAAACATGGAGAGATCTTAATGGAGGGCCACCTATCTAATGTAGGGCAGCGTTCTCCAAAACCTTATCAAATTTTATGAAAAAGTATCGTACGGTCTAGCCAAACTTATTAATAAAAAGTATTGTATACTCTATAGAGCATCCGGATCAAATGCAGCAATCATGTGACTATGATAGTGTCCTAAATACTTGATTGAGATGGTATTAGTTTATATAATCTCTGGTTTAATTCTCCAAAAAAATTCAAACTTTAGGTACAATCCTAATTCTGTCTCAATTTTTTTTATCTAAAAAAAACCCTTAAAATTTAGGTCCAATTTCAAATCTGTCCCAAACTTCTTTTATCTAAAAAAACCACCAACTTTAACTATGGTCCCAAATTTAAAATTAGTAACTTTCAATCTAGTCTCAAATTTGCTCTTGTTAACTATTTATCCAAAAATTGCCATTAGTTGTTTTGATGTGGGATTTTCACATTGGTAACAAATCTACATCAATAAGGTGAAATGAAAAATTATCATCAAAATGAAACAGTTTTTTGATATGAAAATCAGAGACATTTGGGATGATTGGCACTGATTTTTGGGCTGGGCTGATGGGGTAGATTTGGGACTATATCAAAATTAGGGTTTGTCTTTAGACAAAAATAAATTCATGGTAGGCTCCGGCGGATCCTCGGTCACAAAAATAAAAAAAATAAAAAAATAAATTCATGATAAAATTGAGATTGAATCTAAAGTTGGAATATTCTTGGGGATTATATACAATGCAATCGTGGCGGGCGGACCACTTGCAACGTGCAATTTCTTCTGTAGATGATGCATGTGGATGGTCACTCAAACCCTTTAAATACCGCTTCCAGGTCCTAGTCCCTTCGATCAAACAACACATATCACCAACTCTCTTTGAACACACTAACGCTACGTACCCACTCCATGCATATTGATTATCCCTACAGCATACCTTACGCATAGGTCACTCCTCACCAACCCCCACGACTAGAGCCAAAGAGAAAGCACTAGCTTAGGCTATCAAGCATCATCATCAGTAAGGAAGATGATAGGGTGGGACGACGTGTACAAGGTGGTGGTGTCGATGTTCCCGTTGTACATGGCGCTCATGCTTGGCTACGGCTCCGTCAAGTGGTGGCGCCTCTTCACCCACGAGCAGTGCGACGGCATCAACCGCTTCATCGTCCTGTTCATCCTCCCCCTCTTCGGGTTTGAATTCACAGCCCACATAAACCCGTATGCCATGAACTTCCGCCTCCTCGCCGCCGATGCTCTGTCTAAGCTCGTCACCCTTGCTATCCTTGGCCTCTGGGGGAGGTTCAGTAGCAGGGCGAGCTACAACTGGAGCATCACGACGTTCTCGCTATGCACGCTGACGAACCTGCTCGTTGTCGGCGTGCCGGTGATGCGGGCCATGTACGGCCAGTGGGGCGTCGACATGGTGGTCCAGCTGTGCATGGTACAGTCTTTGGTTTGGATCCCTCTGCTTCTTCTACTTCTCGAGTTCAGAAACACGAGGATGATGGATTCAACCACTTCTTCATCTCCTCCTCCTCCCGAAAATAATGGCGTGGTCGTTGAAGAGAGGGACGTAGAGATGAGCATTGTGATTACGCAGGAAGGCAGCGGTGATCATCATGAGAAGAGGAGCTACTGGTCATTCGCGAGAGTGGTGTGGATGAAGATGGCCATGAACCCTAACGTGTATGCCAATTTTCTCGGCCTCGCTTGGGCTCTCATGGCTAGCAGGTATTTTTTGTTTCAGTATGCGTATTTCTTAGGCACAACATGATTAATTTGAGCATACCACTTTATCTAGAAAAGCAGTAACAAATCAGTCTTAATACTGCTAGTATTGCTCTTTCTCTGATCATGAAGATTTGAATAATTTACACATGTACCATGCAAATGTAAATAAAATTTCATTAGTAAAACCACTTTTCGTGTTGGCCTCTGAAAGTTCATTTCAATTTCGGGGCCTTATACCCGAACTGATACAGAGCACATTAAAGGCAAAACTGAAGCCTTAACAGACCACGTGATGATACTTAATGGCGGCGTTAATGTCCAGCGAAACGTGTTCATCATGCTAACCTGCATACCTCGCATCTGTCATCTCTCTTTCCTCTCTTTTCACTATCCTCCCTTCTCACTTTCCTCTCTCTCTCTCTCTCTCTCTCTCTCTCTCTGGCGTTCATTTGCGAAAGAGAATCCTCAAACGGGTGGAGAGATCTGAGGTTGGACTAGAAATGATGAAGAGACTGTGAATGGCGTGCAAAGTTTCTGAGGGGAGAGCGAGAGACAGACGGAGAAATCCCTAATTTTCTTTCTTTTCTTTTTATCTGCTTTAAAATATTCTGATACGTAGTCACCCACTGAAACTGCAAGTCCGGTATCGGTAGGGACCCAATCAAACTTGACTCGAGCACACCGGTAAAAAATAGCATATCATTTGTCTTTGAAGTTTACATGCACCAGTACCAAGATAAGAATTATGAGAATAAACTTTTGGGTTAAACTTTCTAATGGCATCTTTACATTTATGTATGTATCTAAGTTCTTAATATATGATAACATGCTGTCGCTGTAGGTTCAAATTTACTATGCCGAGTATAATGGAAGGTTCGGTCGAGATCATGTCAAAAGCGGGGACGGGCACGGCCATGTTCAACATCGGTATGTGCACACCAAGTAAAGCGATCATAAGTTCTGAAATTCATGAACGAAACAAAGGATGTTTAGCATCAGCTTTCGAACTCACTGCTTCTTCTTAGATGATCTAATGAAAGTTTGTATGGCGCATGCAAATTGCAGGGATATTCATAGCAATGCAAACGAAGGTGATAGCATGCGGCACGGGGCCCACGGTCTTAGGATTGGTCTCAAGGTTTGTGGTGGGGCCCGCAATCACGGCCCTTTGCTCTCTTGCCGTGGGCTTGCATGGGCCTGCTTTACATATCGCCATCATTCAGGTTGGCTTCAGTTTGTTTTGTTTATTCATTAATAATAAACATTTCATATTTACATAATCTGTTTCATATTCAATTTTTTTAATTATCATCATTATTTTTCCGGAATAGGCGGCACTTCCACAAGCCATAGCTTCTTTCGTGTTTGCCAATGAGTATGGACTACATGCAAACGTCCTTAGTACTGCGTAAGTTCATCATTCGGACGTTACATTTTTCTTATTTTAAAAGATTGCCTTGCTTTATATTGTTTCCAGGTTTATTTGTTTGGAGCTTAAGTATAGGATTAACAATTGCTAATTGATCTACTCTTGTTTAATTCTCTGTAGGGTGGTGTTTGGCACGGTGATTTCCCTTCCGCTGTTGATTGGCTATTACATTGGCTTGGAATACGCTGCATAAGGGCGAATATTGTTCATTAATTACTAAATAAAGGCATTGTTTGTTCGTAAAATCGGTTGTATCTAACTTGTTATTCCATTCATGGTTTAATTTGTGAAAGTGCTCTACAGTAATGGAGAAATCGAAGGTTAATTGAAAAATCTAAATGAGAAATTACCATCTATTACCATTTGATATCTACTTAATAGGATGGCCACATGTGTATCTAATTTTGAATGTTGATATGATGTTCTTAAAAGTGTTCCAATCACCTATCTTCTTCAACTTATTGTGACATGTGTCCCTTTTATTATACACTTCATCACATCAAATCAAAATCCAAAATCCTAATACAATAATCTTTCTCTCTACCAAAGTCAATACCATGCAACGGGCAATGCTTGGGCTATGTCTTAGATCACAACTGTCCACATCGGCCTTCGTCACCCCCCCACCCTCCGCCGCTGAGGAGAGGGATCGGTAGGGGAAATGATCTGTGGATATTTTGAGTGAATGAGGTGGGGTTCAAATGGACACTTGCGGTGGAGATAAAACTGTACTCCTGACTTTGGAATGTCGTGCATATGTTCCAAAATAAGCCAAAGCAGAGAAGGGACTTGTACATCCAAAATATGTTCAATTTGCTATCAGAGGGAATGGTTTTGGTGCAATCAAAGAGAGTTATATCCGCCATTCGGTAGCTTTGAGGCAAGCATATCAATCATAGCAAATTCCTGAAGAAAAGAAAGGTCATAGCAAACAGATCTCTGGATAGACAGTCGCATTTGCATTCGAAACACATGAATTAGCAGAGAACGCATACACACATAATTATGCATGTTCACGCACATAAGTAGCTTTATATATTCATGGGAATGCAAGCAGTGACCTACCAGACTGTACAGACAAGCTATTGTGCCACCATGCACCTCTCCAGTTGTCCTGCGCACTCGAATCATCTCACCATCTTGAATCTAAACCCTGTAGCTGATTTGTTTGAAGAGGTAAAGCACCTATCTATTCATGACAAGAGCACTAAGTACGAGGACTCCCATTTCTCGAGACATGCAGATTCTATAGCTATAATTTTCTCATAATGATCAATTGCCTTTTCAATCAGCAAGCTAGATTTTCGTAATTTATTTGCTGGCTAGGATGGATCATGGATGTTTATCCTGCTAGGAGTAATCAAAGTTCTATACGTTTCTTTGCAATGTAGATTAGATTGAAATGTCAAATAAAGGAGAAATAGAGCCGAAACTTGTTGAAGTAGTTTGTTATCATGAAAGAAGTGTCTTTTGATTAAGAGAAAATGTGATTGTTGGTTAAGAGAAGACGTGAATCTTGATTATGAAAAGAGGTGACTCTTGATCTTAGAAGGAGGTTATCGGTAGTTATGAAAGAGAGCTATTTTTGACATGAAAAGTGATGATGGTCGGAGATAATGTACCTATTTCCAAGAGATGTGTTGATTGGTTGTCTGTGAATAAAGACCAATTCACATGTTATTTATAACAACCACAATTGTTAAAAAATGCTTCTTCTTCAGAATTCGCTTTTTTTTTCTCTTTTCATACATAGAACTTTAACACATTTAGGGTGAAGTTCCAAGAGACAAAATTGAGTAATTGTTGAATTCGTTTCTCTGCGGCTTTGGTGTATATCCTAGAGATATATTTGTTTAAAACCTGACAATATTAATAGTTGGGGTAAATAATACCTTAAGGACGGTGATCATCATCATGCCCCAAAGCATTAATGATATGTTACTACTTCTCTATCTTCATTAACAATCAAATTTTCTCAATAATCTTAAGGTATTATTGTCATGGAGATGGAAACATCAACTGCATTAAGTGCTCTCAATCTTGACAAGTTGCGAATGAATCCTTATGATGGAACTAATTTCATCCATTGGAAGGACAATATGATTCTTCTTCTATCTAAATTTTATGTCTTCTACATCCTAGACCCAACTTGCTTGCTGTCCCTAATCCAAAGGATGATGACTCTGATGAACTCAAAGCTGTAAGGAAAAGGCGTGAGGATAATGAAAGGAAGTGCTGGTGAGGGATTCCTAGTACTCTGTCGGGTCATCTATATCAAATGTTTCAAACAAGACACTATAGGATGTGTATGAGCACTTGAACAGATGGGTCTTAATACATTAATTAATCCACTGATTTCATAAAGTCGTTATTCTATCTAGCATTATCTTTTTCACTTTTTTCAGAAATATGAAAAAGGAAACTACTATTCTTTTGGTACATGGAAAACTACTGCAAAATCTTCCATTGGGAAATACGCAAACGTGTTACTCTCATAATGTAGTTACAATTGCCAAATGCTATCTTGCTGCATTGATATTTTGTAGGAAGAAAAATACACATCGCTTCGGAAAAATACACAGACCGTCCAAAATGAATATTTTACATTTTAAAAGTTACTTTTAGAAAAACAAACTACGATTTTAAAATACATATTTTTTTGGACAAAACAAGGGGCTCGTGCTATTTCCACCCCTTTATAACTCTTGACATCCTAATTTACTTTGAAATGACCATACCATCCCTTATGGATCCCACTCTTGATTTAATATTTCTTACCTTTCTTCTTTTTCTTTTGTTTCAATTTTACTAGAGACAAAATTACCACACTCCTGACAAACAATAATTATTAATGTTAAATATGAGGCATACTCTTGACTTAAGACTAATGCTTGCCTTCCTTTTTTTTCTTTTTCTGTTTTTTCCTTTTCTTTCTCATTTGAAATACATTTTGTTTACTTCTCCGAAAAAATATTTTATTTGGTAGACAGTTAACTGATTATTGTGTTTCTGATAAAAAAAAATCATTCTGTTAATTATTTGTATATTTATTTTTTCACTAGGAAAATTTATTAAAAAAATAACCTAAGCACACGTGAGAGGATAACCTTTGAGTAAATTGTGTATAATTCATAGATCAACCACAATATTCAATTTTTGAGTAAATTCTTGTAATAAAAAAATTCACAATCATGAGAATACTCTAGGGAAATAAAGTAAACAATTTGTAGATAAAACTAACATTTTTTTAATCCGATATATGATTAGTATTTACTTAGAATATAATAATGGAAATTAATTTATAAGAAGACAAGCATAAACAAACGTTGAAGTGTGATGGGTGCGAAAGAAGTGGCTAGGGTGAAAAAAAGTTATTTGGAAGGGTTGTGGGTAAATTTTTCTTTTAGTGAAATTGACAAAAGAAGCGAAAAGGTAATAAATAATATTAAACCGAGAGTGGGATCCGTAAGAGATAATGTTGTCAATTTAATGTGATAGAGGGTGTCAGAAACTAATGAAGGAATGGAAAAAAATTATAAAAGTTATACATAAAATTTCTTTACGCAATTTAATATAATGATAACACAGCATGCTTCTCACCCCACGCATCTTCCTAAACCTAAGATTCCACGTCTATTGTTGTGTGCACATACCATAATGCCATGCACGAGATGATGCCGGAAATTGCTTGTCCCAGGCAAGATGTTTCCCTTCCACTGTGGATCGGCTATTATTGGCTTGAAAAATTTGCAGCTTTGCAAGTGAAGATTGTTAATCTATTAATAGATAAAGGCATTGCCCTGATGAAATTAATCTATTCCCCTTGTTATTCCATTTTTTTGCAACTTTCGTGTCTTGATCATGTCCGTCAATACAAATCTTTTCAAGAGAAATTGAAGAATCATCGTCCGTTTGTGAAATTGACCTGTTAACTTTGTTATTCCTTTTGTGCCACTTTCGTGCAAATTTCATGATGTATCAAAACCAATTTGTAAAATTGAAGTATTAAATGACGTCGTAGGGTGTGTATGACCATTTGAATAGATGGGTCGCAGTACATTAATTTGTCCACCGATTTCATGAAGTCATTCTTAGTATATCTCGCATTATTTGTTTTTCACTTTTTCAGAGAAAATGAAAAAGGAAACTATTCTTCTTTCGATAAAAGAAAAACTACTGCAATATTTTGGAAAAGTCTTAGCTGACCGTTCCTCTGTCAAGTGATGGAGGAATGGTCAGCTAAGGACCGCATGTTTTCAATGTCAATCGGTTCCCATCCTTTACTTTTTTTATAAATTTTTATCTTTTCTTAAAAGGAATTAGTGAGAATCCTACTAATAAAAAATTATAAGTAAAAAATAAACTATCAAAGTGATAATTTCTTATGTTTGTGCACATAAAACTCAAGGCCATCCTCTTAAAATCCTCCAAAATTCCAACATAACCCAAAAATCGTTAATTACAAGTAAAAAGTATTATCTATTGAAAAGAAATCCGAACACTTTGGATGGAGGCGATGGCGGTTTCTTCCTCCTCTTCATCCCGAAGGAAGAGGAAGACTTGCTCTTCTTGTCGCTCTCTCTTATCATCTCGAGCTTCAGCCCCCACTGCCTCGACAACCCAACTAGCTGCGAGTAATCCCTCTCCAGCTAGGGCATCGTGCACGCTCTACTGACGGGTTTTTGCTCGCCTTCTTCGCCGCTCTTGCGACTTGCTTCCCTTTTAACTTGTTCTCCTTTCTCCATCAGTTGTGATATGAACGTGTCGGACATGCGTATCCGGAGGCAACCGGAGGGGGTTCTCTGGACGTCAAAGGGCCGGCACTCGGCGGCTTTCCTTAGGAACACGTTTCAGTAGCTATTGACGTCCTGTGGGAGCGGGCTCGGGTCCTGCGGCTTTTGCGTTGCGACTAAGGAGGCCATGGTGACGAAGGTGAGGATGGAATAAAAGAAGGGAAAATGTCACAAATGGTCCCTATACTATTACTTAATGTGCAATTTGGTCCATAAACTTTCAATCGGCTCAATTTGGTCCCTGAACTATTGATAAATATCCGATTTGGTCCCTGAACTTTTGATCGGCTCAATTTGGTCCCTGAACTATTGATAAAAGGCTCAATTTGGTCCCTGAACTATTGATAAAATGCTCAATTTAGTCCCTGAACTTTCAATCTGCTCAATTTGGTCCCTAAATTATTGATAAATGTCCGATTTAGTCATTCGTTACTATTTTTCTTTTTTTTTTCCTTTTTTTTTTTCTTCTTCTCTCTTCCCTCCGCCGGCTCCAGCGGAGGGAAGCCGGTGTTCGGCGAGGCGAGCTGGCGGAGGGAAGAGAGAAGAAGCAAAAGAAAAAAAGAAACAAGAAAAAGAAAAAGAAAAATAGTAACGAATGACTAAATCGGACATTTATCAATAGTTTAGGGATCAAATTGAGCCGATCAAAAGTTCATGGACCAAATCGGACATTTATCAATAGTTCAGGGACCAAATCGGACATTTATCAATAGTTCATAAACCAAATTGAGCCAATCGAAAGTTCAGGGACCAAATCGGACATTTATCAATAGTTCATGGACCAAATTGCACATTAAGTCATAGTATATGGACCGTTTGTGACGTTTTCCCATAAAAGAACTGCTCGGTGAGAGAAAGTACTTGTGGCTGATCTGGAGGAGGTCGTGCTAGAATAGGGCCAGAAATGTTTTTTCATCTTTTAAATTTTATAGATTTATATAATAATATTAACGATTTCTTTTTAATAGGTAACAATATTTTTTTATTTGTAATTATTTATATTTTTTACTTGTAGTTGACAATGTTTGGGTTGTGTTGGAATTTTGGAGGGTTTTACGAGAATGGCCTTAAGTCTTATGTGCACAAAAATAAGAAATTATCACTTTGATAGTTTATTTTTTACTTGTAATTTTTTATTAGTAGGATTCTAACTAATTCTTTTTTGGAAAAGACAAAAAAAAAAAAGTCAACCGGTTTACATTGAAAACATGCCGTCCTTAGCCGACTGTTCCTCCGTCACTTGACTGAGGGAGGTCAACTAAGCGGCGCCCCAATATTTTCAACAGGGAAATACATAAATATGTTACTCTTGTAATGTAGTTACAATTGTCGATTGTGATATCGTAGTATTGATATTCCGTAGGAAGAAAAATACACATTGTTTCGAAAAAATACACACATTATCTTGAATGAATAGTGTACATTTTGAGAGTTACTTTTGGAAATACAAACTACATTTTTAAATACATAACAAGAAACTATATAAAAGTTATACATAAATTTTCTTTTACTCAATTTAATATAGCGATAAAATAACATGCTTCTCACCCCGCCATTTTCCTAAACCTAGGATTCCATATCCATTGTTGAATACATATACCATAATGCAGAGCACAAGATGATGCCGAAAATTGCTAGTCACCCTGGACAAGCAAGTTGCTTCCCTTCCACTTTTGTGAAGAGCACAGTAAGACGTTGTTGAATTTGTTTAACGGGATTTATGAGAAAATATGTGGAATTATGTTGTTGATGGAGAAAACTGAACTAGTCAGATTGCTGGATGAAGATAGGAGAGCTTAGAGTGCGGTTTCGCAAAAACGGTGAGTACATGTTCGGTCTAAGTTGAAAAGTGTTGAAATTTTGTGGAGATCTGTACGACTCGTACTTCTTCAACCCTACCATGGGAATTGAGCATAAAAGATATAGAGACCCAGAGATTTGACCAAGACCTACCAACTCTTACGGATTGGACCCTCAATTAAACTTGTTCCCATGCTATGGAACCTAAAATTTATCTTGAAATCTGGAACTTACTTTGTCATAAATGACTTTTTTATGTTTGAAAAGAGTGGAAAAAAGATTCCGAGGTAAAGAGAAATATAGGGTGAAGAAACTAAAGTTATTTAGAAATGTTTGGAAAATGAAAGCCAAGAAAATAAGATAAATCACTATTTTATGTTTGAAAAGAGTGGAAAAATGAAGGTGAAGAAAGTGACAATGAGTAAAAAGACATCATCATCATCATCATCATCATCATCAGCATCATCCATTAGAAGAAAAATGAATAGAAAAATGAAAATATCACATAAAAGAAGGGTAGTGGGCCCCAGAGAATGGCAGGCCAGGTCTGGCCTGTAGCCAATTTTCGGCGTGGCCCGAACTTTCAGGCCTGGAATTTTCGAGCCCGAAAGAAAGCTTGGACCCAAAATGGACTATCTAGCCCATCCACATTTATGCCAGGCTCTTGGGGTTCGGGTCAGGCTAGGCCCGAAAGGTAGTGAATTTAGATAAAATGAAATTAATTTTTTTGTCAGAAAATTAATGTGTTCACTTGTGAAATTTTATTCTTTTCATATACGATTAAAAAAATCTCTAATGAAATTCTAGAAATATAAGAACATAAAAGAACAATTGAGCTTAGCCATTTTTATGCTACACTGTGCAAAGGCTAAAAGCTTGGTCCTCCCGAAATATACACAATAAAGCTCAAAAATCCACCCCAGCCTATATGGGCTAAAAATATTTGGAATGGTTGGCCAGGACAGATTTTCGGACTTTAAATTTCGCCCCAACCAATCTGCACTTTCATTTTCAGTGATTTCCTCTACTTCTCCATGATTGATCTGAATCTTGAGTATTGCAAATCTTCAAGTAGAAAATGTACATAACCGCAACATTAGATTGAAATATAGTTAAGATCATTTATAACAAAAATTTAAAATCTAGCAATCATAAAAAATGAGAAGTTGTGCTTCAAATATTGTCTGCTGCTGAAAATGTTCAGAAATAATTAAATTTGTCTTGGACTTTAAGAATTATATAAGTAATCTTAGGATTCTTAATAAAGAAAAGGTAATTTCGAAAACAATTTATCGAGTTCAAGTTTCAAGCTAATTATAGGTCAAATAAGGTTGAAATAATTATGTTACTTTACTAGATAACATTTGTGATTAAATTTGAAATAAAGGCAATTTTAGTAAGTTGCTACTCAAAACCTGCTGGCATTCCATTTATAATGAAGGCGTTTGATGCTGTTTTTAGCCTAAAAAAGTCTCTAATCCAACCATTATGGACGCACCATTTTTCATTCATTTGATCTTAATACAATCTTTTTAAATTATTTATGAATTTATTAAAATCTTTAGACAACATATTCTTTATACTTTTATATTTTATATTATTAAAATACTTATATTTTGAAGCCAGGACCAAAATCCCAACCTGAGCCTATTTGGCCCGAAAGTCAGACCAAATCGATCCTGGCTTTCGGGCTCCCGGGGGTTTTGCTCACACCCCTAGTGACGAGAAGAGATCCAACTTATTTGAAGACCAATAATTTTGTTCAAATTAGTCTATGACATACTAGTAAAAACTTACACAACTTTCGGCTTTGTAAGAAGTGAACATATAAACCTTTATTTATTCATTTATATGTTTTGAAAAGGAGAGGGGTGTAAATAATTTCTATGACCTCACAAAAAATATTATGTATCGAAACTTCTAGACTAATCAAGTCAAAGAAATCTCAATCTTCAAGGATTATGTCGCAAAACAGGAGGATTGATCGGTTTATCACAATCAACCGACAATTACCAAGAAACCAATTGAGGCCCAACAAGATCAGTCCAATTCAATAAGCCCAACAAGAACATATGATTATGCCCCTAATCCTGCTACGTGGTATGTATACTACATGCCATCCCATAAAACGTGTCACTTGCTAAAGGAGGAAGCATCACTTCCAACTTTCGCCTTGACTTCTTCCTCAACAGAGACCTTCTATTCGATCTCAGCAAGCTTCATCGCATTCACATTCGCACCAACGCTTGCTTCGGTCTTCACAGCCTCTCCCTTCTTTGGAGTCGCAGTCGGTTCGGTCTTCCGAGTCGCGCCGCACGTTGGGCTCGGCGTAGCTTCCGGAACAGCAACTTGCTCCTCTCCATCTTCCCTTCCGTTTGATATATTTTTCTCCTGCAAGATTTGAACTGTAGATGAGTTTCTGATTTCGCTGAGGCTGTGCGTGATCTTGGAGGATGAAGAAGAGGAGTATTTATCCAGGGTCTTATAAAGCCTGTCAGGCTTCTCTGACAAAATGTGCATGATGGTTTTACCACTCGAGAAAAGGCGACGTACTCTTGCAGTTTCTAAAAGGAGCAAATGAATTAGTTTCATCTTGATGAGTGCGCTGAGGGAAAACCAGTTTGATGGGTCCTATTTTAGGTTTTTTAAAACTACAAACAACGAGCAGCACATCTCAGACTTGCTCATTATCATTCGGACGTTTTACATGCCAAATGTTTTGGCCGTTGTGAAAACTCAATTCGAGAATTATATCAGCAACATTCTGAAAAAATTCAATCAACTATAATAATCAGGCAAATACTACAAAAAACTTCAAATTATGCGCACCGTGACATAAATACCTCCAAAAAAATTTATGTCACCAAAAACCCCAAATTTGCTCACTGTGTAAAAAACCTCGAACTTGTACTAGTGTGACCAATATATCCTTCGATGGAATTGAAATAATGGTGTATATGTCACATATTTATAAGTTTGGATTTTTTTGGAACAAAAAAAAAAAAGCTTTTGATATTTGTGTCATAACGGGCAAGTTTAGGGCTTTTTACGACACAATAAAAAGTTTGGAGTATTTCTCGATCGGCATATTTTGGGGGTTTTTTTTTTTATGGTATTAACCTTAATAACTAATGGTAAGTTGATTTAGATTTGAAGTAAAATTTAAAACCTTTCTCAAGAAATACTTGCTAGAATAATAAGGTAGTTATTCAAATTTATGTCATCATATAATGTGCAGCGACTAAGTTTTTATTCAGAATTCAAGTTGGGCACCATTTCACCGAAGTTGAATTGTTTTCGACTTCTTTTTCGTCCCCCCCCCCCCCCCTTTTTTTTTTTTCTAAATCAGGAGGAGTGCCAGCACTCCAGAGTCCATAGATTTGATAACCAATTCGAATTTTTAGGGCATATCTGCTTTTCTTTTAATGCTTTTTTTTTTTTTTTTTGTCATATTATTTCTCCCACTATGTGCAAGGGAAAATTATCAGTCTCAGAGAGTGATCCGTTGCCTAACTAAAAGAATAAATTTCCATTAATATGTTCTCGAGAGCTCCATTTGATAATTGATATATAAGGAAGGTGATTGAACTAATACTCTAGTCTAAACTTTAGGAAATCGTATTTATTTCTGCATCTCAAAAAATCATTTTCAAATCATTTTAGTAATTTTTTGATAAGAATATATATGTAGGATGACTTTGTTAAATTTATGACTTAGTAAATGATACATATTTCTAATATTCATATAATAGTTGATAAACTGTAAGCAGTTCGTAAGAAAGGTATATTAAAATATGGTTAACAGTAAAATAATTTTTTTTTTATAGTATTAACCCTTATAACTAATGGTAAGTCAGTAAGCAAGAGCAATGAAAGTGGTACCTCAATAGAAAATTTAGCAAATTAAAATAAAAAAAAATGTTAGCTAATAATTTATGCGGGAAAAAGTTCATAGGTCACTCAAATAAATATTGGTAATTTCATTTAATAGTCCATAAATTTAAAGCAATGGCAAAAAAAGTCAACAAAACCATGTGACAGATAAGGAAAAAAATCTGGTCTAAGATAAGAAAATTTGGTAACATGAAAAACAACTTATCGACTACTAACTCAAATAAGATTTGGTAATGCAAAATTAGCCAGTAACTTAATTGAAGAAAAGTTGGTAATAACTTTAAGGTTGCTAATTTCTAGCTTGTTGGTAAGTAAGATGAATAAAAGTTGAAAACTTCATAGAAAAGTTGGCAAATTTACGGAAAAAAAAAATATAAGTAAACATTGGGGGCAACTCAAATTAGGGTTGATAATCTAACGATAGAAAGTCAAGCAATCACACGGATAAAAGTTGATAAATTCATATAAAAGTTGATATGTATAAGGTGTTTGTAAGAAAGACAAACAAAAGTTGATAAATTTAAAAATTAAATAAACATTGATAAGTAACTCAAATAAAAGCTCATAACCTGAAAATGAGTTAGTAATTTAAATGGAAGAAAGATTGTGAGTCTTTCGAATTAAAAATGTAAATTAATATAAGAGTTCTTAACTTTAAGGCATTGCTAAGAAAGAAAAAAAAATTAATAGAATTTTTTTTGGCAATTTGCAAATAATTTCTAAGTGAAATTGATCTAAATGATTATATTGAAAGACCATCAAAAGGTTTAAGACGGAATTGACCAAATTGAAAAATTTAAAATTGGCGTGGTCGCCGTACAATAAATTTATAACTTTTTAAACAATTATCCTAAGTTATATCATACAAGTTCATTACAACAACCTAATTTCGCAACGGTACGGGTTTTTTATGGTACCGTCATATCCTACTTTTATGTGAATATAATGAATCTTGTTGGCTTTTCAATCCGTAGCCCAATTTTTAAACAAAGGGGGACCAAAGTTCACGTGTTGGGGGGCCCTATCACATTTTTTAATGCGAACGGGGGAGGTTGCATTCCGACAGCGATCACTTGCATGCTGCCGAACACCAAAAATGAAGTAGAAAAACGACCAATCGGAAAAGGAGATCGAAAGTCAACTAGGGCCAAAATGCCGGGAAAAGTGGAGTAGATAGATGATTTTATAAATAAATGACCGGCCAAAACCCTAAACTTGTGTAGTCAATGTGCTAGTTTCATTTAGATATGCCATAAATAAATTTATTTAATTGTCTTCAACTATAAGATTCCAGAGCCGTCTTCAGATGCTTTCCCAAATTCGGTAAAGGCCTTTGAAAATTCCAGAACTGATATTTATAAACCATTTTAACTTGTTTATTTTTATTTAAACATTCTTTCGATTAAAAAGATACGATGAAGGATTTTTCTGTGTTGTTTCCCTGGGGGAGGCCCTTTGTTGGATTATCTGCAATATTTATAGCCCAATCTGGTAATCATTGGCGGTCAGTTGAATACTCCTTGAAAGTTGCTTCATGTTTTCTGCTTAACCACTTTATCCATATCTTGTTGTCTTCCGACTTGTTCAACGATGCTCACATGACTTGTGTAGCAAGTATTGATCGCTCAATTGATTATGCTTGCCCTTTTAAGTACCAACCATTCCCGCCTAAATCTTGATGCCAATTCTATTTGAATTTTACGTCTTCAGTAGTATCTCTTGACCTTGACACGTGGCAATCAACTATTTATCATCGAATCACGTATCTCCACTTGAAGGCCCATCGAAATCAAGTCCAACGACTCTTGACTGGGTTAATCACAGCCTGCACGTGACAACGAGGGTGATTTTGAATGTCTATGGTTGTCTATATCCCTTGTGACCAACACGTGACAATAAGGATAATTTTGGGTGTCAACATGCACAAAATAAGGTTTTGATATCGATGGTGGATTCATGAAAGAACCAGCCCTTCAGGGCACTCTGTCGGTCTTGTCGAGAAAAAGTCTGACTTGTTAACAGGAGCCTTATTAAAGAAGTTCGGCATGTCATTCCGCCTTCCAAGTTTTGAGTTCCTCCTTCTTTTCTATCAACAGAATAAAGAATAACAGGAACTAGGAATTATTACATAAGTTCATTCTCATAGTTTTGCTAAGTTTAATCATTAAAGAAAATTTAAGCTGTTTTTCTCCTTTCCAATTAATTGGTAATAAATTACTTGAGTTTTTTTGTTTATTTTGGGCGGCAAACTATTTGAGTTTGAGAAGACTTTTTCTTTGGGGCCAATAGACATATCTCTTGCTGTGCAATTTGAACTTGCAGCCACATTCAAAAGTCAATGCCTTATATGTCCTATTTCTCCCTTATAAGTACTGCACTCCAAGCTGAGAAGAAGATATCATTTGCCCAACGAAGCTTTCTTCTTCTTCGCTTCCCTTTCGCTTCCAGGTCCTAGTCCCTCCGATCAAACAACACATATCACCAACTCTCTTCGAACACACTAACGCTACGTACCCACTCCTTGCACATTGATTATCCCTACAACATACCTTACGCATAGGTCACTCCTCACCAACCCCCACGACCAGAGCCAAAGAGAAAGCACTAGCTTAGGCTATCAAGCATCATCATCAGTAAGGAAGATGATAGGGTGGGACGACGTGTACAAGGTGGTGGTGTCGATGTTCCCGATGTACATGGCGCTCATGCTTGGCTACGGCTCCGTCAAGTGGTGGCACCTCTTCACCCATGAGCAGTGCGATGGCATCAACTGCTTCATCTTTTTGTTCATCCTCCCCCTCTTGGGGTTCAAATTCACAGCCCACATAAACCCGTATGCCATGAACTTCCGCCTCCTCGCCGCTGATGCCCTGTCCAAGCTCGCCACCCTTGCTATCCTCGGCCTTTGGGGGAGGCTCAGCAGCAGGGCGAGCTACAACTAGAGCATAACGATGTTCTCGCTGTGCACGTTGACGAACCTGCTTGTTGTCGGCGTGCCGGTGATGCAGGCCATGTACGGCCAATGGGGCGTCGACGTGGTGGTCCAGCTGTACATGGCACAGTCTCTGGTTTGGTTCCCTCTGCTTCTTCTACTTCTTGAGTTCAGAAACACGAGGATGGTGGATTCGACCACTTCTTTGTCTCCTCCTCCTCCCGAAAATAATGGTGTGGTCGTTGAAGAGAGGGACGTAGAGATGAGCGTTGTGATTACGAAGGAAGGTGGCGGTGATCATCATGAGAAGAGGAGCTACTGGTCATTCGCGAGAGTGGTGTGGATGAAGATGGCCATGAACCCTAACGTGTATGCCAATTTTCTCGGCCTCGCTTGGGCTCTCATGGCTAGCAGGTATTTTTTGTTTCAGTATGCGTATTTCTTAGGTACAACATGATTAATTTGAGCATACCGCTTTACTAGATGATTAATTTGAGTATACCACTTTATCTAGTAAAGCAGTAACAAATCGGTCTTAATACTGCTAGTATTGCTCTTTCTCTGATCATGAAGATTTGAATAATTTACACATGTATCATGCAAATGTAAATAAAATTTCATTAGTAAAACCACTTTTCGTGTTGGCCTCTGAAAGTTCATTTCAATTTCGAAGCCTTATACCCGAACTGATACAGAGCATATTAAAGGCAAAACTGAAGCCTTAACAGACCACGCGATGATAATTAATGGCGGCGTTAATGTCCAGCGAAACGTGTTCATCTTGCAAACCTGCGTACCTCGCATCTGTCATCTCTCTTTCCTCTCTTTTCACTATCCTCCCTTCTCACTTTCTCTCTCTCTCTCTCTCTCTCTCTCTCTCTCTCTCTCTCTCTGGCGTTCATTTGCGAAAGAGAATCCTCAAACGGGCGGAGAGATCTGAGGTTGGACCAGAAATGATGAAGAGACTGTGAATGGCGTGCAAAGTTTCTGAGGGGAGAGCGAGAGACAGACGGAGAAATCCCTCATTTTCTTTCTTTTCTTTCTTTATGCTTTAAAATATTCTGATACGTAGTCACCCACTGAAACTGCAAGTCCGGAATCGGTAGGGACCCAAATCAAACTTGACTCGCGCACACCAGTAAAAAATAGCATATCATTCGTCTTTGAAGTTTACATGTACCAATACCAAGATAAGAATTATGAGAATAAACGTTTGGATTGAATTTTCTAATAGCATCTCTACATTTATGTATGTATTTAAATTCTTAACATATGATAACACATTGTCGCTGTAGGTTTAAATTTACCATGCCGAGTATAATGGAAGGTTTAGTCGAGATCATATCGAAAGGGGGGACGGGCATGGCCATGTTCAACATCGGTATGTGCACACCAAGTAAAGCGATCATAAGTTTTGAAATTCATGAACGAAACAAAGGATGTTTAGCATCAGCTTTCGAACTCACTGCTTCTTCTTATATGATCTAATGAAAGTGTGTATGGCGCATGCGAATTGCAGGGATATTCATAGCAATGCAAACGAAGGTGATAGCATGCGGCATGGGGCCCATGGTCTTAGGATTGGTCTCAAGGTTTGTGGTGGGGCCTGCAATCACGGCCCTTTGCTCTCTTGCCGTGGGCTTGCATGGGCTTGCTTTACATATCGCCATCATTCAGGTTGGCTTCAGTTTGTTTTGTTTATTCATCGATAATAAACAATTCATATTTACATAATCTGTTTCATATTCAATTTTTTTAATTATCATCATTATTTTTCCTGTATAGGCGGCACTTCCACAAGCCATAGCTTGTTTCGTGTTTGCCAATGAGTACGGACTGCATGCAAACGTCCTTAGTACTGCGTGAGTTCATCATTCGGAAGTTCCATTTTTCTTATTTTAAAAGATTGCCTTGCTTTATATTGTTTCCAGGTTTATTTGTTTGGAGCTTAAGTATACGATTAACAATTGCTACTCTTGTTTAATTCTCTGCAGGGTGGTGTTCAGCACGGTGATTTCTCTTCCGCTGTTGATTGGCTATTACATTGGCTTGGAATACACTGCATAAGGGCGAATATTGTTAATTAATTACTAAATAAAGACATTATTCGCTCGTAAAATCAGTTGTATCCACCTTGTTATTCCATTCATGGTTTAATTTGTGAAAGTGTTGTACAGTAATGGAGAAATCGAAGGTCAATTGAAAAATCTAAATGAGAAATTACCATCTATTGCCATTTGCTATCTACTTAATAGGATGGCCACATGTATATCTAATTTTGAATGTTGATATGATGTTCTTAAAAGTGTTCCAATCACCTATCTTCTTCAACTTATCGTGACATGCGTCCCTTTTATTATACACTTCATCACATCAAATCAAGATCCAAAATCCTAATACAGACATTTGTCTCTCTACCAGAGTCAATATCATGCAATGGGCAATGCTTGGGCTTTGTCTTAGATCACAACTGTCCACATCGGCCTTCGTCACCCCACCACCCTCCGCCACTGAGGAGAGGGGTCGGTAGGGGAAATGATCTGTGGATATTTTGAGTGAATGAGGTGGGGTTCAAATGGACACTTGCGGTGGAGATAAAACTGTACTCCTGACATTGGAATGTCGTGCATATGTTTCAAAATAAGCCAAAGCAGAGAAGGGAGTTGTACATCCAAAATATGTTTAATTTGCTATCAGAGGGAATGGTTTTGGTGCAATTAAAGAGAGTTATATCCGCCATACGGTAGCTTTGAGGCAAGCATATCAATCATAGCAAATTCCTGAAGAAAAGAAAGGTCATAGCAAACAGATCTCTGGATAGACAGTCGCATTTGCATTCGAAACACATGAATTAGCAGAGAACGCATACACACATAATTATGCATGTTCATGCACATAAGTAGCTTTATATATTCATGGGAATGCAAGCAGTGACGTACCAGACTGTACAGACAAGCTGTTGTGCCACCATGCACCTCTCCAGTTGTCCTGCGCACTCGAATCATCTCACCTTCTTGAATCTAAACCCTGTAGCTGATTTGGTTGAAGAGGTAAAGCACCTATCTATTCATGACAAGAGCACTAAGTACGAGGACTCCCATTTCTTGAGACATGCAGATTCTATAGCTATAATTTTCTCTTAGTGATCAATTGCCTTTTCAATCAGCAAGCTAGATTTTTGTAGTTTATTTGCTGGCTAGGATGGATCATGGATGTTTATCCTGCTAGGAGTAATCAAAGGTCTATACGTTTCTTTGCAATGTAGATTAGATTGAAATGTCTTAGGTAAATAGATTTGGCCGAAGTTAATTAGCAAATAAAGGAGAAACAGAGCTGAAACTTGTTGAAGTAGTTTGTTATCATGAAAGAAGTGTCTTTTGATTAAGAGAAAATGTGATTGTTGGTTAAGAGAAGACGTGAATATTGATTATGAAAAGAGGCGACTATTGATCTTAGAAGGAGGTTATCGGTATTTATGAAAGAGAGCTATTCTTGACATGAAAAGTGATGATGGTTGGAGATAATGTACCTATTTCCAAGAGATGTGTTGATTGGCTGTCTGTGAATAAAGACTTATAATAACCACAATTGTTAAAAAAATGCTTCTTCTTCAGAATTCTCTTTTTTTCTCTTTTCATACATAGAACTTTAACACATTTAAGGTGAAGTTCCAAGAGAGAAAATTGAGTAATTGTTGAATTTGTTTCTCTGCAGCTTTGGTGTATATCTAGAGATATATTTGTTTAAAACCCGACAGTATCAATAGTTGGGGTAAATAATACCTTAAGGACGGTGATCATCATCACGCCCCAAAGCATTAATGATATGTTACTACTTCTCTATCTTCATTAGCAATCAAATTTCCTCAACAATCTTAAGGTATTATTGTCATGGAGATGGAGACATCAACTGCATTAAGTGCTCTCAATCTTGACAAGTTGCGAATGGATCCTTATGATGGAACTAATTTCATCCATTAGAAGGACAATATGATTCTTCTTCTATCTAAATTTTATGTCTTCTATATCCTAGATCCAACTTGTTTGCTGTCCCTAATCCAAAGGATGATGACTCTGATGAAATCAAAGCTGCAAGGAAAAGGTGTGAGGATAATGAAAGGAAGTGCTGGTGAGGGATTCCTAGTACTCTGTCGAATCATCTATATCAAATGTTTCAATCTTGCACAAATACTAGTTGTTGACACCTAATTTTAGCAAGCCTAGGGAAATAAGGAAAATAAAAATTGCATTTTGAACAAATAAAAGGAAAAAATGAAAGAAAATGGAAGCCAAACCCAAAATCGGTGAGGATATTGATCAGATTGATAAATCAAAGGAAAAGTATCAAGAAAGTATACTCATCAGGTGAGCTGTTTGCAAAAATCAAAACGAACTTGGATGCGTTTCTGGTAATGTGAGTGAAAAATTGAAATGTTAATTTGCGATGGCAAATCGGAGCTGAAATTCTATAATTCCCGCAATCAAGGAAGCACAACTTTCTAAAGATCAATAGAGGTTTTCACTATAAAAGGGCTACAGTTCGTGAGAAAAAAAGAAGGGAAAAATTCAGAGCGAATTCGAAGAAGAGGGAGGCTTTTCTCTTCCTATCACTTCGTAGGGGGTTCTATTTCGTTTTTATGGGAAGAGTTCTTTTTGTTTTTCTTGGGCCAAAATCACCATCTTAAAGCATCGAGCAATACACGTGAGGAGTACGCGAGAAAGGAGAGATCTATGGGAGGAATCTTGGCTGACCCTCCTACGGCCGAGCCGCTTAATTGGTGGTGCCGCCCTTTGGCTGTTCTGTGACCTAGATGCCGTCCACTTCTACTTCCCGTCATCGCCCGCTGCACCAACAACGATCAGCCTTGCCGCGATCCCTCCCGACCACAAAATAAAGTCTCAGCCTTGTCGATTCCTCACCATTGACGAGCAGTTTCTGTCCCTGTTCCGCCGTTGCTGTGTCAAGCCAATTCGACTGAATCATCTTTGCCCCTGCTGTCCTGAGACCCCATGACGATTTTGCTGTCCAGCCGAGGCACAATATTTGGCGAGACCACCCGCCAAGGAGCCTCCTGCGCCGACGATGACAATTGAAAGCCCACAACAAACAGATTTTGCTGGCTCTCACAACAATTTAATCGAAACTGAGAGGAGACGGCCACACTGAGGGAGAGAGAAATCGCGAGTGGGTCATCTCTTTGAGCTTCACAAACGCAGGTAGTGGAGAAGTAATAATGAGAAGAGGAAGAGAGATTGTGGAATTTGTCTCTTCTTGTTGTGTGAAAGCTGGAAAGTTGACTGAGTTCCGAAAGAGAGACCACGTGGAATTGAAGCAAGAGAAGATCGTGACTTTGCGGTTCAGTCAAGGAGTCCCACCGAGCGACACTCATCACGGCCAAGCCATCCTGGGCCATGAATTCATGGATCACCGAACCACACCAGCTGCGGATTCTTTGTTTTTGCAGGTTCCCTTGGCATTCCTCGTGGCCTCGTCGTGTACCACCATCCTCGGCCACGAACTCACCACTGCAGCCTTACCTTCGTGAATGGCGATATCTCACCATCGGCAATGTCGGCAAGGAGTCTAGCCATGCGTGCCGGATACCACAGTCCCATCACCCCTTGGTGGACCACCATAGCAGCTCCCTATTGAGCCTCGCTGCCACCGCCAACACCCCCGTCGCCACTTGCCACCGTGCCGGAGCCCCTCCCTCAGCCGACGCCGTGTCCACACCACTGCGTGACCAGCAGCCCAGACCACATCCGATCCCCACGTCGCGCGTCGCTGTCCTTCCTACATTCCCCGTTTAGGTAGTTTTTTTTTTCTTTCATTTTACTTTATTTTATTCATTCCTTTATTTTTCAAGTTTTGTTATTATTAAGTTGGAATATGGTTTGTCAATATTAATATTTGTGCATTTTGTAGGCATTATCCGCTAGGATTTTCTCCAGAATTAATATAATTATTAATTTAATCCGAGAGACATCGGATTATTTTTTTAATTATACTAATTTTTGGGCTTTTTGGTAGAATTTTAATTGTTAAATCATTATAATTATTAATTTGATCCGTAAGACTTTGGATCAGATTTTTAATTATTTTGATATCTTTGTTGTGATAATTAGGGTTAGGATAATCGTTAATTTGACCTGTGAGATAACAGGTTATTTTTTCAATTATTTTAATCATTTATTTTGTTGATAGCTTAGATTTAATATTTATTTAATAATTACTTATCTTTAAAAAAAACAAAAAAAAATCAGAAAATCAAAAAATCAAAATTCTACATGAGCATATAGGTTTAGTAAATCAGACATGTAGGTTTAGTAAATTAGAATTTTCTTAGAATTACATTTTTAGGGTTACAATTTTAGAAATAAGTTAGGGTTGGACCTAAATTAATTTTTTAGATAATGTTCGCACATTTTAGTTATCTCATTTTTAAAAAAAAAAAAAAGTTTTCTAAGATAGGATAGGGTTTAAGTCAAATTAATCCCTAGAATAAATTAGAAAATGATCCCTTTTTAGATAGTTTAATTAGGGTTTTTATTAATTCTGAATTTCAATAGAAAAATACAAAAATACTAGGTGCATGTTAACTAGTTTGCATAATAGGCCCATTTAATTAGAGTTTGCATATTAATAAGATTAAGTCATTTAGTTAAAAAATGCATTTTTATAAAGGAATTCTAATTTTCAAGAAAACCCAAAAAAATTGTTTGCTTTGTGTGATGCAATTATTTATTGAATATTTGAGCATCTGTATGATCACCCCATTGCATGATAGTAATTTAGGTTAAAATAAATCAGCTGCTTACAAAAAACATTTTTGAAAATTAAAAAGAAATGGTACCGAAAGGGCATTAGAGCAATCTAGTGTAACCAAGTCCCCGTACCCTTAGTTTCTAGTTCGTAGGAGTAAAATAATTCTCCCATTATTTTATTTAGGTGTCTAATTGACCTACTGTAAACCGATTAGTGGCGACTCTTAGTTAATAATCTTTTGCATGTTAAATATTTGAACCCTAAGTCGCGAATTGGTATGGACTTGGGAGAGCCCGAGCTAAGTTTAAAGACTTAGTAGTCCATTAACCTAGTTTTAGGTGGTGCACCCGAAAAACAGGTTGCGACACTAGTGACATTTGTAATGCATTGGAGGCCAAAATACAATGCTAGGTATGAATAGAATTACTATAAAATATTTTGAATTTGCCATGATTAATGGAAAATCTGTCTCTAAGCAAGTGGATGGACATAATGATTACCTTAAACCTTATGATTGAAGTTTATGAGCCTCTTCAAGTTGTTGCAATTATCTCAAAATTGCCTTAAACTTGGAATGAATATCAAAATAAGCTTCTTCACATGATTGAGAACTTGATTGTGGATAATGTGATAAAACGCATTCGAATTGAAAAAGGTTCTTAGGATCGTGAGGCTAATTATGTGAAATAAGCTATGATTTGGTGTATTATCGTATGGATTTAAGCATAATAATACTTAGAAGTGCTTTTACTCAAAATTTACGAAAGAGTATGGAGGTAGATGATAAGCTGATTATTGATACAAATATGCATGGTATAGATGAAACTAAAAATTATCTATCTTCTTAGTTTAAAATGAAAGATTTGAAAGAAGTATATATAATTTTAGGTATCAAAGTGATTAAATATAGTGGAGGTTATACTTTAAGTCAAGGGCACTATAAGGAAAAAATAATTCAAAGATATCATCATTTGGGAATTAAAGAGTCAAATGAACTATATGATATATCAATAAAATTGATAGTAAATACTGGGCAACCTTTAGCACAATTAAAATACGCTACTGCAATTGGAAGTTTAATGTACACTATGCATTACACTAAACCATATTTAACCTTTATTGTGTGTAAATTATCCAGATTTAGTAGTAATCCTAGTACTATGCATTGGAAGACTATAAATAAAAGAAAATAATATGATCAATTCTATGGAAAACAGCCAAGAATACTAGAAGGATTTTCAAATGCTATTTCGAACTAACATAATTGATAACAAGTTGACATTTGAATGAGTTTTTAAAACTTGCTAAGGGTGCAGCTCTTGGGTATCAAAGAAGCAAACATGTATAACTCATTCAATGAAGGAATATGACTTTCTATCACTATGGAGATTGGTAAAGAGAGTGAACAGCTACAAAATTTGTTATTGAACAAAGAGTTGTAGCCACAATCAATGGTAGCCATATTTTTACATTGTGATAGTGAGACAATTATGTCTAAGGCATACAATAAGATATACAATGGAAAATTTAGATATATTAGTTCGCGCCATAAGTACGTTCGACAATTAATTACTGATGGAATTATTTTTAGTAATTATGTTAGGACAAATGATAACTTGGTTGATCTATTCACTAGAGGACTCTCGAGAGGTTTAATAAGCAGCCAAGGGAATGGGTCTTAGACCAATTGATAATAGTAAAGCACAGTGGAAACCCAAGTTCATAATTTCTAACAAAATTATTAACGTTAAATGGGTAACAACAAGTTATTGTAAATTGACTGTGATTGAGTACTAGGGCACAAGGTTAGTATTCATGAAATGTTAGAAGGATAAGTGTAAGAAAACACTTTCAATGAAATTCAAGGTTTTAGCAAGGCAATGCTAAGGTAATAAATTTAGAAACTTCACCTATATGAATATAAAAAGTGGTGCCGCTTCTAATAAAACTTGGATGAACTTTTGTAAATGTTCATGAATGTAAGAGGGAGCGCAAGTCCATAAAAGTGCTTAGGCATAGGAAATTTCTAACCGAATGTGTATAAATTCATACATGTGATAATTTGATTAATAAGTTGAATCACGGTTCAAAATTTTATCTACTGCTGATTTCATTAACAGAATTATTTACACTAATTGAAAGTTAAAATCTTAATAGATACCTTATTATATGTATGAATTTATGTAAATTAGTGTAGATAACAAACTAAATAGGGGATTGTCGAAATAGTTTGTTATCATAAAAGAGGTGTCTCCCAACTAAGAAAAGACATGACTCTTTATTAAAAGAAGACGTGACTCTTAGTTATGAAAAGAGTTACTCTTGATCCTAAAATAAGGTTGTCAGTAGTTTTGAAATGATGTTATTCTTGACATGAAAAGTGGTGATGGTTAAGGATAAGGGACCTATTCCCAAGAGACGTATTGATTGGTTATCTGTGAATAGAGACCAATTCACATATTATTTATAAAAACCACAACTATTTAAAAATGCTTCTTCTTTAGAAAACTCTCTTATTCTTTTTTTATACATGCAACTTTAACACAATTTAAGATGAAGCTCCAAGAGAGAAAATTTAGTAATTATTGAACTCGTGTATTTGTGGTTTTGGTGTGTATCGTAGAGGTATATTTGTTTACAACCTAGTAGCAACAATAATGGAGACAAATAATATCTTAAGGATAGTGATTGTCATCACGTATTAAAGTATCAAAAATCTACTACTACTTCTTTATCTTCATTAGCAATCAAATTTCCCCAGCAATCTTGAAGTATTATTATCATGGAGATGGAGATATCGACTATACCAAGTACTCTTAATCTTGACATATTACGAATGGATCCTTATGATAGAACTAATTTCATCCATTGGAAGGACAATATGAAATCAAAGGATAATGACTGATGAAATCCAAACTACGAGGGAAATGTGTGAGGATAATAAAAGGACATGCTGATGAAGGATTCCCATTACTTTGTCAGAACTTAACGACGGAAAGATTTAATCACAAGAGAGAAGGCAAAATTTAGGTATAGTTGAAGTACCTTGGTACATGGCACTTGACTTGGGAAGGTGTAGTTATCAAGTAGACTTGGAGAAACAACAATATAAGTGAGAACACGCTTCTTTGATTGAACACATATGAGGATGAACTAATGCTGCTTCACAACAAGGTCTAACAACAGTGTGACCTCATTAATTCTAAATCAAGATAAACCCACTTCAGGAATGTCTCAAGGAGAGTATGGCACAGGCCCTTTAAGGAACCCAAGATTGGTATTGATGAAAACGGATTCCTAAAACGAACAAATACTCAAACAAATTAATACAAAAAAACAAACGCAAAAATGGATTCGAGGATACATGTGACACCAATCGAAAGAGACATTAAGAAGACAAACGTACCTTATTCGCCACTGATTAAATACTTGTTGCGGTCTTAGAGGGAGCAATTGAAGTCTTGGAGTTCCATTCTTGAGAGAGAAAACACTGTTGTCAAGAAGAAGAAGAAGAATGTATGTACTATTTCATACATATCAATGTTCCCCTTCTTTTTTCTTATTTATATAGCAGTTATTTCAGTTAAAAAATAACTGCTCTTTCTCTTATAGGCCATTCCCTTATGGGCTGGGTTTAGCCCAACATAGGCGAATGGGCCTACCTTGGCCCATCTTGTTTTATCAAAAAAAAAAAAAACTTTATCTACCACTCACACATGGTGAGGCGAACATAATTCTTTTTTCTCCTCTTTGCAACGTTCATATAAGTAAATAATCCATGCGACCAGCATATTTTTAGAGCTTGTTGCCATGCATTTGTTAGGAATATATAGTAGCTTAAAATGGGCATTATGTTTTCGAGTAAATGTAGTAGCTGTACCTTAGATCGATTGATCACAATTATATCTCTCTGATATATTTTTAATTATGATATTGTATTCACAATTATGATTACTCCAAAACAATCATAACTGGTCGATTAGTGAATACAAAACTAGAATATGATATCCCAAGTTCGATCTTCTTCTTTCCTTGAAACTCTCAATTTCAGTTTAACTCACTTTTCTAAAAATGTCCCATTAAATCGAATTTATGATCATTGACAACATTCTAAGATAACAAACATCGAATAGAAATCTTGAGAATAAGTAAGGGTTATGAGAGTACTTAATTGAGAAACTCTTTTCTTCAAGAGTCTCACATCGTATAAAACCAAAACTTTTGCCACTCTTATTGGTCGTCTTATGCATACGTAGCATGAAATACATATTACAGTATTAACTCATTTCCCATAAAGTGTATGTCTTCAATTTCAATATAGTACATATGATAGTTCAGACATATCTAATGTCTAGCTTGAATTCACGCATCACTCTTTCAAAGAATCTATCATAACTCACATCTGGCATAAAAAAAGAGAAAGTAAAATATGTGAGTTATTTTACTTTTGGACGTAGTGAATATTATATCCCCATCTTAATACCCAGTTAATACAATATCTAAATTTTAAGCTTGAGCTCTTGATTATCACCTAAATAATAAGCCTAAAAATTATCTCATCTTTATTATCACATATTAAATAAAGGCGATTATTTGTGTAAGTAGGCTAATATTTTATTTATCTGACATATCTTCTCAATTTTATAATGCACTAAGCATTAATATGTATAAATGTCAAACAAAAATTCACATGCTTTAATAATGAAAGACAACTTCATTAATATGAACATTTAGGGAAATTATAATATTCAGTACATTAGCCTCCACACGATCCTAGATACTTAAAATGATCACAAAAAATATCTCTAGGTATTGACTTTATATCATTCTATGCGTAGATATGTACTGTAAGTTTCATTTTTTCGTGCAACCATATTCTTGACAAAGTTGTATTTGACATCTATATATTTGGTCTTGCTATGATATTTCGAATCCTTGGTGTACGCTATCGTTGCTTGACTATTACAGTTAACCAACAATGAATTTGCAACATCTTTAGCAACATCTAAATGATCCAAAAATCTCTTGAGCCAAACAACCACTTGTACAGCTACTGATAATCTCAGAAACTCAACTTCCATCGTAGACAAAGTTTTGCACATTTGTTTCTTACTGTTCCAAGATATAGCACCATTATTTTAAAAAAGAATAAGTTTGGAGGTAGATTTCCTTTCATCTAAATCTCCTCCCCAATCAGCGTTTAAGTAGTCTTCCAACCGTAAATCATTTCTTTGATAACTCAGCAAATAATCAGCAGTTTTCTTCAGATACCTCAGTATTCTTTTAACAGTTGTTCAATGTATTTGACTTGGATTGGATTGGTACCTACTTACCATTCCAACTACAAAATATATGTTAGTCTTATACATATCATAGCATAAGTCAAGCTTCCAACAACATTAGCATAAGGAACACATTGCATTTGTTCATTCTCTTATAGAGTATTTGGACACAGTTTATGATTCAATCTTTCACCTTTTGCAATAGGAGTATCTATGAGTCTACAATATTGTATACAAAATTGTTTAAGAGCTTTGTTTATATACATTTATTGCAAAAGAGACAATAATATCTTCGAATGATCTCTTGAAATCTTAACTCCAAGAATATATGTAGCCTCATCGATGTCTTTTATCTAAAAGTTCGAAGATAACCAATTCTTAATAGTATTAACAAACTCCATGTTGTTTCCGGCAATTAGTATATCATCAACATATAATAATATGATCGCAAATTGATCTTTGGATCTTTTGATGTATACGCAATAATCCTCATCAATTATTGCAAAACCATATGCCTTTGTGACATTATGAAAACATATATACCATTATCTAGATGACTGCTTAAGGCCTTATATTGATATTAAAAGTTGACATACATTTTGCTCTTGATCTTTTAAAAATGAAATCAATGGGTTATTCCATATGAATTTCTTTTTTTAATTTTCCATTGAGAAAAGCAGTATTTACATTCATTTGATGTGGTTTAAGATCCACATTAGCCACTATTGCTAGAATAAGGCAAATTGAGGTAAGTCTTACTACAGGATAAAAAGTTTCCTTATAATCAATTCATTTATGTTGATTATACCAATTTGCCATAAGGCGAGCCTTATATTTCTCATTGAGCAATCAGTTTTATGCTTTATTTTGAGAACCCACTTGTTCCCAATAGCTTTACTCCATTTTGGAAGATCAATCAGTTCACAAATATGGTTTGACTTCATTGACTCAATTTCATCTTCCATTGCACGCATCCAATTTTTTATTAGGGCAATTTAAAACCTTTTTATATTCCTTTGCTCATCTTCATCTTATGGAGTGATTTTGAAAGTTTCTTCTTTAATGTTAAAACGTCGATGGATAATACTTTTACGAATTGTTCATTGTATAAGAGATGTACACTTTGCATATTATTCTCCATTGCGCTTTCACTCGGATTAGATAATGATGATATTGTCTCATCAGGTGGTTGTAATTGAGATTAAGTCGAATTTAATTCCTCACTTCTCACATTGCTCCTACTTAGATGAACTCCATCAAGTTCATTTTCTTGATCCAATATTTCAAATAGGGAGAAGTCCTCTCCTATATAGCCTTTCTTAGGAGATTCATTTTCTAAAAATATGACATCTTGTGATTCAAATTTAGTTGTACTCTCACTTTCTTACTCACCTATGAACACATACCCTTTCGAGTGTTTTGAGTATCTTATAAAAATAATCTTCTTACCTGTGAGACCCAATTTTCTATACTTGTGAGAGGGTTCGTGAATATAGGCACCACAATCTCTCAGTTTAAGAAAACTTAAGTTGGGTTTTCTACCTGTTCATAACTCATATGGAGTAGAAATAATTAATTTGGAATGCACACGGTTAAGTTTATAGACATCAATTAACAAAGCATCACCCAAAAAGGGGATAGGTAAGTTAGTATGCATCATCATGAATCTAATCATTTTTAGTAGGATTCTGTCTCTCATTTCCACAACACCATTTTGTTAAGGAATATAGGGAATAAACAAATGTCTTTATATTTTTTCATCACATCAATTTCCGAATTCATTAGATAAATATTCTTGACCTTGATCAAATCTTAATACTTTTATTTTATTTTCTAGTTGATTTTTACCAAGCTCATAAGCTTCTTGAAACAACTTAATACTTCAGATTTATAAGAAATCAAATAGAGATGTCCAAATTGAGTATAATCTTGCTCTCGCATTTATTGGACCACAGATGTTAGAATGGATTAATTGCAAAGAAATTCAGCTCTTATTAGGGGTGTGTAACAAGAACCGCCTGGACTTGACTAGATCAGATCTGATCGATTGGTTTTAGGTGGTTTCTAGAGAGGCCGATCCGATTCTCAGTTTTCATTTGGAACTGGTGGCTAGTCGATCCAGTTTCTGATTCCAAGGTGGGAATCGGATCGACTGGATCAATTGGATTGGACCGGTTGATTATATACAAATACATATTTTAAAATTTCTTAAGAACTGGTTCAATTCAACTAGAAAATTTGTGCATATACTAAGTGGCGTCAAGTATCTTATGAAATTCGTAGTAAAATTTTGTCAAATAAAAGTTTTGTCAAGTGAAAATTTTCTCAAAGATAATGGAAAAAAAATTAGTTCTCTACTTAAGTTAGTAATGATTAGAAGCAAAAAGAAAATCACATTCTTAGTTTGTTTTCCCGAATCATCATTTCTCAATTGACAAATCCACGATGACGTGCACATCATTATATAATTTTCTTTCCCTCATTTCCCGTTAAATCCTTAAATTTTTCAAGAAATTACTGGTTCCACTGGATTAGATCATATCAGACTAGACTAGTCGATTGTTCAGTTCCTGGTTCCAGGACTAATCGTTCCGGTTCCTGGTCTTAGAATTTGAGAGCTAGTCCTCTTGGTCCGGTTCCCGATTCCACCTTAGAACTGGACCAGGCACCGATCAGTCCTGGATCTTGTACCTTTTCCAAGTGGTTTGCTTATAACCTACTAAGCAATGCTCGCATATGAGTAAATCAACTTTTTCGATATTGTCCAACAAGCCCTCTTTGACTAGTCTATTCATTCATTGTTAGCCAATATGATCAATTTAGGATGCCATACATTCATATCATTATGATATGAATTAGAAGACATGAAAAGGAAATAACAAACATTGATATTGCTATAATCGATATCTGACATAGTAAAACCATTTAGAAAATAATCACAACCATAGTAATTTGTAATTAAATACAAATTCACACTATTATTATGGAAGTTTAAACTGAAATCAAGTTTAACCAATATTAACACAGACACTAAATTTCGAAAAATCTTCGAAGCATATAGTACATCATGTAGGAATAAAGTGCGTCCACCACGCATAACTAATTAGCCAGTGCCAATCCCTTTAACTTTAGCTATGAAGTTATTCCATATATAGATCCATTTAATTCCAATCGGAACTCGTAAGAACTTCACAAAGGTCTTCTATCTTTTGCTACATGGTTTGTTGTTCCCAGTTCAACAATCCACAAAAGATTTGATTTGGTTAAAAATATCGAACTTAATACATAAGCCAAGCTTTCAAGAATGAAAGAGGTGTTTACCTTTTTGGGCTCGTCACAGTAGCGAGTCTGGTGACCTTTCTTGACATAGTTGTAACATTTCACTCTTGATATTCTCTTCACTCGAGGATGCTTTCTTCTCTCATGTTGGTCAACTCACAATTTCTTCCCTAAAGAGCTCGCTTCCTTACCTTTTCACCTTCTAAACGACTTAGGACGCTTGCGCTTGAAACTCGAAGCCCCTTGTGAGCTAGAACCAGCATAAGAAATATCAGTTTTCAGCTTAGCTGTCCGAAGGTGGTCATTTTCTAGTTCAAGGTTTTGAAGGTTTTGATGTTCTCATTGTAGGTTAGGTGCACCTTCATATGTTCCCAACTTTGTGGGAATGAATGAATCACTACTTGCACTTGCTGCTCGTCAGTTAGAAGGTGGCCAATATCTTTAAGCTCATTGATCATGTTTGACATCTTTCTCACGTGTTGTTTCATGGTCTGACTATAAGGCTTCTTATACGAGTCAAAACTTATAGTGAGCTGTCTCAACTTGGTTATTGATGCATGATCAAATCTCACTGCTAATGCTTCCCACATTTCTTTGACATTCTCAAAACGCTTGAACTCTTGCATGACATCATTTTCCATGCTACTTAGCAACGTGATGCGAAAAAGCAAGTTCTTTCTTTTTCATGCAACAAATGCATTCTTATTTCTTTTGTGTTGTGTAGTGTTTCCATCTTTAGACTTTTCCATAACCAGGTTTAGAGCTTCTAATGCTTCTTACTTTTCTAGCATATATTAGATTTTCATATGTCATATTTCATAATTATCAACATTCAGTTTCTTTCTTTTATTTAACTCAGCGACTATGCTTTCAGTTACTGAAGCCATTGGAATTGAATATATTAGACACACATGCATAAATTATTAATGCTTATCATTTATGCATCTACTTTGCGTAAACTAATCATATTAATGAATGATTTCAAATAAAATTTCGGAATTAATTTGTCACTATTGTTTCTAATCATCATCTAAAATCCTAAATTAAAATCATTATTAATATAAGGGATAAGTGTTCCCGAAGTCCTAAAACTTGTCACGAAAATGCATTTAAGTCCTAAAACTTGCAAAAAGTGCATTTAAGTCCTAAAACTTGTCAAATTGTTTCAAACGAGTCCTAAAGTCGACGCCGTTAGCCTTTTCCGTTAAAAATGCTGACGTGGCATTTTAAATAATTTTTTTATTTTCCACGTGGATTTTTTAATTATTTTTTATTCATTTTTAAAAAAAAATTATATTTAATAAATTAAAAATTTTAGATTTATTCATTTTATCTTATTTTCACTAAAAACTAAAAAAAAAAGTTCAAAATTTTATTTTTTAAAAACAAAGAAGCGGCTGATTTTCTTTTTTTTTTAACAATTTGTAAAAATAAAATTTTTAACTTTTCTTTTTATTTTTTTGTGAAAATAAGATAAGAATAAATTTAATTTTTTAGTTTTTAAATTTAACTTTTTTTTATAAAAATATGAATAAAAAATAATTAAAAAAATACACGTGGAAATTAAAAAATTATTTAAAATGACACGTCAGCATTTTTAACGGAAAAGGCTAACCGCGTCGACTTTAGGACTCGTTTGAAATAATTTGACAAGTTTTATGACTTAAATGCACTTTTTGTAAGTTTTAGGACTGAAATGCATTTTCGTGACAAGTTTTAGGACTTCTGGAACACTTATCCCTTAATATAATCTTCTATACAAAATAAGTCCTTTGAAACTACTAAAACTTCTTTGAACTACCCACAAGAATTAACAATAACAAAAGCAATTGATATTGAAAATCCATTAATGAAAAAAAAAAACATTTTTACATAATGTAACTAATATATCAGAAGCTACAACAACATAAATAGGGAAGAAACTATTTACATAAGATATCCATAAAACATCCTAAATAAACACTAATTCAACTAATGCCAAGTTAACCAATAAACAGGGAGAGACTTGTCTAATTTTTTAGTAAATTCATCTGAGAATTTTCAAGGCACATTGGGCAATCACGAAAAAACAGACGAAAATTCCTTAGGGTTTCTCCATCGCACATTTATTCTCCATTGGGTTCAACCTGTTCCTAGGGTCGAAGTCTTTGTGACTTCAATCCTATAGTATTTCTTCAAAAAGGCCACTACAAGCTTTATGTAATCCGAAATCACGTATGGAATGTAATCCGAAATCACGTTGACATTCCATACGTGATTCAACACTACTTGCTACTCAAATGGAAGAGTGAATTAGGGACCGCACCATATCATTCTAGATGACTCTTTGTATCATCTTATTGACCTCGAGCACATGTTCAATTATATCATCACTTTTCCATTGATAATCGACCAACTCAACTATTGTCCTCGCAAGTCTCGCCTTTTGTTGTTCTGACAATGTGCAAATAGGTGTACGCATATGATGGGGAAGCATTGTTCCTACAACAAATGTAGAACAAAATAGATTACATATAATCCATTGTAAATATAATTGAAAAACACATTTTTTTCTTTTTCGGGTCAATGGTCAACGATCAACGTCGGTCAACAGGTCAGTCCCACCAGGTAGGGTCAGACCAATTAACCCAATGGCTAGACGTCATGATGTTAGCCGCACATGCCTCGCACCGCACGTGGGCAACCACTTGCTGACGTCACGATGACGTCAACCATGCTTGTGGAGCACGTGTGTGGGCAACCGCTCGTGCGCACGTGTGGTGCATGCGCTTGCAGTTGCCACACGTGCGTATGGTGCACATGCCTGTAGGCTTCCTCATGCATGGCTCCCACATGTTGACGAGCCCAGTCCCTTTCGACAACGCATGGTGGCGTGTCCAGCCACCTCCAATAGCATGCCGCTACTTGTTTTTCTCATCTCAACGAGAACTATGACCCTGCACTTTCAAAAACAAATTTTTATGTATGGAAAATCTAAAAGAGGGGGCGAACAATGCGTCAGGTCTCCAAGTTTCCGCCTTCAAACGTTCGTCAGCAACAATTCTCAAATTCTGGCCAAAAAACCAATTATAAACTACAACAATGATTGGGAAACAACAAAACTTCTCTCTGATACCAATGATGGAAACAGATTCCTAAAACGAATAGATACTTGAACAAAGAAATACCAAAAACAAATGCAGAAACAGGCCCGAGGATACATATAACACTGATTGAAAGGGACATCGCGAAGACAAATGTACATTATTTGCCACAGATTAAATATTTATTACAGTCTCAGTGGGATCGATCGAAGTCTTGGAGTTCCATTCTTAAAGAGAGAAAACATTGTTGTCAAAAAGAGGAAGAACGTACATACTGTTTCACACATATCAACATTGCTCTTTTTTTTTCTTATTTATACAATAATTATTTTTACTTAAAAAATAACTGCTCAGGTATGTTTAATCTATTGATATGGAAAAATTACTGACAATATGAATGATGATTCGTTGAAGTCCGAAGATGAATCTCGAGCTCATTCAACTCTATGTTTGCCCCATCTCTTCCTCAAAGACGTTGCGGAAATGAGCGATGTTGTTTGCAAACCAGCATGACCATGTACTTATTTTGTGGAAACTTGCGAATCTGTCTTCAGGTATGAATAGTCAGTTACTACATAAGAATAAGTATGCAAAGACTGTTCAAAATGAATTATCAAAAAAACAAATATGGGAATAAGTGTGTTCCCACATGAAGAGTGCAAGTGAATGCCTCAGGACCAGTTAGCTGCAGTTGCAGCCATAGCGTGGGCAAGAATTAGGAAAGGATGGCTCTGAATCTTGCATCCGTTGCATCCAATGAACTGCTCTTTTCTTTTTTTTCCTGTCTCCTTTCATTGATCCGACATTCTACGGCACATGATGATCGAAATCCTCCGCCATTATTTATACCGCATTCGCGGATCCTTACGACTGCTAGCAAAGATTTGTATATATAGCCTTTAGATATAACAACTAAATACTCGAGTTTGATATTGTTCGGACCTATGAGTATTCTGGTGACACTTGGCATCTGGTGACTTTTATACCATGATGTTCCAGACATACGAAATCAAAGAAAAACCAGGAAAATGATATGCTCTCAGTAAGCTTCAATCTTACTTACCTCTCTCTCTCTCTCTCTCTCTCTCATTCTCTCTCTCTCTCTCTCTGTGTCTGTGGTGGCTGCATCTTTAGGCCTACAAGGTGCAGCTGTTGACAGTGGATAGTAAGTTTTCGCTCGGATGGTTTGAGTTTCGACCTCGGGTTGGAAATTTAACGGGGAGTGCATGAGTAAATTGCGCAAGATCTCATTGCATTTGTTGCTGTTTCATCGAACTTCTAATTTTTTTGATAACATTGTCACATTTGCTAGTTAGACTAGGACCATATCGCCTAGTCATTACTTGATCGCCATACTAGGCATTAAGTGCGAATTGTACGGTCAGCATGCCTCAGTGTACAAATAAGTACACAATAACTTTAGCCAAACTTTTGCTCTCCTTAAATTTGCAATACGAAAGCCCTTTTCCCAATGTTCCCGAAAATTCTTGCTCCCGTTAGATTATTTGTATTTATATCATTACGATCTCAGTTTATGGAATTGGATGATGTCTTCGCATGAATCGAAACTCAAAATTTTCTCCAATTCTCATTTATTGAAATCAAATAACAGTTATTTACTTGAAAAGTCAATTGAAATTTTCAAGCTTTAAATAATTTGTTACGAAAATATTTTATTTTTTCCCTTTTCCAAATCTAATGTGCTCCAAACGTGTAAGGCATCTCTTGAGTCACCACCTCAAAGGCTGGGGATTCTTGCCCCCTTCTCCCCTTTTTTAATTTTCCTCTCTTTGGACGAAATTAACTTCTTTTTTTACAAAAGAATATATAACATAAATAAAGTCAAAGAAAAAAGAAATATAAATATAAATTTTATATTTATTTTGAAAAAATATTGGTAGGCAAAAAAAAAAGGAAAATTTTCAAATAAGGGCTAGAAATAGATTTTGTTTCAAAGAAGAGTTTGAAGTGGCCAAATTATTTCAAATAAGGGCCTTTGGCCGGCCAGTGGCTATTCCAATCATCCGAGAAATGGTATTTCAGTAAAAAAAAAAGTAATCATACTTTTTAAAATTTTTATTTTTTTCTTCTTTTTCTTTTCCTTTTTTTTTCTCTTTTTTTTTTCCTCTTTCCTCCCTCGTCCATCGATGGTGATGGCTGGTGGAGGTCACTCGCTAGCGTTCGGCGAGGTCGAGGGTGAGGGTGAAAGCCAGAGCGACTCTCGTGTGACGCCGGCGAGGGCGACCCTTGCCTGAGTTCGTGAGCTCCGCCATAGTTAGCAGAGGAAAGAGGAAGGCAAAAAAAAAAAGGAAAGAAAATAAATAAACATAAAAAATCTAAAAGTAGGAGATGAAAATGCCCTTCACTTTTTTCAGAAATATGGAAAAGGAATCTACTCTTCTTTTGGTACATGGAAAACTACTGCAAAATCTTCCGTAGGGAAATACGCAAACATGTTACTCTCATAATGTAGTTACAATTGCCAAATGCGATCTTTCTGCATTGATATTTTGTAGGAAGAAAAATATACATCGCTTCGGAAAAATACACAGACTGTGCAAAATGAATATTTTACATTTTAAAAGTTACTTTTAGAAACACAAACTACGATTTTAAAATGCATATTTTTTTGGACAAAACAAGGGGCTCACGCTATTTCCACCCCTTTATAACTCTTGAAATCTTAATTTACTTTGAAATGACTATACTATCCCTTACGGATCCCACTCTTGATTTACTATTTCTTACCTTTTCTTCTTTTTCTTTTGTTTCAATTTTACTAGAGACAAAATTACCACACTCCTGACAAACAATAATTATTAAGGTTAAATATGAGGCATACTCTTGACTTAAGACTAATGCTTGCCTTCTTTTTTTTTTCTTTTTCATTTTTTCCTTTTCTTTCTCATTTAAAATAAATTTTGTTTACTTCTTCTCCGAAAAGTATTTTATTTGGTAGACAGTTAACTGATTATTGTGTGTCTGATAAAAAAAATAATCATTTTGTTAATTACTTGTATATTTATTTTTTCACTAGGAAAATATTATTAAAAAAAATAACCTAAGCACACGTGAGAGGATAACCTTTGAGTAAATTGTGTATAATTCATACATCAACCACAATATTCAATTTTTGAGTAAATTCTTGTAATAAAAAAATTCACAATCATGAGAATACTCTAGGGAAATAAAGTAAACAATTTTTAGATAAAACTAACATTTTTTTACTCCGATATATGATTAGTATTTACTTAGAATATAATAATGGAGAATAAATTTATAAGAAGACAAGCATAAACAAACGTTGAAGTGTGATGGGTGCGAAAGAAGCGGCTAAGGTGAAAAAAAGTTATTTGGAAGGGTTGTGGGTAAATTTTTCTTTTATTGAAATTGAAAACAGAAGAAGCAAAAAGGTAATAAATAATATTAAATCGAGAGTGGGATCCATAAGGGATAATGTTGTCAATTCAATGTGATAGAAGGTGTCAGAAACTAATAAATGGATGGAAAAAAATTATAAAAGTATACATAAAATTTCTTTACGCAATTTAATATAATGATAACACAGCATGCTTCTCACCCTACGCATCTTCCTAAACCTAAGATTCTACGTCTATTGTTGTGTGCACATACCATAATGCCATGCACGAGATGATGCCGGAAATTGCTTGTCCCCGTAGACAGGCAAGATGTTTCCCTTCCACTGTGATCGGCTATTATTGGCTTGAAAAATTTGCAGCTTTGCAAGTGAAGATTGTTAATCTATTAATAGATAAAGGCATTGCCCTGATGAAATTAGTCTATTCCCCTTGTTATTCCATTTTTTGAAACTTTCGTGTCTTGATCATGTCCGTCAATACAAATCCTTTCAAGAGAAATTGAAGAATCATCGTCCGTTTGTGAAATTGACTTGTTAACTTTGTTATTCCTTTTGTGCTACTTTCGTGCAAATTTCATGATGTATCAAAACTAATTTGTAAAATTGAAGTATTAAATGACGTCGTAGGGTGTGTATGACCATTTGAATAGATGGGTCGCAGTACATTAATTTGTCCACCGATTTCATGAAGTCATTCTTAGTATATCTCGCATTATTTGTTTTTCACTTTTTCAGAGAAAATGAAAAAGGAAACTATTCTTTTTTCGATAAAAGAAAAACTACTGCAATATTTTTGAAAAGTCTTAGCTGACCGTTCCTCTGTCAAGTGATGGAGGAATGGTCAGCTAAGGACCGCATGTTTTCAATGTCAATCGGTTCCCATCCTTTACTTTTTTTTATAAATTTTTGTCTTTTCTAAAAAAGAATTAGTGAGAATCCTACTAATAAAAAATTATAAGTAAAAAATAAACGATCAAAGTGATAATTTCTTATGTTTGTGCACATAAAACTCAAGGCCATCCTCTTAAAATCCTCCAAGATTACAACATAACCCAAAAAACGTTAATTACAAATAAAAAATATTATCTATTGAAAAGAAATCCGAACACTTTGGATGGAGGCGATGGCGGCTTCTTCCTCCTCTTCATCCCGAAGGAAGAGGAAGACCTGCTCTTCTTGTCGCTCTCTCTTATCATCTCGAGCTTCAGCTCCCACTGCCTCGACGACCCAACTAGCTGCGAGTAATCCCTCTCCAGCTAGGGCATCGTGCACGCTCTATTGACGGGTTTTTGCTCACCTTCGCCGCCGCTCTTGCGACTTGCTTCCCTTTTGACTCGCCCTCCTTCCTCCATCAGCTGTGATATGAACGTGTCGGACACGCGCATCCGGAGGGGGTTCTCTGGACGTCAAAGGGCTGGCACTCGGCGGATTTCCTTAGGAACGCATTTCGGTAGCTATTGACGTCCTGCGGGAGCGGGCTCGGGTCCTGCGGCTTTTGCGACGCGACTAAGGAGGCCATGGTGACGAAGGTGAGGATGGACTAAAAGAACTGCTCGGTGAGAGAAAGTACTTGTGGCCGAGCTGGAGGAGGTCGTGCTCGAATGGGGCCAGAAATGTTTTTTCATCTTTTAAATTTTATAGATCTATATAATAATATTAACGATTTCTTTTTAATAAGTGACAATATTTTTTATTTGTAATTATTTATATTTTTTACTTGTAGTTAACAATATTTGGGTTGTGTTGGAATTTTGGAGGGTTTTACGAGGATGGCCTTAAGTTTTATGTACACAAACATAAGAAATTATCACTTTGATTGTTTATTTTTTACTTGTAATTTTTTATTAGTAGGATTCTAACTAATTCTTTTATGGAAAAGACAAAAAAAAAAAAAAAATTCAACCGGTTTACATTGAAAACATGTCGTCCTTAGCCGACTGTTCCTCAGTCAACTGAGGGAGGTCAACTAAGCCGCGCCCCAATATTTTCAATTGGAAAATACATAAACATGTTACTCTTGTAATGTAGTTACAATTGTCGATTGTGATCTCGTAGTGTTGATATTCTGTAGGAAGAAAAATACACATTGTTTCGAAAAAATACACACATTATCTTGAATGAATAGTGTACATTTTGAGAGTTACTTTTGGAAACACAAACTACATTTTTAAAATACATAACAAGAAACTATATAAAAGTTATACATAAAATTTCTTTTACTCAATTTAATATAGCGATAAAATAACGTGCTTCTCACCCCGCCATTTTCCTAAACCTAAGATTCCATATCCATTGTTGAGAACATATACCATAATGCAGAGCACAAGATGATGCCGAAAATTGCTAGTCACCCTAGACAAGCAAGTTGCTTCCCTTCCACTTTTGTGAAGAGCACAGTAAGACATTGTTCTTGAATTTGTTTAACGGGATTTATGAGAAAATATGTGGAATTATGTTGTTGATGGAGAAAACTGAACTAGTCAGATTGCTGCATGAAGATAGGAGAGCTTAGAGTGCGATTTTGCAAAAATGGTGAGTACATGTTCGGTCTAAGTCGAAAAGCGTTGAAATTTTGTGGAGATCTGTACGACACGTACTTCTTCAACCCTACCATGGGAATTGAGCATAAAAGATACAGAGACCCAGAGATTTGACCAAGACCTACCAACTCTCATGGATTGGACCCTCAATTAAACTTGTTCCCATCTTATGGAACCTAAAATTTATCTTGAAACCTGGAACTTACACTGTCATAAATGACTATTTTATGTTTCAAAAGAGTGGAAAAAAGATTCCGAGGTGAAGAGACATATAGGGTGAATAAACTAAAGTTATTTGGAAATGTTTGGAAAATGAAAGCCGAGAAAATAAGATAAATGACTATTTTATGTTTGAAAAGAGTGAAATAATGAAGGTGAAGAAAGTGACAATGAGTAAAAAGACATTATTATTATTATTATTATCCATTAGAAGAAAAATGAATAGAAAAATGGAAATATCACATAAAAGAAGGGTAGTTGGCCCTAGAGAATGGCAGGCCAAGTCGAGCCTGTAGCCAATTTTCGAAGTGGCCTGAACTTTCAAGCTTGGAATTTTCGAGCCCGAAAGAAAGCTTGGACCCAAAATGGACTATCTAGCCCATCCACATTTATGCTAGGCTTTTGGGGTTCTGGTCGGGCTAGGCCCGAAAGGTAGTGAATTTAGATAAAATTGAAATTAATTTTTTTGTCAGAAAATTAATGTGTTCACTTGTGGAATTTTATTCTTTTCGTATACAATTAAAAAAATCTCTAATGAAATTCTAGAAATATAAGAACACAAAAGAACAATTGAGCTTAGCCAATTTTAGGCTACACGGTGCAAAGGCTAAAAGCTTGGTCCTCCCAAAATATACACAATAAAGCTCAAAAATCCACCCCCGCCTATATGGGCTAAAAATATTTGGAATGGTTGGCCGGGACAGATTTTCGGACTTTAAATTTTGCCCCAACCAATCTGCGCTTTCATTTTCAATGATTTCCTCTACTTCTCCATGATTGATCCAAATCTTGTGTATTGCAAATCTTCAAGTAGAAAATGTACATAACCGCAACACTAGATTGAAATATAGTTAAGATCATTTATAGCAAAAATTTAAAATCTAGCAATCATAAAAAATGAGAAGTTGTGCTTCAAATATTGTCTACTGCTGAAAATGTTCAGGTATAATAAAATTTGTCTTGGACTTTAAGAATTATATAAGTAATCTTAGGATTCTTAATAAAGAAAATGTAATTTCGCAAACAATTTATCGAGTTCAAGTTTCAAGCTAATTATATGTCAAATAAGGTTGAAATAATTATGTAACTTTACTAGATAACATTTGTGATTAAATTTGAAATAAAGGCAATTTTAGTAAGTTGCTACTCAAAACCTGCTGGCATTCCATTTATAATGAAGGCGTTTGAGGCTGTTTTTAGCCTAAAAAAGTCCCTAATCCAACCATTATGGACGCACCATTTTTCACTCATTTGATCTTAATACAATCTTTTTAAATTATTTATGACTTTATTAAAATCTTCAGACAACATATTCTTTATATTTTTATATTTTGTATTATTAAAATACTTATATTTTGAAGCCAGGACCAAAATCCCAGCCTGAGCCTATTTGGCCCAAAAGTCAGACTAGATCGATCCTGGCTTTCGGGCTCCTGGGGGTTTTGCTCACACCCCTAGTGACGAGAAGAGATCCGACTTATTTGAGGACCAATAATTTTGTCCAAATTAGTCTATGACATACTAGTAAAAACTTACACAACTTTCGGCTTTGTAAGAAGTGAACATATAAACCTTTATTTATTAATTTATATGTTTTGAAAAGGAGAGGGGTGTAAATGATTTCTATGACCTCACAAAAAATATTATGTATTGAAACTTCTGGACTAATCAAGTCAAAGAAATCTCAATCTTCAAGGATTATGTCGCAAAACAGGAGGATTGATCGGTTTATCACAATCAACCGACAATTACCAAGAAACCAAATGAGGCCCAACAAGATCAGTCCAATTCAATAAGCCCAACAAGAACATATGATTATGCCCCTAATCCTGCTACGTGGTATGTATACTACATGCCATCCCATAAAACGTGTCACTTGCTAAAGGAGGAAGCATCACTTCCAACTTTCGCCTTGACTTCTTCCTCAACAGAGACCTTCTATTCGATCTCAGCAAGCTTCATCGCATTCACATTCGCACCAACGCTTGCTTCGGTCTTCACAGCCTCTCCCTTCTTCGGAGTCGCAGTCGGTTCGGTCTTCCCAGTCGCGCCGCACGTTGGGCTCGGCGTAGCTTCCGGAACAGCAACTTGCTCCTCTCCATCTTCCCTTCCGTTTGATATATTTTTCTCCTGCAAGATTTGAACTGTAGACGAGTTTCTGATTTCGCTGAGGCTGTGCGTGATCTTGGAGGATGAAGAAGAGGAGTATTTATCCAGGGTTTTATAAAGCCTGTCAGGCTTCTCTGACAAAATGTGCATGATGGTTTTACCACTTTGTTAAATTTATGACTTAGTAAATGATACATTTCTAATATTCATATAATAGTTGATAAACTGTAAGCAGTTCGTAAGAAAGGTATATTAAAATGTGGTTAACAGTAATTTTTTTTTTTTTTTTAGTATTAACCCTTATAACTAATGGTAAGTCGGTAAGCAAGAGCAATGAAAGTGGTACCTCAATAGAAAATTTAGCAAATTAAAAAAAAAAAAAAGTTAGCTAATAATTTATGTGGGAAAAAGTTGAAAGGTCACTCAAATAAATATTGGTAATTTCATTTAATAGTCGATAAATTTAAAGCAATGGCAAGAAAAGTCAACAAAACCATGTGACAGATAAGGAAAAAAATCTGGTCTAAGATAAGAAAATTTGGTAACATGAAAAACAACTTATCGACTACTAACTCAAATAAGATTTGGTAATACAAAATTAGCCAGTAACTTAATTGAAGAAAAGTTGGTAATAACTTTAAGGTTGCTAATTTCTAGCTTGTTGGTAAGTAAGATGAATAAAAGTTGAAAACTTCATAGAAAAGTTGGCAAATTAACGGAAAAAAAATATAAGTAAACATTGGGGGCAACTCAAATTAGGGTTGATAATCTAACGATAGAAAGTCAAGCAATCACACGGATAAAAGTTGATAAATTCATATAAAAGTTGATATGTATAAGGTGTTTGTAAGAAAGACAAACAGAAGTTGATAAATTTAAAAATTAAATAAACATTGATAAGTAACTCAAATAAAAGCTCATAACCTGAAAATGAGTTAGTAATTTAAATGCAAGAAAGATTGTGAGTCTTTCGAATTAAAAATGTAAATTAATATAAGAGTTAAGTAACTTTAAGGCATTGCTAAGAAAAAAAAAAAAAATTAATAGAATTTTTTTTGGCAATTTGCAAATAATTTCTGAGTGAAATTGATCGAAATGATTATGTTGAAAGACCATCAAAATGTTTAAGATGGAATTGACCAAATTAAAAAATTTAGAATTGGCATGGTCGCCGTATAATAAATTTATAACTTTTTAAACAATTATCCTAAGTTATATCATACAAGTTCATTACAACAACCTAATTTCACAATGGTACGGGTTTTTTATGGTACCGTCATATCCTACTTTTATGTGAATATAATGAATCTTGTTGGCTTTTCAATCCGTAGCCCAATTTTTAAACAAAGGGGGACCAAAGTTCACGTGTTGGGGGGCCTTATCACATTTTTTAAGGATGCGAACGGGGGACGTTGCATTCCGACAGCGATCACTTGCATGCTGCCGAACACCAAAAATGAAGTAGAAAAACGACCAATCGGCAAAGGAGATCGAAAGTCAACTAGGGCCAAAATGCCGGGAAAAGTGGAGTAGGTAGATGATTTTATAATTAAATGACCGGCCAAAACCCTAAACTTGTGTGGTTAATGTGCTAGTTTCATTTAGATATGCCATAAATAAATTTATTTAATTGTCTTCAACTATAAGATTCCAGAGCCGTCTTCAGATGCTTTCCCAAATTCGGTAAAGGCCTTTGAAAATTCCAGAACTGATATTTATAAATCATTTTAACTTGTTTATTTTTATTTAAACATTCTTTCTATCAAAAACAATATTTGGTTACGGAAAATAGTAAATGTTTATCTATTTTCAGCTCACTAAACAATGTTTGTCATGTCCAGATGTTATTATACTTTTTATTTGTGTTAGTCCTTGATATCTTTCATCATAATGAAAATAAATGTCAATTAGTTAGAATTAACTAAAGTAGCACATTTATTTATATATAACATTCAAAGAACTGCTCTAGATATTCGAACGATATCCTCATCGTTTATCATCACAGACAAGCAAGTTTTTAATTATTGAAGGACAAATACAAATTTCAAAGATGCCGATAGCTCTTAAAAAAGATGGAGGATACCCTCATTTTTTGCGTTTAAGAATAGAAAAAAAGTGATTACATAAACGTAACCAAATGACTTTTAAGAAGTGCAAATGGTATGTATTCCATCAAACGGCTACAATGTAAGAATTATTATGACCCACATGATATTATTTATTATATGGTTTAATAATAGTTGAAATGCTATAAAATAAATAATGTATTGGTTATGAGAAGTTGCGACTCTAATAAATCGAAGAGGTACGACTTTTATGAAAGTTGAAAAGGCGCTTTGATGGAAGGCACCTATTGAAAGAACACATAAATAGAGTCCGCTCATCTCTCCACCCATATGAACAATAATAACCGAAAAGAATTCTGTATTCTCTCCTCCATCAATAGAATACATTAAAGATTAGTGGGTTAATGGAGAGAAATCGGATTTCTTCATCTGGTTCGAGTTCTTTGGTTTTCCACAACGATTATCATCAAGGGTAACACTATGGATAAAGGTACGTCTTCATCTATTTGTGAAAATCGTGAAGATTAAAGATCACTGTATTTCTGTTGAATTTTCGTATCAAAGAATTATATGGATTGTCTAACAGTTGATATTTGAGCGTAGTTTATGATCTCATGATTTTTTCGTTTATAGAAATATTATGATCGTACTAGTTGTTGTTGTTGAAAATATTTTCGGATGGTTTTGTTAATTAAAAAAAAATCCGAATGAAAAAGGACGAAAATGGAGGAATTTGGAGTTTTGAGGCCAAGATGCAAATTCGCCGATTCCTGGCAAAATCCGGCGACCCACTGCTTGATTTCGGACCCATATGGTCGCACTGCCATGAGGAACATTAACCATGAGTTTTTCCGGTATATCGGTGTTCGCCGGAGGCTAATCGAGCGGGGCAAGTCGCGATGGTTAAGGATTTACATTTTGGGAAATTTTTGTTTGATTTGAGGCCAATTTCTTGGTCATTTTCTCAGAAACTTCGACCCATGTGGTCGTGCCGGCATGTTCTTCAAAACCCATTATTTATTTGTGTCTGGGATGGGCTGCCGGAGAAGAAATAGAGGTGAAATCGCGGCGGAAACCGGCGGAAATCGACTCTGTCGTGCGAGGAAGAAGGCGCGTGCACTCCACGCGTGCTCTGCAGTTGCAGGGGCGTGGAACCCACGCGCCACGCGCCATCACGCGTGTGCAACCGCTGCAAATGTGGGATCCACGTGCGCGGGACTGCTTGTGCAGTTGCACACGCTTGCGCGTTGGACGTGTGCGTGCGCGTCACGCGCCCGTGGCGGATGCAAGCACGTGCTCGACACACGCCTGACGTCCCCATAGCCCCTTTTCCCTTTTTGCCCTTCCTTTTGGGAAATTTTACAATTTTGTCCTTGGCCGATTTATTTATTGTTCTGCCCCTGTTTATTTATAATTACGATTCTGCCTTTGCTGATTATTTATCATTTTGCCCTTGGATTTTAAATTTATGGTTTTGCCCTTATGGAATTATGATTTTACGATTTTGCCCTTATGCTTGGTTTGTTTTTGTCCTTGTGTGCAATTTGGTAAATATTTGAATTTTACAATATTAAAAATTCATATTATGAATGGTTTGTTAGTCACCAAAGTGGCCAAACCTTGAAGTTTTTTGAATTTTTTATATTGTAAATTGTTTTATTCAATTACCCATGATTAATTGATGCTATATATGAAATTGATATGTTTCATATCATTATTGGTGTTATGGGTATATTGAAGTTTGTTTATTATAAGAACTTAGGGATTAACCCAAAGGTTAATTATTTTCTTATAATTTATGAACATGATAGTTGGTAATTAATATGACTTGTTAAATTTGTTTGTATATCCAAAGATAGCAAATAAAATTTAATAAGATATATTTACAATTACCAAATAAAAGTTATTAGCATCATTATGGTTTATATATATTTTTATATCATAGGATCACCCAAAGGAGAACTATGATGTGCATGTGTAGTTTAGTTTGAATTTGATTAGGTGATATTCTCAAGGCATTAATGTATGAGTATTTTCTTGTACATTTGCAATATCTGTACCTGTTTCACTCCATTCGCATGCCTCGTCTGTTCCCTTATTCAATGGGATGAACTTTCTTGATTGGAGTGAACAAGTCCAGTTTCACTTAGGTGTTCTGGATCTTGATTTAGCGCTTCAAGTTAAAAAATCAGCTGCTATTACTGATGAAAGTAGCGATGATGGAAAGTCTTTCCATAAAGCTTGAGAAAGATCGAACAGACTGAGCTTAATGTTCATGCGAATGACAGTTGCAAACAACTTAAAGACTTCTTTTCCTAAGACTGATAATGCTAAGGAATTTATGAAATTTGTGGAAGAGCGTTCTCAAATTGTTGATAAGTCACTTGCTGGTACATTAATGAGCACACTGACCACCATGAAATATGATGCTTCACATACCATGCATGAGCATATACTTGAGATGACAAATTTAGCACCAAAGTTAAGGACTTTAACAATGAATGTGGATGAGTACTTTTTAGTACAGTTTATACTTAATTCCTTGCCTCATGAGCAATATGGGCCATTTCAAATGAATTACAACACTATAAAGGATAAGTGGAATGTGAATGAATTGGTCAGTATGCTAGTTCAAGTGGAAACAAGGATAAAGAATCAAAAGGCTCATTCTATTCATCTCTCAAGTCATCAAGAAGCTCAAATGAATTTTAAAAGGAAAGGTGGAAGGAGCAAGAAGAAAGGATTACACGTCTTGAATGACTCTTCAAAGGCTTCTCAAATCCACAAGAAGGAACACAATCTTATTAAGTGTTATTTTTGCAACAAAATTGGACACTTGAAGAAAGATTGTCTGAAACGTAAGGCTTGGTTAAAAAAGAAAGGTAAGTCTTGTGCTTTAATATGTTTTGAATCAAATTTTACTGAAGTTCCTCATAATACTTGGTGGATTGATTCTGTTGCCACCACTCATGTGTCAAATACGATGCAAGGATTTCTTACGATCCAAACTATAAAGCCAAATGAAAGTTATGTGATTATAGGGAACAAAAACAAAGCTTCAGTTGAAGGCATTGGCACTTACTGTCTAATCTTAGATACTGGGCATTATTTGGATTTGTTTCGAACCCTTTATGTACCTACATTTTCTCGCAATTTAGTTTCTTTGCTAAGACTTGATGTGGCGGGATTTTATTATAAGTTTGATTATGAATCTTTCAGTTTATTTAAGAGCGATACTCTTATTAGAACTGGAATTTTATGTGATGGTCTCTACAAATTTAGACTTGATAATACTTTTGATGAGACATTAATGACCTTGCATCATAATGTTGGCACTAAACGAAGTTTGGTGAATGAGAATCCTACTTACTTGTGGCATAAACGTTTGGGTCATATATCCAAGGAAAGAATGCAAAGATTAGTGAAGAATGAAATTCTTCCAAATTTGGATTTTACTGACCTTGGAGTGTGTATTGATTATATTAAAGGAAAACAAACAAAGCACACTAAGAAAGGTGCCACAAGAAGCACAGAGTTTCTTGAAATTATACATATTGACATATGTGGTCCTTTCGATGTTCCATCTTTTGGCAAGGAAAGCTATTTCATCACCTTTATTGATGATTTTTCACATTATGGTTACATTTATCTATTGCATGATAAGTCTCAATCAGTGAATGCACTTGAAGTGTATATTAAAGAGGTTGAGAGGCAATTAGATAGAAAAGTGAAAATAGTAAGATCGGATCGAGGCGGTGAATATTATGGAAAGTATGATAAATCGGGACAATGTCTAGGTCTATTTGCTAAGTTCATTGAAAGACATAGCATTTGTGCTCAATACACAATGCCAGGTACACCACAACAAAATGGTGTAGCAGAAAGGCGTAATCGTACTTTAATGGAAATGATTAGGAGTATGATGAGTCATTCATCTTTACTCTTATCTTTGTGGATGTATACTTTAAAGACTTCTATGTATTTATTAAACAGGGTTCCTAGTAAGGCAGTTCCAAAGACTCCCTTTGAACAGTGGAAGGGAAGGAAACCTAGTTTACGACATTTGCATGTTTGGGGTTGTCAAGCAGAAGTAAGAATTTACAATCCACGTGAAAGGAAATTAGATTCAAGAACGACTAGTGGTTATTTCATTGGTTATGTAGAGAAATCCAAAGGGTATAAATTTTATTATCCTAATCATAGTACAAGAATTGTTGAATCTTGAAATGCTAAGTTCATTGAGAATGGTGACATCAGTGAGAGTGAAAGAGTATGTGATGCTTGCATTCAAGAAGTAAGGGTAGAAGTTCCTATACCCAAAGCTTCTAAAGTTGTTGTTCCTGATATTATAGTACAACCTAATAATAATCGAGAACAACAAATTAATGAACAAACACTCCATAATGGAGATGTCAACATTGAACCTCCAATAGCTGAGTCACAGGAAATAGCATTAAGAAGATCTCAAAGAGAAAAGAGGTCGGCCATTTCTGATGACTATATGGTTTATCTCCAAGAGTCAGAAATTGACCTAGGAATTGGAAATGGTCCAAATTCATTTCCCAAGCCATGAAATGTGAAAATTCTAATGAATGGTTTAATGCCATGGAAGAAAAGTTAAAATCCATGCATCAAAATCAAGTTTGGGATATTGCTGAATTGCCTAAAGGATGTCAAAAGGTCGGGTGTAAATGGGTCTTTAAGACCAAGCGCAACTTAAAAGGCAATATTGAACGACATAAAGCCAGACTTATTACAAAGGGTTTTACGCAGAAAGAATGCATTGACTATAAAGAGACATTTTCACCAGTCTCTAAGAATGACTCACTTAGAATTATTATGGCTTTGGTGGCTCATTATGACTTGGAGTTACACCAAATGGATGTAAAAACTATCTTTCTTAATGAGAATTTAGAAGAAGAGGTTTATATGGACCAACCCGAAGGCTTTTCAGTTAAAGGAAATGAACACATGGTATGTAAATTAAAGAAGTCAATATATGGACTTAAACAAGTTTCCCGACAATGATATCTTAAGTTTAACGATACCATAACTTCATTTGGATTTAAGGAAAACACCGTTGATCGGTGTATATATATGAAGATTAGTGGGAGCAAGTTTATTTTTCTAGTTCTATATGTTGATGATATTTTGCTTGCTGCTAATGATCTTGGTTTGTTACATGAAACCAAGAAGTTTCTCTCTAAGAATTTTGAAATGAAGGATATGGGAGAGGCAACGTATGTGATAGGAATAGAAATATTCCGTGATAGATCACAAGGATTATTAGGATTGTCTCAAAAAGCCTACATTGAGAAAATTTTAGAGAGATTTAATATGAGTAAATGTTTAGCGGGAATAGTTCCAATTCAGAAAGGTGATAAATTTAGCCTTATGCAATGTCGGAAAAGTGAATTGGAATGAGAACAAATGAAAAATATTCCTTATGCATCTGTTGTGGGGAGCTTTATGTATGCACAAACTTGCACCAGACCAGACATCAGTTTTGCTGTCAAAATCCTGGACAGGTATCAAAGTAATCCTGGAATGGATCATTGGAAAGCTGCAAAGAAAGTTCTTAGATACTTGCAAGGAACGAAGAATCATATGCTCACTTATAAAAGATCCGATCATCTCGAGGTGATTGGATATTCAAATTCAGACTTAGCCGGATGTGCCGATACAAGAAAATCAACGTTTGGTTACTTGTTTCTTCTGGCTGGAGGGACAATTTCATGGAAGAGTGCGAAGCAATCAGTTATTGCTGCATCCACTATGGAAGCTGAATTTGTGACATGCTTTGAGGCCACTATTCATGGATTATGACTGCAAAATTTTATTTAAAGGCTTGTGATTGTCGATAGTATTGCCAAGCCGCTGAAAATTTATTGTGATAACTCTGCAGCAGTTTTCTTCTCTAAGAACGACAAGTATTCTAAGGGTGCTAAGTATATGGAGATCAAATATTTGTCTGTTAAAGAAGAAGTTCAGAAACGAAGAGTGTCAATTGAGCACATTAACACCAATCTTATGATAGCAGACCCCTTAACAAAAGGACTGCCGCCCAAAACATTTAATGAGCATGTTGAAAAGATGGGCATTATTGGACGTCATTAATGTTTGTATTATGGTTGTATTAAGTTTATATATTTGACACTTTGAGCTCATTTACGTGTTTATGATATTTCTTGTTTTCTATTTAGTATACATTATGAAAATAAATGAATGTTAAACATGATAGTTTCTAAAGAGACATTATAGTTGGACTATTACTGTGCTTCTCATTTATGGATCATGTTAAGCAAAGTGCTATAGTTGTAGTGCATAGAAGGGACTATGTCGATTAATGACATACAACCGCTATGACTCGCATTAGTTTTCTTTACTTAATTGTGATTATTATGTGTTTACCAATTTAATGAAAATTTTATAGCATAATGTTATTATGCACATTACAGTCTTTATTAAACCATGAAAGAAAAATCATATGGGCCAAGTGGGAGAATGTAAGAATTATTGTGGCCCACATGATATTATTTATTATATGGTTTAATAATAGTTGAAATGCTATAAAATAAATAATGTATTGGTTATGAGAAGTTGTGACTCTAATAAATCGAAGAGGTACGACTTTTATGAAAGTTGAAAAGGCGCTTTGATGGAATGCACCTATTGAAAGAACGTATAAATATAGTCCGATTCTCTCTCCACCCATACGAACAACAATAACTGAAAAGAATTATGTATTCTCTCCTCCATCGATAGAATACATTAAAGATTAGTGAGTTAAGGGAGAGAAATCGGATTTCTTCATTTGGTTCGAGTTCTTTGGTTTTCCACAACGATTATCATCAAGGGTAACGCTATGGATAAATGTACGTCTTCATCTATTTGTGAAAATCATGAAGATTAAAAATCACTGTATTTCTGTTGAATTTCCGCATCAAAGAATTATATGGATTGTCTAACATACAAAGCATATGCCATACGCCCTAGTAGGTTCCATGTGCAGAAGCCTTTTTGTTAGGTCGCCACATGCCAAATTAAGATGTTTATTTTTTCTGTGAGTAATGAATTTAGAGATGCACACATAAGTAACCATTATTTTGATGCAACTCGCGAGCATATCTATATATATAACAGAGAGTGGTGATAGTGATTGCAAATGGTCTATGGAATTGATTTCCTAAATGATATACTATGTGTAAGTGGGCATTCAAGATGAGTATGTTTGTATTTAAGCACTATGAGAAATTTACAAAATCACCCCATAATCGTAAACTAACTTTGCATAAGTTAAGTGTGTCAAGCATTTGTTTCATAACGAAAAAGATGGGTTCGATGAATAGCATTGTTTCATTGGTTTTGGGTCCCGCAACGAAATATCTTCCATCAAATGTTATATTTTGGTTTTTATTAAAGGGGACCTAGGCTCTATGCTAGTATGGGACAGAGAAGGTCAAATGCTAATGGAGATATATAATATATAGTCTCGAACCTAATGGAGTCGATCAATACAAGCTTGGAATCAATGATGACCGGTGAAGAAATCTAATCAAAATCTTGATTCACACACACTTCAACACGCTAATGAAACCCCATTAAAATCAACATGGTTTGTACAACATCGAAGCTAATTCAACAACGCTGGACATTGAAAATAATACCGAGAAGGCATTGCTCCTAATTGGGTTCGAGGACACAATGTTGGAACCTCATAAACGACGTTGGACAATGGAAACAACACCTGGTAGGTACTGCTCCAAGATGGATATGAGGACACGACGTCGGAACCAAATCGATGACGCTAGATGGTGGAAACAATACCTGGTAGGTACTACTCCTAAATAGATATGAGGACACAACGTTGAATTTTAATTTATGACACTGGACGGTGGACTCAACAGTTGGTAGGTACTGCTTCTAGATGGATATGAGGACACAACATCGGAATCTAATTGACGACAACACTACCTAGAATACAGGCACTTGCAAGAATTGAGTCTACGAAAGGAATCTAAACTAAGTTAGGCTTAGATAACTAAAAGGATAAGATGAATGATTTTTCTGTGTTGTTTCCCCGGGGGGAGGCCCTTTGTTGGATTATTTGTGGTATTTATAGCCCAATCTGGTAACCATTGGCAGTCGGTTGAATCCTCCTTGAAAGTCGCTTCACATTCTCTGCTTAACCGCTTTATCCATATCTTGTTGTCTTCTGACTTGTTCGACGATGCTCACATGACTTGTCCAGCAAGTATCAATCGCTCAATTGATTATGCGTGCCCTTTTAAGTACCAACCATTCCAACCTAAATCTTGACGCCAATTCTATTTGAATTTTATGTCTTCAGTAGTATCTCTTGACCTTGACACGTGACAATCAACTATTTATCATCGAATCACGTATCTCCACTTGAAGGCCCATCGAAATCAAGTCCAATGGCTCTTGACTAACCTGGGTTGGGTTAATGTTAATTACAGCCTGCACGTGACAACGAGGGTGATTTTGAATGTCTATGGTTGTCTATATCCCTTGTGACCAACACGTGACAATAAGATAATTTTGGGTGTCAACAAGCACAAAATAATGTTTTGATATCGATGGTGGATTCATGAAAGAACCAGCCCTTCAGGGCACTCTGTCGACCTTGTCGAGAAAAAATCTGACTTGTTGACAGGAGCCTTATAAAAGAAGTTTGGCATGTCATTCCGCCTTCCAAGTTTCGAGCTCCTCCTTCTTTTCTATCAATAGAATAGCGAATGATAGGAGCTAGGAATTATTACATAAGTTCATTCTCATAGTTTTGCTGAGTTTAATCATTAAAGAAAATCTAAGCTGTTTTTCTCCTTTTCAATTAATTGGTAATAAATTATTTGAATTTTTTTTTTTTTTTTTTTTTTGGGTGGCAAATTATTTGAGTTTGAGAAGACTTTTTGTTTGGGGCCAATAGACATGTCTCATGTTGTGCAGTTTGAACTTGCAGCCGCATTCAAAAGTCAACGTCTTATATGTCCTATTTCTCCCTTATAAGTACTGCACTCCAAGCTGAGAAGAAGATATCATTTGCCCAACGAAGCCTTCTTCTTCTTCGCTTACCTTTTGCTTCCAGGTCCTAGTCCCTCCGATCAAACAACACATATCACCAACTCTCTTCGAACACACTAACGCTACGTACCCACTCCATGCATATTGATTATCCCTACAGCATACCTTACGCATAGGTCACTCCTCACCAACCGCCACGACCAGAGCCAAAGAGACAGCACTAGCTTAGGCTATCAAGCATCATCATCAATAAGGAAGATGATAGGGTGGGACGACGTGTACAAGGTGGTGGTGTCAATGTTCCCGCTGTACATCGCGCTCATGCTTGGCTACGGCTCCGTCAAGTGGTGGCGCCTCTTCACCCATGAGCAGTGCGACGGCATCAACCGCTTCATCTTTCTGTTCATCCTCCCCCTCTTCGGGTTCGAATTCATAGCCCACATAAACCCGTATGCCATGAACTTCCGCCTCCTCGCCGCCGATGCCCTGTCCAAGCTCGCCACCCTTGCTATTCTTGGCCTCTGGGGGAGGTTCAGCAGCAGGGCGAGCTACAACTGGAGCATCACGACATTCTCGCTGTGCACGCTGATGAACCTACTTGTTGTCGGCGTGCCGGTGATGCAGGCCATGTACGGCCAGTGGGGCGTCGACCTGGTGGTCCAGCTGTACATGGTACAGTCTCTGATTTGGTTCCCTCTGCTTCTTCTACTTCTCGAGTTCAGAAACACGAGGATGATGGATTCGACCACTTCTTCGTCTCCTCCTCCTCCCGAAAATAATGGCGTGGTTGTTGAAGAGAGGGACGTAGAGATGAGCGTTGTGATTACGAAGGAAGGCGGTGGTGATCATCATGAGAAGAGGAGCTACTGGTCATTCGCGAGAGTGGTGTGGATGAAGATGGCCATGAACCCTAACGTGTATGCCAATTTCCTCGGCCTCGCTTGGGCTCTCATGGCTAGCAGGTATTTTTTGTTTCAGTATGCGTATTTCTTAGGTACAACATGATTAATTTGAGCATACCACTTTACTAGATGATTAATTTGAGCATACCACTTTACTAGATGATTAATTTGAGCATACCACTTTATCTAGTAAAGCAGTAACAAATCAGTCTTAATACTGCTAGTATTGCTCTTTCTCTGATCATGAAGATTTGAATAATTTACACATGTACCATGCAAATGTAAATAAAATTTCATTAGTAAAACCACTTTTCGTGTTGGCCTCTGAAAGTTCATTTCAATTTCGGGGCCTTATACCCGAACTGATACAGAGCACATTAAAGGCAAAACTGAAGCCTTAACAGACCACGCGATGATAGTTAATGGCGGCGTTAATGTCCAGCGAAACGTGTTCATCATGCAAACCTGCGTACCTCGCATCTGTCATCTCTCTTTCCTCTCTTTTCACTATCCTCCCTTCTCACTTTCCTCTCTCTCTCTCTCTCTCTCTCTCTCTCTGGCGTTCATTTGCTAAAGAGAATCCTCAAACGGGTGGAGAGATCTGAGGTTGGACCAGAAATGATGAAGAGACTGTGAATGGCGTGCAAAGTTTCTGAGGGGAGAGCGAGAGACAGACGGAGAAATCCCTCATTTTCTTTCTTTTCTTTCTTTATGCTTTAAAATATTCTGATACGTAGTCACCCACTGAAACTGCAAGTCCGGAATCGGTAGGGACCCAAATCAAACTTGACTCGCGCACACCAGTAAAAAAATAGCATATCATTCGTCTTTGAAGTTTACATGTACCAATACCAAGATAAGAATTATGAGACCAAATTTTTAGGTTGAACTTTCTAATAGCATCTCTACATTTATGTATGTATTTAAGTTCTTAACATATGATAACACGCTGTCGCTGTAGGTTTAAATTTACCATGCCGAGTATAATGGAAGGTTCGGTCGAGATCATGTCGAAAGGGGGGACGGGCACGGCCATGTTCAACATCGGTATGTGCACACCAAGTAAAGCGATCATAAGTTCTGAAATTCATGAACGAAACAAAGGATGTTTAGCATCAGCTTTCGAACTCACTACTTCTTCTTAGATGATTTAATGAAAGTGTGTATGGTGCATACGAATTGCAGGGATATTCATAGCAATGCAAACGAAGGTGATAGCATGCGGCATGGGGCCCACGGTCTTAGGATTGGTCTCAAGGTTTGTGGTGGGGCCCGCAATCATGGCCCTTTGCTCTCTTGCCGTGGGCTTGCATGGGCCTGCTTTACATATCGCCATCATTCAGGTTGGCTTCAGTTTGTTTTGTTTATTCATCGATAATAAACATTTCATATTTACATAATCTGTTTCATATTCAATTTTTTTAATTATCATCATTATTTTTCCGGTATAGGCGGCACTTCCACAAGCCATAGCATGTTTTGTGTTTGCCAATGAGTATGGACTGCATGCAAACGTCCTTAGTACTGCGTAAGTTCATCATTCGGAAGTTACATTTTTCTTATTTTAAGAGATTGCCTTGCTTTATATTGTTTCCAGGTTTATTTGTTTGGAGCTTAAGTATACAATTAACAATTGCTAATTGATCTACTCTTGTTTAATTCTCTGTAGGGTGGTGTTCGGCACGGTGATTTCTCTTCCGCTGTTGATTGGTTATTACATTGGCTTGGAAAACGCTGCATAAGGGCAAATATTGTTAATTAATTACCAAATAAAGACATTGTTCGCTCGTAAAATCAGTTGTATCCACCTTGTTATTCCATTCATGGTTTAATTTGTGAAAGTGCTGTACAGTAATGGAGAAATCGAAGGTCAATTGAAAAATCTAAATGAGAAATTACCATCTATTGCCATTTGCTATCTACTTAATAGGATGGCCACATGTATATCTAATTTTGAATGTTGATATGATGTTCTTAAAAGTGTTCCAATCACCTATCTTCTTCAACTTATCGTGACATGTGTCCCCTTTATTATACACTTCATCACATCAAATCAAGATCCAAAATCCTAATACAGACATTTGTCTCTCTACCAGAGTCAATATCATGCAATGGGCAATGCTTGGGCTTTGTCTTAGATCACAACTGTCCACATCGGCCTTCGTCACCCCACCACCCTCCGCCGCTGAGGAGAGGGGTCGGTAGGGGAAATGATCTGTGGATATTTTGAGTGAATGAGGTGGGGTTCAAATGGACACTTGCGGCGGAGATAAAACTGTACTCCGGACATTGGAATGTCGTGCATATGTTCCAAAATAAGCCAAAGCAGAGAAGGGAGTTGTACATCCAAAATATGTTTAATTTGCTATCAGAGGGAATGGTTTCGGTGCAATCAAAGAGAGTTATATCTGCCATACGGTAGCTTTGAGGCAAGCATATCAATCATAGCAAATTCCTGAAGAAAAGAAAGGTCATAGCAAACAGATCTCTGGATAGACAGTCGCATTTGCATTCGAAACACATGAATTAGCAGAGAACGCATACACACATAATTATGCATGTTCATGCACATAAGTAGCTTTATATATTCATGGGAATGCAAGCAGTGACGTACCAGACTGTACAGACAAGCTGTTGTGCCACCATGCACCTCTCCAGTTGTCCTGCGCACTCGAATCATCTCACCTTCTTAAATCTAAACCCTGTAGTTGATTTGGTTGAAGAGGTAAAGCACCTATCTATTCATGACAAGAGCACTAAGTACGAGGACTCCCATTTCTTGAGACATGCAGATTCTATAGCTATAATTTTCTCTTAATGATCAATTGCCTTTACAATCAGCAAGCTAGATTTTTGTAGTTTATTTGCTGGCTAGGATGGATCATGGATGTTTATCCTGCTAGGAGTAATCAAAGGTCTATACGTTTCTTTGCAATGTAGATTAGATTGAAATGTCTTAGGTAAATAGATTTGGCCGAAGTTAATTAGCAAATAAAGGAGAAACAGAGCTGAAACTTGTTGAAGTAGTTTGTTATCATGAAAGAAGTGTCTTTTGATTAAGAGAAAATGTGACTGTTGGTTAAGAGAAAATGTGACTGTTGGTTAAGAGAAGACGTGAATCTTGATTATGAAAAGAGGCGACTATTGATCTTAGAAGGAGGTTATCGGTAGTTATGAAAGAGAGTTATTCTTGACATGAAAAAGTGATGATGGTTGGAGATAATGTACCTATTTCCAAGAGATGTGAATAACCACAATTATTAAAAAATGATTCTTCTTCAGAATTCTCTTTTTTTCTCTTTTCATACATAGAACTTTAACACATTTAAGGTGAAGTTCCAAGAGAGAAAATTGAGTAATTGTTGAATTCGTTTCTCTGCGGCTTTGGTGTATATCTAGAGATATATTTGTTTAAAACCCGACAGTATCAATAGTTGGGGTAAATAATACCTTAAGGACGGTGATCATCATCACGCCCCAAAGCATTAATGATATGTTACTACTTCTCTATCTTCATTAGCAATCAAATTTCCTCAACAATCTTAAGGTATTATTGTCATGGAGATGGAGACATCAACTGCATTAAGTGCTCTCAATCTTGACAAGTTGCGAATGGATCCTTATGATGGAACTAATTTCATCCATTAGAAGGACAATATGATTCTTCTTCTATCTAAATTTTATGTCTTCTATATCCTAGACCCAACTTGTTTGCTGTCCCTAATCCAAAGGATGATGACTCTGATGAAATCAAAGCTGCAAGGAAAAGGTGTGAGGATAATGAAAGGAAGTGCTGGTGACGGATTCCTAGTACTTTGTCGAATATCTATATCAAATGTTTCAATCTTGCACAATCAAAGCTGCAAGAAAAAGGTGTGAGGATAATGAAAGGAAGTGCTGGTGACGGATTCCTAGTACTCTGTCGAATCATCTATATCAAAATACAATGCTAGGTTTGAATATAATTACTATAAAATATTTTGAATTTGCCATGATTAATGGAAAATATGTCTCTAAGCAAGTTGATGGACATTATGATTACCTTAAACCTTATGATTGAAGTTTATGAGCCTCTTCAAGTTGTTGCAATTATCTCAAAATTGCTTTAAACTTGGAATGAATATCAAAATAAGCTTCTTCACATGATTGAGAACTTGATTGTGGATAATGTGATAAAACGCATTCGAATTGAAAAAGGTTCTTAGGATCGTGAGGCTAATTAAGTGAAATAAGCTATGATTTGGTGTATTATCGTATGGATTTAAGCATAATAATACTTATAAATGCATTTACTCAAAATTTACAAAAGAGTATGGAGGTAGATGATAAGCTGATCATTGATACAAATATGCATGGTATAGATGAAACTAAAAAGTATCTATCTTCTTAGTTTAAAATGAAGATTTGAAAGAAGTATATATAATTTTAGGTATCAAAGTGATTAAATATAGTGGAGGTTATACTTTAAGTCAAGGGCACTATAAGGAAAAAATAATTCAAAGATATCATCATTTGGGAATTAAAGAGTCAAATGAACTATATGATATATCAATAAAATTGATAGTAAATACTAGGCAACCTTTAGCACAATTAAAATACGCTACTGCAATTGGAAGTTTAATGTACACTATGCATTACACTAAACCATATTTAACCTTTATTGTGTGTAAATTATCTAGATTTACTAGTAATCCTAGTTCTATGCATTGGAAGACTATAAATAAAAGAAAAAAATATGACCAATTCTATGGAAAACAGCCAAGAATACTAGAAGGATTTTCAAATGCTATTTCGAACTAACATAATTGATAACAAGTTGACATTTGAATGAGTTTTTAAAACTTGCTAAGGGTGCAGCTCTTGGGTATCAAAGAAGCAAACATGTATAACTCATTCAATGAAGGAATATGACTTTCTATCACTATGGAGATTGGTAAAGAGAGTGAATAGCTACAAAATTTGTTATTGAACAAAGAGTTGTAGCCACAATCAATGGTAGCCATATTTTTACATTGTGATAGTGAGGCAATTATGTCTAAGGCATACAATAAGATATACAATGGAAAATTTAGATATATTAGTTTGCGACATGAGTACGTTCGACAATTAATTACTGATGGAATTATTTTTAGTAATTATGTTAGGACAAATGATAACTTGGTTGATCTATTCACTAGAGGACTCTCGAGAGGTTTAATAAGCAGCCAAGGGAATGGGTCTTAGACCAATTGATAATAGTCAAGCATAGTGGAAACCCAAGTTCATAATTTCTAACAAAATTATTAACGTTAAATGGGTAACAACAAGTTATTGTAACTTGACTGTGATTGAGTACTAGGGCACAAGGTTAGTATTCATGAAATGTTAGAAGGATAAGTGTAAGAAAACACTTTCAATGAAATTCAAGGTTTTAGCAAGGCAATGCTAAGGTAATAAATTTAGAAACTTCACCTATATGAATATAAAAAGTGGTGCCGCTTCTAACAAAACTCGGATGAACTTTTGTAAATGTTCATGAATGTAAGAGGGAGCGCAAGTCCATAAAAGTGCTTAGGCATAGGAAATTTCTAACCGAATGTGTATAAATTCATACATGTGATAATTTGATTAATAAGTTGAATCACGGTTCAAAATTTTATCTACTGCTAATTTCATTAATAGAATTATTTACACTAATTGAAAGTTAAAATCTTAATAGATACATTATTATATGTATGAATTTATGTAAATTAGTGTAGATAACAAACTAAATAGGGGATTGTCGAAATAGTTTGTTATCATAAAAGAGGTGTCTCCCAGCTAAGAAAAGACATGACTCTTTATTAAAAGAAGACGTGACTCTTAGTTATGAAAAGAGTTACTCTTGATCCTAAAATAAGGTTGTCAATAGTTTTGAAATGATGTTATTCTTGACATGAAAAGTGGTGATGTTATCTTCATTAGCAATCAAATTTCCCCAGCAATCTTGAAGTATTATTATCATGGAGATGGAGATATCGACTATACCAAGTACTCTTAATCTTGACATATTACGAATGGATCCTTATGATAGAACTAATGTCATCCATTGGAAGGACAATATGAAATCAAAGGATAATGACTCTGATGAAATCAAAACTACGAGGGAAATGTGTGAGGATAATAAAAGGACATGCTGATGAAGGATTCCCATTACTTTGTCAGAACTTAACGAGGGAAAGATTTAATCACAAGAGAGAAGGCAAAATTTAGGTATAGTTGAAGTACCTTGGTACATGGCACTTGACTTGGGAAGGTGTAGTTATCAAGTAGACTTGGAGAAACAACAATATAGGTGAGAACACGCTTCTTTGATTGAACACATATGAGGATGAACTAATGCTGCTTCACAACAAGGTCTAACAACAGTGAGACCTCATTAATTCTAAATCAAGATAAACCCACTTCAAGAATGTCTCAAGGAGAGTATGGCACAGACCCTTTAAGGAACCCAAGATTGGTATTGATGAAAACGGATTCCTAAAACGAACAAATACTCAAACAAATGAATACAAAAAACAAACGCAAAAATGGGTTCAAGGATACATGTGACACCAATCGAAAGAGACATTAAGAAGACGAACGGACCTTATTTGCCACTGATTAAATACTTGTTGCAGTCTTAGAGGGATCAATCGAAGTCTTGGAGTTCCATTCTTGAGAGAGAAAACACTGTTGTCAAGAAGAAGAAGAATGTATGTACTATTTCATAAATATCAATGTTCCCCTTCTTTTTCTTATTTATATAGCAGTTACTTCACTTAAAAAATAACTGCTCTTTCTCTTATAGGCCATTCCCTTATGGGCCGGGTTTAGCCCAACATAGGCGAATGGGCCTACCTTGGCCCATCTTGTTTTATTAAAAAAAAAACATTATCTACCACTCACACATGGTGAGCCGAACATAATTCTTTTTTCTCCTCTTTGCAATGTTCATATTAGTAAATAATCCATGCAACCAGCATATTTTTAGAGCTTGTTGCCATGCATTTGTTAGGAATATATAGTAGCTTAAAATGGGCATTATGTTTTCGATTGATCACAATTACATCTCTCTGATGTATTTTTAATTATGATATTGTATTCACAATTATGATTACTCCAAAACAATCATAACTAGTCGATTAGTGAATACAAAACTAGAATATGATATCCCAAGTTCAATCTTCTTCTTTCCTTGAAACTATCAATTTCAGTTTAACTCACTTTTCTAAAAATGTCCCATTAAATCGAATCAATTTATGATCATTGACAATATTCTAAGATAACAAACATTGAATAGAAATCTTGAGAATAAGTAAGGGTTATGAGAGTACTTAATTGAGAAACTCTTTTATTCAAGAGTCTCACATCATATAAAACCAAAACTTTTGCCACTCTTATTGGTCGTCTTATGCATACGTAGTATGAAATACATATTACGGTATTAACTCATTTCCTATAAAGCATATGTCTTCAATTTTAATATAGTACAGATGATAGTTCAGACATATCTAATGTCTAGCTTGAGTTCACGCATCACTCTTTCAAAGAATCTATCATAACTCACATCTGGCATAAAAAAAGAGAGAGCAAAATATGTGAGTTATTTTACTTTTGGACGTAGTGAATATTATATCCCTATCTTTACTCAGTTAATACAATATCTAAATTTTAAACTTGAGCTCTTGATTATCACCTAAATAATAAGCCTAAAAATTATCTCATCTTTATTATCACATATTAAATAAAGGCGATTATCTGTGTAAGTAGGCTAATATTTTATCTATCCGACATATTTTCTCAATTTTATAATGCACTAAGCATTAATATGTATAAATGTCAAACAAAAATTCACATGCTTTAATAATGAAAGACAACTTCATTAATATGAACATTTAGGGAAATTATAATATTCAATACATTAGCCTCCACACGGTCCTAGATAGTTTACATGATCACAAAAAATATCTCTAGGTATTGACTTTATAGCATTCTATGCGTAGATATGTACTATAAGTTTTATTTTTTCGTGCAACCATATTCTTGACAAAGTTGTATTTGGTATCTATATATTTGGTCTTGCTATGATATTTCGAATCCTTGGTGTACGCTATCGCTACTTGACTATCACAGTTAACCAACAATGAATTTGTAGCATCTTTAGCAACATCTAAATGATCCAAAAATCTCTTGAGCCAAACAACCACTTGTATAGCTACTGATAATGTCACATACTCAACTTCCATCATAGACAAAGTTTTGCACATTTGTTTCTTACTGTTCCAAGATATAGCACCATTATTTTTAAAAAGAATAAGTCCGGAGGTAGATTTTTTTTCATCTAAATCTCCTCCCCAATCAGCGTTTAAGTAGTCTTCCAACCGTAAATCATTTCTTTGATAACTTAGTGAATAATCAGCGGTTTTCTTCAGATACCTCAGTATTCTTTTAATAGTTGTTCAATGTATTTGACTTGGATTGGATTGGTACCTACTTACCATTCCAACTACAAAATATATGTCAATCTTATACATATCATAGCATAAGTCAAGCTTCCAACAACATTAGCATAAAGAACACGTTGCATTTGTTCATTCTCTTATAGAGTATTTGGACACAGTTTATGGTTCAATCTTTCACCTTTTGCAATAGGAGTATCTATGGATCTACAGTATTGTATACAAAATTGTTTAAGAGCTTTGTTTATATACATTTATTGTGAAAGAGACAATAATATCTTCGAACGATCTCTTGTAATCTTAACTCCAATAATATATGTAGCATCATCCATGTCTTTTATCTAAAAGTTGGAAGATAACCAATTCTTAATAGTATTAACAAACTCCATGTTGTTTCTGGCAATTAGTATATCATCATCATATAATAATATGATAGCAAATTGATCTTTGGATCTTTTGATGTATACGCAATGATCCTCATCAATTATTGTAAAACCATATGCCATTGTGGTATTATGAAAACGTATATACCATTATCTAGATAACTGCTTAAGGCCATATATTGATATTAAAAGTTGACATACCTTTTGCTTTTGATCTTTTAAATGAAACCAATGGGTTATTCCATATAAATTTCTCTTTTTAATTTTCCATTGAGAAAAGCAGTCTTTACATCCATTTGATGTGGTTTAAGATCCACATTAGCCATTATTGCCAGAATAAGGCAAATTGAGGTAAGTCTTACTATAGGATAAAAAGTTTTCTCATAATCAATTCCTTTATATTGATTATACCAATTTGCCATAAGGCGAGCTTTATATTTCTCATTGAGCAATCAGTTTTATGCTTTATTTTGAGAACCAACTTGTTCCCAATGGCTTTACTCCATTTTGGAAGATCAATCAGTTCACAAATATGGTTTGACTTCATTGACTCAATTTCCTCTTCCATTGCACGCATCCAATTTTTTATTAGGGCAATTTAAAACATTTTTTATATTCCTTGGCTCATCTTCACCTTATGGAGTGATTATGAAAGTTTCTTCTTTAATGTCAAAACGTCGATGGATAATACTTTTACGAATTGTTCATTGTATAGGAGATGTACACTTTGCATATTATTCTCCATTGCGCTTTCACTCGGATTAGATAATGATGATATTGTCTCATCAGGTGGTTGTAATTGAGATTAAGTCGAATTTAATTCCTCACTTCTCACATTGCTCCTACTTAGATGAACTCCATCAAGTTCATTTTCTTGATCCAATATTTCAAATAGGGAGAAGTCCTCTCCTATATAGCCTTTCTTAGGAAATTCATTTTCTAAAAATATGACATCTTGTGATTCAAATTTAGTTGTACTTTCACTTTCTTACTCACCTATGAACACATACCCTTTCGAGTGTTTTGAGTATCTTATAAAAATAATCTTTTTACCTGTGAGACCCAATTTTCTATACTTGTGAGAGGGTTCGTGAATATAGGCACCACAATCCCTCGGTTTAAGAAAACTTAAGTTGAGTTTTCTACCTGTTCATAACTCATATGGAGTAGAAATAATTAATTTGGAATGCACACGGTTAAGTTTATAGACATCAATTAACAAAGGATCGCCCAAAAAGTGGATAGGTAAGTTAGTATGTATCATCATGAATCTAATCATTTTTAGTAGGATTCTGTCTCTCCTTTCCACAATACCATTTTGTTAAGGAATATAGGAAATAAACAAATGTCTTTATATTTTTTTTATCACGTGAATTTCCGAATTCATTAGATAAATATTCTTGACCTTGATCGAATCTTAATACTTTAATTTTATTTTCTAATTGATTTTTTATCAAGCTCATAAGCTTCTTGAAACAACTTAATACTTCAGATTTATAAGAAATCAAATAGAGATGTCCAAATTGAGTATAATCTTGCTCTCACATTTATTGGACCACAGATGTTAGAATGGATTAATTGCAAAAAAATTCAGCTCTTATTAGGGGTGTGTAACAAAGACCGCCTGGACTTGACTAGATCAGATCTGATCGGTCGGTTTTGGGTGGTTTCTGGAGAGGCCGATCCGATTCTCAGTTTTCATTTGGAACTAGTGGCTAGTTGATCTAGTTTCTGATTCCAAGGTGAGAATTGGATCGACTGGATCGATTGGCTTGGACCGGTTGATTATATACAAATACATATTTTAAAATTTCTTAAGAACTGGTTCAATTCAACTAGAAAATTTGTGCATATACTAAGTGGCATCAAGTATCTTATGAAATTCGTAGTAAAATTTTGTCAAATAAAAGTTTTGTCAAGTGAAAATTTTCTCAAAGATAATGGAAAACAAAAATTAGTTATCTACTTAAGTTAGTAACGATTAGAAGCAAAAAGAAAATCACATTCTTAGTTTGTTTTCCTGAATCATCTTTCTCAACTGACAAATCCACGATGATGTGCATATCATTATATAATCTTCTTTCCCTCTATTCCCTTTAAATCCTTAAATTTTTCAAGAAATTACTGGTTCCACTGGATTAGATCATATCAGACCAGACTAGTCGATTGGTTCAGTTCTTGGTTCCAGGACTAATCATTCTGGTTCCTGGTCTTAGAATTTGAGAGCTAGTCCTCCTGGTCCGGTTCCCGATTCCACCTTAAAACTGGACCAGGCACCGATCAGTCCTGGATCTTGTACCTTTTCCAAGTGGTTTGCTTATAACCTACTAAGCAATGCTCGCATATGGGTAAATCAACTTTTTCGATATTGTCCAACAAGCCCTCTTTGGCTAGTCTATTCATTCATTGTTGGCCAATATGATCAATTTAGGATGTCATACATTCATATCATTATGATATGAATTAGAAGACATGAAAAGGAAATAACAAACATTGATATTGCTATAGTCGATATCCGACATAGTAAAACCATTTAGAAAATAATCATAACCATAGTAATTTGTAATTAAATACAAATTCACACTATAATTATGGAAGTTTAAACTGAAATCAAGTTTAACCAATATTAACACAGACACTAAATTTCCAAAATTCTCCAGAGCATATAGTACATCATGTAGGAATAAAGTGCGTCCACCACGCATAACTAATTGGCAAGTGCCAATCCCTTTAACTTTAGCTATGAAGTTATTCCATACATAGATCCATTTAATTCCAATCGGAACTTGTAAGAACTTCACGAAGGTCTTCTATCTTTTGCTACATGGTTTGTTGTTCCCAAATCAACAATCCACAAAAGATTTGATTTGGTTAAAAATATCGAACTTAATACATAAGCCAAGCTTTCAAGAATGAAAGAGGTGTTTACCTTTTTGGGCTCGTCACAGTAGCAAGTATGGTGACCTTTCTTGACATAGTTGTAACATTTCACTCTTGATATTCTCTTCACTCGAGGATGCTTTCCTCTCTCATGTTGGTCAACTCACAATTTCTTCCCTAAAGAGCTCGCTTCCTTACCTTTTCACCTTCTAAACGACTTAGGACGCTTGCGCTTGAAACTCGAAGCCCCTCGTGAGCTAGAACCAGCATAAGAAATATCAGTTTTCAGCTTAGCCGTCCGGAGGTGGTCATTTTCTAGTTCAAGGTTTTGAAGGTTTTGATGTTCTCATTGTAGGTCAGGTGCACCTTCATATGTTCCCAACTTTATGGGAAGGAATGAATCACTACTTGCACTTGCTGCTCGTAAGTCAGAAGGTGGCCGATACTTTTAGCTCATTGATCATGTTTGACATCTTTCTCACGTGTTGTTTCATGGTCTGACTATAAGACTTCTTATACGAGTCAAAACTTATAGTGAGCTATCTCAACTATAATAAAATATAATATAAATGTTAGCTAATAATTTATGCGGGAAAAGGTTCATAGGTCACTCAAATAAATATTGGTAATTTCATATAATAGTCGATAAATTTAAAGCAATGGCAAGAAAAGTCAACAAAACCATGTAACGGATAAGGAAAAAAATCTGGTCTAAGATAAGAAAATTTGGTAATATGAAAAACAACTTATCTACTACTAACTCAAATAAGATTTGGTAGTGCAAAATTAGCCGGTAACTTAATTGAAGAAAGTTGGTAATAACTTTAAGGTTGCTAATTTCTAGCTAGTTGGTAAGTAAGATGTATAAAAGTTGAAAACTCCATAGAAAAGTTGGCAAATTTACGAAAAAAATATAAGTAAACATTGGGAGCAACTCAAATTAGGGCTGATAATCTAACGATAGAAAGTCAAGCAATCACATGGATAAAAGTTGATAAATTCATATAAAAGTTTATATGTATAAGGTGTTTGTAAGAAAGACAAACAAAAGTTGATAAATTTAAAAATTAAATAAACATTGATAAGTAACTCAAATAAAAGCTCATAACCTGAAAATGAGTTAGTAATTTAAATGGAAGAAAGTTTGTGAGTCTTTCGAATTAAAAATGTAAATTAATATAAGAGTTTGTAACTTTAAGGCGTTGCTAAGAAAGAGAAATAAAAATTAATAGAAAAATAAAAAATTGGCAATTTGCAAATAATTTCTAAGTGAAATTAATCTGAATAATTATATTGAAAGACCATCAAAAGGTTAAGACTAAATTAACCAAATTAAAAAAATTAGAATTGGAGTGGTCGCCTGTACAATAAATTTATAACTTTTTAAACAATTACCCCAAGGTATATCATACGAGTTCATTACAACAACCTAATTTTGCAACGGTACATATTTTTTTATGGTACCATCATATCCTACTTTTATGTGAATATAATGAACCTTGTCGGCTTTTCAATCCGTAGCTCAATTTTTAAACAAAGGGGGACCAAAGTTCACGTGTTGGTTGGCCTTATCACATTTTTTAAGGATGCGAACGGGGGAGGTTGCATTCCGACAGCGATCACTTGCATGCTGCCGAACACCAAAAATGAAGTAGAAAAACGACCAATCGGAAAAGGAGATCGAAAGTCAACTAGGGCCAAAAATGCCGGGAAAAGTGGAGTTGGTGGATGATTTTATAAATAAATGACCGGCCAAAACCCTAAACTTGTACGGTTAATGTGCTTGTTTCATTTAGATATGCCATAAATAAATTTATTTAATTGTCTTCAACTATAAGATTCCAGAGCCGTCTTCAGATGCTTTCCCAAATTCAGTAAACGCCTTTCAAAATTCCGGAACTGATATTTATAAATCATTTTAACTTGTTTATTTTTATTTAAACATTCTTTCGATCAAAAACAATATTTGGTTACGGAAAATAGTAAATGTTTATCTATTTTCAGCTCGCTAAATAATGTTTGTCCTGTCCGGATGTTGTTATACCTTTTATTTGTGTTAGTCCATGATATCTTTCATCATAATGAAAATAAATGTCAATTAGTTAGAATTAGCTAAAGTAGCACATTTATTTATATATAACATTCAAAGAACTGCTCTAGATATTCCAACGATATCCTCATCGTTTATCATCACACACAAGCAAGTTTTTAATTATTGAAGGACAAATACAAATTTCAAAGATGCCGATAGCTCTTAAAAGACGGAGGATACCCTCATTTTTTGCGTTTAAGAATAGAAAAAAGTGATTACGTAAACGTAACCAAATGACTTTTAAGAAGTGCAAATGGTATAGATTCCATCAAACGGCTACAAAGCATATGCCATACGCCCTAGTAGGTTCCATGTGCAGAAGCCTTTTGTGTTAGGTCGCCACATGCCAAATTAAGATGTTTATTTTTCTGTGAGTAATGAATTTAGAGATGCACACAGAAGTAACCATGATTTTGATGCAACTCGCAAGCATATCTGGCGTCGGAATTGAATCTTGATATATATATATATAACAGAGAGTGGTGACAGTGATTGCAAATGGTCTATGGAATTGATTTCCTAAATGATATACTATGTGCAAGTGGGCATTCAAGATGAGTATGTTTGTATTTAAGCACTATGCGAAATTTACAAAATCACTCCGTAATCGTAAACTAAGTTTGCATAAGTTAAGTGTGTCAAGCATTTGTTTCATAACGAAAAAGATGGGTTCGATGAATAGCGCATTGTTTTGTCCGTTTTGGGTCCCACAACGAAATATCTTCGATCAAATGTTATATTTTTGTTTTTATTAAAGGGGACCTAGGTTCTATGCTAGTATGGGACACAGAAGGTCAGATGCTAATGGAGATATATAATATATAGTCTCGAACCTAATAGAGTCGATCAATACAAGCTTGGAATCAATGATGACCAGTGAAGAAATCTAATCAACATCTTGATTCACACACTTCAACACACTAATGAAACCCCATTAAAATCAACGTGGTTTGTACAACATCGAAGCTAATTCGACAACGCTAGACATTGAAAATAATACCAAGAAGGCATTGCTCCTAATTGGGTTCGAGGACACAATGTCGGAACCTAATCAACGACACTAAACAGTGAAAACAACACCTGGTAGGTACTGCTACTAGATGGATATAAGGACACGACGTCAGAACCAAATCAACTACGCTGGGTGGTGGAAACAACACTTGGAAGGGTACTGCTCCTAAATAGATAGGAGGACACAATGTTGAATTTTAATTGATGACGCTAGACAGTGGACTCGATAGTTGGTAGGTACTACTTCTAGATGGATATGAGGACACAACATCGGAATCTAATTGACGACAACACTGCCTAGAATATAGGTAGTCGCAAGAATTGAGTCTACGAAAGGAATCTGAAGCTATAACTAAACTAAGCTAGGCTTTGATAACTAAAAGGATAAGATGAAGGATTTTTGTGTGTTGTTCCCCCCGGGTGGGGGGGAGGGAAGGCCCTTCGTTGGATTATCTGTGGTATTTATAGCCTAATCTGGTAAACATTGGCGGTCGGTTGAATCCTCCTTGAAAGTCGCTCCACGTTCTCTGCTTAACTGCTTTATCCATATCTTGTTGTCTTCTTATTTGTTCGATGATACTCACATGACTTGTCCAGTAAGTATTAACCGCTCATTTGATTATGTGTGCCCTTTTAAGTACCAACCATTCCCACCTAAATCTTGATGCCAATTCTATTTGAATTTTATGTCTTCAGTAGTATCTTTTGACCTAGACACGTGGCAATCAACTATTTATCATCGAATCACATATCTCCACTTGAAGGCCCATCGAAATCAAGTCCAACAGCTCTTGACTAACCTGGGTTGGGTTAATGTTAATCACAGCTTGTAAGTGACAACGAGGGTGATTTTGAATGTCTATGGTTGTCTATATCCTTTGTGACTAGCATGTGACAATAAGGATAATTTTGGGTGTCAACAAGCATGAAATAAGGTTTTGATATCGATGGTGGATTCATGAAAGAACCAGCCCTTCAGGGCACTCTGTCGGCCTTGTCGAAAAAAAAATTGACTTGTTGAAAGGAGCCTTATAAAAGAAGTCTGGCATATCATTCCGCCTTCCAAGTTTCGAGCTCCTCCTTCTTTTCTATCAATAGAATAGCGAATGACAGGAGCTAGGAATTATTACATAAGTTCATTATCATAGTTTTGCTGAGTTTAATCATGAAAGAAAATTTAAGCTGTTTTTCTCCTTTCCAATTAATTGGTAATAAATTATTTGAGTTTTTTTTTTTTTTGGGCGGCAAATTATTTGAGTTTGAGAAGATTTTTTCTTTAGGGCCAATAGACATGTCTCATGCTATGCAGTTTGAACTTGCAGTAGCATTCAAAAGTCAACGCCTTATATGTCCTATTTCTCCCTTATAAGTAAGTACTACACTACAAGCTAAGAAGAAGATATCATTTGCCCAGCAAAGCCTTCTTCTTCTTCGCTTCCCTTTTGCATGCCACTAACAATGGAGATCGGTCCAAGAATGGTGGCTATTGTTGTTATAATCATGAGCTTCACTGTCTTCCTAGGCATTGTTTATGCTGATCCCGACATGCTCCAAGATGTCTGTGTCACTGATCTCGCTTCCAGTAAGAGCATATAAGCTCGTCTATGTGTATTTCTTATAATCTTCTTCTTAAACTACCCACGACTCCAGACGAGTTTCGATAAACCCTAGACATTAAGGGTGAGTCTGATAACAATTATGTTCCAGAGTATAATTTCTTTTTTAGAAATAGTTTTTTTCTATTTCTATTCTTTGGAACAATTTATGAATAAAATAACATGTTTGGTAACTATACAAAATTTCTATTCCTAGAATAAATAAATAAAAAAGATTATGAATGCGTTTGGTGCGACGTATACATTTTTTCATGTCATAGAATTTCTTTTAATATTTAAACACTTTTTTCTTTTTCTTTTTTCTTTTCTTTCTCCTCCTCTAGTCGACGGCTGGTAGCTAGCGATCGGAAATTGATGATGGTGGCAGTGACAAGTCTTCGCCCACTGATTAGAAAAGGAAGAAGAAAAAAAGGTAAAAAAAATAAAATGACTTATTTGTAGAAATTATTCCCAGGATCAAGAAACTATGTTTTTCTACTTCTTGTTTCCATTCCAAATCTATTCATTGACCACTTTTCCATTTTGCGGAATGAAAAAGTTAATCAACGTTATCAAATGAATTTCTATTATTTTTTATTCTAGGGAACAAAAGAACAAAAAAACAGAAAATCTGGAGTGTTACAGTGACATCCCGAAATTTGACCCTGGTTTCGAATATATGAAATGGTTATTTCATCGACGCACTTGTGGTTATTTTACTCGGAGCTGGCCACTCTCGAGTTAACTAATCTATTAGGTGAGGTCGTTAAGGGATATAAACGTGACAGACTAGAGAATTTGATCGGAAATCAACCGCTCGACCATAATAATCGGCAAGGGTCAATATGATAATGTTATAAATCAATTAGCGAACAGATATAAGTCGATTTGATGAAATTACATAGTCGAATCGAATTGAAGGTGGTTCCGCACGATTGCGATATTCGCGTTGAATGGCAATAAACCGATTTTTATCGATATTATATTGGGACATGTAATTGAAACCTCATGATTTTATGACAACCGAGAGTCGTCTACGATTCAAAGATGCATAAACGTGGATCGAAAATTATCGACCACGGGTCTAACGTGCTATAAACCCCTAGAAGCTACCCGGTAAATTAGGTCATACTAAAGTTGTGTTCGGTCGATTATAACCGCGGAATGTAATTCAGTTTCGGGAATCAGACGTTCGAGCGTGTCACAATTTGTTTATTGGACATCGTCTCATCTTTCAGCGAATTTTCGACGAATCTGAAATTTTGCGAAAAAACGATTTTCGAACAAAAGAGAAAAAGAAAAAGGAAATTCTTATGGGATGAAAATTTGAATTTTTCTACCTAAAAAGAGTTTAATTTGGGAAATTAGATTCAAGAAAGTAATTGGGATACAAAGAGGTGAGGCATGAAGACTTTGGAGGTTTTGTAATGATGAATTTAGATATTTTGCTAAGTTTTTGATTGATTGTGCCTTTGACTTCCTTACTCCTTCTCTCCCTCCCATTCTTCTTTCCTTCCTCTCATGCGTGCAAAGCCCCCCACCACCAGCAGAACAACCCCTCTCTCCTCTAATCCTCCTCCTTCTTTCACGCGTCTTCCTCCCCCTTGATTCTGGTTATGTTTTTCCCTCCATCTTTGCTGCACGCCTTCACCACCTCACCTCAGCATCTCCATCTCAACTTCATCTCATCACCCCATCAATTACCCCCATCCATCTCACGCCCAACTCCACCGCAGCACCTTCACATCGCCCCTTGCACTACGCCAACGCCACCCCAACAGCCGCAGCTCCACCACCACCTTCACGAGATCGGCAGCAACCCCATCACTGTCCGCTAGCTCCGCATCCAGCAACCTCACCACCTCACGTCCTTAGCACCACCACTAGCTCACCGTCCAGTAGAGCCACCGACCAGCCCCAAGCCAAGCTCTCCTCCTTTGGCCGAGAGCTTGAGGGGACCATAACCGCCACTGTCGAGCCTCCGTGCAAGCCGTGGTTGTCTTGCGTTTTCGTCGCCGTGAGCCCGCCGCCGTCGAAAACCGTGAGTTAACTCCTTAATCGTTGATTAAACCATTAATTACGCTTAGGGGTGGTTAGATTAGCCTTGATGAGGATTAGTTTTAGTTAATTCTAGATTAGTATTAATTAAGCTTGGTTAGGTTAATTATTCATGGTTAGGTTAATTAATCATGGTTAGGTTAGTTAATCATGGTTAGGTTAATTAAGTTGGTTTAGTTTAATTAATCATAATTTAGCTTAATTAATCGTAATTAGCGTAATTAGTGACGGATTAGGCATTACGTAGAATTTTACGCTCATTTTCTTGGATAGAATTATGCGTGATTTTGATGGCTTGTACGTCCTATGTTGTGCAATTGATTGCTTGATGGTAGTTATCGATTATTATTGCAAAACTCGATTTCATAGGCAATTAAATGGAAAATTTCTAGGTGTCAGGTTTGGATGCCAAATTCTATGTGCCCAATAAAACAATGAGATTTTGAATTAGAGACATGCAAAGTTTGATGGGTTGATTTCAAGTACGTGTCCACATATGAATTTCTTTCCAAAAGTTTTAAAGAAAAAAAATGGGGTTACCAAAGATTGTTTCCAAAAAGGGTGGTTGGACAAAGAAATAGAAAAGAAATATGGTGTCGGGTTTAGACGCCAAGTTTTATGTGCTCAATAAAACCATGAGGTTTCAAACTAGATGGGTACAAAGTTTGACAGGTTGATTTCAAATACGTAACCCCGTACGAAATTATTTCGGAAAGTTTAAAAAAAAAAAAAAGAGTTGCCAAGTTTATTATTTGCAAAAGGGATTTTTGTGTTCTTGGCTAATGAGAAAGATAACAATGGACGTGAGTTGTGTGATGGTATGCTCATGTGATCACCTAAATACCCCGATGCGTTTACGCGGGGTAATGAATCCATCCTAATGCATTTACACGAGACGATGCCTGATTTTATCGAATGCCCCCAAGTCAACGGGATGCCGTTTGCGGATGGATTTCAGAACGAAACTCCTTATTAGAATGCTGTCTTGAGGCGTATGCATATGCGGGATGATGCCATGCCCGATGGGGCGGGATGATACCCGATTACGCTGGATGACTGCCGACTCTTGTGTTGGCCGTGGCCCGAGGGGTCGTAATAATCGGAACATGTGTGTGTGATTGTGTTGTATCGCGCTTGATTATAGGGTAAAACTGTTAGGCATTGTATGAGACATGCCAAAATGGTTTTGCCTTATAATCGGGACCCATGTGAATGTTTAGAGAGAGAGAACTTTGTGTTCCAGTTTTTAATTATGCTTGTTGTATTGCTAACGGCATATGTGATGTGCTAACTGCGGGGGTGTGCCGAGGCGAGGTGAGTTTGTTTGTGGTGCCTGTTTAGGCTGCCTTCGAGGTGAATTTGCGTCCTAGTCGAGGCTTAGGATTTTAACTCGCTAAGATTTATCTCACCCCGTCGTGCTTAAACATTTTAAGGACTATAGCGTGGAGATCTGTTAAGTGTGGATGTGATGGGCGCGAGATGTGACACCTTTTGGCTAGCCCTGCCGTTAGTGAAGTTTAGGTTAACCCTAGTCCTTAAAGGTTTTCGAAAAGGGTCAATAGGAAGTAGCCATAGAAAGGCTTGTAAGTATTAAACTCCTTGAGTTAATTAGTTGATAAGGAAATCGTTGTTTTTGGGGAAATTAATCCTAGTGTAAACTATCCCTATGTTTGTTTATTGACTAAGGGTTTATTTAATTCACTTCCGCATGTTCTTAATCGAAAGATAAAAAGAATGGGTTGGCGACGCGTTCTAGGACGTCACATTTTTAATCGACCGCGGAGGGATGTTTGCGTAGTCGGGGTTCGGGGCGTGACAGTTACCATGCAGACCCTAATTCTATCATGTACAAGGCTTGTTTTCTCATTTACTTCTTCATGATGGGAACTTTATATCCGTACTCTTTCTAGTTTCATTAGCCAAACTATTTCTGAAGTTAGTATAGGGCTCATAAGTTTCTCTCACAGAACAAATAATATGCATGTTCAAGGCATTGTATGATTCATAGTATTGTGATGAACAGAAGTGAAAGTCAATGGATCCACTTGCAAAGTGGCTTTCAACAAAACGGACTTCTTCTACGATGGGTTGCCAAACTAGGACTCCCTAACAACACCTTAGGCTCTCTGGTGACAAGGGCCAATGTCGAAAAGATCCCAGGCCTCAACACCCTCGGCCTGTCCTTGGCCCGCGGTGACTTTGCTCCTTTCGGCCTCATCGCACCCCACACCCACCCACGAGCCACCGAGATAGTGTTCGTGCTCTATAGGGAGCTATACGCCGGATTCATAACCAATGCTAATGTCCTTGTTGCTAAGACCATCAAGGCGGATGAGATCTTTGTGTTCCCTAGAGGTTTGGTCCACTTCCAAATGAATGTCCAAAACACCCCCGCGGCCGCCATTGCGGCATTCAACAACCAATTGCCAGGGGCCTCGGCCATTGCAACTGCAGTGTTCGCGGCTAAGCCCATGGTACCGAACGATGTGTTGGCCAAGGCGTTCCAAATTGATGCTAAGGAGGTCGAGATGATCAAGGCTAAGCTTGCCCCCAAGAGCTAGTCTCCTTGTAAAACTACTGACGCTTCAATTCAAGTTATTTAGCCCTCAAATAGAATCAAGTTTGACATTGCAATCTCCATTCTACTCTTCTGAGAATTATTATCTTCATTGGTCACAAAAACCCCATGTTTGTAATCTTTATGTACCCTTTTTATCGAATAAAGAGGTTTTCAGCCACCAAAAAAGGTTGGAAGATATTACCACTTTGTGCTATTGAAGTCAACTTTAGGGTTTCCTTTGAAAATTTTTGTATGATCTATCTAATACGTTAATATATTACCTGCTCCAACCTGTCTAACTAATCAAACAAAATAAAACTTGGCTTTTTCCTCTCCATCCTGTCCTCGAACAAGATCTAGGGAATTAGCAAACTTAAATGAGCTGTGTATACGGAAAGATGCAACTTTGATGAGGCATAAACAAATAATCATAGTGGCAAATCGCGATCAAAAACCCCAAATTGGTGCACCTTTAACAAATTTACCCTTCGCTAGTTTCCGTTAAATTTTTGTCAAATTGCTGAGTCGAATGACGTATGATAGTTGACTGATATATTAGTTTGGGATTTTACTCTATGTTTGTCACAGTTATACTAGTTTTGCGATTTTTTTGTGATATTAATCTAATTTAACGAATGGTATATTTATAATAAATGTACCGATTTGGGATTTTTGGTGGTCAAAAAATTAGTTTATGGGTAAATTTTTCACGAGTACACCAGTTTGAATTTTTTTGTGGTTATTTGGGTTAAATTTGTCACAGGTATACTGTTGACACCTAAATTTTGGTGATCTGGTCATTTATTTATTGCATAAAAATTAGGGGTTAATTTTATCTTTGAAAAAAATATTAATTGCATAGCATATAGATTTAGGTGCATTTGTTTTTAATTTGCATTTTTACATTTATTTACTGGACGGGTGGCGGATGGGTCGAATTAGTGGTTTTGAGTTTTAAATTAACTGGTCGGATTAAGCCCATGAAAAGTGCAAATTGGCTCAAGCCCGTTTTTACGAACTTGAGATTTGAAATGAGGATTTTTGGAATTTAAGAAAATCGGGTTGTAATCTTATCTTTAAAAATCAATAGAAAATATTTAGGAGATAAGGAAAATAAGATGATTTTTATGATTATGCAGTTATAGGAAAATCTTCGTGCATATCGAAAAGTGGATGAAATATTTCACGAAGATCACATCTTTATTTGCTTATAAAGGAAGCCGTGTACGATGAGAGAAGGGGGGGGCCTCTCTTCAGGTTTTAAAAAAAAAAAACACACAAAAGTGAAAAGTGAAAAAAAGAGAAAAAGGAGGCTTCGGTTCTTTGTGGGGGAGAGGAAAAGGCGTGCAGAGAAGCAGAGGGAAAGGGACGTGAGAGAGACAGGTGAGAGAAAAAAAGAAAAAAGAAAAGAAAAAGGGAGCCACTGTTCGTCTTCCCCGCGGAGCCTCCGACGATTGCTGCTGCCCTGCCACCAAATCCGAAGCTCGTGCATCCGTCACCGCTGCCGCCCTGATCTAGTCCTGATCTGCTCAGCCCGGAGTCCAACGAAGCCGCTCACCAGCTGCGCCGCTTGTCACCCCCACCCCCCCCCCCCGCGAAGCCACTGCCATCGCTGGTTCACCCCCACGCGCGCGCCCACCGCTGATTCACCTCCTCATCGCCACTCGCCTCCGCCTCAGGCCCGATTCCTCCGCACCCGACGGCCCCGACGTCTCTGCATCTGACGACCTTGGCTCCGCCGTGCCTGAGTGTCACTCAACCTCCGCTCGCGACCCCTCGCCGCCACCTCTGCTGCGATCTGACGCCCAGCTGCGACCCGCTTCTGCTCCGCCTTGCCTGCGTCCGAGCGACTCGCTTATGCTCCGCCTCGCCTGCGTCCGAGCAACCCACAGGAGCCCAGTCGCGACCCACTACTGCCCCGCCGGACACCGCACCGCGCCATCGCCGCCCTCTGCTCAGTCCCTGCACCCGCTGGGAGCCCGATCTACCACACCGAAGCGCCAATATCGCCCTCGACTTGCTGCCGACCTGTGACGAGCCGCGCCTCCTGGACCGAGCCCCCCGCTGCCCTGTTCATTGTTGCTGGGCCCTCTTCCGTGTAGACGCTAAGCCGCTCCATTCGTTGCTGCCTTTCGCCGAAACCCCGAACGCCGGCGACCCAAACCCCCTGCCCGGTGTCGACGAATTGGCCGCCCCTCCATTTTCCTTAGGTTGTTTATTTTTCTTTTATTTTTCTTATTTTATATTATTTTACTTTACTTTTAGTTAGTTTTATTATTATTGTTTAAGTTTGAATATTGTGAGGTGACTTTTAGGTTATAGATATTGTAGGCATTACTCATAGGAGTTATCCCTAAAATTATTATAATTATTAATTTGACCCGTAAGATGTCGGGTCATTTTTTTAATTATATTAATTCTTGGGATTTGTTGATAGCATATTAATTGTTAAATCAATATAATTATTAATTTGACCCGTAAGATTTCGAATCAGATTTTTAATTATTTTGATTTCTTGTCGTGATGTTCTAGGTTAAAAGTAATCGTTAATTTGACCTATGAGATAACATGTTATTTTTTTCATTTATTTTAATCCTTTATTTGTTGAATATCTTGTTTGTTTAGATTTAAGGTTTAGTTGATAATCGCTTGTTTTGAAAAATCACTAAGAAAAATCAAAAAAAAATATTTGAATTAAGATTCAGTTTGTTTTAGAATATTCCTTGTTATCTTGCATATCTAGGATAGGGATTTCATTTCGAAAAATAAAAAAAAAAAAAAAACAAAAAAAATGCATTCATTTAGGATTTTAGTTTTTGTTATTTAAGTTGCATGTTTAATTACGTGGCAATTTTAAATTTCGAATTTTATTAAAAAAATTTTATATATATATCATGCATATGTCATGTAGAATTAGGGCATGCTCCGCACGTCATTGCATATTAGATAGATTCCATGTTAGATTAAGATAATGTCTTAGTTTAAATTAGGATTTAATATGACTTAATCCTTAGTTTAAATTAGATAGAATTTTAATATAGCTAGATCATTTTTGCATTTTTCTTAAAATTCGAATTTCATGAAAAAAAATACAAAATTTGTCTTTGCATAAGTTAATTTCAATTTTTAGGATAGATTGCATTTTTAAAAATAGAAATATCAAATGCACGTCATTTAGTTTTTATTAGGTTCATTTAATTAGAGATTCCTTGTCATTAGACTAGGTCATTTAATAAATGTCGCGTGATATATAGCTCGCATTTTAAATTACATGATGCATGTTAGTTTAGTTGAAATAATTTTGTGTGTCATTGCATCGCATTACATCTTATTAGAATTAAGTCATTTAGATTGCATTTAATTATTGCATTTCTTCATGTCATATAGTTTAGGTCATGTCGCCATGTCATATTAGATTATTAGCGTGCATCGCATGACTTTCATTAAATAAAGTGAAAACAAAAATTGAGTGATAGCGTGTTAATTAGAAATCATATTTAGGATTGCTGATGTGAATTCTGATTTAACAACGCAGTTGTTTTCGTTGCTTTGGGGTAGGTTTTACATTATTTAATTGCTTTCTTGAGTGTTAAATTGGTGGTATGCGCACCCGCATGACCACCTCATATGTTAGGAAAATAAATTAAAATCAATCCAAGCTGCATTCAAAAAAATATTTTTTTTGAAAATTAAATAAAGAAATGGTACCGAAAGGGCACTAGGATAGTCTAGTGTAACCAAGTCCCCGTACCCTTAGTTTCTGGTTCGTAGGAGTAAAATAATTCTCCCATTATTTTACTTAGGTGTCTAATCGACCTACCGAAAACTAATTAGTGGTGACTCCTAAAAAATAATCATTTGCATGTCAAAACTTTAAGTCGCGATTTAGTATGGGCTTGGGAGAGCTCGAGCTAAGCTTAAAGACTTAGTAGTCCATTAACCTAGTTTTAGGTGGCGCACCCGAAATTTAAGTCGCGACATATACTAATCTGGGTTTTTTGTGGTCAAAAAATTAATTTAAGATAAGTTTATCACAGATATATTAGTTTAGAGTTTTTCGTAATATTAACCCATAATAGAAATACTTTTGTTTTGACCACACAACTTACTAACCGACACTACTTAGGTCAAACCACCTAACACGAGTGTTGATTATATATTACCACATGAATATTATTTATGTGTAGCTTATTTTATTAATTAAATAAATTTCGCTTGATAAAGACATTCACTTAATTTTAAAGAGAAAACAATGGTATAAAAATATATCTTAGTCTATTTGCAAGTTAGGTCATGTTAATGTCCAAGTTTAATTTATTTGTTTCTAAAAAAGGAAATTAAAAAAAAAATTATATAGTTTATAGCTTGTGAGAGCAATATACTATATCAGCTTATGTGAGCATTGATATACCAGCTTGTGAAAGCAGTATACTATATCAGCTTGGGTGAGTTATAATATATATTAGCTTGTGCGAGCTACCATCTATATATCAGCTTATGAGATCTATAACCATCTATTTCAGCTTGTGTGAGCAGTGATTATATCGATGAATTGATAAATGGTATTGATCGTATCAATTGTATCAAATTGAATGGATTGAATGATCGATTAAATAGAATTGATTGATTGAGATTATGAATTATACTGACATGCAGGAGGGAACTGAGGTAAGGTAAGTCTTCTGACTTATGTGTATAGTTGCCTCTAGGTGTATTTCCTTCCTAGTCAAAGTTTAGGGGATGAATTTGCCGAGACATTGTCTCACCCCATCGTGGGCTCAACCTTTTCAAGTTCTTAGATGGCGATTCCTTCGGAACGTTTTGGTCGGCCTATGAGGGTTACCAAGCAGAGCTTTGATTATCATTCCCCAGGGGGTCAATGAGTCTATGAACTCGTGGTGACCACCGTCTAGGTTGATGAGAGCCTACCTCAGAGGGTATCTCATCAGTTCAGAGCATGGTTTCGCTACAGTTTCAATGGATTCCGTGTGGGTCCTCTCTAGGATTTTGAAATTCCCGCTATGGTAGTCAATGCCACTTTAGGTGAGAGTGCAGCTGACCCTCCTGATGGTGCTATGGAGGACCTGATGCCCCCGGAGCCTGTGGAGACCGAAGGATCGGCGAATGTGTCTAGCTAGCTAGTCATAGGACAGCCTCGTTTTGTAAGCCGGTCTTTTGTAGACTTTTGTCTTTAGTCTTCTATTGTATATAAACCAGAGTATTTATAAAAGTGTTTTAGTTGTGAATATGTTTCCTACTTTTTTTATCCTGTGTTAGTTGTTGTTAGGAGTAATTGTTTCGCTTCTGTATGTGCTAAAAATGAATGAGTTGGCGACGCGCCCTGGAACGTCGTAAAATTTATCAACTACCAAGGGATAGGCACGTGCTCGAGGATTGGGGCATGACATATATACTCCTCCTCTTCCAAACTAGCCATTAAACAGTTTTCAAAGGATCATCTTCTATTTTGGTTGATCGACAAAACTGTATCAAGAAGATATGGTGGCTGTTGAGTGATAAGGATAGAATCTCTACTTAATTCCGATCATTAATATAATCAGGGTCTTAGTTTCCATAAGTAAAGCTCCTCTATTTGGAAATAACTTGCCTTCAGGATTGATTTCCCAATCAATTTGATTTAATCAATCTTCCACCAAAATGGAAATCCAACATAGATTGCGAGCCATGGTAGAATCCGAGGTAATTTCATTTTAGATTTGTTTCCTTCTAGATGAAAGCACAGATTACAATCTATATCATTTTACGTTCTAAGGATGTTAAGATGGAAATGGATAGTTTTTTCCTTCTCTGACTAAGAATGCCTTGATAATATGAGAATGTGCCCGACTAAGTTTGGTATGGATGTTGCAAAGAGCTTATCGACCATATACCTGAATTATCATTCTTTAAGAGAAATAAAGTTTAGTGGAAAGTCTTTTCAATTTCAAAATCTGTTGGGAGTTTTGTCTAATACTTTGACCATTCAATCGTCATGAGTCACGCCCAAAATAGGTTATCTTGGATCCCTGTTTCCTTAAGCCACACATTCCTTAACTTCTTAAATGTTGCTTCCCACGGCGCAAGAGAGCAGCTCCTGTTCCAGAAAGAAGATATCATCTAATACGTTTGGACTTCGCCGTCACAGCGAAGTGATTGGAAGAAAGAAAATGGTGCCCTAATGATATATGAGGTGTCTCTTTTAAATGTTTGAAATGTTTTGAATAATGACTACCTTTGGAAACAGTACCGGCTCTGGTGCAATTAATGGAGGGAGGGAGGGAGGGAGAGAGAGAGAGGGGCTTAGTGCAAGGTTGACAATCCCTTTCGATGCAGCTTTTGTGCAACTTTCGTGCAGCTTTTGTGTCTGACCATGCCCATCAATAGAAATCTTTTCAAGAGGAATTAAACAAAATGAGAAATTACCTTTTCATCATATTATAATTTTTGCCAAATTGCCGAAGGACAAAAAAAAAATTGTAAATCTAGTTTTGAGGCTGGGTTCGATTTCAGATCTTTAATTTGGACCAAACGACATGTGATGGTTGTTTCCAACTTGCTCGTCACACGATGGTCAAACCAAATTCCAAAAGGGAGCTATAGATAACTTTTGTCCAATGCACGGTTTGCCTATAGTCCCCTGCATCCCAAGCATGTGAAGGGACAAATCATCTAAGCACGAGAACGACCTCAGACCCTTCAAAGTACTGTCCACAGGAATCATTGCAAGTTCTACAAGCCTCATCAATTCATCACCTGAATTTCAACACACACCACCCACATACAAGACTAGCTTCTTCGATCTATTCCCCTTATTAATCCCTTTTAGTGCAGCTTTTGTGCAGCTTTCGTGAGCTTTTGTGTCTTGACCATGCCCATAAATAGAAATCTTTCTAAAGGAATTAAACAATCTAAATGAGAAATTACCTTCTCATCATATTATATTTTTGGCAAAATTGCCGGACGACAAAAAAATTTATTGAACCAATTTTTGAGGTTGGGTTCGATTTCAGATCTTAAATTTGGACCAACCCAAAAAAACATTAAAGGTGAAACTAAAACGACATGTGATGGTAGTTTCCAGTTTGCCCGTCACACGATGATCAAACCGAACTCTGAAAGCGAGCTATAGGTCACTTTTGTCCACTACATATTTTGCATATACAGTCCCATGCATCCCAAGCATTTGAAGGGATAGATCATCTAAGCATGAGAACGACCCCAGACCCTTCAAATTACTCTCCACAAAAACCCTGTAAGTTCTACAAGCCTCATCAACTCACCACTTGAATTCAAACACCCACTTACAAAACTGGCTTCTTTGAATAGATTATCAACCTTACAATCTGTTCCAACTGCACCTCCCGAGGCTGCTTAGGCAACCTCGTCATGTATCCTAGACAAAGCACAGATGTTTCACTCCCCCTGTTGACCGGCTATAACATTGGCTAAAAAATTTGCAGTTCGAGAGTGGTGATTGTTAATCAGTCACGTAAGGCATTGTCCCCTTGTCAAATTGATCTATCCTCTTATTATTCCATTTCGTGCAACTTCCGTGCTTTGATCATGCCGATCCAATGCAAATCTTTTTAAGAGGAACGGGACAATCTAAATAGATATTGCCTTGTCATTATATTACTTTTTTTTACAAAGTTACTTGACAAAAAAAAAATCATACCATAATGTTCATTCGAGGGCGGTATTGTAGCCAAAGTAAATGAGTTCATCATCATAGCATCCCGACAACGAAGGGTATTTTGAGAAGGATGAAGATATCCTCTAATCTATGCCCCTCTCCAATCTAGTTAGTAGGATTGTGACGTATGTCCATCTAATTTTAAATGTTAATATGATATTTCATGAAGGGTTCCAATTACCTATCTCTCTAAACTGATTGTGGCATGTGTCCCTTTCATTAGATATCTTAGGAAAAAATCCTAAATCTTTTAACACATGAACATCTATCTCTCTACCACCGTCAGCACCATCCGACGGATAATACCACAACTGTGCCTTCTATCTCAAGTGTCCGCGAATACCTTGGCCACTCCACCATCCGCCGTCAATGCTGGCAAAGGCTTCTTTTAGTTTACGCATGCAGTTGCCAACACGTCGATGGCAATGACGTTGAGAGAGAGTTTTTGTGTGTATATGTGTGTATCTGGCCTAGCAAGGGATAAATACTATCCAGACACCTCGTGTGTGTGTTTTTTTTTGTCCCCTTTTTGTCTCCTTCGTGGCCAAATGGTTTCGAGAAGTCCCGCCCATTTTACTTTTGGGCCCAATGGACGGGCACCTTGCCCTCCCATTCTATTTTTGGGCCTATGGGCGGTTCTTTTTCATTTCTTAAATAATTTTTCTTAACAAATTCATCCCATGTAAATTCTTATCTTCCTATTAATCAAGCAAGTCTCATGATCATTTCAATCTCAAATTTTTTTTACAAAAAAAAAAAAAAAAAAAAAATTTGAATATGACCTCATGCATATATTTAAAGTACACTATAACCATATTGTAAAAGTTACATGTGTTGTCACTACTTTGAATCGTAGAGTTGCATTATTACAAAATAAGCAAAATACCTTATTATGAAATATTTCTATCATCGATTGATTAGGTGTTTTAAAAAAAAAAAAAAAAAACTTTAGCATTCCCTTCATGGGGATGAGGTTCAAATGAAGAAAAAACAGATGACAAAAGTACACAATACGAATACAGTGATTAAGCACATCTTAAAAAGAATAAATAAATGATTGCTATCTCTTAGAAGGACGAGTTCTTCCTTACTTTATATTATGTACAGATGATTTTATTTGAAAATAAATCCGGTCAAATTCAAACATAACACTTTGTATAAATTCGGTATTAAGTATCTCAAAAATTGGGCACTCCTAATTGATAATTCCAGAGACCAGAATACTGGTATTCTAAGTATATTTAACTATCTTTATAGTTAATTAAACTGCCCGTAATAATTAGAATGCTACTTTTTTCAATTATACTAAAAAAATTCTCAGGCCATTAATTTACAAGATATATATGGTATTAGCAGACAAACTTGAAATAATTCTTCGATTACCGCTGGAACCTATGTTAGCACGGGATTTCCATGTTTCTCTATAATCAATAACATGCACAATTATCCACTTATAGTAACGAAGTTAATCAATTTATTATCGTAACTTGTCTACGATATTAATCTAAGATTCACCAAGCTGACTTGCCATATCAGCTTATATTAAAATCCGTTTTCTATGTTACGTAATGATTTTTATGGATACACAAAGGAGAGGTTATCTGGTATATAAGTTTATTTATAAATCGCCATTCAATTTGCATGCAAGCCTTAGCCGTTCCTCTAAAATAGAACGAGATTGAATTTATTGATCCAAAAAGTTGTCTCTTGGACGTTGTAGATGGTGGTGTGTTATCTTCAACTTCAGTTAAGTTTTCTTATGAACTCTCATGATGGTGTGAATATAACTTATGGAGAAAATATTAGGTGCTCCGGGAGCGCCATGTCAGCGTGGTCTCCGACCACTCACGCGGCGCCACCTGGAGACGTGGGCCCGCTTGATGTCTTCTGCCCTCTTCCCCTCTCTCTCCCCTCTCTCTAGCCTTCTTTCCCCTCTCTCTCCTAGCCTACACACGCTCTCCTAACCTGCTAGCCTCCTCTGCAGTGCATTTATTACGACATGGAAGAAGGAAAGAGAAGCAGACGCTTTTTTTCCTCTCCAGCAACTAGGAACACCATTTCTTTCTCCTCATCAAGGTTTCAAAATTTTGAATCCCAAATTCTCTCTCCGCGCTCGTCGCTGCTCCGCCGTGCGTCAAGCGGCCGTACCCTTGCCGTCACCGATGAACCACATTACGGCCGCCATTGCTTCGGCTTTCGCTTGCTTCTCTCTCCGTGCAAGCGGCCGTTTCCGACTGACAAGCAAGCCATCTCTTTCGCGTACATATGCAAGGCAACGTTCCAAAGGCCATCGCCGGCCACCTTGCAAGTCACCCTCACTAGAGCACTCGGGAGTGTTGAAGAAATCTTTCATATTTGTTTTGAAGTTGACAAAACGTTTCCTTCAGTCTAGTCTGAAATTGTGCAGACTCTTCTATTAAAGTCTGAAGACTTACAAACTCAAGACTTAAAGTCTGCCCTCATTGATAATTCCTAGACTGACGAAAAAGTTTTATTCAGATGCAAGTATTTCTTAAAGGATTTGGTTCGTTTGGTTGAAGATTATCTCACGGCTGGAGATATCATATTAAGATCTATTATTCGTATTACAAATTATTCGAGTAATTTAGATCCATTGATTGGCAAAGTATACTTGGAAGGTTCTACTTATGGAAACCTAGATCCTGATTGTATGGGCGAGCAGGATTGGTGGGCTATCTTCATTTTCCTTAAGTGACTCGAGATCTCTCTAATTGATTCTGTCCAACAGGTAGATTGAAAGAACTCATTTGGAAGGTGCCAACGGTTATGAAGGCATGGAAGAGTATATAAGAAAGACTCTCTAGTTATTCGAGTGAGTGCGAGATAGAAGAATTCCAAAGTCTGAAGATCCTTGTTGTTTGCTAGTTTATTTGTTGAGCGTAAACTTACATTCAAAAGAGTGTCTATATACTTGTGAGACCTTGAGAAAGTGTAACAAAGTCTGTACACTGTGGAATCAAGGACGTGCGACTGTAACATCTCTTTTGATTCATAGTGAAATCCAGCCGATGGGCTGTCAGTGCGGGAGAGTGGACGTAGACTTGGTCTAAGCCGAACCACTATAAATTTCATGTTCTAATTCTCTTTCCCTTATCTCTTTATTTAATTCATAGTCTTATATATTACTACAAATCTTCTATATCTTAAGTCTTCGATTTTTCTTTAAAAATCAAATTAAGTTGCTAAGTCTTGTAAAATTTGTTTCTACATCTATTCACCCCCCTCTAGGTGTTCGTACTAGAACTATCAATTAGTATCAGAGCCTGTGTACTCATTTATTTGAAGTGTTTTTACTTCAGAGTTAAAGATCAATGGCTAGTATGTTGGCTCCAAGGGTGGTTGAAGGTCAAAGCAACACAAGACCGCCTTATTTCGATGGAAATGATTACAGCATATGGAAAAACAAGATAAAAGCATTCTTAAGATCGAAAGATCCTTTGGAATGGGATGTGGTAGACAAATGAATCATTCCTAAAGCTACAATCTCAGAAAGAGGGAAAGAAGTTGCAGAGGCTAGCGACATGACTCAAGAAGAGATAACCAAGAGATAAACTCTTGATGCAAAAGCTATTTACTCCTTATATTGTGCATTATCTCCTACTGAATATAACATAATATCCTCTTCTGAAACAGCTAAAGAAGTATGGGATAGACTGCACATCACCTATGAAGGAACAGATCAAGTAAAAGAAACCAGAATCAATATTCTACTCGGTCAATATGAAGTTTTCAAGATGAAGCCAAGGGAATCTATTACCGACATGTTTAGCTGTTTTACAGAGATCGTAAATGGTCTTGAGTATCAGGGTCAACCAATCTCAGGACCCATAAAGGTTAACAAATTGCTGCGTGGACTTTCCAAAGAGTAGAATCACATAAAGACCTCTATAAGGGAAACACAAAGGATCATGCCACTTTCTGTTGACGAATTGGTTGGAACACTTCAGTTTATGAAGTGGAGCAAATCAATGAAGAAGAATATCCCAAAGGTAAAAAATCTATTGCTTTAAAATCTAATGAAGATTCTGATGTTACAGACTCTGAAGACGACATGGACGATGAAGAACTCACTCTCATGATAAGAAGGTTCAGGAAATTGAACAAAAAGGGCAGAAGATTCAATTGGAAGAAACAAAGTTCTCAAAAATTTCAAAACAAACCAGCTGAGGATGATGAATCCAATAAAGATGTGATTTGTTTTGAATGCAAGAAAAAGGGACACATCAGATCCAACTGTCCCCTTGTTGAAGAAAAATAAAGGAAAAGTTGAGAAATACAGAAAAGCACTCAAAGCAGAAACTTGGAGTGATACTGAATACAAAGAGAGTGATGATATTTATGCCAATATTTGTTTAATGGAAAAATCAGAATCAGACTCAGACTTTGAAATCGATACAGACTCAGATTCAGATAGTGAAGTCGAGGTAAGTAATTCAAGAATCCCTATTAAAGTCTCAAAGTACATTAATGAACTATGTCTTAGTCTCAAAGTCTCTCTTAAGAGAATTTCCGAACTGAAAAGGGAAAATATTACACTGAAGCAACAAGAAAAATTATGAAAAGAAAAGTTTGAAAATCTGGATAAAAATTTCATTACTCTAAAAGAAAATGCAAATTCTCTTTCAAAAGAAAACACAATCTTGAAAAATGATATTTCAAGCATTTCAAAAAGGTTTTCTATGGGATCTAAGAAATTGGAAAAGATTCTTTCAGCACAAAGACCTTACTTTAACAAATCAGGCTTGGGAATGACCTCTGAAACCATTCATTTAATTGATTTTCCAAAAGTAAAGGAAAGAATCAAACAAAGACCTGCAAAAGCTTTTTACAAAAAGTCTTTGTAAAACTTGTTGGCCGAAGTGCTCCTAGATGTTCAAAGTGTAATAGCTCAGAAACACTTTGAGAAATAATGTCCTATGGTTTGGAAGCCTGTTAAGAAGGATTGGGCAAAGACCGTGTATTGTATTAACTCTGCTGGACCTAAGAAAGTGTGGGTACCAAAGAAAGCTTGAGTTTTCTTTTTAATTGCGGGTTACTATCAAGAAAAAGGTGAAATGATATTTGGATAGTGGCTGTTCAAGACATATGACTGGAGATTCAAATTGTTTTATTAAATTAAAACAAGTAACTGGTGGAAAAGTTTCCTTTGGCGGAAACAGCAAGGGAAGAATTGTTAGATGTGGAACTGTAAAAATTGGAAGTCTCATAATCAACAACGTCTTCTTAGTGGAAGGACTTAACTACAACTTGCTCAGCATCAGCCAATTGTGCAATACTGGATTCAAGATCAATTTTCAAGAAGGAATATGTTCAGGCACTAGTAAAGATCTTTCACAATCCTTTACTGGGCGAAGACATGGGAATATCTATCTTTTGGACATCAATCCAAAAAGATTTCAATGTCTAATTTCAATACAAAATGAAGCAAATCTCTGGCACTGAAAGCTTGGGCATATCAATATGAAGCAAATTGCCAAGATCTCTTCAAAGAAGCTTGTTCGTGGACTACCCAACCTGAAGTATAAAAAATCTTACTTATGCACACCATGTGTATTGGGAAAATAGGTTAGAAATTCCTTTAAACCAATAAATCAAGTTTCCACTAATCGTGTACTGCAGCTCCTGCATATGGATCTATTTAGACCGACTAGAACTCAAAGTATTGGTGGAAAGAGATATTGCCTAGTAATAGTGGATGATTATTCACGATTTACTTGGGTCTGCTTTTTGGCAAGTACGTCTAAGACCTTCTCTTATTTCACTAAGTTTGCCAAGAAAGTGCAGAATGAGAAAAGGTACATTATTTCAAGCATACGGACGGACCATGGAGGTGAGTTTGAAAATCAAGACTTTGGTAAATTTTGTGATGAATCTGGTTTTCAGCATATGTTCTCTTCTCCATACACTCCCGAACAAAATGGAGTTGTGGAAAGGAAAAATAGATCTTTGCAAGAAATGGCTAGAACTCTTTTAATTGAAATCAATATTTCTTCTCATTTTTTGGGCTGAAGCAATTTCTACGACATGTTATATTATTAACAGAGTTTTCTTAAGGCCTATTTTTTAGAAAACTCCCTATGAATTGTTCAAAGGAAAGAAGCCAATTGTTTCTTATTTTCATGTATTTGGTTACAAATGTTTTATCCTGAAAAATGTAAATGATCGAATTGGTAAGTTTGAAGAAAAATCATACGAATGAATCTTCCTTGGATATTCAACTTCTAGCAAAGCATACAGAGTATACAACAAGAAGACTCAGTCTGTGGAAGAATCGATGAATGTCAAATTTCAAGACTCTATACAAAATCAATCAATCCAGACTCAACTTGAAGAATCTGAACCTGCTCTAGACTCTACAAAGGCTACTTCCCCTTAAGCAACTCAGACTATAGAAGGACAACAACAAATGAATATTGAAGAATCAACTGCAGAAGAAGTTCAACAATCTGTCAGACCAACTAGCAACTGGAAGCACAAGTCTAGTCATCCCAAAGAACTCATCATTGATAACATTGATGAAGGAATTCGTACAAGATCCAAAAGGCATGAAGAGTCTGGTGTTGTGGCTCTTATTTCTGAAATAGAACTCAAAAGCATAGAAGAAGCTTTAACTGATGAAAGCTGGATTGAAACTATGCAAGAAGAGCTCAGGCAGTTCAATGTTAACGATGTTTGGGAACTAACTCCTAAACCAAAAGGAAAATCTGTTATTGGAGTTAAATGGGTTTTCAGGAATAAGATGGACGAAAAAGGAAAAGTTGTAAGAAACAAAGCAAGACTCGTGGCCAAGGGATATACACAAGAAAAAAGGATAGATTATGATAAGACTTACGCACCAGTAGCAAGGTTAGAAGTAATTAGATTATTACTTGCTTTTGCTTGCTTTAAGAATTTCAGGTTATTCCAAATGGACGTCAAAAGTGCATTCCTGAATGGATTTATCCAAGAGGAAGTCTATGTGGAACAACCTCCTGGATTTGAAGACCTAAGGAAACCAGACTCTGTATTCAGACTGAAAAATGCTCTATATTGCTTGAAACAAGCACCTCGAGCTTGGTATGACAAGTTAAGTACGTTTTTAATTCAAAATGGCTTTACCAAAGGTAAAGTGGATACTACCTTGTTTATCAAATGGGAAGGTAAAAACTTTTTACTTGTTCAAATTTATGTTGATGACATAATATTTGGATCTTCTAACGAAAATCTGTGCAAGAAATTCTCTAAGTCTATGCAGGATGAATTTGAGATGAGCATGATGGGTGAATTATCTTTCTTTCTCAGACTTCAAGTAAAGCAATTGAATGAAGGGATTTTCATTCATCAAGAAAAATATGCAAAAGAACTTGTTAAAAAGTTCGGATTAGAAAATTGCAAAAAGACTGAAATACCAATGTCTAGTTCTTCAAAGCTAGATAAAGATGAAGGAGGAAAGAAAGTTGACCAGAAACTTTACAGAAGTATTATTGGTTCACTTATTTATCTTACAGCTTCTAGACTTGATATTTTGTTTAGTGTTTGCATTTGCGCTAGATTTCAATCCGATCCAAAAGAATCTCATCTAAGTGCTGCGAAACGCATCATCAAATACGTTGCAACAACTTCAAAGTTAAGTCTATGGTATCCTAAAGAATGAGACTTTACTCTCCTTGGATATTCAGACGCAGATCTAGCAGGATGCAGAGTTGAAAGAAAGAGTACTTCTGGTACTTGTCAATTACTCGGCAACAAAACAGTATCTTGATTTTCAAGGAAGCAAAGTACAGTAGCTCTTTCAATAGCAGAAGCAAAATACATAGCTCTTGGAAGTTGCTGTTCTCAAATCTTATGGATAAAACAACAACTGAGAGACTTTGGAATCGGAGACTCTTGCACCAAGATCAAATGTGAAAACACCAGCGCGATTAATCTTACCAAGAATCCTATTCTTCATTCAAGAGCAAAGCATATAGAGATTCGACATCACTTTATTAGAGATCATGTTCAAAATGGAGAAGTAATGATCCAGTTCATTGACTCTAAGAATCAGCTGGCGGATATATTTACAAAGCCACTGGAGAAAAGTCTATTTGAGTCTATTCGCTCCAGACTTAATATTTTAAAGTCTGAAGAAGTTCAAGGTAAGAGATAAAAGTCTGAAGTTTTTCAAACTCAGAAGATCAAGAATTTCGACTGTAAGTTAATCCTGTTTAAAGCAATTTATTTTACTTGAAACTCGAAAAAGTATGATTACTCATTTACCGCTGCTTGATTGATGGTAACTTCCAATAATTTTTGAAGTCGTAGCATTTATTCTTCTTCAAAAAGGAAGTTATTTTTTTGAAAAGATAGTTATCCATTTTTCAAAAAGGCAGAGTTATTCATTTTTGAAAATGCATCTTTTTTATGACGATTCGTATACCTCGTTTCGATTGCTTTTTATATACAATCTTTTCTTCTTTGTTTTTACTTACAAACCCTAGAGCACAGAACTTCACCTTCTTACTTTTTCTAGTTTAACCCATAAAGTTTTCATCTTTCTCGTGAATCAAGTTCGAAAATTTCTCTCAAAGACTGTGACAATGTCTTCCCAAAGAAAGTCTTCAAGGATTGCAAGCAGGGAACCACGGCATATGCGTGAGGGTCCTACGCTTTTTGACCTAATCGAGGAAGAAGATTCTTTAAGGCAGCAACAGAGTCCACAACATTCTCAACTGCGCCATTCTTCTTAGGCTAGATCACACGAATCTCAGCAACATCAAGAGCATGAAGAAATTCTTAAAGATATAGAACCTGTAAGGACTCTTAAGCCTGCATTTACTTTCAAAGTCTATACTACCCTGAAGGAAGGAGGTTCTACCATGACCTTTATTGATGAATTTCTGAAAGAAAAAGGGTACCGAAATGAGTCTTACTTTTTGAGAACGATGGAACGCTTGGGAATTGCCCCTGCTGGTTCGGCAGAAAGGGCATTTGCGAACCTCCCTAGTGATCCTCATTTTGGGGGATTTAGTCAACCAGAGGGAAAAGATGACGATGAGAAAATGTACACTCATTTTAAGCCTAGAATAGGTGTTGCGGCGAGAATTAGAGGAAGAAGGGTGGAACTGTTTTGTTCTGAAGAGCATCAGCAAGTTCACTCTAAACTGCTGATGTGAGGTGTGATGCATCCAAGGAGTGTGGATTTTGATTTTCTTGATTCTATAAACGTGAAGTTACGGGAAAAATTTTCTTTACTCCAACTTGAAAGATTTTGCTCTGAGACAGCCGTAGCCCATGCAAAATTTACAGCGTATTTCTATTCCAATCTAAGCTTTTTAGATGCGAATATATTTTCTTTCAGTGTTAGAGATCAGGATTATGTGGTTGATATGGACACTTTGGTTGATGTGATTGGAGTGGAGAGAGGGAAATTCCAATCAATTAGTGTGTCTATTGGTCATGCTACTATCGAGCTTGTTCGAGACAGAATTGTTGAAGGACGGATTTCGTACTTGAGGATGGGTGCCTCAAATGTCATGCTCCATAAGATTGTGATTAACTGTCTGAGACCCAAGTCCACATCAAAAACTGATGTCTCCAATTCTGAAGCAAAGCTTATGTATGCCATCAACACCGGCTACAAGTTCTCTCTGCCACACACTATCATGTTTCACATGTATAGGTCAATGGTAAAGGACAAGGGCCAGCTTCCTTATTCAGCTCTTGTTACTTGGCTATTCAGACATCTCAATATTCAGCCTCCTAAAATTATGTGTATTCGACCCCGTGATCAAATGGTGGTGGGCCTGAAGATGGTTTCGAAGATGCGTCTGAAGGAGCTAAATAAGACTTTGGAGCGTTTTAAGGAAAAGACCCCTGTCAAGACTCGACAAGACTCTATGGTTGGAAAAAGGAAAGGCAATGAGCCAATGAGAACTTCATCTAAGAAGAAGAGAGCACGCATCTTACAAGATGAAGAAGACGAAGATGATGTCACCATTTTTGCTCTAGCCTTAAAGAACTTACAGCGTCTTGTTCCAGAGACAGAGGATAGAGAGAATCAAGATCAAGAGGAAACAGAGCAGAGGAGTGAAGAGAGAGAAGCGATGAGGAAGGAAGGAGAAGAAAAAGATGCAGAGGAAGAGCATGAAGAAGAACATCCAGAAGGAGAAAGTCATGGTGACTCTCCAGCAGAGCATGAAGAATACTTCTCTCCACCTGAAGGCACAGAAACAGGGGGAGCCACTAATAAGAGAGGTACTTCTTCCCCTGCTTTTGCTAGTGATGGTATCAGCCGTTCTCCGCCGATCCGGAAGATGTATATGCATCTCAATTTCTGAAGAAGAACATGCAATTTCATCTCCCGGTCAAGATATTAATGCGATGTCCCATCATCGCCCGGACTCCACAATCCGATCACACTTTGAAGCAAGCACTCGAACTGATAACTCAGCAAACCTTAAAAGATTGCTTGATGTTCTTATGGAGATCAGATGACAGATTTATGCATTGGGATGTGAATTTCAGAATATGCAAACTGCTAATCGAGCCTCTTCAGTTTCATTACACGATCAAGTTCAAGCCCTCAGTCTTCAAGTGCAAGCAAATGCAAAGGGTGAGGAGGTTGCCCAACTAAAGGAGGATTTGAAGAAGCTGGAAGAGACTATCAAGTCAATGGGAGATTTTCAACTCGTTCGCGTCCCAAAACAATCTTAATTTCAAACTTCTTTTTACTCTCTACCTTTTTGCTGTTGACAAAAAGGGGGAGAAGTTGGTGCAAATTTGATTTCGTTGATTTGTTTATGACTTGTTTGCTGATTTGGATTATGTTTCAATCGTTTAATGCTTGCAATACTTTAAGGATTGTTAATTATGGTAAAGGTAGTTATTTTTGCTATTTTCGCAGAACTAACTTGTTTTTCGTGGATGCAAATACGATACTATCTTTATCCTAATTCATTTATCCTTTGTAAGATATCTTGTTTGCTTGAGTATTGTCTTGCAAGTCAAACTTACCCAAATCTGCAAGAAAGTTTTGTCACCATAAAAAAGGTGGAGATTGTTGAAGAAATCTTTCTTATTTGTTTTGAAGTTAACAAAACGTTTCCTTGAGTCTAGTACGAAGTCGTGCAAACTCTTACGTTAAAGTCTGAAGACCTCCAGACTCAAGATTTAAAGTCTACCCTCATTGACAGTTCCTAGACCGACGAAAAAGTCTTATTCAGATGCGATTATTTCTTTAAAGATTTGGTTCGTTTGGTTGAAGATTATCTCACGGCTGGAGATAGCATATTAAGATCTATTATCCGTATTACAAATGATTCGAGTAATTTAGATCCATTGATTGGCAAAGTATACTTGGAAGGTTCTACTTATGGAAACCTAGATCCTGATTGTATGGGCGAGCAGGATTGGTGGGCTATCTTCATTTTCCTTAAGTGACTCGAGATCTCTCTAATTGATTCTGTCCAACAAGTAGATTGGAAGAACTCCTTTGGAAGGTGCCAACGGTTATGAAGGCATGGAGGAGTATATAAGAAAGACTCTCTAGTTATTCGAGTGAGTACGAGATAGAAGAATTCCAAAGTCGAAGATCCTTGTTGTTTGCTAGTTCATTTATTGAGTGTAAACTTAAATTCAAAAGAGTGTCTATATACTTGTGAGACCTTGAGGAAGTGTAGTAAAGTCTCTATACTTGTGGAATCAAGGACGTGCAACTATAACATCTCTTTTGATTCATAGTGAAATCCAGCCGGTGGGTTGTCGGTGCGGGAGAGTGGACGTAGGCTTGGTCTAAGCCGAACCACTATAAATTTCGTGTTCTAATTCTCTTTCCCTTATCTCTTTATTTAATTCATAGTCATATATATTACTACAAATCTTCTATATCTTAAGTCTTCGGTTTTTCTTTAAAAATCAAATTAAGTTGCTAAGTCTTGTAAAATTTGTTTCTACACCTATTCACCCCCTCTAAGTGTTCGTACTAGCACTATCAAGGAGCAAAGTCGACAACCATGGCATCAATATCATGGTGGTGCCCTACAAGAGCAGGTTAGTCACCGACATCACCACGGGCGAGAACAAGGGCCGAGTGTTGTCCAGTGAATTTGTCGTCCGAAGGCTCGAGAAGCTCTGTACTGTCAAGAACATGTCAGCCAAGAAGACGATCTTGGGGACTGTGAGCTTCCCGTTGTGGGTGGGCTTCAACAGCAGCAAGTGCGGCATGGCCGTCTTTGTCTATAATAGTGGTCATCAGATATTTGGGTCATTGACTTATCATTGCCGCACAATGCATGAGAGAGCGAGAGAGAGATTGGATCGGTCGTTCATTTGTCATTCATTTGGTTCTTTAAATGTGTTTAACGGACTCTTCGGCCGACCATGATTCCGACCATTATGTACAGTATGTGTTTCTGGTTTTCTAGCGCAATCTCTTTTTTCCTGTGTCCATGGTTTCTTCATCAACCTTTCTCTTTTGCTTCTCTCGGCTTTTCCCTTTTCTAGCAGCTAGAACAGATGACAGCAAAATTAAGATCTGGGGATTTTCTAGCAAAGTTGTTCGGGACAATTAGACGGCTGAGAGGAATTCATTGTCGATCCAATAGTGATAAACATAGCCATATGATAGCTCACAAAGCTCCTAACAATTTCACGCGTCCAAGGTCTCACGACATGCAGAAAAGGCCTAAAATTTGTATCTCTTCAACATATGATATATAAAATTATATAAAATGATAATCTTGAACCATGACTGTTTAACAAGTTACTGCTGTTAAAAAAATGCTATTAAAATTAACATATTACAAAATAACAAATGTGCTTCGTCGGAGATGGCGGGGGGACAACCACTTGACGAACATCGAAGCAGCAACGAGCGCGGAGAGAGAAGCGAGTGAGCGCCGAAGGAGGGGCGACTTTAATGTGCTTTGTTGGTGACACGGGAATCGTCGCTTGACGAGGGCCGGAGCAGCAATCTACGTGGAGAGAGAAGCGAGCGAGCACCGAAGCAGGGGCGGCCTTAACGTGCTTAGGCGACAGCCGGGTGCTAACCTGCGCCAGGACCTGCTTGAGGTTGGTGCATTGGCGGTGGCTTCGTTGGCTTGAGCGAGGTCCCTCCAAATCTGGTTCTCCACACACAGCGACTTCACCCTCTCCTCCAGCGCCTAGTTGAGCTTCCCGACTTTTGGATCTCTCCTCCTTGGCCAAAGCAGCAATGAGCGCGCGAAGAGAGAAGCAAGCAAGCGCCGAAGCGGGTGCGCTCGTAATGTGCTTTGTTGATATACTTGCCACATTAGCAAGCTATCGTAATCGGCCTGGTGGCACTTCCCGACCACCGGTCCGGCTCCAAGGCCGCTGCGGCGACCTAGTCCAGCCCACCGTGTAGGTTGTGGCAGAACCGCATGATGTGCTTCACTTACACCCGATCCCCAAAGAACACCCGGACGACGGCGAGAAACTTGGGGAGCTCGGAGCGGGTGAGGGCCTTGACCAAGTTACTTGAAGTCGTAGGTGCGAGGAATGTGACCCGGCTAATGGCGTCGTTGCAGACGAGGCCAGACGACATCACCAGCTCGGCGAAGTGGGCGAAGTCGATTCCCTCGGAGCGGTTGCGATCAAAGTCGACGCCCTGGTAGAGGAGCTCAATGGAGTCAGGAGTGTGGGGGCCGTGGGCAGCGTCGAAGTCATGGAAGTTGAACTCCTAGATGAAGCCTGGGAGGCCGTCACGGGCATCGGAGAGGGTGAGGCCGACCTAGATGAGGGAGAGGGGGTCGACGTTAGACTTAAGGAGGCAATAGTGGTCGAAGGGGGACGAGTGGTAGCCCCCCTCAAGGGTGGCAGGGGGCGGGGTGGGGCCGGGCAGCAAAAGAGGAGGCTGGGGAACTCGGTGTCAGTGGAGACGAAAGGGTAGCGGTTGCAGATGAGGTCGAACTCGGCGTCGAGGTTCTAGGACCAGACCTGGCAGATGGCGTCAATGGAGGAGGAGGGGCATTCGTCGGCGATCGCCATGGCCAAAAAATGAAGAAGCTTCTTCTTCGTCGCTCTTCACTTTCATTTCCCAAAACTCAGGTTAGAGAGTGAGAAGAATGAAGCGCACACATAGTTCGACTCGAGCTCGTTGGAGCCACCGATGGGGCTCCGAGAGGCGACGGCGGAGGCGGAGGCAGCAGTGTGGTCCGTCCCCGAATAGAGAGAAGCCCTTGAAGAAATGGGAGGAAAGAGCGAGAGGCCTTCCTTTTTCAAAATTTTTGAGAAGATGAAGAGGAAGCTGAAGTTTTCTCAGCAGGAGGAAGAAGGGAGAAAAGTTCCATGCCATAATAAATGCATTGCAAAGGAGAGAGAGAGAGAGAGAGAGAGAGAGAAGAGGTTGGCGCACGACACGGCTACAGCCTAGGAAACGATGGAAGAAGGCTAGAGAGAGAGGAGAGAGGGAAAGAAGTCCACTTTTGTACAAAAGATTTCCAGCAAGGCCACGCCTCCACATGGCGTTTCGTAAGTGGTCGGAGACCATGCGATGTGGCGGTCTCGAACCACCCAATATTTTCTCATAACTTATGCATGCTTATTGCTATATGTGTACATACATATCAATGATGAAATGACATAATCCTTAAATTAATTTTTTTTCATCTTATAAAAAAACCACCTGTAATGCTTCGATGGAAAATCTACGATCCTTTTAATATATAGACTAGGAAAAATTACAAAAAAAAATCATAAATTTATTGCAATTGTGTTAATTTAGTCTTAAACCTTTTGTAATTGCATCAATTCAGTCCATCTAGTCAATTTTGACTAATCGATCTAACGTGGATATTGACTAGCACTGAAGTGGATGCCAACTTGCGCCAATGCGGATGATTTTTAAATAATTTTTTAAAATTTTTTGAATTATTTTTTTTTTTTTTTTTTTGTCTTTTTCTTTTTCCTCTTCTTGCTCCTTCTACTTTTTCCCCCACAATGACCAATGAGGCTTTTATGAGGCTTGCCAGCCACTGGGCAAGGCTAGCCTTGCCATGCCCTTGTCGGCTACGGGCGAACGCAACCTCGCCTTCCTCATCTCCCCTGATGTTGGCTCCCTAGGCGAAGCTAGAAGGCTCCTTGGCCTTCTTGACAATGCATCCCCTGCCTCCCCCACCTCCTTTGTGGCGGTAGAGTTCGACGCTCTCATGGACGTCGAGTTCAAGGACACAACGGCAACCACACGAGCCTGCATTTGAATGGGATGGTGTCATTGCAAGTCAACTATTTGGGCACGTTCAATGTCAATCTCAAGAGAGACGACTTGATCAATGCTTGGATCGTCTTCAATGGGTCGAGTGGAGTCCTCAATGTGTCTAGCGAGGTTTGCCTCCCTCGGAGCCCCCAAGCTTCGCCCAGATCTAGGCAAGGCTAGACGAGGGCTTTGCAACCCTCACCAGTGGCTAGCGAGCCTTGCCACCACTATGGGGAAAAAAGCAAAAGGAGGAAGAAGAGGAAAAATAAAAAGGAAAAATAAAAAAAATTATAAAAATTTGAAATAAATATTTATTAAAAAATTACTACGTCAGCATTGGTAGAAAGGTCGATACCGGTTGGCTTCCACATCAGCGCCAATCAGCTAAAATTGGCCAGATAAACTGAATTGGCACAATTATAATAGGTTGAGAAGTTTTTGGATAATTCTCCTCGTAGATTGTGTAAAATAAATACTGTACCTTTTGCGAGTTTCTTTTGGAAACAAAAACTGTATTTTTAAGAGACAAACGTCCTTAGAGTAAAATTTATACAAGTTCTACCTTATTTTTTTTAACGCAATTTAATTTAATATTATAACATTAAGATCGTACTTCTCACTCCCACACATCTTCCTAAGCCCAAGATTCCACTCCCAGACATCTTCCTAAGCCGAAGATTCCACGTCCATTGTTGGTGCTAGAAATCACTATTCACGGTAGCCGATGCATCTCCCAATACATATCATTCTAGAGGAAACCTTACTTAATTTCTTATGTCGATTAAACCTTCATCAGGTAAACCCTGGGCTCTTGCCTCTCCACACACATTATGGCATATGCCCAAAACATTAGATGGGAAGGCTCTTCTTTTCTGCATATGAGATGCTGTATCGCTATACATCAAGATATAGAATCAAGCACACTGTTCGATTAGAATATTCTTTATGTTGTAAGCAACCAACCCAATATGAGAAAAGGAGAGAGGCGAATGTCTTCCAATACAAGCCATGTGAGGGGGTCGATGGTGGAAGAACTATCTGGAGAAGATTCACGTAGCCAATTGAAGAGATATGAATTCTTATTGCCATCCAGAAAGAAGTTGTCTGAGGATTCTTCTTCTGATCACAACTGCATGTATTCCCTTTCTCTTCTCTTTTTATATGTACCGTCAAACCTAGAATCTTTTCTTTCTTAACACATACACATTAAATTTTCAAATTGGAATCTGAATTTGTTTCCCCATGAAGCTAATAAACATTTGCACGGTTATGATATGGTACATACTGCCACATATCTTTCACCCTTTGAATAGCCAAGAGTTCCAGAGAGAGAGAGAGAGAGAGTATTGGGGAAGAGATTCATTTTTCTTACAGATTTTAATTGTAGCTTGCGCATGTCAAGTGTCATAAACCACGAAAATCGCAACGTCTATTGTACCTTGAGAATATATCCAGCTTCAGTTGCTTGGTTTGATGCTTTCCTGGCACAAATTATTAATGTGAGATTAAGAGAAGGACCAATCGACATAGTATTAGACCGGATCAGACCAAACTTGAGCTAAAGAACTGCAACTTCATGCAAATATTTTTGGGAGAAATATGCTTTTTGTAGAAGAGAATATCAGCTTTCATCTATCCAGTTACAAAAAGTCACGTTAATCGAGCAGTTTCTTAAGTAGCTCAAAATAGCAGGTTTACACCAGCTATGTTTTGCTGCATTGACAACCTTTCTGAATAATTTCTTTAGGATATTTTGTTTGCATAGTAGCTGTTTTTTCATCGTTATATTACGAGGAGATATGAGCTAAACTAACTCTAAAAAATAGTTAAACTTTCTGAGCGTGCCTTGAGTTTCCGGCTCAATGAGAATTCCTTGCATGCATGGCTATTGGCATTGGAATCTCAATACTATCAAAGAGGTGGTTTAGAATTATCTAGGTTTATCGCATCGACTTCAACTATAGAAAAGGGCATTGCGTCTTGTGTTGAATGTCTGGCAAGCACTACGCAGATACAACATCTTTACAACTACTAAAATACTTCTAACAACTTTTTCAGAGTTGCCTCCACCCACCTTCAAGGAGTTGTAATTTCGGAACATACATTACCAAACATGTGATAAATACGACATTTCACTACAAAAGCATGACATAACATAGCTACCAAGCAACCAAAGCTATATTAAATGGACTCGAAGAAAGACAAGTATAAAGTACTTTTTCGAGTCTAATTAGTTTCATGTTTTGAATAGGATTATGGCTTTCTTATAATTGTTAGCATTCAATCTGAAAGTAGAAGACAGAGGAGAGCAGACGTGTGCAAGCCTCGTCGTCCAGGGTGTACTAGACAGTGTCTAGTACTTGTGAGAAATTATTGCATGGTTTATAGGTTATGTGAACTTATTTCTTCTCAATCATCATTAATAATATGGGATCTACCGTGAGACAGACACGATCATCGATTAAGATGAGCTTGATTTATATAATCTATACACCATACTACATCTTTTGGGGGTGAGTATCAAAACCGACTTAATCCAACCCACTGGCATCCCTAGCAAGAACTGACCAACTATGCAGTTCGGTTCAATTTGATGCCCAAGCTGGCGCATCCTACTCAATTCCTCACATTCCTTCTTTTACCCATAAAAAACCCAAAAGGCTCTTTTTAAAATGGTATTAAAAGGTACGATATTACTAGTTGACGCTGCCATTCGAAGTCAATTGAAGAAAGGAGAAGTACTCTCACACGCAATCCTATAATCGAGAAATGCGATCTCTGTTATACACTGGTGCTCTTGGTCATTGAACATCTGGAGTTGCCTAGTTCACTTCACAAATAAGTCTTCAATATGTCAATAATTAACAAGCAGGAGTCAACTTTATAATGTTCACTATAGAAACCCGAATTGCGTACGTTTGCTAATCTCAAATAATTGTTAATAACCATAAGTCAAGTGCATGATCCTTAAATCATGACAATAATAATCATAATTAACATGAAAATAATCATGCTTTCACTGCCTCACACTCGACGATCAAAGTACTTAAACTCTATAAAGCGGAAGAGTTGTTTACTATCTATAAAGTCCTATTAATTAATGTAGCAATAGTTACGAAAGGACCAAAGGATGAAAGATTGTTAAAAGAATCGGTAATGAATTGTTCGATTGCATCATCATGTAATGCACTATGTTCTTCCTCTACACTCAAAGATTACAATAGGCATCGGATGTGGTTCGCTTGATTCCATAGAGTTTGATCGGCTTAATCAACCAATCCGAGAGGAAGAAGAACATGAGGATAATTGAAGGAAAGTGTGTACGACACTACATATCAATCCCTTCCGCCTAGAAAGGAAGGGACCCCACTTTCCCTTACCAAAGAGAAAAGAGAGACAAGAAAAGGAAAAAAAGGAAAAAAAAAGATGAAAAATTGAAAACAGATGGAAGATTTTCAATTCTCCAAGGTATCAACGAACTCGAGAATTCGCGATTAAAGAGACAATACACATTATAGAAGGACGTTCAGAAAATTTTCTTTAAAAGGAAAAGGAAAAAAAAAGAGGACGAAGTGCTCTTTTCTCAGCAGCAGAAAAATTCCAATGCGCACTTTCATGACTGCATGAAGGGACGAAGTTCTCTTTCTTCTAATCACAACTGCGGATGTTGCCTTTTCTCTTCACTTTCCATATCTACCATCAAACCTAGAATCTTTTCCTTTTAACGCATAGACAAATAAACAGAGAGAGAGAGAGAGAGAGAGAGAGAGAGAGAGAGAGAGAGAGCTATTGAAATAACATGTATGGACATTATATTTCCTCATGGGAATCTGAATTTGTTCCCCATGAAGCTAATGCACAATTGCATGGTTATGATATGGTACGTCCTGCCACATATCTTTCGCCCTTTAAATAGCAAAAAGTTCCACAGAGAGCGAGAGAGAGAGAGAGAGAGAGAGAGAGACTCATTTTTCCTATTAATGTTCATTGTAGTTTTCACATGTCAAGTGTCATAAACCACGAAAATCAGCTTGTCTATTATACACTTGAGAATAAATCCAACTTTAGTTGCTTGGTTCGATGTTTTTTTTTTTTTTTTTTTTTCTGGCAAGAGTTCTAAATGTGACATAAAGAGAATGACCAATAGATATAGTATTAAACCAGACCGGACCAAACTTGAGCGAAAGAACTGCATCTTCATGCGAATATTTTCAGGAGAATTATGCCTTTTGTAGAAGAGACATATCACCTTCCATGTATTCAATTAAATGAAGTCGCACTTATTAAGCAGTTTCCTAAGTAGTTCAAAATGACAGGTTAACACCAGCTATGCTTTGCTGCATTGACAACCTTTCTGAATAATTTCTTTAGGATATTTTCATCGCATAATGCTTTGTTCTCAATCGCTATATCACATGGACTACTTTAACCCATTGATTCAATTCATGATTTGAGAACCCAGTTTTGGTTCTTCTTTTCTCATTTACTTATAGTTAATTTCTTTCGTGGATCCACCAGTCGATATCCCTAGTTCTTCAAACTCACCTGCGTCGTCCATGTGATTTCGCTCCGTTTGCCTTTGATAACCCGATGCCAAAGCATCTCTTGCATTGCTTTCATAAATACCAAAGTACCATTCTAAGAATCATTTAGCGATCCTCTTGGCGATATCTGCGGAGTGCTAGGGTTTCATGAGTACAAACGAACCTCGAGATTGAGGAAAGTGGGTTGGCCTTAATTTAAATTTGAACGTCTTGATAGAATCAAAGAGAAATTATAGTGAGGCAATAACGCGCTGATTACATTAGAAGCAGCCAAACTTAATGCATGAAGAATATATTCTTAATATATCATTGATAGAAGAGATCGTCTAGGCTTTCTCTTGATACTAGTGAATATGAACCAGCCCTGTGCACCGAGAAATTTACTTATTACGATATTATTTAGCAAATTAACAATCCAAAAGGCTAATTTGTGGATTGTTAATTTGCAAATTGGTGTATGAAGTACATATTAATTGATAGGGAAAATCGAAAAATTAAGAAAAAGAGAGAACTTTTGGTTGACGCTGCCATTTTCAAGTCAATTCAAGAAATGGATAAGAACTCTCACACGCATTCTTAATAATCGAGAACTGCAATCTTTCTTAGACGATCGTGCTCTCGGTAAATTGAACATTTGGAATTATTTAGTTCACTCCACGAACGAGTCTTCACAATATCAATAGTCAATTAGCAGGAGTCAACCTTATATATTTTTGGTTTGAAATGTAAGTATCAATTACAAGATGACGTACAGGAGTTTAAGGGCATTCCCCAGCATTATAGAGATAACTAAAAATTTGAAAAAAATGTAGTGAGGGAGTTTCTATATAGTAGCCAATATTACATTTATCTGGGAAGATCTAAAAATTTTGTAATATGAAGCTTGCCCTCTGACAAGTTTACATATGTCTAGGAGTCCACTTTATATCATTCACAATAGAAAACCAGAAATGAGCACGTTTGATGATCTTGAACGATCATTAATAACCATAACTCGAGTACATGATTCTTAAATTTGGAAAATTACACCATGATTAACATCAAAATCACTCATGCCTTTGCTGCCTCACGCTCCACGATTGAAGTACTTACAATCTATAAAGCGGAAGAGTTGTGTACCATCTTCGGAATCCCACCGATTAACTTAGCAAAAGTTACGAACGAATTACAGGATGAAAGGTTGCTAAAATAATCGGTCATGAATTTGTTAATGGCTTCATAATTCAATGCACTTCGTTCTTCCCCTGCACTCAAGATTACGATAGGCATCGAACATGATTCGTTTGATCCCATACAATGCAATCGGCTTAATCAAACAACTCAAGAGAAAGGAGAGCATGATGAAAATTGAAGGAGAGTGAGTACGACACTACATATCAATCCCTCGTGGCTGGGGAGGAAAGAATCCCACTTTCCCTTACCAAGAAAAAAAGGAGAGACAAAAAAAAAAGGGAGACAAATTAAAAAAAGATGAAAAAATTACAAAAAGATGGAAGATTTTCAACTCTCCAAGTTAGCAGGGGACGAACTCGAGAATTGCATAATATGCAAGCAGCACCGGAAAAGAGACAATCATTCCAAAGATCACCCTGCAATCGCCCATCAAAAGGTCTCATTATAAGGAGCGACTGATAATTACAAGCACTGATTTGATATTCATGTAATTCATTAGATTGATAGAAAGGAGGAGTGCGTACGCAGTGCTAAGCACGTCCGCATGCAGTCCATATTCTTTGGCGTAGATGAAGGATGTAATCGACTGTGGCAGTGCTGCCTGCGAATGAATAACCATCAGCTCGACTAATTTTGACAGATGGCAAGCTGACATCCACGTGCATCAAGTAAGACTTTAATAATTGAGGTGACAGACATGGCCAACAAGGTTTCTCAGAATGACAAGAGATTATTACCTGAATGATAGCGACACGGAGGACATTGCCACGCAAGCCCAAGGCAATAGAACCGATGGCCATGGCCGCCGGACCAGCGATGAACCTCAAAACCATCCCGAACACGGTCAAGCTCGGCCCACATGCTATCAATTTCTCTTGCTGCGCCATGAACATCCCTATACACACGCATACACTCGGTAATTAACGTCAAACCTAGGGTCTTTTCAAATTGTGGAATATATCTCTATGATCAATATCAGAATAAACGAGAAAGAATCTCATTCTCATTCTCACCCATACTAAACATGGCAGTGCCCGTCCCAGCTTTTGACATGATCGTTATGCATCCATCGATGATGCCTGGCATCTCAAAGTGCCACCTATGGAAATTAATCCCATGTAGTTAGTAAGTAACAAGTTAATTAATCATCAAATTATATGTTTTTGAAAATATATACCTACACATACATATAAGTGTTAGAAAGTCCAAATCAAAAGGATTACAAACGACATCATGCAACTCACGTGCAAGTACAACATAATCTGCGTGTAATTCACATGCAAGTGCAAGATTTTGATCATAGGACTGGTGAGATAGCACTAACTTTAATACTATATTAAAAAAGTCCAATTCCAAAACTCAAGCTGGTAAATGGAGGATAACTAGTATTTATGACTCATCAAGTGATATGGGATAATACTTCAATAACGCACATAGAGTTTTATTAATATTTTTTCTTAACTTAATTTACCTGTTTGAAATCAACGCCCAAGCTATACCAACTATGCATGCATAGGAGTTTGGGTTCATGGCAAGCTTCATCCAAACAACCCTCATGAGAGACCAAAATGATGGCCTACTAGAGCTCACCATCATCTCCAACCCCCCTTCCAAATTGATTTTGGCCACCGGATCGACGACTGTCCTTGCTGGTGATTCGCCCTCCGTGGAGGGTGATGTCGATGAGATGTCAAGCCCCGACCGCTTCATCTCCAGCACAAAGAGGAGCAACGTGAGCCAGACAATCGCCTGGAACACCGAGCCCTGGATCACCAGGTCCACGCCCATCGAGCCATACATGGCCTTGAGCAGGGGGACGCCAACGACGAGCGAGTTGGTCAGCGTACACAGCGAGAAGCTGGTGATGGACCAGCAATAGCTCCCTTTGGTGCTGCACTTGGCCCAAAACGCTAGCACCACGACTATGATGACCTTGGAGACGACGTCTGCGGCGATGAACGTGTAGTTCCACTTGAAGGGATCAACATGGGCCGTGAACTCGAAGGTGAAGAGAGGGAGGGTGAAATAGCAGACAAGCTGGTTTACCGCATCACACTGCTCCGGCTTAAAAATCTTCCACCACTTCACCGATCCGTAACCCAACATCAACGCCACATATAGCGGCACCATCGCCTCCACCACCTTATACACATCCTCCAACCCTATCATTCTCTATGTAATCTCTCTCTCTCTCTGTTTCTTCTTCTTTTCCTTTTATCAATCGACCAAACTCTTCACAGAGCTTGGTAACTTAATGGAACAGTTGCTGAAGAAGAAGGCGACGAATTAGTCAAAACTTGAAGGAGGGTATTTATACTCGGTAAGGGGAGAGAGGAAAAGCATGCACGCAATGCGACAAAAGCCTCTCTTTTTTTATACTTTTTTTTTTCTTCTTTTTTTTTTTTTGGTACAATTATTTCAGTGATGATAGCCCTTCATTCAGGGAGGTGGGTGTATTAGATTCTCGATTCTCGAAGTCGGACATGGATTGTGGTGAGTGCATGAAGAGGCACAGTTGCTTTCGGGACGAATAGGTCAGTCTTGTGGTCGGCATTCTCTACGTCCCTTTTTCTTTTTAAAGAATAAGAATGAGATCCAGAGATTATTCCGTAACCCCATCTTGCAAATAGCTAGGGTTTCTGATTTTGTGTATAAAGATTATTGTTGGTTATTACATATTCTTGGGGGCCTCACCCAAAAGTGGCTCTTCTTTATTCTCGTGGGGGTTTAGAGATATACACATAGTCCCACATGTAAATATTGCGTCCAACGAAGCTTTTGGTATGATAAACCAAGTGTTTTTCATACTGACGAGGTACACCTATTTGACTAAATCTAAAAAGTGAATTCCCACAAATTCTTAAAACGGGTCTTGTGTTTTGGGCAATATACAGGGTCGTACCTCGGTGAATATTGCCATTTTCTTTAAAACTATTGGTAAAATGAAATGGTTCGAGTCCCTTATGCCGCGACTTCAATCCGAGAGATATATAAATTCATTAGCCCTGAAGTAGAATTCTGAAAATGCTAAAAGTCAACGCCCGGTGGGAGTAGCATTAGGCTAAGGACTTTGGAAATCATAGACTTAAGCTCAAGGACCATTAAGAATGTTTTGTCAAGAATGTCAACTTTGGCACAAAAGCCTTTGGAGGCTAAAATGATTTTAAAAATGCTCTCCCAAACACATCCAAAGTTCTAAGCACCTCGGTGTCATTATATAGATCTTGATAACATTTCATGATTTTCTATTTGCTGACAATGTGTATCTGGGTAAAAGAAAATGAAAAAAACCATATGATTTTCAGCAATCTTCCAGTTAGGGTTTGTGCTTTTTAAGATAGAGCAGACCATGAGAAACGATTTGAGGATAGAACAGCAGTTTTTCTAGCTTCATGGTGCCCTAGGAAGCGACTGTGTTAAGCGAAGTGGTCTACTTCGGTATAATCTAATTAAGAACATCCAAAGTGACGTGACGATTGATCCTCTTGGCACTAATTTTTGTCGTCTGAACCGTTGAGAGAATCATAGAATAAATTCCCGCAGATATTATTGTCGGATGCTGGCCAAAATGCAGTGGAACACACATCGAAGATCAAGTGAGGTAATCTCCACTCGTTAATATTCTCGGTTTTTGTCAATTTCATGTACGCAAATGCTTCTAATCGGATGGCTTTAAACGACTTAGAATCGGAAGGACTTCGTAACTAATTTAGGAGAGGCGGTTTGTGTTTGGATATATGCTGTAGAACTAGTCGACCGAACACAACAATACGATTAGTTAATCTAGTCGACATACAAAACATGAATACTATCTAAAAAGTATAAAGGTAGACACAACTCATGTAACATGATCTAAGAACAGGTTGACAAAATGACAAGATTGCATTACCCAGCAGGACACATAATCCTCCCACCAACCTGGAAAATGCCAACACATATTCAACGTAAATATTCTCAATTTTTTTACACATATTCAGAGTAAATATTCTTAATTTCTTTTATAAAATCTATATACAAAATACGATGACTTAAAATATCATCAAATCAAATAAAAAATCCGTTCGTAGCAAATGACAAATCAATCAACACAAAATCATAATAATGAACATTATGGATGGAATAACTTTTTAGTTAATTGTTGTTTTTATTTTTTTGGTAAAATTTTAGTTAATTGTTGTCGATACCTAAATTTTGCCATTGAATTCATAATACATTTTCCAAAGAAAGTCATTTCAAGATTCAAGTCTGTCTGTAACAATGAGAGTTGACTCCTATGAAAAAAAAAATTAGTTCATATGACCATCTATTCCTTATTCTTTTTAGCACTTAAATTTCGACGACCATTTAGTAATTCATTGTATAGAAAATTAAGTGTCAATCCCAACTCCTAATAAAAACATTATTAAAATTGCATCTGCATATTAGGAGCATTTTATTTTAAAGCCCATATAAATTGCATTAATTGTTAAGGGACTCAGGCAAAGATTTCCTGGATCGAGCCTACAGGAGTGGGAATTCGGCCAAGCCTTCTAATCTCATATAATAGCCGAAATTCATCACGGGAGTACCAAGTTGGAGAATTGATTTTTGGAGAGTAATCGAGCTTTATATCATTTAAATCTCTACATGTGAAAGAGATTAATATATTTCCCCGTGATTTTCATATGCGCCCAACTGTTTGAGGGAACAAATATGGATGAGGAACTTGAATTAGAAAAAGGAAGGACAATGCTACGCTAACGGTGCTGTAAGTGCTTCAAACCAACGCTTCATTTTGAGCCAATAGTATTGTGAGACCAAGATCCCACTCGCAACGATATTGTCCGCTTTGAACTAAAGCCAACGCGATTTTGTTCTATTGGGCTTCACCAGAAAATGCCTCGTTGTAAGACAAATGACATCCCATATATAAACTTCACCTCACCATACCCAAACAAAGTGGGATTCAATTCATTCCTGCCCCTACGCCATTCTAGAGTCGGAGTTGTACCTTGGCAAGCCTTTTATGACTTCGGCGATCACTCCTGCCCTCATAGAGGACTGGTTATTATAGGCCACCAGCTTCTGCCTAGTTCATCCCCAAACTACACACTTTTAGCTAAGCTGTTGGCTTTAATACCATAATGTGAGACCAAGGCCCTACATGCAACAGTATTATCAATGTTAGGCTGAAGCCAACATGGTTTTGTTCTTATGGGCTTTGCCCTGAAAAGGCCTCATTGTAAGTTAAGATAAGTGTCATGCCACTTATGGCATTTCACCTCACCTCACCCAGACAATGTGGGATTCAATTTATTCTTGCCCTCGGGCTATTGTAGAGTCGGAGTTGCACCTTATCCAGGCCCTATCTAGCCCCCGCGATCACTCCTACCCTCGTAGGATTAGGTCGTTACAAGTACCACTTCAAAAGCAACAGGCTACCAGAGATTTGATTGATTAATGATTTAGCTTAGTTAGTAGAATATTGCAACCATTTCATGCCAGAGCAAACTGAATAATTTAGTTTATATTCATTGTTGCCATCAAACGTGGTCACAAAATACTTGAAAATTCTGAAAATATTGAAATATCAAATACTGAAGTGTACAATTGGTTTATAATGAAATCTTAGGGGTACAATAGGTACATTTTTCACTTAAAAAAAAATGTTATGACATTATCTCTTTGAATTCTATTTATCACGAAATATATACTGAATTTTATAATTGCTTCGTCTACATAACTTAGAGAAAAAAGTCTTAAGTAATAAGTTTATGCGATAAACAGAAAAATTTTATCCAAAATGGGTGTATTATTATTGCCATTGTCGTCGTCGTTGTTATTAGTAGTAGTAGTAGTATTTCGTATTTTCTTGACATTGTTTCTTAGTTTGCATCTAAATTTAAAAGGCAATGTTGCAGGAACCAGACGAGCTAGTCATAACGTTCCAAGCAACACTTTTTTGTGGTTAATAATGGTCCCTTGCTCTTGCAAAAGGTGACACTGTTACGAAGGCATTTCCCGAAAAGAAAATATGAGAAGCAATCTAGCTAGGCAATTGTCGGGTGAGTTTTGTAGCGATCTTCTTTTGCTCGGTCGACAAAGGTGGGAAAATTTTTGGTTGAGAGATCTTTTTTGTTTTTTTTTGGTCAAAACATGGGTATTTGTGGCTGGACTTTTACATGCAAAAACACCATACAAAGAAAAAAGACGTGAAAGGTGGGGCAATACAAGGAAACGTTCACCAAAGTTGGCAGACGACGGAGACAACACGCAAAGAGGAGATCGTCCACAATGAAGACACCTACGGAGAAAAATTTGGACGCTCAAACGCACAGACACGAACACCACGCACGCACAAACAGAAAAAAACTATTTTCTTGTAAACAATCATTTGTATTAATGGCTTGAATTTGATCCAGTCATATTGTCTAGCGGTTTCAAACACAATAGTGCAGATATATATTTTAAATTCACTAAAGACTATGGTGTCTTAGTATGTTTATACATGAATGATATGCTTATCTTTGGAACTAATATGACTGGAGTCACTAAGATTAAGAAGTATCTAACTTCTTTGAGCGAAACTAATTACGTTGAAAAGATGTTAAATAGATTTCAACATCTTGATTTCATTTGATTCCAGTATTAAATTTAATTATAATACTGGTAGAGCAATATTGCACTACTTGAATATATAAGTGCTATAGGGTCTTTAATGCATGCAACGCATGATATTGCTTATTCTTTGTGTAAGTTGAGTAGATATATTAGTAATCCAAGTATTGGAAGGCTATTATTAGAGTTTTTTGTTATCTTAAGAGAACTGAAAAATTGGGATTGTCTTATAATAATTATTCGCCTAACTAGAAGGATATATCGATGCTAATTAGATTACAATTGTAGGTGACAAACATTATATTTTCTGGATGGATTTTCACCTTAAGTGGGTGTATTGTATCTTGGGCGAGTAAGAAACAAACATGCATAACTCACTCAAAGATGAAATCTAAATTCATTGCTTTAGCAGCAACTAAGAAAGAGGCTAAATGGATTAAAGATTTGTTCTTGGACATCAAATTATGGCCTAGTCATGTGCCTCCTATTTATATCCGTTGTGATAGTCAAGCTATTTTGACAAAAGCTTATAGTAGTACTTATAATGGTAAGTCTAGACATACAATTTAAAACATCAGTACATGAGACAATTAATTCAAGATGGACTATACCAATTGTCTACATGAGGTCAAGCAAGAATTTGGCTGATCTTTTTACAAAGGCTATAGCTAGAGATATGGTAAAGATAACTTAAAAAGGAATGGGGCCGAAACCCCTTGACTAAAATCACCAGTAATGGTAACTTGGCCTAATACTGAAATATCAGTCATTATAAGATTTAATGGGTAAAATCAAGTTACTAAATATGATTATTTGATACTAACATCAGCCCAAAGTGAGAAATAAGTATCGCCTGTTACATTTTGTAATCTGAATTAAATTCTCGATGAAGTATAAAGCAAATTGATAATGTGTTATTGGTAACAAAAATACGTGGTAGATACTTCGCCTATATAAAATTAGAAGTGGTGCCGCTTCTTACGAAAATTAGGTTGTTTTCTAAAGAACTTATGAAAGAGTTACAAACACAAGGCTATAATAGTGCTACGTAAATTATGAACTTCTCTTTGAAACAAGAGGTTAATATATGTATTTTACCAACAAAAAAAGAGGTTAATATATGTACGGTATATCCTATTGTATTATTACAGTAGCAAGTTTCATGCTATAGCTACTTGTCACTTTTATAGAATTTTGAGGTAGTTGCACTAAGTAAACGTTTAACTCGAAAGAGATCTTTATGTATGGGATGTGGGCTAAACTCCACAATACCCGTATGCAAGTGCACAATCATTAGGTGCCTTTAGCACTTGGGTTGCTTGTGTGCTCGTGAATCATAATTAGTATTCCGAATTTTCAATGTCTTTTCAACATATCTTTTAAGAATATATTTGTTCATCTTGCAACCTTTTCTAAAGGGTTTCTTTTGCTAAAAAAACAAAGATAAATACGTCGGTTTTTATTGATCAAGTCTTGTCGAATTTCTTTCCAAAAGATACGGCATTCTTTTCAATTGTTTCCCTTTGAGAGTTCCTAGTTATATACCAGAATTGCTATTGGATATCTCATTCGAGATTTTATTGTATCTTGGAGGATCTTTGCCAATAATCATTAATAATGTTATGGGGCAAATAATTCTTTAAAAAAAGTGTCATCACGCCTCGAAATCTAATTCCATTTCTTTCCAGTCAGAAGCAATTTTTCTCAACAAATGGCTCTTGAACAACCAACCTTTCCAGAGGATTAGACGCAACTCCCAAACGTATTCGGGGAGGAGTAAGCACCAATTTGGTCCGAACCGCCGTAAAATTGTCTGAGCATTTCTTTAACTCTATTATTTTACGCACGCAACGTGTCGGATAAATTGATTATTGGTATTTGCATTTAATTGGACAAACGACTCTGTTACCCAAACTGTCCCACCATTAATAACTACAATCTAATTTTCAAGCAAAGTTAGGCAGACTTTAGATCAAGAATGGGATCTCTCTCTCTCTCTCTCTCTCTCTCTCTCTCTCTCTCTCTCTCTCTCTCGATTTTAGATCTTTTGTGCTCCCGAAAACCTCTCCGATTTTTCACATGTAAGTTGCCACTTATAATCATTACAGAATTACCTCCTTGTTGAGTAGAGCAAGTCCTTTTCCTTTCTCATTCCTAATTTTCCTCTCTGTATTTCACGCCCTTTGCATCACCATTTTAAATAAGTTGGCAGACACAAACATCTGAATCGACTTAATGAATAGCATGGTAATAACTTACCGAAATTGATGATAAAAAAATTCCAATTTCAAATTATACTCTGAAGAGAAGCAACAAAATTGCTGAAATATTCGTACAAGATGTGTTGTCCACCATTTTGTTTAAGAACAAAAAAATTGTACTTGCACATTAGTCATTCCTTAATAATTTTGAATGAAGTATCATTCGTTTCAATTTTGCGTTGAAATGTAAATTGGACGTCGAATGTTCTCTTTTTTGTTTCACCATTTTCACTCTTTGAGCAAGGTTTAGGTTTTCCTATTCTTTCTTTTTGTTCGGTAGGCAAAAAAAGGAAAAATATATATTATTAAAAAAAAAAAACTGGACTATTGATCAGATCAATAACCAACCTGTAATATTTAGTGACCTTAAAAAGAGAGGGTTGTGAACCCAAAATTCACAATGCATGCTTAAAACCATTCATGGTGGTCCTTCAAAATTTTATACGTAAATATACAAGCACCTCGAGGAGGAATGGTCTTGTGAATCAATTGCACAGCCTATGGGTCGGTTCTCTAAACCATGAACGAAAAGAAATCATAATTGACCTTCTCTTCTAATTGCTTGAAATTAGTGCCCTCAAATTCTATTGAACATGTAATTTGACACATATTTCTATATTATCGCTTAAATAAAATCTATGGCAAAAAGTCGGACAGGCCTGGACTTACCTAACCCGACATGCCCGATTGCGACATGCAGGATACTATCCTCGTCAACAAGATATTTTCAATTGTGGTTGCCACTGACTCGAAATTGACAAGGATTCAGAGAGAGAGAGAGAGAGAGAGAGAATCTATGGCAGTGATACAATTGAGATATTTTCAATTGTGGTGGCTAGGCTGGACTTGGCAACGGTAGTGGTTACGGCGGCGCGTTGTACTACAATAGAAGGAAGGGAACAGACCGAGACGGTGTTTGTGTTGTTGAATTAGATTTTGGTTTTTTTCTTTTTTTCCTCGCGAGTGTTAGGGAAAGATAAACATGATGAAATCTAATGAAAAGCCACTGACATTTACATCGGGTGGGCCTATATTGTGTTGGCTACTTTTAAATCCTATTCTAGTTTATGAAAAGATATTATATGGTCCATAGACTATGTAGATCAAATGGATTGACCCTGTGGACCCGATGATGGGTCCCACATACTTAGTAATTGGATGATATTGGTCTAAATAATCTACATATACCGCGTATACAGCTTGCAAACTGGAAATTCTTTGGTAGAAGGATGCAAGAGCGTCATCACTCTAAACCCTTTAAATACTGCCCCCAAGTCCCAAATTCTAATCAAACAACACATATCATCATCTCTCTCTCTCCGCGCACTAACACTACATGCACACTGCTTGTATATTGATTATCCCTACAAAGTACCTTACAAATAAATCACTCGTCATCAAACACCACGGCAAGAAAAGAAAAGAGACAACACAAGCTAGGCGTCAACCATCATCATCAGAAAGGAAGATGATAGGATGGGGCGACATGTACAAGGTGGTGGTGTCGATGTTCCCGCTGTACGTGCCGCTCATGCTTGGCTACAGCTCCGTCAAGTGGTGGCGCCTCTTCTCCCACGACCAATGCGATGGCATCAACCGCTTCATCTCCCTCTTCATCCTCCCCCTCTTCGGCTTTGGATTCACCGCCCACATAAACCCCTTTGCCATGAACTTCCGCCTCCTCGCTGCTGATGGCCTGTCCAAGCTCGCCACCCTCTCGATCCTCGCCCTCTGGGGGAGGTTCAGCAGCCGGGGGAGCTACAGCTGGTGCATCACAACATTCTCGCTGTGCACGCTACCAAACCTGCTCGTCGTTGGCTTGCCGGTGCTGCAGACCATGTACGGCAAGTGGGCGGTCGATCTGGCAGTCCAGCTGTGCATGTTGCAGTCTCTGATTTGGAACCCTCTGGTTCTTCTGTTTCTTGAGTTCAGAAAAAGGAGGATGATGGATTTGGCCACTCCTCCTCCTCCTGAAGAAAATGGTGTGGTTGGTGAAGAGAGGGATATAGGGATGAGTGTTGTGAATACAAGTGAAGTTGGTGGTGATGATCTTGAGAAGAGAAGCCATGGGACATTCCAAATGGTGTGGATTAAGATGGCCATGAACCCTAATGTGTATGCCAATGTTCTCGGCTTTGCTTGGGCTCTCATGGCTAGCAGGTATTATTTATTTCAATAAGTGCAAATTCTTAGGTACAGTAAGATTAGCTTTTTCAAGATTGATCAGTTGAATGGCCCTAAGTTGCAAATTATAATTGTGCATTTCATATGAGCATACCGCTTTACTAAATAAACTAATATGCATGCGTCATGCAAATATAAAGAAATTTCATTAGTAAAACATATCCTTTTAACCCTGTTTTCTCCATGTACCTGGGACAAGCAACCTACTTTTTGACATACGGTGACATGGTTTCACTGCAGACTCAAGTTTACAATGCCAAGTATCATGGAAGGTTCGATCGAGATCATATCAAAAGGGGGGACAGGCACAGCCATGTTCAACATTGGTACATACTCGCCAACCTAGCCTGATTATCGATTCAGAAGTTCAAGAACAAAAAACAAAAGATAGTTAGCATTAGTGCTTGAACTCGTTGCTATTTAGATGATTAATGAAAGTGTATGGTGCATGTGAATTGCAGGGATATTCATGGCAATGCAAACGAAGGTGATAGCCTGTGGAATGGGCCCAGCGGTTTTAGGAATGGTGTCAAGGTTTGTGGTGGGGCCTGCAACCATGGCCCTTTGTTCTCTTGCCTTGGGCTTGCATGGGCCTTCTTTACGGGTCGCCATCATTCAGGTTGGCTTTAATTCGTTTTGCTTGCATTAATGATAAACTAACCATCTTAATATTACCAAGCTTTTTTAATTTTAACAATACATTTCGGATGGTGCTTCACCCTATTTTCATTAAACAGACCAAGTTACCCGTAATTATTCAATCAATTTAAAGTTGGCTAGCCCCCAATTTATTTACTTTTCTTCTTTTGTTAGTTATTCTACTCCAATGTAGAATTTAGTTGCCATAAATTAGAATGTGACACATTTTGTTCTTGTTAACTATGGATATCCCATGTGTATTAAAAGCATTATGTTTTCTCCTTATTTTTAGATTTTTACTTCCATATTAGTTTTGTAAAAAGAGAAATTTCGAAGAAATTTATTATTTTCTACATTGTCGAGCAAATTTATAGATTAATTGTCCGGTAAAATCTAAAATTTGTTTACATAGATAACTTTTTAACATAGTAACTTGTTTATAAGCTTTTTACATTTTTGTTGCGCATATCACCATCAAATATTTTTTTATCAGTTGTCTTTTATATACATATACATATTATAAGATGATCGGATGAAACCACACACAGAGAAATAAACCTCTTTTCCAAAACAAAATGTAGTTACGTTCCCGATCATGAAACTTCAAAAGATGGAATTTAATATATCAAATCTTTGCATAAAATACATGTTTTTGGTCAAATACATTAAAATTCCATTATTTTGGATTGACAAAAAATTTATATCAGTCAAGGAGTGTTTATGAACAATATCAAGATGCCTCATTGTGCATAACTTTTATGCTTTTTCATGTTGATTTTTTAGTGTTTTCTAAACACTCCTATAACATCTTACATGCTCCATCTCAAAGCATCTCACCAATAGTAATGAAAAAAGATAAATTTTTCATATAGTAAATATAGAGACCTAATATATATTTTAGACTAATGAAATTAAAAAATAAATTTTTCATATAGTAAATATAGAGACTTGATATATATTTTAGACTAATGAAATTAAAAAAATAAAAATTTCACCAAGATAGTAAGCTTTTGAGACAGGAGGAACGAAAAATAAATAAGTTGCCATAAGGAGGATGATGCAGAAGAGATTATTTTTTATTTTTTAATAATAATAAGTTCAACTTTGATGAAAAATCATAAACAAAAATAAGCGTATGATATTCTTGATTATGACAATTAGATCCTATGTAGAAATAGAAAAACTAAAGAAAGAAGAATAGTAAATAAATTTGAAGCCACCACTTTTGATTGCAATTGAAATTGAGGAGAATATTCTCTTTTTAATGAAAATGAGGGTGGATTTACTTATATAGCAAGTGGAAATAGCACAACCTTATATTCGTTATTATTATTTTCTTTTGGGTACAGGCGGCACTTCCACAGGCCATCACTTCTTTTGTGTTTGCCAATGACTACGGATTGCATGCCAAAGTCATTAGCACTGCGTAAGTTCAACATCGCAATCTTTTATATTAAACACGTCATTCTAGAGTTAAATTTTTCTTAATTACAAGATTGTCTTGCACTATATTGTTTCTGGGTTTAATTGCTTGGAGTTTATGATATATGATCAATCATAGCTAATCTACTCTTTCTTAATTCTCCCTAGGGTGGTGTTCGGCACACTGATTTCCCTCCCACTATTGATTGGCTATTACGTTGTCTTGGATTATGCAGCTTGAGAGTGGAGATTGTTAATCAATTATTAATAAAGGCTATGTTCGCTTGTAAGACAGATCTATTAACCATTCGTGCATTGAGCTAAATAAGAAATTTTCTCGTCATCATATTATATTTATTGTAAAAAATTACCGAAAGTCAAAAAAGTAAAAAGTATCATACCACGGTGTCTTTTCGAGGACAGTTTTGTAGCCAAAGTAAATATGTTCATCATCATGGCAGCTTGCACTAACATCCCAACAACAAAGAATTCTTCGCGCCCCGCCCCCCCGGGGGGAATCTATTGCCATCTCCTATCTTCTCGGCAGGATTGTGACACATGCCCATCTAATTTTGAATGTAGATTTATGTTCTTAAAAGTGTTACAATCACTTGTCTCATTCAACTGACCACGACATGTGTACGTTTTATTGCATGCTTTGTCACATCAAATCAAAATCCAAAGCATTAAGACATAAATTCTAAGGCAGTGCCATGAGCAATGCTACTACCATGCCTTCGCTGCAACTGTCTATATAACAAAAGTAATATTTTGATTGTATGAGGTAAGTTCAAAAGTAATATTAACACTTTTAAAAGAGTGCGCGAGACATAAAGAAATATGTGCATTGAAATTCTTAAAATTTGTTATCAAAAATACTATTAAATCCTAAAATTTTCAAATAGTGCAATCATATCATAAATCTTGTCAAATTGATACAATCAAGTTCCTTGGTTGATGCCGTCTAATTTATCGAATGGAGCTGATCAAGGTGGCTTTTTGATTTTTATTGATTTTCAAAAAGAGAGATGCAAATATAGTTGCCATGGTAGCTTTTTTAAAATTAATATTAAAAGAAATTAAAGACAGATCTTAAGGCTCCAATTTATTGAGATTATAGCATTCTGGTGGGTTTGGTTAGGTTTATATTGTACGAAAATCTTTCTATAATTTTTTTTTCATACCTTCCTCTTTCCTTAGATATGGGAAATCTTGCGTTCTACATTTTTTTTAATCTACATAAAATTGAAATTACTAAAGTATGTTTAACACTTTCATGAAGTATGACTTTCCGGGCGTTACAATTCATATCTTAAAGTTGGATTAGATGTCTTATTATTCAAAACGATATTGCCTTTCACTCGCAAAGTTATTTTTTTCTAGTGATTAAGTTACCATTCCACACACATAAAAAGGAAGACAATAAATTTAACACATACAGTTTATAGTCACGATGTCACATAATTAGATTACTAAGATCTCTCTACAGAAAATTTATCATCATCCTCGCAGTGTTGCTTGTCATTTTTATCTATTTGAAGTGTTCCTATATTAGAGTTTGGCTCATTGTGAAGTTGGTGAGAATACCATATTTGATTATTTTCAACTTTTTCGACCCAAAAAAAATAATATATATTTATTTTCAACTTTGACGTTGGTTTCCCAACTGCAATATTATAATTTCGTAATGGGCCGGGAGTAAAGTCCAAGATCGTCACTGTAATGTCCTATGATGGTCACCCAACGGCAAACAGAATACAAACAACGCTTATTAGACACTACAAAAGAAGCGAACTTAGTGTCAATGTTGCAAGGAATGATAGTACATTTTTCCTGACCGATCGGATCAGAGACGATCATTGCACTGGCTAATCCATAGTCGACCTAACTTTTGCTGACCCCAAATTAGTTTTGATGATTCCAAAACCACTTCCAAGTGTTTTGAAGAAGGTATCGATCTCTACAAAGTTCATCAGAGACGAGGCAACCGGACACATGGATTTGGACACGCTTTCAGAGTCGTAGCGTTTTTTGAAGATACTTCTTGTTAAGCATCTTCAGAAGCTCTTTGATGAGAACCGTGCCAAGTGCTTGTGTTTTTCTCTGCTTTGCCTTCATGTATGATATCTATAGTGATGGATGTTGGCTCGTAAAAGAGCTCTGTTTAGTCCAAAAATCAATCTCCTTCGCTTTTGTAAACACCTTGCTAACAAATCATAGCGAACACGTTGGTATCTAGAAACGTAAGAGAGTCATTAGGTGTGATGGCCAACTTGTAAAAGAGAGATGGCTCCATAAACAAGCAACCACTGTACAAACTTTCAATGAGTAGATTCGGCACAACTCCCCAGCGAATTTGGTGAATAGCACACGAGTCATTAGGTGTGATGGCCAACTTGTAAAAGAGAGATGGCTCCATAAACAAGCAACCACTGTACAAACTTTCAATGAGTAGATTCGGCACAACTCCCCAGCGAATTTGGTGAATAGCACACACACCAGTTTAAGCCGAACCACCATAAATTTTTCTAAGCATTTCTCTACCCTTTTAATTCTTTCGTTCCACGCATGCTTGAAAAATTACACCCTCTCTCAACCTAAGCCCACCACCTGTCTATCAATTTAAAAAACTTCGATCTACCGAATCAGCGTTCCTCCCCCAGCAATTTTAAATGAAGTATCATTCATTTCGATTGGGCGCTGAAGTTTACATTGAACTTCGAAATTAATCTTTCTTTTTTCACTATTTTCACTCATTGAGCTTGAGATAGTTTTCTTTAATTCATTGGGTTGGCAAAAAAAAAGCAAAAGAAAAAGAAATGATTAGTAGCCGTTAGCTATTGATCAGATCAATAACCAACAGGCACTGATCAGTGGCCATTCCTATTCTTCAAGATTTCTCTTGCACAAATCCTAAAGCAATCGACATGCACAAATCCGAAATACATGGTGCCTGAACCAAATGTTTCTCACCTCTTGCGGGGTGAACGAAACTGCAAGAGGTGAACGAAACTGACTGACTACAGATGAGCAAGTTTTTCGAGGAGAACGGCAGATAAAGCGAATAAAACATCCGTATCTGTCGTCTGTTTTTACATTATCATAGGCAGCCACAGGCAGAGATACGCAAGTAGGACTAGCCACCTTCCTTCAAAACTCACCGGCAATCACAAAGGATGAGGGCAGCACACCTGCCAGTAGTGACATCGAACCTATGTCAAAGGCAAATGAGCAGTTTAAATAGCACTTTGTCGTAATAGGAATCTGCCCACCAAGTACTCTCATTGCTTCGCATTCTTTAGAAACAATCTTCCAAACTAATTTCTGCGGACAACAAGAATACATGTAAAACTGCAGAAGCCTCAGGTACTCAGTTTGGAATAATGCTCCGGTGTTTGATCAGCAAGAGACCCAATCATTTGAATTGTTTAACTGAATCAGCTACATACGTACTCCAAGTCACCCACTCATCTAGAGATGGCACTAATACCATCGAACAAAATATAACACCGCCATCTATAGTTATTACAACAGACCCAATAGCAATCGGCCCAAACAATCCAGATCTAGGTTCCCTTGATTCATGCCAAAAAAGGACCATCAATATTGTGATTACTTACAAAGATGGATCGTCTCGATTGGAAGATCCCTATATGGATAATACACATTCCAGTCAACCGATGGATAAAAATGTGCATGTACATCAAGAAATTTGCACATGCTAATTGCATATCATAGTAACATGACCGGCTACACCAAAGCCTATGGAAACCACGGGAATAAACCTTTGGAGCTGATAAATTAACTTACAAAGCTCAAGCCATGAGATATAAGATAGAGAATTGCAGAACTCTAGAGCCATCATACTCAGCATAATCAGGCCATACCTCTAAAAGGAAAAGCCACAGAAGAGTGCAAAAACTTTATCATCCATCGATTTCCCCAACTTTTGTTTGAGTAATGACATATCTGCAACAGCTACAAGGATAACATGGTGGAATGACCAGTAAACCTTCCTGTCACAGAAATCTCCTACAAGATTCACTGTAAGAGAATCAGCTAGAAGAAATCATGGAATCCTAAAGAAGATTAAGTTCTTACCAAACTAATGACAGAAGATCCCAGCTCAACAAGAGAAAGCTATCCTTGAACTTAACAGGATACTTCAAAAGTTGGTGCTGAGCACACACAGGGGCTCCTTCCACCTCATTAGCAGTTTCCTGAAAACACTGTTTCACAGAGTAATTGATGGCTCGACACTACTTCTGAACAATATGCTTAACCTTCTTGATCTGATGGGCTAAAGAGATCATGCAACAGTAGAAAATTAATTCTCCAAAATTATTGAATTAAACTTACAAGCAACTGACCAAATCTCACAGGAAGAAGAATGTGAAGTCACAGTTAGAAAGCATCTGCAGAGAGTTGCAAAGAATGGTCCTTATGAATCCAAAACCAACCCTTCCCCTTGCATGGGGGGAGGTGGCTGATCTGGATGGTGAAATACAAACAAGGGCAACGAATGGTTGCTAGGATGTTAAATTGGTCCATCAACAGTTAAGCAAAATGCAAGTGAGACATAGGGTGAAAGATAAATCAGGTGTACCAGGTTGACTTTTGAACAGATGAAATGTTCACACTGGTTTTGCCAAATGTGACATATTTTCAGATTTACAGAGTGCAACAAAATGGATACTCGGAGTAGTTTTCGGTTGACTGAAGTGCATTTCAGGAGAACAGAAGCAACATATATAAACCCTGTACATCTCAATCCGTAAGCAATGATTTACAGACAACTCTCTCTTCATCTCCGAGAGATTGCACAAATGGACAGAGGCTCTCTTCTTGAAGGAGTCTTTATTCGTCTGAGTCGATGTTGTCATCAGAAGGTATCTGTCTTGTTTCTGACAATGAAAGTCTTCTAGGGTTCCCTGGGCCTGATTCAGATAAAACCAATGCAGCAGTTCCAGATGAAGATGCTAACATACGTCGAACAGGAGCACCAGATGGAGATGACGCAGATAGATTATTTAAGATACCCATAGGGTGGTCAAACTTGCAACTTGGTCCAAACTTGCAGATACCATAACGGGAATAGAATATGCACAGCGGTTCTCCCTGTTGAAAACATTCAACTGTCATAAGTGGCAAGAGTAAAGACCTCACAAAGTCGCAACAAATGATCCATGTGAAGTGAATCGTCTCCTCTCTAAAGCAGGCATGTCTTGGGTGCAATTAGGAAAAGGGAAACGTAAACAGGTTGCTCAATGCCAGGCCTCTTGGTAAAGATGGCATTTAAAGTCTGTGACAAAGTGAATGCAACGGAGGATCAACAAAATTCAGTAAAATCAGCCTAAGATTGTTAACCAACCGGACGTAATGGAAGGCCTATGGGGCTCAAAAGACAATCTGGAGCAGGAAGTAGTCTCTCTCTGGGGTGATGAAACCTGCAAACTGCACCAAACTTGCAGTCTCCTGTCTTCATGTAAAACTGGCACTCGGGCTGCCCAGGTCTCTCTGGAAATATGTTATCTCTCTGCAACGCATAGAAACCAACAGGCATAGAGCCAGATTGGTATGATGAGAATGCCCCTGGAGATCCAGTATTGACTGAATCACTCTGGCCAGAACTTCCAAAAATCTGACTTTGTCCCATCATTATAAGCTGGCTATCTGAAGATGAAACTGACCCCAATTGACCCTGAAAACATAACACTCTTATATACACGCCACATTGCAGTAAAAATAACAAATTAAGATTCTCCGAAGCACCTTAAGCAGTTGAATATCATAAGAAAGGACATGCTAAGCACAGCTGTGATTCTAGATTGTGCTACAATAGATTATAAAATTATATCAATACAGATGCACAAACTTAATTTTATTGGTCCATACCAAGAGAAATATGCAGCTACTTAGGAATAACCAGAATAATTAACTATTGCTTCCCTTAATGTATATTGTTGCAACTTGGATCTCTTATTTGAAATGGAACCTAACTGTATACTGCCTCACAAATCCGCTTAAAACTCCTAGCACAGCAACTCAATCAACATGCCTCAAACTTTCACCGTGGTCTGTAAGGCAGTCCTGGCATCCATATATACTCCACTATCCTGGAGGTACTTACAATCTTTTCTGTATCAAATCGTACATCTTTATTCCTTTTCAACGAAAATCCACAGCCAGAGATATAACCCACTCAATAAGAGTGCAAACTTATAGACAGGATGTTCATATGGCTAATTTCCGGCAAGCTATTAACCATTGATGATGGCACATTTAATACCTAAGAATTTGGGATGCAACACTGCATCGCTTCACCATAACATGGATTCATCGTAGGCATCCCAAAGTGCCCCGGGTTGACTAACATTTTGTAATTTTATCATTGCAGAAGATTTATTATACAGTAAAAACTTTTGATGTTCTTCACCAATCAAAGAATTATGTCAAATCTGTTACACTAAATATCAATAAATTTTCATGTGGAAACTGCCAAGTTCCAGTGCAGTGAATTCGATGCCACAGCAATGACCATTACCACCCTCATAAACCAAACAACTTCTCAAAAATCCCTCATTGATCCTCTGGGCTCATCCTAGTCCTTCCTTAGGCAATACACCACAGCTCTTACTGTAATGAACTCAAACATCAATTCAGAGAACTGGAATTCATTCACTAAATCTCCCCAACTTCTCTGCAACCAGTCATTCCTCAGCAATCCTCGAGCAAATCTTCGCAAAATATTTTTGAGGTGAACTCCCTCCCTCCCTCTACCAACTTTCATACTCCTATCCTGGGGTTTGAGAGAGGCCTCCAACTTCCTAGCAACATGTAAAACGTTATATCACCATGAACATGAGGGGATGGAATATCTTAGGAATAACAACGGACCTTATCTAGAAGCATTTTGGGAGTAAAAGATCAGTATGTATATGACTTTACTTGTCAGAGGGGAAATGCTTTGCCCAGGAGTCACTAACCACACTGGAGACAAGCAAACCTAAAAGACATGGCACATTCATTGATCGTATAAACTTCCCAGTCCAACTCTGCAATCAACCATTCCTCATCAGTCCTCAGGCTAATCCCACACCATCCCTCTCACATGGACAACATAAAAGCAATCACATGATCTAGGAACATTTTAAGCATCAGAAATTGTCAAAAGACCAATACTTGTTAAGAGAGGTATGCTTCGTAGATAGTTGATTACCATACTCAAGACAGGAGACTAAAAAGACATGGAACATTCATTGACACAAAATACTTCCTTATCCATTTCGTGGCCTAGAACTGCCTTCTACAATGGCACCAGTGTACACCATCTTTAATTTAATAACTTCAGAAATAACCACCAGAACACCAATCTTCAGTTTATTGGCAGAAGAAGTTTCCTTTGTCAGTTTAGCACCAACTAATTATTCAGGAGAATAAAAAAATATATATATCAATAACACATGCATGAGTCATGTCATCTTCTCAAAATTCATGACATCATTTGCAGAGAGGTAAGAAGCTACAGCTCAATATGTAAAGGATGTCCCTAAAAAATTGTATATGTAGCTCCTCAGAATATTTTTTTTTTTTAAATACTAGACAAACCACACAAAGCTTGATTATGCATTTTTAGAGCACACAGCAGCACTTTGATACCACAGGGTAAAGAAAGGCATACACTGTAGGCATTCCAGCCAGGAATTGATACCATGCCCTGAGGAACAATCAAGGGAGTGTAACTTGAAGGACCTTGCCAACGAGGACTAGGGATAAAAGATGCTCTAGACCAATTTGTAACTCCTGGATATGACTGTTGAGTCGGAGTAGTAGGAGACTGAACAGAAGGGTACACAGGAGAACCACGCAGTGAAACCATCATATTAGTAGGCTGAGGATGGTGGAACTTGCAAGTGCTTCCAAACTTACATTGTCCAGTTCTTAAATAGTACGCACACTCCATCTCATTCTGGCCAAAAGAAGAGAACAGCATTGTGAGTCCAAGCTAAAGAAGAATAGTATCCACAAAACATATAGCATCCACCTAAACAAAAGGACAGGCCCATGAGGAACAAATACATAAGAACTTAATTCACTTTAAATAGGATGGCAGATTTACAAATCAGAGCCAAGACTGAAAATGCAATAATATGACATGCCTAGAAGTTTCTGTTGCAAGTAAAACTTCTCAGCAGAACTTAATACATCAAATTGAAGAAATTGATTCACGGGGGTAATGCGAGTCAAAGCCAGCAGGAAATCCTTTTAGCAAATTGGAAACTTGTCCTGGGATCCTACTTCATCCAACTATCAGTGACATCCAGCTAATTAAGAGTAAACTCACTCACATGATCATGCATCATCTGCTTTCTATGATTTTCCAATTCAATGCTTATGACACCCATATTCATAAGAGCTCCCAACTCCTTTTCTAGCATCCAATCTCTCCCATGTGCTCAGGCAAATAAAGAACATTTTCTCCTCAGTTGCATAACTCACTCAACAAGGAACCTCATCAGGAATATTCACATAGAAAGGCCGAGTGGCAGCTTTAATTCACTTTTTAGTTAACACTTAGCAAGGACAAGAGTAATGCATGTATAAATAATCTTTTCAATTAAATGCTGTGGCCAAATCATCTTGTCCTACAAAAGATCCATTCAATATGAGGTGTGTCATGATCCCACTCCCTAAAAATTTTTATCTTCAAACCAATCAAAAAGTGACATGGGCAGATGATGCCAATTAAGGTTCAAGACAAAAGACGATGAAGCCCAATTATAATTTCATATTCGATATAAAATTGAATATTACTCAATTTGAGTGTAACTCTTGCAAGTGAAGGAAAATAGCCAAACCGGGCGAAATGGGTAGCCTAAGATATTTAAAGCAACTTTTCCTGCAATCCCAGCCTTGTCTCTAGGATGATGAAACTTGCATGTGGCTCCAAATTTGCAAGTCCCTGTCTTCAGATAGTACTGGAATATAAAAAATAACAGAACTATTTTCAGAAACCATACATGTAAACGCTGAAGAGGGCAAAAAAAGATCATCTAGATAGAATGGATGATGATGACATCTATATTAAACCTGTCAGATGGTTCCCACGCTTCTAAATTAAGTAACAACTTAAAGGTTAATTATGAGTTATGAAGACTCAGTCCTCTTAACAAACAGTTTCCATTACCCTAAACTTCTTCACAAACCATTCCAGGACCAACAAATTCCACATGAACTCGCAAAAAAGTAGGATATTATAAAGTACATCAAATCATGTTTTTTTCTTACGAAATAATATGTCGTTGGGAGTTAAATTCCAGGAATTTTTTAATCAGTTACCAATGATCATCAAGTAAGATTTTCAACAACCTCTCTCGAAAGTTGCTTTCACATGTCTAATATCGTAGTTCCCTTCAAGTACAATTTGTTCCTATCATACTAAAATAGATCAGCAGTTCCAGAAAATGTCCTGTGCTATGAAGCGAGAAGAAATACATGCCTGACATTCTGGCTGCCCGACTCTCTCTGGGTACTCTCCCTTCATTCTTGCATTAGCTATAGCCTACAATGCAGAATTTAGTGATTAAATCTCATTATACATGAGAACACCAAACAGAGGATATTAGAACATTTTGTGATGCATTCATACATAGGAAAACAGCAAGGGAGAGGGGGCAGCAAAATACTAGATAGTCAATTCAGTTAGTCTTCCAGGATGTGACTGGTGGTATTACACGCTTCTCAGAGTATCAAACTTACATGCTCATAGCACATGAGCTGAATGCAATATCTGCTTAAGCAAGAGAGACTGTCATCTTGGTCCTTATATGTACTTATGTGCAAGTGCAAAGGCAAACTTACATAGACTACACTCGCAAAAGCTGCTTCATAAAGTTCACAAATTTATTCAGTACTTAATGCAACTCCCAATGAGTTGTGATGAGAATCGTATAATACTAACAGAATTCTGTGAGAAAGAGTACTGTTCTGCAAAAGTTAACTACAGGAATTTGCTTCATGTAATACTCACTGTGCTGCATTAATTCTCCAGCATTCTGGCCAAGATATTACAAGATGTATCCATAAACCAGTTTGGTCTTAGTTTTGAGCATAATGAGCTGTCCTCATAGTCCTTCTTCAGTAAGTTCAGATTCTATTCTTTTTCAGGTTAGAAGACTTGCTAGTGACAGACTTTGATCTTGTGCATATGGGCAGAGAAAGGTTTCTTTAGAAAGACATAGGATCTTATATTGTAATGAGGGCTCAAGTTCCTAGTGCCTGAACTTGTGTTTTTGAGCTTGTAGAAAAATCGCTCCCCTGCTTCTGCGTTTTTTCATTTTTGGCCTAATAGAATCTTACTGGGAAAGAATTAATCACTAGAGTAGTGCCAAAAATATATTCAAAAAATGCTCCTGTTCATACCAGCTTCCTGTCAGATGGATGATTAAATCGACATGTAGCACCAAATCTACAAAGGCCTGTTCTAATGTAATAAGAACAGTCTGGCTCCCCTGGACGCTCAGGGTAGGGCCCCGATTCCATGGTTTCGTTGGATCGTAAAGTCATTTGCCACATCGCATCTGAAATAACAAGAGATTAATTTCAGAAAGGCTTGCCAGGTCATATCAAAGTTCAAAAGTGCCACAAATTAGTAATATTTATTTCACCGAGATATAGTCCATTATAGAAAATGCAATAATGAAACATCAAAATTTGCACAACTAATTGCAGGAGTAATTTATGAGGAGCGTATTATCTTTTTGAAATCGAAAAGCCTTCTCATTAAATAAACGCCTTCCAAAACTAGAAGGTAGCTTTGCAAGGATCTCTCTATTTTTCTTTTTGCCTATGGCACAAACTTTCTAAATCCAAAGAGGCAAAGATGTAATCCCAGGATCTTCCCTCATTATCTCAACCTTTACACCACAGGAATGCCACCAAGATGGTCAGTTCTGGAAGGAAGTCAGAAGCTAAAAGATGCTCACCCCAGTAAATATATAAAGATGACATATCACCTTGCTTCAGTGCCAGGATAATATCTTTACCAAAGCATCTGAGTGCAAAACTAATTGATAATTCATCCGAAATGAAAGCAGCAGAAACTAAGAATGAGCCACAGTGAAGAAAAGGTATCAGACCAACAACTATAACAGTCGGTTGGATCTACTGGTCATATAGCCAACATTAACTAAGCAAGAAGAAGACCAAAGTATGGAACTTTTCCCATAAGACACGAGTAACGAGGACAATTTTGCGCCACGTTAATCATCAAAGCAATGGAAGCAAAAGAGAAACACAAACTCTAAAATACAAAAGCCCTTATCTTTTGCAAATATAGGGACCGAACTAGAAAAATGCCACTGATGTGACATACATAAGTGATTGCGCTAAGCATGAATTTCCTTGATCAACGCCATATCACATACACAAAACCCAAAAAAAAGACAGAAACAGCCTAACAAACGCGTGCCGTTTTTGCTCATGCTCGCCGACAATGCAAACAGAGTCGCTCAGACAAGATCGCGAACCTGAGACGAAATGACGTTACAGAAATCAGAACCACATACGGAACCCCAGATGGCATCATCGACACGTCGCGCGACCAGGAACGGGCGTAATGTCGAGAAAGGACAAACGCCAGACGCAAGCGAATCACGCGTAACACTTGACCGAGGAAAAGCAACGAGAAAACGCAACGCCAGAACAAGCATGTCATCGCGCGCGCGCGAGAGAGAGAGAGAGAACAAAAGCAGCACATTGATCAGCATCAGAGGAGAGACGAAACGGCGAATCCACAACACGGAACCTCCGCCAACCACAACAAAGTTCCGTCGCGCCATTCCAACGACGACGATCGACCCTCGCCGGGAACATTCCGAGCACAGAGAGAGAGAGAGAGAGCGGACCTGACGGAGAGAGAGAGGGACCGTCGGCAACGGACCCCCGGGGCATCGGAATTCCAGCGTCGAACGCCATCACTCCATCGCCCGCCGCCCGCAACCTATCGCCGCCGGAGGGAGAGGAGGAGGGCCCGCCCCGCCGGAGCTCGCATTCCGCCACCGGCCGCCGCCGACGACGCCGACGCCGACGCCGGAATCAGCCGCCCGTCCGTCCCCCGCGCCAAACCCCGGACGCTTCCCCACCCACCTCCCCCTCCCCTCGGTCGCAGCGGAGGCAAAGGAGAGAGACTGCAGGAATGGCGCTGCCTTTAGAGAGAGAAAGAGAGAGGGAGGGGGATGAGAGAGAAAGCGCTTCGCGTCTTCGTCTCCACAGAAACGAGGAGGAGAGAGAAAGGGAAGAGAGAGAATGCAGAGAGAGGGAATAAAAACCAACCATCCAATGAGTCTTCCTCACAGAACCAGACAGTCCATCGCTTCCTCCCTTTTTTTCACCCCCTCGCCCGCGTTTTTTGGGGAAAAAAAAGTATTATTAACAAATAAAAAAGAAAAAACCCCTACAAAAAAAATTGTATTTAATTAATACAGTGCAAAATCCGTACACCGTGATGAATTTAAGCCAAAAACTCCAAAATTAAATTAATTTACGTTGAATTGAATTTATACCATAAAAAATCAAAAATCAATAAACTTTTGATAAATCGAGGATAAAACCTCAAACGACTATATTTGTATTATGTGTCATTCAATTAAGCCATTCAAAAATGCTATAATCCTCTAATGAAAAATCATGAGGTTAATGGCATTATTCTCAACTCTATACATCATCCATATCTCTTGTCGACTTTGGTCTCAACAAAAAGCTTTAAGTGGATTTGAGACTATATGAGAAGAGGAAGGTTCTTGAAAAAGTTCAAGATGCGGGGCAACTTTGAATCACAGACATTTTCATAATTTAAGAAAAAACTAATAGAGGGTAAATTAGTCACGAATACTAGTTTGGTGATTAAAAAATTAATTTTATCATAAATTTATTGTAATTCATAGTAAGTGTACGTATTTGAGATATTTCGTGGACCTCGTGATGTTAACCTTTTAATTAAATTAATTAATCGCGACCAAAACCGGAGGAGACGTCGGACCGCCAGGGCCACGCTCCTCGAGTACGGCGCGGCCTCCCGCACTCGCGAGCACGTCCCCGACGCGTGGCGCGTGGTGGGCCCGAATCGTAATTTCGTCCCCTCCTGCATTTCTCGCCCCCGTTTTTTTTTTTTTTCCTCTCCTTCGCTCGGGCGGAGGCGTTGACGTCGACTTTATAAAAAAAAAAATAATAATTTGTGGTGGCTGATGACGACGACGGTGGTGCGGGGATGATTCTGGCCGGACACGTGTAGCGTCCGCAGGGCGAGTGAGTCGGCGGGCGGGCGTCCGGATCGACGGTCGCCAGATTTTCGGACGAAAAAGCGCCTCTGCTTTTTTTTCCTCTTTTTTTCTTTTTTTTGGTTTTTGAGTTTTCCCCCTTTTCTTTCTTTTTTATTATTTCTTTTTTCGAGTTAGTGGTGTTTGATATTTGTTGTGTGGTGACGACTTTCTGCTCGAGAGAATATGTGCTTTTTTCGCTCTTCTTTTCTCTTGTTTTTTCTTTCTTTCTTTTTGGAGGGGGAGGGGGGTCGAACTCCATTTCTTCCTCCCCAATATGGGAAAACGACGCGAGTGGTGTCTACCCCAAATTAGCATCGAAGCTAGATTAAGATAGATCTGAATATATATTGATCCATGTCCGCTACTATGCAAAATAATCCCACATCGTTTGGAAGAAACTCTTTGACCTGCTTGATAATCGCTACGATTTCTCTCACCTCACACGACGTTTTTTGAAACCGAGTTCTCTTAGATATACAATGTAGTTATTGAATCTTTTAATTTATTTGAAGTGATCCCTAAACTTTAACATAATGTAATTCTCGAACTTTTATTACATATTCAATTCAATCATATATTAGATGAAAATATTCAATATTATCCCTAATTTTGGATTAATGGAATAATTACATTGAACATTTTCATACAATTCGAGAGATCGCATTGAATATGTATTAAAAGTTTATGGATCATATTAAACAAATTAAAAATCTAAGAACTACATTAAACATTAAGCTAAAATTCATAAACTACATTGAATATATTAAAAAATTTAGGAATTACATTGTATATTGCGTCAAAATTCATGAACCATTTAAGTTATTATTTTTTCTAATTTCATGTTCATTCAAATTTTAAAACAAAAAACGAAAATGAAATCGAGTTGATTTGAGTTCAAATACGATCTAATGCATTTACGACTGATCGGAGCTCGAGTGCGCGTGCAAATTTGGGCACGACTCGTTTCCCAATCGCTCGGACATGATCAACTTTGCAAGCAAAATGGGTTTGTCTCGTTGGGCTTAAATTATGATAGTTTCGCTACAGGGTCCGGATCCGATAAATTGTTTGCTATGTCAGCTTGGATTTTAGCGCTTATCAAAAACCGACCAGACCCTTTTTGCACGTTATTCTATTTCCATCTTTAAAAAGCATCTTCATGGGAGGAGCATGATATGACTGCATCGTGCGATTTAGCAATTTCGATCATATAATAACGAGTATCATCGGCTTTCTCCTATATAAATAGAGTAGAGTAATATATTGATTTTTATATGATGAAAAGTTTACACATACCTCACCTTGATACCATGTCTAGAATTTTGCTTATCAAGTCCATAGTTGTGCAACAAATGGAGTAAATTACAAAAGGATCAGTAGCAGTTCATCTATACTGGTACTGTACCATATATTCAATGACCAAAAGTGCAGAAGCAAATTCAACCACGCCATCCATCTCCAAGAACCTTTTTTTTTCTTCACGTCCTCAACGAACCTCTTTCTTTATTCCTTTTTTAAGTATATATAGAACGAGCTTTTCCGATGCTTTTATTAACATGACTCTTGATAAAATTGAAATTGGTTTACAAATTCACAAATTATATGATTATATCGATATTAGTTTCATAGAGACGTGTGCGCAAGCAAGTGAAGACGGAATCTATTCATCTAGCAATTTTTTGAACGGTCAAATGATAAGATGAAACGGTGATTCATTAGATTGACAGACAATCACGCCCGTCAAAATAAAAACTATCCATGGTCAACCGTTGAGTAGCCCAGATAGGTGTGCTGTGTAAATCCTCATGGCACTAAAGAATGAGTCCTAATTTTAAGTAATAGTTGAAACATCAGATGTTTGCGACTTCAAGCGATTTTTCCTCTTTAATGATCTCAAAAATATCTTGAATTCCCAATTTAAGGTAAATGGTATTTTGGGATTATGCGTGGCCTTTAGGCTTTCTTTGCAATTTCGCTCTTTCCTATACGGTATAAAAAGACTCTTGAAATCATACATTCATAGCCTACAAGACACCAATCAAATACACACATGTAAATTTCTATGTCCACAATCAAATAATATACATAGTCGTCCCCGGGTGATTATCTTTATCAATTTGTGAATGAACAAAACCTACTACAAAACAAAGAAAAGTAGTTTGAGGTAAATGTGAAATGGGGTGTTGGTATGGAATTTTTCAGGAAATAAAAATTTAATTTGAGGTAAATGTAACATCTATTACAATTTGAGATTTATCATGGTATTAACTCTTGAAGTAATATCTACCATGATTTACTTTTGCGGAAGAAGCCACTGAAGAAGGGGAGGTCGGTGACGGTGGTCCAGGTGGATCGCCAGGCTTGGAGAAGATGCAGGCCTTGACGATTCGGCCTACTGAAACCGTCAGGTTTCCTCGCTTCGTTTTGAAGGAGAAGAAGAAGGAGAAAATTGGCTTCGTTCTGTGCGATTCGGCTGTTCGCCGAAGAATTCGCTTCGAATTAAGCCGTGGGCAGAGCTCTCGACCATGGATATCAGTCCTCGGGTCTCTCTGAATTCTACCGCCAAAAGGACTGTCAAAGTTGGAGGCTATGTATTCAAATGGTGAGCAAGCAACCAAAGATTGGATCTATTCTAATTTATGGGAACCTGGATGGTATGGGTAGAGGTGTCAAAATAGGTTGAGAACCCATTTGCAATGAGATGGATCAATCATATATGGGTTAGCTAAGTTTTAATAAATGGGTTGTTTATGAGTTTAGGTCATATGTAAGTCTAATGATACATGGATTGTAAATGGGTTCGTCTTTAAACCCATTTACAATCTATTTAACTTATGAAGGTTGTTAATTGAGTGATTCAAGTCAACCTATTAATGAGATATCATCCTATTCAACAATTTTCATAATTTTTAATCTTTTCAAATTTTTGATTTTTTAATTATTTTTTCTTTTTATTTCTTTCTTTTACTTTTTTTTTTTTTCCTTACGAACTCCGACGGCTAGCGATGGTCGGCCGTCGAACAAGGGCCATAGGGCCCTCGCTGGTCACAAGCAAGGGCTGCAAAACCTTCGTCTAGTTGCCGATTGCACTAGCGAGCCTCGAGCTCATCGATCGGGCAAGACCGATGCCTCGTTGGTGTTGGGTGAGCTCAAGCTCACCAAATCTAGTGAGGAAGCTCACCGGCCTCGGTGCTGGTGAGACTCCAGCCTCCTCGATCTTGAGAGCTCGGGCAAGGCCGAGACTTGAGCATCGTCGGATTTAGTGAGGTGGAGCCTCACCCAAGGTTGGCGAGGTTCAACTCACTGAAATTAGGCAAGCTCGAGCCTTGCCAACCTATGGCGAGACTGAGCTTGCTTGTTGTCGACCATGGCCACCGTGGCTGGCTACTGGGAGGAGGAGAAGGAAAAATAAAAAGTAATAAGAAATACAAATAATTAAAATTATGTTTTAAAAAATACTTAAAATGAGTGCACGGAAAATCAAATTAGACTTCTATACTAAGCCAAAAATATTTTCTAATTAATTTTCAAGTTTCAACTAAACACCATAAAATATTATAATTTTCATAAATACCATTTTTTTAAATAAATAGAGCCTCATTTAAAAAAAATTATAAAATTTCTCCATTAAATTTGTAATTGTATCGAAGTGTTTTAACAATACACCTTTTAAAAAATTATCATAAGAAACAAGGTTTTCTAGATTTGCTTAAATATGGAAGCGTTTACAATAATAGTTGCATTGGTCAATAATTTTACATTGCTAATAAATGGGTTATAAACGAATTAATAGGTAAATTTGTATTGGATCATTTATGACCTGATCCTACATATGGGTCAATAAGTTTGTTTCATGGGATGAAAACCTTTGAAATAAGAAACAATAAAAGAAGATTCTATACCGTGTAGAAATGTGTTAGATCTTAAATTCTTTTTAATGCACTCCTCATTGCTGATCTCATGAAGTTACAAATTCACACAAACCAGGCGTAGCTCAAACGATAAATTACTATTCTCATGAAGAAAATTAACCTCATAGACACATTTATTCATAGTGAAAATTCCAACTACTCATACGTTAAAAAATCTAAGCTATTTCAGATCTTAATGATGGTTAATAAAAAAACAAGGCTTGTACCACGGTCTCGCACTTTTGTTTTGGTTTCCAAAAGGTTGAACCGAATGTGACCACAAAAAGGGTTATGTTAAAATTCAAGTTTTTCTTTTGGGCTGCAAACAAGTACCTCAAGGTACTTCAAGTTTGTCCTAGAAATCAAATTGTAACGATGTCTATGCAATTACCCACGAATACACGAAGATTTCCGAGATGCATGTCATAATGATCGGGGCGTTTTCTTAATCTTCCAAGGGTGCGGATTAACGATATACCTCTTAATTTTCTATTTTACCCGAAAAAGAAGAGGAAGCTGAGCAATATCTAAACCAAAACACCCTTTCATATATTCATAATCCAAAATGCTACTATCAACCTCTTTCCTTAGAAAGTTCATATTTACAACAAAACTAAACTTCAAAGAAGTGTAAATTAGGTACATGTTAGAAACCCAATACTGTCATATAGTTCATGTAACTCTACTGTCAAAAGAGAGTAAATAAGAATGAGCACTGTAGTGCTCATCCAAGTTTAGAAACCCGAATCTTCTTCCTTTACTTTTTATAGGACACCTCATCCAAAGGATAATCGAAGATAACTTCAGCATTTTGGGAAGCTCTTCGATAGCTGAGCACCCTTTGGCTCACCCGAAGTAGTTTGGAAAGATCAGCGGCTTCATGACGTTCTGGTCCACGTTGAGCATGCAAATCAGCCTTAATAATCATCTTCTCCAGCACAAGTGCATCACCAAGAAGATCTTAATCAAGGCGAGCAGATATTTTGACCTCAAACTATTAACAAAATCAATGATCTTCACCCTCTTGAGATGTTTTGCCAAAAATTGAAAACTCCCCTTTTGTGACAAAATATCTTCTTTAAAATGTTCTATAAATTCTTCATCAAGCTCGATCTGCACGTAAATACCCCATTTAAGAAAGAAGTTTCACATTAAATGTGGATCCACAAAAAAAAGAATTCTTTGCCTCACGAAAATTTCAAACAAAAAACTTCCGTTTGTCCACCTCAAATAATAGTCAGTTTTATTTATATCGAGTCTTCATCAATTTGTGCTCTTAAACTCGTTTTATAAGAAGCATCGACACTCTCCAAAATCCTTCATATTGTGTTCAACACTTCGACACGTGTTCGAACACTCCAACATACTCTAACATGCTTCGACACGCAGGTCCAGAATTCTGACACGCGATACGGATACACATAGGGTTATTTTTTTAAAAATTTAATACTTCAGGGGTCTAAATGTAAATATATGAAAAAATAAAAATAATAATAAACTTAAAAGAAGAAAAGCTCTTCTCAGTCACTTCACGTTCCCTCCTGTGGCCATGAGTTATGAGTCCTCAATCGATTGAAACCCCCCTCCTCTCGTCGGTTCTGCTCCGCCGACTTCACGGCCCACCCTTCTAGTCGCCGCAGCCCCCCATGCCTCCAGCCCACCTGCTGGCACTGCCGCCTCCAACCCCGCCTTCGCCTGTCGCAAGCATCAGGTCGTCGTGTAAGAGTTTTCCTAATTGTGGACTACATTAATTGATATTGCAATTTACCGTTTAACGTTTATCGTTTTACGGGGTTTAGTCTAAGGTGAGATAGAAGGTTTTTTAATTAGTCTAATATGGGCTGGCTAGTGTAGGCCGAGTTGAGCCTGGCCCGTAATGAGAGGGACTGGTTGGAAACTCTATAAATAGTGCTCAAGTCTCTCCTTTAACCCTAATTCTCACATGTATCCTCACCTAAGGAGTGTTTACCTAACACTAAACGTGAGAGGGGTTGCCTCATTAAGCCAGTGATACGGAGGGCAATAGAGGAGAAGGACTTGCGCGTGGAACATTGTGTTTCCGTTTTCGCTTCAAGTACAATGGATCCTAAAACAGGTGCGTAAATCTTTCTGATCTATTATGCATGTTTTTTGTTCTAGTTATGGAGATCTTGGGGTTGCGTAATTTGCATCCAACATGTGGTATCAGAGCAACCATAACCCTAGAACTCGAACACATAGAATTTTGCCCTAATTTGTGATTTTCGAGATTTTTTGTTTAATAAAAATAAAATTAAATCACAAATTTGGATTGGGCTCGACGAGACGAGCAAGATGGTCGGCGGCGTGTCGCCGGGGGAGGTCTCACGCGCCCCCACGCGCGGCCACACGCCGCCTGCGCGTTGAACACGCGCCGCGCACTCTAGCAGTGCGTGTGGGCGCGTGGAGCCTCCGTTCGGTGCGTGGGTGGCGGCGTTGGATTCGTATGATCTTCCTCTACATCGTGATGTATTTATTTTATATTTTTGATTATTTTATGGATGTGAAAATACATACAAATCCCTAAATATGTGTATTTTTAGTGTATTTTTGCGTATTTTTCTTGTATTTTCTGTGATTTTGGAAATACAAGTGTTGGGTTACTGGTATGTTATCACACAAACATTATAATGGTGTGATTCATTAATAAAAAATTAAACTTTATTGTGAACTGAAGCTGACTTAATGAGATACAACCATTATGGGATAATAATTGAGCTACGTATTGATTCTGAAATTTTTTGTTGTTTAAGTATACTCCTTTACACACTGGTAATCTTTGAATGATGGACGTCTTAAGAACTCGTGACCAAACTGATTGTATTGATTAACACATCTGCTGAATGTGGGTAATGCATGTTAATTAAGTTATTGCATATTGTACATGAACTCATATGGTCACTTGTAAATGTCTATCAAGTTGAATATTTTTTATGGTTAAGGAGTATGACAACATTTATGCAGAGCAAAAGTTTTGGCCATTTCGTCCTCCTCGGGTTACTGTTCACCCGATGCTCTCTCTTGGGCGATTCTTGCACTGTTTCGGCGTTCCTGCTTCCGGCTGATTCCTCCTACTTTGACCGTTAGTTGAAGCCCTTCTTTGGCGATTAGGGGCGCCTGGTGGATCCCTCAAAACCCCCATTCGGTTGGCCTGGTAAGTCCCTCCGCTTGGGCCCCGATGGTTTTCGTTGGGTAGGGTTTCGATAGCTGTTTTCTGCAGTTTGCGTTCTGCTTGTGATTATGGAGTCTGAACTTGTTTCGGCCCAAAATGAGGGGGTATTCCCCCCTCCTTCTGGCCCGTCGACCTCCTATCTTGGTCCACCTTCGTCCGTTGCCATCGGTAATATTGATTCTGGTGCGGTTCCACCTCCTGATGCGAATCAAAACCCGACTGTGCTACAGTCTACTCGCGGGAATGATCATCGTCGAGGAAGAAGCAGAGGTAGATCCAGATCAAATCTACCTCAAAGAGCTGCTTCAAGAGCTGCTAACCTGCGCTCTTGGGCAGAAGTCGCTGAGGCGAAGGTAGCCTCGAAGGGTTATGAGCTGGAATTCTGCCCTCCCCTGCTGGTTGACAATAAGCCGGTTGTTCAAATGACAGATGATGACCTTCTAGCAGCTAATCCAAAGCTGCAAGAGTGTCTGATTGGATATTATATTGGCAAGAGAATTCCATTCATGCTTACTCAGGCTGCTTTTAAGAAAATTTGGGGGCCTAACCTTGCAGAAGTTATGGCTAACGGTAAGGGTCTGTATTTTTTTCACATTCCTGATGCTGAATTCAGGAGGAAAGTCCTTGAAGGCGGGCCTATTACTGTCTCCAGAGTTCCGTTAGTTCTTCAGCAATGGAGACCAACCCTTGAGCTTCGAATGGATACCCTCCTTGCTGTCCCGGTATGGGTAAGATTGAAAAATCTGCCTCTTGCATTTTGGTCTGCTCAGGCCATTAGCAAAGTTGCAAGTGCTGTGAGAAGGCCGTTGTATGTAGACTTGAGAACCGAGAAGCTGAGTATGCTGGCCTATGCTAGAGTTTGTGTAGAGATTACTGCGAGCCAGCCTTCCCGTGATTCGATTGAACTGGTGCACAATGGTGAATCGTGCCTTATCGAAGTGGAATATGAATGGAAACCAGTGGCCTGTGCTGGTTGAGGGATATTTGGCCATAAATGTGGCTCGGCGTTGCCTAAACCTAATGTTATTCATTCTGATCTTCCGAATGATCCTAGAAATTCTCCTAATGCTCCCGGTCTGAATCAGCCTTTGGAGCAGAATATTGACAATGCTGGGATGTATACGAGGATTGACTCAATGCGTCCTTCATTGGAGGACAATGTTCCTGCACCTCCCAAGTCTGCGGAAGGGACAAATGTTGGGGGCTCAGTGACTATCCAAGCTGTTGTTAGGCCCTCTGAATCTGTTCCGGATCTGACTAGAAATGAGGAAAGCTCCAGCCAAATTCCTCCAGTTGAATCTGGTTGGAAACAGGTGAAGAAAAAGAAGAAAGCTACCTCTTCTAAGATAGCGGCCTCCTTTAGTTTAGCCACTCCAAGCGAAGGAGGTCAATCGTTAAAACTGAAAGAGCCGGCCCTACCTAAGCCCTCTGTTTCGTGCAAGAATGTTGGTCAGGGAGACGCTCCTACCAAACTGAATATTGGCCCTTCTCTTGCGGCTAAGGCAAAAGTGGTTTCTTCTAACCCACCTCTGCCTGAGCTCTCGGATGAAATTGTTGATCCTATTATCCAAGATTCTGATGAGGAAGGCTTGCTAGAAATGGAGTGTCCTTCCCCAACCTTTAATCCAGCTGTTGGTCCTGCTGGGAAACTGCAGGAAAAGCTGATGCAGTTATGTCCGGATCCTCCTCCGGATGCCATCAATCCTGCGACGGCTGGTCGTAAGAAGAGCTCCAAAAAGAGGTAGGTTCCATCCTATCCCTGTAAATATGTAAATATGTATTTTGCTGCCTGGAATATTAGGGGTATCCTTGATCCCCTTAGGCGTTCTGAAGTTCGGAAGCTAGTTTCTGTGCACAAGCTTTGTCTTATTGGTCTCATTGAGACTAAGGTCCCTGAAGATTCGTTTCCTTCGTTATCTTCCTTTTTATTAAACCGGTGGAGTTGGGTGGCTAATTATGAATACTCCCCCCGTGGTAGAATCTGGATTGGATGGAATCCGGAGTTCGTTAACTTTGTTTCTATCTCGGCCTCGAATCAAGCTATTCATGGCCGGGTGAGTATGATTAAATCTGGAAAAGAATGCTTTTTGTCAGTTGTTTATGGGGAGCAATCCTTTATTCGTCGAAGACCTCTTTGGGATGATCTAATTCGTATGGATTCTCTCATGAATGATAAAGCTTGGCTTGTTGCTGGAGATTTCAACGCAATTAAGGATCCTTCCGACCGGTTTGGAAGCTTCAATGTCTGGGTCCCTTATTTTGATGAATTTGCCAATTGTTTGGCCCAAACTGAGTTGGAAGACCTTAGATACGTTGGTCGAAGATTTACTTGGTCTGTCTCGGCAGGTGAAAATAGGAAAATGAGGAAAATAGACCGTGTGCTGGTGAACTTGAGATGGAGCTTAGACTTTTCATTTTCTGAAGCTTCTTTTCTTAATTCTGGAATTTCGGATCATTCCCCTATGGTGATAAAAGTCTTGGACCCGATCCCGTGCAGGAAACCATTTAAATACTTTGATTTCTGGTCTGAGCATCCTGATTTCTTTCACATTGTTCAGCAAGTCTGGGATTCGCAGATCCATGGGGTGGCGATGTACAGATTGGTCTCCAAGCTAAAACTGTTAAAGGGACGCCTCAAGCTCTTAAATAAAGAGGTATACTCCAACATTTCTCTTAGAGACGAGGAAGCTAGGGAGGCTTTTCGGTGTGCTCAGACGGAGCTTCATCTTCATCCGACAGATCCGGAGCTTGCTGAAGCTGAGAAGACTTGTCGTAAAACCTTTATCAATCTTCGACGAGATGAGGAATCTTTCTATAGACAAAAATCCAGAATTAGATGGCTTAAAGAGGGTGACAAAAACACGAAATTCTTCCATTATTCTGTGAAGAGAAGACAGATTCGTAACAGGATCCTTTCTGTTTCGAACACTACTGGAGTGGTTACCGATGATCCGAATGAGGTACCTCAAGTCTTTGTTAATTTCTTCTCTAACCTCTTTTCGCCTCAGCAAGGCTTGATCGTTCCCTCTGTGGATGAGATAAGGAAGTTTGTCCGTAATCCTCTTTCGGGGGACCAAATCAGGTTATTATCTTCTCCGGTTTCTGATATTGAGATTCACAACACCCTTTTCTCCTTAGTGAAGGGTAAAGCCCCGGGTCCTGACGGTTTTACGGTGGAATTCTTTATAAGATGCTGGGATATAGTTGGCCCGCTGGTCCTGGAGGCAGTCCATAATTTCTTCGACACTGGTCTTCTCTTGAAGGAGGTAAATAACACAATCCTCGCTCTTATCCCGAAAGTCTCGAATGCTTCCTCGGTTTCTGACTTTCGCCCTATTGCTTGTTGCAATATTATTTATAAACTTATCACAAAAATTGTTGCCAATAGAATTGCTTCGGTCCTCCCTTCTGTCATTGATCAATCGCAGAATGCGTTTGTCAAAGGGAGGAGAATCAGAGACAATATTCTAATGGCCCAAGAACTTTTTGCGGGCTTCCACTTAGAACCTTACCTCCCTAAATGTGCGATTAAAGTGGATTTTCGGAAAGCTTATGACTCCATTGATTGGCATTTTCTTCAGCTAGCTCTGTTGGCTTTCGGATTTCCGGACAATTTAGTTCGGTTAATTATGGCTTGTGTTACTTCCCCGAAATTCTCTATCGCCATAAATGGAGAGCTTCATGGTTTTTTTGCTGGAGGTAGAGGCCTTCGTCAGGGAGATCCTATGTCGCCCTATTTGTTTACTATCATTATGGAAATTTTCTCTGGCATTCTGAACTCTCAATCTTCCCTGAAGGACTTCAAACCGTTCTGGAGATGCAAATCTGTTCGGCTCACCCATTTATTTTTCGCGGACGATGTGTTCCTTTTCTCTAAGGCGGATTGGCCTTCGGTCACCTTACTGAAAAAAGGCCTGGATATGTTTTCTTCTTGGAGCGGTTTGATTCCTAATAGCAATAAAAGCGAGATCTTTTTATCTGGGGGCTCTCCTTCGCTGCGCAATTACATTCTTATGGCCTTTGGTTTCCAAGAAGGAAAGTTGCCGGTTTGTTATCTTGGGGTTTCGATTATTTCCTCAAGGCTTAGAAGAGTGGACTGCATTTCTTTGATAGATCGTATCACGGCTAGAGCTCAATCGTGGACTCAAAGATTTCTCTCATTTGCTGGGAGAGTTCAACTGATAAGGTCAGTTCTTCATTCCATTCAAGCTTACTGGTCTAGCGTTTTTTCTTTACCAGCTTCGGTCTTTATCAGTATTGAATCCATACTTCGTCAATTCCTATGGAAAGGCTCCGCTCTTGGCAAAGGAGGGGCCAAGGTGGCGTGGGATGACATTTGTCACCCAAAATCTGAGGGAGGGCTTGGTATTAGAAAGCTCAAAGAGTGCAATAAGGCCGCTATGCTCAAATATATATGGATTCTTTTTACTGACAAGGAATCTCTTTGGTGTCGGTGGATCCATTCTAACTTCTTAAAAAAGGATAATTTCTGGAGCTCTTCGGTTCCGTCTATCTGTTCTTGGGCCTGGAAAAAAATCCTCCAATTGAGAACGGAGTTTAGATTGGCTTTCGGTTGGAGTGTTGGAAATGGATTTTCGGTTTCTTTGTGGCATGATCATTGGCTTGCCGAGGGACCGCTTGACAGCCTCCTTCCGAATTCTGTAGTTGAGATGTCGGGTCTTCCCAACCATGCGGTGGTGGCCGATCTCTTCTCTCCTTTGGGCAATACGTTTAAGGTTTTACTTGATGAGTGTGGTTTCTCTATTCCGATTCCTTCTATGGAATTGGATCGCTTCGTGTGGAAGGGGCATAATTCGGAAGTTTTTTCAGTGAGTTCTGCTTGGAATCTTCTTAGAGCTAAAAAAGAAGTCGTTCCTTGGGATAAACTTATATGGAGCCTTGACATTACTCCTAGATATCAGTTTGTTCTCTGGTTAATTACCAAGAACAGGTTACCTACCCAAGATCTTCTTATTCGGATTGGCAGAATAGATTTCGGCTGTTGTGCGTTTTGCAATGAAATTCCAGACTCTGTCGATCACCTGTTCGTTAATTGTCGCATAACGGCTTCTATGGCTTACTTTTGGGCAACAAGATGTAATCTCCCGTGGAAATCGAGACCTTGGAGGGACAACCTTGCGTGGGCTATCAAGTTTCTTTCGGGTAAAGACTTTTTTCACCGGATTGCGCGGTTCTCTTTTGGTGCCCTGTGTTATCTGATTTGGAAGAAAAGGAATGACATCACCTTTCGTGGAGAATCTGTGGCTGTTGCGGCTTGGAAGAACCACCTTCTAAGGTTGGTTAAGGACAAGGCCTCTACCGTTCAGAGTGTCCCGGACTCCCCGAGAAATAGGCGTTTGCAAAGAAGTTGGAACTTAGATCCCTCTATTTTCTCTCCTCCATTCGCGGCTTAACCGTGCGCCCCTCCTTCCGCTCCTTTCTCCCCTTGGTTCTTCTTTTAGCTGAGGGTTGGTTGCTTGTAGGGGTTTGGGTTTTATGTTGTTGTCTTTCGCTTTGGCTGTGTTTTGGCCGTTTGCCCTCTTTTGCTCGGCTCCCTTCCACTCTTTGGGCTCTCGCTCATTGAGTGCAAGCTTTTGGCGCCGCTTTTGTACATTTGTCCAAAGCTATTATATTTATTGCCTTTACCAAAAAAAAAACATTTACGCAGAGCAATAGTATCTACTGTTAAATTTTAGATATTTGGTTCTGTATTTTGATTCAATTAATAGGCCACTGGTTGATTACAATGATAATTTGTTACTTAAAAATTGGATAATAAATCAGTTGTTGGCCTTGGAGTTATTTTTTGCCTTATGAACTCATGAGTGATAATGGATAAGCTGTCAAGCTTATCGATTTGATGTACCATGTATTACTATTGATGTTATTTTGTGAGAGATATTCTAGATTAGCATTCTTTTAATGTTGTTCTAGTAATCAGTAATTGGGGTGCACAAGAGATGCTTACTTCTATGTTATGAGAAGTTTCTTGTGTTGTTGTGATCGTTGATCTCATTGGAATCTGTCTTTCAGGTTCGCTATATATATATATATGTATAAGAAAGATTTTATTAATGAATAAAACAATATAATTAGCATGATATGTGATTTTGGTGATATGCTGCCCCTATCACTAAAGTTAAAATCACATGTATATGGTGTATGTGAGAAATAAAGTTTATATAATTAGCATGATATGTGATTTTGGTGATATGCTGCCCCTATCACTAAAGTTAAAATCACATGTATATGGTGTATGTGAGAAATAAAATTTATATTCCTGATATGAGAGAATTTTAAGAATTCAATTGAGTAGTGACCGCCAAAGTGGCACGTTTGATTGTGTTTGAGAAATTTCGGTCTTGTATGATGATTGGGATGTCTCCTGGTCTAATGCGTAGTCATACTCCCAAAGGAGGTGATTGTGTATTAGTTCATGGAGGGATACATGATGATGTGGTGGAAGAGTGACTGATTCTAGTGATTCATATACCCAAAGGTGATGAATTCACGAATAATTGGAATATATTCTTATAACCGCTATCATGTGGGGAGTGTACAACTGCATGTCATGTATTCTGCCCAAAGGTGATTATATGATTATGTGAGTAACTCTCTGGATGTGTACTTGTACGTCAAGTTACACGGTGCTCACATGATGCTAATTATATACATTGCTTGTTTTTCAGTCACATTTTCTGTAATTTATAACTCCACTATTATTGAGATTTTTACTGCTTCAAATTTAAGTTGTGGACATATGATTTGTTGCTTGAGAAAAGAGCAATTGAATTTGCTTATTGTCCATGAAGCGTTCCATTCTAAAACACTTGAAAAGAGGTTTGCCTGCGGACTGCACTGCTATAAGATGATGGAAGCCTTAGTTGCTTGTAATTATGTCTTGTCTGATATCAAAATTAGGACACATCTGCAAAGGTTGTGTTTAAATCTTAATGACATATACATCTCATATATGGTTAAAAGGTTGTTTCCAAAAGTTTTCTATTTAAGGAAAATGACCATGATAAAGAATAAACTGGTTAAAAATTAGTCTTGAAAGTTGTCAGGCCTAATAGTAGCGGTAAGTATTTTGGCAAATATGACCATATTGAATTACTTAAAGGGTCTTTTGTCAAATACTTGGTAAATTTTGGGGTGGTAATTTAATTACTATGCTTGAAAATCCTAACAAGAAAATTTGGCTAAAAGGCATGAAGCACCATAATGAACATGGTGATGAGTATGGTAAGTAAGACTAATTTATTCGATCTTCTGTGGACTAATATTATGAAAGCAACTTTTTCAAATACAAAATGTGTCTCTTATCAAAGTTGTTTCATAAACTTCTTTTGAGTTACAGACTGGGATAGACTACTTAAATCATATTAAATTTAGAGGTGTTATGGAAGTGAGATTATCTAATCCAATTTTAAGTGCGTTGCAATTCAGATCCACTCGGAATTATTTTGTATCTTATCTAGATTGTTAAAGGGGTATTAATTTTATGACCCTAAAGAAGATACAAGAATTATAGAATCACATACTCTAAAGTTTCTAAAGATCGACGTATTTGTAGAGGATAGCTGCTTTCAAACTATTAAAGATAATAGTATGATGGAGGTTACTGTGTTTTTGTCTTTACTTATATAGATAATTATGGAATCTCCTGTACCATAGACTAAACTTGTTGAGGTTTAAGGTACTATTCTTGATATAGTTTATAATGAAATTTCTTAAACCTCTCAAGTGCAGAATGAAGTGGTTGCAGCTTTATTAAGGAGATTTGTTAGGGAAAGATGATCGGTTATACCATCGACTATATAGTCTATTTGTGAGAGCATGATTATAATATCTACTACATGGTTGTTTTAGCAACTTATATAAATGTCGTTTCTTGTTCTTGATTAAGTATGTAATTAGATGCCATAAAAAATAATAATAATGTTTTCACTCGAAAGAGGCGTGGATAGTTTATAGTGAATAAATAAATATTTCTTTCTATTATTTTTTTAAAAGATTCTTTCAGAGTGAACATGTCATTAATAATTTATTTTGATATGAAATTACGTCAAATAAATACAAAATCTATATAGTGCAACTTGATGATTTTGTAGCAAATTCAAGTAAACTTGTGTGTAGACTGAAAAGTCTTAATTCATGGTCTTAAGCAAGTTTCTAGATAATATTATTAAAGTTTCGTAGTATTGTTATTTTGTTCAATTGGGAACAAATTAATTCAATATACTGCAAGGTCAGTGGGAGGAAATTTATTTTTTCTCATACTTTATGTACATAATTTTTTTTTGCTTACAAGTTGTGACTTTGAGACATCTTATATCCTTTGTACTGAGGTTTGTAAGGATTGTTTTTGCCATATTATATTAGATTTTCTCGGAGGACATTTGCTGATTGTATATTGGAAATATTCAATATACATCATTGCAAGCCAGGAATTGTTCCTGTTGTTAAGGGTGATGGACTGAATCTATCACATTGTCCTTATTTAGATATTGAGAAAATCTGATTAAATGGTGTACCTTGTGTCAGTGCACTTAAAAGTATAATATATGCTCGAATTTGCACTAGACTAAATATCGTCTTTGTGACGAGACTTTTAGGCAGATATCAATCAAATCCAAGATGTGATCACTGGGTTACTGCCAAGAAGGTTTTGAGGTATTTAAAAGAACAAGAGATTATATGCTAATTTATAGACATGTTTAATTTTTACAGTTAGTAGGGTATTTAGATGTAAACTTTGCTGGCTGTTATGATGACATGCGATCGATAACATAATACATATTTATGTTAGCAAGAAGTGTAGTAAATAAAGTTCTATGTCATCTTCTACTATATAAGCAGTGCTAGTAACATTTTTTTTTTTTTAGTTTGTTACTTGGGCTATTAAGCTCCTGAACCTCATTAAGGAGTTAACCGTTTTTAATTTTATGGATTGCCCATACGGTTGTATTGAGATAACAAATTTGTAGTATTATTTATTTATTACAGAGGTCTCAAGGGGTCTAAATATACGGTGGTCAAAATTTTTTACCATAAAAAACGGTACAGAAAGGTGACGTTATAATATAATATATTTCCATAGATGATGTGATTATAGATCCACTAACTAAAGGCCTACGCTCATGTGTATCTGAACGACATGTCATTAGCATGGGCCTAGGAGCATCATGAGATGCTGTTGTTTAGTGGGAGTTATTTTGGCTTTACTCTAATAAAGTTTACATCTGTGTTCGTTACACTTTGTAACAGTTTGATATGTATCAACTTTTGCATTCAATAAAATATTTTTGAATGTGTTGTTATGTTGAATACATATTGATAAAGTCTCAAGATACTGTATAAACCTTGAGTGAAGGCTAAAGGCATCCAATTATTAGCCTTGTGCATATGTATTGTTATACATAAAGAAAGGTTAACCGTAAAGACAAGACATATGTGGGTTCATTGGAACCATAAGACATTCTCTAGTGGTACAAGTTTTTTGTGACGCTTAAGGTAAGAGAATGGACATTCTCTAGTGGCACAAGTTTTTGTGACGCTTAAGGTAAGAGAATGGTGACTGACAAATGGGATCTCTCTATGAGAGATGTTATCCATTTGACACACTACCATATTGAATTCATATCAATAAAGTTGAGAACATTCGTGACCATGGAAGGCTCTGTGTGTATACATGCAGTTACCACCATGATTCGGCGTTTAAGACTTTATGGGATAGGATTGACTATTAAGAATTATCTCTAGACCAATGTGCGCACATACAGTATGATTTCAATTAATATAGTCCAAGTGGGAGAATGTAAGAGTTTTCCTAATTGTGGACTACATTAATTGATATTGTAATTTACCGTTTAACGTTTATCGTTTTACGGGGTTTGGTCTAAGGTGAGATAGAAGGTTTCTTAATTAGTCTAATATGGGCTGGCTAGTGTGGGCCGAGTTGAGCCTGGCCCGTAATGAGAGGGACTGGTTGGAAACTCTATAAATAGTGCTCAAGTCTCTCCTCTAACCCTAATTCTCACATGTATCCTCACCTAAGGAGTGTTTACCTAACACTAAACGTGAGAGGGTTGCCTCATTGAGCCAGTGATACGGAGGGCAATAGAGGAGAAGGACTTGCACGTGGAACATTGTGTTTCTGTTTCCACTTCAAATACAATGGATCCTAAAACAGGTGCGTAAATCTTTTTGATCTATTATGCATGTTTTTTGTTCTAGTTATGGAGATCTTGGGGTTACGTAATTTGCATCCAACACGTCGCCCCAACCGAGTGCCTCCACCTCTCAGAGGCGTTGTTTCTCTTCATCTCGCGATTTCATCTCGTTTCGCTCATCTTAGGTTAGCAAGTTGCATTATTCCGCTTTCTTTTTCAATTTGGCATCTTGGATTTTTTTGTAATGTGATTTGAGATTTTTTTGTGAACTCTAGAGCTAGTTCGAGGAAAGGGAGGATTTGGGTCGTTTTGGTTTCCTCCATTCCGATTGATGAGTGATTTTGTGTGTTTACTCTTGCCCCCCGGAAGCCATGCTTTGGCCTGCTTGATGAATGATTTCATGATTTCATGTGCTCATGCCATCTCAATTGCCCACCAGGTAATGCAGAGAGGCGCTGACCTCTCGCGGTCGCCTTCTCCCGTGGCTCTTGCGTAATGCTTGCTCGCGGTGGTCAGGGCACGGGGTTTTGTTGCGACCAATTTTTTATTTTTTTTTGTCGACTTTGTTTTTTGTGGCCCTTTTGACTTTTGGGTTTTCAAAATGCTGCTCTAGTTTTGCTTTGGTTCGGAGCTATTTCGTGCTTCTCTGGTTTGCTCTTTCGGTCGGTGGCCGTAACTTTGGATTGTTTCCTTTTTTTTCCCATTTTTTGGGTTCTTTGGTGGTGTCTTTAAGTTCATTTTTGTTGTTGTTTTTCGCTAATGATCTCTAGTTTCACTTTCGGTTAGCATGCCAAGATGGAGAGCTGTTTCTTTCTTCCGTTGTTCGAGATTATTATTGTATTTTTTTTTCTCTGTTTGTTCTTTTTGGGTGGCTTTTTTAAACTCGATTTTTTAGAATATTGTTAGCTGCATGCTATTTGAACTGGGTCTAAGGGTCGGGATGCCTGAGTTTCTACGGTAGGATTACTTATTTTTTCTGTTTTGTCTTTCATTATTGCAAGGTTCTACCAAGATTCGACTTTCAACTTCTCGTTTGGTGAGGTAATCTTTTCTTCAAGTGTGGTTTATCTCTACTTGAGTGTGGCTTCAATGGACTGATACAGCGGTCAATTAGGCATCTTTACATTTAACTCTTACCATGTATATTTCATTAGAGTAGATCGTTGATTAGATTCTAGAAAGCATCTCCTTTGGAATGGTCTTCTTTCCAGCGATCTCATGATGCTGAATTCCCCTACATACACCACAATACAATCCATTTATTGAGCCCTTAGTCCTTGGGCAAGTTTCTAATAGTGTGCAAAAAATTTGGTTTTCAATCATAGTAACCTTTGTCTTCTATCAAGAAAAAGGCCAAAATATGCAGAAGAAGAGACCAAGATGTGGGATATTGGCTTGAGATGCATTTGACATGTTTGAAGATGTTGGGGTCTTTGAAGTTTCAGGTTTTTTACTTGATGAGTTGGAGATGGAGTCTATTGTTTTTTCAGAAGAAGTGGATAATGTGGATAAATGGCTTTTTATTATATTTGATGGTGAAATGTTGATTTTTTTCTTATTGTTAATTTTAAATTTAATAGTAGAATGTGGATTATTTGTTTTTTTTTTCCCTCCAAGTTTTATGGATTATTGCAATGGAATGTAGTTTAATTTGTCAAATTAAAACAATGAATGATATTAACAAATATAGGATTAATTTTTTTAATATAGATTAACTCTAGGGTCTTTTTATTATTATTTAGTTATTTGTGCATTTATTAAAAATATATATTTAATATATAACATGTCGGAACGTGTCAGAATTCTCTACTTTTTGCGAAATTACGTGTTAGCGTATCGTATCGTATCATGTATCGTGTGTCCGTGTCGATGCTACATAGCTCGTCTACATAGAAAAACATCTTCTCTTTATAGGTGCTCATCACTAATTCATTAGTTCAAGATCCTAACCTTACATGGCAGCAAAAGAATCTCGACTATAACACTGCATTTACTTTAGGACATGAACTACAACAGCTTATTGCTGGAACAAATAAGAGATTATGATGGATCATCTTTATGTACTTCCAAAGCTTTACCTCATTCATGCAAAGAGAAAGTCAGCACAAGAGGCAAACTAAAAATAATATAGAAAAGTAACAAACCATCAATCAACGCGAGTCAATCAGGTGTATGACTAATTTTTCTAGGCATTGTAAACTTCGTAGCATGTATGCTATCCCAGGAAGTTCCCATTGACTAAGTGGTGTGCATAGTATCAAATTCTAACATTTTGACAATGGAGATGGCACTCCTTCCATATCCAAAGCAGACAAGATCTAAGAACATTGAGCAAGCAAAATAGAAAAATTAATTATAATTTATGTTCCTGTTTAACATGAATAAAGAATAACACAATTACAATTTATCCAAATACAATATACTTTGACCCTGCTGTCTCCTAACCGAGAAAAGACCGAGGAGGATACCACAATTAGAAATGAACAAGGGCATCTCTATAAGAATCGAGATTATTTTACATAAAACTTGTGATACTTGAAGGATCTGAAAATTCTAGTAGTTGTTCATATGAGATAGCAAACCTTGTTATCGACTTAAGTTTCTAAGAAAATCCATCCATTGCCATTGTAAAATATTGTAAGAATACTCCATAAGATGATTATGGAACATTGGTGTAGTATGATGAGAGAGCATGACCTGCTTCCGGCAACCTAAGATGACTAGGTCTATTACTCTTTGTCACCTTTCCATATAATTGTATGTTTTCTATAAAATGAAAGAGTGAATGGAAAATGTAACATTTTTAAATAATCTCTTCATGCATTTATCTTGTGAAAATCAAGCATCTAACAATGTTGTGTTGAGCATCCATAATAATAAAAAATATATAGTGGCATTCATCGTCCGTAATTGAGTGATCCCAGACCCATCTATTTGAAATTAAACAAAGGGAAGAAGCTTCAAGGCTCACCATATATTCTTACAAAAGTTGTAAATCATCTTGCTTACAATGATTCCCCTCGATGAAAGACTAGAATGCCACAGAGCTGAGAGGTCACTCGACCGGGGCAACATACGGCACTAAACGGCACTAATCACAGGCACCATTCAACACGAATCCATCTTAGAAAGGGCAATAATATTGAGTTGGTACCTGCAAACATCAAGCGCCAATGTTGATCGTAGAAACTCCGCACAGCTTCTCAAAAAGTTCCTCGCGGCTCTTCTTATCATGCACAACAATATCTAACTTGGCTTCCACCAAAGAAGAAACGTCAACTAGTCTTTACATAGAATTAAGATTCCATTTCCCCACTTCCTGGAGTGACAGCAAATGCGGGGCCCAAATTCTCTCCCACTCCGAGTCATCTACCATGTAAGTGACGAGTATTAGCTGTTTCACGCTTGTCGAATTAATTATAATTTCCTTCACGCCGCTGCAATAATCAAGGACGCTAAAACAGGACTTCCCCTACAATTCCCGCCAGGATATCATCACTCAACTCCACCCATTCTATTAACAAGACCTTAAGACAAGGCCACCTAATAGTAGTGCCCAACGGAAAGCAGCAGTTTCTGACTTGCAGGTGTACCAACCGACTCAAGCAATTCAAGAACGGCGGCAGTTTACAATAAACCTCCAGCTCGTCATCAAGACGCAGGCGAAGGTCCTCCACACGGCGCCCCCCCGCGAAGCGGAGCCAGAGGTCGAGCTTGAGGGCAGGAGGCCTCATCGTAGTCGAAGATGTTGATGTGGAACCACTCCACTATGGGCGAGGTGCATTGGCTGAGGACGCTGTCGACGAGGGACGGGAAGTCGTGATGGCGAGGCAGGGCGTCATCGAAGACGAGGTGGGTGGTGGTGGTCCAAGTGTACATCCAACGCCTGGAGACTTGGAGAGGACACTGGTCTTGACGACGTCCTTCAGGAGCAGAAATGAGAAGATGCGGTGGATCACGGCCTCTGGCAAGGCGCTGATGAAGTGCGCTGATGAAGTCGCCAGGGCTCGAAGGAGAAAGAGGAGGCTGGCTTCGTTTGGCGTGATTCCGCCGGTCGCCGGAGGATCCGTGGCGGATGGCGCCATGGACGACGGAGGTCTCCGCATGGAAATGGAAATCCTAGGGTTTCTACGATTTTTGCCCCGAACATTGACCGTGACCAAGAAATTTTGACCTTTTAACTGGTTTAGTCTTTTCCTCTTCTGCTATTTTTTTCCCTTTTTTCTTACTTCTTTTTTAATTTCTCATCACAATTTTCTTCCGTGAGCAAAGCAACGGCGAATTGATTATCTACGTGCAATCAGGTCATTTGCCGTCATTCGCCGTCTATATATTCAGGAAAAAAAAAAAGCTAACAATATCATACGAATTCAAGAAACAGAATTCTTCTATGGCGCTGATGTAAAGAAAATAAGGCACAGAGCAAAGAATTTATGAGTACAAGAGTAAATCGAGTCTAAATTGTTCCCAAAAAATAGAATGTCACACAATCATCATCTTTGATTGTTGCTTAATTAGTATCTTTCTATTAATGGAATGGTAATATTGAACACTTTCGTATAGTTCGGGGATTTAATTGAATATATACTAAAAGTCCAGGGATTACGATGCATATTAAAATAAAGTTCGGGGATCATATTAAATAAATTAAAAGTTTGGAATCATATTTTATTTTGGATAAAAAGAGTCATGGGTCTCGTTTGAACGTGATCAAAAAGAAGAGAAAATGATGAATGTTCTGGTCAAACTACTCTCCCATCTTCATTTTCATCGGAAAATGAAAACCAAACATCTCCAAAATAAAGCAAATGTCAATTCCTCAGGAAGATAATAGGGAATTAATAAAGGATTTGGCATAATACTTATAATTGCACATGTGCAATGGTCCGTTGCAAATATTTCATTCATGTCATGCATTTCTCGTATAGAAATCAATTTACACGTAAGATTTTAGGAACCCATCACTTCATATATCATTTTAAATTTTTAAGATGTATGGAGATCTTTTAAATTTATATGAATCTATTGATAATATCGAGATCTTCCAGGATTGTGGGCCATGTCAGAGAGAGAGAGAGAGAGAGTATTGCGGAAGAGAAACTCATTTATGACGGGGCGAGAGAGTAGTGGTGCATGGTGGGTCTTGTGGTAGCGGGTGTGTATGAGTAGCATACATGCGGAGGAGATGGTGGAGAGAGAAAGAGCGAGGAAATGAATACGTTTGGGTACTTGGTATAATTTATTTAGATGTATATGGATATTTTGGTATAATAGGTACCTTTACTTAAGTATAGAGAGTCCTAAATTTAAGCAATCCCAATCCCCTAGAAGTCTTAACACTAGAAAGATTGTGAAAATAAACCGTTTGGCATAACTCATTGCACGATGCACATATGCTATGGATTCTATTTAACTTAAACAATCAATTGCAATCACATTGGAATTGTTTGACACACTTCGATGTGTTTAATGATATTGAATCAAGTTAATGTATTGCTTGTGCCACACATTCTGCATTCATATATTTTAAACAAGTCTTTTTGTGCTTAAACATATTTACAAAATTACATTGGGAATCATCATTTCATAGATGTGCTAACAAAATGTTTCATCTCTCTAATAATTGCATTTTGTTTAAGCTGCGAAATTACTAATCCATACGTAGGCATCTCTCGTTTTCAAGTTACATACACAAGAAAGGGTATTATTAACAAGTATCTATAGGGCATTTATCAATTTAACTAAAAGTGGAAATAAGACTTTTTGAGGCTCTTTGAAAGTGAAATAAATTATAAATTTTAATAAGGTCGCGTTAAACTGTAAATTTAAATTTCCTAAGTATATTAAGTAGGAACTAGCCAATGCCCCAATGGGTAGAACTCCTTAATATTTTTCATACGAAAATAGCAATTTATAACACTTGAGGCTGGCAAACTTAATTAAGGAATTGAGAGATTTTTAATTCGAAAATCAGAGATCAGGCGTTCAGCTTCCTTAAATGCGTGTAAGTCACTCCGAGTCAAAGCCACCTACATAAATCACAAGCCTGGATTTAATCATTGGGACCAATATCGGCGATTTATAGATCTTCTCGAATGAGCTGCCGTATAAGAAAGGACCGCCGCCAAAAGACCAAGCGGAATTCAACTTATGCCGAATCCTCGTCCGACAGAATCCTCCTCTTCTCTCTCTGTCTTGATCGTTCGTAGTAGCAACACCCATCAAACCCCCTCTTTCTATCCATCTGTTCTTGGAAATTGGCCTCGTGTCTTCCGTGCGCAAGAGCATTTAGCCAGAACCCAAGAAGGAGGGAAGATAAAAGGAGAGCGAATGGGATCGCAATGTGCTTGATACACGGAGTAGGAGAAGGAGAAGAAGGAGAAAGAGAAGGAGAGGGTACAATGGGGTTGAACTTGGATCCACCGTCCAATTTCGCAGTCGTGAGGAAGGCATCTGCCGATCTGGCTTCCCTCATATTCTCAACTTCCCCTTCCTTCGATCCCTCCAACTTCGCTCCATAGCATAATCAGACTCAACTCATCCTTGTTTTGTAAGCATGCCTTTTCGTCTTATGTCTTATGTGTAAGAGTTTTCTTAATGTGGACTAAATTAATTGATATTTTAATTTAATGTTTTTATGATTACCGTAAAACATGGTTGGTCTAAGGTGAGATAGAAGGTTTCTTAATTAGTCTAATATGTGATTGATTAGTGTGGGCCGAGTTGAGCCTAGCTCGTAATGAGAGGGCTTGGTTGGAAACTCTATAAATAGTACTCAAGTCTCTCCTCTAACCCTAATTCTCATATATATCCTTACCTAAGGAGCTTTTACCTAACGCTAAACGTGAGGGGGCCGCCTTATTGAGTCAGTGATACGAAGGGTAATAGAGGAAAATGACTTGATGCGTGGATAATTCCCTTAATGAGTGGGTAATCCATTTTTCCACTTCCGTTTCAAGAACGATGGTTCCCAAAATAGGTACGTTAATCTTTCTATACAATTATGCATGTTATGGAGATCTTGGGATTGCACAATTTGCATCCAACATTGTGTGGAACGATGCATGCTCGCAAAGTGGTCCTTCTTTTTTTTCTCCTTTTGTATATCTCCCCCACGTTTTTTCTATCGTGTTGCTCATGTTGCTGAATCATGGAATGGTTGCACCTTATACTGTGTATCTGCAGATTCTTGTACACTGAGAATATATGCCTTTTCTCTTCCTTTCTCTTGTCGGTTTGGATTTTCATGCATTATCCAAAACCGACCAGACCCATTCGCACGTTACTCTCAATCTTTGATGATAATCTTCATGCGAGGAGGATGATATGACCGCATTTCGCGGTTCAGCAATTTCGACTAACGAATAATAAGTATTATCAGCTTTCTCATTATATAAATGGAATAGTAATACTGATTCTTATACAATGAGAAGTGCAAACATAAATTACATTGATACTAAGGGCCTATTTGGTAACTGGCTAATTATTGGCTATTTCTACTCTTTGTTTCTTGGGGGAAAAAAATAACATAAATCTATTTGGTAACGTTAGCCAATTTTTCTATTTAAAGGAATAAAATTGGAATAAAGTCAAGAAATATAAAAAAAAGTTACTTCTTTATTCCCACGAGCAATTCACGAATCAAGCAATTTTCTTTTTTTTTTCCTTTCTTATTTTCTTCTTCAACCTCTAGCTAGTTGTGGACCTCAACAATGACCAGTGACTGGCCAAACGAGAGCCAACAATCTTGCTGGAGCCTCATCGGCCCTCGATGACGCTGGGTAAGGTTGGCCTTACCTGGGCCAAGCGAAGCTAATCTTGCGGATGTTGGACGAGATTGAGCATCATCGTGGCTAGGTAAGACTCCCCCAAGGCCGGTGACATCGCTGACTAGACGAAGAAGAAGAAGAGAAGAAAGAACGAAAAGAAAAGAAAAGAAAAGAAAAATATCATAAAATTATTTAAAAATTAAAAGAAATTCTTAGTCCCTAAAAAATCTAAGTGTCGTTCAAAATGCATTGCTATTCTGGGAATATGAATTTTGTATAGTTACTAAATTCTTTTGGATACTCAACAACTCGTTTAGGGAACAAAAAAAAAAAAAAAAAAACTGTTTCTAAACAAAAATTATTCTTGAGAGTCGAATGGTCACCAAACATGCCATAAGTCTACAATTGCTCTTCAAGTCCATAGTTTTGCAATAAATTCAGTTAATGACAAAAGGATCACTAGCAGTTCACCTATGCTAGGTATCATATCATATATTTAATAACCAAAGTGCTTAAGCAAATTTAAAGTGCATAAACAAATCAGTTGAAAGACATTGTGCAAAGTATAGGTCGACCTTGTAGGAGCCCTTGTGAGCTCAACCGTCTCATCCTAGGTAAGGGAGGCTACTATACCTTACCCAACGGTAGCTTTCTTCTAAGAGAAGATGAGGAGTCTACCTTCTCTCCCGATGACCCCTGTTCCCAAGTGGATATTTGTCTTCCTCACTTGGGAAGGAATACAAGAGGTGACATTGCAGGGTCTCCCACCCCAAATTAGATCTCCCTCCTATTTCTTCTCCCTTGAGCTTTTTAAGGACCCACTCAGGTCCAGTTACCTATCTCTAGTAACCTTTTTCTTTTTCCTTCCTCAGTCAACCTCTTTCTTTATTCCTTTTTAAGTATATAAAGAACTTTTCCGGAAATCAAATAAGGAGGCAGCATAATGAACCATTTTTTTTCTTGGAATTAGTTTATAAATTCGCAATTCTTTTCTTGACCTAAATGGTTAATTTGTATGTGAATATGACCAATTAAATCTGAAAGAGAAGAAGAGAAATGATGAAAGTTAAGGTCAAAGACAAAAAGGTCGACGATAAATTTGTAGTATTCAAGTCAGGCTAAATTTGATGCGACGTAATTATATCGAGACAATTAAAAAATCGTGATACAAAAGCAACTCAATGACCGATATAAATGCTCAAATTCTGCGATAACTAAGTTCGTAGAGGTTATGGATGCAAATCTTTTTTCCTTATATTCAAATCAAGCTGCTCCCCAAGATCACTTGCCTCGAAAGATTTTTCTCTGCGAGGTATGTCCATCTTAGCTTTGATGATCATCTTCTCCGTACAAGTGTACGTGCTTCAAAGAATGAAGATGGACATCACAATCAACAATTTCAACTCTCTTAATACGATTCGTAACAAACATGATGATTCCATATCACGAATCTCATAATTCATACTCATTGGAGTTATGAGCTTGAGGAAGTGAATGGGGTGATTTGCTTCTCTATAGAAGATGCTACTGATCCGAAACCTTTTCACCGTGGCCAAGGCACATGGGCCAAAACCCTCTCTACCAAGGTGGAGAAGGCTTTGATCGTCTAACGAGTGTAAGCAAGAAAAGGAGGTAGGTGGCGATGGTCCAGGTGCATCGCCACCGCTTGGAGAGGACACCGATCTCAACATTGTCTTCAATGCGCAAGGGGTAAAGATGTAGCAGAGTGTGGCTTCCCGTAAGGCACTAATGAAATCATGGAGAAAATTACCAAAAAAATCTTAAATTTATTGCATTAGTACAAATTTAATTCTAAACATTTCAATTGATTAATTTAGTCCTAAATATTTTTACATTAGTACTTATTCAGTCCATCCGACTAATTTAAGTGGAAAATCGTTAACGTGGATTTTGACAATCCTACATGATATCATCAGCACTGACGTAAATATTTTTTTATAATTTTTTAATGATTTATTTCTAAGTTTTTATTTTTTATTTTCTTTTTATTTCCATTTTTTCACTGTGGTCCCTACCTAGGGCCTCAATTGTTACAAGCAAGGGCTGCCAAGCCCTTGCCCATGTGGTGCCCCTAGTGAGGGCTCAACACTCGCCGCCTACGTGGGGGCCACAACCCTCATTGGCCACAATAAAAAAAATGAAAAAAAAATTCATAAAATAATATTCAAAATTCGTAAATTTGTTTATATTATTGTTGGTAATGCTACATATTGGCGATTTCTACTCAAAATTTGATCAAATGGATTGAATTGATACAAATGCAAAAAGTTTAAAACTAAATCGATCCAATTGAAAGGTTTAAGAGTGAAGTAATACCAATATAATAAGTTTATGAATTTTGTTTTGCTTTTTTTCTGAAATTGTGAGGATAAAATCGTTGGGGTTCTCACTTCGTTTCATTTGAAGTAGAAGGAGAAGAATGAGGTTGGCCCCGCTTTTGCACAATCCAATCGTGCGCCGGAGAATCTGCTTTGGATCACACTGGGGCAGAGCTCTCAGCCATGAATTTTCGATTCCCAAGTTTCAGTGAATTCTGCCGCCAAAAGAGCTTTTGAAGTTGGGGAGTTTTGTAGTCAGATTAATTGCAAGCAAGTGAAAATGGGATCTATTCATGTTACGATTTTTTGAACGGTCGGATGATTCGATCAAATGGTCAATTGTTAAATCGACAAACATTTACGACAGTCAAAATTAAAAATTATCCATCGACAACCGTTGGGTGGCCCGCAATAATCATGCTGTGTAAATCCCCACGGCACTAAAGATTGAGTCCTAATTTTAAGTAAAAGCTGACACATGATGTTCGCAACTTTTTAAGTAAATTTTCCTCTTTAATGATCCAAAAAACATATTGGATTTCCGTTTTAAAGTAAATGGTATTTTGGGATTATACGGTGCCTTTGGGTCTATTTGGGGGTCAAATCATTGACTTTGTGAACAAAATTGGTTTGTTCTATTTGGCTTAATTTTGATAATTTCACTACGTTCGACAAACTTTCACTCTATATCAGTTTGGATTTTAGTGAAATAAAAAACCTATTGGACTCATTTGCAAGGCTACTTTCTAATCGTATATGTAAGGTTGGGGCCGTCAATTTGAGAGAGAGAGCGATGCCGGCAAAAAAAAAAAAGGCATTGTAGATTGTTGTAACGAAGAAAAAGAGAAAAGTGGGGAAAAGAGAGAAAGCAAAGGGAAAAAAATAGACATTTCGTTCTTCCAACTTGCGCACTTATCACCTCTAAATAAGGAAACATTCTTTGCGAAATTGAAATGTCCTGATAAAATGATCCCACCAAAAAAACCAAATGACTGATACAGCTACTCATATTTCGTGATAACCAAATTGGTTGAGGTTATATGTAGGAAAAATCTTTCTTCCTAAATCTCAAATCTCATTTGCTCTACAATCAAGGCTCCAAGAAAAGTCTTAGTAGTCTTAGTGTTGCAGTTTAGAAGGTATCCTCCAAGATGAGCAAGATGAACAATTCCATAACAAAGACCATTTTGATCCGTTATGTTGACTCACAAGGAACATTTGTTAAGTAAAATAATGATAACTGTGATTAAATCTTTTACAATTACTGAACACAAATTTTCGGGAGCTCTCATCACTAATGAAATCACAAGATGAACCCTTTCTACATGAAGTGTTTCTCAACTTCCCACCAAACAATACTTATAGAAATGCATGACCTGTGCATATCGAAATTCTAGTATTTAATGAGGGAACACCTAAGTATCAGTATCGAAGCACACCTAGTGGCTAAATTTCTTAGGGTCGAGAATTGCGTATGCCTTAAAAATAACATTCTTAAAAAGATACTTGAAGAGAACTTGGGCAGGTTTACTAGCTCTTTGATGGTAAGTGCACCTTAGCTTTCATGATCATCTTTTTTAGCACAAGTGCACATGTTTAAATGCATGACAACGAACATTATAATTCATCTTCATCAAACTTATAATATTAAGGGATTCAATGGGGCGACTTGCTTGGGATGCTGTTGATCCAGAACCTCCTTACCGTGGACGAAGTGCACCATGCCAGAACCTTGTTTATCAAGGTAGAGAAAGCTTTGATCGTCTCGCAAGTGCAAGCATCCTAGCACCCAAGGCACTGAAGAAAAGGAGGTCAGTGGCGGTGGTCCAAGAGGATAGCCACCATTTGGAGAGGACGCCGGTTCTAACAATAGTTTTGATGCACAAAAGAGCATTTGGAAGTTGGGGGCAAATAACATATTAAGTGCCATATCTTATGGCACTCATTTCAATGTCATGATTTTTATTTCATTCACTCAAGTGCCATATTACTCAAAAATCAATCGCTTAATTGTGTCTATTCCGGTACTCGTCTTACATGAGTTTTTATGAAAGAAATTCAAGTCCAATGTGGATAGTCTCGATTGACACGGCAAAGAAAGACCAAAACTCATTCTAGTCCTTTTTTTTTTCTCCTAAATTGATTTGAAAATGAAACCCAAATCCTAGAAGGGGAGTAAAAGGATCCACGCTAGCGTCTTCTTATGGGGTTCATCGCTCGAGTTGAAGGAGACACTAAAGCCATGCTCAAGCCTCTCTTTCTCACCCCTTCTTCACCGACTCAATTTCTCCATGGAAGCCCTCGCGATCACGAGAATATTGAGCTCGGAAATCTTAGGAAGCCTCCCAAATCGTCATCTCTTGCACCTTCAGGGCTCCCTCTCTACGTGAAAATGTCGCCCGTAGGTCCGAATTTCAGAAGCTAAATTGCGCCCTAATTCCTCGATTTGGAAGTTAGGTTTGATGAACACAGCTATTTTGCTCCCATCTTTGTTAATTTGGAGCAAACATATGGAAAACGTGGTTTTACACGCTCCTTTGCTGACTCCCTTTTGTTGGTATGCCATGTTGGAAATTATATAACAAATTAATGCCAAATTGGATTTTCCGACCACATCAAGTATCTAGGATTATACAAGGCCTTTGGGGTTTCTTTGTAATTTGCTCTTTCTTACGGTATCAAAAACTTGTAGATACATTCATAGCCTACAATATAATAGTCGAATGTACATTGCATGTAAATTTTTATGTCTATAATAAGAATTATGATAGTTTGAATGGCGCCAATTGATATCAATCAAACATTCAGGACTGTCATCCCCAGCGATTATGTCTTATCCATTTGCAAAGCAACCGATTGCAAAACAAAGAAATCTCAAGCAACCCCTGTCCACAGTCTTTCTTTTTCTCAAAAATCAATTGATTTGGTTAAGTTAGTCGCAAATTAGATAGCCTTTCTCATATAAAAGGCATATTACCCATTCTGTTTTCATGTTTGGATATTAATAACATGAATTAGCACATGATCGGAGAAACGAGTTCATTGTTTAGTTTGCATAAACATCTTCTTATCCTTGAATCTATTCAACTCAATTTTTCGTGCTTATGATTTTGCTTCAAAATCTCAAACTAAAAAAAATTATGAAAGAAATTATATATGATTCTACAGTTCATTATTTAAATATTTTATATGTCACAAGTGCTTCGTATTAAATGAAAATCAAATTGAGAGTGCCCCAATAAATTTTTTTTATAGAAGTTGAAACAGTTGAAATCTGATTTTTCCACGAGCGATGTTTAACTGCCAAAGGGCCAGAAGAAAGGCAAGTAATAAGCTGCTTTTATGTGGCTATTATTCTCTGAAGTTCATATTCACAAGCTTGTGTAAAGTAAAACAGGTTCTAAGTATATAGTTCCAACATAAAAAAAAATCGGTTTTACCTAAAAACATTAGCAAAACTCGAAATCTTACGTGAGGTATTTTCTTTTTGAATCCTAAAATGATTATGTTAAAAGTCAGGTTTATCTTCTTTTGGACAGCAAAGAAGCACTCCAAGTTTCGTCATGAAATCAAACACAACCAAAGGAGTTCCTCGCTTACTCATAAATTCGCTGACAGTGCAAGGAATTGCTTCACTTGGAAACAAAGGGCTGTGCTGAAACTATAATCAAAATTGTAATGATGTCTATGCAGTTAAGCACGAATACATGAATATTTCCAAAATGCAGATATCATAATAATCGGGACTTTGTCTGATCTTCCAACGGTGCAGATAAAAAATATAGCCCTAAAATTTCTATTTTGCCCAAAAAAGGAGACAAAGTTGAGCGATATCTAGACCAAAACACCTTTCTTAAGTCGATAATCCAAAACACTGCTACTGACTTCTTTCCTAAAGATATTTACAACTAAACTCAACTTGAAAGAAGTGTAAATTAGGTACTTGCAAAACCGGGAAAGTTTCAAGGTCCCATGTAACTTTACTGTCAAAAATATGTGAATCAGAATGAGAAGTGGAGAATGAGCAATGAAGTGCTCATTCAAGTTTACAAACCGGGGTCTTCATACTCTTTAAAAGGATGATCAAAGATAATTTCAGCATTTTTGGAAGCTCTTTGATAGCTAAGCACATTTCGGCTCACACCAAGTAGTTTCGAAAGAACAGTGGCCTGAAGACGTTTTTGTCCACGTCGTGTGGGCAATTGAGCCTTGATAATCAATTTCTTCAGCACAAGTGCATCCCCAAGAAGAAACTTAATCAGGGCAAGCAGATGTTTCGACCCAAAACTATTAGCTTCATAGCCAATGATCTCAACTCTTCTGAGATGTTTCGCCAAACATTCTAAGTTCCCCTTCCTTGAGCACATAAATTCTTCTTCGTCAAAGTTAAAACGATCTTTAGTTTCTTCATCAAGCCAACCCTGCACATGAACACCCATTTAAGAAACTTAAATCACAATAGATGTGGGCCCATGAGGGGAAAAAAATCATTGGCTCACTAAAATTTCAAACAAACAGCCTTCATTTGTCCACCAATGCTAGTTAGTTTTACTTTATATGGAGTCTTAACCAATTTAGCTCTTAAACTCGTCCACGCAATAAACCATCTTCTCTTCCTAGGTGCTCATTGCTAACCCATTAGTTCAAGATCCAAACCTACATGGCACCAAAAGATCCTCCAGTACAACACTGAAGTTACTTTAAGACATGAACTAAAACAGCTAAAAGTTGCCCTGTACAAAAGTTGAGTAGACTGACGCAATTTTCAATTGCCAGAACAAATAAGTGTCTGAATTTGATCCTCTCTATGTGCTTCTAAAGTTTCAATTCACTGTTCAAACATTTGTGCAAAAGAGAAGTGAGCACAAGAAGCAAACTGAAAATATCACAGTGAAGGAACAAACCACGAATCTCCCAGTCAGGTGTATGACTAATTTTTCCAGGCACTGTGAACTTTGTAGCAGGTATGCTATCCCAGGAAGGTCCCATTGACTAACCATTGCATCTAGTGTCAAATTTTGACATTTTGACAATGGAGATGGCACTCCTTCCACCTCCAAAAGGGACAGAACCTAAGTACATTGAGCAAGCAACATTGAAAATTTTAACTATTACTTCTTTTCCTGTTTAACATTAATAAAAAATAAAAATAAAAATTATAGTCCACTCCTAGCGGGGAAGAGACCGATAAGGATACCACAAGTAGAGATGAACAAGCAGTTCTCTTTAAAAATCAAGACTATAAACATATGCTTCTCATGTAAAACTTGTAATCTTTGAAGGATCTGAAAAATTGTAATAACTGGTTACATGAGACAGTGAACCTCACTATTGATTGAAGTTTCCAAATGAATTTGTCAATTGCCATGGTAAAATATTCTGAGAATACTCTATAAGATGTATCATGGAACAACAACTTAATGCAACGAGAGAGCATGACCTGGTTTTGTCAACCTAAGATGACTAGATTCATTACTCTATAATATTTTCAGATAATTGCATATTCTCTATAAATTGAAAAAATGAAATTTCAACAAACCTTTGCACATAATCTCAGAAAATTAAGGCATCTAAGAATGTTGCCGTGAGTAGCATCCACTATAATTAGCAGTATCTATTGGCATTCATTGCCCCAGAAATTAAGCGATCCATTTATCGGAAATGGAACAGAGGGAAGAAGCTCCAAGGTTCACAGTATTGTCCTATGTTGTGGAACACAAAGTTATGAATCATCCTATCTGCAATGACTAATTACACATTACTTCAAAATGATTTCCCTTGATGGAAGACTAGAATGCCAGGGAGAGAGCTGACGTCACTCAACCGGGTCAACATACAGCACTAAATGGTGCTAATCACGGACACCATTCAACACGAGTACTGGGTTAAAAATACAGAGCTGGTACCTGCAAACACCAACCTCCCATGGTGATCGTAGACACTCCACGCAACTCCTCAAAAAATTCCTTTAACAAGTCACGGTGCGTCCTCTTGTCACCACACACAAAAAAATCTAACTCGGCTTCCACCAAAGAAGATATCTCGTCAAGTCTGAACATGGAATGAGAATGCCACATCCCTGATATCCGCAGCGACAGCAAATGCGGGGCCCAAATTTTATCGAACTCGGGCAAGTGAAGTACCAACTTTTTCACACTCCTCGAATCTATTATGATGTTCTTCACACCCGAGCCACCCCGCAACTCAAGGGACTCTAAAACAGGACTTCCCCTGACAATTCCCTCCAGGATATCATCACTCAACTCCGATCCTATCACCAAGACCTTAAGACAAGGCCACCTAATAGTAGTACCCAATGAAAAACAGCAGTTAACGACTTGCAGGCGCACCAACCGACTCAAGCAATACAAGAACTCCGGCAGTTTATAAAGGCCCTTCAGCGGGTTACAGAGACACAGGAAAAGATCCTCCACACGGCGCTCCTCCGCGAAGCGGAGCCAGTCGTCGACCTTGGGGCTGTCGGCCTCTTTGTAAATGATGTGGAGACTCTTCACCTGTGGCGAGGCGCACCGGCGCATGACGCTCTCGATGAGGGACGGCCAGCGCTTGATATGGTGAGGTCGGACGTAATGGAAGACGAGGTGGGTGGTGGTGGTCCAAGTGGACCGCCAGCGCTTGGAGAGGACGCTGGTCTTGACGACGTCCTTGAGGGGCAGGAATGAGAAGATGTGGTGGATCACGGCGTCCGGCAAGGCGCTGATGAGGTCGCTCGAAGGAGGAGGAGGCCGCCTTCGTCTGTGGCGATTCGGCCGGTCGCCGGAGGATCCGCGGCGGACAGCGCCGTGGACGGAGGTCTCCACCATGGATTCAAAATTCTAGGGTCTCCGCTGATGTTTCGAGGATTTTCACTTTTTCTGTTCGATCCGATTTCCTTTCCTTTTTTAAACACGCTGCCTTGATCCTTTCCATATTATTTTATTTTATACTTTTCCCACTTTGTGGCTTGAAAATTCTTTTCTTAATTTTGCTTTTTTCTTTTTCCTTATAAAATGTACGTTAATCAAATACTTAGGATAAAAAGATATCCTATTTTGACTCCCTTGGCTCTTCCATATTTTTGAGTTAAGGATAGTGCGAACCCCTCTACACGTAATTTGCAAAATAGAATAGCAGTGAATGATAATATCATGAAAATAAACTAAATTCAAAAGAAATATAGAAAATATTATTTTTATTTGATACACGGGACAATCTAAGAATAACATCCGCAAGTTAATCGATTTTAGTTATATGATGATTAAATCATATTATCATAATATTCAAAACTATATTATAATTTCTGGTTATTATAAGTTGGTCGAGAATTATTACAACATTTTTATTATAAAACTTAACAAAAAAAATTAATGAGTGCAATCATACAAATTATAAATTATTAACATTTTTTGCAATAAATTATTATTGAGCAAATATAATAAAAATCATATTAATTAGTTATGATAATTAACATCTTGATTATTTAAGTTTAATAACTAAGTTAAATTTTAGTATAAATTTCATTTAATTGAGTAATTTAATATTTGATGACTTAAGCCTAGCATGCACCTCATTAAATAATGGAAAAACTAATAATAATATTGAAATAAAATTGAATTAAATGTTTCAAGGGTTATAAGGTTCTTATCCCATTGGAATCATGCATCCTCGCCTCTAGACATTGAGCTCAATAATAATAGTGTTGAAAAAGAATTAGGAAAACTCAAAATCCGTGACACATTATTGGAGCAAGCAACCCTCGACTTGTATCCCCGAGTCTCGAGTCTTCTAGAATACTCTTTGGATGGGCAATGCGGTAATTGTACACTTATGTAATAAATGCGGGTATATGGTAGCTGGAGAGATGCGATCTCCACCATTAGATCAAAGAGAGATCTACGGATACGGTTTGTCCTATACTTGTATATATAGAGGTCTCCTCCCCCTTATTGTGTGATCTCATTCACAAGTGAAATACAAGTTTAGAGCTTCTCTCTCTAAAAGATACTTGTGAGTTGAGCATGAGAAAAGCTACTTGGGAGAAATCCTATGGCCACACGGGTTAGGGAACACTAGATTGGCCGCACGGTTAGGGAACACTAGATCGATCTCCTAAGGCCGCATGGGTTAGGGAACACTAGATCGGATCTCCTAAAGCCGCACGAGTTAGGGAACACTAGATCGATTGGCCCGTGACACTAGGTCGTATATTCTTTACTTGCCTAAAGCATGGAACTTATCCATATGGCCCCTTTTAGAACGCAACCAAAATATAAAGATGAGAAAAAAAGACCTAAAGTCGCTAATGTTAAACGGTGAAAGTTATCATTTGGTTCAGACATTGCTAAAGGACAATTCTCATGACAGGTGAGAGTGCTACTATTCTAAATCTCCATTGTGCTTGCAGGGGAATGGCACCTAAAGTGGTTTTGCATCCATTTTTTTGGTGTCCAGAGTCAAGGATGGAGTTTTTTAAACACTTGTCCCATAGAGCACGACAGTTAAAGGCGGATGATCCCAACTCCGATTTTCTTACGACATTGGAGGACAAGTGCCAACTAATCTGTGGAGGGAAATGGAAGGATCGCATGGATTATATACTTGTAAAACACCTAAGGGAAAATTTGAAGGAAGACAGTTTGGTGGACTTTCTACGAGCAATCCGAAACATGTGGGCTCACAGGTATTAGCTTCCACGTGACGTTCAGGTACTTTGTTTGGAATTTTTGTGTTTAATGGAGATATTGACGTGTATGATTTTTGTAATAAAGAGTATTAAGCCGGTATTGCTTGATGCATTTTGGCAGAAACTGTTCAAGCCTATTCCAATAGGTTTCCAGAAGTATTTTGCGGATAAATTTCCTGCTCTCATGATGGAAACATATTTGGTGGCTAAGCATTACTGCTCACACGATGAACCCTTTGTGAGTTATTTTGAATGGGATGCCTCTTTAGCCTCCCAGCTTTGGAACATGAATCATGTTTAGTTAGTGTGACGTGCAAGTGCAACTGGGTACCCTCTTAGTTTTGTGCGGATCGATGCCAAAGCCCAAGAAATTGCCAAGTTGCTGGACACAACAAATGCTTTGCAATTAAAGTTGGAAGAAGCAAACTCTCTGGTCATTGAAGAGCAAGAAGCAGCAACAAAGGCAATGGAAGAAGCGCCTACAGTTGTGAAGGAAATCCCCGTCATTGTTCAAGACATAGAAAAGAGAATATGGTGTGAGGCTCTTCTCATTGCTCAAGATACATTTGGGAAAAAGCACCTCCAGTTGTGAAGGAAACCGCTGTCATTGTTCAAGAAGCGGAAAATAGGGTACCCAGTTACACTTGCACGTCACACTAATTGAACACGATCCGTGTTCCAAAGCTGGGAGGGTGAAGAGGCATTCCTTTCAAAATAACTCACAAAGGGTTCATCGTGTGAGCAATAATGCTTAGCCACCAAATATGTTTCCATCAGAAAAGCAGGAAATTTATCCGCAAAATACTTCTGGAAACCCATTGGAGTGGGCTTGAACAGTTTCTACCAAAAGGCATCAAGCAATACTAGTTTAATACTTTGTATTACAAAAATCATACACGTCAATATCACCATTAAACACCAAAATTCCAAACAAAGTACCTGAACATCACGTGGAAGCTAATACCTGTGAGCCCACATGTTTCAGATTACTCGCAGAAAGTCCACCAGACTGTCTTCCTTCAAATTCACCCTTAGATTTTTTACAAGTATATAATCCATGCGATCCTTCCATTTCCCTCCACAGATTAGTTGGCACTTGTCCTCCAATGCCATAAGAAAATCGGAGTTGGGATCCTCCGCCTTTAACTATCGTGCTCTATCAAACAAGTGTCTAAAAAACTCCATCCTTGACTCTAGACACCAAAAAAATGGATGCAGAACCACTTTAGATGTCGTTCCCCTGCAAGTACTCGAAAAAAATTAACTTCATCTCTATAACAATGGAGATTTAGAATAGCAGCACTCTCACTTGTCATGAGAATTGTCTTTAGCAATGTCTGAACCAAATGATAACCTTCACGGTTTGACATTAGTGACTTAGGTCTTTTTTCCTCATCTTTATATTTTGGTCACATTCTAGAAGGGTGCCATATGGATGAGTTTCACGCTTTAGGCAAGTAAAGAATATACAGCCTAGTGTCACGGGCCGATCGATCTAGCGTTCCCGAACCCGTGCCTAACCCGTGCGGCCTTAGAGAGAGAAGCTCTGAACTTGTATTTCACTTGTGAACAATGAGGGAGAGGAGACCTCTATATATATATAATTACAGGATAAACCGTATCCGTAGATCTCTCTTCGATCTAACAGTGGAGATCGTATCTCCCCAACTACCATCTACCCGAATTTATTACATAAGTGTACAATTACCACATCGCTCACAGGATATAGGGGAATCATTGCTAGAAAGGAGTTCGGATTAGAAAATCGACCAAAGCTTCCATCATCATCCAGGTATTATCCTGTCGAGTAGAATTTGCCTGTCATGTGGTTGTTACTATCGTAGTGAATTTGTTGTTTGTTGTTTCCGTTGGCACATAGAACATTGATGGTTCAATTGCTGAAAAATTTGCAAATGTACATAAGTGAAATGTCTTAGTACTGGTGTCCGCAGGCTCATTTGCGACGTCATCAAGCATGTTAAGAGTCTCCATAAAGTTGCAATTGTTTCTCAATGTGGATGGAGAGGCGGAATTGCAAGAAGAAAGCTCAGAAAGCTCAGAAAGCTCAAAATGGCTGGTCAGGTCAACAATATTAATTTTCAATTACAATAGTTGTTTATTCTACAGCTCCAATGATTACTTAGGTTGAATTGCAATGTTTCCTTCAAAATGTTGTCCAGGCTGCATGAGAAACTAGTGCTCTTAAAGAGGCAAAGGACCAGCTAGAAAAGCATGTGGAGGAGCTTATAGCCAGTCTACGACTTGAAAAGCGATTAAGGGTGACATATTCATAATTGTCTTCAACAACCTGTAGGATTTTTTATTGACATGTGGTGCTATTGATGCTATTAAATAAGCTTTCGATATGAGTCTGTAGGATTTTTTATTGACATGTGGTGCCGTTGATGCTATTAAATAAGCTTTCGATATGAGTCCGTGCTCTCTTAGTTTTGTGTGGATCAATCTTCGAGGAGGCCAAAGCCCAAGAAATTGCCAAGTTGCTGGACACAACAAATGCTTTGCAATTAAAGGCGGAAGAAGCCAACTCTCTTGTCATTAAAGAGCAAGAAGCAACTAGGAAGGCTATGGAAGAAGCGCCTACAGTTGTGAAGTAAATCCTCCTCATTGTTCAAGACACAAAAAAGAGAGTATGGCTTATTTAATAGCATCAACCGCACCACATGTCAATAAAAAAATCCTACGGGTCGTTGAAGACAATTATGAATATGTCACCCTTAATCGCTTTTCAAGTCGTAGACTAGCTGTAAGCTCCTTCACATGCTTTTCTAGCTTGTCCTTTGCTTCTTTAAGAGCATTAGTTTCTCATGCCGCCTGGACAACATTTTGAAGGAAACTTTGCAATTCAACCTAAGTAATCATCGGAGCTATAGAATAAACAACTATTGTAATTGAAAATTAATATTGTTGACTTGACCAGCCATTTTGAGCTTTCTGAGCTTTCTTCTTGCAATCCTGCCTCTCCATCCACAATTAGAAACAATTGCAGCTTTCTAGAGACTCTTAACATGCTTGGTGACACAGCAAAAATGAGCCTACGGACACTAGTATTAAGACATTTCACTTATGTACATTTGCAAATTTTTCAACAATTGAACCAAACAGCAGACGGCAAATTCACTACGACAGTGACAACCATAGGAAAGGCAAATTCTACTCAATAGGATAATACCTAGATGATGACAGAAGCTTTGGTCGGTTTTCTAATCCGAACTCCTTTCTATCAATGATTACCCTATATTCTGTGGGTGATACAGTAATTGTACACTTATGTAATAAATACGGGTAGATTGTACACTTATTCAAGATCTTATGATGATTTCACAAATGTAAAGGACAGTGAAATCTAGACCCACCTCACCTAGAGAGAGAGACAGAGAGAGATGAGAAATAATGAGTACAGCCCGGGAGTTGGATTTGAGGCAATAATAAGAAAAATATCTCGGCAATGAAACTACATTTCACATCATATAAGTTTGTATTCGCAGCTGAATGTTTCTGGTTGCATTTCCAAGCACCTCAGACCTCCTAGCATCTAGCTCTGCCATTTGACCTGCTCTGAGAAAAATTTGGTCTTCCTAGTCTGTCAAGATACACCGTAGGTAAGGACTTAAGAGAAAGAAATTTTCAAACTCAGAAACCAATAGTCAAGTTGGATACAAAAAGAACTTCCACAAGATATATGGACTTTAAGCAAGAATTGATGGTTAAAGTAACATGTCTTTGATACGAAGAATCTTTCAAATGAATTTACTCATAGTTTCCCGTAATTACAAGATAAGAGCTTAACCAATTTGGGAAAGCCCTGACCTATTGTTTTAATAACTAAACTTGAGAACGGTCACAAATGTAGAGGATTAAAAAATAGGGATAAAAAGAATCTAGCATTTGGTACATTGATCAACCTGTTTCAATTGAACTAAGCATATGAGAAAGTGAGTGGGGGAGGTCAAGCAAAGAGTTCCATGGTTTGGACATCTTACTTTGAAGGATCAAGGTCACGCTAAAGTCACTCCTAAGGTAAGCCAAGCAATAAACTGCTAATTCATATAGCAGATGGTTCATATGTAACCTCACCGAATAACTAAGCATCTTAATAGACGAATACGAGAGTAAAAGGCCACCACGGGTTACCCATATTATTATCTCAACAACTAGCCGTGACAAGTCTGTAACAGTATCCAAAATAATGATGGGAGAATAGTAATAATTCGAACTATATCGAATCAACGTAGCGGAATAAAATAATCTCCCCTCTTGTGTAAACCTAATAGGAATCGATATAGTAGAGTAAAATAAATACCAATCACACGAACACAAGACAATTTTTTACGTGGAAAACCTCCTCGATGTGAGGAGATAAAAAACCACGGGACCGGAGTCCACCCGAAATTCTTCACTATCAACAAAATTGTTCTTCTCTAGCAAATGCTAGAGGTACATAGAAGCAAAGACCTCAAGAACATAATTCTTGGCAATACACATAAACTTCACAAGAGATCAAGAATAAATCTGACCAAAAACGCAGGTTTTGATCAATCCACGAAAAACCTGATGTATGGAGCTTCAAACGAAAATCAAACCGTTCAGATTCGATAAAATTGCGCCACGAACATACTGACAAAATTTCAGCTCAATCGGACCACGAATCGACCTCCGACGCCAGCTTGAAGTAAATCAGATATTACCCCAAACCTCAGATTTTCTGATTTCTCTTTTTCTCTTGTTACTGTTTCCTTTTCTGCGTCTACCTCTTTATATAGATAGTGAGAAACCCTATTTCCTCATATAACTTATCATATGGGCTCAAGCTCTTTTTGGGCTTGCAACTCATTGAGTCTCCTCCACATAAGAGTGAACCCAGCTAACAAATCTCCCCCTCACGACAATGTGGAGGGATTCACCATCCCTGCTATCAATCGGCAATGTTCAAGCTTCTCTCTTGGTAGAGTTTTTGTCATCATATCGGAGCCATTATGATCCGTATGAATTTTCTCAAGTTCCAACAACTTTTCATCAAGAACATCTCTTTTCCAATGATATCTAACATCAATATGTTTCGATCTAGAATGAAAAGATGAATTCTTACCAAGATGAATTGCGCTTTGATTATCACAAAATAGCACATATCTCTTTTGCATGAACCCAAGTTCTTCTAAGAACTTCTTCATCCATAGCATCTCTTTACTAGCTTCAGTCGCTGCAATAAATTCAACTTCGGTTGTAGAAAGTGCAACACACTTCTGCAATCTTGACTTCCATGACACAGCTCCACCCGCAAAAGAAATCAAATAACCAAAAGTAGATTTATGAATATCAATATCTCCTGTCAAGTCGAAATCTGTGTATTCAACTAACTCAAGTTTCCTGGTCTCGAAACTGAGTTTCAGATTTGAAGTTCCTCGAAGATACCTCATAATCCACTTCACTACATTCCAGTGCTCTCTACCTGAATTTGATAAATAGCAACTAACAACGCCAACTATGTGCGCCAAGTCTGGGCGTGTACATACCATCGTATACATTAAGCTTCTTACAGTTGAGACATATGGAACACTTTCCATATCTTTCTTCTCTTTATCAATCGTAGGACTTTGCTTCATATTTAACTTAAAATGGGCAGCAAGAGGAGTACTAACCACTTTAGCCTTGTCCATGTAAAATTTCTGAATGATCTTCTCGATATATTTCTCTTGCGACAAAAATAACTTCTTAGCATCTCTGTCTTGGGTAATTCTAATGCCAAGAATCTGCTTCGCCGAGCCCAAGTCTTTCATGGCAAAAGACTTGCTCAACTATTTCTTCAATAACTCAATTCTTGAAGCAATCCTGCCAACAATCAGCATATCATCAACATAAAGCAAGAGAATAATAAAGTCATCATCAGAAAATTTTTGGACAAACACACAGTTATCCGAGGAAGTCTTCTTATAGCCCTGTTATATCATAACTGACGCAAACTTTTTGTACCACTGCCTCGGTGCTTGTTTTAGGCCATAGAGACTTTTCTTCAATTTACGCACATAATCCTCTTTCCCTTTCACTTTAAAACCCTCAGGTTGTTCCATGTATATCTCTTCCTCCAAGTCACCATATAGGAAGGCTGTTTTAACATCCATTTGCTCAATTTTCAAATCTAGGCCAGCTGTCAAGCCTAGTACCACACGGATAGAAGACATTTTCACTACCGGAGAAAATATATCATCAAAATCAATACCCTTTCTCTGACCGAATCCCTTAACAACCAATCTAGCTTTGTACCGTGGTTGTAAAGTATGTTCATCTTGCTTCAACATATATACGCACTTGTTCTTCAAAGCTCTTTTACCTTCAGGTAACTTCACCAACTCAAAAGTATGATTATCATAAAGTGACTACATCTCATCTCGCATAGCATCGAACCAATTTCTTTTGTACTCATCTTCTATTGCTTCTACATAGCACTCTAGTTCACCTGCATCAGTCAATAATACATACTCATCTTCAGAATACCTGGTGGAAGGTCGTCGGTCTCTAACAGATCTCCGGACTGGAACATCCAGTGGAATATCTAATTGAGCCTCTGGTTCAGGAATAGTATTATATATTTCGACATGTTCAGGAACATGTGCGTTATTTGGAACATTAACTTCCTGCTGCTCTTCATCAACCTATGTAGGAATATTTGTAAGAGGAACTGGATCCAAATCAACCGTATTATCACTAACCTGTGGTGCTGAAATCATCTCTGCTTTCTCAATATCATCTATTGTTTGATCTTCCATAAACACAATGTCTCTGCTTCTTACAATTTTTTTTTCAAGCGGATCACAAAATTTGTAGCCAAGCATATCCTGTCCATAACCAATATATATGCACTGTCGTGTTTTTATATCAAGTTTAGACCTCTCATCTTTGGGAATATGCACAAATGCTTTGCACCCAAAGACACGCAAATAATCATAAGAAGTATCTTTTCCTGTTCAAACTCTATTAGGAACATCAAACTCTAAAGAAACACATGGAGTAAGATTTAATACATGCACAACTATACTTAAAGCCTCACCCCAAAAGGATCCAGGTAGCTTTGACTGTGAAAGTAAGCATCTTACCCTTTCAACTAGTGTTCTGTTCATTCTCTCAGCTAAGCCATTTAACTGAGGCGTCTTGGGAGGTGTCTTTTGATGTCGAATACCTTGTTGTCTGCAATATTCATCAAAAGGTCAAATATACTCTCCCCCGTTATCAATTCTGATGCATTTCAATTTCTTTCCAATCTGTCTCTCAACTGAAGCCTGAAATTGCTTAAAAGCATCTAACACTTGATCTTTAGTTTTCAAGATATAAATCCAAATTTTCCTTGAAAAATCATCTATGAAGGTAACAAAATAAAGAGAGCCACCAAGTGATTTTGTTTTCATAGGACCGCAAACATCAGAATGCACTAATTCCAGTATACCTGACTTTCTTGAAGGAGGGGAGCTTTTAAATGCAACTCTGTTCTGTTTTCCCACTAAACAGTGAGCACACTTCTTTAGCGCCAAACTTTTCAATCCTGAAAGGAGCTTCTTCTTGGCCAATATTGACAAACCATTCTCACTGATGTGACTGAGCCTCTTATGCCATAATTCAGCTGCATCTTCGCTGTCTACTGCATTAATTTTGTCTGTGGACAACTTTGCCTGCATAATGTACAACGAAGAATATTTTTCACCTCTAGCCACAATAAGAGAACCTTTGGTGAGCTTCCATTGACCATTACTGAAGGTGCTGCAATACCCCTCATCATCCAACTTGCCTGTAGAAATCAAATTCAAGCGGATATCAGGTATATGTTTAACATTATTCAATACTAACCTTGTGCCATTGCTGGTTTCTAAGCACACATCACCGATGCCTACAGCTTGAGCTAGTCCATTGTTTCCCATCTTCACATATCCGAAGTCACCTAATATGTATGATGTAAAGAAATCCCTACGAGACGTAGCATGAACGGATGCACCACTATCAATTACCCAACTGGTCTCATGAGATACAAAATTCACCACATCACCATCAAAATAAGTGAGAAAGTCTTCTTTAAGTGCAGCGACACGATTGTCATCACTGTCATTATCACTTTTCTTCTCTTTACCTTTCTCCTTTTGTTTCTCCCTTTTTAACTGGCAACAAAACCTTTGAATATGTCCCTTCTGATGACAATAATGGCACTCAACATTAGCAGATTTATTATACTTACCTCTACTTTTGTCTCGACTTTTATCTCTATTTCTCGCACCTCGAAACTCACTTCTTCCCCTTTTCTCAACAACCAAGGCATCAGAATGTGAAGAGGACGTCCCCGTGTCTTCCTTCTCATCTCTTCATTTAAAATACTACTCTTGGCCAAATCCATGGTAATCGTATCAGCCGGAGCAGAATTAGACAAAGATGTTCGGAATGTCTCCCTGGAGTCCGGCAAAATACCAAGCAACCATAGTGCTTGTATCTCATCATCAAACTTGATTCCCATCGCAGCCAACTGATTTATAATTCCTTGAAAAGAATTTAAATGATCAGTCAAACGAGTACCATCATGATATCTCAGAGCCATCATCTGTTTTATCAAAAATAACTTATTATTCCCAGTCTTTCGAGCATATAACTGTTCGAGCTTATCCCATAAACTGCGTGCATGTGTTTCCTCAATAATATGGTTCAAAACATTATCATCTACCACTGCCTGATATAACCACACACTTGACGATGAAATATAAACCATTCAACATCAGTTTTATTCTCCGGTTTCTCCTCAGCAAATACGGGCAAATAAAAATCTTTCACATATAAAAGATCTTCCATCTTCTCTTTCCAAATATGATAATTCGAACCATTCAGTGTAGCCATTTTACTCGTATTCGTTTCCATTGTTTAACACAAGGCAGAAAAATCAAGCAATAACCTGATGCTCTAATACCACTCTGATGGGAGAATAGTAATAATTCGAACAATATCGATTCAACGCAGCGGAATAAAATAATCTCCCATCTTGTGTAAACCTAATAGGAATCAATATAGTAGAGTAAAATAAATACCAATCACGCGAACACAAGACGATTTTTTACGTGGAAAACCTCCTCGATGTAAGGAGATAAAAAACCACGGGACCGGAGTCCACCCAAAATTCTTCACTATTAACAAAATTGTTCTTCTCTAGCAAATACTAGAGGCACATAGCAGCAAAGACCTCAAGAACATAATTCTTGGCAATACACATAAACTTCACAAGAGATTAAGGATAAATCTGACCAAAAACGCAGGTTTTGATCAATCCACGAAAAACCTGATGTATGGAGCTTCAAACGAAAATCAAACCGTTCAGATTCGATAAAATTGCGCCACGAACATGCTAACAAAATTTCAGCTCAATCGGATCACGAATCGACCTCCGACGCCAGCTTGATGTAAATCAGATATTACCCCAAATCCAGATTTTCTGCTTTCTCTTTTTCTCTTGTTACTGTTTCATTTTCTGCGTCTACCTCTTTATATAGATAGTGAAAAACCCTATTTCCTCATATAACTTATCATATAGGCTCAAGCCCTTTTTGGGCTTGCAACTCATTGGGTCTCCTCCACATAGGAGTGAACCCAGCTAACAAATAAAAGAGCAAACAAAACTAGCCAACATCGGATCATATGACAATGCCAAAAGTAATGAAGTAGGATAAGAAAGGGAACGTCCAATTACACGGTGACCTTTCAATCTCTTCTTATGAAGAATCATTTGACAGCAACTTTATCATCGGAGCTGAAGGACGACATAACCGCACGATGGCTAGTTATAAATGTTTTGACAGGCAATAATTACTTAATAAAGATTTCCAACTTCAACAGATTTCTGAATGCATTTATGTGATTATACATCGATTTGGTACTTACTTCACTTCTAAAAGTCCTGGAGATAGAACACTGAAGCGATAAAGAAAAGTCATAAAAGGTACGCCTGGTAGGATATCCCGCACTGCTTATCCTAAATGCCTCGCAGACGCCCTATCACGGATCGACAATATTACTGGCATTACTGAAAATAAAAGTCCAGACAGAACATTCAAAGTGAAGTTCAAGTAATGCATCGTATGCTCACACCACAACGTAAGTGTTGGACGACATTGACATTGTCGAATATAGCTCAGAACATTATTCGGCTTCACACATATGATGTAGTGTGGTTCAGTCGTGCTCAGCGTCTCCTTTAGAGACTGAAGTTGCAGCTACCATTTCACGAATGTACACATGTCAACTCATTCCCCAACCTAAACCTTTAAAGTCGTTCAATCTTCAGATTAAAGAGTTACTCATCCTACGCCTATGGGTGTCGCATAAATCTATTCACAGAATTCAAAATAACAGAATTAAATCACTACCAAATTTTGGAATAAAGTTAAAGAAAAAAGAAAAACTTGGAGAAGTGGCGATATAGGAAATGCAGCTCAGAGAAATCAATCGGCCTTTACATGGCTGTACTAATTCTCAAGAACTTTTACTAAATTTTGGAATAAAGTCTAATGAATCAAATGACATCAACCTTCTCAAATCTGCTAATCAATCCAACAATATGCTTTCAATTGCTAGTTTTAAGCTGCGGAGGAACTGATTCCCACAACAAAGAACGCTAGAGCTACCATTCAATCTCACACACGAGAAGCATAAAGATGTCGGCACGACCTTCATTTTTGTCACAACACATCGAAAGAAACACATTCACAGGAGCTAATTCAAGACTTCGCTATAATGGACTAGAAAATAAGTTAAAGCATAATTATCATTTGCGGAACCAAAAAAAAAAAAGGAGTCCTAAAATATAAAACTGTCAAAACGGCGCTTTGCAAAAGCTACAAAATTTGTTAAGTGGAGTTACTGGACCAGAGCTACATGTTGGAGCAATGAGCCCCGTTCGTTTTAAAATCCAAAGAAGAAAGGAATTGGACTACAGGTACAGCTTTTTTCTTACCCATGTTTACACCCAACAGAATCCTTTTACTTTTCTGGTTCAATTATCAGCTCAGAGTAATCGTCAAAGGGACACGTGCATTTTCTTGTTTAATTTTGAAAGGTAATTATATCGTTTCGCCCCACGCCACATAAAAATTACAGAGAAGAAGCGTTCCTGCTGAAATATGATTATCCCAAAAACTCAAAATCTGCAATCTCATGTACTTTACGTAAAGTAGAAAAATTTAGACCTAGTATCTCAAAATCCTTTGATTTCGACCCTTCAAATTACCCACAAAGTGGCTTCAGGGATAAGAAACACACGTGTTTCCATTCTTCTCTTTATTCTTAAGAAAAATAAATGTCTCCATTTTTTTTAATGAAAACGTCTTCATTTTCGAGAAAGTAATTTCCATTTGTACGCAACAAATCCTTCTTTTTTTATCAATTTTTTTTTTTGCCAAAACATTATAACAATTCAAAGACTGAAGTTCATCTGTCAAATATATGGAGCAGTCATATATGATGCAATATTTAAGCTCGATAATGATCCCAACTTGAAATGCTAGAATGAAGTTTCCGCATGAGCTTTGCTGATCCAAAGATATCCAAGTTTTCAGGAAAAATATTAAGGAAAAATATTAAGGGCAGATAATAATTGCTGAATTTCAAAATAAAGTATAACAATCTCATAAACATTTGAAGAAGAAGAGTTATCTAATCAACTAATATGGAATTGCCATGCATGATTCAATATTAAACCTAGACATCTATGAGCGAAGCTTGTGGTCACTAGCCGTGGTGGGGTATGTGTCACGGGCCAATTGATTGGGATCGTGACCGTGCGGCGACTCAGGCTCTTCTAGACCGACTTGGATCGTCGGGGTTTTCTAGAGAGAGAAGCTCTAGAAAGAAATGAGCCTTTGTATTACTAAAATATTTGGATGGATACAAATGAGGAGGAGGGCACCCATTTTTATACTTGAGGCCCTCTGATTATATTCATTGATTGGCTTTTCATTCGACAGATGAGATCGCACCGCCAAACCTACCAACTACCGACACTTATGACAGGAGAATTCGAGACTTGGGCTCAATTACCATATTGCCCGCCCTTGAAAAGTTCTGGAAGAAGTCTTATCAGGAATCCTAGTGATCACAGGAGGTCCTCCGCAGCAAGGTACGGCCCTTTAACTTCATAAACCTCTTGGCCGTGACATATGCATGTAACATCATAACCGTACGTGGATCTTAGTGAATTTCTAGTACGGTGTCCATCATCAACACAAGTTAAAAAAAAAAAATTTTGCATGCCAGTACCTTGAAGCGGGATCCAATGGAAGAAAAGTTAGAAGATTTGGACGATTCTTCTGAAAGTTGGGGGAATAAACCAGCCACAAATGGGCATTTTGAGGCACTCAGCGATGCCTGATGGTCAGCCACCACATAATCTTTATTTTTGTCCAGACATAGATCGGCCTGGTAGGTAACCTTTTAAAACCACAACGATTACAAATTAATCAATTAAACTACACCTTCATCTAACAACTCTGATATGATATAAGGTTTCGTCGGACCACCACCAACTAAACTTTTAAAACAATTAACAATGGTTTCACCAAAATCTAGCATAGTATCAAAGTGAGAGGTCCTAAGCTCAAATCTTTCAGATCCCGTTTGCTTCTCCAATTAAATTTTCCCATTTAGTTTTAGGAAAAAAGACCAAATTAAGCGTGACAGGAATTGTTGACTATTCTAAGCCATCAACTCTGGAATTTGTTTTTAGAATTTCATCTAGGCTCGGCTTAAGTAGCCTCAACGAAAGCTATTTGCTCTTAACTTTATGAACCAAAGGTAATTTTGGGTGTCAACAAACTTAATTATGATAATTTCACTACATTCGCAAAACTTTCACTCTGTCAATTTGGATTTTAGTGCATTATCAAAAACCGATTGGATCCATTTGCAAGGTTACTTTCTAATCATATATGCAAGGTTGGGGCCTTCAATTTAAGAGAGAGAGAGAGATGCCGGCACAAAAACGGGCGTTGTAGATTGTTGTAAGGAAGAAAAAGAAAAAAGTGGAGAAATGAGAGAAACTAGCGGGAAAAATATACATTCCGTTCTTTTAACTTGTGCACTAATCACCTCTATATAGGGGGTACATTTTCTGCGACAATTGAATAGTCCTGATAAAATGATCCCACCAAAGGAACCAAATGACTAATACAACTACTCATATTTCGTGATAACCAAGTTGGTTGAGGTTATATGTAGGCAAAATCTTTCTTCCTAAATCTCAAATCTCATTTGGAAAAGTCTAAGTGGTCTTAGTGTTGTAGTTCAGAAGGTATCCTCCAACATGAGCAAGACGAACAATTCCGTAACAAAGACCATTTTGATCTGTTATGTTGACTCGCAAGGAACATTTATTAAGCAAAAGAGTAACTGTAATGATAATTGTGATTAAATCTTTTACAATTATTGAACACAAACTTTCGGGAGCTCTCATCGTTGACAAATCACAAGATGAACCCTTTCTACATGAAGCATTTCTCAACTTCCAACCAAACAATACTTATAGAAATGCATGATCTATGCATATCGAAATCCTAGTGTTTAATGAGGGATCACCCGAGCATCAGCTACCAAAGCACACCTAGTGGTGAAATTTCTCAGGGTCGAGAATTGCGCATGCCTTGAAAACAACATCCTTGGAAGGATAATCGAAGAGAACTTGGGCAGGTTTAGTAGCTCTTTGATGGCTTTGTAGACATCGGATCAAATCAAGTAGCTTCTAACGATTACCTGCCTCCATAGATTTTTCTCTACAGAGGTAAGTGCATCGTAGATTTGAGGATCATCTTTTTTAGCACAAGTGCACACGTTTCAATGCATGACGACGAACATCATACTTCATCTTCATCAAACTTATAATCTTGAGGGAATCAATGGGACGATTGACTTGGGATGTTGTTGATCCCCAACTTCTTTATCGTGGACGAAGTGCACCATGGCAGAACCTTGTTTACCAAGGTAGAGAAAGCTTTGATTGTCTCGCAAGTATAAGCATCCTAGCACCCAAGGCACGGAGGAAAAGGAGGTCAATGGCGATGGTCCAGGTGGATAGCCACCGTTTGGAGAGGATGCAGGTCCTAACAATATCTTTGATGCACATGAAGGAGAAGATGTGGCGGATTAGGGCTTCTAGTAAGGCGTTGATGAAATGTTGGGGATAATATCGGGGTTCTCTATTGGTTTTGTCTCAAAGGAGAAGAAGGAGAAGGTTGGCTTCGTTTTTCGCGATTCGGTCCTTCGCTGGAGAAATTTTCCAAGGGCAAAGCTCTCCACCATGGATTTTATTTCCCACGGATTCTGTGAATTCCACTACCAAAAGAGCATTTAGAAGTTGGGGGCAAATAACATATTAAGTGCCATACCTTTTGGCACTCATTTCAATGCCATGATTTTTATTTCATTCACTTGAGTGCCACATTGCTCAAAAAATCAATCACTTAATTGTGTCTATCCCCTTTTATAAAGAAATTCAAGTCCAATGTGGAGAATCTCGATTGACTCGGAAAAACGAGGACCAAAACTCATTTTAGTCCTTTTGTTCTCCTAAATTGATTTGAAAATGAAACCCAAATCCTAGGAGGGGGAGTAAAAGGATACACGCTGGCGTCTTCTTATGGGGTTCATCGCACGAGTTGAAGGAGACAAGCCTCTCTTTCTCATCCCTTCTTTACCGACTCAACTTCTCCATGGAAGCTCTCACGATCACAAGAATTTTGAGCTCGGAAATCTTAGGAAACCTCGCAAATCGTCATCTCTTGCACCTTCAGCGCTCCTTCTCGTTATAGGAGCGTCGCTTGTAGGTCCGAATTTCAGAAGCAAAATTGCGCCCTAATTCCTCGATTTGGAAGTTAGGTTTGATGAACATAGCTATTTTGCTCCCGTTTTCGTTAATTTGGAGCAAACATATGGAAATGGTGGTTCTACACGCTCCTTTGCTGACTCCCTTTTGTCGGTATGCCACGTTGGAAATTATATAATAAATTAATGCCAAATCGGATTTTCCGACCACACCCAGTATCTAGGATTATACAAGGCCCTTGGTGTTTCATTGTAATTTGCTCTTTCTTACGGTATCAAAAACTATTAGATACATTCATAGCGTACAATATAACAGTCGAATGTACATTGCATGTAAATCTTTGTCTATAATAAGAATTATGATAATTTGAGTGGCGCTTATTGACATCAATCAAACATTCAGGACTGTTGTCCCCAGCGATTATGTCTTATCGATTGCAAAACAAAGAAATCTCGCGCAAACCCAGTCCACAATCTTTCTTTTTCTAAGAAATCAAATGATTTGGTTAAGTTGGTCGCAAGTTAGATAGCCTTTCTCATATAAAAGGCTTATTACCCATTCTGTATGCATGTTTTGATATTAATAACATGAATTAGCACATGATCGGAGAAACGAGTTCATTGTTTAGTTTACATAAACAACATCTTCTCATCCTTGAATCTATTCAATTCAATATTTTGTGCTTATGATTCTGCTAAAAAATCTGAAACTAAAAAAAAAATTATGAAAGAAATTATAGATGATTCTACATTTCACTATTTAAATATTTTATATGTCACAAGTGCTTCGTATTAAATGAAAGTCAAATTGAGAGTGCCCCAATAAAAAAATTCTATAGAAGTTGAAACAGTTGAAATCTGATTTTTCCACGAGCGATGTTTAACTGCCAAAAGGCCAGAAGAAAGGCAAGTAATAAGCTGCTTTTATGTGGCTATTATTCTCTGAAGTTCATATTCACAAGCTTGTGTAAAGTAAAACAGGTTCTAAGTATATAGTTCCAACATAAAAAATAATCGGTTTTACCTAAAAACATTAGCAAAACTCGAAATCTTACGTGAGGTATTTTCTTTTTGAATCCTAAAATGGTTATGTTAAAAGTAAAGTTTATCTTCTTTTGGACAGCACAGAAGCACTCCAAGTTTCGTCATGAAATCAAACACAACCAAAGGAGTTCCTCGCTTACTCATAAATTCGCTGACAGTGCAAGGAGTTGCTTCACTTGGAAACAAAGGGCTGTGCTGAAACTATAATCAAAATTGTAATGACGTCTATGCAGTTAAGCCCAAATACATGAATATTTCCAAAATGCAGATATCATAATAATCGGGACTTTGCCTGATCTTCCAACGGTGCAGATAAATAATATAGCCCTAAAATTTCTATTTTGCCTAAAAAAGGAGACAAAGTTGAGCGATATCTAGACCAAAACACCTTTCATAAATCGATAATCCAAAACATTGCTACTGACCTCTTTCCTAAAGATATTTACAACTAAACTAAACTTGAAAGAAGTGTAAATTAGGTACATTGCAAAACCGGGACAGTTTCAAGGTCCCATGTAACTTTACTGTCAAAAATATGTGAATCAGAATGAGAAGTGAATGGGCAATGAAGTGCTCATTTTTTTTTTTTTTTGGTAGGAGTAATAAATATATTGAGCAATGACCAACTATAAAAAAGCGATCACGGCACCAAAACTTACACTCAGAGGAGATCATTGATGTAAAAGATCGCCACAAGCGGCAAAAAAACTACAACACTAGCACAAAATACAAAAAATGCATGACACAAGCACGGCAAGAAGAAACCAGGCTTTTCATGCTCTTTGAAAGGATGATCAAAGATAACTTCAGCCTTTTTGGAAGCTCTTTGATAGCTGAGCACATTTCGGCTCACACCAAGTAGTTTTTTCGAAAGAACAGCGGCCTGAAGAGGTTTTTGTCCATGTTGTGTGGGCAATTGAGCCTTGATAATCAACTTCTTCAGCACAAAAGTATTCCCAAGAAGAAACTTAATCAGGGCAAGCAGATGTTTCGACCCAAAACTATTAGCTTCAAAGCCAATGATCTCAACTCTTCTGAGATGTTTCGCCAAACATTCTAAGTTCCCCTTCCTTGAGCACAAAAATTCTTCTTCGTCAAAGTTAAAACGATCTTTAGATTCTTCATCAAGCCCACACTGCACATGAATACCCATTTAGGAAACTTACTTCACAATAGATGTGAGCCCATGAGGGGAAAAAAATCATTGGCTCACTAAAATTTCAAACAAACAGCCTTCATTTGTCCACCAATGCTAGTTAGTTTTACTTTATATGGAGTCTTAATCAATTGAGCTCTGAAACTCGTCCACGCGACGAACCATCTTCTCTTCCTAGGTGCTCATTGCTAACCTATTAGTTCAAGATCCAAACCTACATGGCAGCAAAAGATCCTCCAGTACAACACTGAAGTTACTTTTAAGACATGAACTAAAATGGCTTAAAGTTGCCCTGTACAAATGTTGAGTAGACGGACCGATACAGGCAATTCAATTGCCAGAACAAATAAGTGTTTGAATTTGATCCTCTCTAGGTGCTTCTAAAGTTTCAACTCACTGTTCAAACATTCGTGCAAAAGAGAAGTCAGCACAAGAAGCAAACTGAAAATATCACAGCGAAGGAACAAACCATGAATCGGGAGAGGCCAGTCAGGTGTATGACTAATTTTTCCAGGCACTGTGAACTTTGTAGCAGGTATGCTATCCCAGGAAGGTCCCATTGACTAACCGGTGCACGTAGTGTCAAATTTTGACATTTTGACAATGGAGATGGCACTCCTTCCATCTCCAAAAGTGACAGAACCTAAGCACATTGAGCAAGCAACATTAAAATTTTTAACTATTACTTCTTTTCCTGTTTAACATGAATAAAGAATAACAAAAATTATAGTCCACTCCTAACTGGGAAGAGACCGATAAGGATACCACAAGTAGAAATGAACAAGCGATTCTCTTTAAAAATCAAGACTATAAACATATGCTTCACATGTAAAACTTGTAATCTTTGAAGTATCTGAAAAATTGTAATAGCTGGTTACATGAGACAGTGAACCTCACTATTGATTGAAGTTTCCAAATAAATTTGTCAATTGCCATTGTAAAATATTCTGAGAATACTCTATAAGATGTATTATGGAACAACAACTTAATGCGATGAGAGAGCATGACCTGGTTTTGTCAACCTAAGATGACTAGATTCATTCCTCTATCATATTTTCAGATAATTGCATATTTTCTATAAATTGAAAAATGAAATTTCAACAAACCTTTGCGCATAATCTCTTCATGCAATTTTCTTTTGAAAATTAAGGCATCTAAGAATGTTGCCGTGAGTAGCATCCACTATAATTAGCAATATCTATTGGCATTCATTGCCCCAGAAATTAAGCGATCCATTTATCGGAAACTGAACAGAGGGAAGAAGCTCCAAGGTTCACAGTATTGTCCTATGTTGTAACTTGGAACACAAAGTTATGAATCATCCTATCTGCAATTACTAATTACACATGACTTCAAAATGATTTCCTTGATGGAAGACTAGAATGCCAGGGAGAGAGCTGAGGTCACTCAACCGGGTCAACATACAGCACTAAATGGTGCTAATCACGGACACCATTCAACACGAGTACTGGGTTAAAAATGCAGAGCTGGTACCTGCAAACACCAACCTCCCATGGTGATCGTAGACACTCCACGCAACTCCTCAAAAAATTCCTTTAACAAGTCACGGTGCGTCCTCTTGTCACCACACATAAAAAAATCTAACTTGGCTTCCATCAAAGAAGATATCTCGTCAAGTCTGAACATGGAATGAGAAGGCCACCTCCCTGATACCTGCAGCGACAGCAAATGCGGGGCCCAAATTCTCTCCCACCCCGAGTCATCCAACACGTCATTGCTGAGTATCAACTCTTTGACACTTGTCGAGTCTATTATAATGTTCTTCATACCCCTGCAATAGCACAACTCAAGGGACTCTAAAACAGGACTTCCCCTCACAATTCCCGCCAGGATATCATCACTCAACACCGCCGATCTTATCAACAGGACCTTAAGACAAGGCCACCTAATAGTAGTACCCAACGAAAAACAGCAGTTAACGACTTCCAGGCGCACCAACCGACTCAAGCGATACAAGAACTCCGGCAGTTTATAAAAGCCCCGCAGCGGGTTACAAATACGCAGGAGAAGATCCTCCTCACGGCGCTCCTCCGCGAAGCGGAGCCGGAGCCAGAGGTCGACCTTGTGGCTGTCGGCCTCGTCGTACCTGAAGTAAACGATGTCGAGCCTCTTCACCTGTGGCGAGGCGAACCGGCGCAGGACGCTCTCGATGAGGGACGGCCAGCGCATGTGATCGCGAGGCCGGACGTGATGGAAGACGAGGTGGGCGGTGGTGGTCCAAGCGTACCGCCAGCGCCTGGAGAGGACGCTGGTCTTGACGACGTCCTCGAGGGGCAGGAATGAGAAGATGTGGTGGATCATGGCGTCTGGCAAGGCGCTGATGAGGTCGCTCGAAGGAGGAGGAGGAGGCCGGTTTCGTCTGTGGCTATACGGCCGGTCGCCGGAGGATCCGCGGCGGACAGCGCCGTGGACGGAGGTCTCCGCCATGGACTTAAAATTCTTAGGGTCTCCGCGGATGTCCCAAGGATTTTCACTTTTTATATTCGATCCGATTTCCTATCCTTTGTTAAACACGCTGCCTTGATCCTTCCATATTATTTTATTTTATACTTTTCCCACTTTGCGGTTTGAAAATTCTTTTCTTAATTTTTCTCATTCGAATTCTTAATTTTGCTTATTTTCCTTATAAAGTGCACGTTAATCAAATACTTAGGATAAAAAGATATCCTATTTTGACTCCCTTGGCTCTTCCCTATTTTTGAGTTAAGGATAGTGCGAGCCCCTCTACATGTAATTTGCAAAATAGAATAGCAGTGAATAATAATCTCATGAAAATAAACTAAATTCAAAAGAAATATAAAAAATATTATTTTTATTCGATACACGGGATAATCTAAGAATAACATCCGCAAGCTTGATAATCTTTTTAATCGATTTTAGTTATATGATGATTAAATCATAATATCATAATATTCGAAACTATATTATAATTTCTGGTTATTATAAGTTGGTCGAGAATTATTACAACCTTTTTATTATAAAATTTAACAAAAAAATTAATGAGTGCAATCATACAAATTATGAATTATTAACAGTTTTTGCAATAAATTATTATTGATCAAGTATAATAAAAACCATATTAATTAGTTATGATAATTAACATCTTGATTATTTAAGTTTAATAATGAGTTAAATTTTAGTATAAATTTCATTTAATTGAGTAATTTAATATTTGATGACTTAAGCCTAGTATGCACCTCATTAAATAATGGAAAAACTAATAATAATATTGAAATAAAATTGAATTAAATGTTTCTAGGGTTATAAGGTTCTTATCCCATTGGAATCATGCATCCTCGCCTCTAGACATTGAGCTCAATAATAATAGGGTTGAAAATGAATTAGGAAAACTCAAAATCCTATATAAGATTTTTTTCAAATAATTACAGGTCAAATTCTAAAACTTGTTACGATAACGTGCTTAAGTTTCAAAACTCATGTTTCGTGCGTGTAAATCCTCAAATTCATGATTTTTTCATTTTAATATCCCGTGACTATTAATAGTTATAAAATGCCACATGAGCATCCAACAACAAAACTTAATGGAGCTGATGGAAAGACGGATGATCTGACGGTTTATTTTGATTTTCACAAAGTTGAACCAAATGGAACCATGGTTTAGTTTGGTTTGCCAACCTTTTTTGTTGGGAAAAAAAATCCCCTTGAATTAAGTTGGGAATTATGATTGAAGAGAAATCACATTATGTTAATTAATTAATGAATAGTACACGTGCCTAATTGCAAGCTTTACATAACTACTTTTTAAAGTAACAAATCAAGATCAATTAAGGAGAATAAACATAACCATATAATAATATATAGAATCATAATATATCCTCAATATAGTTCTAACAAACCAAATTTTTTTTTTTTTTTTTTAAAAAAAGTTATGCTAGCATTTGAGCTTATCTTCTTTCGGGCAAAAAAGAAGTACTTCAAGTTCATTTCTTTGAAATCAAACCAAACAAAACTGAATGGTAGAGAGTGACAATATATATTTCCAAGAAAAGGAGAAGAGATGGTTTATGGTACGTTTGGTAACTATGTTGTTTTCGGAAATAATTTCTTATTAAAAATGATTCTTTTTTATTATATTCTCTTGAATAATTTGTAAGCATTTTAAGGAATTGGTAATTGTTTAAAATTTCTATTGGCAAAAATCTAGGGTTCTATTGGCGAAAATCTCAGATATTGGAATGACGAAATACATGCATGGACACAGAGCTTCCCAGGCCCCTCGTGAGTGTTCCAGATAGATTAATACGGTGATATAGTTTCCTGGATTTTTTGTTGATCCTTGTCTTGCAGGCCGTTCGAACTCCAGATGGCAAGCTCCGAAGTTGTTTTATCATGGTCGACACCCAACACATGAGACAAATTTGTTTAGCCTAGTGTCACAGCTCGAAGGAAAGCACGATCCAAGAGAGTTCTAAACGACAGCTGTGACACATCCTTGGAGCAAGCAACCCTCGGCTTGTATCCCCGAGTCCTAAGGTTTTCTCGAGTCTTTTAGAATACTCGTGAGGGTGGCGATGCGCTAATTGTGCACTTATGTAATAAATGCAGGTAGATGGTAGTTGTGGAGATACGATCTCCACCGTTAGATCGAGGAGAGATCTACGGATACGATTTGTCCTATACTTGTATATACAGGGGTCTCATCTCCTTCATTGTATGATCTCATTCACAAGTGAAATACAAGTTCAGAACTTCTCTCTCTAGAGTTTCTCTCTCTAAAAGATCCTTGTGAGTTGAGCGTGAGAAAGGCTGCTTGGGAGAAATCCTAAGGCCGCACGAGTTAAAGGGAATGCTAGATCGATTGGCCCATGACAAGTGGTATCAGAGCAAGTTCATTCCAAGCACAATGACTAATCCACAATCCGATGAGGTGCTCGTCATGGGTGGCGACCATGATGATCGTGGGAGGAACGCCGAGAAGGGCGCTACCAAGGGAAAGAAGAACCATGGTGGTTCGAGTTTGAGGGATCCAACGAGGGATTTGGAGCATCGGATGATGAAGCTCGAGTTGTTCGTCACCAAAGTCCAAGGATTGGTCGATGACCTGACCCAGACCGTGGATGGAGTGGATGCCGGGAAGGAGGAGCTCGTGGCCGAGGTGCAAGAGCTCAAGGCCGGCATAGGAGAACTCCGACACAAGTTGCTAGGGACCCTAAAGGAAGAACTCGCACAACGGGATGAGTCCCTAGAGGCATGATGGTGGCTATGCCCACGGAGATAGCCGAACTAAAGGGGAAGCTCACCAAATCGGAAGCTGCATGCATGAACGAGGGGTGATCACCGTGCAAGGTCCACGAATGAATGCACCCAAGCCGAAGGAATTCAAGGGCTCGCAGGTGGCCAAAGACGTGGACAATTTCCTATGGTATATGGAGCGGTACTTCCAAGCCATAGGGATCAACGACGACCAATCACTGGTAAACACTGCATTTATGTACTTAGCTGATAATGCATTGCTGTGGTGGCATCATCGGTCAGATGATAGGTGTGGGGATCCTATCACGACCTGGGGTAGATTCGTCGAGGAGTTCCGACATAACTACTATCCCACTTATGTGGAGGAATAAGCTTGCAATGAGTTGAAACGTCTCGAGCAAAAGGGTGGTGTGCACGAGTACATCAAACGATTTTCGGAGTTCCTACTCTAAATCCCTTCGATGAATGAAACTAAAGCGTACTACCAATTCATGAGTGGTCTCAAGCCATGGACCAAGCAGGAGTTAAAGCGATTCAACGTGGGAGACCTCATAATGGCCATGACCATGGCCGAATTCCTCGTGGAGTATAAGGCGCCTTCCACATCACGATCGAACTTTCGTCCGAAGGATAAAGCCAGTGGTGGGGGAGATCGGGGAAGATACAATAATCCGATTAGAGGTCGTTCACCGGCTGGTCCTCCCAAAGCTCATGCAGAGTCAAGCAAAGGAGGACAAAGGAAGGTACGCACTTATAAATGTTTCTTTTGTGATGGTCCGCGCATGGCATGAGACTGCCCAAACAAGGCCAAGCTGGCCGCCCTTTGCAAGGAAGGTGAGCCTAAGGAGGAGTCGCGGTTGGGTTCGCTGCGAATCCTTAGCACGATCAAGTCCAAGAAGGTGAAGGAGCCTAGAGGACTGATGTTCGCGGACCTAAGGATCAAAAAAACAATATGAGTGCACTCATGGACACGAGAGCATCTGATCTATTCATATTGGAGGAAGTCAAGAAGAAGCTAAACCTACGGGTTCAGAAGGGAGCCGGGTGGCTCAAGACTCTAAACTCCAAGGAGGTCCCTGCAATCGGTGTCGCAAGGGACGTGGAGCTACAAATTAGGCAATGGAAGAGCAAGGAGACACTAGAGGTAATTCCCATTGACGATTACGATTTTGTCATTGGGATAAAGTTCTTAGATAGAATCCATACTGTTATATTGTCTTTTGCTAAATGTATATGTGTGTTGGACAAACAGTGTCAATGTGCGATCCCGGTCCATCATGAGTCAGACCGTGATCGAAGGATGATCTCAGCAATGCAACTCACTAAGGGAGCAAGGAAGGGTGAGGTGACCATCATAGCTGCCTTGAAAGGCGAGGACAACAAGGGTGAAGGGAGCGAAGTCCCGACGGAGGTAACCCAAGTCCTCGACTCGTTTAAGGACGTAATGCCTCCCGAGTTGCCAAAGAAGCTACCACCTCGAAGGGAGATGGATCATCAGATCGAGCTAGTGCCTGATGTTCGACCGCTTGCCATGGCGCCTTATCGCATGGTGCCCCTCGAATTGGAAGAGCTAAGGAAGCAACTGAAGGAGCTACTCGATGCAGGGTATATATGGCCGTCCAAGGCTCCATTTGGTGTGCCAATCCTATTCCAAAAGAAGCACAACGGGTCACCTAGAATGTGCATCGACTACCAGGCGCTGAACAAGCTAACTATTAAGAACAAGTACTCAATCCCACTCATCGCGGATCTCTTCAATCAACTTGGGGGAGCTCAATGGTTCACCAAGTTGGATCTCCGATCGAGCTACTACCAAGTTCGGATCGCTAAAGGGGACAAGTCGAAAACTACATGTGTGACGCGGTATGGATCATACAAATTCCTTGTAATGCCGTTCGGCCTGACCAACACTCCGGCTACATTTTGTACGCTCATGAACAAGGTACTCCCCCCTTTCCTAGATCGGTTTGTAGTGATTTACCTTGATGATATTGAAGTATATAGTCGAACGCTCGAGGAGCATGTCGAGCACCTAAGGCAGGTCTTCCAAGTCTTGCGCGAGAACGACTTATACGTCAAGCGCGAGAAGTGTGCCTTTGCCTAGAAGGAAGTTCCATTCTTGGGGCACATTGTTGGGGGTGGACGAGTGCGAATGGACAAGGTGAAGATTCAAGCAATCGTCAAATGGGAGCCGCCAACAAAGGTGACGGAGTTGAGGTCCTTCCTTGGCCTCACCAACTATTATCGGCGGTTCATTTAGAGCTACTCGAGCATCACCGTGCCACTCATGAACCTGCTGAAGAAGGAGAAGCCGTGGGAGTGGACGGATTGATGCCAAAAGGCATTCGATCGGTTGAAGCAAGCCATGATTGAGGAGCCGGTGCTGGTGTTGCTCGATCATACCTAACCCTACGAGGTGGAGACTGACGTGTCAGATTATGCTATCGGTGGTGTTCTCATGCAAGGTGGACATCCGGTGGCATTCAAGTCTCGTAAGGTGAACGATACCGAGCGTCGGTATACCGTCCAGGAGAAGGAGATGATCGCGGTGGTTCACTGCCTTCGGACGTGGAGGCATTATCTCCTGGGGTCGAAATTCGTCATAAGGATGAACAACGTGGTCACGAGTTACTTCTAGACCTAGAAGAAGCTAAGTTCGAAGCAAGCTCGGTGGCAGGATTTCCTAGCGGAGTTCGACTACATGCTGGAGTACAAGCTGGGGAAGGCTAACTCCATGGCTGACGCATTGAGTCGAAAGATGGAGCTTATGAGCATGGTGAGTCGATCGAGTTGCCCTTAGATTGACCACATCAAGGAAGGGTTGAAGCGCGATCCAAGAGCTCAAGCTCTCATCGAGTATGCGTGAGAAGGTAAGACCCGACAATTCTAGTGTGAGGATGACCTCATCTACACCAAAGGAAAGCGATTGTACATGCCTTCCCATTGGAAGCGGAGGAATGAGATCTTGTGTGAGTGCCATGATTCAAAGTGGACAGGTCACCCAAGGATCCATCGCACATTAGCCCTCATCGAAGATCAAATTATTGGCCTCAAATGTAGGACGACGTTGAAGCTTATGTGAAGACGTGTCTTGTATGCCAACAAGACAAGTTGGAGCAACGATCATCGCCGGGGCTCTTGGAGCCACTTCTCATCCTAACTTGTCCATGGGAAAGTGTTTCCATGGACTTTATGGTCAATCTGCCGAAGTCCGAAGGGTGTCGGACTTTCATGGTCGTGGTGGACCAATTCTCCAAATATGCGACCTTCGTGCCTGCAATAAAGGATTGTCTGGCCGAGGAGGTGGCTAAGCTGTTCATGAAGCACGTAATGAAGTACTAGGGAGTTCCACAAACGATCGTGATCCTTGCTTCATGGGGTGTTTCTAGTCTGAGCTCTTCAAGCTGCTGGGGTCGGAATTGAATCTCTCTACGAGTTTGCATCCCCAAACCAACGATCAGACGGAGCAGGTCAATGCACTCTTGGAGATTTATCTCAAACATTATGTGAGCACAACGCAAGCAAACTGGGCAAAGTTGATCGACGTAGCCCAATTCTCTTATAATTTGCAGCAAAGCAAGTCCATCGGTCAAAGCCCATTAGAGATCGTGACCGATCAACAACCACAAACCCCAAGTGCAATTGCGTCGAGTTATTGGGGGAGTAGTCCGCCCGCGTACAAGTTCGCTAAAGATTGGCAAGAGCAAGCTGACTTGGCGTGGGCATGCCTACACAAGGCCTCCAAGCGCATGAAGAAGTAGGCCGACAAGAAGCGACGGCACGTGGAGTTCAAAGTCGGGGACTTAGTGTTGGCCAAGCTACACGCGATTCTCTGATACAAAGACGTGCACAAAGAGTCGATCCGTTGCTACAATAGGCCATTTCGTGTGCTACAACGGGTAGGAAATGTCGCATACAAGCTGGAGTTGCCACCAAAACTCAAGGTACATCCGGTTTTCCATGCAAGTATGCTTAAGCCTTTCCAGGTAGACGAGGAAGATCCGGATCGAGGGGAGTCACAATGGGCGCCACTTGGGCCAAAAACCTCGTATGATCGAGAAGTCGAGTGCATAATGGCGGATCAAGTCATACACAAGCGGTATTATGTACCAAAGTGGGAGTACTTGGTCCGATGAAAGGGTCTTCTGGAAAGCGAAACTAGTTGGGAACCCGCAAAAGGTCTTTGGCAATTCAAGAAGGAGATTGACAATTTCCATGCCGAAAACGCGATGAGGGTGTCACCTAATTAAATGGGGGAGAATGTCACGGCCTGAAGGAAAGCACGATCCTAGATAGTTCTAAACGACGGCAGTGACACATTATCAAAGCAACCAACCCTTGGCGTGTATCCCCGAGTCCTAAGGATTTCTCGAGTCTTCTAAAATACTTCTAGGAGGCGATGCAGTAATTATACACTTATGTAATAAATGGGAGTAGATGGTAGTTGGGGAGGTACGATCTCTACCATTAGATCAATGAGAAATCTACGGATACGGTTTGTCCTGTACTTGTATATATATGGGTCTCCTCCCCCTCATTGTATGATCTCATTCACAAGTGAAATACAAGTTCAGAGCTTCTCTCTCTAAAAGATCCTTGTGAGTTGAGAGTGAGAAAATCTGCTTGGGAGAAATCCTAAGGCCACACAGGTTAGGGAACGCTAGATCGGTCGGCCCGTGACACTAGGTTGTATATTCTTTACTTGCCTAAAGCATGGAACTCATCCATATGGCGCCATTCTAGAACGCGACCAGAATATAAAGATGAGGAAAAAAGACCTGAAGTCACTAATGTCAAACCGTCAAGGTTATCATTTGGTTCAGACATTGCTAAAGGACAATTCTCATGACAGGCGAGAGTTATGATAATCTAAATTTCCATTGTTCTAGAAATGAAGTTAATGTTTTCGAGTGCTTGCAGAGGAACGGCATCTAAAGTGGTTATGTATCCATTTTTTGGTGCCCAGAGTCAAGGATTTAGTTTTTTAGACACTTGTCCAATAGAGCACAATAGTTAAAGGCGGACGATCCCAACTCCGATTTTCTTAAGCCATTGGAGGACAAATGCCAACTGATCTGTGGAGGGAAATGGAAGGATCGCATGGATTATATACTTGTAAAAAACCTAAGAGGGAATTTGAAGGAAGACGGTATGGTGGACATACTGCGAGCAATCCAAAACATGTGAGCTCACAGGTATCAGCTTCCATGTGACGTTCAGGTACTTTGTTTGGAATTTTGGTGTTTAATGGAGATATTATCGTGTATGATTTTTGTAATACAAAGTATTAAACTGGTATTGCTTGAAGCCTTTTGGCAGAAACTATCCAAGCCCATTCCAATGGGTTTCCAAAAGTATTTTGCGGATAAATTTCCTACTCTCCTGATGGAAACATATTTAGTGGCTAAGCAATATTGTTCACACGATGAACCTTTTGTGAGTTATTTTAGAAGGGATGCCTCTTAACCCTCCTAGCTTTGGAACATGGATCGGGTTCAGTTAGTGTGACGTGCAAGTGCAACTGGGTACCTTCTTTTCTGCATCTTGAACAATGACAACGGTTTCCTTCACAACTGGAGGTGCTTCTTCCATAGTCTTCCCGGCTGCTTCCCAATTGTATCTTGAGCAAGCGCCAAATGGAGGTGCTTCTTCCATAACCTTCCAGTACTAAGACGTTTCACTTATGTACATTTGCAAATTTTTCGGCAATGTTTTATGTGCCAACGGAAACAGCAGACAGCAAATTCACTACGCCAGTAACAACAACAGAAAAGGCAAATTCTACTCGACAAGATAATACCTGGATGATGACGGAAGCTTTAGTTGGTTTTCTAATCCGAACTCCTTGCTAGCAATGATTCCCCTATATCCTGTAGGCGATGCAGTAATTATACACTTATGTAATAAATGCAAGTAAATGGTAGTTGGGGAGATACGATCTCCACCATTAGATCGATGAGAGATCTATGGATACGGTTTGTTCTGTCCTTGTATATATAGGGGTCTCCTCCCCCTCATTGTATGATCTCATTCACAAGAGAAATACAAGTTCAGAGCTTTTCTCTCTAAAAGATCCTTATGAGTTGAGCGTGAGAAAAGTTGCTTGGGAGAAATCCTAAGGCCACACAAGTTAGGGAACCCTAGATCGATCGGCCTGTCACACTAGGCTGTATATTCTTTACTTGCCTAAAGTGTGGAACTTGCCCATATGGCGCACTTCTAGAACGCAACTAGAACATAAAGATGAGGAAAAAAGACCGGATGTCGCTAAAGTCAAACTGTGAAGGTTATCATTTGGTTCAAACATTGTTAAAGGACAATTATCATAACAGGCGAGAGTGCTACTATTCTAAATTTCCATTGTTATAGAGATGAAGTTAATGTTTTCGAGTGCTTGCAGGGGAATGGCATCTAAAGTGGTTATGTATCCATTTTTTTGGTGTCCAGAGTCAAGGATGGAGTTTTTAGACACTTGTCTGATAGAGCACAACATTTAAAGGAGGACGATCCCAACTCCAATTTTCTTACGGCATTGGAGGACAAGCGCTAACTGATCTATGGAGGGAAATGGAAGGATCGCATGGATTATATACTTGTAAAAAATCTAAGGAGGAATTTGAAGGAAGACGGTATGCTAGACTTGCTGCGAGCAATCCGAAACATGTGGGCTCACAGGTATCAGCTTCCATGTGACGTTCAGGTACTTTGTTTGGAATTTTGGTGTTTAATGGAGATATCGACGTGTATGATTTTTGTAATACAAAGTATTAAGCAGGTATTGCTTGATGCCTTTTGGCAGAAACTGTTCAAGCCCATTCCAATGGGTTTCCAAAAGTATTTTGCGGATAAATTTCCTGCTCTCCTGATGGAAATATATTTGGTGGCTAAGCATTACTGATCACACGATGAACCCCTTGTGAGTTATTTTGAAATGGATGCCTCTTCACCCTCCCAGTTTGGGAACATGGATCGTGTTTAGTTAGTGTAACGTGCAAGTGCAACTGGGTACCTTCTTTTTTGCATCTTGAACAATGACAGCGATTTCCTTCACAACTGGAGGTGCTTCTTCCATAGCCTTCCAGTACTATGACATTTCACTTATGTACATTCACAAATTTTTCGGCAATATTTTATGTACCAACAGAAACAGCAAACAACAAAATCACTACGACAGTAACAACCACAGGAAAGGCAAATTCTACTCAACAAGATAATACGTGGATGATGACGGAAGCTTTGGTCGGTTTTCTAATCCGAACTCCTTCCTAGCACTAATTCCCCTATATCCTGTGGACGATGCGGTAATTGTACACTTACGTAATAAATGCCGGTAGATAGTAGTTGGGGAGATACGATCTCCACCATTAGATCAATGAGAGATCTATGGATACGGTTTGTCATGTCCTTGTATATATATGGGTCTCCTCCCCCTCATTGTATGATCTCATTCACGAGTGAAATACAAATTCAGAGCTTCTCTCTCTAAAAGATCCTTGTGAGTTGAGCGTGAGAAAAGCTGCTTGGGAGAAATCCTAAGGCCGCATGGGTTAGGGAACGCTAGATCGATCGGCCCATGATACTAGGCTGTATAATCTTTACTTGCCTAAAGCGTGGAACTCATCCATATGGCGCCATTCTAGAACGCTACCAAAATATAGAGATAAGGAAAAAAGCCTGAAGTCGCTAATGTCAAACTGTGAAGGTTATCATTTGGTTCAGACATTGCTAAAGGACAATTCTCATGACAGGCGAGAGTGCTGCTATTCTAAATTTCCATTGTTATAAAGATGAAGTTAATGTTTTCGAGTGCTTAAACAGGAACGGCATCTAAAGTGGTTATGCATCCATTTTCTTGGTGTCCAGAGTTAAGGATGGAGTTTTTTAGACACTTGTCCGATAGAGCACAACAGTCAAAGGAGGATGATCCCAACTCCGATTTTCTTACGACATTGGAGGACAAGCGCCAACTGATCTATGGAGGGAAATGGAAGGATCGCGTGAATTATATACTTGTAAAAAACCTTAGGGGGAATTTGAAGGAAGACAGTATGGTGGACTTGTTGCGAGCAATCCGAAACATGTGAGTTCATAGGTATCAGCTTCCACGTAACGTTCAGGTACTTTGTTTGGAATTTTGGTGTTTAATGGAGATATCAACGTGTATGATTTTTGTAATACAAAGTATTAAGATGGTATTCCTTGATGCATTTTGGTAGAAACTGTTCTAGCCCATTCCAATGGGTTTCCAGAAGTATTTTCCGGATAAATTTCCTACTCTCCTTATGGAAACATATTTGGTGGTGAAGCATTACTGCTCACACGATGAACCCTTTGTGAGTTATTTTGAAAGGGATGCCTCTTCACCCTCCTAGCTTTGGAACATGGATCATGTTCAGTTAGTGTGACGTGCAAGTAAAACTGGGTACCCTCTTTTCTGCATTTTGAACAATGATAACGGTTTCCTTCACAATTGGAGGTGCTTCTTCCATAACCTTCCCGGCTGCTTCCCAACTGTATCTTGAGAAAGCGCCAACTGGAGGTGCTTCTTCCATAGCTTTCCAGTAATAAGATGTTTCACTTATGTACATTTGTAAATTTTTCAGCAATGTTTTATGTGCCAACGGAAACAGCAAATAGCAAATTCACTACGGCAATAACAACCACAGGAAAGGCAAATTCTACTCAACAAGATAATACCTGTATGATGATGGAAGATTTGGTCGGTTTTTAATCCGAAGTCCTTCCTAGCAATGATTCCCCTATATCCTGTGAGCGATGCGGTAATTGTACACTTACGTAATAAATACGGGTAGATGGTAGTTGGGGAGATATGATCTCCACCATTAGATTGATGAGAGATCTACGGATACGGTTTGTCCTGTACTTGTCTATATAGGGATCTCCACCCCCTCATTGTATGATCTCATTCACAAGTGAAATACAAGTTCAGAGCTTCTCTCTCTAAAAGATCCTTGTGAGTTGAGCGTGAGAAAATCTGCTTAGGAGAAATCCTAAGGCCGCACAGATTAGGGAACGCTAGATCGATCGGCCCGTGACACTAGGCTCTATATTATTTACTTGCCTAAAGCGTGGAACTCATCCATATGGCGCCCTTCTAGAACGCGACCAGAATATAAAGATGAGGAAAAAAGACCTAAAGTCGCTAATGTCAATCCGTGAAGGTTATCATTTGGTTCAGACATTGCTAAAGGACAATTCTCATGACAGGGGAGAGTGCTGCTATTCTAAATTTCCATTATTATAGAGATGAAGTTAATGTTTTCGAGTGCTTGCAAGGGAACGGCATCTAAAGTGGTTATGCATCCATTTTTTTGGTGTCCAGAGTCAAGGATGGAGTTTTTTAGACACTTGTCTAATAGAGCACAATAGAGAAAGGCGGACGATCCCAACTCCGATTTTCTTACGACATTGGAGGACAAGCGCCAACTGATCTGTGGAGGGAAATGGAAGGATCGCATGGATTATATACTTGTAAAAAACCTAAGGGGGGAATTTGAACGAAGACGGTCTGGTGGACTTACTGAGAGCAATCCCAAACATGTGAGCTCATAGGTATCAGCTTCCACGTGACGTTCAAGTACTTTGTTTGGAATTTTGGTGTTTAATGGAGATATTGACGTGTATCATTTTTATAATATAAAGTATTAAGCTAGTATTGCTTGATGCCTTTTGGCAGAAACTGTTCAAGCCCATTCCAATGGGTTTCCGGAAGTATTTTGCGGATAAATTTCCTGCTCTCCTGATGGAAACATATTTGGTGGCTAAGCATTACTGCTCACACGATGAACCCTTTGTGAGTTATTTTGGAAGGGATGCCTCTTCACCCTCCTAGCTTTAGAACATGGATCGTGTTCAATTAGTTTGACGTACAAGTGCAACTAGGTACCCTCTTTTCTGAATCTTGAACAATGACAACGATTTCCTTCACAACTGGCAGTGCTTCTTCCATAGCCTTCCCGACTGCTTCCCAACTATATCTTGAGCAAGCGCCAACTAAAGAAGCTTCTTCCATAGCCTTCCAGTACTAAGACATTTCACTTATGTACATTTGCAAATTTTTCAGCAATGTTTTATGTGCCAACGGAAATAGCAAACAGCAAATTCACTACGATAGTAACAACCACAGGAAAGGCAAATTCTACTCGACGAGATAACACCTGGATGATGACGAAAGCTTTGGTCGGTTTTCTAATCCGAACTACTTCCTAGCAATGATTCCCCTATATCCTGTGAGCGATGTGGTAATTGTACACTTACGTAATAAATGCGGGTAGATAGTAGTTAGGGAGATACGATCTCCACCATTAACTCAATGAGAGATCTACGGATATGATTTGTCATGTACTTGTACATATAGGGATCTCCACCCCCTCATTGTATGATCTCATTCACAAGTGAAATACAAGTTCAGAGCTTCTCTCTCTAAAAGATCCTTGTGAGTTGAGCGTGAGAAAATCTGCTTAGGAGAAATCCTAAGGCCGCACAGATTAGGGAACGCTAGATCGATCGGCCCGTGACACTAGGCTCTATATTATTTACTTGCCTAAAGCGTGGAACTCATCCATATGGCGCCCTTCTAGAACGCGTCCAAAATATATAGATGAGGAAAAAAGACCTGAAGTCGCTAATGTCAAACCGTGAAGGTTATCATTTGGTTCAGACATTGCTAAAGGACAACTCTCATGACAGGGGAGAGTGCTGCTATTCTAAATTCCCATTGTTATAGAGAAGAAGTTAATATTTTCGAGTGCTTGCAAGGGAACGGCATCTAAAGTGGTTATGCATCCATTTTTTTGGTATACAGAGTCAAGGATGGAGTGTTTTAGACACTTGTCCGATAGAGCACAACGGTTAAAGGCGGACGATCCCAACTCCGATTTTCTTACGGCATTGGAGGACAAGCGCAAACTGATCTGTGGAGGGAAATGGAAGGATCGCATGGATTATATACTTGTAAAAAACCTAAGGGGGAATTTGAAGGAAGACGGTCTGGTGGACTTACTGAGAGCAATCCCAAACATGTGAGCTCACAGGTATCAGCTTCCACGTGACGTTCAGGTACTTTGTTTGGAATTTTGGTGTTTAATGGAGATATTGACGTGTATCATTTTTGTAATATAAAGTATTAAGCTAGTATTGCTTGATGCCTTTTGGCAGAAACTGTTCAAGCCCATTCCAATGGGTTTCCAGAAGTATTTTGCGGATAAATTTCCTGCTCTCCTGATGGAAACATATTTGGTGGCTAAGCATTACTACTCACACGATGAACCCTTTGTGAGTTATTTTGAAAGGGATGCCTCTTCACCCTCCTGGCTTTGGAAGATGGATCGTGTTCAGTTAGTGTGATGTGCAAGTGCAACTGGGTACCCTCTTTTCTGCATCTTGAACAATGATAGCGGTTTTCTTCACAACTGGAGGTGCTTCTTCCATAGCCTTCCAATACTAAAACATTTTACTTATGTAGATTTGTAAATTTTTCAACAATGTTTTATGTGCCAACGGAAACAGCAGACAGCAAATTCACTACGACAATAACAACCACAGGAAAGGCAAATTCTACTCCACAGGATAATACCTGGATGATGACGGAAGCTTTGGTTGATTTTCTAATCCGAACTCCTTCCTAGCAATGATTGTCCTATATCCTGTGGGCAATGCAGTAATTGTACACTTACGTAATAAATGCGGGTAGATGGCAGTTGGGGAAATACGATCTCCACCATTAGATCGATGAGAGATCTACAGATACGGTTTGTCATGTACTTGTATATATAGGGATCTCCACTCCCGTATTGTATGATCTCATTCACAAGTGAAATACAAGTTCAGAGCTTCTCTCTCTAAAAGATCCTTGTGAGTTGAGCGTGAGAAAAGCTGCTTGGGAGAAATCCTAAAGCCGCACGGGTTAGGTTACGCTAGATCAATCGGCCCGTGACACTAGGCTGTATATTCTTTACTTGCCTAAAGCGTGGAACTCATCCATATGGCGCCCTTCTAGAACGCTACCAAAATATAAAGATGAGGAAAAAAGACCTGAGGTCGCTAATGTCAAACCGTGAAGGTTATCATTTGGTTTAGACATTGCTAAAGGACAATTCTCATGACAGGCGAGAGTGCTGCTATTCTAAATTTCCATTGTTATAGAGAAGAAGTTAATGTTTTCGAGTGCTTGCTAGGGAACGACATCTAAAGTGGTTATGCATCCATTTTTTCGGTGTCCAGAGTCAAGGATGGAGTTTTTTAAACACTTGTCCGATAGAGCACAACAGTTAAAGGCGGACGATCCCAACTCCGATTTTCTTACGGCATTGGAGAACAAGCGCCAACTGATCTGTGGAGGGAAATGGAAGGATCACATGGATTATATACTTGTAAAAAACCTAAGGGGGAATTTGAAGGAAGACGGTCTGGTGGACTTGCTGCGAGCAATCCCAAACATGTGAGCTCACAAGTATCAGCTTCCACGTGATGTTCAGGTACTTTGTTTGGAATTTTGGTGTTTAATGGAGATATCGACGTGTATGATTTTTGTAATACAAAGTATTAAGCTAGTATTGCTTGAGGCCTTTTGGCAGAAACTATTCAAGCCCATTCCAATGGGTTTCCAGAGGTATTTTGCGGATAAATTTCCTGCTCTCCTGATGGAAACATATTTGGTGGCTAAGCATTACTGCTCACACGATAAACCCTTTTTAGGTTATTTTGAAATGGATGCCTCTTCACCCTCCCAGCTTTGGAACATGGATCGTGTTCAGTTAGTGTGACGTGCGAGTGCAACTGGGCACCCTCTTTTCTACATCTTGAACAATGAATGTGATTTCCTTCACAACTGGAGGTGCTTCTTCCATAGCCTTCCCGGCTGCTTCCCAACTGTATCTTAAGCAAGCGCCAACTGGAGGTGCTTCTTCCATAGCCTTCCCGGCTGCTTCCCAACTGTATCTTAAGCAAGCGCCAATTGGAGGTGCTTCATTAAATTCTTACAACCTTTGCCAACTGGAGGTGCTTCCTCCATATCCTTCCAGTACCCAGTTGACGCTTGGTCAAGATACAGTTGGGAAGCAGCCGGGAAGGCTATGAAGAAGCACCTCCATTTGTGAAGGAAACTGCTGTCATTGTTCAAGATGCAGAAAAGAGGGTACCCAGTTGCACTTGCACGTCACACTAACTGAACACGATCCATGTTCCAAAGCTGGGAGGGTGAAGAGGCATCCATTTCAAAATAACCTACAAAAGGTTCATCGTGTGAGCAGTAATGCTTAGCCACCAAATATGTTTCCATCAGGAGAGCCGGAAATTTATCCGCAAAATAGTTTTGAAAACCCATTGGAATGGGCTTGAACAGTTTCTGCCAAAAGGCATCAAGCAATTCCAGTTTAATATTTTGTATTACAAAAATCATACACGTAAATATCTCCATTAAACACCAAAATTCCAAACAAAGTACCTGAACATCACGTGGAAGCTAATACCTGTGAGCCCACATGTTTTGGATTGCTTGCCGCAAGTCCACCAGACCGTCTTCCTTCAAATTCCCCCTTAGGTTTTTTACAAGTATATAATCCATGCGATCCTTCCATTTCCCTCCATGGATTAGTTGGCGCTTGTCCTCCAATGCCGTAAGAAAATCGGAGTTGGGATCGTCCACCTTTAACTGTTGTGCTCTATCAGGCAAGTGTCTAAAAAACTCCATCCTTGACTCTGGACACCAAAAAAATGGATGCATAACCACTTTAGATGTCGTTCCCCTGCAAGCACTCGAAAAATTAACTTCATCTCTATAACAATGGAAATTTAGAATAGTAGCACTCTTGCCTGTCATGAGAATTGTTCTTTAGCAATGTTTGAACCAAATAATAACCTTCACGGTTTGACATTAGCGACTTCAGGTCTTTTTTCCTCATCTTTATATTTTGGTCGTGTTCTAGAAGGGCGCCATATGGATGAGTTCCACCCTTTAGGCAAGTAAAGAATATACAGCCTAGTGTCACGGGTCGATCGATCTAGCGTACCCTGACCCGTGCGGCCTTAGGATTTCTCCCAAAAAGCTTTTCTCACGCTCAACTCACAAGGATCTTTTAGAGAGAGAAGCTCTGAACTTGTATTTCACTTGTGAATGAGATCATACAATGAGGGGGAGAAGACCCATATATATACAAGTACAGGACAAACCGTATCCGTAGATCTCTCATCGATCTAATGGTGGAGATTGTATCTCTCTAACTACCATCTACACGCATTTATTACCTAAGTGTACAATTACCGCATCGCCCATAGGATATAGGGGAATCATTGCTAGGAAGGAGTTCGGATTAGAAAGCCGACCAAAGCTTCCGTCATCATCCAGGTATTATCCTGTCGAGTAGAATTTGCATTTCCTGTGATTGTTACTGTCGTACTAAATTTGTTGTCTGTTGTTTCCTTTGGCACATAAAACATTGTTGAAAAATTTGCAAATGTACATAAGTGAAATGTCTTGGTACCCTCTTTGCTAACAATGTTCAATCTCTTACAACCTTTGCTTTACTAAATTCTTTTTTATAAAACAATTCCAATGAAACTTCACATTTTCTTGAACATAATGTCCTATCCGAAAGTATCATTTGAAGGAACCATTTGTTGAGTTGCTAAAAAATAACTTACACACTATACTAAATTCTTATAAAAACATGGAAACCATGAGAAGAGATAGAGCCCTAAAATTTAGGTTTGCTAATTAGTAATTTATAAATTTATTTCAATATTAAAAAATAATATATTATTATAATATGATCAGTCCGGTCCGGGTGGGTGGATCCGCCCATGGAACTAGGAACCAGACCGGTACCCATCGGTTCCCATAAATTAGAACCGAGAACCGAACCAGTTCCGGTCCGGTTCCGGGCGGTCCAGGCAGGTCCCGTTTCTTTTGCACACCCCTATCTAGTACTAAGACATTTCACTTATGTACATTTGCAAATTTTTCAGCAATGTTTTATGTGCCAACAGAAACAGCAGACATCAAATTCACTACGATAGTAACAACCACAGGAAAGGCAAATTCTACTCGACAGGATAATACCTAGATGATGACGGAAGCTTTGGTCAGTTTTCTAATCCAAACTCCTTCCTAGCAATGATTCCCTTATATCCTGTGGGCAATGCGGTGATTGTACACTTATGTTATAAATGCGGATAGATTGTACATTTATTCAAGATCTTATGATGATTTCACAAATGTAAAGGACAGTGAAATCTAGACCCACCACACCTAGAGAAAAAGAGATGTGAGAAATAATGAGTACAGCCCGGGAGTTGGATTTGAGGCAATAATAAGAAAAATACCTCGGCAATGAGACTACATTTCACATCATATAAGTTCGTATTCGCAGCTGAATGTTTCCGGTTGCATTTCCAACCACCTCAGACCTCCTAGCATCTAGCTCTGCCATTTGACCTGCTCTGAGTAAAACTTGGTCTTCCCAGTCTGTCAAGATACACCGTAGGTAAGGACTTAAGAGAAGAAAATTTTCCAACTCAGAAACCAATAGTCAACTTGGATACAAAAAGAACTTCCACAAGATATATGGACTTTAAGCAAAAATTGATGGTTAAAGTAACATGTCTTTGATACCAAGAATCTTTCAAATGAATTAACTCATAGTTTCCCGTAATTACAAAACAAGAGCTTAACCAATTTGGGAAAGCCCTTACCTATTGTTTTAAAGTTTAATAACTAAACTTGAGAATGGTCACAAATGTAGAGGATTAAAAAATAGGGATAAAAAGAATCTAGCATGTGGTACATTGATCAACCTGTTTCAATTGAACTAAGCATATGACAAAGTGAGTGGGGGAGGTCAAGCAAAGAGTTCCATGGTTTGGACATCTTAATTTGAAGGGTCACGCTAAAGTCACTCCCAAGGTAAGCCAAGCAATAAACTGCTAATTCATATAGTAGATGGTTCATATGTAACCTCACCGAATAACTAAGCATCTCAATCGATGAATAAGAGAGTAAAAGGCCACCACGGGTTACCCATATTATTATCTCAACAACTAGCCGTGACAAGTCTGTAACAGTATCCAAAATAAAAGAGCAAACAAAACTAGCCAACATCGGATCATACGACAATGCCAAAAGTAATGAAGTCAGATAAGAAAGGGAACGTCCAATTACCCGGTAACCTTTCAATCCCTTCTTATGAAGAATCATTTGACAGCAACTTTATCATCGGAGCTGAAGGACGACTTAACCACACGATGGCTAATTATAAATGTTTTGACAGGCAATAATTACTTAATAAAGATCTCCAACTTCAACGGATTTCTGAAAGCATTTATGTGATTATACATCGATTTGGTACTTACTTCACTTCTAAAGTTCTGGAGATAGAACACTGAAGCGATAAAGAAAAGTCATAAAAGGTACGCCTGGTAGGATATCCCGCACTGCTTATCCTAAATGCCTCACAGACGCCCTATCACGGATCGACAATATTACTGGCATTACTGAAAATAAAAGTCCAGACAGGACATTCAAAGTGAAGTTCCAGTAATGCATCGTATGCTCACACCACAACGTAAGTGTTGGATGACATTGACATTGTCGAATATGGCTCAGAACATTTTTCGGCTTCACACATATGATGTAGTGAGGTTCAGTCGTGCTCAGCGTCTCCTTCAGAGACTGAAGTTGCAGCTGCCATTTCACGTATGTACACATGTCAACTCATTCCCCAACCTAAACCTTTAAAGTCGTTCGATCTTCAGATTAAAGAGTTACTCATCCTACGCCTATGGGTGTCGCATAAATCTATTCACAGAATTCAAAATAACAGAATTAAATCACTACTATTATAATGATAAAGTTAAAGAAAAAAGAAAAACTTGGAGAAGTGGCGATATAGGAAATGCAGCTCAGAGTAATCAATCGGCCTTTACATGGCTGTACTAATTCTCAAGAACTTTTACTAAATTTTGGAATAAAGTCTAATAAATTAAATGACATCAACCTTCTCAAATCTGCTAATCAATCCAACAATATGGTTTCAATTACTAGTTTTAAGCAGCGGAGGAACTGATTCCCACAACAAAGAACGCTAGAGCTACCATTCAATCTCACACACGTGAAGCATAAAGATGTTGGCACTACCTTCATTTTTGTCACAACACATCGAAAGAAACACATTCACAGGAGCTAATTCAAGACTTCGCTATAATGGACTAGAAAAGAAGTTAAAGCATAATTATCATTTGCGGAACCAAAAAACAAAAGGAGTCCTAAAATATAAAACTGTCAAAACGGCGCTTTGCAAAAGCTACAAAGTTTGTCAAGTGGGGTTACTGGACCAGAGCTACATGTTGGAGCAATGAGCGCGGTTCGTTTCAACGTGCAAAGAAGAAAGGAATTGGACTTCAGGTACAGCTTTTTTCTTACCCATGTTTACACCCAACAGAATCCTTTTACTTTTCTGGTTCAATTATCAGCTTAGAGTAATCGTCAAAGGGACACGTGCATTTTCTTGTTTAATTGAAAGGTAATTATATCGTTTCGCCCCACGCCACATAAAAATTACAGAGAAGAAGCGTTCCTACTGAAATATGATTATCCCAAAAACTCAAAATCTGCAATCCTTTGATTCTGACCCTTCAAATTAGCCAAAAAGTGGCTTGAGGGATAAGAAACACACGTGTTTCCATTCTTCTCTTTGTTCTTAAGAAAAATAAATGTCTCCATTTTTTTTAATGAAAACGTCTTCATTTTCGAGAAAGAAATTTCCAGTTGTACGCAACAAATCCTTCTTTTATTATCATTCTTTTTTTTTTGCCAAAACATTATAACAATTTAAAGACTGAAGTTCATCTGTCAAATATATGGAGCAGTCATAGATGATGCAATATTTAAGCTCGATATTGGTCCCAACTTGAAATACTAGAATTAAGTTTCCGCATGAGCTTTGCTGATCCAAAGATATCCAAGTTTTCAGGAAAAATATTAAGGGTGGATAATGATTGCTGAATTTCAAAATAAAGTATAACAATCTCATAAACATTTGAAGAAGAAGAGTTATCTAATCAACTAATATGGAATTGCCATGCATAACTCAATATTAAACCTTGACATTTATGAGCGGAGCTTGTGGTCACTAGCCATGGGGTATGTGTCACGGGCCGATCGATTGGGATCATGACCGTGTGGCGGGGGCACCTAAGCCGAGCCTTGCTCAATCGATCGCACACTCATTCGCTTTACCCGGATCGTAGAGAGAGAAAGTTTTTAGAGAGAGAAGCTCTGAAAAAAAAAAGGAGCCTTTGTATTGCTGAAATATTTGGATGGATACAAATGAGGGGAGGGCATCCATTTTTATACTTGAGACCCTCTGATTATATCCATTGATTGGCTTTTCATCCGACAGACGAGATCGTACCGCCAAACCTACCAACTACCGACACTTATGACAGGAGAATTCTAGAATTGGGCTCAATTACCGTATCGCCCGCCCTTGAAAAGTTCTGGAAGAAGTCTTGTCGGGAATCCTAGCGATCGCAGGAGGTCCTCCGCAACAAGGTACTGCCCTTTAGCTCCAGAAACCTCTTGGCTGTGACATATGCATGTAACAGCAGAACCGTACGTGGATCTTAGTGAATTTCTAGTACAATGTCCATCATCAACACAAGTTAAAAAAAAAATTGCATGCCAGTACCTTGAAGCGGGATCCAATGGAAGAAAAGTTAAAAGATTTGGACGATTCTTCTGAAAGTGGGGGGAATAAACCAGCCACAAATGGGCATTTTGAGGCACTCAGCGATGCCTGATGGTCAGCCACCACATAATCTTTATTTTTGTCCAGAAATAGATCGGCCTGGTAGGTAACCTTTTAAAACCACAACGATTACAAATTAATTAATTAAACTACGCCTTCGTCTAACAACTCTGATATGATATAAGGTTTAGTCGGACCACCACCAACTAAACTTTTAAAACAATTGACAATGGTTTCACCAAAATCTAGCATAGTATCAAAGTGAGAGGTCCTGAGCTCAAATCTTTTAGACCCCGTTTGCTTATCCAATTAAATTTTCCCATTTAGTTTTAGGAAAAAAGACCAAATTAAGCATGACAAGGATTGTTGACTATTCTAAGCCATCAACTCTGGAATTTGTTTTTAGAATTTCATCTAGGCTCAGCTTAAGTAGCCTCAACGAAAGCTATTTGCTCTTAATTTTATGAACCAAAGGTAATTTTGGACGTCAACAAACTTAATTATGATAATTTCACTACATTCGCAAAACTTTCACTCTGTCAATTTGGATTTTAGTGCATTATCAAAAACCGATTGGATCCATTTGCGAGGTTACTTTCTAATCATATATGCAAGGTTGGGGCCTTCAATTTAAGAGAGAGAGAGAGAGAGATGCCGGCACAAAAACGGGCCTTCATATTAAAGTAATTATTTGGAATCACATTATATAATGGGTCAAAATTCAATGAGCATTTATATTATTATCTCAGATTGCATACAATCAATTCTCCTTCAAGGAAAAGAAGAGAAAATGATGAATGTTTTGGTCAAACTAGTCTCCCATCTTTACGTAAAAGTCCAAAATTGCTGCCGAGTCGAAAAGAAAAAAAAAAGGGGGTCAAGAGTCATGACCCACGCCTTCCTCGTGTCATCGAAAATGAAAAAACAAAAATCTCCATCCAGGGAAAAAAAAAAAGGCAAATGTCAATTCCTAAGAGAGGGAATAAGGAAAATATTCGGCGGCGGTGATTTGTTTGAAATTTTTCACCTATGTCATGCATTCCTTATATAAAAATCGGTTGACGGGTATGATTTTGAGAACCCATCACTTCACATGTCATTTTAAGTTTCAATGATGTATTGATATCCTTTAAATTTAGATGAAGCTATAGTTAATATCAAGATCTCCTGGCGTCGTAAGCTGCGACTTTGTCTGTGTTGATGACAGGGGGAGGAAATTGAAGCTTTACTGCGCCATATGATCTAAGATAACACCGAGGTGACTGAAACACTTGTGTTTCACAAGGTAACCACCAATCCACACACACGGAGGTTTTTCTGTATCATATCCACTACTTGATGATTTCGATAATAAAGTCGGATATACTCACATCATATCATGTATGTTATTTGGTATAAATAACATATTAATATAAATGAATCAAAGTTTTTATAAATGAAGAGAGTAAAAATTTCTCATGGTACTCTTGTCTACTTTATTTACATTTTCATTTTTAATTTATTTTCCTCTCTTTTTTAAAGTAATTTATTTCCTCCCCTTCAGCATTCTCTAATAAAATTTTATTAAAATTAAACTTTACTAAAATAACTTAAATACTGAAATGCCTAAAATATATAATAAATATATATTTATATATTGAATTTATATTCTAAGATAAATTCAAGTATATAAATAAAAATAAGACTAAGCTAAAAATGCTAAATTGTTATTTTTTGTTATTTGGAATTTATTATATTATAATGCAAATATTATAAATATTGAAGTATAATTTTAAATTTGTTAATTTAAGAAGTTTGTTATCCAAGAAAAACAACTTTTCTATTATAGATATTAGAAATCTTATCTACCTTTATCACATCTCCACATAAGATAATCTTATCTAGCTTATATCCTTATTATATCTAATTTTATCATGTCTTGAGCGAGTACAAATGCAAGATAGGATAAATTTAATTATATCCTGAATTTTATCCCAACCATTAAACACAACCTAAAAGTATAACACTAGAAAGATTGCCAAATTTGGCGAGATGCAAAGCATAGTTCTTTCCAAAAGCATCATAGCATAAGTAAATTTGCGATGCACATATGACATGGATTTTGATAAATAGTTAATGCAATTATGTCAGTTCTATCTATCTACAGCTACTCCGGATGTCGAGTCCAAGTTGACATTTTGGAAATCCTTCGGACACACTTAAATATGTTTAATGATATTGAAACAAGTTAATGTATTGCTCATGCCAACACATAACGAATTCGTACACTTTTAAACAAGTCTTTACATACTTAAACAAATTTACAAAACTGCACTAGAAGTCATCATTTTGTAGACGTGCGAAAAAAATGGTACATCTCCTTAATAATCGTTTCATGTTTAAGCTTTAAAATTCCGAATCCATACATAGGCATCCCTCATTTTCGGGCTGGTTACACAAAGAAAGGGTATTTTTAACAAGTATCTCTAGGGCAATTACTAATTTAACTAAAAATCGATATAAGACTTTTCTAGACTATTTGAAAGTGAAATAAATTATAAATGTTAATAAGGTCACTTTAAACAGTAAGTTTAAATTTCCTAAGTAAGAACTAGCAAATGCCCAAATAAGCAGTACTCCTTAATATTATCCACACAAAAATGGTAATTGATAACGCTCGGGGTTGGCAAAGAGTTGGCACAGTTATTTGAGGCATTGAGAAATTTTTAATTGGGGAACCGTAGGTCACGCGTTCAGATTTCTTAAAATGCGTGTAAGCCGCTCTCTGGATTTAATCAAATTTGTGAGACTTGCTGATTATAAATAATGTGCTTTGAGGTAGATAGGTCTCTCTGCAGCGGCCCCATATTATATAGGAATGTGCCACGTTTGACTTTTAGATGGACAGGAACCGCCGTACAAGAAAGACCGCCGCCGAAACGACCAAACGGAAATCGACTTATAATCCGAATCCTCGTCCGACAGAATTCGACTTGGAGGAGGAATCTCTCCAATAATTCTCCTCCTCTTCTCTCTCTCTCTTTTCGCAAGCCCCATGCACGCGTACCCACCGTCTGCTTCTTCTTCTTCTTCTTCTTCTTCTTCTTCTCTCCCTATCTGTCCTGATCATTTGTAGCAGCAGCACCCATCAACCCTCTCCCTCCCTCCCTCTCTCTTTCTCTCGCTGTCCCTCTCTTCTTGGCAATTGGCTTTGTATCTTGCGTGCGCAAGAGCATTTAGCCAGAACCCGAGAAGGAGGAGGGGAGATTCGGCCATAAAAAAGAAGAGGGCGATCCGGATCGCGATGTGCTTGATGCACGGCGCTGGAGAAGGAGGAGGAGCAGGAGAAGGAGAGGGTACGATGGGGTCGAGCTTGGAGCCACCGACCAATTTCGCGATGGTGGATGAAGGCATCTACCGATCTGGCTTCCCTCGTCCTGTCAACTTCCCCTTCCTTCGATCCCTCCAGCTTCGCTCCATCGTGTAATCAGGCTTGCCTCATCCTCGTTTTGTAATCCTGCCTTTTCGTCGTACATTCTGCGTTTGGATCGATGCATTCTTGCAAAGTGGTCTTTTTCTTTTGTATATCTCCCCCACATTTTTTTTTCTGTAGTGTCGCTTATGTTGCTTAATCACGGAATGGTTGCGTTTTATGTATGTATCTGCAGATACTTGTGCACCGAGCCTTATCCAGAGGAAAATCTCAGCTTCCTGCGCTCGCAAAACATTCGTCTCTTCCAATTTGGGATCGAAGGGAAAACGGTATGTACATATGTTAATGGGAAAACACTTTCGCATTCTCGACGTTATCCGATAGATTCTTAGCTGAAGCTCCTCCTTTGCGCTTTAAGATATGAGATTTCTCGGTTTGCTCGTTCTAGTTGTGTATGGCTGACGTCTATGGTTACCCGCGGTCGGTTTTGACAGAGAATGAATCTTGGCATTTGCAGGAGCCTTTTGTACCCATTCCTCGAGAAACCATAACGGAGGCTCTAAAAGTTTTGATCGGTACGAGAACATGTGCTTCCGATCCGTCGTTCATGTTAATGTTTGATTGCGATGATTCCTTAGTCTGCGAAATGTATCGCATCTTTATGTATTATTCCAGAATGGGCTCACCTCAAATTCTTTTTGCTTACAGATGTGAGGAATCACCCTGTTTTGATCCACTGCAAGCGTGGAAAGGTATTGTTGAAAATCTTTGGATGCTGAAATTAGATTTAGGGGATTATGCATCTTTAAGATAACGTTGAGATCCGCAGAACATGGGTCAATGTTTTGCTTCGGCTGCTACCGTTGTCGGATATTCTTGGACATGCCAGCTTAATTCTCAGAATGATTCTTCTTTTCTATGCATCTGCTTCTCTTTCTGCCATCAACCAAGTTGGTTCTCCAGCTTGTTGGCCTGAATTATGATGTCTCAATCCTTCACGCGTTGATTTCCTCTCTCTCAATACTTCCTGCCTATCTTTCCTTTCATCCTGAAGGGTTCATACATTTATCATGTGGATTTCGACCTACCATGGGGCATTATCTTCAGCTATATGTCTTTTCTTTCCTCCTAATGCAGCACCGGACAGGTTCATTGGTGGGTTGCCTCAGGAAATTGCAGAGCTGGTGCTTGTCCTCCGTGTTTGAAGAGTATCAGCTCTTCGCCGGTGTGAAATCCAGGGTCACGGACATGAGGTTCATCGAGACTTTCGACGTGACTCAACTGAGGCAGTGCCCGTATGGTGTCATCTACCGTTACCAGGGTTATAGTTCCAACAAGAGGCGGTTGATGTATGGAGAAGAGAGTGTACAGAAGCCTCAAGTAGCTTCGAGTTAGGAGGGTCTGCATGCCTAGGCAGGACACAAAGGAAGGCGGATGCCTTGGTCATTACGCAGGGCGTGACATTGCAAGTAGTTGTAAATTGAATTCGATTTACCCCTACGACAATACTTCAGCACAGGCGCTCTTGGAGGCTTGCGGTCTTTGCTTTCTTGTTTTGGGAGAATTGATTCGTTCTTTCCTAGAATCTAAGGGAATTCCATTCGAATGAATAGAATAACATTGTTTTCCTAATGTCTGCTGGATGACATGCCATGAGCTAAACTGGATGTCCCTGACTCCATCCTGCTTGGTTACTTCCTTGAAATTACTTCTTTGTTGGGTATGTCAGGCCGATTACCAAGTAATAGATGATACCATTTGGCAATTTAGCATGAAAAAATGATTGGTAGGTATCCATTGTAGGACTCCCAGAACAAGAACGCTAAACATCTTGCGAAACACTAGAAAAGATCACCATTGCTCGACCTCCATTTGACGACAAGGCCTCCAAAGGTTGCTCGGTCATCCAAAACTGTCAAAATGAGCAACCTTGTTGTCTGGTATGCACGACAAAACTCTAGAGAGGGAGAGAGAGAGGGAGAGAGTCGGTACTACTCAAATGAATAGAATGATTACACTAAGAACAAAACTTGGACTATTGGATGCAGAGAGTTCACTAGTTTTTTTGTCGTATTATGATGCTATTGATTTTTTTGGAAATACCAAATGAAATTAACCAGAATTTGCTAGCAGAATACTCCTTTCCTGCAGAAACTGCCAAAGCGGAAAAAATGAAAAAATGAATGAACTCAGGAAGGATAACTTCCCAGGATGTGATGATAGATCGATGCTGAAGATGCATTAGTAGGACCAACAACTGGAAGGCAAGGATCGTACAGTTGATCATCCCTTTGCTCCTGCTTTGGAGTGAGGAATCTCATATCGTTCTGTTTTAGCCGCTGTCCTGAAAGGGCTGACTGAAGTGAACCAGCAGGCTTTCCAATATGATTATCATCGAAAAGACTGGTCACAGGAACTTTTGGGTATGGGCAAAACTTGTAAGGTAGAGAGATAGGAAGATCTGGAACTAAAGAGGCTATAGGACCGGCCTGATGCATTGCACCCTGGCTGGGATTCAGGCCAAAGGAGCCACAAGGTATGGCACTTTGCAGAGGAGGGAACTTGAACGGGAACACAGGGGAAGCGCCAAATTTTATGTCGTTGCCAAAATTGGTGAGTAAACTTGATCTCAGAAACTCATTATGTAACTCAGGCTTTCTATCAAATAGTGGAAGGTCTTGAACCTGTGCCTCCGGCTTATTAGTACCAGAGTTTCTAGGTATTGCCATGTTTGCTTGAGCACCAACAGCAGCTGGAGACAAATTGCCACCACCTGGGGGTAAATTGCTATTCCTGGCTGCAGGAACTTCATGGTTGTGTTTTCCCTCGTATGTCGTGATTACATATTTAAGGTTGTCAGAGGCTCTTTCCACATGCTTCCTCACGGAGCAACCAGCACTAGTGCACTTGTAGTAGCTCCTATGAGATACATGAATAAGAATATTCAGCAAGTCGGAATCCAATATCAAATTTCTCAAAAGCACTAAGATACTCTTTTCTAAGTCATAAAACATGAAGTTTCAGCTGGGATCTCAATTGCTCAGGTAGAATTCTGATCACACAGGACAAAAAGAGCACTAAGAGAGTAAACAAACGATGCATTATAAAAACTTGGAAAAGGAGCATTTGGTGTATAATACCTAGGGTTGGGATTTCCTTTTACCACCTTTTGACCATATTTTCTCCACCTGTAACCATCATCAAGTATGTCTATGTCACTCTCTATCTGGATGACAACCCTCGGTTCACGGACAGCTCTGGATGCCAAATTCGATTCACTCAAAGAGTTCTCTGATTTCCTGTATCAAGTGGTTAGAAAAGTTAACAGGCATTCCCTGTCTGCCAATTTCGAACATGGAAGGATGAAGCATCGAGAAAGAAAACAGTCACCTTCGTTTTGACTCAGGTTCCTCATCGTCAGCATCCTCTCCATGTGACATGCTTCCTTGTGTAGCCCCATCTTCATCGTCACCATCAGTGCTAGCCAATGTAGAAGAAAGTTCTGGAGTTTGTGCTGATTCAAAAGCAACTGCACATTTTCCTTGTGAGGTTGGCAGAGGACCAGAAAGCTCGGTTAAGACAGATGTCGAGGATGTTTGCTCTGGACCATCAGGTCTCCAATCCGGACCGAGCCTAACATCTTTAGACCCTAACTGATTATTTCTCCAAACTGATCCACCTTCAACTTTAATAGCAGCTCCACTGCCGTCAGCCATCTCTGACATTTCATTCAGTGAAAATGATGATCTAAGCAGTCCACATCGAATAGGCTGAGGTTTTGGATGATTATGAGTACCCTTATAGATTATTTCTGTTATTTGACCATCAAGAGAACGCTCAACCTTCTTTTTAACCTGACAATTTGGCTGGGTACACTTATAGTAGCTTCTTGGAAATTCACTACCTTTTACTTGCTTCTGTCCATACTTTCTCCAATTATATCCATCTTCTGAAGTCCTAACTGTCCCAACTGAGGGGTACATCCCTTTTTGATCTCCTTCCTCAGCATTTTCAATCCGCGTATCCTCTTCAGGAACAGATTCTTTCTCTTGGGCACCATCTGAGCTACAGATTTGCAAGCCACTGCAGCCTGCATTTGAGTTCAATTCACTCAATACTTCTGCATCAGAAGACAAATTAAAGGCACCGTTCTTTTCAGCAGCTTCCTGATATATTTCTGTTTGGAATTCAATATCCATTTTAGGATCTTCTAGAAGGAAGCCTTGTTTATCAATGCCAATCCCCTGTGAATGATTGGAAGAACAAACCCAACAAAGTAAGACATCATATTATCCAGTAAAAAGGTAAGAATTCCCATAACTTGTATATCTGCCAAATCTATATGGTTATTAGGAAGCAACCAAGATAGTAGAAAGTCACATTCTATACTTGACAGGAATATTTGTGGAAGTTTCCATCTAATTGTCTCCTAGTGTCCATCACATGATTTCTCAGTAATTGCTTGGTCTCGGCTGAAAGGTAACAAGAGGAATACATGCTTCAGTCAGATGCTGTGAAAGCCTCAGTACACATCAGAACTCATGCAGGCGTGCGCGCGCGAGAGAGAGAGAGAGACCCACAGTCTTCGAACAATTCACAGTCTTCGAACAATTGCGTGGTTACTGATGCAAGCAAATGTCTACACTGGAGTTGATCTATCAAACAGGTTAGTGGCATTGCTTTCACTTTAAGCAAGTATTACCTGATCTTGTAAAGCAGAAAAACCAGAGAGAGGGGAGGAACACCCAACAGGCTTGAAGCTGAAAGTCCGGCCACTGGAGAATCCCTTATCACCATCATTGGTACTTTCTGAGTGCACCATTGAACTATCAGCAGGAAAGGTAGCCAGTGAAAATGTTCCTGTGGTGGGAGACAACTGTACTCAAAACAGCAAAGTGTTAAACAAAGTTTTTTTGAGCAAGAGCTGCCATAGAGACACATGAAGGCTTCCAGTAACTGTGATGACAAATTAGACAACATTCAAGAAAGACCTCCTGATAACTTCCTTAAGTTTAGTGGATGCATATTCACAAGGGAAGCTTTGAAAGATTCAAGTAAGCATAAAGATGCATTTATTCCAGCCAGCTTGCTAGGAATTACATACTATCTTTGGCATGCTAGGATTGCCACGGCTTCATAATCCTTCCTCCTTTCATCTGTTTTGGGCATCTTATATTTGGCGTTCACCGTAGGTTGAGCAACTCTAAGGTTGTCTTGTGCAAGTGAAATAAGCGACTACGCTGCAATTGGGGTACATTAGAGTGTGAAATTCTTGCATTTCATTATTTTGGTTGAATGTAGTAGTCTTTTTAACGTCTTGTAAGGGCTTGTTCGTCAAAGTAGTCCCGCCCATTTTGAATTACTTATCTGCAAGAAAGTGTTTAAGAGATTGGAAAATAGTAAAACTGCCAGTTTCCTACTCTAGCCAACAAAAAGGGCACGGCGATAAGTTTATGCGAAAAAGTGGAAAAGGGTGTAATTTGATTATTTTTGGGAAAAAAAAAAACTTATATTACTACTGATGAACAGTAAAGATCTTTGAATTCTAAGAGAAATTTCTAAAATATGATGACACTATGTTGCCCATTTCAAATCATATGGCACATTGATTACTACTCGTCTTATAATAGACTTGAACGTTACTGGCATTCTTAGGTAAAAGGTTGAGACGGTGAAAGTCAGCTTTGAATTATATTAGCAAAGAGCAAAGACAAAGAAAAAGAAGAATATATATGGAATTCGAGTAATTTTTGGAATGGATTCAAATGATTTTAGGATGTTCAAATTCAAGCTTCGATCGCGCGAGCGATTTGTATGATTACATGGTGATTGTGGTTACGATTTTGGATTTACTATCATGTCCATCACACGGCAATTGAACTGTTCTTTTACATTTCGATAGCAGAGATGGCCATGATCGGAGTTTCCAGGGAAAATCTTGACGTCGGGATCAGACGTCACGAGCTGCACTCGGCTCCACATTTGAACCACGATCACATTATCTCAATCAAATTCCAGGGAAGATTCCGATCGCGAAATCGAACGATCCAAACCATCGAATTCCATCAAGAAGAAAGATCAAAAAGCGGGGGGAAAAAAGCCAGAGAGAAGGAGCAAAGAGACCTGAGAATTAGGGAGCATGACAGGCGAATCCAGCAGCGCGGTGGGGCTGATCCCGGGAGGTATCGTGAGGCGCGGCGAAGCCAAATCACTCGCCCCCGCAGCCGCCGCCGCCTCCCCCGCCCCCGCCCCCGCCCCCGCCCCGCCGCTGCCGCCGCCGTGTCGATCCTGGCGCTGGCCGCCGCGTTGAACCCGCACTTGGCGGCTCTCCTCTCCGCGATGCTCCCTCCACTCCCACTCCCCCTCCCCCTCCCCCTCCTCCTCCTCCTCCTCCGCCTCCGCCGCCGCCGCCGCCGCCGCCGCCGCCGCCGATCTTCTCGCCCTCGCTCGACGAGCCCCCCGCCGCCGCCGCGCCGCCCCGCTCCGGCGAGGGGGGCTCGTTCGCGTCCATCGCCTAACCGAACGCGTAAGAGAGAGAGAGAGAGAGACGGAGAGCTACATGAAAGGAGACGGCGAACGAGCTCGGAGGCGGAGGATGCGATCGCCGCCGGTAGCGGTGGAGCTTTCCGGTGAGTGACGAACGGAGAAGACGACGACGACGACGGAGAAGGAGGAGAGAGAGAGTGAGAGTGAGAGTTGGCGGGGTGGTTATGGCGTGAGGACACTCTCTGAGCTTTTCTTGCTCGGAGCGAGCGCGTAAATTTAACACGGGCAGGACTGGCTGCCACGTGGCGCCCGGCGGCCCCCTCGGGGGATGTGGGGGCTCCCACCCCTCCCTCCCGCTTTCCCCGCGGGAGCTCCACGTGGCGGTCCCCGGGGGGGGGAGCGTCACGTGGCGCGCGCGTGGCTCGCTTCCTCGTTGCGTATAGCCTATGGGAGGGAGCATGGCGCGCAACTCACAAGGGCATATTAAATTGACATCGATTCGGCGTATCGAAATTCCAAAAACGAAAATTCGAAATCGAATTTCGTATTCATTCCTTTTTTTTTTTTTTTTTTTTTTTTTGGTCTGTAATTTCGTATTCGTTCAAGAAATTAAATTGCATTTCGAGTACACAGGTTAAAATGGATCATAAATCATTTATTATTATTATTATTATTATTATTATTATTATTATTATTATTATTATTATTATTATTATTATTATTATATGAATTAGTTATATATATTAAATGAGTTATAAATGAATTTATAATAGTAAAGTTTAAAATAATATGGATAGTAAGTAAGTTCATAACTTATTTAGACTAATCTACTTTTATGGCTCTCTTTTGCCTTCATTTGATCTTACACTTACTTACTCCATGCTCTCACCTTAGTTCAGATATGGTATTTTTCTAGATTAGGATAAATATGGAAGTAATTTAATAATATGATAGGATATTAATTATTAGATATGTATTGAGTCGGATTATTTTCAACTCAACTCAAATTTGACCCATCCATCTATTTGACGAGCCTAATTTCGAGTTTTCGAAACTCAAACTCATGTACAAAAACACTAAAAAAGATCCGCCACTGACTTGTATTCTTTCAATTTTTCGCAAACTGTATATTCGATATAATTCTTTTCTTTTCTTTTTAAAACGCCCTTCCTTCGTTCTTCACGTGTAATTTCAAGAACATGGCTCATGCTGCATTGCTTCTTCTTCTCTTTTTCGCGCTCTCCCCCAATCTCATTTTTTATGACGCAATAATTAGTGGGTCAAAGAGGCAATTTGGTAATTAACGATTCGGATTAAAGTAAAAATCGAGAATGCTGACGTGAAAAGGAAAATGAAAACCAGTGGCGCAGGAGAAATGTCAGGCGGCGGGATCTGGGGAAGCGAATGGTCCGACGCGAAATCCTGAGGGGAGAGAGAGGGGTTTGGATCTTCTTTTCTTGATCTGAACCGAAACGGCGCCCGTGGGCGGCCGCCACGTGGAGCTCTGTGGCGGGGAGGTTCGGTTGCGCGAATTCCCAAATGACGCGCACATGAGAAATGATGGAACCGGAAAGTGATCCACATGTTGGAATGCCGCAGCACGAGCGCCTATATCCTGGCGGATCTGTTGTCACCGCGCGACGCAGGATCGGAACGGACTCCGGACCGGAATTCGAGTTGGTTGGATCTCCTACGGAATCATGCGATGCGACCCAACCCGACGGACTATGATCGGCGACTTTTTTTTTGAACGAATGGATTAGATTGAATTCGGGATTTAAGTCATTAATGGCCGGGTGATCGTAAATTTAGTTGAATATAAAGTAGAAAAGAAAATTTAGAAATTTTATTTATGATTCGATATATCATAATGAAGATTACATCTACTTATTTATAAGATCTATAAAATGACGAAATAAGATAACATATTAATTAAGATAAGCACAATCAAATAAAGATATTCTTGGGATCTTGAAAAACCACGAGAATCATCCTAAATATCTCTAACAAGCTTTGAGATCGATCTTGACAATTTGAAAGTCGCATCTCGATTCATCGCATATTTCACCTCTCTGAATCTTGCCCACCATGGTTACGACAACAACGGGGCAATCTTGAATGCCCTAAGAGATTTTACTAATAGAAAAGCTGGGGTCGATACACCGCTTCCTAAGCTCGCCATGTCATTTTTTCTCTTAGATGTAATCATCTTGGGATAGGAAACAAAAAAAAGATGAGCTCACATTATTGTTTGTTTCAGCTTTCATATAGAAATTGCAAGGGCACAGAAAGGGGGAATTAGAGGAAGCCCTTGATCGAGAATCGCACATTCCGTCTATCTTTTAAGTAGCACTGGCACTAACATGTGACACAATACGATATTTTCTCAAAAAAAAAAAAAAATCAACACGTTTGGACACGTATATTAAATGTATATTTTTATATATGCATGATAAATTATAATTTTTATTATTATTTTAATCAAATTAATTTGATTCAATTAACAAATAAATAAATGATAATAAAAGAGTCTAGGATGAATTTACACTAAAAACATCCATCCACTATTTATTAATATGATTCATTGTTTAAATTTAACAAATTCAACTCTATTCCAATAATGCATAAAACTTGTATGAAAAAATAAGCAATTCATATTCTAGACTTGCGTGTTGTGTGTCAGAAGAAAAATGAAAAAAATTTAGGGATGAATTATGTATCACAGAAAGTGAGAGTTGGGAAATAAAAGGAAACGAGATTTTCTTCTTTCCCCATTTATTACTTTTTATTTATTTATATATTTACATTTCGATCCATCATTTACTGAAATTTTTTAAAATCGATCCCATACATGTTGGAATTACGTGTGAGAATTCCAAATTTGTATGTTGGAATTATGGACTTAAGTATCGGAGAGTATTAGAAGAGTTTATCAAATGTCGGATTTTTCAACACCCATTGACCGAATGTCAAAAAGTGTTGGAGAATGTCGAATACATATCAAAGTGTTTAACATGATACAAAGGTTTCCAAAGAATATTAGTGCTTCTTACTACCTCGTGCCTTCAACATATAGACGACTCATAAATAAAGCCATCCGATTCGCTCATGACCAGGTATGGAAAGGACACTTGAACCATCTCAAAGTGCATGCGGTATTACTTATAACACCGTCAAATATGAACTTGAACCTAGAAAAAGGAGAAGAAAAAGGAAAACCCAAACCCGACCCAGGTTTACGTTGGGGTTATATGTGATTTGGGTCAGTTTCAAGTCAAAGAGCACACACATCTCTTATTGTTTGGGTTAGGTTGGTAACATGGAAACCTGACTCGACCCTACCCATGACACTCTTATATACACTTGAGATTCAGACACAACAAGAAGACGGATGACTCAATGTCCGTAGTAGGTATGAACGTAACAAAGCTTCATCTACGCTTCGATTAAGGTCACGAACATGGGACAGAGAAATTTGTAACGGAGTATCTTTGTGTGATTCGGTTTCGTGCTTAGGCTAAACAGAATCATATCTTGCCGGAATTGGGACTTCATCCATGTCCGGATAAATACGTTCCCCTATTAGAGATCCCTGTTTTAAGCAATAATTATGGGAATGCTTTTCGCCCCAATCGTTATCGGCTTTCATTGGATGGAAAGTATCGCAGCAGTCGATCTCATTGGCATCTGTGATGCAGCCACTCGCAACAGTCATTCCGAGACTATACAACAGCACTCCTGGCAAATATAGCAAGGTGCAAGCTTCCCTTTTCTTCGAGAAACTTGCGAATAAAAACGTTGTCCCCAAAGATCTTAAGGGTGACTATTGGATAGCCCAGAGTTCACCGCTCAAAATCAGCTAGGGGGCAGGTTTGCAAAAAATTGAACTAAAGTGATGGGGAGAAAGATTTAGGACTAATTGACCAATCAACTAAATACAAGTGAAATATTAAGGACCCAATCGGTATTGGTACAATAGGTTTAAAACTTTTTGATAATTATCTTATCAAAAAAAGGTTTGCTATTAAATAATTCTAGAAATGGGATATTTGGTACATTTGTTATCTAAAGTCCAAAATTTGCCAAAAAAAATAAGGAGATTTAATCATATCTGCTTTTGAAATGCCTAACCAATGCATATAGGCAAAACTCGAACAAGCAAATAGATCCAGACCTTGGAATAACTTTCTGCTTTGTACATCCTTGCACAAGTAAATTTCCATCTTACTAAGAGAAGTTAAAATATACGAATGAAATCATTTTTAAATACAAAATTAATATTTTTCATGGATTTTTCAACGAATTGTCTTTGATTTCCATAACTCCCTAATTCATTTGAAAAGACGAAGTTTAAACAAATCATTTGCTGGGAAATTTCACTAAATGGCCGGTCCAACCTGTTGCACTGAACCACAAGAGGACCCTCCGCCGCCGCTGCCGCCGCTGCCGGTGGTGGTCACTCTAGGCGAGAGGGCCGCCGACACCAGCACGAAGAAGGCCGGCATCCTATCGAACACCCACCTGTCCGACTTAGCTGCCCGGTCCAGTCGATCTGGCCTCCCAAAGCACCGGTAGCCACGCCTGGAGCAACCTTCCTGGGGCAGGACTGGCCTCGGCCGGTCCATCAGTTGCTTCCTCACCTCGGCCGGCAGCCACAGCGCGAAACGTTCGGTGTCCTCGCCCGGTCGGACCACCAAGTGCCCCGTCGAGTGCGAGCGAGGAAACCTCGGCATCCTGCTGAAGCCACGTCTCCGGTCGCAATACCTGAAACTGTCGCTCTCGTTCATGTCCCGTGGTTCTGGCAGCTGGATTCCCTCTCGTCCTCCTTCTCGCTGGCTCCTCTCTGGCGTGCTGGCATCCGGCGAAGCCGCCTCGACGATCACCTCGACCTCGGCGCTCGACTCGGCTTGTCGACTTTCCAAGTCGCCGGCGGGCCGCGACGTGAGGTCGGCGCGGCAGACGGGGCAGGAGGAGTGGGAGGCGAGCCAATCACCAATGCAGTCGGGGTGGAAGGCGTGGTCGCACTTGGGGATCAGGCGGAGCACGTCCCCATCCTCGAAGTCGTCCAGGCACACGGCGCACCCCAGCGATGCCTCGCCGATCCTGTGCCCCTTCACGGCGGAGTAGACGGCGGTCGGGAAGGTCTCGACGACGGCGGGGTCGAGGCCGCGGGGAGGAGGGGAGGCGAGTTGGCGGAGCGAGCGGGCGGTGGAGCGGCCGATGGGGCCCTCGAGGACGGCGTAGCAGCAGAGGAGGTAGGCGAAGTAGGCGGAGAGGACGATGAGGAAGAGGAGGAGGATGAGCATGACGTGGGCGGCGGAGGGTTTGAAGACGCCGTCGGACTCGGCCGGGGCAGAAGGGAAGGGCGGTTGGGGTGCGGCGCAAGGAAGAGGGGTCGGGAGGAGGAGGAGGAGGAAGAAGAGGAAGAGGGCGGCGGCGGCGGCGAACCTCCGCCGTGTCGGGGGCGGATGTGAGAACGGAGGCATGAGGGAAGGCGAGACGATAATCGATGGCCAATTCAACCGGACGACTAGAAAATTTTTGTTTTTTATTTTTTGATCGGTGGACGACTTGAACTTAAAAGGCAATTCTCGTTATTTACCATTTTGATTTCTCTTGCTTATGTATATGTGTGTGTGTGTGTATTAAAACCAAGATGGAAAAAAAAAAATCTAAATTCAGTGGGAGATGCCTCGAATTTCAAAATTTTACTTTAAAAATCGAGTTTTTATATGTTAACTTTTGTGGATATTCCTCTATGAGCTTATGTTGTGCCTAATGGAAATAAATAATTCAATGTACTGCTTCAAAAATACGTGGGTCCCACAAAATTTTAGTAGGGGGATATTGGTGTATTAAATAATTACATTGATCATGGGAGATTAATAGTGGGAAATTATTCTCCTTTTTAGTAAATCAATCATTATTTACAGCTGTTGCTTCTCAATAGGTATGAAAACTAGTGTTTATATGCAAATACTATAACTAAGTATATGTATATAATAAAAGTTAAAATGAAAATATTTCATGGAAAAAGAAAAAAGCAAGCTAATTGCTTATTTCTAGTTTCGTATAATGGGATCGAGAAATGTTGGCAATACAACTATTAACAAGTGTGGCGATAGGAGTCGTACCAATTTTGTGTCATATCCAAAATCAAATAATACTGCAATTTGGCATGCTATTGATTTTACAACATTATTTATATTTCATGAAAGTTAAAACAAAAATATTTCATGAAAAAAGAGGAAAGCAAGTTAATTTTTTATTTCTAGTTTCGTATAATGGGGTCAAGAAATGTTGGCAATACAACTATTAACAGGTGTGGCAATAGATGTCGTGCCAATTTAGTGTCATTTCCAAAATCAAATAATATTGTGATATGGCATGTTATTGATTTCATAAAATTACTTATATTTCATGAAAGAAAAACAAAAAATATTTCATGAAAAAAAGAGGAAAGCAAGTTAATTACTTATTTCTAAGTTTGTATGATGGGATCGAGAAATGTTGGCAAGACACCTGTAATAGGCATGGCGATAGGTGTCGAACCAATATAATGTCATTCCCAAAATCAAGTAGTGCTGCAATATGGCATGTTATTGATTTTACAAAATTAAGTATTGTATCACAAATGGTGCAATGAGTGTCAAGTATAGTTAACATCATTGGTTCAGCTATCTCAACAAAGACTAATTCAGGATTTAGGGAGGGGAATGAGGACATCAACCACGAAGAAAGGATTTTTGATCCTATATATGATAGCGTGTCACGATCCGACAAATAATACCTAAGGCGAATTTCGTTATCATCTTCGCACGTTGTGAAAATTCACTGTTTAATCTTGTGCCATTAATAGATCGATTTTTTTTTTTCTTGATAAGTTACGTCTGAGTTTGAGTTTTATGCAAAACTCGATTTGATTGAAGGATCCGGATCGGTTTTTGTTATCTTGAATTTGTTAGGAAAGAAATCCTAATAAATCACTTTTCCATATTGAGTAGAATCGCCCAAGTTATCGGACGGTGAGGATTTGATTTTCTTTTTTTCTTTATTGGGATTTCGTATGGATAAGGAGTGCTGGTCAGAAGAGAAAAAGAGGAGGATGGTGCCGTGATTTCTACGTCCGAATTGACTGTTTTATTTATTTAATGCGCCGTGTATTTGGGTACAAATTAGGACAAAAAAATATCCGAATGTATGAGCCGATCATTGCTCCACGATTCTCCTATTGATTAGTGGATTACGGCTAGCTTGTTCCCTGGAATAAGGACCAATACTCCGATTGAATCAGGCAAAGCATTTATTATTCCTTTAATGATTTTGTGTTGATATAATTTGCAACATTCGACAATTTTTTTTAGACAAATATAACGGGAGATGACAAAATAATGCATGTAACAAAATGCTTTTGTAAAGTTGATCGATGGAATCGGCTTGAGGTAGCAATATGTATATGTGTCCGCATAACATGTTAGGAAATATATGTGTTTATTAAACAACTAGACGATGATTCCACAATTAAATAAAAGATAAGAACTCGATACGATCTTAGGTCGTGAGATCACCAACGTTGCTAACACAAAAGGTAGACTAGTTCGTCCATACTTGGCATGCATTTATTCAACGGCCTTTCAAGTTTAAATAGGTAAATCTTGAGTCGAGTAGCTTAAGCATAGGGTGATCTCATAGGAAAAGTGTTTCACCTAGGTTTTTACCTTTGGAGTTAATATTACTTAAAAACACTAAATTAGTATGTTTGTGACAAATTTTTCTCAAACTAATTTTTTTACCACAAAATATCATAAATTAGTACATTTATGACAAATTTACCCTCTTTAAGTTTTAGTTAAATTTTACCACCAATTGCTTAGTTGGTCGACACGTAGTAGTTGACAGACCGATGTAAGATTTTACGCTCTGTTTATCATAAATGTACAAGTTTGTAATTTTTCATAATATTAATTCAATTTAACGGAAACTAATACGAGTAAATTTGACATAAATGTACCAATTTGAGATTTTTGTTGGTCAATAAACTAATTTGGGTTAAATTAACCATATATATATATATATATTAATTTGAGATTTTTTATGGTATCAATCATTTGTCGTTCCTAATGTTGTTGCCACTAGCACAAACCAACCAGGTCAATTCTCAACTCGATGAAATTGGATGGGCTTCTGCTTTACGAGAGGCCTACGATGGGTGGTGGCCCGTGGGCTTTTTTATTATCTTATCTGTTATCACTAAAATCGTTCTGCTTGCAGTCTTCAATTCAACTAGTTTTGGAGTTTTCCATTTTCTGAATTGAAAAAAGAAGAACAAGGGAAGACAGGAAAAGATAGAAGTTTTCTAGATGGACATATTCAACATTTACTCTTGCAATAAGAACCACTAGTTCGATTGAATTGAAGGTGTCGAGGCGGACGTAAGAATTTTGGTCGGGTTGAAATTGTTCCCAGAATTTATTAAAGAGAAAAACGACGTCTATAAAAACTTTCACTAGGAAAATTGCCAGGCGCATCTAGCGGTCGGAGAGCGATGACCACCTCCAACCCCCCAATTCATCTGCCATTGTGCTAGTGTTTGTAATTTTTAAACAAACTGTTGGTTTGATTAACGCATATGTTCAAAAGAGGCTTGGTAAAACGATGCACCAACGCATCAAAATTACAAGTGCATTTTCATGGAAAATAATAGATTACATCTTATCTTAGTGTTGCTGACACTTGAATTTTAGTGGACAATTCAAGTGTTCATTCTTGTAATGGTGATTTTTTTTTAATAAAAAAAATAGCGAGATAATAATGAAAGTCAAATCTAGACAATTATAGTTGTTGTTATTGTCGAATTGTTGGTTCTAGATAATAAAATTATGCTAGTTCAATTTGGAATAACATTTTTATGTACGAGTGAGGGGTGAAGTTTCATAATATATGTTTTATGTTATGTATTTGAATTTTTTATTATTTTATAACTGTACGTGAGTATGTGTTCATCTTATGGTTTGTCACTTTTGACGGATAGGGATTTCTTTATTGCTTCTATTATTTTGTTGTAAAAAAATAAAACCAGAAAAGAAACAAATGAAAAACGATTTCAAAACTAGTTCTAAAGCAAACGGGTAAATTTCATATTCTAAAAACTAGGAACCAATTCTAATAAGGAAGTCTCGAGTTCTAACTTGGGTCAATTACCCCTAACTGTAGCTTCATCTTCCCCTCATCCTCTATTCGATATTTCTTTATTATTATTATTATAATTCTTCAAATTCTTCAAATCCTTTTTCTTTTTTATTTGAAAAAGAATATTGTGTTTTCCATAAATGTTTTCTCGGTGGGACCCGATGGTCCGTTTATTTGAAAAAAATATATATTTTCAAAAAATTATTTTGTGACTTTCCTATTTTGGATGTCATAAAACAAATCGATTTATGGAAAACATTTTTTTATTAATTGAAAACAATAGAATTATAATGGGGGAAAACAACTTTCCATAAATTATCAAATAAATCATTTCCTTTGAAAATGAATTCCGTGAAAAATGTTTTCTTTTGTCGTGAATTTTTTAGTGAAACAAATGCATCCTAAAATGATAAATTTCATCAATGCTTATCTTATACCACAACCCAAACACACATTTTATCAAGGACCTATCCATGATGACCATTGAAAATCCTACATAGCAGCATTCATGGGATTTTTAATGGCCAATAGGAATTTCTTTATTACTTATATTATTTTGTTGTAAAAAATAAAAATCAGAAAAAGAAACAAATGAAAAACGATTTCAAAACTAGTTCTATAGCAAACGGGTAAATTTCATGTTATAAAAACTGGAACCGGTTCTAGTAAGAAAGTCTCTACTTCTAACTTGGATCAATTACTCCTAGTTGTAGCTTGATCTTCCCCTCACCCTCTATTCCATATTTCCTTTTTATTATTATTATTCTTCAAATTCTTCTTTTTCTTTTTCTTTTTTATTTGAAAAGAACATCGTTTTTATTAAGGTTGCAGCATGAGTGCCACAAAAAGTTACCACGTCAACATCTCTATCGATATTATTAATGAAAGGATTAATTCGCCCCAAAATGTGGCCCGAACGGGTCGGGATCGGCCCATGAACCGTCGGATCGCGATCGGGTCTTCTCGCATTCTTTTCCATCGCTTCGGAAATTCAGTTCGAGCAATCGCCCATTGCTTTGGACGCGAAAGGCAAAAACGCCTCGTGCTTCGCATTTGCGGCAGTCCCCACCGCATTCATGGCGAGAGAGAAGAGCCCCGGCTTGAAGATCCTCTGGGTCTGGACCTTCGGAACCGCTGCTGGTTGGTCGCACCTCTCTCTCTTTCTCTCTCTTTCTTCTCTTTCTGGGATTTTGTTTGCGCGTATGCGGGTGTGTGTAGATTCACTCTCCGTCTGTGGATCTTGCAATTGCAGTGTTGGTGACGAGCGTGATGAGGACGAGGATGCAAGACATGCAGCAGCTCATGAACGCCGCCGACGAGCCGGACCATCCCCCTCAGCGTCCTTCCTCCGACGCCGTCGTCCTGCTCGACCCGTCTTCGGAGCAACCGGACCAAGCCCTTCGGGACGACAAGATCTAGCGACTGTCGAAGGGTCCGATCTCGCGGCTGCTCTCCTGGACCTGCACGCCATGTGTTTGTTGAATGTCCTCAACGAGCTTCGACCCGAAAAGAAAATGATAAAGGACTTGTCTTATAAACTGTTTTTCTCTCCATCGCTTGATGTTTGGATGCGATGCACTGACTGATAAACGTCTTGATGAGCCGAGTTTTAGCTCTTATATGCACTCTTGATGAAGTTTTTTTGTTAGATTAATTATCACAAATGTGTTACGCCCGTGCACAATTTCTTTTGAGATAAACATAATTACTTTCGCTAAATTTATTTAGTATAATTGATATAGAAATAAGGTGATAAGCATAGAAAGGGGGCTACCAAAAGAATGGGTAATTATCAAGAATATAAATTAAACACATTGATAATCACGTCTCTAATTTATCGTTGTTGTGATAGAGTGTTGGGAGTAAAGAGAAAATTGAGTTTCTTTGCTTAAAGATATACAAATTACCATAGGCTATGTGCGTGCATGCGTGCTTGATTATATATTATTTCTTGCGCAACGTTGCGATGAATTAATAATAAGATCAATAACTTCAATTCATCACTAAAACATCTTTACTAGAAAACATATTTTGAATGGCTCATATTGCATTACTTAGCCATGACATATTTCATGTAAAGAGACTTCTCAACTGCTAATATTTTGGTGAAGTTGTGATGACGAGCTCGCTAATATCGGAAGTTTTATCATGGGTGATGCAAAGTAAAGTACAATTCAATCCAAACATTCCGTCACAAATGCAAAAACTTGATGGTAGCACTGAGAGGGATGTTGTGGAATAGTTATGGCTCAATTCGAGAAATCCGTAATAGGTAGCATGAGATCCTTATAATAATGCAAAGAAAAGATTGCTGACGCTGGTTACTTGACCTACCTTTCTAACTTGTTAAGGAAAAAAACTCCGAATGAACATTTTGCAAATACTTATTCAAAATATTGGAAAAGAAAATACCAGAAGATTGAAATTAGTTGTCACGCTCAAGCAATTAGCAAGTTTCACCGAGCGTGGTTTTCAGGGGAAAGAGGATAGCTAATATTCTCACCTTAAATCTTAATTCTTTGGTGGACTTAATTTGTTTATCTAAAGCTAAATTGCATTACAATATTAAAGCAAACGCTAAATGGGAACTCAAAAAGTGAGGATCTCGCTTTTAGCTTAAATATAAAGATATAGATTTTGACCTACTTATTAATTTAATTATCAGTTCTTCTACATTTTAACACGTGTTGGACCACATTAAAAAGATTTAGGCTGGCATATATATTCATGAAGCCGAAATTCAGGCCCAATTAGGGCATGTTTGGTAACCATTCAAATAGTGTCAAATTCTATTTTTTTGTTCCTAGGAGTAATTTTGGAACAGAATCGTGTTTGGTAAAATTTTTGTTCCCGGAAACAGATTTAGAGTAGAATCAAGAATAAAAAAAAAAATTGATTCTTTGTTCTCCGGAACAATTCTAGAATAAAGTTTACCTAATTTTTTCTTTTTCCTCCTCTTTCTTCTTTTATTCTTTTTCCCTCACTTGTTCCGTCTGCCGCCGCTGCCGCTGCCCACCACTGCCGGTCGCCAGTGAGGTGCGACCTCACTGATGGCCAGGCGGGCCTCCCCCGGCCACCAGCGAGCCTTGCTTGGCCAAGCGAGACTCGGCCCAACCATCAACGGGGCTCGACCTTGCTGTGGCCCCGCGAGGTTGAGCCCCGCCGATGGTTGGGGGAGCTCGGCCTCGCCAGACTTGGGCGAGGCTGCTCCCCTAGCCAAGGCTCGGCCGATAAGGCATGGCCTCGCCGAGGGCTGGCGACACTCCGGTGAGGTCGCTAGCCCTCGTCTGGCCAGTCGCTGGTCGTCCCAAGACTGGCGACCGGCCACCTTGAAGAAGAAGGGGAGGAAGAAAAAAAAAAAGAAAAACTAATAAAATTATTTTAAAAAAAATGTTTTGAAGTATGAATTGAAATTTTGCTATATATAGAATACATATTTAATTTTTCATTTTAATTTATTATTTAGTATTTATATTTATAGTTTATTATTTACTATTTAATAACAATTTGATTAGTTAGTATGTTTATTACTTAGTATAAATATAATTAATTAATAGAATTTCTATGATTTGATAAAATTTTCGAATTGAAATAAAATTTTTATATAATTACCAAACGCATTTTTGTTCTTTTTCTATTATAGAATTATAAATTTTGTCTTTATTCTAAACGCGTTCTTTTGTTCAGAAATTGTTTTCGGGAACAAAATAAAAAAGAATCATTTTTTATCAGAAATTATTCCTAGGAACAAAATGGTTACCAAATGCATTCTTAGGGATCCGTCGATGACGTAAGCAGACTCGATTTACTGTTTGGCCACATGTTCTTTAGATTTGACATCTTGACTCTAGCAAATGCATGGCAGATAGCTTAATCATGTAGGGAAAAAGCATCTTTGCCAAAGATAAGGAAAAACTTTCCAAAGATAACTAATTGATCCATAATTTGGCATTTGAGATCATGCAGTCTAACTGTCACTTCCATTATCAAGTTTAGGAAAAATCCCACTGAAAATCTTAAACGTTTTCTGGTGGGACCCGATGGTCCGTTTATTTGAAAAAAAAATATTTTCTAAAAATTATTTTGTGACTTTCCTGTTTTGGATATCATAAAACAAATCGATTTATGGAAAACCTTTTTTTTTTATTAATTGAAAACAAAAGATTTATAATAGGGGAAAACAACTTTCCATAAATGATCAAATAAATCATTTTCTTTGAAAATGAATTCCGTGAAAAATATTTTTTTTGTCATTAAACTTTTAGTGAAACAAATGCATCCTAAAATGATAAATTTCATTTAGTTCAAAAAAAAATTGATAAATTTCATCAATGCTTATCTTATACCATAACTTGAAAACTCATTTTATCAAGGTCCTATCCATGATGACCATTGAAAATCCTACATAGCAGCATTCATGGGATTTTTAATGGCCGACATGGACAGAAGTCTACCAAAATGTACTTTCGGGTTATTAGGCATAAGTTTGAGGATATTGATGATAGGAAAAAATGATTAGGATGTTATTAATTTATGGAGAAAAGTTCATGATTTTTTATGAGATTATCTCTTAAATTTATACTACAACAAAGGCCAACTCAAAAATAAGTTCTTTTAATGTAAAATTCATTACCAGTGATGCGTATAAACCTTCATACATCGATTGTCATGTGGAAAATATGGGTGTCTCGAGATTCGTTTATGCAAAAGATAAATGAAACCTCCATATTTTAGTACCGTACATATACTAAGACCAATTTGGAGGAGAAATGAAATGAAACCCCGCATTCTTTTATTTAATATATGACGTTAATGTTCATTCAAAGTTACAATACTGCTATGAACATTCTATTGAAGTACATGACCTACAGAAACTACAAATTCTAAGACTGCATTCTTTTGCATTTAATGAAATTTTCTTATTAATGTTGTCATCCGGAATTGCACACCTTTAAAAAATATATTCTTCCCTTCTTTTGACCATTAATTAAAGAATTTCGTTAAAAGAAATCACATTGAAGTCCGCATGTTTTCAAAAATGTATTAATGGTTGCAAATCTTTAAATTTCAAAATTTATCTTAATGACTATGATTTTCCTATGTTTAGCAGTAATCATACGTGATAAAAACACAACAGAAGCCTCTTGAATTGACACGTGGAGTTTGTTATGCTCATGGTCTGTTATCTACTTTCTATATACTGCCTATCAGTTTCTATTTATTTAAGTGAAAATACCATTTTATCTCACTTTGTTGTCCCTTCCAAAACTACCCTTCATAATCGCAAAGGAAAGTCGATAATTCAAATTCCATCCACCACCCAAAACACCCATTTGGTCAATTCAAAAATATAATTATATGCTCATCCACTTCCTCCATAAAAAAAAAAAACAATAAATTTTCTCTTCTTGAGATAATTCTCATTCCATCATTAATTTTCTAATTTCCTTTTCTTGCACATGAAGTTAAAAACTTCCATCACGAGTGCTGCAAGAAGTGAAGGAAAAGAGCAGAAAAGGACTTGGACCTAAAAAAATATCTTCTCTTTTGGGCCTTCTCTCTCCTCCTTCCACCGCCCCTTCTCTCTCTTCCCTGCGCATATATACGTGCGTGCAGAGCCATTTTCACTGTTCTTTCTTTCTCTCACTCCATCTCTCCTCTCTCTCTCTCTCTTTCTCTCTCTCTCTCTTTGAGAAACCCTTCAAGAGCATACGCCAGAAGGCACCGACCGAGCCCTCCTCCGTTCTCCACTTATCTTGGTTTATGAGGTAAATCGGTTCGCCGCTCGATTCGCTCTCGACCCATTTGATGATCTCGCGTCCCGATTTCCCCCGCCCCGCGCCGTCGTAGCGGCGGGATCTGCTGTTTTCTTGGTGATGTTGTGCCGTCGGCGTGCGGATTGGGTCGGGTGTTGTTTGGTTCGATGGGCGGATCTTGAAAATTTGTTGATTTTATCTTGGGATGGTGTTCGATAGGGTTCGATTGTCCTTTTCTTCTCGTTTTTTTATCTGGGTCCGTCGGATTGGTGGTAAAGTTTCGATCTTTTGAGGTATCTTGTCGCCTTTACCCCCATGTCCGCCTTGTATTCGATTCAATTCGGTTCGATTCGATACGCCGTTGTTTTCTGTAGATTGTTTCGCCCATTTCGTTTCGTTTCGCACTTCTCTTGCTCTTGCGAGATTGATCTTTTTTCGAACACGACTGCTGACAGTGGATGTTTGCTTTTTCTTGCGCAGCTCGAAGGAGAGACCCACTCTTGGGTATGTTTCTTCTGTAATCTTTTACTAGTTTCTTGCTTAAATCCCTTTTCCTCCGGTGCTGTAATTGCAATTTCTTTACCTGCGTCGCGAAAATTTCATCTTGCTGTCTGTTTGCGTTAGTGTGGGAAGAACCCCTAAGGGGGTCCTACAAAGCGTCCTACTTTTATTCTTTTTTTAGGTATGGAATTAGCTATTGACATGAATTGACCTTTTCTTTACCTGGTATTCATTAACACATGATCTTGGGATATCCCAAGGATATCCCTCTTGGGAATCTGCAATAATCTCCAAAATGGGTTTCTTGAGAGAAATAATTGTATGTTTTCTCACTTAATTCAAGGGTGTGTTCAAGGGTGCGTTAGTTTCGTGAAAAATTAGTGATTTGGAAAAGATTTTCTGAAAAATGATTACTTATATCGTTTGGAAAAGTTAGTCAAGGGAAAATATTTTCATCATCGATAACAATCTATGCCTAACTATTTTCATGAGCAATTAAAAATTTTTCCCTTCATTTAATTTTTGTTATCTATACAATCGATTATTTTTTGGAAAATATTTCCAAATCATTTATTTTTCGTGAAATGAACGCACGCTAAGGTTGTATCTCCTCTCTCTTGTTCGGGCAATCCTGCATGCAACTTGTGTTCAGATATCTATGCAGAGCCATGGTCATCAGTTTTCTTTTTTTAGCATCTGCATACCTTTGTAGCTTTCATATTCTCGGAACGTGTCTGGTCACTTACTTAAATACTTCTGTTTGTCATATTTTGACAGTGGCACGCGGATTAAGACCCGCAAACGGAATATTGCAGCTCCTCTGGACCCTGCATCATTTGCGGATGCAGTGGTCCAGATTTATCTGGATAATGCTGGTGATCTGGTAATTTTGCCACCAACGTGATAGACAATCCTATTCAAGTTGCATTTTGCAATTTAAATTGACCTAGTATTTCCTGTTGCAGGAACTTGTTGCAAAGAGTATTGAAGCTTCAGATCTCGACTTTTCGAGATATGGTGACACCTTCTTTGAGGCAAACTTCTTTCTAAGTCTATTTCTTGGCTTTTGTTTGTATCTTACATTTATTTTTAAGAAGAATAGTGAAAATGTAGCAACCTTAATTGTACTCTTACATGGTTCAGGCGCGTTCTGTGTCACAATGAAGCCTTCTTTGATGATGCAGTTCATCCACTTACAATTTCAGTGTTGAGTGATTGTGAGACTTCCTTTTTTTCCTGCGTGCTAAGAATGACCTATTTATGTAAAGATTCAGGCTTAGCTTGTAGGGATGGGAACTTGGTATGAATTAATACGCCCTCTAGAGTGCAGTTAATTTACTGAAGGTGTTTCAGCCTCTTTTAAAGTCTTGTTGGGATGTAACATGATATTTTTAACTGGTAGTCAGGCATTTATAAGCATAGGAGGAGAAATTAGCTCCGTGAATGTTTTTTTCCTTCTGGCTACATATGCAGAGTCTTCTCATATCAGTTTGCAGCTCATATGAAGCTTTATGTGGATGTAGGGTAACAAGAAGAATAGGCCAAAAAGAATCATACAATAAGAACAGGGAAAGTGAACGAATAATATATGGAGAGAGAATGTTAATGTGACCATTATATGATATTGCACTATGTACAGGTATAGGAGGTTGGAAAGGGATAACTACTATGCCTTCTTCCAAATTAGGGTTGTCATGATTTCAACATAAATCCTTTTATTTTTGGTGGTTACCGATATATATGCTTTTTGAAGATGAGAATAAAATATAACTATTGGATTTTCTCATTTCGCACTTTGCTGGCTAGGCTTTTGGCATGAATTTTTCATTAAATACTTGGGGTTATTTAGACTCTACTTTTATTTTGTGGATATAACCTTGGTAGATTCTCCATTTCAATGGAAAGATTAGATAATTAAACTTGTGGTGAACTAACTCCTGCATTTGTTATGAAAGAAATCTTGTCAATTCACATGGCTTTCTTATTGTTGGCAGAATGTTTAAGACTTTCCTAGATTTTGACTGTTTTGTTACTACAGGTTGCTTTCACAGGAGGGCGTACACAACCTGGAACTACTAAGCCTGATGAGGGTGAACGCCACCCTTACTCTATCATAGAGTGTGAGCCTAAACGAGAATTGATTCTCCCATCTGTCATTTACATACAGAAGATTTTGCGGCGGAGACCATTTCTCATTAAGAACCTTGAAAATGTCATGCGAAGATTCCTGCAGTCTTTGGAGCTGTTTGAGGAAAATGAAAGGAAGAAGCTGGCAATTTTCACAGCCCTGGCATTTTCCCAGAAGTTATCAGGCCTGCCACCGGAGACTGTCTTCCAGCCAATGCTCAAGGATAATCTTGTTTCCAAAGGGCTAGTGCTTTCCTTCTTAACAGATTTCTTCAAAGAATATCTGATTGATAATAGCCTTGATGATTTGATTGCAATACTGAAGCGGGGGAAAGTGGAAGAAAATCTGCTGGACTTTTTCCCAATTAATAAGCGCTCTGCTGAAGCTTTTTCTGAGCATTTCACGTGAGTGTCTGCTTTCTAACTTATGGTCTTGGCTCATGTGACACAATTTATTTGGCTGTGAATTTGCATTATCCTGGAGTGTTTTCTTTTTCTAGAAATTTTAGTGTCCTCTATACTCAGTTTCTTTCTTCTTAGGAATGGATCGCAATAAAAATAGAAGCTTTTCACTTGATATGGAGTAACTTAAATTATAGTGTCCTCTATACTCAGTTTCTTTCTTCTTAGGAATGGATCGTGATAAAAATAGAAGCGTGTCACTTGATATGGAGTAACTTTTTGGCAACCCTCCTTTTACCCCCTCCCCCCCCCCCCAAAAAAAAAAAAACAGCTTTCTGCTGTGGAGTTTATCTTTGTGTTACGGTTCTTTGTCAAAAATAATTACTATGTCTAGAATGCAGTCGTTGAGCTATTCCCTCAGCCTCCTCCTCGTTTCTTACCTCCTCCATCGTGCATGCATGTGTTCATGAACAGGCACATAAACAGGCAATTTTTCGTCTTCCCATTTGGGATTTGGATGTCATCTCCAAGAGATGCAATCCTATGTGCTTATTAGACTGAGCTTCTTAGAAGTTTTTCTTTTCTTTGATGGAAGTAGAGTGATTAGAGTGATTTGTGCTTACTAATGTGGGATATAATTATAACGTGTTACCGTACTGGGATTTGCCTTTAACATGATGTTTATTTGTTACTCACAGCAAAGAAGGGCTGGTAGCCTTAGTTGAATACAATGAGAAGAAAGTCTCCGAGGTAAAATTGAGGGAAATGAAGTCAACACTGACAACACAGATAGCAGAGGCAGCTGATATTGCTGAAGTCATTGAATCTGCGAAGCAGCAAGTTAAAGATGCCAAGTTGCCAGATACTGAGGTAGTGCGCATGCTTTGGGATGTCATTATGGATGCTGTTCAGTGGTCTGGGAAGAATCAGCAGCAGAATGCAAATTCAGCTCTGCGCCAGGTATATTATCTGATAAATGTGCCGCTGGGCATCGAAAATCTGAAATTCTTTCTTAATTTTTGCCATTTGTTTATTAAAGATAGTACTATATTATTATTCCGAACCCTTGTGATATATTTTGTGACTGATTCAAAGTTGAGCAAGTTATTGGAAAAGACATAAAAGAGAACCTCAAACACTTTCCTCTTGGATGAGTGCATCTAGATGAGGATGGTTAGGTTTGTATTTGGATATTTAAGAAAACATAAAGAGTTAGAAATGAGCTTTCCCTAAAAAGTTGTTGTGGCCCATCTGAAGATAAGACAAGGGAAGACAATTGTAGTGGTTCTGGTTTTGACATGTGAAGAGACATTTGGAAGACGATGTAGGGAGATGTGATTTCATGGTAGGAAAGCGGGTCATAAGGGGAGTCTTAGTAAGATGAGAGTTGGAAGAGAAAAAGGATGATATATATGATGAAGTTACCATACCCCTTTGTTGGCAGATTATTGTACCCTGTTGCCAATAAACAGGGAGGTGTTTATTCATGTACACTGATATTCGCTCTTTGCAAGGATATCAGTGTCCTATAAAAAAAAAACCGTGTGTACTATAATTTGAATTGATCCTTGATTTTGGGTGGACCACCATAGCTCATTCTTGTATCAAAGTCTCAAAATTGACTGCTTAACTTACCCTGTTGATTGCTTCGGAAGAATTATATTGTCTGGTGTTGTTGGCATTGAATGGTACTAAAGTAATGGGATATGTAGTTGGATAATTTCAATATCTGTTGTGAGGAGATCAGCATTTTTTTTTCCCAGAGATTAATTCGAAATTATCGTTGATGTAGTTGGATAACTCATTCTTGTTTCTAGGTCTCAGCATTGACTGTTTAAGTTATCCTGTTATATTGCTTTGGTAGATGTATAATGTCTGGGTGTGGATGGCATCAAGTGGTACTAAAGTAATGGGATATATAGTTCTGATAATTTCGATATCTGTTAAATAGCTATCCACAGCTCATGTTTTCCATTCTTACACATGTAGCCGGGGGTTTGGTGAAATTTGAAATACCATTTTACCAGATTCCATGGAGAGTTAGTATTGAGATTCTGTAATGTACTAGACCACTTCTGCAAACTTTTCCTTCCTACAAATAGTTTGTTCTGTTGTATGGTTATATCATATAGTTGGAATTGCACTCTGAAGTGATTGAATTTCTCTGGTATCAATCTACATTAGATCAGCATAGGGGAAGCCAGTTAACCTGCTGATAGATACTAGTGAAACATGACTTTGCGGAAGCAAATTGACATTAAGGGAAGTTCTAGAGCTAAACTGAGCTATGGCGCATGAGTTACAGTTGAATCTCCAAAAATGAGCAAGGAAAATTGTAATAAAGGGAAGTTCTGGAGCTAAACTGGGCTGCTCATCACCATTTTGCCATTGTGGTCTGTTTCCTGTAACGTTGGTGTGGTTTTTTCCAGTACTTCGAAAGGGATTGGTTATTCTTCTCTTCTGTTATGTTAACGTCAACAGTACTCGCTAGAGGTTTAAGATGACGAGTATTGGTTTTAGACCACCAATTTGCTTATGCTGTTGTAGGTCAAAACATGGGCGGGACTTCTAAATGCTTTCTGCACAAGCGGGAAACTTCAGTTGGAGCTTATGTACCAAGTCCAAACTCAGTGCTATGAGGACACTAAGCTGATGAAGCTGTTCCCTGAGCTTGTGAGGTCACTGTACGATAAAGATGTGCTTGCTGAAGATACCATCCACCACTGGTTCCGCAAGGGGTCCAACACCAAGGGCCGGTATGCAGTCTTTATCACTCTGGAATCACTTTCCTATACACAATGAATTTTTCCCCCATGTTCCAATCAAATTTTGCAGCATGCTTTGTTCAAGCAGTTCAACTGAACTTCTTGTCACCATCAGAGTTCTTGCTTGCCATTAAGATTTGGGTCTAGTGACATTTTGTAAGATCTGCAATTTGAAAAGTTGAGTCAATCTATAATTTCCTGAATGCATAATTTTGGCATGAGAAACATATAAGCTTGAAATACCGGGTGATTCTTATTGATGCAAACAGAACATAACTTGGGTATATGCTTTACTTTTAAAAGTGTTCTGTATTCCCTGTCTTCTCTAGCGAGGTTTTTTCTCATTGCTCTGTCTCTTACTTCAATTCGATGCGAAAAGCATGTGCTCTAAGTGCAAGAATCTTGTGCGAATCTCTGTTATTTCGGAGACCAACCTCATGATTTGTGTGATTTCAAAACTCCGACAGGCAAACCTTTGTCAAGGCCCTCGAGCCGTTCGTGAAGTGGCTGGAAGAAGCAGAGGAAGAGGATTAGGCCCTCCATGTTTCAACTCCTCTAAACAGCAGCTACTTGCCTACTACTACTACTACTACTGTCTTTTAATCTGTTTTCTGTTCTCCCTGTGATATGGTGATGATATTACCACTCTTTGCTTTTCGCTGACTGATAGTGTTCCCCAGTTTCACACTCTATATGGCTACTTTCTATAGTGTACTTTCTACGAATGTTTTGATATGCGATATCTTCAAGCAATGTTTGGTAGTGGGCAATTCGTGCAACAAGGTGAGGCGCTTGTGAGCCTTTCGAGCGCGCCTCTAGCTTAACGACAATCCCGAGCCATGTTTGAGCAGCAAAGGAGTGGAATTCTGAGTTACGAACTGAGCCATGCTTCTTTCTGCTTGAAGTAAAATAAGAAGTGGCCCCATTGGAGAAGGGTGCTTAGTAAAGTGACTTTGTACAGTTTGGCTACCATTCTATTTGCGAATCCTCATTTGCGTGCAACTTTTTAATCAAAGTCTTTTTTGTCCCTTTAAAAAGGGGGGAAAATACTGAAAACATGTCCAGCGACCAAATACAAATTTTTACTTCTTAAATTAACGGTTGCTATTTCTAGATAAAACCCATCTTTCCTTCGCCGCAAGTTCGATGTCCTACAACTCTGTCGACCTCCCTCTCCACCATGGTCGCCGTCGACACCCCTCTCGGTTGCTGTTGGCAGTCCCCCAGTTGCTCTATCCAAATTTGCGCCCTCCAGCAGCCATGGCCGTGAGCCTGAGCTTCTGAAAGGGAGAGGGGGAGAGATATGTGCAAATTGAATTGAACTTGCAGGGGAGAGGCATACAATTTGTAGTTCTGAATAAAAACTACGTTTTCTGTCATGGGGTAAAAGGTTAGCCGTGTGTTTTTTATTCCCCCCCCAAAAAAAAAAAAAAAAAAACAGAAAGAGAAAAGAGGAGGGTAGAATTTGAGAGAATTAGGGCCTATTTGTTTACTTTTGTTTTTGTTCCCTAGAACAAAAATTTCCGTTCTTCCGTTCCGAGGAACAAAAAAATAACAAAAACACGTTTGGTAAAAATTTTGTTCTCAAGAACAAAAATCTATTTTTTTTGTTAAAACAAATTTGGAACATAAATAAAAAGTATAAAAAACTTGTTTTTTATTCCTGGAACAACTTCGAGAAATAATTTTTCTCTTTCCTCTTTTTTTTCTTCTTCATTTTGCCGGTCATTGGCCTTGGCCATGGCTCGCGCCAGCGACCAGGCCGGCGACCTCGCCGGAGCGTTGCCGGCCCCCGGAGACGCCGAGCCTCGCCGTGGTTGGGCGAGGCTCATCGGGCTGAGCCTCATCCTGGCTGGGCAAGGTCGACCTTGCCGGCCGACCTCGCGTCGCTTGGGCGAGGTCGAGCCTCGCGATGGCTTGGCGAGGCTCTGGTGAGCTCGTCGGAGCTCGCCTAGCCGGTCGCTAGCCGCCGCCGTGGTCGGCAACCGGCCACAAAGAGAAAGAAGGAAAAAAAGAAGAAAAAAAAAAAAAAAAAAGAAGAAAGAAGAAAGAAGATAAAAAAGAAAAAAAAAAAAAAAGAAAAAAAAAATATTGAAAAATTAAAAGAAATAACAAAATTATATGAGTTTACCAAATGCATTTATATTCCCGAGTAGAAATTTTTTGCAATTACCAAGTGCGTTCTTATACTCAGAAATTGTTTCTGGGAATAGAAACAAAAAAAACTATTTCTGTTCAAAAATTGTTTTCTGAAATGGAAATGTTACCGAACGCGCTCTTATTCTTTAAAAGTAGAAATCTTTCTATTATATGTATATCAGTGTAAACTCAGGAAATAAGAATGCTTGTTGTGCAATACTAAATTTGCCAGGAAAATGTGATAAAAGATTTTCTATGTTAGAAAATCATGTGACCTCATTACTGTGGCTCTTCACATAATTCTTGTAATTTACTTGCCCACTCAGCAAATCAAAGTAACATTTCACTTTTGGTCCCTAAATTTGCGTAGCTTCTAAAATCCATATGATTGGAGCCGACCTGTTGTTGGGGTCGACAAGAATTTTGACAAGGAAAACTCTAGTGCAATAATGCATGCTCGTCTTGAGAAAATTTATCTCTTGAGGTTTGAATGTACCCTTTGCCTTCGAGCTTTCCAATCTCCATGCGTTAGTTGATAACCGATAAATGCATCGTCTCCGAGTGACTAGATTTTGGAGCTAAAGGGACTTAATTGGAAAAACTGTGCAAGGTCAAGTATTTGATTTAAAAAAAAAAAAAAACACGCACACACTTACGCACAAGTTCAAGGACAAGAGGTGGACTTTCACTTTGCCTCCAAAAAGAAAAAAAGTGGACTTTCATCTTTTACCAGGACTTAGGCCATGTTTGGTTCGGCTTTTGGAGAATGTATTTGCAGTAATGCAAATACCTTTGGGTGAAGGAAATTTTCCGAAATGCAAATATCATTTGGTAAAATTTGCATTAAAAAATAATTTTGGCCAAAATACCGTTTGGTAAAATTTACATTTGTAATTAATTTTTATTAAATTAAAAAAACAAAAACACTTATATATATTTTTTGAATTCCGGCCATCGCGGTCAGTCGCCGGGGTCGAGCAACCCCAGGCGACGGCCGCCTGAGGCCGCGCGACCTTAGGCGGCCGCCTGAGGTCCGGCGACGGTCGCCGGGGTCGGGCGACCCTCAGGCGGCGGTCGCCGGTGCGTCGCTAGCGCGCGCGACCCCTTGGTCGACGGTCGTCGGCCTCCAATCGACGGTTGCTTGGAGAAGATGAACAGTGTACCGACTTGCATTCCCAGATGCAACTTGCCAATGCACCTCAAGAGCTCCATTGGGCTAAAGGCCTTTAGACTCCTTTGGAGATACAATTGCATCTTGCCAAAGTCGTGCAAAAATACGAACCAAACGCATTTGCATTTGGCCAAGGGACTTTAGAGTCCAAATGAGCATTTGGAATGCTGAACCAAACAGGGCCTTATTACCTCTCCACGCCACTTTTTAACCTCAAAATTTGACTTTCCGACAATATCATGGGATTGGTATCCAATGAATGATAACCATATATTTATGTAAATCTCTCATGAATTTGAAATCCGTATCAAAATCATCGAGATTCTCAACAATTTCTAGATTTATTTCCTAAACTAGTTCGTATCGCACCTTGTCTTTATCTATTTAATTTAATTTCCATATTTACATACTCACAAGTGGGTGCCCTTTTTTTTTTGGGCTAGTTTTTCCAGAAAAAGCAAAAAGAAAATTGCAAATTTGCGGATTTTTTTTTTTTTTAACGAAAGTATCCCACGTGGGTCGTCGCCTATCCATCCAACGGTCACAAGCTCCGCCATTTGAAAATTAATCCCGGTTCTCCACTTTCCAAGAACTAGCCGTTACCGAAATCAAATCAAAAGCACCAAGAACCAGATCGAATCCACTTTGATCTCCATTCTCACTCGCCATTCACTCTCTCTCTCCCTCTCTCGATCTCATTCTCATTCTCGATCTCGATCTCGATCTCGACCACTCAAGCTTGTGCCGTCGAACGGAGAGAACCCCACGGCAGCAGCGATCGAAAACCCCCCGGCCATGGCCACGCCCTCGAGCAAATCTTGCCAGAACCCGACCCCCCCGGCCAGGCACAACCATCACCCCGGTTCGAGGTCCTCGGAGGTCGGGAACCCGATGAGGAGGAGTTTCAGCAGCAGCCCGTTTTCGAAACCCTCGGTCGTCCCCAACTCGAGGGGATTCAACCCGGTCACTCCTGCCAATAGCCCCTCAGGTTCGATTCTTTTTACCAGTTCTGTATTCAAGATTCGATTTTCCTTATAAGGCGATAGTTGGAGATGATGAATGTCTTGGGTTTTGGTTTATTTTAAGATTTCTCGGGTCTCACTTGTTATGCCTCGACCTCGAGTTCGTTATCTGAATTGGGTTATTTTTTTATGGTGTTCTCTCTGCGATTTTGATGCCGGGCTCTGTTCTCCTAGAACGAGTAGCATATTCAGAAACAGGGTAGCTACTGCTCTGTAATTTTTGCACAGTGCATTGACATTTTCTTTGAAATGTGTTTAGATTAGTACGAGTCATGATTTGAGCGTTAGTCTGGTGAAATCCGTCAGTAGTACTTGTCAGTAGTTGCGCACACACAGCTTACTGTGCTTTCTATTCTTTTGCGTCGCGAGCTCTGCTGATTTTTCCTTGTTATCTCAATGCATAGAGTACCTGCGAAGACTCTCGGCAGGTAGAGATAGTTTGACATCGTTCAGAGAGCATGAGGATAAGGAAAATGGGAAAGATCAGAGCGCGAAGCAAGCACGAACCAAATCGGTAGCTTCCTTCAAGAGTCCAAAGAGTCCAAAGAATTTCATGTCTCCGACGATTTCCGCAGCTTCTAAAGTCAATGCCTCGCCGAAGAAGAGGGTACTGACGGACCGGAATGAGCCCGTTCGAACTTCCGTTGCGCTTTCCGACTTGAGAAGTTCTTGCGGCTCGTTGAGTCTCTCTGAAGCGCTAGAAGAACCCAACTCGAAACTAGAAGTGGAAACGGAAAATGTGGCGGTTGCAGATTCTTGCGACTCGACTGTCACTGATTTGGACCGTGCGGATGCTAATCATGTAGTTTCTTCGTCGTCGAAAGGTTCCAGAAAGAAAGTAGCTTTCGACTCTAACGTACAGACAATCCCTCTGGATGAATCGGAGACGTCTGATGATGTCGATGTGAATGAGGATCTTAAGACCAGTCCTGGCCCCAGATTACCCTGCAATCTTTTGGCACCGCTCGATGCCGATCCGCTGATGCCGCCTTACGATCCCAAATTCAATTATCTCTCACCAAGGCCTCAATTTCTTCATTACAAACCGAGCCCTAGGAGAGTTCATTATCTTAGCAACGAGAAAGATGGCAATCCTCTCGATGACCCTCTTTGCATCGGAGACTTTTCAGACACTGATCTTACTGAAGAAACACTATCCGATGATTCTCCAAAGGAACCGGAAATTGTTTCTTCAAGTGAGACGGTGAAAGCAGCAGAAAGTGATGGAACTGAGGATGCTTCTACTGGCGAGATGGCAAAAGAAGCGGATGGTGATGGAGAGGTGCTTTTGGATGAAGAGTTTGAAACCATCCCAAATGCAGCTAGTCTTGAGATGGCGAAAGAGGCCGTTGAAGTGAAGAAAGTGTCCAAGTGTCGATTCTCCACGATAACGAAGTGCATTTCTTTGGTTTTTATCCTTTTGGTTGTTGCGGGCATGGCAATGACAGGGGCTAATTCTCCACTGGGAAATTGTTCTTACATCAAAGGTTCGAGGTTTGGCGAGCTTTTAGAGACTTCTAAATTAGCTGAAAGTGTCGGAGTTGATTTCGACGAGCTTGCTCAGAACTTCTGGCATTTGTACGGTGAGTCAGTATCTTACATTTCTGAGCTGATAGAACACTTGAAGGGTGACAAGCGAGTCAGTGGCTTCAGCTATTATAACTTGACTAACTTGCAAGAGGATTTGTGGATTGAAAAGAACATTGTTGGTGGTTCGATGATTAAAGCAACACCAATAGTTGAGCAGCATGATGGTGAAGTTGCTGCATCTGAAGAAGTGGACGAAACAAATATTCTAGAAGTTGAAGAGGCGGATGGTTTTCAGGTTGATGACGGTTTGATGGTTGAAGAGGAAGTAGCTGAAGTTGTCAAGCAGCACGATGCTGAAGTTTTTGCAGGGCAAGAAGAAGTAGCTGAAGTTGGGGAAGAAACACATAACCTTGAACTCGTAGATTTTGAGTTGCGGTTTAATGTAACTGAACCGGAATTTCCAGAGGAAGAGCAATTCCAGGAGATTGTGGTTGCCGCTACATCTGTGACTGGCAACGAGGAGCAACAGAAGCCTGACTCCGTTCAAGTTGTGGCATTCGAACCAGCAGAGTTTCAAGGAGAGAAGTTAGTTTCTAATTGTGATGAAAGTGACTCCAACCAAAAAACAGTCATTGGCTCAGAAAACATCAAAGCGGTCGATGTGGCAGTGAACTCACAAAGTTCAGAGGCAGAGGATTCTACCATTGTAGAATCTGAAAGCAATGTATCTCTCTATGTTATGACCGGACTCATTCTGGTTGGTCTTAGTCTACCAGCAGCTGCAGCTTTCTTTTATGTGAAAAGAGGAAGCAGTTCCATGAGTACTCCAACTCCAATGGAACAGCCATGGGCGACCAAGAATTTTAACATCAGTCCTGTGTCAGCAAGTGTGGAGCATACGATGTGCCAGAGGTGGTCTTCTCTGAATTGTCCCACCGAGGTTGACATATCTGGAGAATCATGCCCTTCAGAAATGAGCAGCTTCCAGAAGAAGTCATCTCTTGGCTCGGGTTTAAAGGGTGCCAATGAGGCACAAAGCCAGGAGAGGAGACTCAAGAAGAATTATAGGAGGGAATCACTGGCTTCTTCTTCTTCAGAACTCTCGATGGATTCCCACTCTTATGGAAGCTTCACCACATATGAGAAGATCGCCTGCAAGCATGTAAGTATCTAATTGACCTTTATCAGTATGATGTCTATATGTAAACACGAAAGAGTTAATCTCACATTTTCGGTGCTTGTCTTTGATTGAAGCGAAACGGAGATGAGGAGGTGCTTACCACTCCAATAAGGCGTTCGAGCAGATTGCTGAAGCAAGTCACTTCTCCATGACTAGAGGAGAAAGCAATTCTCCCCCTGACTCTCGGTTGCTCCTGATTCCTACCATTTTAGGATTCAGTGGTTTGACATAGTTTAGCTAGATTTGTGTGACAGCAGTATGAACAGCTAACACTTCAAGTACTACTTGTTGCTAGTAATTCACTTTCGAACTGCTCTAAAACCCCCTCCACTTGTCCCTGTGGTCTGATTTATTTCCAGCAGAATATCTAGCATTTAGAATGCTTTCTACTTTTTCTGCCTTGTCTGGTACATTCGTGATAGAATTCTAGCTCGTTCGTGATAGAATATCTAGCTTTTAGAGCTAGTAATTCGCTTTCGAACTGCTCTAAAACCCCCTCCACTTGTCCCTGTGGTCTGATTTATTTCCAGCATAATATCCACTTGTCCCTGTGGCCTAATTTATTTCCAGCATAATATCTAGCTTTTTAGAATGCTTTCTACTTTTTCTGCCTTGTCTGGTTCGTTCGTGATAGAATTCTAGCTCGTCTGCCTTGTCTGCCCGTGTTTGTGACATGTTTGGATCACAAAATTACCTTCGTTATGTAGACTTCTTCAATTTTAATCACACTCCATTGACAAAGCTGCAGATCGATTATGCTCTGAGATCCTTTTTCCTTGAGTAGATAGATGATCAATCTTTCAGATATAATATGTTAGGATGACCTAACTTGAAACCTAATGTTCTGTAAAATCATTAATCTGAAACCTATTCTGAGTTGAATCAGTAGAGCGAAAAGTTATGGATATTTCTGAAAACTGATCTGTATTCCATGATTCCAGTCATGTCAAGAAGACTAATAGGGCAATAAATTCACAGCAGGAGCAGTAGAATTCGAAGCGAAACAAACATCAAACTCTTTCAGAAAAAGAAAACCCAAGTCCCATGAAGATTCTTGGATTAAAATCACTAAATCGGTTAGGATTTGAATGCAAGAGGTAGAGGAGGTGAAGATCACATCGTGCTCTTTGATAGGCGCATTTGCAAGACAGCTGTGTGGATTTGAAGGGAAATGAAGTTGTATTCTGAAAACAGATCTCTGTTCCATGATTCCAATCATGTCAAGAAGACTAAAAGGGGAACAAATTCACAGCAGGAGCTGTAGAATTCAAAGCAAAGAGGGCACCAAACTCTTTCAGAAAAAGAAAACCCATGTCCCATTAAGATTCTTGGATTAAAAATCACTGAATCAGTTAGGATTTGAATGCTATAGGTAGAGGAATGAAGATCACATGCTTTAGTTCCTACAGCAGACATCGCTCTTCGGTACCTGGCGCATTTGCGAGACTCGGTTGTGTGAATTTGAAGGGAAATGAAGCTGTCAAAATGGGCAAGGATTCTAGCAAGATTGTTTTTTGGAGCATCCCCGTCAGTTGTTACAATCCCAGAAGACAAGGCAGAAGGAAGGATGGTCCCCCCGCTCCAATCCCCACACCATTGTTGGACCGCTCAGCAAAGGCAATTTTGATTTTACAGCCTATTTCCCAATATGTTTCCACATCATTCATTCCTCATATGATACAGGTCACCACTTGTGCAATCAAACATCTAGAATAGAGGTCGTCCAATCGCCCGAAAAGGACCGGGGCCCCCTAGGAGCGTAGCCCCTTAAGACGCTGATGTGTCGTGGAATTCACGTTTGAAATTCGACGGCCTAGGTTAGTTGTCGATTCGCAGTTTGTGGATGGTAGTCTTTTGCTTGGGGAGGCATGAATTGAGAAAGAGACTTTATGCGTGTGTGCATATGCACGCCTGAAAGCAACAGCATGCGAGGGGGCCTCATATTGAAGCACGAAAATCTTGTGAATAAAATCAACGGTCACTGCACTGACTCGGCAATCGGCATAGACTGTTTGGTGAAATGTACCATTCGCTTGATCCTTGAACTAGGGACCAGAATGAAAGTTTCTCATTTAAAGTGAGAGATGGTGGGGCCCAGAAATGAAATTGAGGGAGAGATTGGGGGTCAATTTCTGATTCGGAAAGGAGTATTTGGAAAGCGACTCCACCTAGAGGTGAGCATAATCTCAGGATAGCACTTAGAATATGAGAACAGAAACGGTGGAAACCTATCCGATTACATGTTTCAAGAATGCAAGTTCTCCAATTTTTCAAACTTGAAATCAATATTAAAACCCGTGACAGGATATGTTCTAGATTTTATGATATGTAGGGACGGTTTTAGATTCTAAAAAATAAGAAATCTGTTCCAATTAAGTTCTAGATAAAATATGTATGGAATTTGGAATTGTTCACCTCTAACTCCAATTAACCTATTTAGAGCTTCCAAGCACATTTTCTTCCCCCCACCTGCAACATTTCTTGCACGCATACATATTGCACATAAAATAATCAATGTAGACATTAATGTGATGGATATGCGAATTGTGGTACTAGGTTTCGATGGTCCCGACCCTCGACTTCCTCGTTGATTTTTCAGGATTGGAAATCTCGAATCACTAACCGGAAGCACGTCGCAATTTCACCTGGTCGTCGAACGCATCTATTGTTCCACGTTGAAGCGAGTTATTTGTCGATGGAGTTGCCGACATGTGATGAGTTGCGCTACGCTTGTTTCTTTGATGAGGCAATAGGTACGTTTTCATGTGCTAAAGTAATTAAATCAGGCCCACTAATTTAGTAATTGCGACTTCTAAGGTCGGGTCAAATCCATTATGGACATATTCTCCCTTTTTAGTTAAGCGAGACTATATTTTGACAAAATGTGCAATGTCATTTTTAAGTTTTTATTTCGTTTGATGTGATTCTTAAATCATTTCAATTATCCAATCTTATCCTTAAATTTTCAATTTATTCAATCTAGTCACTCACGTTTCCCTACAATGTCAAGTCAGTTTTTTTGGTCCATTTCATAATAACACTATCCCTTGTTCTTCATAGTACCTTTTTATTTCAATCCATTTCCTCAACAAAAAGAATGTGCCATACTTTCATTACAGTTCTTTTTTTTTTTTTTTTTTATCTTTTCATTACAATAGTTCCATAATTCCATTTAAATATAACTCAGCTCATGATTTGTGTAACAGTTAAAGTGTAACTTCATTTAAAGTTGCACCTGGTAAATATTTCTATTTAAAATAAAATTTAACCTTTCAGATAGAATTTTTTGAAAGCTTTTGTATTCCGAATTTTTTTAAATTAGATTTATTTATATCTACTAATAAGAAAAATAAAATAGGAGGAATAACAACCCGACGCAGCCCTAAAAGCGTTGAACATAAAATACAACCCCACGATGCGCAAATGAATAAATCTATTCTTGCCCTGCATTTGTTCTAATTCGAATATGGTTATGCTATAAATGACCATACATCCATGTTCTCATTGGACACCTGAGAAGAATTTTTTTTTTTTTTTTAAAAATAAATATTTTTTTTGTCGCATTAAATGAATGTAAACCTTCATTTCTCTGTATTGCCAGTCGCAATTCGCTTACTTTTATAGATGAGGTTACGTTTTTTTTTTTTTTTTTTTGGCACAAAAGACATTTGGGCCACATTTAAATGAATTTGATATAAAAGTGGGACACCAACGACATCAGAAATTACTTACGCTTCTAAATTTGTGTCCTTTTACAGAGATTCATTAACTTCTGAATATTAGTCATTTTATTATGGTTGTGTCCATTTAGTTGATTGTTTATTGCGAAATGGGCAGGGAAGCAAATTGGAGGTGACCCATAATATTATAGCCACGAAATTACCGTCCAACACAATAGATAATACCCCCATTTATTTGAAAACTAAAAAAGCAAAATTGCTCTGATATCATATGTAATGAAAAGATAAAAAAAAAATTACACTATTAAATGAAAACTTAGGATGCATTTGCTTCGCGAAAAATTCAAGATTTGGAAATCATGTCCTAAAAAATAATTGATTATATCCTTAGAAAAATAAGTCAACGAAAATTATTTCTATTGCCAACAACAATTTCTGACTACCTATCATCGTGGATAACGAAAATATTTTATCATTTTTTTTATTTCTCTAAGTGATACAAGCAACTATTCTTTTGAACAAACGCACCCTAATATTAATCTTACACGAAACAAACACTACACTATTTTATCTTAACCGACACGTTTATAAAACCAAATAATTGATCCAATTTGAAATGACATCGAAATTTTCGGACTAATTTACCCAAAAAGATGAACATTTTTCAGCGCTCGTGTGAGGACTTTATATAGCACAATAAAATATACGGGAAAATTACAAAAAAAAAAAGGTTGCCATCTTTTTTTATGGCTTCTAGAGAAAGACAGGGATGGTTTACTGAACCCACCTGCGGCGGAAAAGAGAACACATGTTGTGACTGTAGAAGCAAAGCATCCGTCTCTGTTTTTGGACCATTTGTGGCCGACAACAAGTTGGCACTTGCAACCTAACCCAGATGATTATATCCCCAAACATGCATTGTGTGCATTAATTCAAGTGTACTGAAAAGGTCAAAAAAGAACGGTTAACTTCATTTTTCTTTTATTTAAAGGTTGATCTCATTAAGAACCCTAACATCGGTGCTGATGACGTATTTACCCCTAAAGAAAAAAATTTGTAACGTAATAACACGATTATCATTCTATATAAATGTCGAACTGATCCATGACATATATATCCAAAATTAATTTATGTTAAAACACTAAGAAAAAACAAACTAGTATCGATCCAAATTTGTGTTCCTTTTGCATTCAATCTAATGTCCCGTTAAAATGTGTACACATCAACATACGCGATAGACGATTGCATGATGGGTTTGACATAAATAATAACGGATCCGATGTAGAAAATTCTCATGGTTTGCTGCACTTGCATTTTCATGGAAGGTAATTTTGGGTCTGGGGTGCTGGCTTGGGGTTTCTTGCAAGACGAAAATTAATTTGAGGGAAATGTATCATGGGTACCCATTTGAGATTTTTCGTGAGGCAAAAATTAATTTTGGGGTAAATATATAATTTGAGATTTCTATGAGAGAAAATTAGCTTGGGATAAATATGTTGTGGTACTAATATGATTTTCTTAATGATATTGACCCAAAAAGAAAAGGTGTTTGTCGTATGCAATCAATTATTCACACTTGCATTCATGAATTAATAATTAATTAGTGTGGGTCACAATTTATGGCGATGACCTAACTTTATTTAAACATAATAAACATTGAGAAAAAAAATTTGCAAACTTTTTTTCCAATTTTATGGGCAACTAAACTTATTCTACCACTTCATTCAATTTCACATGATTAAAGTGAATATGGTTGTTGTCAACATGTATATTATAGAATTATCTCTCGCCGGTCTGTTCTTTCCTTTTAAGGCACATTACCTTAAAAATAATTTTATTTCTCGAAATGGCCGATTTTGAAAGTTGGGTAGACGATGGATTTGATTGGAGAATGCTAGTTGAGTGGAATCTAATCTTTCATTAGGAAATTAATGTTGCTCATTTAGCACGTGTTTTTTTTAAAAATAACTTAGGCGTTGTACAGTATGTCTCTCCTATCACTTGTGTGAATTGGTCATTTTCGTGGTAATTATTAAATAATTCACGTGACATTTCATGTGGACTTCGTCAAATTGAAAGAAAATAAATGAATAAAGAAATACTTGCTTTGAATACAGTCGGTATGATTACATGCAAATGATTTTGTTTCACAATTAGTTACTGTGGGTTAGTGCTTCACGTGGTATAAGTCTATATCCACGAAAAACAAATCGGAAAATAAAAAATGGGGACGAAAAGATCAGAGTAACAAGCAATAATTGAGATTAAATTTTAACTAATAAAATTATATAATTAGTAATCAGTATAGATGATAGCATATGCCATAGCCTTTACCTTTCTTATACACTCGGCTTGGCCCTAAATCCATCACATCCACATATAAATGTACAGAAAAATGCACACTTCAAATAAAAAATAAAACTCCGACCAAAAAAAAAAAAAAAATTAAAAAAAAAAAAAAATTAAAAGTATAAAATCGCCCTCTCTCTCTCTCTCTCTCTCTCTCTCTCTCTCTCTCTCTCTCTCCAACTAATTCGTGAATTTATTCTTGGGCCGCATTTATTTTTATATGAAAAGTAGGGCACTGAAACTTGTATAGAAGAAAAGAAATAAAACCTTCTTTCATTAGGAAATTAATGTTGCTCATTTAGCACGTGTTTTTTTTTTTATAATCAACTTAGGTGTTGTACAATATGTCTCTCCTATCACTTGTTTGAATTGGTCATTTTCGTGGTAATTATAAAATAATTCAAGTGACATTTCATGTGGACTTTGTCAAATTGAAAGAAAATAAATGAATAAAGAAATACTTGCTTTGAATATAGTTGGTATGATTTTTACCCAAAAAAAGTATAGTTGGTATGATTACATGCAAATGATTTTGTCTCACAATGAGTTAATGTGGGTTAGTGCTTCACGTGGTATAAGTCTATATCCACGATAAAAAAAATCGGAAAATAAAAAATGGGGACGAAAAGATCAGAGTAATAAGCAATAACTGAGATTAAATTTTAACTAATAAAATTATATAATTAGTAATCAGTATAGATGATAGCATATGCCACAGCCTATACCTTTCTTATACACTCGGCTTGGCCCTAAATCCATCACATCCACATATAAATGTGCAGAAAAATGCACACTTCAAATAAAAAAATAAAAAAAATAAAAATACAAGTATTAAATCGCCCCTCTCTCTCTCTCTCTCTCTCTCCCCAACTAATTCGTGAATTTATTTTTGGGCCGCATTTATTTTTATATGAAAAGTAGGGCACTGAAACTTGTATAGAAGAAAAGAAATAAAACCTTCTTTTTTATTTATTTAGAAACCCGTTCCTAATAATGGAACAAAAAAAAGTGATCTTTTGACAAGCGTTTTGCAACTCAATTTCAAAATCTCAATAACTTTTGAGTTTCATTTTGTTGGTTTTAAGGGATACTTTATATCAAACGGTAGTCCAATTGAATTTCTAATGTCTAATTAGGTGCAAAAGGGTTTTACAGCATTCTCCATGATATTTAAAAATCTCTCTACGGGTTTAATGGTTCCTCAAAAATCATCCCAATTCAAAGTTTCTTAAATCATTTAAATAAATTAAATGACTTGAAATGATACGCCAAAATTAAACATCACAACTAAAAAAAATAAATCTCATATTTAGAAAAAAAAAAAACCCAAGTTCCATCCCTAAAAATCTCCATAACTCTTCCTTCTAATCTTCTTGCTTTCCAAGGATACTTTGAATTCAATGGACGTCCAATTTGATTACTTTACAGTATTCTCCATCGAAGTTAGAAATCTATTTGTGGGTTTAACGGTTTCTCGAACATCATCCCAATTCAAAGTTTCTTAATTCTTTTGAATAAATAAAACGACTTGAAAAGGATTACCCAAAAATAGACATTATAACTGAAAAACACCAAAAGTAAATCTTATAATTAGAAAGGAAAGAAAAGAAAAATCCAAGCCCATCCCCAAAATACCCCAGCAGCTCTTCCTTTGGATCTCATTTTTTTATTATGCTACATAGCTTTTTACACGGCCAAAAATGGCATCCGCACTCTGTCAACTGTCCTGAACTTACTCGATTCTCTCTCTCTCTCTCTCTCTAGAAGTCATCAACGAAAGAGAGCTTTTTCCGTGCGATATTTTGCTGTCGTTGGTTTACATTCTCTCCACTCCTTTTTCCCATCTCGACTGTGCTCTCTCTCTCCTTCCTCTCTCTCTCTTACTCTCTTTCTGAAGTAATTGTTCATGGCTGTCTCCGCTTCTCTTCCCTTCACGTTCCGTTCCACCCTCAATGATTTTGCTCCGTTCGAACCCTCTAGGCTGGACTCTTTCCTTACCTGGTGACGAAATACCAAGACCCGTATTGGAGTTCTCTTCTAATTCCTCGGGATCATTGAGATCGGTGGGGTGTTGTCGACTGGTTTTCCTTGGAAGGGGTAATGCTTTGAGACGTGGGTTCTGCTCTAAAGAGTGAGGGCCGTACGCTTCCGGGTACATAGATCTTGCTGCTGTTTGTATTGGGCGTGCGCTCTTTCGGCCTTGGTTCGGCTGTAGGAGCAAAGGGTATGAAAGATCTTTAGTTGTGAGGCTGAAAAAGACGAGCTTTGCGGCCATGCACGGAGAGTCTGTTGTGCGACAGTGAGATGAGGATGGATGTGCTTCGGTCTGCTGCTTCCGGTTCGTTCGGTGTGAATCTGAAGGTGAGTCAATGCGGTGATCAAGATTTCAGATGCATTGTGCTGACTTGGTTCAAAGTTCGTAATTTGTGATGACTGGTGGATTGGCGGATTGGTCCCTGATTCGAGCTGTCGATGGTGGAGGTGCTCTAGAAGATGGTGGTGAAAGACTAGCGGATTGAGCCCCACGGACGGGCCCGCGAGCTCGACACCCGCGCTGTGTGAGCTTCTTCCCGGTAGTTTGTGACGGATTCGACTAGGGAAAACGGGGAGTGCGGCTGTTTGGCTGGTCTAGAGTGCTTTCTGAACATCTTGAGGGCGCTGAAAGGGGGCTCCTGCTTGCCTGTCGAGAGCAGGAGCCCCGGCCATGGCTCTCCGACGAGAACTGGGAATCCCTTAAAGAGAGGATCCGATGAACCGCTGCACAAGCTTCCGGGGAGGATGTGCTTGAATGGTTCCAGCGAGGTCGCCTCTCTTTTTACTCTTCAAGGAAAGAAAGGAACCAACCAGGATGCCATGATTGTCTGGGAGGTTTGCCCCTTCTGATTATCCTCTTAATTGGCTGACCAGTGCTTTGGTATCGTGATAGTTTTTTTCTTTTTGTGGAATGATTGTGCTGGATGATCTTGAGATGCCTTGTGTGCGTTTTAAGGAAAAGAGGATGCATTGCTGAAGTAGCCGAGCATGTTTCTTGAATGAGCTGGCATGTTCACGATTTGGTCTGAATTATATATGGACGCTTTTTCCTTTTTCCAAATTATATGCTTAGAGCTTCCTTTTTACTTCTTATGTGCTCATGCATCTGCTAGGCTTGGACACATGCATTGAATGACCATGTTTATCAACTCTTCTATTGGAAAATATCGCAGAGTTTCTGAAACTCTTTTTATATAATTGCTTACAAAGTGTAAAATCCTATATATCTATGACCTTTGCCTATTAAATGTGTTTCAACTGATTGCTTAATCCGTTTGGGTTTGATCCAGTAAGTGCGTGTTCTCTATGTCTTTCATCGGCAATTTTCTCTGAATAGAACGTGTTGGAGTTGATGTTGGCAAATGCATAATAGGGCCTTCTAATTGCGTTTTGCTCATTTTTGGAAATTTTTGGAATTTTAGAACTTCGGGTCCAGGACAGACACGATATTCTGTGGTGTCTTTGATGGACATGGTCCATTTGGTCATTTGGTGGCAAAGAGAGTCAGGGATTCTCTTCCGCTGAAAGTAAGTGCTCACTGGAAAGTCAATCTGAACAGTGAAGATCTCCTCAGAGGGATCAGCATCAACACCATGGGAGGCATGTCTCCTGGAGAGACTGCCTTCGTATCTGCTGGTGAAGAACCAAGGGCCTTCGCAGAGCTTGAGGAAATAGAAAAGCAGGTGGAGATCTTCCAAATGCTGAAAGAATCATTTTTGAAGGCTTTTAAAGTGATGGATAGAGAACTCAGAATGCAGAGGAAAATTGATTGCTTCTGCAGTGGCACTACAGCAGTTACATTAGTCAAACAGGTTGACTTCTGCATCTTGATGTCAGTAATTGACTATAGCGTGGATCTTTTGATCTACCTGTTTGATCATGAATGACTTGATTGTTAAATAGGGTCATCGTGTTGTCATTGGAAATGTGGGAGACTCCAGAGCTGTCCTGGGTACACGAGACAAAGACGGTTCTCTTATTGCAGTTCAGTTAACTGTGGATCTAAAACCCAACATTCCAGGTTGCTTTTTCTTACTCTTTCTTGAAAATAGTTGCTAAGTTGAATAAGCTGAAGGTTTTGCTGCATGTATATTGGACGATAAGAATGTTGAGATAACAAACAAGTGCATTAAGAATTTGATTCTGGAGCACATTGATATAAGCAGATATCAAAGCTGTTGTATCACTCACCTGTCTATTTTATTCCCCTCACAGCGGAAGCAGAGAGGATTCGCCGATGTAGGGGGAGAGTTTTTGCACTTAAAGATGAACCAGAAGTTGCCAGGGTTTGGTTGCCAAACAATAACTCTCCTGGCCTCGCAATGGCTCGGGCTTTTGGAGATTTCTGCCTTAAAAATTTTGGTCTAATCTCTGTGCCTGATTTGTCATGTCTCTGCCTAAGTGAGAAAGATGAATTTATTGTCTTGGCTACCGATGGGGTGGGTGACACATCTTGAATTCATGCCTATCATCTTCTGTCTTCTGTTCCAATTTTCTTTATGTCCTTAGCTTCACCCTTTTGTTGTGTGTTTTTTTATTTTATGCAGATCTGGGATGTGCTGTCTAACAAGGAAGTGGTAGAAATAGTAGCATCGGCCCCTGCACGTTCCTCTGCGTCAAGGGCATTGGTTGAGCGTGCTGTTAGAGCTTGGAGGCACAAGTACCCTACTTCAAAAGTTGATGACTGCGCTGCAGTCTGCCTTTTCCTTGACATGAGCAACTCATCTGCTGCGTCCAGTGCAAAGTCCCACGAGCAGCTCGCTTCTGTGGATGATCGATCTGAGATGATCAGTGAGAAAGATCTGCTGATCTCAAGACCCATCGAAAGTGACTCAGAGATCACGACTGAAGAAAGCAATGAAGATGCGGCAAAGCTGGAAGAAATGCAGTCAGAATCAGAAACGGAGTGGTCTGCCCTAGAAGGAGTGTCTCGTGGGAACACTCTAGTAGATCTTCCCGGGTTTGTGCCAGACAGGGAGGACAAAAGGAAGAATGCTGGAGAGAGGAGCCATATGTAATCAAGCGCTAAGAATGTGTGCTCATGTGCTTTTTGTTACTTCAGTTTCATCTGAATAAACTCTGCAATCTTTTTCTGTACTTTGTAGTCACAGAGATGATTATTGGGGGGTCCATGATAGTTGTTAATTTGTTCCTGGGAGGTGGCCCAGTCTGTATTAGAGTGTCTGGGGGATATTCTCTCTCTGGTGTATACCACATATCAATTTTTGTAAAATCCACCGTGTCAATAGTCATTCTTTGATAATTATGTATTATGATGGTTAATATGAATGTGGTAGTGTTCATCTTATTCACATATTTAGTGGATAGGGGCAGTGTGCACTTGCAAGACTGACTTTTTCCATTAATTTGTTTAATGCGGAGAGAGAGAGAGAGAGAAATTTAGTACATAGGGGCAGTGTGCACTTGTAGGACCGACTTTTTCCATTAATTTGTTTGATGCGGAGAGTGGGAGGGAGAGAGAGAGAGCGAGCGAGCGAGGGAGAGAGAGAGAAGTTGAACTTTGTTCCTCAGTGTCTTTGATGAAAATGTTTTTAATTTTTTGGTTGGACATTGATGAAGTGAAGTTTCCCAATTTCCAGCTTTTTGTACCAGAAGCTATGATATGAGGTATGCTTATGTTGACAATGTCTAGCTTAATGGCAAGTTCTGAATTTGGACTTGGAGGATCTCAGAGGCAGGGCATAGAATTCAGAATTTCCTTTAATTTTCTTTTTCTGCTTGAGCTAAACCTTGCCACGGTTGTTTTTTTTTCCGGGGAAAAATCGAAGTTCTAGTTCTACATCCAGTCATGCTAGTTGTGGGCCCATGTAATCTCCCTCAGAGAAATAAGTGGTCAAACAACTACATGGTTCCCACCTTATCCGGAGGGAGAGGAGAAATATCACAAAAACAATAGGAAGCTCTTAATCCCACCACATTCTTGTACCAATACCAGAATGGGAGGATATGACTGCTTCTGCTCTCGTTACCTCGTCTACCGCCACAGCCAGCGGAGGCCGCCTCCGCCAGAGCTGCTGCCGCGACGCTTGCCTTTTTGTCTTCAAGTCACGGACCTACACCCCTCGTTTCCATCATGATCACCACAAGTTTTTACTCAGAGGTTTGGCTACTTAAATTTCTGCAGCCTCTTCTTTCTGTATGAGACATGCTTTGTGAGTGCTCGTTTCAGCATGATTTCTAGAACGACGTTCAGAATGATGTGATTCCATTTATCATAACAAAGTAACCTGGTTTATGATTTTGACAAAATATGCATGCTCAAATTTTGAAGAAAAGTAGTGTCATTATATTGGATACATGAACTTGCTAATCAACACTTTAGCTCGACCACCGCTACCTCTGCCAGTCGACAGCATAGAACTGGCACCACATGTCCCAGCAATCTTCCAGTCATCCTTGCTAACTTTCTTTCATTTCATTCGTAGCATCTGTAAAAACAGGGTAAAGAAATGTGGTCATCGCTTATTTATAGAGAGATGGATTTTGACGGATATTGGCAGCGGTGCTCCTTTTATATTCACCTGCATAGTTGATGCTTGTTTAGGATATAACTGGAATATTAAAGTGGAGAAGCAAGGCAGCTCCGTGCTGTCTTACAAAAGAAGAGCTGCGTTTTGTTTTAAAGAACAAGAAGCGTTGATGCCTTTTATTTTCTGGCAATATGCATCATGGTCGGTTGTATTGCAGTTACCAATGATTCGTCGAGGGGGACAGAGTTGTCCCAAGATCGCAGTTTGGAAAGATTGGAGGCTGATAAAATCGTCGATGGTCTGGATTTTGGTGAACTGTGCAATGAGTTTGAGTGCGTAAGTAGTCCTTTGGTGGAAGCTACGGCTAGACAACTTGCCCGTGATATCTTTGAACTTCGTGAAGGCAATCGTGCCTTGGGGACATATGCTGTGTCTGTCAAATACAAGGTATCATTTTGTCCTGCCACAACCCTGTAGAGAATCTATAAAGTGTATCGTTGACTCGTCATACTCACCTATGATGATTTAGTATCTGCATATAAACGTTAGAAATGATCATTCATCAAATGGACAGTCGCTTGCTTATTGATATTTTCATCATTTGATGGCTTAATAATCCAGAGCTTCTATCTGGCTTCTGAATTTCTTTTTTCTCCTCAGGAGTTCAAAACTCCTCACCTGGAACCATTCTTTGTTGGCTCTTATCACATGGAACTCTGCTTCTGTTGCAGGATCCAGTTAGAAGTTTCACTGGTCGTGAGAAATATAAGCGACCATTGTGGGTTACTAGAGCATTGGACAATCCCTCTGTGGTAAGTTCATGTTTAAACAAGTGTGCATATGCATCAATCACATTTGTCTATTTAGTTTCTTTTTTTTTGGAGAGTGAGCATAGTAGTGTAGTAAAAGACTTGCCCTTGTAGTGAAAACCAAGATTACATTGCTTCAAAGTTGAAGTCTTGCTCCGACTCCTGACTTGATCTGGATAGACAGCGCAAGTCCTGCTGATTTGTTCTAGAAGGTGCAGTGCCTACTTATGTAATATCTGCTGCGTCATTGTGCTTTTACAGGCTGTCCAAGAAATGGTGATGCTGTCAACGAGTGTCTTAATTATCAAGTGGACAATCAGAGGGAAGCCTAAATCTGCAATTTCAAGTGTGGGAGGGGACTTAATAATCAAAGTCACCTCTAAATTTACCTTGAACCAGATCAGTGGCCAAGTGATCGAGCACGAAGAAATTTGGGATTTGTCAGCATCATCACCTATCGCTCAAGCATTTTTCTGGACTTCACGGCGTCTCTTTGCCACAGTTGAGACTGGAAAAGATTTGACGGAGTATGTCAAGAAGTTCACCAGCCGCTTGTCAACTAGAAAAGAGAACATGGATATTTATCCTGACCCTTCTGGTGATCCAAACAAAGTGAGTCTATCTAGTAAATGCCTGTGAAAATTAGTTGGCAATCAGATGGCTTCACTTCCGGGGTTCAGAATGATTTTAACTCTGATGCATATTGTCATTAGTCATGACTTTTGAGCATGCATCACGCATACATACATCATCATGTAACATGGGACAATGGGTGGGTGTTAACGAAGGAAGGATGAAAAGACTTGTATGAGTTGAAAAGAATGGGAAAGATGCAATCTTTGTAGGGGTGGCAATTTTATTTCACTTCATTGAGTCAGTCAAAGTTCATTCTAGCTGTGAATTGGAACATGAAATTGCATTAAAGACTCCTATTTTGGGAAGACTAGGAAAATCACATATGAATCGAGATGCATAATATTTCACAATAATTTTTACCTCATCATCTATTTTTTTATTATCGTCGTTTCTAACTCCTGTTTATCACCGAGCAAAGCTTCTCACTAATTATGAAAGGTGCTGCTACTGTGACTTAAGTACTGATAAGTGGACTCTTAGGATTCTTGAAGTTGCTTATATCTTTGCCTTGTCATGCAAGTGTCCTCCTTTTCGTCATTTCTAGTTGCAACAGGCATTTGTTTCATTCAACTACGTCCCATTTCTAAGTTTCTGCATTGAAATTTGTTCAAACGCCATTTTTTTCTTTCATTCCCTCCCATTAACACGCGACATAATCTGTTTGACGCAGTTCTTTCAGAGGGATGATGGCTTCCAGCAAGACCTCTACCAAATAGCGCTGTTCCTGGCGGTCCTCTATTTTGTTGTACAGTTCTTGAGGACAACCTTATAGATAAAAGCAATCAGTTACTGTAAGTATTGTATGAGAACTTATGCCTCATGGAAACTGCCAGTCACTGCACTGCCAGTCCCTTTTGTTTTCTAAATGGTATAGTTGTCATCCTGGTGTCCTTTAGTCACATTATGTTTGATCAATAATTGCCGACTAATTAACTCGAATGTATATGTATGACCCCGTAAAACTTTATGCTGTTATTCGTCGCCAAACTTGATGAAAGTTTATATGACGTTGGATATCATCATTGTTGCCCTGGAAAATAATTGTTGAGCTTGTGCAAAGCGAATGTAAGCAACTAGGCGTCTTGTCTTTGTTTTTAAAAAGAGAGAATTTTTGGAAACATGCATAAGACCCTCATCTACAAGAACGACGGTCCACATATTGCAGAACCAGAAAGTCTCTAACCCCTATTTTATACGCGGGACGGTTCTTCGACCTGAAGGATGCTTACTACTGTTCGGCATCGGATAAGTTGGAAACCGAGGCAAACTTCATTACACTTTTTGACCTGCACTTGCTAAAAAGAAAACTATGATTTTTGCATAGGTCCTGGATTTCTGTAACCTGTTGCTGCCAAGACTGCGCCAACATAACTAGAACAATCCGATACTAGGCTACAGCATGACTCGTCTTTCACAGAATAATCCGATCCGTGGTTACAGCACGACTCTTCATCTTTGCATCATTCTTTTTCCAAACACTTGCAAGTCTCCTCCAATGCCCGTATTTGGCACTAGACTGCAATTCTAAGATGAACTAAGACAGGTTGGAAGAAAAACTCTTCGTTGAATATTAGTTTTGCTGTATTGCACAGCAGATGCTAACCCAAAACAACCAAATACGAGCATCCACCAATTCAAGAAGACAAACTACTTCATCTAGAAGGCATCAATCAGAGTCTTTGGGGCAATCATGCTGCAGAATTAGTTGCATGTAAGTAGCAAATTAATTCTTCACTTTCCTAAATAAATCATACCAATCCTGCTAACTTCAATTAAGATATGTGCCCGACAAAACAAAAGGAAAGGAATGAATGCTGCACAAGGTTTCTTGCTTTTTCCTTAATACTCTCGGCCATGCTGAGCAGGTTCAAATCATGCCTACAACATGAAATTATACAGCACAGCCGCTAGCAACAGCAAGACTGCTGATATTCTCGGGCTGACAAGTTCGGAATTAGAACCTATCTTATGAGCACCAACAGTATAAGTTGCTCCAGACTTTTCATCTTCCACCATGATGTGTGAGGAACCTGAAATCAGATATTGGAAATACCAAAAGCATAAGCTGAAATAACAAAAAGGTTCAAATGTCCTGCATACACTACGACCCATGTTTCGTACTTAAAAAGTTCTAAGAGAAACAGAGTTAGTGTCTCTTACGCACTAGAAATACTCTGCAGGGTAAGTATTCCCAACAACAATATCCATACTCGTCAACTAAAAAATACTTAATAAACACCAAGCAGGCAGAAGATAAAATAAAGATATAATCACGCTTACAATTGTAGTCAGCCCAACCAATCGTCTGGTTCTCAAGATCATACAATACCAGCTTATTGGAGAACACCAAATCTGCATGCAAAAAAAGTAGGCGGGGTTGTCAAATTCAACTGGTTACATCATACCAATTAGTTTGCTACATCAAGATGTGTGTATCATCATAACATTCCTCCGTCATTAACAAATTCAACTCCATGAAAAATGAAGCTCATGCATCCACAGGATCATGACCCTTTCCTGCCTCTGATTTCCTATGAACACTGCTGATGGACATTCCACCACATTATTAAGTATTAGCTCCATTCTTGAACTTTCACCTTCTAGGAGGCTTGATTGAGAGATTACTGGCTAAAATGACTTGAATACACACTTTACTTCCAATGTGATTAGACCTGAGGATAGCATGATGCTTAATGATATCAGCACAAAAACTACGTTTACAAGAGGAAGGAATATACCTCCCAGTAAGGTGATATCTTTCCCATCCTTAGATTGCATCTCGGCTCTCATAAAACCAACACACCAGGTATCATCCTGTCAAATGTTCAAGTCATAATTGGTTTATTGGGATAGCAGTATCTGGATTCATGTCCAACAGATAACAAGTGAAATCCCAGTTTGTGTTCTACACTTGAGGCAACTGAAGAAAGAGAATTGGTTTATTAGGATAGCACTATCTGAATGCACATCCAACAGGTAAAAGTGAAATTTCAGTTTGTATTCTACATTTAGTCAACTGAAGAAAGAAAATATGCTTCTCCGTGAGTGAAAACAACAATTATGAAAAGAGGAGGATTGAAGATGATTTTAGACACACTGCACTGACATCAACTGTAGAGCATGTAATGAATATTACACAAACCAAGTCTTTCATAAACAGTAATCCACACCCTGGAAGTCTGCAAAAGTGAGTACAAACAACAATGCCACAAAGGAATAAACCCAGAAGTTACTTTTTAATATGGACAAGAAGAAACTAAATCTATTTAAAAAGAAGTGCGAGTTTAAAAAATTCATCATCACTGTAAATAAAAAATGAGAAGCCAAATTCTCTAGATTAAATCTTCATGAAGGGTTTGAAAACAAGCATGACTGGGAAGGCGGTTATAGGAGAATAATGAGTACATTTTACTTACACGATATTGAAATAAGTAATCGTGAGGATAAACCGCTAGAGCAAGTGAACCGTCGAAGTGAAACTTTACCACCGGAAATCCATTGTCGACACTGAAGAAAACAGGGAAAGGAAAAAGAAAGATGATTTGGCATAAATCCACATGGCTTCAGTGAACTTAGATACTTTTCTTGCTTGAACAACTCAAACCGTCCGGCTCATTGTTTTCAAAATAAATGCATCTAAACACATCAAAACAACATCTCAAACAATACACAAGACAACATCCTATCGATGAGTAATACTAACTTGCTAAGACACCAATAATAATCGGTACACATCAATAGCAATCTGATTTATGGCATTCAGGAGAAATTTTTAAACACATTCATGCTGATAAAGACCTTGTCCTAGCCCTTACCTTCCAACAAACTGGAAACAACTAAATTGTTCCTCAACAGTGTGTAGTTCCAGTCCAGGCTGCTGAGCCATAATCTGATGAAGTTATCACATGGAGTTAAAAAATTCCGAGAAAAAAAGTAAGGGGTAGAAGATATAGGAGAATCAATATATACCTTTTCCAAAACTGGGTTATATATGTCCCCCGGAAGATAGGCCAATGTTGTGCCACTGTCAATTATTGCTTCGTTCTCACCTCCAAAGCCGAATATATCTGTTGGAAGTTCTATAACATCACCACCCACCTCAACAGCCTTCATGACAACATTGTAATGTGCCCTATGGTAGTTGATGGAAATAGAATCACATTTTGTAAGCTGAGATCTAACCTATTTGGCTAATGGATGCCTATAATGGTAGAATCACGCCATTAACAAATGAATATAGGATTGAATATGAATAACTGATCAAACCAAGTACAGAGTATGATGCAGTACGAATGAAGACGAATGGATGCCAAATAGTGAAAGGAAGAACATCACCAGCACATTCTCTCCTCGTTTTCTTTTGTGGAATTTTAAGAAAAAATCGAAGACCTAAATTCAAGGACCAAATGTATTTAATCATAAAAAAGGCTTGCCTTCTATCGTCATTATAGTCAAAGGCATTTAAGCAATATAAATCACTTCAAAGGGAACCCTTTAACATGGCTAGAAATATGCATCAGAATAATGTAGCAGCATACAAATGTGTAAGAAAAAGTCTTCCGCAAAAGAAGAACAAAGAAATTAAATAATCTGAGCTGCTGAGAATCTTTATGAGTATATTACCACCTAATCTCTTTACTTAATTAGCATCTCATACCATTTAAAAACTATATTAGTTTCGATTATAGTAGTTTCAATTACTATAGTTATGTTCTCCTTATGAAACTGCAAGATAATCTTCAGCTACTTATGCAAAACCTGTCTTTTAATTCTTCATCCTCAAATTGCTTGAGCCTTTGAGGACAAGCACAGTAATGAAGGATATGCCAGACAAGGACCCTTCGGCTAATGATAAGAATCGATGACAATTAAAGAGACAAACAAGCCAGAAAAGCGCAATATGAATTAGGACAAAAGTGAGTCGACAGAAAGAGATAGGGAATAAAAATGAGTAAGTACTGTGACATATAAAGTGCCATTAGAGAAGTTTCTAGATTGTATGTCAAAATGTATTAATGTCGCCATGGCAAGAGCTTATTAGGTATATTAAACTGCTAGGTCAAAGATCAATGTAAAGAACAATGATAAAATTGCAGAATAACAAACAATAACGTAACAAGTAAAACGATATGTTTTGTGCAAGGATCATGCCACATACTGATTAGGTACCAATGGAGTAGTCTTGACTTTTGGCTGCACCACTTCCCCGATAGCAAATATTCCACCACCATTTGTATTATCCAAGCAGTGTGCAAAAACCTTTTTCACCTTTCCTGATGAAGCAAGCTGAGAAAGCATGGATGAGTTTGCTTGTCCAAAACCAAGAATCCCATCAAGAGCCTCAGATGATGTGCCCAGCCCTCCAGATTGCTTAGCTGCACACCTGTTCAACAACGTAACATGTTAAAAATTAGAGAACCAGCATGCAACTAAAAGTGAAATCGCATCAGAGTGAAACTTCTCATAACAAAAATGCAATAAAACATTTATATTTGCATTCGACGCTCTCAAGAATGTAAACCAGAAAAAAAGTGTTAAAAAAAAAATCTGAAAATCAAGAGAAGTTAAACTAGTTCAAATCAAACAGCCCATTGAGATCACCAGCATATTAAAACAGATTCAATGTAAAATTAATTCTCTTCTTTTAGGATTTATATCCCCAAGTGCCTGGCAAACACTCAATCTCTTTTTGGAATGAGTTTTCAAGTAGCATTTAACTAGTAAAGATGCTTTCAAGTAAATAAGCAGCTGCTACAAGTGCTAATTGAAGTAAAAACGATTTTAAGCCGAGATTCACCCCTTTCTAATCAATGCTGAGCAAAAACTGGCCGTGACAGAACATGTCGAGACATGATTCTCTACACTTACCTAGCGTAATATGTGAAATCCTACTACTCTCAGAGAACCATTATATTGTTGGTTGAGCAACCTACCCAAATATCACACTCGAATTCATGGACGATGCTTGAAGATTCCCAGTTACTTGATCTAATAGTACATTATCCTCAACAAAGTATCCTGCAGTTGAGCTTCCATCTCCATAAGTAAGATTATATGGGCAAGGTACGTCGGGCTTGCAACCAGGAAAAGGATCATTGTATGTGGAAATGCAAAATTCTTGATCACAAGTGATCCGGTCTGCTGTACTCGAGCCATTTGGGTCATAAAGAGTCAATCCCACCTGTTGTAGGATAAGAATAATAAATGAATTCTCATAGAAGATCAATGTGATTCCGAGATCCCAGTTGCAAAGTTGAACGGTCATTTCAATCTGTCATAGGTGCAGTTTAAAGATGTAAGGAGTACAAAAACATACACCGAGATTGCTCTTCTTGGGACACTGGTCGCAGCCAATGCAGTTAACCCAGAGAATGTCACTTCCCGTATCAACTTGCACATAATAATCCTTGGAGGGAGTCCCAATTCCAATTTTCGCAAAGTAGAGGCTACATAAACATAACCCAACAATGGCTACATAAGGAACTGGACGGTCATGATATCCAAGTCAATTTGGCTCGACTCATAACAAATTAAAAAGAACCCAACAAAAAAGTTGCAGACTTCGATATAATACGGATCATCCCAACGGAACTTCAGAACGGACTTTTACAAACATTAACCATATACCATCGACGCCTCTCTTGTCATCGGCCTGTGCTGCCAAAGTCAACATATAGTTTAACAGGGATATAAAGACCAGGAAGTCAACGTGAAACAGGCCTCGGCACTTACAAAATGCGGGAAGGCAACGAGAATATGTTACATCAAAGGTGTTGGAAAAAAAAAAAAAAAAAAACATCATACGAACATTTCGAAACCGCCTCAAGAAGGAAGCACGACAGAGGAGACAGATTGCGGAGCTCAAATTATAACACAGGAGACACCACCACGAGAACCGATCACGAGAGGGCTGTAAACCCGCGAGGAGGCGAAACGAAAGAGAAACGGGAATCACCCGGTATCGGAGGGATTGCCGTTGCCGCCGAGGGGGAGATCGACGGCGGCGAGGAGCCGGCCGTGGCGGAGGGCGTCGTGCGATCTCATCGCCCCCAGCATCTGCCGGCGGCCCCTGAACCTGTGTTGCACATGCAGCACCATGTTCCCCTCCGCGGCCGCCACCGACGCCGCCAGGCCGAGCACCACGACCGCCACCGCCACCGCCGCCACCGCCGACGCCGGCGCCGACGCGAGCGATCTCGCCGGACCCATGTCGCTCCCGCGCCCGGAGACTCAGCCGGGTTCTCTCTCTCTCTCTCTCTCTCTTTCTCTGCGGAACGAGTTGGCGAGAAGGCGAGGTTTCGGACACGAGAAAAAGGCAGCCTACGCAACTGGGCATCGCCGCATTTATAGGGGGGAGGAGAGCAAGGAACGACGACAGCTTCCGTCTCGTTCTCTTCTCCCTTCGTGCTCATCGTCCGTTGTCTTCTCTCTCCCGTGGCGTTGGCTTTTTCGGGTCGCTTTCACGTTTCTATTCTCGCTTTTGTTCCAGCTCCTCCTTCCTTCCTTCCTTACTTCCTTCCCTCCAAATAATATAAAAATACTTTCCCTTCCTGCCTGCCTTCCTTCCTTAATTTTCGTAGGCAAAATCGATTTTTTAGGAGGAAAATACCAAAGAGAAAACATTGGATTACCGAAATTCCAAACTTATATCAGTGCGATAAAAATACCCTTTTATCTACCACAAGTTTGCACGTTATGACATTACTATCCAAAATTCTCTTTTCGCGTCATCGATGCGTCATGGTTGTACTAATTTGTCATCCTGGTGAGATCCAAAAAAAAAAAAAATTGATTTAAGGTGTCGATGTCATAGCTAGTTCAAATTTTTGGCGATACAATAAAAAGGTTTAGGATATTGATGTTACGCTAGGCATAGTTTAAGATTTTTCCATATATTTCTAGGTGTGATACAAAAAAAGTTAATTCTACAATTAAATTATTGCACTTTGATCAATTTTCATTTCTTGAGGCCTAACGCGGAATTCAGTAAATTTCCAACGACATGCTAATGTAAAGGACAAGTGGGCTCTTCTAATGCCACGGCCACGTCACTCAATCTGATCATTCAACTTCCAGTTGAAGTGAGTTAGATGCAATGTAAATCAAAATTTATTGTGTTCAGGGATTAAAATCAAAACTCAACATCAAACCCAATAGAGTAGGGTGATTATTGACGGAATTTACTCCCCCGTTGATTTTTTATAGCAAACCCTATCACCTTAAAAAAGTGCATATGTTCTTTAAGAGATGTCAATGGTTCGATTTAGGTTTTCATGATACTTGAATCGAACAAAACCATTTCGAATCCCGCTTGTTTTGACCCAAACTATAGACCGACCAAACCGAAAAATGTGATAAGGGCTCCCTTCTCTTCTCTCTCCCATTCTAAGTATATGCATTGATTGAGCATCAAGTTATTCCAAACCTAACCTACCACATTTAGGGTGTGTTTGGTTGGATTAAGCCATTGAGAAAATGTAAATGACTTTAAGTTGAAGAAGCTTTTCAGAATAGAAATTGTGTTTGTTAAATTATAATTTGAAAGTCAATTGTAAAGTATTTTTGAGCAAAATAGTGTTTGGAAAGATTATATTTACAAATTACTTTTGTGATAAAAAAAATTATCAAAAGAAAAATAAATAAAAAATTGGTCGGCAAGGCGTGCGCCGCCAAAGAATCGAAATTTGTTGCCGGCGGCCAACATCTGACTTAGGCAGCCCTAGAGACGATTGGGGAGGGCTACCCAGGGTCGATCGACTCGAAGGCTACCTAGGGTTGAGCGACCTCCAGCAACCTTGCCGCCCTTGGATCTGGGGTGGCGAGGTCACAGGAGGTTGCGCGACCCCGCCACGACCCAGATCCGAGGGCAGCGAGGTTGCGTGAGATCGGGGGCGGCGAGGTCCTCCCACAACCCTGCCACCCCAAATCTGGGTCGCGGCGAGGTTGGCGACCCAAACCTCGTCGCAACCTAGATGGCGTGGCAACCACATCAGGTCGCGACCTGATCTGCGACCAGATGGGTCGAGCGGCCCCGGCGACCTTTGCGCGGAGGTTGCGGTGTGGCGAGCGCGATAGTCGCTGGCAACTACCTACCCTTTGCCAGTGACCGCTCACAGAGAAGAAGAAGAAGATGAATAGTGAGGGCAAAATCGAAAAAACGAACGAGAATAATTTGGGAAGAAATTTTTTTTTATTTATCCCCTCATATTAGCATGCCGAGAAGGCTAAAAGCCCAAGGCAGCCCCCAACCTGCCTTTGGCTTTTAGCCTTATGAAAGCTGGCATTTTTCAAATGAGATTTGAAAATTTTTTACCAACCATCCCTAAAATTGGCCCAAGGATCTTTCGGGGTTCAAAGTAGTTTCTCAAAACCACTCCCAAATGCACCCTTAAATATCTCCCATTCTCTCACTATATATGTTCATTTTGAGCTGAATTCAAATCTATTGGACAAAGAAATTTAGGAACAAGCTAAATTAGCAGAACCGCATAGGAAGTTAGTTTCTTGAAACGCCTAAACACATTTAGTCAGGTTAAATCTTATACAATAGCTTAGCTTTGCAATGCAAGTGTTTGCAAAGATATACGAACATAGTCACGAGTATGATAACATATCAAAATTATGAATGAGCAAGAGCTTTCATCTTTTCATCTCGCAAAACCAATATTTTTCAACAAATTCAATAATATTCAAGCAATTTCCATTATGGCCAAAAGACCATGTTAGCTTAATCTCTTGAGGAGAATCTTTCAAAAGACCCAATTAATTATTGATATTGTGAATTTTCCAATCATGAAGAAAACATCAACATATGCTTTTTTTTAATGATGCTCTAGTTTGCAAGGTACTCTATTTATGTTATGAACAGTAATTGTACAAATCTAATTACAACTTTTGTACTCAACTCCAAGAATGAAAGTATCTAATGGTGCAATAATGAAGCTATAGGGAGAATGATAAAATTTGTCTGCCGATCTCTTACAACAGCAACACCTTGCTTTGATGAGACCTCATTTTTGTCAATTTTTGGATTGAATCTTCAGATATTATCTATTTATGAATTATAGGTTTTTTTTTTTTTTTTTTTTTTTTTTTTTTTTTTTTTTAATTCTTAGGATTGCAAGTGAGAAGGGAAGAAGAAGAAAAATGAATCATCAAACTCCTCGAATGAATGAGAAAAGAAATTTCTTGATTAGGTTAGTTCGGTTTAGGTTTTTTTGACATCTAGATGTTCTTGTCGAATCGTTTTTATTTGATTCTTTTAACAAGTGTTCAATCGTCAAAAGAATTTTGTTTGAAAAATTTATGAATTTATGGTGGACCTAAGTGCCGGATTACGTTGTACACGGGGGCCAATGCAGCTTTAGATGGGTGGGGAGGATCAGTTGGAATTGTCAATAGCTCAACTCACGATTTCAATCGCTCAGACATTCTGCATGTGTATAAACATGGGCAGAGTGAATGGACACATCATCGGTTTATAGATTAATTATTTTTAGGAATATATTTTAAACAGAGCTCAAATGTAAGCTAAATATTCCCGACATTTTACACTATATCAATTATATAACATATGTAATGGTAAATTAAATTATTTAATAGAATATATATAATTTGGTTAATTTTTTCCATTTTCTGAGCGTGATGAGTTGACTCTTGGGAAAAGAAAAGGAGGCAAAAAAGAAAAGAAAAAAGAGAGAGAAGTAGTGAAAGGCCACGAACTTGGCAATGGATCGCGTTGCCCAACCTTTACTCTTCTTTGGGATAACACGGCTCTTCAATTTATTGACATCCCAATTTAATTTTGTATTTTTTTTATAAAAAGAAATGAATTTTGGAGTGTATTATTATTTCAATCGTTTACTCTTCGTTGCTATAATAACATAGTAAGAGTTACTTTCTATATATTTCCATTCAATGGCATTCAAGTATGCTGTTTCCAGAAACATCTCTCCCATTTTCTTTACGCTTCGTATTCTCTCTTTATCCTATAAATTTCCCTCATTTGCCGTGCTACCTTAAGTACCAGAGGGCCAATCGAGACACAACACCTTTACCCATTTGTTGTAGTGCAGATTGATTGCCCGGTAAGGCTTCAAACCGAGTTCGTGATTCCCATTTTCAAACCGATTTTAGGAACGGGGAAATAGCTTTGTTCTTCTCCCTACGAAATGTCTGGAAATGGTGATTCTCATTTTCAAGCTTCTGCCAAGCCAGCTCGCCGATTGATGAATATGACCATTTCAAGTGGACTACCTCTGGCTCTCGTTCAACTTCAACTTCTGCCAACCTTAAGCAGCTTGGAGGTCCAACGCCATGCCCGCATGTTAGCACAAGCTCATGTGGAAGGTGAGCTTCAATCTTGTCAAGTCCACTGGAGAATATTGATGAACTTTTTTGAGGTGATTTTATAAATTTCTATTGAGTCATTTTGCATAACTTTTCGAGAGGAATCTTATCGTGCATAAAAAATTACTTGAGAATCAAGTTATTATAATACATCCCCCACAATTCTTCCCTCCTGAAGGAGCTTTAGAGGGCAAAACTTGGAAAGAGAACATTTTATCGTAAAGGGAATCTGTTTTGAGCTTTTTTTTTTTTTTTTTTTTGGGTGACTTATTGGTAGATTCCAGTCAAGTGCCATGTTTTCAGGAGCTATGCTTCGCAACTTGACCAAAGCCACCAGGGGAGGCCCAAGTACCTAAATGCTAATGGGCTCACTGATAAATTGCCGAAGGCCCAGCTTATTGAATACCATTTTGGAAGCCCAGTCCAAGTGGCTGGTATAAACACCATATAAGGAAAGAAAATTGAAATATATAGTATTTAAAGTATGACCTAATGTGCAATATGGTTTATGAATTTTTAATTTATATGATATGATTCTTGAATTTTTGCCCAATGTGCGATGTCGTTAATTTGTCTAGTATAATCCTTAAAATTTTTGCATATGTTGAAACTAATCCCCGAACTATATATAAATTGTTTGATGGAAGGATTTCATTGGTTTCGACCAAAAAAAAAAAAACCAAAAAAAAAAAAAAGAGGATAACATTGGTTATTTTCATATAGTTTGGGGACTTGTTCGAACATTTACCAAAATTTTAGAAACTATATTGAACAATTGAGTTAAATCGTAAAAATCACATTGGAAAAATTGAATCTTCAGATACTACATTGCATATTAAATCAACCGACCAAATGGGTTATAAAAAAAATTGTCTTTCCTTTTTTATTTTTTAGTTTTACAATTAAGGGATTCAACCGACCCCGTGAGATCTAGGATGGCCTGTAGAAATCCTCTGTTTTGCCCCCAACCAATTTCGATTATAAGTAAATTTACATCTCAGCATTTATATATATTAGACACTTATATATTATATAAGTTTCAAATGCTTACAATTGAAAATGGAGTAAAGTACATTTCAGTCCTTCATCTTCGTGAAACTAATCGTTTATTTAATCATGTCCTCTAACTTTCTAGAATCATGCGGTTTGTACTTCTCGATTTTATTTTGAGCTATTGATCAACTGCCGGCATTACTCATGTGACAAAAAAATGAGGCGTGATGTAGGCGTGATGTTAATTTGGCGCCAAATGAGCAAATAGACAGACAAAGCACTTGATTGCAGAAAACAAAACTTAAAAGGATCAAATTGCAAAAATCCGAGAAATTAGTGGACTTGATCACGCTAACTAAAAGTTAGACAACCAACTTGCAAAAGCGCTAAAACTACGAGAATTAGATCCGTACTTGACACCCAACTCAAAGAGCAATCAAAATCAAAGTCACTCTAAACAAAACTTAACATTTTAAGAGGAAAATATGCAAGCCAGTGAAAGATTAAATGGTACGGTAGATTTAGGTGCATCTTTTGGGTAATCACACGGTTAGCCAGTCGGCTCATGGCTAACTGGAGAAGAAATATATGTATAGATGGCAGGCCAACAATGGTGAGTCAAGGGCACAAGGCCGGGTCGAGCCGACCGTACCCCCACCTAGAGCCATTCCCGTTGTCAATTACCTTCCGGTCTGAAACCAAGGCGCAGGACCAACCTCACCCTCGTATCACTGGATTGGCACACGTCGCTTCTTTAGCGACACCAGCAGCGAAGCCAAACACAGGCAGTCTTGCCAGCCCTAAACAACGCCTGATAACATCTGGCTATCCATAACATATACCCAGTTATAGCTCAACTCGTGATGTCAATTACCTTCCGTTGTCAATTACCTTCCGGTGTGAAACCAAGGCGCAGGACCAACCTCGCTGTTGTACATTCTCCACCGTGGAGGATATTTGTGTCAACAGATTCTTAAATGCAGATACAGGCTAATTAATGCACAACAGCTGGGTTTCGGTTTAGGTTTGCAATGTCTCGGCTTGCCAAGGGTAAACGAGTTTGCAACGAGGAGGCTTCTGGTACCCATTCCCATGGAGTTCAAGGATATGGCGGAAACTCAGGTGACTTAGACCATGAGATTTAGACCATGAGATCGCTCAGTTGACGAAGCTCAGATCCGAGCCCAATGAACATTTGAGAAGGGCTACAGTGGGCGGATTGAAAATGCCTGTCTCTACCCTGAGAATGTTGGCTGCTCGAGAGAGCAATTATAGGAATGGGGAAATAGCTTTGCTCTTCTCCCTACGAAATGCCTGGAAATTGAAAACATCCCCAACCAACCTACCTCATCTCGACATGCCCGCAACGATTCCTGTGCTCCTAGTCCGCTTTCCCAATAGTGCATGCACCACCTCCTTATATAGCCAAGGCCCCGATAACTACACCCGGCGGGACTGAGACTAGAGGAGGGGCAATCGATGAAGGTGATTTTAACTAACCAATTCACTCCTGACACGTGTCATATTAATATTGATGGATACTAATGGTTCTTACCAATGACCTTGACAATCCCACACAATAATGACATTTTACAGCCTGACAGTCTGATCTTGACAAGATACCACTTAAATATCATTTCATTGGAGCATATGACATGATATTACTATCTAAAATGTTGAACATTCATTGACTCCAACACTAATGGATACTAATGGTACTTACCGGCGATCTAAACAATTCCTCAGGACAATAACATATTCTAGCCCGACAATCCAATCTTGGAAAGAATGTTTAATGCGCACCGACCCTAAAAAATGTATGAACGCATTTGCCGCACCCTTCCACCACTTGTTATTACAAGATCACCACCTATCCAATATAAGCCGACTATCCACCACCAACAACATATAAATAGTAATCCGAGCACTTGGCATGCTCTTTCCAACTCTCTCTCTAAGAAAACAATTCCCCCTCTATCTCTAAGTTCCGCATCATCTTCTTTTCCTATAAGTTCCTCTCGTTTCACAAGCATTGAAGGGCTAATTTGAGCTCAATACCTAGACCGCCCCAATCCCTTTGCCGTGGTGCGGATTTGAATTTTCTAGTAAAGCCTCAGATCGAGATCGTGATTCCCATTTTCAAGCTTCTGCCAGGCCACTTCGCCAATTGATGAATATGACCATTTCAAGTGGAGTAACTCTGGCTGTCGTTCACCTTTAGCATTTGCCAACCTCAAGCAGCTTGGAGGTCGAACGCCATGCCCGCATGTTAGCACAAGCTCATGTGGAAGGCAAGCTTCAATCTTGTCAAGTCCGTTGGAGAATATCGAGGAACTTTTTTGGGATGATTTTATAAATTTCTATTGAGCCATCTCGCGTAACTTTTCGAGAGGAATCTTATCGTGCATATAGAATTACTTGAGAATCAAGTTATTAGGACACATCCCCTGCAATTCTTCCCGTCTGAAGGAGCTTTAGAGGGCAAAACTTCGAAAGAGAACGTTTTATCGTAAAGGGAATCTTTTTCGAGCCTTTTTTTTTTCGGGTGACTTATTGGTAGATTCCAGTCAAGTGCCATATTCTCAGGAGTTATGCTTCGCAACATGACCAGAGTCACCCGGGGAGGCCCAAGTACCTAAATGATAATGGGCTCATTGATAAATTGTTGAAGGCCCAGCTTGTTGAATACCATTTTGGAAGCCCAGTCCAAGTGGCTGGTATAAACACCATATGAGGAAGGAAAATTGAAATATATGATCTTTAAAGTATGACCTAATGTGCAATATGGTTTATGAATTTTTAATTTATTTGATATGATCCTTGAATTTTAGCCCGATGTGCGATATCGTTAATTTGTCTGGTATAATCCTTAAAATTTCTGTACATGTTGAAACTAATCCCTTAACTATATATAAATTGTTTGATGGAAGGATCTCATTGGTTTTGACAAAAAAGAGAGAGAGAGGATAACATTGGTTATTTTCATATAATTTAGGGACTTGTTCGAACATTTACCAAAAGTTTAAAAACCATATCGAACAATTGAGTTAAATCGTAGAAATCACATTGGACAAATTGAATCTTGCATATTGCATCGAAATTTAGGAATTATTTATGTCATTATTCCTATGAGAAAAGCTCTTGTGACTGAGCGGCTATTTCCCGTTGATTGACTTGAGCATTAATGGATCTCAAAGAGCAACTTCGGGCACTCTTATTTGTAGTACATAATTTTGCTTCCAGAAGATGTGATATTTAATTTTGCGAAATTTTAATGTATGTATCCTGGAATTTTCTTGCTTTTAAAGTATTTGGATCATTTCCTCTCGATTGTCCACAAAGATCTCTATCGGGTTTTCTTAATGATTAGAGCGGTTCATTGATGAGACTGAGTCTTGATCATGCTAAGGAGGATTTTGTTCTTTAACTCTATGCTTCCTACTTAAATCCACTTGAGCAAGAGTTAATCATTCACCTAGCAACCCAAGGCTGATTCCTTGGGTGATAAGCATCTGCCTTTTGCATTTCGTGTTATTTTTTTCAAGACCTTTGTTAGTATAACAATTTTTTAACTACTGTGAAAGTAATAGTATGTCGTGAATGACAAACTTTCGAAAGAATTGATCCCATAGCAATTGCTAATAATTTGTTAAAAATAAGTTGTTATTTTCAATAACAAATTAAGAACGGTCATATAAACATTTCTTTTTTCTCAATCCATCACCTCTTCTTTACACCTGGCTTATAAAATTGACAATTCCAAATATACTCCTCTTGTTCACACAACGATGGAGATCCGAATATGTACATAACCGATGAGAGCAAGGGAGGCTAGGGGAAAGGGATATCCCCTTGGATCGTGCAAGCCGATGCCCATGCCGACCATGAGATCAAAATGAGCGTCATTCGTTGGTCATTGATGTGAATCCAGCTTGTGGGGTCAGAGGATGCCTCCTTGCTCGATCTGCATGATCAACTCATTGTATCATTCTTAGGGGCACGACAAAAGATCGATTATGTACATGACCGATGAGAGCGAGGGAGGCTAGGGGGAAGGGATGTCCCCTTGGATCTTGCAAACTGATGCCAATGCCGACCACGAGATCACAATGAGCACCATTCGTTGGTGATCGGAGTGAATCCAACTTGTGGGGTCAAAGGATGCATCCTTACTTGATTTGTATGATCAACTCATTGTATCATTCTTAGGGGTACGACAAAAGATCGATTTGGTCCGGTTCGTGTCATTTCCGGGAATGGTCCCTGCCATGAGCTCCGATTTTTCCATGAGCTCTCTCAACGCCCGTTGTCCTCCTCCCACGCAATCCGATATCCCCAAAACACCCCCGCCGTTGTCGCTCCATATCCACAAGACGAAGGGTGTTTCCGTCATTCCAATGTTTTTAAAAACGACAAAGGCCCTTGTCGTATTTATAATCGCCCGCGCCTCTTCGAACTCTCCACCCCCGAAGGCTCCGTTTCATTCCTTCTCTCTCTTCGCCGTCGCCGTCGCCGTCGCCGTCGCCGTCGCCGTCGCCGTCGTCTTCTTGCTCTGCTCTCTCTCCGATCAGCTCCGATGGCTCTGCAACTTTCTCTCTCTAACCCGCCCTCGCTCCGTTCCAGCAGCGCTGGCAGCTCCGCGCTCTCGATCGCCTCCTCCTCGTCTTCCTCCTCCGTATTTTCGCCGCCGTCGAAGCCTTTGAAGAGCGTGAGCATCGCCGGTCGGGCTCCGAGGAGCGGAGGAGCCAGCGGCGCGGTGAGGTGTAGCGTGGAGACGGCGATCGCGGAGGTCGGGCAGGTGACGGAGGTCAACAAGGACAGCTTCTGGCCCATCGTTAGGTCCGCCGGCGACAAGACCGTCGTCCTAGATATGTACACCCAGTGGTAACGTTTCCTTCCCCCTCTCTCTCTCTCTCTCTCTCTCTCTCTCTCTCTCTCTCTCTCTCTCGCTCGCTCGCGTAGTTCATCTTCTTTGCGAGTTGGATTATGCTTTTCTCGATATCGATTTCCCGTACTGTTTATGTGAATTGTGATCCGTGGCCGAGATTCAGAGAAGCCGCGGGAAGCGGCGAAATCGAAGATGATTACTGGGGAAACGCAGGACGTCCTGCTTACTTGGCACTTGTCGGGTAACCTGTCGAATGTATGATGAATTCATTAGAATGTTTACTAGCTAGAGTGTAGCATCTCCAGTTTCAGGAAACTCGCTCGATTCTAAATTCGGATAGAATTATTGAACAGAAGTAAGTAACTTTATGGAAAAGTATAGACCGGGGAATAGTTGCAGGGCTCTGCTCAAAATCACGTCTTGCTTCTCATCTCGCCCTTGCTGCCGCTTTACAGAACCGTACGCGCGAGGCTCTTGCCCTGTGATGTTCCTCGGTACCATGTTCTGTCCACATCCTAAAAGGGGTTACGCGATGATATATCGGGTGTGGAAGTAGGCCAACATTTCGATTGGCAAATTTGCCCGTTTAGGATCTGTGCTTCTTGGCACTGCTGCTATTCGCCCGAACAGCAGTAGATTCTGCACCCTCGCTCCGAAGCTTTTGGCTTAGGGCCGATGGCCTCGGCATGTAATATCCCCTGCGGGAAGTTCCTGCAATCTTTCTGCTTGATTCACATCGTTATCACACGGAAATTTTCGGGGTGGCTGAGTTTTCCTGGATATGCTGCATTTTAGGCATTGCCTCAATTAACAAATTGGGGAGATCTGGTTTTCTTTTGATTATCCAAAGTGTGAAGATCTCTGTGTTCATTGAGCTTTCTTACATTTGGTGGCAGGTGTGGACCTTGCAAGGTGATGGCTCCAAAGTTTCAAGAACTATCTGAAAAGTACTCTGATGTTATCTTTCTAAAGCTGGACTGTAACAAAGACAACAAGGTAACGAACCACTTTCACTCGTGCGATGGTTTTGCGTGGTCCGTTTGAATTCCTCCCTTACCCACCCTCCATGATCTTTCAAAACGTTGTCCGGCAGCCTCTGGCGAAGGAGCTCGGCCTAAAAGTGGTTCCCACTTTCAAGATCCTCAAGGACAACAAGGTCGTGAAGGAAGTCACCGGGGCTAAATTCGACGATTTAGTCTTAGCGATTGACACCATCAGATCGAGCTGAATTGCGCTCCACCAGAAGAGAGATTCTCGTATACCACGACCGACTTCGCGGCGCATAATCATTGTACTTATATGTCTCTATCTGTATCCATCACTTGACCTTTCGAGCTGAAGCTGAAATGAAGCGGAGTGACTTTACACACGCCTTTGAGCACTGAAGTCGCTGGACTACCTATCTTTTGACTGCGAGGTAACGCACGACGTCGGTGTTTACCTGATGTATGTATGCAAAGCTCAGACAGCTGCTAGAAATTCAAGAACCTTACAGAACTTAGTTGCCAATGAAGTCTTCTTTGACACAAACTAGCATGCATGTCTTCTTTCACTAGTCAAGAGGGCCACTAATCACTATGTCTACATTTGGTAGTTGGATAATGATAAAATTTATTTTATCCTACGTTTAGTGTCTGCTTAAGATAGGATAAAATCGAATATAAACGGGATATAGACCAATAAAATTATCCCATGGGGTAGGATAAAGTAGTTAGGATTTTTAAAATCCATAATAAATAACTCGAATGATAATCTTCTTAAATTAAGAAAATTAAAATTATATTTTAATATAAATAATTTTTGAATTCTAACATAAGAAATTCCAAATAACAAAAAATAACAAGTTAATTATTTTAATTTAATCTTATTTTCATTTATATGTTCAAATTTAGTTATATTTTATAATATACATTCAAATATATAAATATGAATATGTATTTATATTTATTACATATTATAGGAGTTTTAGTATTTTATATATATATATATATATATATATATATATATATATATATATATTAGTATAGTTTATTTTTTAATAAATTTTTATTAGAGAATGATGGAGGGGGAAGAAAGAAATAAAAAAAGAAAATAATTTAAAAAGAGAGGAAAATAAAATAAAAATAAAAATAAAGTATGCAAGAACATCTTGAGAGATTTTACCATCTTCATTTGTAAAATTTTTGGTTCATTTGTATTAATATGTCATTCATATCAAACAATATATATGATATGCTATGAATCAAATAGTGGATAAAATATAGTAAAATTCATGGATTTCATATTCTATCCTAATCGGTTATTTTGATTAGAAATCCGGACGATCAAACACAGTCTGTGGTTCTTGGTCAATTAAAAATGAAATATGATTTTGACCAAAAAAGGAAAAGGAGAGACGGCGTTAATATAGTCCTCAAACTTTAGTTCAATGTACATTATCATTATTAGACTTTTAATTTGTTCATTATGATTCTTAAACTATTTATAAATGTTCAATCTAGTCCTTGAATTTTTAATTTGTTCATTCATCTCCTCAACTTTCCTTAACAAAGTGATGTTAGTTTTAGTACAATTCATAAGTTTTCACAATCACAATATTGTCTTGATAATGAAAAATCTCTTTATTTCAAACCATTTTCTAAAACAATAAAAAAATGCTATCATTTTACGACTTTTTTTCTTTTATTAATCTTTACAAATATTACAATAGTTACATTTAGGTGAATATTTAGTACTAGTAAATGTATAACCTCATTTATAGAGTCCAGGGTGCAACATTTGAAAAACTTATGACTCATTTGCAACAAAAAGGAAAAATCACCCGATTACATTCCATATAAAAAAATTTGGAATGCCCAGCATAATCTTTCTCTTCTTTGTTGTTGTTGTTTTTTTTTTTTTTTTTTTTTTTTTTATATATAAAATATTCAATGTGAAATTTGTAATATTGAGCTCTCTTTGATGTTATTTGGTCTTTTTTAGCATTAAAAGTTTAGGAATATTTACCACCCGCTTCGGTGGCTCCGTTGGTAGTTCTTCCCCATCGTGGGGGGACCCGCTGACCCCTTGCTCAAGGGAGAGGGTTCGAATCATCGCGGAATCGCCTGCGTCTTACCCGATGGCTGGGGTGGTGGGTCCTCCAGTTCGCCCCTAGGGTTTACTCCAGCCGTCCGCGGTGTACGGGGTTTCCTTGGGTCATAAAAAAAAAAAGTTTAGGAATATTTAGCAAGAATTTGTCTCGACGATGAAATACTTTCACCAAAAGTCTTTTTTTTTAAAATTAAAATGAGACAAGTTCAACGGAATTCAATATCATAGATCACCAGAACACAAGAAAAACAATAAAGATACTTCAACAAATTTCAATCATCATAATAGTACATAACTCTTTGTTTGAATTTAATCAATGACGAAGATTTGAGAGCTACGTTGGAGCGGATTTAGGAGATCTAAGATACGTTGGGTATCGGTTCACTTGGGCTTCATCTTTTGGCGCCAATTGCAAACTGAGGAAGATTGACAAAGTTCTGGTTAATTCAAAATGGAGCTAGCAATTCTCCTTTTCATAAGCTTCTTTCCTTGCCCCAGGCATATCCGATCATACTCCGATGGTGGTCAGAGTTTTGGCCCCTTCTCCCCAGAGGAAACCCTTTAAGCTCTTCAACTTCTGGATGAAACACCTTACCTTTAGTGCAACTATTGCTCAGGTGTGGGAGAACCCGGGGGAGGGAGTTCCCATGTATAAGCTAGTTTGCAAACTAAAGACCCTCAAAGGCCACCTTAAGCAGTTCAATAGGGATTCATTTTCTAATATCTCGGCTAGAACAGCTGAGGCTAGGTGTGCTCTACGGGCCACCCAAGACGCTCCTTAGCAAGACTCTTATAGCATTGTTCTCGCGAAGATGGAGAGAAACCAGCTACGGGCATTCTCGGAGCTACGGACTCAAGAGGAGTCCTTTTATAGGCAGAAATCCAGGATTAGATGGATTAAAGAAGGGGACAGGAACACCAAATTCTTCTATCACTCGGTCAACAAAAGGCACTTGAGGAATATGATTCTGTCTGTCCTAGATGCTGCTGGAAATCTAATCTCGGAGCCATGCTTGGTGCGGTAGACTTTTATTAACCATTTCTAGGACCTCTTGGCGCCGCGGGAGTTGCCAAGGCTGCCTGATGTGCAGGAGATCCAGGTGGTAGTCCAGCGGACTCTTAATGATGAACAAGTAAGATCTTTGTCTTGCCCTGTTTCTGACTTAGAAATTTGGGATACCGTCTTCTCTTTTACCCCGCGGGAAGGCTCCCGAGCCGGGTGGTTTCAATGTTGAATTCTTCAAACTTAATTGGGATACGGTAGGATCGTCGGTGCTGGTAGCGGTCAAAGACTTCTTTATCTCAGGGAGGCTCTTACGCGAGATAAACAACACCATTCTAGTCTTGGTTCTTAAAGTACCCAATGCTTCTTCGGTTTCTGACTATAGGCCTATAGCTTGCTGTAATACAATCTATAAATGCATTACTAAGCTCTTGGCTAACCGGGTGGCGGCTATTCTTCATGATATAGTTAGTCCTTCCCAAAATGCTTTCATCAAGGGCCGACGGATTAGAGACAACATTCTCCTTGCCCAGGAGTTATTCAGTGGATTCCACCATGATTCTTTCTCGCCTAAGTGTGTAGTTAAAGTAGATTTCCAAAAAAGTTACGATACCGTTGATTGGGATATTTTGGAGCTTACTCTCTATGCCTTTGGGTTCCCCGATCACTTGATCAAGCTTATCATGATATGTGTTCGAACTCCTAGATTCTCCATCTCTTTAAACAGGGAGCTACACGGCTTCTTCACAAGCGGAAGAGGACTTTGTCAATGGGATCCTTTATAGCCTTACTTATTTACCTTGGTTATGGAAATCTTCTTAGGGATCCTGCTCCTTCGATCCAGATAGCCGGGGTTCAAATTCTTCTGAAGGTGTAAGGTAACGAGGTAATCTCACTTATTCTTTGCAGATGATGTATTCCTTTTCTGTGAAGCAAACATGGATTCGGTTTCCCTCCTCAAGGAAGGCCTTGAAACCTTTTCCGCTTGGAGTGGGCTAGAGCCTAATAGGAGCAAAAGTGAGGTATACCTTGTTGGAGGGACACTAGAGGTGAGCAGCGGTCTAGGGTCGACCCTGGACCAGCCCAACCCTGCCGGTCCTGGTCCGGTTCCCAAGGGGACTGGGTCGGTCCTTGGTCCTGAAATTCCAGGACCAACACTGTGCGGGTTGGTCCTCGGTCCTAAGAGTTTTGGGTCGGTCCAACCCTGGACCAACCCCGTATATTATATTATATTATATTATATTATATATATTATTTATAATTCTTTTATATATTCAAACCTAAGTAAAATGTCTGTTATATTATATTATATTGAGATGTTCTATCAATAGCACTAATAGTAATTTCAATTTAAAACTTTTGTTGAGTATTAATTTTGTGTCGTTTGTTTTGTTTTTAGGTGTTTAGAAGTTCAAGTGAATTAACAAGATGTGAAGTTATATATTCATGGTTTATATTAAGTATTTTGAACTTTTTATGGTTTAATTGTATTTTACTAATGAATTTCAACTGCATTTTGCTTTTCAATTTGTGTCAAATGGTAGAAGTTTTTGAAGAGTAGAGTAGTATCTTTGCGCAGTTGTTACGATGATTTGCTAGTCAAGTGGTGTGAAGCTCATTTTTTGGTTGAGTGGACTCTACATAATCAAATACGGGAAAACGCTTTTGCATATGGTGTTATGAATATTAAAGATAGATGATTACAAGAATTTTCCATCTTGTCCCATATCTCGATGAGTGGTTAGCAGGTACGAAATTTCTATTATTGTGCCATCTTAAATTTGCTAAATATGTATTGGTATTTAGTTGCACAATGCCGCATTGTCGATGGATGTGTAATTTAAATTTGTAGGTTTGCTTTTTTAGGGAGTATAAAAAATAAGACGAAAAAAATTATCGATCGGTCCCGAGTTGACCCTGGAACCGGACCGAACCCATTAGGTCGGTCCGGTCCTTGGTCCTAGGCTTAATAGGGTCGGTCCTCGGTCCTAAAAATTGAGGACCGACACTGTACGGGTTGGTCCTAGGGTTAGGGGGAGGCCCGGACCAACCCGGACCATGCTCACCCCTAAGGGACACCCTCTACTTGGACCCAAATACTTCAAACCTTTGGCTTCCAGGAAGGGATGCTATCGGTGCGCTACCTAGGGGTTCCCATTATTACCGCGAGGATTGGAAAGGCAGACTGTAGCTCTCTTGTCAACTGTATAACAGCAAGGGTGCAATGGTGGGCTCATTGCTTCTTATCGCTCGCCGGTCTTCTTCAGCTTATAAGGTCTGTCCACCACTCAATACAAGCCTATTGGGGTAGCGTTTTTATGCTACCTAGAGCTGTATTGGACCGCATCGACCAAATCCTAAGGCAGTTTCTCTGGAAAGGCCCGGGCCCGGGAAGAGGAGGTGCTAAAGTTTCCTAGGAAGGTGTTTGCCTTCCAAAAGAGGAGAGAGGGCTTGGCATACGCATGCTTCGTGATTGTAACACAGCAGCCATGCTTAAGCATATTTGGATCCTTTTCATTGACAAGGAGTCATTGTGGTGCAAGTGGATTCATGCCAATTTTTTAAAAAGGAAAAATTTCTGGATTGCTAAGAAGCCAACCGTTTGCTCTTGGGCATGGAAGAAGATTATTTAGCTTAGGAGCGACTTCCATCGGTTCTTCCAATGGAGTATCGGGGATGGCCGCTCTGTCTCTCTTTGGTTTGATCCTTGGCATCCTAAAGGTCCCCTGAATTTTTTATTCTCGTACACCTTCATCTACCAATCGGGCTTATCCAGGTAGGCCTCGGTCGCGGATCTTTTCTCGGTTGAGGGCCAAGCTTTCAAGGACATTTTGGAATTCGGGGAATTTGGCCTTCCTGTCCTGTCTCATAACTTAGACCGCTTTTGTTGGATCGAGTGTTCCTCTAACACCTTCTCGGTGGCTTCGGCTTGGGGAGCCATTCGGCCAAAGAGAACCTTAGTCCCATGGTCTATGTTCATTTGGAGTAACTCCCTCACTCTGTGGTATCGGTTTAATCTATGGCTTATGGCTAAGAACCGGCTCCCTACCCAGGTTCTTTTACTTTCCTATGGTAGGGTTGAGGATGTATCGTGCGCCTTTTGTAATTCTAGGCCGGATTCTATTGATCATTTATTTTTTGGGTGTCGCATGTTTGGCGTTTTTTTGGGTTGTTAGATGCAACCTTCCTTGGGGGAACGGACCTTGGTCGGACAATTTCCAGTGGGCTTTGAAGTTTCTTTTTGGCAAGGAGTTTTCTCATTGCATTGCTCGTTTCTCTTTTGGGGCCCTATGCCACGTGATCTAGAAAACACGGAATAGTATTCTTTTCCGGGAGCAAGCTTTGGTCCTACCGGCTTTAAAGAACCACCTAATTAAAGTAGTCAATGACAAAGCCTTGACCTTTAGCAATGTTGCCGACACTGCAAGGAATAGAAGAATACAACGCGGTTGGGGAATTGACCCGTCCATCTTCTCTCCGGCGATGACGGATATTTCCCTGTAACTTCGACTTTGTGTTGCTGGTGCTGCCTTCCCTGTGTTCGAAGTGCAGCCTTGGGTGTTGTTTCCTCCTTTTGGTTTACATTGTGGGTTGCCATAGTTGGTTCCCTCTTTCTTCTTTGCTCGGCACCCTCTCACTCGATTTGACTTGTTTGTCTTATTGAGTGCAAGTTTTGGTGCCGAGTCTCTTGTTGTATAGCTTTCTTGGTTTCAAGTCAATATATATCTTACATTTACCAAAAAAAAAAAAAGAAAAAAAAAAGATTTGAGAGCTACGACTAAGATAACACACCAAAATTCAATTGACGACGGGATATCTAGAAATTATAAGTATAATACAAGAATTGAAAGATAACAAATTTTGTTTGTTCATGGGGCTCCTATGATGCACAAGTACTCATATTTATACTGTTCTTAAGCAGGTCTCCAGGAGTTTCAACCATTTCTTCACGCCTCCACATCTTCACGTGGCCATGACTTCAAATTAATTGGTCGCCATCTTGACTCTCATCCAAGTCCTTACTCCTTCAAATTTGTCTTCATGATCTATTGTGCTCGATGGTCTTATCCGCAAGCAGTTTCAAATCCGAATCCCATTATGCTTGAATCTGTCCCTAGCTTTGCTCGCAAAACGATTAGTTCTAAGATGACTTAACATCTAGTCAGTTCTAAGATGACTTATCATCTAGTCATTGATCAATGCCTTTCAATCGATGTCTTCGTTTTTTACTAGCATTTGTTCAACTCTATTATGACAATCATCAACCGATCGTTATTATATAACGATAACTTATCATAAACATCAACAAGTATGACTATCGGCAATAACTTTTGTGACTGGTATGGCCATTGATAAGGACTCGTATAATTAGTATCCTCCCAATAGCCACCTCACTTGGTCCTAGGTCATGATTCCAATTTACAGAGTACCGATTTAGTTCCTGATTTTAGGTGTAGAACTACTCACCCATCCACTTGGACTATACCATTACATCTCGCTCTCGCTCTCGGTGGCCTCCAATCTTGTAGATCCTTCTTTCATCCTCGCTCTAGATCGCCTCTAGCCTTGTCACTCCCTCTGTCACTCTCGCTCGTGGTTACCTTCAACCTCATTGCTCACTCTCAAATCTCACACATCTTTTGAATTGGGGACATTCTAACTAGCTCGATGGACCCACCCAAGAGCCGAACCGCCACGATTTGGTTGCTAATTTCAAATTTTCCAAATTACTCTTTAGTAGGTGGTTCCTATCTCTAGGGTGGGGACCACCCACCTTGAAACCAATCATCCTTGTTTTATGATGTGAAATTAAAACATCAAGTGGAGTCAATTGACCCACTCGGACACCCTATCTATGTGAACTTGGGGTTGTACGAAAAAAAAAATTCTATGTTGACCCCCTATAAAATTTCAGTACAATTATGGTTCATGTGAGTGCAATTAATATTATGCATTGGAACTCGAGAATTTTTCTCTTTTTTCAATTTTTGGCATGCCATACTCAACTTGGATGCAGGAAATAAATGCCAAAAAAAAAAAAAAAATTGGTTCTATGGCTCAAAACCAATGGGTCCTGTAGGGACCAATCTGGATTTCAATTCCACTTTACTAAGTATCGGTCCGGTTCTTGGTTTTAAGTGTGGAACGGCCCACTTGCCCACTTGCCCACTTGAACCAGACTGGTGCATATATATAATTTTTTTTAAAATTTCTCATATCAAAACCCCAATTTCCAATTCATCTCTCACCTTGCTCATCTTGCGGCCTCGCCTCCTCTCCTCACTCTCACTCTTGGTGGCCTCTAACCTTGTAAATCCCTCTCTTGCTCCATATCGCTACCAGCCTCGTCAATCCCTTTGTTACTCTTTCTCTTGATCCCCTCCGGCCTTCGATCTCGTCGCTCACTCTCAAGTCTTAAGCCTTTTTTGAAGGAGAGACATTTTAACCAATTTCATGGACCCACCCGAGAATCGAATTTGACTAGCAGTTTGGTTTCTAGTTTTGTCCGTAAAAACATCTATGTTCAGAACAAGAATTTAGCAAATGTAAGTAATCAATCCTTTTGTAGTGCCTCTCTTAGGCCTTACCCTATCAAGATTGACTCTTCGCATCAAGTTAAAATCTTATTCCAAACATAAAGCTTTCTAGCCCCAGTTCTGATGCACCAAATCCTTATAAAGGTGAGTGCAAAGCATACTACCAAGATAATGTGCTAACCAACGGCGATTCCTCATATGGTCATTAATGAGCAGTTGCGATTCCAGGATACAGTTCCAAATTGGGGACCGCCTCTTTATAATGGATCACCTCTAGTTTATGTTATGAAAACAAAACCTCAAGTGGAGTCAATTGACCCCTCGAAACACTCTATTTATGTGAACTTGGGTTCATACCAAAACTTTTTCCATTTTTGCAATAGAAAATTTCCGTATAATCATGGTTCATGTGAGCGCAATTCATATGGATTGGGACCCTAGAATTTCCCTCTCTTCCCAATTTCCGGCATTACCACACCCACCTTGGAGGCAGGACATAAATGCCAAAAGGAAAAACGGTTGTATTGTCAGTCCCACTTTCGCATGATGGGGAAACACCATTGCGGATCGCGCTCGCACGTGACGAGCGATCGAGCAAAAACGATAAAAAAACAACGACACGCTCGCTCCCCAACTTCGGTTCCATCGACGCTCTCCGTCCCCTTCTCCCCTTCCAGCTCCCGCAGACGGACTCCCCGAATCACCACCAACGCCTCCTTCTCCGTCCTCTTATACGAACTTGAAGTTTCTGAGCCGAACCCACCATTCCATTCCCCTCGCTACTCGCGATTCGCGTCGAAAGGAGCCGCCTTTTGCCGTCCGCCGGGGAGCCCATGATGGCGTCGTCCCTCTCCACCACCGCTTCCACCCTCCCCAAAGCCTCCTCCCGCCTGCCCCGCTCCTCCCCCGACGCCCCGCGCGCTCTCTCCTTCCGCCTCCCCTCCCCCTCTCGGCCCAAGCTCCGATTCCTCGCCCGGGTGAGTCCAGTTCTTGGTTCATTTCTCGTTGCTTCTGCTTTTCTTGGATCTTGGGGCTGGGTCTGCTGTCGGGTCATTTCGCTGATGGGTCGGAGGGGAGTTCTGGGTCGTGCGCGTTGTTGTCGATTTCGAGTTTTGCAGCATGAATTATGAGTGGGCGATCCTGTTCGTGCGTTTGTGGTTCCTTGCTTCGTTGCCTGCGAATTGGTAGTCGGAACGTTTGTTTTTTGAGTCGCTGGCTGGATTTCCTCGAGTTCTTGCTTGTGGGGTATTGATCGCGACTGCAATGCAATGCGGAAGGGAATGATGGGAAGGGTGGTGGGCTTTCTTGAGAGTGAAAACCGCGCTCGTGGGTAGTTGTCGGAGCTGATTCTTGGTAAAGAAGGACCGTCGTTTCCTCTTTTGGGTTGCAATAGTCCAAGGCAACATTTTCCTCTTTTTTCACGGCTTATCCTCATGTGGCCTGGCTACATGGCTGTTGAATGTGCAGTTTTGTCTAATACAATGAAATGATAACTCCTCATGGACACTCTTTCCCCTCCCAGAATTATTGTGCTATAAAGTAGTGTCGATTGTCCAACCCTTGTTTTCTAGCTCTCAAGGAAGTTTTAACTTGGTAAATCTATTGTTCGACTATTCCAAGTTCATGTCTTGCGACAAATTTTTGCTGGATTGACTTTTGATAGATTCTATGCTGAACATTTAATGCTGCACGAGATTTTGGTGCCGTGTTGAATAAATTATGGGGTTTGATACTACTGGAAAGCTGTGGTAACTGTACTTTCGAGAAAGTTTGGACTGATTGAGTTCCAAAGAATTTTTGAAGAAATTATTATTTGAGAAGTGAGCTGGAAAATGAATTCTTGATCGAGCACCTTTAACTGCATAAGTAATGACTCACATTCCTCACAAGCACGGTGGTTGTGGTTTTAATTCTTCCCATCAGTTCCAATACTTATTAATATGTACTTTCAGAATAATAGAATAACGTTCGGATGGGCTATAATTTCCTCCATTGTGGTTATTCTTCCAACCGCCCTAATGATTGGCAGGTTACTAGTTAAAGGTATCACCCACATGCAAAATTAACTAGACATAAATGTGGGTGATGTATATAATTGTAATCCACAGATTAGAAGGGTGGCTGGAGGGAATGGATTGGATAGTGAAAATGGTCTTGTTCTCAGATTGCAAATCGATCCCCTCAATTGTAATGGAAGTTGCAATGTGTCTCCCATCCCTTGATTTAGCAATTAGCTCCTACCTTCTTTAGTTTGACCATTCTAGGACTTGAAACCAATTGGATGAGGTAGGTAGCAAACCAATGACATGCTCTAAGTTGCAGTTGGCAACTAAATCCTCAAAAATCTGGTGACAAGCTACTAGATCTGAGAGAATAGATGTGGCATTGGTAGTTGTGGGTTGTGCTTGGAGAAATGCAGTAGCTGTCTTGGCCAAACTATTTTCGAGGGCATCACCTGCAAAAGTTAAGTGGTGAGGGGCATATTAGAGTCAACTCATGGATTTTTAGTCAATCCAATTATTTCCGCATGTATCTTTTCTTATGCAGCAGGAGCTCTGTTTCATGGTATTGGCTTTTAGGTGAAGGGGGATGATCTGAATTGTATCTACTAGGGCTTGTCAAGACAAATACTGTAAAGAAGCTTGAGTTTAACTTTGCACTTGCACATGGCAGAATTTCTTGTCCATGCTTATCACGAATTTTAAAAATAGAATTTTTAGCTGACTGCTACCTAAAAGTTGCCACTTGTTCTGTTGTCAAAGGGGATTGGCATTGTATGACATTTTTCTCAGTACTGCAATGTTAATTCAAAGACAGTCAGATAACCAAAAAGAAAATACTGATGACATACTCCGGTCAGTGTCTAGTGATTCAATGTGAGACTATGTGATGACATACTCCAGTTAGTGTCTAGTGATTCAATGTGAGATTATCTCTCTCTCTCTCTCTCTCTCTCTCTCTCTCTCTCTCTCTTTCTTTCATGTTTGTATGTCATTCCTTCTCTCTTTCCATGTACCAATCTACACTGGAGAACACATAATTGTGAGGTATGGCGGTCTGAAGTTGCTGTTGTTATGGCAGGGTTTGCATCATACCTCGAGGAGATCAGCAGTGGTGAAGGCCCAATCAAAAGAGGTAAGGCACTTCCAATGGTTCTTTATAGAGGAACTACTTTCAAATTTGCACTCCTTCATCGACACGCTTCTGGGGTCATCTATTGCCTTAAAGGTTTCTGTTGATGGATCCTCAAATGCTGCTGCTACGCCTCCATCAAAACCTGCAGTACCAGCCTCAGAAACAAAGGACGCTCAGCCACCTGTTGATCCCTCTTCTGCAAGTTTGGCTACGGAGCAGTCAATCTCAGAATTTATCTCTCAAGTTTCAAATCTAGTCAAGTATGTGAAATTTTTGTTTATAGTTCTGTACATCATCTTGTCCAGGGCTCGCTTGTTGTAAATTGTGAATTACATCTGTTCCATACGTATCTGCAGGCTTGTTGATTCTAGAGATATCATGGAGCTGCAGCTAAAGCAGCTTGACTGCGAGCTAATTATTCGCAAGAAAGAGGCCTTGCCTCAACCGCCAGCTCCTGCTCCACCTATGATGATCCCTGCGCCCTCTCCTGTTACAGGCCCCCCTGCCTCAGTTGCACCTGCCTCTGCACCTGCCGCTCCTAGGCCACCACCTCCATCAGCTAGCAAGCCGGCTGAATCATCGCTTCCACCTCTCAAATGTCCCATGGCAGGAACATTCTATCGAAGTCCAGGACCAGGCGAACCCCCATTTGTAAAGGTTTGTTATCTCTTACTGTGGCTCTACTGAGACTGAAATGGCTGAGCTATAAGTGACTTAAAGACCTTTCCTATTTATGCCTGTATTCTTTTTCTACTGGGTCACGTGATTTCACTTTTCTTTCAGAAAGGAGACAAAGTACAGAAAGGACAGGTCATATGCATTATTGAGGCCATGAAATTGATGAATGAAATTGAAGTAAGTGGTTGCTTAGTTTGTAATGTGCAATCATTCTTTATGGTTCAGCTATAGTCTTTTGTCATGATCCGACCCCCCAAGATGCATCTGCTTGCATAAGATAGGACTCCCAGTATGGGCTTGTGGTCATCGTACATTGCTAATTGTTGAGAGAATTCACTGCTAATTTTGCAATAAATCATTGTTCTTGTACATCTTGAAGGCTGATCAATCGGGAACTATAGTCGATATTATTGCGGAAGATGGCAAACCAGTCAGCGTTGACACGGTGAGTTAGATACGCTGATTGACAGATGTTCAACTACTGGTTATCATGTTATTCTTGTATACTAACCTGACGATTTTTGGTGTCTTTTTGCAGCCACTTTTTATCATCCAACCGTGAACCTTTTATCTTGAGGAGGCAAAAGCACGACTCAGTGGGACGTCGAAGAAGAGTAATTTTCTTTGTACTGTGATGTCATGCGGCATTGAGTGATTCGAGTTGACATATTTTTGAAAGTTGAGTTGACAGGTAGAGAGAAGTAAAGATGATTTGCAAGTTATTCCTTTCAATACTGCGTTGTTGCTGGGATGACATACACGAATAAACTTTTGGCTTTTCGCGTCAATTCTATTATGTTCAAGCAGTGGAATGTCATGCGGACCATATTGTTTGATTCCGCAATCTATCAACTTAGTGAATGCAGTTATCTATTGGCTTGGATTAGACATGTATTGCTCGGGTTGTAGAGACTCGTCTGTTTTTTTTTTTTTTTTGTTTTGGCTGGTGGGGGGGCTGCATATCGACAACCGGTTACTGGGTATATGTTACGGATAGCAGATGTTCTCGGGCGTTGTTTAGGGCTGGCAAGACTGCCTGTGTTTGGCTTTGCTGCTGGTGTCGCTAAAGAAGCGACGTGTGCCAATCCAGTGATACGAGGGTGAGGTTGGTCCTGCGCCTTGGTTTCACACCGGAAGGTAATTGACAACGGGAATGGCTCTAGGTGGGGTATGGTCGGTTCGACCCGGCCTTGTGCCCTTGACTCACCGTTGTTGGCCTGATATTTCTTCTCCAGTTAGCCGTGAGCCGACTGGCTAACGGTGTGATTACCCAAAAGATGCACCTAAATCTACTGTACCATTTAATCTTTCACTGACTTGCATATTTTCCTCTTAAAATGTTGAGTTTTGTTTAGAGTGACTTTGATTTTGATTGCTCTTTGAGTTGGGTGTCAAGTACGGATCTAATTCTCTTAGTTTTAGCGCTTTTGCAAGTTGGTTGTCTAACTTTTGGTTAGCGTGATCAAGTCCACTAATTTCTCGGATATTTGCAATTTGATCCTTTGAAGTTTTGTTTTCTGCAATCAAGTGCTTTGTCTGTCTATCTGCTCATTTGGCGCCAAATTAACATCACGCCTACATCACGCCTCATTTTTTTGTCACATGAGTAATGCTGGCAGTTGATCAATAGCTCAAAATAAAATCGAGAAGTACAAACTGCATAATTGTAGAAAGTTGGAGGACTTGATTAAATAAACGATTAGTTTCACGAAGATGAAGGACTGAAAATGTACTTTACTCCATTTTCAATTGTAAGCATTTGAAACTTACATACTATATAAATGCCGAGATGTAAATTTACTTATAATCAAAATTGGTCGTCTATCTGCTCATTTGGCGCCAAATTAACATCACGCCTACATCACGCCTCATTTTTTTGTCACATGAGTAATGCTGGCAGTTGATCAATAGCTCAAAATAAAATCGAGAAGTACAAACTGCATAATTGTAGAAAGTTGGAGGACTTGATTAAATAAACGATTAGTTTCACGAAGATGAAGGACTGAAAATGTACTTTACTCCATTTTCAATTGTAAGCATTTGAAACTTACATACTATATAAATGTCGAGATGTAAATTTACTTATAATCAAAATTGGTCGGGGGCAAAACGGAGGATTTCTACGGGTCATCCTAGAGCTTACGGGGTATTTTTAGTGACGTCCGTGCCCCTTAATTGTAAAACTAAAAAATAAAGAGCTAATTTTTTTTTTTTTCAAAACCCAGTAGGTTGGTTGAACCCCTCCCTGGAGGTTACTAACTAAGTAACTAACTATTTTAGCATCCTAGGGAAAAAAAAAAAGTAACTAACTAGTAACTACTAGTCAATAAAAAGGCAGCGCGTGGGGCGCACACTCCACGCGCGCGCGTGAGGGACTCGCGGCCCTCGACTCCCTCCCCATCTTTTCAACTGTTTCCGAACAGTAACGCCCTTTCCCACCAGAAAAAGAAAAAAGAAAAAAGAAAAAAGAAAAATTAATTAATTAAATAAAATAAAAAAAATGCAAACCGTCCTTTTTCTTCGCTGCCGATTTATTTAAAATCCAATTAAAAACAACCCCGCAGAAAAAAAAATCGACACGCCTCCCCCGAAAACTCCCACTTTCAACACACCCCCATCCCTCCCTCCTCCGCCGCGGAAGATGGATCGCCGCCGCCTCCTCCTCCTCCTCGCCGCCGTCGCGTCCCTCCTCGCCGGAGCGGCGGCCGACGGCGACACGATCTACGACCACCTCCGGCGCTACGGCCTCCCCATCGGCCTCCTCCCCAAGGGCATCACCGACTACTCCATCGACCCGGCCACCGGCGAGTTCCGGGTCGGGCTGACCCAGCCGTGCAACGCCAGGTTCGAGAACGAGGTCCACTACGACCTCAACGTCTCCGGCACCCTCCAGTTCGGCGCGATCGGGGAGCTGTCCGGCGTCTCCGCGCAGGAGCTCTTCCTGTGGTTCCCGGTGAAGGGCATCCGCGTCGACGTCCCCAGCTCCGGCGTCATCCACTTCGACGTCGGCGTCGTCGACAAGCAGTTCTCGCTCTCCCTCTTCGAGTCCCCTCCCGATTGCACCGCCGTCGAGCCCGAGGGCGACGACCCCGATCGTCCCGATCGCAACGATCCCCAGCTCGCGCTGCATTTCCAGGTTTGACCTACCTCTGCTTTTCGATTTTCGCTTCCGCCAATTCGCCTCCGCTTGGGTCTTAGGAGACTGCGATGGTCGTGATTGCTGGGAATTCGGGATGATCAGTGTCGCCGATCGTTTTTTTTTTTTGGCATAATTCGATGCGCTAGTCGGGCCGCATTTTTCAATTTATGCCGGAATTTCTTTCCTTTCGTGGTCTGGTGAGGTGAAGCCCCTTGCCCTTTTGCACGTCGGAGCTCGTGATTTTGGGAGCTGAGCTCCGTCGTGCTATCATTCTCTTTTGTAAATTTGGCTAACTGGTCGTTGTTGTCGTCGTTGTCGTCGTTCTAGAGAGGTGCTGGACCTGCCGGTGCTCTTTCGGCATTATAGGATTGCAAGTGGTTGCCATGGTGCTTTCCTTGTGTGGTTTTGCGCATTCGCTATAAATTCCTGATTAGCGCATTGCGTTTGTTACTCCAAGATATGATGAATCTTGTCATGAAGCTCTCTGCAATTCCGTGTTTTGGGATTGCCGTCGGTGATTATGTAGTTTCGAAAGCAGATTAGTATCTTTTTCTCATTGATCACTCTTTGGCAGCGTGTCCATGGCCACTTGAAATGCATGCTCTGCATTGTCTATTGGCCGTCTAGGCATCTGCCCCTTCAGATCAGCCCTCAAACCAGCCTTGAAAAAACTAGCCAATGTGTGACGGGTCCCGCTACAGAGAATAAATCTTTTGGCTTTTACACCCAAAGGTTCCTAAGCATCCCGCCGAGGTTTTGTTAAGCATCACACCTAAGAGAAGAATTGCATCTCACAATCCCAAAGCAAAGAATTGTCAAGTTTAATTAATAATCAATTCTACTTGAAGGAAAGAATTACAACGATATATATGGACTCTCTAAAGTACTTGTCCAAGTCAAAATAGGAGTTCTAATAAATTCCAATAAAACTAGGAAAACAAATCCATCACAGCTAGGAAAAAGAACATTAAATCCAATCTCAAATAAAATCTGATAAAGACTCCAATCACTTAAGAAGATTCCTGATTGATCAAAAAGAATAAATAGCAAATCTTCATTTGGTAAGCCTTTTGTAAGTCTTCAAAGGTTGTCGCTATTGTTCTCCATCAAGTTTGAGGCGTAGCATTTCTCTAAAAACAAAAGTGTGAACTGCGAATGAAATCGTAATTCCATGTTATAGAAAGATAACGTCTTATAAGTTTCTACCTGAGAATTGTTTTCACTATCGAATTGCTTGAGCACTTCCATTGATATCACCTTTGACCCTGGAGATTTGGTCCTTGGGGATGGGTCTTCCTTTTACGATATCTACGTTGGTCATGTTCTATATAGATTCTTGTTTATCAGTTTGAGAGAGCTTGCTGATTTTGTGGGATTAGGTTTCCCTAACTGTGTAAACTTGGTCCTGTTTGATGCCTTTATAGTCTACATAGTTCTCTATGTCACTTTCAGGATTTAAATTTGTTGTCCTATTGCCTTTCACTGTGTTTTTTGATAAGGTGGTGGTAATGAATTAATATGTTTCTTCTTCTGGTTTTTTCAGGAGAACGTATTAAAGGCTGTCTCATAGGTGGTGACCAGAAGACGAGGAACAATATATGATTGCTTCGTTGCTTTGGACCTGAGTCTGTAAGAAGTCTGCTTTGGTAGGTCTATGCTTTTGATATACATGTGCTTAGTGCTTTCATGTAGACTTTGGGGCCAAAATCTATCTTTAGAGGAGGAAGTGTGGCAATTTTAGCAAAGAGGAGGGAGAATAGAGTGTGTGAAAATGAGGAGGAGATGGGTTCTGGTGGTCTGTTCATTATGTTCTGGCTTTAATAAAGATTTCTGGGCGTAGCCTCTGTATCTTGTGATTAAACAGACAGGACAATATTGTTCTCGTGTCATCTGTATATGAGGAGAGTTATTGTTTCATTATAATTATCCACTGACAACGGTTTAGATTGGTTTGTGTGGAAGAAACAACTGCAACGTTTCTTTTGGGCTGTGACGGCTGTCTGGTATCATGCAATCATTGAGTTCTTATAACTACAGACGTATCATTGTGATTTAAAAATTTTACCCAAAAAAGGTCTGATTTAAGAGAGAAAAAAAGGAGGGATGAGGAGGAGGAGGAGAAGCTACAGAACAGATGTATCAATGGTTGCTGCTCAAATCCTGCAGCAGACAATCTATATGTTCATAATTCTGAGCAATCTTTGCCATGCAAAGATCTGGGTAAGTATGTAGTTCGAAATGAAGTGCAAAAGACGGTAACTGTTTTTCCTTTTACCAGTGTGGGCTTCTAGAGATTCGATGCTCGATTCGTGGCGATGACTGGTATAGTTCCTACAAATACGGAGACTATAAAAGGGGTGGAAATAGAAGTGGCCAGAGTAAACCCCTCATTCAAACAAATAAACATTGTGGACGGAAGAGAATTAAAAGTTGTCATCTGCTTGTAGCTGCATGGATTGATACTACCCGAGTCACTCCGTGCACCAGTGTGTACGGGGTCAAATCTGTGAGGGTCATCTTGTGTTCCGTCTTTCTTGACCGACATTTACTTGTTGCTGGAGCAAGTGAAGTGCAGTCCAATGCCAAAACTGGATCTGCTTCATTTGATCGATATAGCAGGAATTCTTATGCTTTGACTAGTATGACAGGGATACAGTGAGCCCGAATTGACGGTGTGATTCTTGTTAGCACCTGATTCTTGCTTACCTTCACTGAGCTGAGATCATCTTCTTCATCAGGCATGATGCGGTCCAATTCATGGGATTTAGTATATATAGGAATGGAGTTTCATGAACCTAAGCTTCACTGTTACGTTCTTGGACAGATAAAGAGACTCATTACGGAGATTATAGTAGCATTCCAATTTAGCAGCTCGCAAGAGTGATGTTTATACCAAACCGAGCTATTGATAATCTTGTAAGTCGACCGTTCGAAATTGCTCTTTTCTTTAGGAAGATAGCATGACACAAATCGTCATGTCATAAGAGGATGGTAGTGTGATTCCAACTGAGAGAGTCTTGGCGTATGTCTCATTTGACTTTGGACTTAATTTTTCAAGTAGGAAAATTACGCTTCTATCTAATGCTACACTTCCAACAGTAATCAAAGTATTATTTCGTACCACTAGTGGCATAGTTAGAGTTTTCTAGTCTCTGAAATTATCATTAGGAATGCCACAAATTTAAGATTCTTGATACCAAAATTGTACAAAGTTTTATGTTTGAATTTGAATAGATTTAGATATCGTACTTTTAAGAAATATCAATCATTTCTTTTCCATTTGAAATGTGCTCAATCAATCTATTCGTATAGTATATTTTACTAACTTTTTTTCTTCATTTGAACCTTAAATTATATCCCGTGGAGAGGATGCTGAATTTGAAAAAACCACCTAATCATTCGAAGATACAAATACGGTATATTGCTTATTATGTAATAATACATTTCTACGATTTGAATTAGTGACATCACATGTAACTTTTACAATATGGTTATACTGTACTTTAAATATATGCACGAGGTGCATTGATTTTTTTTCTGTTTTTTCTTAAGTTTGAGATTGAAATGATCATTAGAATTGGTTGCTTAATGGGAAGATAAGAATTTATATGGGATGATTTTTTTTAGAAAAAAAAATAATTTAAGAAATGAAAAAGAACCTATGGCCAATAAATGAGTACAACCCCAGTGGCTACCTTTCCAATTTGGAAGGAGAGGTGGGGGGTTCGAATCCCCACCTTCTTAAGGATTGGGGTGAGGACGAATTAGTTTTAAGAGTGGGTTTCGACTCTCACGTCCTGCAATGAGGCAGGACAAAAGTCTGAGAGTGAGAGTTATAATAGGAGTATAGTAGGACCAATAAAAAAAAATGGGTCCAAAAATAGAATGGGCGGGACTTCTCAAATCCAAAGTCGGAGAGTGAGAGTTAGAATAGGAGTAAAGTAGAACCGACAAAAAAAATTAGAAAAAAAATAACTGAGGCCAAAAATAGAAAGGGCGGGACTTCTCAAATCCATTGGGCCACAAAAAAAAAATGAAAACACACGCGCACACACAAAAACTATCTCTCAAGGTGGTTGCCATCAATTAGTAGGCGACTGCATGAACTGAGAGATGGCCCCTCGTGGGCGTCAATGGCGAATGGCGGAGGTATCCGTGGATACTTGCGACCGAAGGCATAACCGCAGCATTGCCAGTGGCATGGTGCTGATCGTGGCAGAAAGAGACGTGTTAAGGATTTGGGATCTCAATTTCATGTGACGAGGACCCATGCTGCGATCTGTTGAAAGAGATAGGTGATCAAAACACTTTTAAAAACATCATATTTACAGTCAAAATTAGATGGACCCACGTCACAATCCTACTAACGAGATAATTAAACTGATTAGAAAACAGTATATCTTCATCTTGCTTGAAGAATACTTTGCTGTCGGGATGCTATGATGATGAACTTATATACTTTAATTGTCCTCGGAGAATTTTGTAAACAAATGTACTATGATGACAAGGTAATTTCTCATTAAGACAATTCATCGACGGCTCCCATTCCACGATGGCTCAAATCTTGGCCGTGTCCATTTGCATTTGTCCACCCTTGACGATGTGCCCCAAGAATATGACTTTTCTTTGGGCAAAAGCACACTTCTACTTGAAATACAAGTCATTCTCCTACAAGACTTGGAAGACTTGTCTCAAGTGCTCGATGTGCTCCTCGAGCATCTGGCTATATTATCAAAGTAGACTACAATGAACTGATTGAGGAATGGATGGAATACCTTGTTCATTAATATGCAGAATGTGGCGGGAGTATTAGTTAAGTCAAATGGCATGACAAGGAACTGATATGATCCATACTGCATCATGCAGGCAGTCTTCAGCTCGTTCTCTTCGGCAATCTGAACTTGGTAGTAACCTAATCTATCACATCCTCACTTGGGGTTTTTGTTGCGACATCCCAAGCTTGTCGCCGTCCTAATTCTTTTATCTTATTATTATGCACATGCGGAAATGTGTACTTAAATTTTCCTCGGACAATTAACAATTGGAAGACGTGGACAATTTCACACAAACACACTATTTCATACATACAATGATACAACACATATGTTGTTTCCGGCTACATTGCTTTTACATGATATCAAAAGGCTGGGGTATCCCTAGCTCCGCTACGAGCGGTATCTTCCAAAATTGGGAACCCAACGCTATTAGCCGATATTATGATATAGTTCTTTGGCCCCTCGAATGGAGCTCTATCGTTTGAGTCGACTGGCCCGTTGAACCCACATAATGGGCCGACGAGGTCTCCGTCAAACCAGACATATCAGGCTACGTAATGATGAGGGACCAAGTCATCCGGCCCTTCATCGACCCATACGATGGTAGTGTATTAACGATATGTATAGATGGTCTCCTCTTCTAAGTCCACTATGTCAGCGACCGACACTTCCATATTTATAGGCAGACCAAAATGTTCAAGAGGTGAGTTAGCCATACTTACGGACCTGAAAAATATGAAGAGTGAGTCTTGGGAACTCAGTAAGTAATATTCCTAATTTTCTACCAAGAAAGCCTCTCATCATCAAGAACAAGTATGTAACACACTCGTAAACATTGTCGATGGTAGATCAATGGCAAATTATAAATCATGCTTCATTCGCACATGCCATTCATATCGAACAACCATCGGCTTAACAACCAACATGTGAATAATTCACAATCATGCATCACCGGCATTCATGCAAATCTATTTACCGTTGTCTTGGCTCAACCAGGTCCTCTCGGCTCAATCAAGGCATCTAACTTCATGCTAGGCATCCTAGTTTAACTAGAGCATCTTGACTTGACCGAGGCATCCTGGGGCTAGCTTACCCGAGGCATTCAAGCTCAACCCAAGCGTTCTAACTCAATCAAGGCATCACATTCAAGGAACAAGGTATCGCTGCCAATGCTGTGTGGCGATGGACACTTTTTCCTCTTTAAGTGCACGCATATGCATCATACAAGCCGATTCTTATCTTTTCTCTTAGCCAACACATGCATGACCCGAAGGAGTGCTTAATCGTTCATGTGTGTCATGAATTCTTATACTTCACTAGCAAATATATCGAGAATGATCTTTGGTCTGTCATTTGAATCAATCACTTAGCGCCGATCCCCGCATCGAACAAGACTCGAAAACGGCACGCCTTCATGCCGATCCAAGACCTCAAGGCTTGGGTACACCTCACTTTAGTGACGATCCCAAACTTGACGGACTTCGGCTTCGACCCGATGTGAATACACATGTATTATGAAGGACCCTTGGCTCACGATTTGATTCAACGCCAAGCACAAATTCCCCGCATCCATTTGAACTATGGAAATTGACATGCCTTGGTGCCTAATCAAGACCTGATGGATTTGGGCGATATTCGTAAAATTCTAAACGCAAGTGAACATGTCGAACAAGTAATATAATGATGAGAAAGAGTATCATCCCACAGAGATTGATGATTAATAAACTAATTAAATACTAAAATAGATTAATTCTAAAATTTATCTAACATATCAAAATAGAATTGAGAATAAATTAAAAACAAAATTTGTAGACTAAATACAGTAAATCAATCAGATAAATATGTTAGAGCATCCGATTTCACCATAACCACTAGATATAAATTTTAGATTGATGTGCGTACAAAAACGATATCAAACATGTGATAGCGAAATTTCCTAATTTATTTATTATCCTATCTCTAGGTATATCAAACATACTCAGTTTATTAATCCACTATATCTTTATGTGAATTAAAATAAACATGAATGCATTAAAAATTATGAATATTCCCAGCTTACAATGAGTCTTTTGGATCACCTTATCACCGATAGCTACACAAATAACGCGGTATATTTCTATCCACGTTTAATTCATGGTTATATATTATAATGAGCAATTGCATATTATCATTTTTCAGTCTCAAACATGCACATCATATCATTCATGTGGTGGCCAGTCACTCAAAAGCATTACGCACAATAAAATATAACTCACATGAATTAAATCAATTGTAAAACATAAAAATCATGAAATTCACATCATCATGGTTAGAATACATCGTAGCCCTAATAAAAGAAAATTAGAACATAGTAGAATAAGAAATAAAAATATAAATCAAACCTAGCATCTTGAATCAAAGAACAAGAATTCTGTCACCACTTTTGTCTTCTCTTCAAAATACTTGAAAAACTCTCCAAACAATAAAAAAACGATCTAATCCAAAAACCTAGCTGCTCTCTCTGGCTCTCAATGTTTTCCTCTTCAAAAGATATATCCCAGATATCTGTCTCTCAACGCTTACAGATAATATTAGGGAACAAAATCAAAAATTTCCTGATTTGATATCCATCTTCCACTGCTTTTTTTATTTGAATTCATGATATTTGACATTCTTTTCCTTATCTTCTCCATATCTTATTATTCTGCATAAACAATGAAAAGTCGAATAATCAGAAGGAAATCCAAATATTTTTTCATGGATATTGCATTAATTGTTGCCTAAAATAGGTAAAATAACTCTATTTTTATAGAGTTATCAAACTCCAAAACTTAACATTTTGCTAGTCCTCGAGTGAAATCAAGACATAACACATAATTGCATTTATAGAGCTAACAACCTCCTTCATGACATCTTTCCATAATTGCTCAAATTCATAATTCAAAGAAAAACACAAATTTCATCCAAACATTGAAATTGATTTATAAGTTAAGACAAATTCTAAATATGTGATCCAAGTGTGTGTGTGTGTGAGTCCTCATCTTTTTCGAATTATATGCAATCCAAATAAATTCACATTGACATGCAACCTCTCAAAAATTTTCAATAATTATGACCAAATTTCATAAGTTTGCTTTTCATTCATCTCTCCACTAATGTAAGCTAATTATCCAACCAAAAATCAATAGGACTTTTCTCGGTTTGTAATGTAAGGCTGAGCTAAATTTGAGATAACGGTAATTTCAAACTCAAATCACCCATCAACATGTTGCTTTCTAGGATCTAATTAGAACCAATGTCACTGTCCAATTTCACTCATTCAAAATAATTTTTCTACCACCATATATCATCATTCTTTTTTTTTCTTCTTCTTCTTTTTTTCTCTTTTTTTTTTTTTAATTGCTTTATAGTGGAGTTTCTCCCAAAGTCCCTCCTAATATAACATGAAAATTTCCAACCCATTGAGTATCCAAAATGCTCACTTAATTGAAAGTTGGATAGGGAACCATAAAAGCAATTTTTTTTTTTACAATACACCCCAAACAACCATAGCAATCACTTCTTTTTTTCTTTTTTCTTTTTTTGTTTCTTTTTTTTTCATACTCCATCATTCCTCCCAACTTTCTATCAAGCTCAAATAATTTTTTTATCCAAAAAGAAAATCAACGTGTTCATAGGGCATGGGACAATGATATAATTTGATAACGGCCATGCTAGATATATATATATATCTGTGTGTGTGTGTGTGTGTGTGTGTGTGTGCCAATGAAAAATTGGGTAATAATTAAGACTCAACGGGGTGACTAGAGATAAATAAACAGGGTTAGCTTGAAAGGCTCAATCGATCCAAAAATTGCCTAAATCATTTTCTTAGTTAGATTTAGCTTAAGATTTTGCCTCAAGAGAAAATTAAACAAATTCTAAGATTTTGGTGAAATCCAAGAAAATCACATACTTCACATGAATGTTATCTAGATTTACACACAATTCAAAAATTAAGGACTTTTAGTGCTCAATAAGTGGATCAACATAATCAGAATTAAGATTAACTCACACATCAATTGCAAGTTTAAATAAAATTAAATTTTCCTAAGAATCGCAAAAATTCACAATCAGGAATGTAATCATGATAAAAAAAAAAAAATTATCCAAAAAATTTGTCTCCCCCCTAAACTTGAATGGAGCAGTGTCCTCAATGCGAAAAAAATAGAAAGAGGAAGAATAAAACTCCCCTGGTTGTAGGATAAGTCCATAGATGATCTTGATGATTAAACTCTTAAAAGGTGATCTCTAAAAAATTAACTTGGATAAAATAAAGAAAAGTTAATCTTTTTTTTTTTTGCAAAACATAAACTTAACATTAAATAAATAAAAACATAATTAAAATACTTGGGTTGTCTCCCAAGAAGCGCTTGTTTTATAGTTTTCAGCCAAACAATCTCAAATGTCGCTATTCTGGAGGATGAAGTTCAATGGTGGTCTTCTGCTTGTTGTAACCACATTCAAAGTAGGGCTTCAAACGTTGACCGTTCACTTTGAATGTGCCCTCAGTGTCATGCGCAACTTCAATTGTTCCATATGGAAATACCTGTGTAATTGTGAAAGGACCAGACCATTGAGACCGCAACTTTCCTAGAAAAAGTTTAAGACAAAAGTTATAAAAGTAAGACTTTTTGACCAATTTTAAACTCTCTTCTGAATATATGCTTGTCATGCCATCTTTTTGTACGCTCCTTGTACAACTTAGAAATTTCATAGGCCTCATTACGAAATTCCTCCAATTCATTCAGTTGTAATAATCTTTCTTCACCTGCAGACTGTATATCAAAATTCAGAAATTTCAATACCCAATATGCTTTATGCTCTAATTCCACCGGTAAGTGACAAGCCTTCCCAAACACTAGCCTAAATGGAGACATCCCAATTGGAGTTTTGAACGCTGTCCTATAGGCCCAAAGTGCATCATCAAGTTTTATTGACCAATCTTTTTTAGAGGCATTTATTGTTTTTTTCTAAAATTCTCTTGATTTCCCTATTTAAAACCTCTACTTGACCACTAGTTTGAGGATGATAAGGGGTTGTAACCTTATGTGCGACTACATACTTACTCAAAAGTGCTTCAAATTATTTGTTGTAAAAATGTATCCCTCTATCACTTATGATTGCCTTAGGAATGTCGAATCGGGTAAAAATATTTTTCTTCAAAAATTTGACCACAACCTTAGCATTATGATGAGAAAGAGTATCGTCCCACGGAGATCGATGATTAATAAACTAATTAAATACTAAAATAGATTAATTCTAAAATTTATCTAACATATCAAAATAGAATTGAGAATAAATTAAAAACAAAATTTGTAGACTAAATATAGTAAATCAATCAGATAAATATGTTAGAGCATCTAATTTCACCATAACCACTAAATATAAATTTCAGATTGATGTGGGTACAAGAACGATATCAAACATGTGATAGCGAAATTTCCTAATCTATTTACTATCCTATCTCCAGGTATAGCAAACTTACTCAGTTTATTAATCCACTATATCTTTATGTGAATTAAAATAAACATGAATGCATTAAAAATTATGAATATTCATGGCTTACAATGAGTCTTTTGGATCACCTTATCACCGAAAGTTACACAAATAACGCGGTATATCTCTATCCACATTTAATTCATGGTTATATATTATAATGAGCAATTACATATTATCACTTTTCAGTTTCAAACATGCACATCAGATCATTTAAGTAGTGGCCAGTTACTCAAAAGCATCACGCACAATAAAATATAACTCACATGAATGAAATCAATTGTAAAACATAAAAATCATGAAATTCACATCATCATGGTTAGGCTACATCGTAGCCCTAACAAAGAAAATTAGAACATAGTAGAATAAGAAATAAAAATATAAATCAAACCCAGCATGTTGAATCAAAAAACAAGAATTATGTCACTACTTTTGTCTTCTCTTCAAAATACTTGAAAAACTCTCAGAATAATAATAAACGATCTAACCTAAAAACCTAGCTGCTCTCTATGGCTCTCAATGTTCTCCTCTTCAAAAGATATATCCTAAATATCTATCTCCCAACGCTTACAGATAACATTAGGGAACAAGATCAAGAATTTTCTGATTTGATATCCATCTTCCACTACTTTTTTTATTTGAATTCTTGATATTTGCCCTTCTTTTCCTTATCTTCTCCATATCTCATTATTCTGCATAAACAAGGAAAATTCGAATAATGAGAAGGAAATCCAAATATTTTATCATAGATATTGCATTAATTGTTGCCTAAAATAAATAAAATAACTCTATTTTTATAGAGTTGCCAGGTGATCCCCATACCGATCAAGATATAAAATCGACACGCCTCAATATTGATTTAAAATTTTGTGGCCTTGGGCAATCCCTTCACCAAGCAAGACTTGGATGCGACACCCTATTCATGTTGAACCAAGACTTTATGGCTTAGGCAACTTTGTCTTGCGATGTACTCAATCCAAATGAACCTCGATTTCATTCCGGACATAAATGACTCAAGCACACGGTTATGTCTAATAGCAAGCAAGATCAAACAAAAGACATTGCGCACTACCCACGGCTTGACAGGTGGGCACTTAACTAGTCTCAACAATGAGATCTACTTTCTTAGAGGAAAAAGTGGAATCTTACTTACCTTGGTAAATCTCAAGAACTAACTTGGATGGCTTGAAAGATTGGTGGTGCACGGTCGAGAGAAAGGAGGAGGAGGAGGAGGATAGGCGTGAATGGCAAAGTAAGCTAAAGTAGTGGAAATGAATGAATGAGAGCTCCTCTATTTATAGGCACTAAGCTCATCATTACTCGTCTAAGTGGCCCAATTTTATTTCTTAAGGTGGCATGACTATGACCTTGAGATGTCAAGCCTATATTGCAAGGTGGCACACCTATTTGGAAAGGTGGTGCACCTAGTTTCATGATGTGGAGATCTAATGACTTTGTGTCATCATTTAAGGCCTTACTTGTCTCCTTTTTATTGGGTCACATAAGCACTTAGCTTATTATTAAAGGGACAAATCATTATGGATATGTGGCACTCTAAAAAATAAGGTGGCATCAAGGCTATATGATAACCATAATTAGCTCCAATGTATCATATTTTTATTTGGACATTTGGCCTAAATACTTTGCTTAATCCCCAAGGTGAATCCTTGGTCATCATGACCATATCTAGAAAAATCTAGGTGAAATGGGGAGTCACCATCCTTCATGAAGAAACTAGAGTGTTCTAGAGAATTCAATTTCGTCTATTTCTTGGCAACATGGAAATCATGAAGAAATAGGCCATTGAAAATGCAATCGGGACCGGGTAATGGCTTTTTGTGTACATCCCCTAACGACTATTTTGACACACCCGAGGTTCATGGCTAAGCCTCCCTTTGTGTGATTGTTGTAGGCAAAGTTGCTTTTCTTGTCTAGATTGGTGGCTTAGGACGCGAGCTCAATGACCAGCCTTTCAATCGACTCCAATCGGTTGAAGCGAATCCTGGATCAGCCGTAGGCTTCATCCAGGCTAACTCCCTATTGTCATGTGACTGTTCGAGATCGGTCATATTTATGCTTGACACACAGTCGTATCAAGCCGAATCATGGTCATCCACGACCGGTGCATGACGGAATCACCCGCAACTGGTGACTGATCCGTAGTGGTTGTGATCATTTCTCAATCAACCTTGACAATCGAGTAGTCATCCATTGAACAAACCATTCAAGTCCATGATCATGGTCATAGGATTGATCCATGATCGTTCCTTTGATCGATCCATAATCAGCATATGGCCGAATCTTGGAATGATCCATGACTTATCCTTGCCACTAGCACACCAGATTCACAATCATTTCTCGTTGGTCGAAACCAGGATGTCACACAATCAAAGATCTAGCTTAGTGAACCACCATGCTTCTCCAAGTTGATCGAATAGATCGGCGATGAGCAAGATCAGATATTTGTTCTTAATTGTTTGCTTGATTAGTGCTCGATAGTCTATGTGCATCCAAAGTGACCCATCATGCTTCTTTTGGAATAGAATTGACAAATCGTATTGGGCCTCAAACGATCGAATATAGCCCATGTCAAGTAATTCATTGAGTTGCTTCTGCAGCTCTTTTAACTTAAGGGGTGCCATGCAATAAGGTGTCATGGCGAGTAATCGATCATCTGACACAAGCTTGATCCGATGATCTACCTCCCTTTGAGGTGGAAGCTTTTTGAGCAACTCAAGAGGCATTAATCTTTTAATGAGTTAAGGACTTGGGCTACCTCCATTGGATGTTACTCCCTTCACCCTTAGCATCCTTGGCTTTCAAGGCCGCCTCCATTCCTTGCCCCTTTAGAGAGTTGCATCGCCAAGATCATCTTATGATCATGGCCCGACTCACGATGGATTGGAACCACACATTAACAACGTGCGTCCAAAATGCATATGCAATCGGCAAATGGCAAAATAACGACGTTGATCTTATATAGGAATGTCATGCCAAGGACGAAGTCATAATTGCCAAGGAAAATTACCTCGAGGGTCTCCTTGCTCGTCCATTGGTTAATATGAAGCTCTACATCCTTAGCCATGCCATTAGTTGGGATCTCCTTGAAGTTCACTGTTTTGAGTCACCCGACTCCTTTCTTGACCTAAAAGTTGAGTTTCTTTGTGGCTTCTTCCAATATGAAGAGATCAGATGCACCCGTATCTACGAGTGCACTCATCGCGGTCTCTCTGATCTTTATATCCACGAACATAAGTTCTTTAGGCTCCTTCACCTTCTTGGACTTGATTGAACTTAGGATCTGCAACGAACCCAATCGTGACTCCTCCTACGAATCGTCTTCCTTGCACAAGGTCACCAGCTTGCCCCACTTTGGATGGTCTAGAGCCATGTGTGAACCATCGCAAAAGAAACATTTATAGGTGCATACCTCCCTTTGTCCCCATCTACTCAACTTTAATTGGGTCCTAAGTGGTGTCATTGGTGGGTTGTCTCCATTCAGGCGATTGAACTTGCCATGATCTCCCCCACCATTAGCTTTGTCTCTCGGATGAGAATCCGTCTTTCCTCTTAAAGGAGAGCTATATTCCATAAGGGCCTCGGCCATGTTCATGGCTATTGTGAGTTCCTTTGCATTACACCACTTGAGCTCTTGCTTGACCCATGGCTTGAGCCCACTCATGAATTGTTGATACGCTCCATATCATACATTGAAAGGATTTGGAGTAGCAACTCTAAGAATCTCTTCACATACTCACGAACTCCACATATTTGCTCTAGGCGCTTGAGCTCATCTCAAGCATCCTTCTTTGCATAAGTGGGGAAGTAGTTCTGCTGAAATTACTTGACGAACCTAGTCCATGTTGTGATAAGTTCCCCCGCTTCTATCATTCGACCTACGATGCCATCATAGCAATGCGTTATCAAATAAATACACAGCTACGGTATTTGCCCATGATGTGTCGTCAACGATTCTCGTGGCTTGAAAGTACTGCTCCATATACCACAAGATGTCCACATCCTTGGCCACTCGTGAGCCTTTGAATTATATTGGCTTCGGGGTGTCCATTTGTGGATTGGCTTACACGGTGACCACTTCGTTCACCTGTGTCGATTTAACCTCCGCGAGCTTGCCTTTAAGCTCGGTTATTTATGCACTCATGGCTACTATCATGGCCTTCACGGCCTCGTCCCGTTACTATAATTCTTTAGCCAAGGAGCCCAACACCTCCCTTCAGAGCTCTCCCATGTCAATTTTGAGCTCTTTGCATCTCGGCCACGAGCTCTACCTTTTCAACCTTTGCTCTTTTGACAGTCTAGATCAAGTCCTCTACCAATCTTTGGACATCCAAGATGATCTCCTCTATAGTTGTCACTCGGTGTTTCAAATCCCCCATTAGATACCTTGAACTTGAAAAAGCATGGCCTCGTCGGTGCTTGGCGTCGGCCTTCTCGATAGCCCTTCCGTGATCCTCACCTTGAGTAATCATGACATCAGAGCGTGGATCCACCATTACACTTGAAATGACTGCTCTAATACCACTTGTCATGGATCGACCGATCTAGCGTTCTTGAACTCGTGTGGCTTTAGAGTTTCTCGTAACTCAGCTTCACTCACACTCGATGCTCAAGGGTTGTAACAAAAAGAACTTTAAGAGAGAAGCTTGAGAGTGTATTTGCACTAAGGAACGAGATGATACAACTTGGGGAAGGGGCCCCTTATTTATATAAGTACGAGACTAATCTTAGTCGTTGGTCTCCCCTTTGATCTAACGATAGAGCTTAAATCTTCGTAATCAGTACATAGTTGTTTACTCAAGAGACTTTATGCCTTGAGAAGCTTAAGGGTTATTTGTCTTGGGAAGCTTGAGGGTCACCTGCCCATGGATAAGCTTCAGCTTGTATATGGATGGACTATGGCCCGGCGCTTGGGAAGCTTCTAAAGCTGATGTGGACATCGAGCCATATTGAGGAGGTGGTGCTGGGGACTTATTGTCTATTTTTACTAGTTCGATTACTTGAGCATGGGCCAAGCAATTCAGGCAAGCTGTTGGCGTCATGGTTCGTGATCTTCGGCGTGGAGATGACCTTGGATCAAATCTTGAAAAATCTTAAAAATCTTGGCATAATTTGATTATCTAGTTATCAAATATTTGACCAAGTCAAATATATATATATATATATTCTAGAATATGACGCATTAGATTTCTAAGGTTGGTTTTAGGGTTTGTGTGATGGCTAAAAGGCCTATATTAAAGACTAACTGAATTTCTTTGGGGGACATATTTTTTTTGGAGGAAAAAAGTTGAGAGATTCTCTTCTACTACTGTTCTTTTGTGGACTTGACCTTATCAAGGTTCCCTTGTGACGGTCGATTCGACTTATCAAGCGAGATAGCGAATTTTTCCACTCGTGGCGTCTATAACGTTGGTTAATTGACACGCGTTCGTCAACAGGTCATGTTCATACCAAGGTTGCTAATCACATGTTTGATTGGAGGTCGAGGTTCGCAATTCACACCATTTGGGCATTCGTAGAACGATCTTTCCGCAACGATTCACATCAAAAGCGCACCCATTTATTGGGCCTTATAAACTGGGCCGTGTCACAAGTGTAGGTGTTTCCTCTGGGAACACAAGATTATTTCAAGATGCATTCTATATGAGACTAACTAGATTTGGGTGTAATTTAGGTTTAGAAAATACTCAAGCATGTGAGACAATTATGAGTTTGTAATATTTCAAATGATTAGTAGATTATATGCCTCTGGCTCTCCTTGAATATATAGTGACATTCAAATCGAATCACGTAACTCTCAATATTTTTTAATATTATTTATTGTCTAATTTTTTGGCGATTTTGCATTAATTTAGTTGCAAGATTCAATTATAGTGCGTTTGGTAACCATTCTCCTCCCAGGAACAATTTTCAATTAGAAATGGTTTTTCTGATTCTGTTCTCAGAAATAATTTTTAGGTTTTTGAAGATGCTTAGTAACTATTTAAAATTTATATTCCGAAGATAGAAATATATTTAGTAGGATTCTTAAATTTTTTTGTTTCTTTTAATTTTTTTAACTTTTATTATATTTTTTCTTTTTTTCCTTTTCCTTTCTCTTGTTCTTCCTCCATTTTTATGCCCAGTCATCGGCCATGATGGTGCTTGACTACTGGCTAGACAAGGTCCAGCGAGCTCACCAGAGGCTCGTCGAGCCATCATGACATTGACCTGGCGGTGGCCTGACGAGGTTGAGCCTTGTTGAGCCATGGTGAGGCTCGGGTCGGCGAGGTTGCCGGCCCTCATTTGGTTGGTCATTAGCCATGGGCGAGACTGGTGACCGGCCAAAAGGAAGAAGAAGAAGAAGAAGAAGAAGTACTTGATTCTAGGAATTGTTTTTGGGAATAAGAAGTAGCTTTTTTTTTTCTATTTCTTGATGTTGTTCTAAATTTATAGATTTTTGTTCCTAGAACAAAAATTTTGGCAAACAGTTTCTGCTTCTTTTTTTTTTTAAATTCTGAGGAATAAAGAAATAGAATCAGTTGTTTCGGGAATGGTTACTGTTTTAGTTTCCACCTTATATTACAACACATTAATTTACCCGGGCAATGAAAATTAACTCGAGTATCGTTGGTAGTATAATCTCATTGCAGCCTCTTAGGATGTGTTCTATTGTGGCTTTCTCGTCTTGAATTCGTGGTGTAATTACAAGTTTGGAGAAGGCATCGTTCGCCACCACAAAACGCAAAGCATCGAGACATTTCCTCTTCACAGAAAAGGAGATCAAGCACACGCATCTCTCCCTCTCTCTGGCATCGGAATTCGATAGCAATTTCGCACTCTGTTGAAGGAGGCTTGATTTGAACTTGCTGAGCACGAGAGACATGGCGATTAGAGCACCGCCAATCACCGGGTTAAGCATGGCCTCGCTGCGCCCTGCCGCTGCTTCTTCGTCTTCCAATAACAAGCCGTGCGCGCTCAGTGTCCCCCAACTCAAGTCCTCTTTCCTCGGCAATCGTGGAGGTAACCGACCCTTTTCGTTTCTCGCCTCGTACCTTTCTGGGTCTCTCACAATTTCGAATTTTGATTGAATTTCGAGTCCCTTCTTTTCGCTTCCTTTAGGAACGCAAGAGAGGGAAAGCAGAGGGTATTCTGCTTTGTTTTTTCTCTTATGTTAATCTCCTCTGTTGTGCAATGGCTGTGTCACTTTAACTGTCACGGGACTTTCTCTGATCGTATGAATTTGCCTTCTCTGCTTGATTGTTGAGATATTCATGCTGAGATTTTTATGGCCAAATTGCAGCGCTCAGAGCAACTGGGGTGAGAGTTGCCTTTTCCAACAGGTTAAGATGTAATGGCCATGGTGGAGGATCCCTTGGCGCCAGCATGAATATTTTCGATCGATTCGCTAGAGTCATAAGGGTAAAATGCTCATTGCACTCTTGTTGTTCTGATGTCTGATTCCCGTGTTGAATTGAAAGTGTATTCTTTTTTTCCTTTTTTGGGTGATGTCTAGTCATATGCAAACGCGATCGTCAGTTCGTTTGAGGACCCTGAGAAGATCTTGGAACAAGCTGTTCTTGAGATGAATGATGATTTGAGAAAAATGCGTCAAGCCACAGCCCAGGTATGTCCGTTTGACTTGTCTTCTTTGGAAGATGGTGTTCTTTCTTTCTCCCTCTAAGTCACATTCCTTCCTCCCACTTTCCAGCATCAGTTACATAGTAGTAGACTGCTGTTTTCACATGGTCTGCAATTTACCAGTGCATAAAGGTGTTGAGTTACTCTATATACACATGCTTTTCTGACGGGAAGTATATTTCGTCTATTAAAGGTTACGTGGATTCTCTGAAGAGCAAATGGTACTTACCAAAATCTTACCATTGTTTCTTCTCTTTCATGAAGGTCTTGGCATCTCAAAAGCAATTAGAAAACAAATACAAAGCAGCACAGCAAGCTTCTGATGAATGGTGAAGTTCTTCTTCGCAGCCTTGGTCTATGTTCTTCAAGCTTTGCTGTTATAAGAAAATCTGTCTTTTTAGATGGTTTTATCATTGTGCTTTATTTGATGATAGGTACAGAAGAGCACAGCTGGCTCTTTCAAAAGGCGATGAGGACCTTGCACGAGAAGCACTTAAGCGCAGAAAGTCTTATGCTGTAAGTTCTTTTGGTCGAAGTAGAATTAGGTTTCACAAAATCACGAATGCCTAGTTGCATGTACAGTTTCTGTAGCTATAAAAGCTGACTACGGCTATGGCTAATGTTCATCGCTTTAGATAGTTGGGGTGGCTGCTCTTGATGAGTTCCTATCCTTTTGGCAATTTTATGGAGAAAATGGGTGAAAGATAACAAATCAGATCATGCTCTGAAAATAGTTTTGACACAGTTTTTTTTTTTTGGGGTATGTTGTGTCTAGGATAATGCAGGTGCGCTGAGAGCTCAGCTTGATCAGCAGAAAACTGTTGTGGATAATCTTGTCTCAAATACACGGGTGAGTTACACTGCTGTACCATACATCTATATTTTTGTCCCATCAGAAAGTAGCAAGCTTTAGAATTGCTTGAGCTGGCATACACATATGTTAGTAAGACTTTCTCAGCTTTGCATGTTGTCCAAATCTTGTCCACTCCAAAAGCCTTGTGAATTTGCAACGTTCAGGGTGTATCTTGTCCTTTTGCTTAATTGTTATCTTTTAATTTATATGCTTGATAAGTTGAGGCACTACCTTAATAAGGGGCTTACCTAGCTATGGCATTGCTTCAAGTTGGGTCTTTCACACAACTCGAGGTTTTTGTTAGTGTTCTACAGTGTCTATTCAGGAAAAAGATTTCCTTTGTGTGATTCCCCTTAGTTTGCTTATGTGCAGGATTAAGACTAATTTTGAGCATTACCAGAGTTGCTGGTCTTTTACTTGTTTCTTGAATTGGTCTCAAGGTGGCATCTGTTATCTTACCCTTAAATTCTGAATTGATTCACAGGATTGTGTGGGAAAAGGTCTTTAATTTAAGTTTCCTAATTGGTTTTCTCACCAACATGTCCAGCTATGCTGAGTTTAAATCAACAAAATGCTCATTCATCTAGTTGCATTATATGTTTCTGCTCTTAGCTCCGGATGATAGGTTTAACTTAGTGAAATTCTCTAATTTTCTTCATCAGCTTCTGGAAAGCAAGATCCAGGAGGCAGGGTCAAAGAAAGACACCCTTAGAGCACGTGCACAGTCAGCGAAGTTTGTCTCACCTCTTACTCCAACTACTTTTGTATCATCTCCTAACTTCATAGGATGAACAGCAATGCTTTTGATAAAACTGCAGGACTGCAACCAGAGTCAGTGAGATGCTGGGGAATGTGAACACAAGCAGTGCTCTTTCAGCTTTTGAAAAGATGGAGGAAAAAGGTAGCCTATTTGGTTATTTGAGTGCCTCTCCTACACACATGCTGATAGTACGAGTCTTGCTTTACAATCAAAAGAATCTTGTTTTTTCTGCTGAAATTCTAATTGAAATGCATCTATATTCAGCACGTTTTCAACTGTTGCATTTGTCGAAGCACCAATTTTGAAATTACCCTCTAGTAATAAATAAACCGTTTCTTGTCAAAAGTCTCTGAATCAATAATGAAAATGAATGTGAGTCATATGGGCCTGTGCATCAAATGATGCTCAATACTTTGGAGTTGGTGCATGATGTCCAAATTCTGTAGATTCCAGAACAAGTACTGATATTTGGCATCCATTAGTTCGCTTACACACCAATTCTACTGCTGTGCGTTAGAATTTACTTCTGATAAACTAAAAAGCATGAGGACCATCAGAAATCAGAATACTTTGAACTCGTTTTACCCTTTCTGAAAATAGTTTCCTGGAAGTTGGTTGTATGACTTTTAAGCTGGGGTAGCTGGAGATCTCGCAGACTTTGGAAGTACATAGAAATTACTCGTGTTTTAGTAGCACACGACTTTTCAAATCAGCTCCCTTTTTTCTTTTCTTTTTTTCCCTTTTCTTTTTTTTTTTAAAGGTTTTGTCAATTTCTTATGAGGTGTTCTCAACATATGGAGAACCTACTTTGCTCGAATACATGTTCATACATGGCATATGAAGACATGAAATACATGGCTATTATTGGTGTAGGCTTTTTTTTCCCCCTGTTTGGTTGGCAACTTGGCATACATGGATGTTTACTTGGTTATATTGCATGGCGGGTATAAGATGTAATAATCATCATAATCTTATTGATCTTTGCATTGGTTAGTAGGCTCATTGGTTTCTCATTGTGACAGTGTTGGCAATGGAGTCCCAAGCAGATGCACTAAACCAATTAACAACTGATGATCTTGAAGGAAAGGTAGCATTTCTTTCCTGCTCTATTCCTTCCCTTTATCTTTCCTGCACAACTAAAATTTTACAAGTCAATAGATGCAATTTGTAATGATATCAAAACTGTAAGTGAATATAGAATTGGAAATGATCAATGCCCTGTTTAATGTTCTAATTTCTCAGGTCCAGATTTACAGTGTCACTGTTATTCCCTAATGAAGAGCTGTTTTTGGGCTGATGCAATGACTTGAATCTTCTCTGAAGTAGTGGATGATACTAAAATGGGTTAATAGAATAAACAATCTGGCAAAGCAATTTATTACATTTTCTTGAATAAGTCAAAAAGTCTTATTAGGACACATTGCGAAAGGCGGAGTTCACATTTGGCTTTTCTTTTCAGTTTGTACTTGTTGGAAACTCAATCCTAATGTCAGGGAATAGTAGCCTTTTACAAATTAGAATGCTTGCTCTGCTTGAGGCACAAAAATTATGCTAAGCATACTTTTAGGTTCTGATTTAAAACCAAGGCATAATTATCATATGCAGTATTAGTGCCATAAAGTACAATTAGATGTACTTGTACTGTGAAAGATGAACTAATTTTACAGTTTAATGATGTGAGGAGACAGTAAAAAAACTGCATCCCAGTTATCATGTATCTGAGTAACCAGTCTGATTACGGAACTCGTGTGTTCACCTTTGATGTATGATTCAAGGTTGAGATAGCTGAATTTAGGGGCACGTGTCTCAGATAAAGGCTATTCGAGAATTTTTTTCCTTGTCGAGAAAACTCACTCCATGATTTTTCTTTTCCCAGTTTGCGTTGCTAGAGAGTTCTTCTGTTGATGATGATCTCGCAAATTTGAAGAAAGAGCTTTCTGGGGTGTCGAAGGTAATTGTCTGTGCTCTCCTTTCTTGTTTTGATGCTCTTACATATATACCATTTTTCTTAGTTTACCAACAAAAGTTTTGCCCTCCACTTTGCTTACACTCCTGGGAAGATTTTCCACTCTAGTAGAAATCAGGATAAAAATGTAGCCCAAATAAATAGGATCTCAGACACTTTTCTGATACATGAGTTGGCAACTGCATTGTGATCGAAGAATGCTTTTAGAGCTTAGTTGGGCCTCCGTGCAAGTTTGAGATAGATTAAGCATTCTTTTGTTAAGTTTTTAATTTGTATTTATGTTCTGAAACAGAAAGGAGACCTTCCGCCTGGCAGATCTGCAGTAGCAGCAAACTCTCCATTTCCCTTTCAAGACTCCGAAATCGAAAGGGAGTTGAATGAGTTGAGGAGGAAAGCTAAAGAGTACTAGACACACTTAAGGCACATAGACACTTCTTTGTTCTCACTTCAAGTACTTACCTGATCCTCAATAGGTTAGCTCACTTTCTTCCTTGATGGTGGAAACATCTTTGTGCGATCGGAGCCCAAATTCAGGAATCTGGAGTTCATATGAAGCTCTTTTTCCCTACATGCGAAGCTCGGGTGATCAGGGACATATTTAACATTACAATGTGTGCATTTTGTTGCTCTCCTCTACTGTTAGTTTCGGCGGTATTGCTCGAATCAGTCCCTAATGTACTCTGGACAAGAGTTTGAGGCTTGTGTAGCAGCTACTTTTTTTCTTTTTTTGGTCTGTGTGTAGCAGCTACTTGAAAGCTTATGATTTTATAGTGATTTTGCCCTTGATGCAGGTTTGGTCAGCATCTGTGCTTTTTTTTGCATTAGAACGACACTACATCATTTTCTTATTTTTATGTAATCATTCAAGATTGAATTATGCTATGATGAAACATAACCTACAGTTTAAAGTGATCAGGCATTGAAAAATGTGAAAAGTATAACCATGATCTACAATTGGAAAATGTTTGGGCGGTCTAATTGTTGTTTTGCTAAAAAAAACTTGAACATAAATTATCTAAATTGTGAGTAAATTTAGCATATTCTCACAGTCGCTACCGTTTGGGATATTCTTTTGTCGGCTTACGAGTTCTATTTATGAATTTCCCTTCAAGCTAAGAAAATGAAAACAGATTATGTTAAATATTCTAAAAATTCAGCACATAGTTATATATAAATCTAAATATTAATTATTTGAATAATTTGAAATGCTTTAGGTATATCTTGCTAAACAAATATACGAATACTACAAACATGTAAAAACTTCAAAATTGAAATTACAGTCATTCTAATCACATAAATTTCAAGACAAATTAAGTTGAATTTTCGAAAATTGTGATGAGATCAGATCTACAAATGAATATGTGGATGTTATGAAACTTTTAGGTATTTTTTAGTAAAAAGGTTAATATCATGAAAAACCTCCAAACTATTATACTTGTAACAAATTTATTAAATATTAATTTTTTATTATACAAAACTTAAAATTAATATACTTGTGATAAATTTATCATTCGTTAAATTGAATTGTTACCACGAAAAATCACAAACCGGTGGTAAAATCCAAAGCGGTACACATGTCAATTGCCACGTATTATTCAACTCAGCGATTTCATGATAAAATTTAATGAAAAACTAACGAATGATAAATTTGTCACGAATGTAACAGTTTAGGATTTTTGGTTGTTAAAAAGTTAGTTTGAAATAAAATTTGTTATAGATGTATCAATTTAAAGTTCTTTGTGATATGATCTTTTGTTAAATAAAAATATGAAAATTACAAACGGTCAAGGCCTTGCGATCAATATTGATATCTTCATATGATGCAAAAAATAAATTAGATATATACAAAAAATTTAGGGATTGCATCGGACAAACTAAGTGTTTATGAATCACATTGCACTTTAAATTATAGTTCAAATATCATATTGAATAAATTAAAAATTAAGAGACAACATTACATATGTCAAAATTTGAGAAATTTTGTGTCATTTTTCTAAAATTGACCAAAAATATCAAAGTGTAAGGGGTAAAAGGGGAAATTTGGTACTCTCATTTTTTTTTTCTAATGAAAGTCTTAGATGAATCTCATCTCAATTAAAAGTCAAAAGGGATAATATTTGTCTCAAAGAATGGCATGATCTTGTGCTTAAAGGCATTTCCATCCTTTAATTTTTTGTTCTTTAAAGGGGCTCTCGTCAAGGCGCTAGCAACCCTACCAATTCGCCAATACAGCGTTAGGCATAGTCCTCTCGCCTAGGTTTTTTTATTTATTTAAGTTTTAGCCTTTTTTTTCTTTTATCTTTTTATGGCATTTCTTTGATATTTACATAGTCACTTCATATCTTTATTCGAATTAAGATTCATTTTAGGTCTTTATTCGAGAAGATTAGGGGGCACCTTACACCTTCGTTTGGAATTTTTCAGGTAAAAGTTTGGGGACCGAAAGAATAAATAAATATCCTAATTCCTCTCCTCCTCTCTCCCTCTCTCTACAGCAAAACGCAGCAATGGCGACCGCCTCCGCCTCTCTCCTCCGCCTCTCCCTCCTCCGCCCGCCGCCGCCGAAAACCCAGCCGAACCCCCGCCGCCGCCGCCTCCTCCCGCCCTCCTCCCTCACCCCCTCCCTCCCTCCTTCCCTCAAATTCGAGCCCCAGACCCGCCGCCCCGGACCCCCCGCCGCCGCCGCCGCCGCCGTCCGGGCGTCCTACAGCCCGACCCCGGCCACCGACCGCCTCATCTCCGCCGCGGCCTACACCCTCCCCTTCTTCAACTCCCTCCAGTACGGCCGCTTCCTCTTCCTCAAGTACCCTTCCCTCTCCTTCCTCTTCGACCCCGTCCTCCCGCTCCTCTCCCTCTACAAGTCCGTCCCCTACGCCTCCTTCGTCGCCTTCTTCGCCCTCTACCTCGGCGTCGTCCGCAACCCTTCCTTCAGCCACTACGTCCGCTTCAACGCCATGCAGGCCGTCACCCTCGACGTCCTCCTCGTCCTCCCCCTCCTCCTCCAGCGCATCCTCAGCCCCGGTCGGGCCGGCCTCGCGTACCGGGTCATGGTCTGGGGCCACAACGCCGTGTTCGTGTTCAGCGCCGCCTGCTTCCTCTACAGCCTCGCCTCGTCCATCCTGGGCCGGACCCCTTACTTGCCCTTCGTCGCCGGCGCCGCCGGGAGGCAACTCTAGTGCAAAGTTCTTGGGTAGGTGCATTTGAATGAGGGAGAGTTTAATTGGTTCTTGTTTGCTTGCTCTGCTTTTGCTGGTCTTTCAATGGAACATGTATTTTGGCTGCTGGATGAGGTTCTGGTGGGTTGTAATTGCATTGGTGTTTGGCAGTAGCATTTCTCTCTGGTATAGCAAATGCGTCAAAGTTTTCCTCTTCTGTCATATGTCTATTGGGTTCCAATTCTCACCAGGTTTTCACATCAAGCTCCATTCGGGTTTGCTTTTGACGTTGATCCCCTCATCTGGAATGGAGTCGGAACTTTAAATTTCTGTTAATTGGTTGAGGGATGATTTATTGATTATATTGGCATATGCCATACCTCCGAGCTTAACTGCACACAATTTTTGAATATCAATGAGGCAGCTAAAGCAAATTCGTTGCCATTTCATCTGCAATGTGCACCTGGCAACCACCACCACCGAAAACTATGATAAAAGCAAGAGGGAAGATTGTATGATCTGATTGAGAAGTCCATTGAAAGTGGAGCTTAGAGTATTAATTATTGTGTCACGGGCTTTATCTTGGTTTATCTCGCTATCCTATACTAATCTTGGTACTCGTCAATTCCATCCCATATATGTGAATTTTGGCAGCTGCTTTTCTTTGGTTGTTGTGGCGGAACATGGAGCTGTCGAAGGAGTGGTTTGCCGATAATCTTGTCATGTACATTGAATTTTATATCAAATTCAGTCCCCTTTTGCTTCTAGAAGTCTTTCGCCCTTTCCCTAATCGAATTTCTTGTCTCACTTCTCCACCAAATTTCACTATGTGTCATTCAAATCCTTAAACTTCACCGGTTTGTGTTAGTTTGGTTCAAATTTGTAGCGGATCTTGCTCTCTCATTGGATTTAGGCACCAATTTTAGAAGGCATAGATTGTCTATTTTGGGATCCTTCTCTTCTCTTCTTAAATCAAATAGCTGCTCAGTACATTAGACTGGTTGAAATGTATTTTGTAGCCAAATTTGTCAGTGATCCCATGTTAAGTAAGGTCATCGCGTAGTAGTTATAAAAGTTCCACAGAGGGGAGGTAATAAGGAGATTAATCTATTGTATTGTCTTCCGCATTTGTTCACCAGTTTCTATTTCTTGATAAGTTGTTTCTTAAGTATCAGCATCCGATATGTGCCGCAGCTGACAACCCAAAAAAGAGAGGATTAGAGCATGTGGTCGAGAAGTTTGAAGAGCTTAGCATTAGTTCTTTTTTGGTTCTACTCGAGTTAATATTCTACAAACGTATTGATCTTGAGAAGCTTCAATTAAAACGACACTGATGTATTGTTAGCATATACGCGGTTGTTTCATAGGGATGTTAGTGGAATACTGTGTGAAGAACATCGCTGCAGATTCAGCTGTGCATGTGATCGGACAGATTTTCTCATCTTTCATGTACTTTTCTGTTTAGCTCAATCTGAGTTTACATCCAGAAGCTCATGTTCTTCTCCCCTTTCCTCTCAGTCCCCTTTAAGTTTCCTCTTATATAATCTTGAAATGTGGTGATCTTGCGTGATAACTTCTGCTTGGCTCGGCTTGGCTCAGCACCTTCTTATTGGGAGAGCCTACACATTCTGCATATTGTGGCAATCCAAGTAAGAATATGCAGAGGCATTCAGCCAATGCAAAGTGATTTGCCTCTTGTGCTCCATTGGTATGAAGTTGCATCTGCAGAGTGAAAGCATCTGTTGATCACTGCAATGAGACCCATTTCCGTTCTTTTTTCTGGGAGAAGCAGAGTAAATGCATTCAACCTGGTACCATGAAGCATTTTTGCCTGTGCTGTTTTTGACCATACAACGTTAGCTCAATGTAGTTCAATCTTTTTAGGCAGTTGATGATTGAGAAATGAAGACGAAAACTCCATGCCTAGGACAATGAAAAGATCATGGTTCTTCTTTTGCTCCTACCCTGCGATACACATGTAACAATCGTGCCAATTGTGGAGGCACGCCATGTGCCTGAGATTTAAGAGTTTCGTTACTGAAATCTTGAAGTACATACAAATGTTGACACATAGATTCGCATAGTCGTCTTGTAGGTTACGTGACATTTTAATAGGCTAAGGAATTATATGTAAATGATGTCCATCAACGTGATTCGAATCATATCGATGATTGAGATTCACCAGATCGATAAATGAAAGATGAAATTCAGAACTGATTTATTTGGAATGACTTCTTCTTCTGCATTTTTACTTAAGACTCTTCTAATATGAATTTCATTTAATATAAATACATGAATTCTCCCGAAATGAACTAGATTTGCCATATAAAGTCATATTTAAATTTTCCTTTAACTTTTAAAACTCAAATGATATTTGAAACATCAAGGGGAAATACTATAAGTACTTTTCGCTTAAAAAGCCAAAACAAACATGGACAAAATTATATCCGATGAGATAAATTATACTGCAAAAAGAAAAAACCATTGCATTCCAAAACCTTGAACACCGAAACCTAGTTACTTAACGAACTAGAGTATGATTTGACCAAAAAAAAAAAAACGAACTAGAGTATTAACCTGCATGTTGCAGTGGGACCAACAGAATTTAACAATCATGAAATTATCGGTTTTCTTCACATTCCAATTTTGATATTGCGGCTTGATTATTTGTTTTTTGATTTTTCAATATTTATAGTACTCCATAGAATTATCAATTTTATCTAAATACTTTTTCAAAATAAATTATAGACGTTTCATATACGTACATCAAGATATTTGAAATCATTCTATTGATGAATGACAAATAGTAACTAAAAAATTACCTTTACATGTAAGAATACATGTTGAATTCTAAGTCGAAGACTTGTTAAGATGATTAGTTCCAAGAGCCCATTTATAAACATCACAATGAAGAAAGGGACACTTTTTTTAAATAGTATCCATGTTAATTGTAATTGTTTTGATGACTCAGTTCATGATGATGTAGATAAATGAAAAAAATCACGTGTCTTCTTTGTAAATAACAATTCCTTGATCATGTATAGAACATATTCGCATGCAATTTTATATCAATAGTGAACTTATTTTAGTAATTTTTATTGAGGACTGCCAAAAAAATATACTTTGAATTTTTCTATTCATCTAAAGTAAAAGGACATATAATAAAAAAGACAATAAGAAAAATTGAATAACAAAGTAATAAAATAATAAATTAGAATAGTAGAGTACTTTAATACAATAAAATTTAATACATTGATTTTCTCAACTCACAAATTAAATCTAAGAATAGGATTAGTTGATCAACCAAGTGATAGAAGGAATGAGAAAAAATAAAGCGTAAAAGTAAAAGTTGGTATAAATTTAGTGAAATGAAGATTGAAAGGTCCGATAAAAAAAGGGCTAAAGGAAAAAATGAAAAAGAAATGTTATTGTGATATGTCCTTCTAAAAATCTCCTTTAGTATATGGAAAAGATTATATATGATGAGAATTTATTTTCGGCAAAAGATGCTATAGTGAATGAAAAGGAAAAAGAGAAGAAGAAGAAAAAAGTGAGCAGAGTAGGTAACGGAAAAGAGCGAGAAGGACTTCAACAAATCGCTATCCTAGTCACTCAAAATCCAAATTAACTTTAAATTTTATTTATTTCGTAAAAAATAAATAATTTAAAAATTATTTTTAAAAATGATTATTTACATCACTGATAAAATAAATGAAAATAAAAAAACATATTTGTTGTTTATGAAGATATTTATATGTAAAGCATTATCGATAATAAAAATATTATTTGTTAACTAATTATTGCAAACAATAAAATGGTCATTTGTAAGAAAATGTTTTATAAATTATTTATTTTTTTGAGAAATAAATGAAGATAAGATGGAAATTATTAACAAAGTCATGAAAAATGAAAAGTTAATATTAAATGCAGTATATAATATTAGTAGAATCTTTTTTAGACAAATAGAAAAAGAAATGAGGACAGGTAAAAAAAATCAAAATTCACTCAAATCACTTTCTATGTTCGTATACAATAAAAAAAACACCCTCCTTTCATCTCATTTTATAGATGTTCCACACATCTCTTCGCCAAATTTCAATTAATCTTTATCATCACTTAAATTAACCAGATTAAATTTATTTCACGACACATAAATAATATTAAATAATTTCCCAAAAAATAACTGCTAATGAAAAATATTTTTACTATTAACGTTTGGATTTATCCATTTTTATAAGCGATATGTCCTTCTTAAAGAAAAGTCAGATCGCACATTTTTTGTTTTCTCGAAACAAACAAGCGCACCCTTATGGATAGAGGATGGACAGTGAAATTAACATTTTAGCCAAAAAAAAAGAAAGAGAGAGAGTGAAATTAACGAAACTTTTTTTTTTGCACAAAAAATTAACAAAACTTGGAAAAGAAGAAAAGCCCTCGAAAAAAAAAAAAAAAAACACCTGCAGTCCCGCATCCCCTCTCTCTCTCCTCGCTCATATCTCTCCAGAGCTTTTCTGCAGCGACAAAACCCTAATTTCTTCCCCCATTCCAAATCTCCCCTGCGCTCGCTTCGCTTCGCGTGGCCCGAGCACGAGCAGCGAGAGGGAGGGAGAGGGAGAGCGGCGGCAGCCATGGATGCGATACGGAAGCAGCTGGACGTGCTGATGGGGGCCAACCGCAACGGCGACGTCCGGGAGGTCAACCGCAAGTACTACGACCGCGACGTCTGCCGCATGTTCCTCGTCGGCCTCTGCCCCCACGAGCTCTTCCAGCTCACGGTAACAACCCCCCCTGCCCTTACTCGATTGCCGGTGTTTCTTTCTCTATCTAGCTGGTGACGGATCGGTCCCTTGTTGCTCTCGTCTGAACGTTCGATTTTCCCTTTTTTTCGTTTCGTTTTGTTGCAGAAAATGGACATGGGGCCTTGCCCGAAGGTCCACTCGCTCCAGCTCCGGAAAGAGTATCCTTTTCTTCGCAAGCTCGCGTCGCGTGTCTGCATTTGCGTGCGTCTCTCGCTGGTAGACGGTAATGTCTAAACGTGATTTGGTGCCGAGAGATGGGGAGAAGGGTAAGTGGGGTTCTGGGTACCTGGTGAGGTTCAGCTTTGGTTAGGAACAAGAATTTGGTACGGGAGTTTGGGTTGTTTCTTTCGAATATGTACTTGTCGATTTAGAGACCCTTTTCCTTTTTGAGCTGGTTTATAGGAGTTCCTCGCTAGAATTAGGCGATAAATTTGCATGGGTGGGATTTTGTGCAACTGTTTGAAGAAACGTGTCTCCGGACCCTTGTTCTGGCTGCTGGAGCTTTCCGAGTTCTCTTGGCATTTGGTGCCTTAACGACTTGTTACAGATACGAAGAAGCCAAAGCAAAAGGTGTAGACAATTATGACCGAGACTTGGAGGATGTCATTGATCGTCTCATCGTCGAGTGCGATCGGAAAATTGCTAGAGCCCTCAAGAGACTAGAGGAGGATGATGCGAAGGCTGCTATTGCGATCTCTGTGTCTGAGGTTACACAGGTGCTGCTTTGATCTTCCAATTCTTTTTCTTGGTTTGCACGTCCTTCAAGTGGTTAACGGTATGGTCTTGGTGAAAATGCAGACACCCGAGATACTTGAGTTGTCGAAGCAGATCAAGGAGAAGCTAAAAGAAGCTGACCAACATGGTTAGTTTAGCAAGCTTCCTTGTCTTCTTGACTAGCATACCTTATAATTTGTTCGCTTTGACTGGAAATTCATTGACATGGTGCATGGAAAACCTTGGATGAATGTTAATCATTTTTCCCAGATACTTGCTTGAACCATAGTCTGGATTAGGTGGTAGATATTTAAGCTTGTGATAGTGGTCCTTTTTTTTTTTTTTTGGTAATGTAAATTTTGGATTGAGGATATAGACCAAGATGTTGATTATCTTGAAGAATTTTATTTCCTCCATGCTTCGTTTGGTTCATGCATATTTTGGAATGCGTAGTGTGGTATGTACTCACTCTCAATATGCTTCCAGATCTTGAAGGCAAGACAGATCTCAAGATTCGAGCTTTGGAGATCGTCGAAGAACTCAGAACTAAAAGAGCTGATAAGCAGGTAAACTGTTGCTTCTTCAGATTTTAGGCTTTGTTTGGTAATGGGAGGTGATGAAAATTAGGGTTATTATTCAAATTTTCCCTCCTCTCCCTTCTCGCAAAAAGATCCCCACTTTCCACCTAAGGTTTCATTTCCCCTATTTTCCCCCATTTCCCTAAAATGCCAGTGGAGATGATCTTTGGTATGACATTGTGCATGAGAATTTTGAATGCATTTTTGTTTGGGAAATAGGAATGTTAACAACAAGACATTTGCAATAACTTGTGCAGGTAGTAACCGATTCCTGGTTCTGATGGTAATTTGATGAACGTGTTATTTGTATGTGGTTTTTGACAGTCCATGCTTCTTTTGGATGCATTCAATAAAGACAGGGCATCTTTACCGCAACCTCTGCCCAACCCACCACCCTTGGCCCCCTTGCCAGTAGTTGCTCCCGATCCTCGCACTCAAGAGATGATAAATGAGAAGCTGAAGAAAGCAGAGGATCTTGGTTAGTCTTGAAGCTATCGCTCGTTACATTATTCTTTCAGATTTAAGATTTTGTGGAAATTTTCTAAACGATATTTTGCTGCTAAGAATTGGGTTACTCTTTCATCTGTATCTGTTTGCATATTGAAGTGCATCTTTGTTTCATCTCAGTGTTTTATTTAAGATACACCTATAAGATTCAACTTTTAGTGCATAGCTTTGCTGCATCACTTCACGATTTAATTCAATTCCATTATCTCAGGTGAGCAAGGTATGGTGGATGAAGCACAAAAAGCATTGGAAGAGGCTGAAGCCCTTAAAAAGGTTCTCTTCAAATCTCTTTTCGATTTTTTCATTTGTTTGACAGTTTTACCATGACTGTTGCTATATCTATATCCTTTAGTGAATTTAATACTTCATTTTTTGCCTCAGCTGCATGCCAGACAGGAACCTGCACAAGATTCTGCTAAGTACACTGCTGCAGATGTGCGAATTGTGAGTGCAATTTTATTGAAATTGAGTTGTTTATTTTTATGATGCATTCCTTCTCTTTTGGATTACATTGCATTAAGTACACTCTACTGTCGACGTACCCCGAAGCACTCAACAGATTGCATTGCTTGTGCTCCGGAGACAGCAAGGAAATGAGCTGGACTTCTTGACATTAATTCATTACTCAAATTGCTTTATTAAACCTTCTGGCTCAAAAGATTTGACAGGAACTAAGGAAATTTGCTCAATTTGACAGCGTACCCTTAGCTACTAGATGATCCCCATTATCTTTTTATGCTTGTAAGTCTTGTATCTGCTAGTTATTTGAACATTTTGAACACATCCAGAATTCTGTTCAGAGTTTTTGTGACATGTCTAACCACGAAAACAAGGAAGTAAATATTTTGTTACTTTGATGTCGTCTCTGTTGCTGTTGGGTCCATGTCTAGTAAGGAATAAAAGTTAAATTTGGGCACATGCATTTCGTGTGATGCTCTCTTACTGCTTGATGGTTGCTCCCTGTTCTCATGTTAAAAAATAAAAAGAGTTGCAAGTTTCATTACACAGCAATATTTGCTTTTCTCTCTCCAATTTGGGCTCATCTTTCCAGAAGAACTACCCCAACTTGCTGTTGGTGCTCCAAATCATTACCTGCTCTTTGGTGAATGATAGTTCACGCTGATTCATTTTGTTCATACTTCAACTGACGTACTAATAACGACTGCATTCTTCAATTTTTTTTTTTTTTTTTCAGACTGACCAGAAGCTTCGTGTTTGCGACATTTGTGGAGCATTCCTCAGTGTCTATGACAGGTGATTGTCTTGAGTTTTTACTAGTCCCTCTAGATTTCATAGATTGTGTGTGGGAAACGTAGAGTTGGTCTTTGGGTTTTAAGTGCTTCAGCTTTTGACCCGACAATTATCCCTCCTTGTCACCAGCAGGCTTTTGGGCCCAGTATTACGAGGATAACTTTTCCAGCTAAAGAATGTGCGTCTTTTTTTTCTGTTTTATGCTTGTAGATCATGCTGTTGTTAGCTGAGTTATCAGAAACTGCACTATTCTTATTCTGTGAACTATCTAACCACTATTCGTGTTAGATTAAGCAAATTATTTTGATGCCTCGTGTTGTTTCAGTGACCGTCGTTTAGCGGATCACTTTGGCGGGAAGCTTCATTTGGGTTATATGCAAATCCGTGATAAATTGGCAGAGCTACAGGTGAGATAATTCTGGTTCTTGTCACATGGCTTTTGTACCTTTGTTCGTCCTATATTCTCTGCAATGGGAGATTAAAAAAAGATAGGTCCTCTTGAGCTTACTGGATCCATCATCACTTACTCGTTAATTCATTTAGCATAAATTTTCTTCCCAATGCACTAAGGATATATATATGAACAAGTAAATTATCCGTGTGCATCTTCGGACTTGTAGTAGTTTAACTTCTGTCAGATGACAGGCTTGATGAGCTTTAATTATTTGATGGTTGAGTGATCATCTCTGACTCTAATTTGGTTTTCACTTCATCCTGCTATTTGATTGTCTCTGTGTGACATTTGATTAGTTGATTTTAATGATGAGGAGTCTTGAGTGTTTCTTTATACTGAGTTTTCAGGAAGAGAGAAACAAGATCCGTAAGGTTGATCACCATGAGGATAGAAGGTAAATCCTGTGTTCCATCTGCTGGCTGATCTGTGTGTGTGGGGGGGGGGGTTTCTTTTTATATCTGTCAGATGAATATATGCCTTCTACTATTTTCTTGTTTTCCAAATTCCTAAGCAAATATACTTTCTTTATGCAGATCAAAAGAAAGGAGTAAGGATCGTGATAGGGAATCAAGTAAGGATCAAGAACGAGCGGACAGTCGTGATAGAGGGAGGGATCATGATCGCAGGAGTCGGGATCGTGATAGGTACCATGAGAGAGATCGCGGATATGAAAGGGAACGTGACCGAGATATAGATCGTCCCCGCAGCTATGACTCCAGAAGTCGTCGCAGATCACGATCTAGGTCGCAGGAACGTTCTAGGGATTATGACCGCCACAGGTACATTTGTTTCCGCATAAAAGTAAACAAATTGGGTTCTATTGCTCCAATCTTTATCTTTCAGTTCATGTTCAGCTTTTAGTGCATATATTTTCTGGGATGAATCAGACATCATGTTTATGTTTGGATCCGTGGAATGAAAAAGATGGGTTTTCACTAGGTTCAGGCGGTTAGCCTCCTGACTGCCAAAGAATTGCTTGTATGGAGAGTTTGGGATGATAAAGGAGTCGTGCAACTATGCTCTAGTGACTTCCATTTTTTCATTTCTGGCTAATCAAGGGCACCATTAGCTTCTCTGTTTGTTGCTGGATGTCAAGTAGGGATTAGTGGGAACTAAGTGGCTTTGGTGGAGGGTCACATAGATTTTTTGTGGTCACAGATATTCGATTAGGATACAAGTACTGGCCTCTGACTAATGTCCTTCCTTATCGATGATTGGGACTGGCTGGGAAGGAAATTCATTCAAATTGCCTGAATTAATGGTGTCCTAGTGCGAGTGCTGCTGCTGCTGGTTACATATTTTTATTTGTTGCTTGTGTGTTCCATAGTGAGATCTTTTCTAAGAATGGCAGGTTGCAACCATCATATGGAAATGCAAGTGCAGTCACATTGGTTGTAGATAGAGTGGGATTGTGTCAAAATCTGACTTCAATGACTTGGTAGTAGAAACAGGAAATTATTAACATGTGCCCTTGCAGGCATAGTTAAACTTTGTTTGACATGCTTTAAAATGTTTAAGGGTAACTTTTCATATTATAATATCTTCGAATGTGTGGTTGCTGCATTTTGATAATTTCGATGCCTTGAAGACATGTGTTCCTGTTCTGAAGGTATGTTGAAAGATTGCCTTGAGACTCGAGATAACCTTTGAACAAAACCCTTAAGAATATTATTTCATCACTTAATATAGATTGCAAGATTGTAGAATGTAGAACAGACAGGTGGAAATTCTTGATTTGTGGAGTAATCTGATGGAACCATCGCAGATATTTTTATTGTTGGTGTCTATTTCTTCTTCAATGCGTGTTTATTTTTCAGTTGAATGATGAATTGCTCACTGAGGATTTTATATTTCATTTTGTGAACCACCATTTTTTCACACCCAGTCTCTCTCTGCCTCGGATTTGGATGTGTTATTATCTCGTGTATAGTTAAATGACCATCTTTAAGTTCAATATGAACTTGTTTTATCTGCAGTATTTGTTTTAATGCACAGTGGTAAGCGTATTTCTTCTTTATTTTGAATTTTCCTCAGGCGTCGTGACCGCTACTAATGGATTTTGGACATGAAGATGGAAATGATCTGGTTTCATCACTAAACTCCTGTAGGGAGAGCTTATCTATAACTGTTTGTTCCAAACATGTTCTGACATGAGCTGTGGTAGTTTTCATATGAAAGAGTCTTGAGTTTCTGCTTTAGGAGGTATAGTTTTTGGCTTGCTATGTACCATGTATTTTGTACTTCAATTTGCTGGTTGACCTCTGCATTTTCTTATGGGAAGTACCGTTACCTGAGCTTTCATCCTCAAGTTATTTTGCGCCTCTGAGCTTTAGACGAGGGGTCTTATGTCTGTGTGCTCAATCTGAACCATTTGAGGGTTCAACCACATATACAAAGTACACGCACGGTCGAGCTAATTTTTGATGCGGCAACAGCAGAAGACGGAAAGGGTTTTTCGGCCTTTGTCCTCTGGTTGCTTGGTAGATCATGTTCTTTTGACTTGTGGTACTCGAGAATGCCCTGTGGTTATGAAGTGACAACCAGTGAATGCATCAAACGCACCGATGTTAGTCGAATTGCAAATCAAATATGCTTTGTGAGATCCCATCAAGTGCCTGTAGTTAAACTCATGAGAAAATAATAGTGCTATCAATTGACTTTTTGGAAACGGGGCAATTGATTAAAACTGTGAATTATATAGCTGATGGAATCTGCCAAATTACTAATTATAGCTCATAATTTCTACTGTGCACATTTGGTTGCCTCAATTACTAATCTCGTGATACGTATTTATGGAGATTTTTCAAGTGACCTACTTCTTCCGACTTCTCTATATTTAAGTTACTTCTGATGTGGAAAAGTTGCTAGATATGGACTCTACTTTGTAACAAAGTAGGGTCCATAAAAACGTATCACGAGAACATCGATAAAAAAGGAGAAAAAATTATTATAGTACAAAGTTTGTACTATGAAAATTACGTATGATATGGTCAAATTATTAGTTATAGATATGCTCATGATTACTTAGTCTATTTAGTTGATACATCGATATTGGTTGCCCTTTTACACGAAGTTGCTAAAGCGAAAGGTTAACTAATTGGTTAAGACTAGAGTCAACTGCCTTCAGGAAAACTTGCTTATACATAAAATATTAACCAAGCGAAATAGTTAACCCAATTGGCATGTAAAGCAACGTTTTGACTTTTCAATAAATGTTCTTCATGGGAAAGCTATTAAGCAGAGAGATACCTTCGTTTAGGTCGATAATACTAGCCAACGACCCCTGTCCGTAAATAGCGAAAGTTCGATTGATAGCATTGTTTCGTCCACTTTCGTCGTGGATGGGTATTAACCCATTCTTTCATTTGGTGGTGGAATCTTAGTAAGGCCCAACATTTCAAATCAATTATATCAGGAAAGACCAAGAGGAAGTGGGGACATCCAGATTGATCTGGTTGGTAGCACATAAGAAATTCCACTTCTTGAAAACATTAAAGCTAGAGAATACATAGCATCGAGAAACTGCACCCCTATTTGAAATTCAGAAGTCCCGGATTGACGTCTGAGCTTCGATTGGAACGAGAGTTATATGGCGATGCAGAAATAATTGGGGGAACTCATTACAATGTTCAGGAACAGCCCATTATGTTGCGTGTTACAGCTACAGCTTGAATCAAAACTCTAGTGTTACAAAGAGTTGAAACACAGAAATTTCCAGATGAAGGCGGATGGTGGTGCCAAAACTCCCCTCATTATCCCCGAAGATGGGCTTGTCACAGCTTCAAAGCTCGTCCTGCAACCAGTAGGAGACATTAATTTACACCAAGACTGCAACTTACATAATGGGCTGAAAAAACTCTAGCAAAATGAAATCAGACCCAGGACGAGCAGATTTCCATGTAAGTTATTTGGAATCCACAAAATGAAAATTAGTGTTATATATACTACGAATGGGCAGTCACCACATTATTCCCCTATAATATTACGAAAATATATCAGAAAGATTTGCTTACATGATAATCATCCAGATGGTCACGGCGATCATGCTGCAAAAGAGAACTTCGCAGTAAGAAAAAACAAGCTTGGAAAAATGCAGGACGAGTGATAATAGAATGCATCATTAGCAGGAAAAGTTCAAGAATCAAGCATTTTCTATTGGAAGATGAGTGACTTGTGAATATGACATGACTGCAAGTTTGCAAGAGCATCTCTACAATTCTTTAGCCTTAATTTTTCTAGGTGAAACTACGTCAATGAGCTTCAACAGATTTCCGAGTTCATCACTGCTACAGTATGCCAAGAAACATGGGAGACAAGCAGGATCCAATGTGCTGGTAAAAGCAAATTTAAGGCTAAATATAGTAGATGCCATCCTAGCCAGAGATATCTTGCCAAAGGGACTAAATAACAGTTGAGGATGCATCCAACAAGAAGGAATGCAACCAAGTGAGAAAGTCAAGGATCTGATATACAAACCCTTCTATATCTATCTCTGTATCTATCTCGATATCGTCGATCATAACCCCTCTCGCGTCGTCTCCTTTCGCCTTCCTCCCTTGCTCTTCGAGCTTCCTGCATATACAAGAGATCCACCACTTGAAGATCATCTCAAGAAATTTAAAGTGAGGGATGTAACATTGACTAATAAATCACTCCTATCACCTCTTCTTCTTGTGCTTTCCTCACTTTTTCTGCTTCTTCAAAGGCCTCCTTTTCAGTCTAAAGTAAACAAGACAATCACTTAAATTAGCCAAAATCATTTTAGTCTAGGAAATTGCAAAATGGAGTTGAAGAACAGGACTGACCTCTCGATTGGCAAATACTTCCTCCACCACTTGCTTTGCATATTCTGGATCATCAGAAATCAAGACATTGTCGAATATTGAACCTGCCTTTACCTGCACACAAAACGTACATTAATTCATTCTCTTAGTCATGGATTTAGCTGTAGCTTCAGAAGGTGAAGCCCAAATATGTTTTCTTATCAAATCCTACCTGCCAAACCTCAATGCCTACATATTGTATTGGCTTCATCACATAAAGGTCGGGGTCATCCTCAAACTCTGCAAACAGGAACATAACCCATTTATTATCCAGCAATCTTCTCAGATCAACAGTTGATATTTTTAACATAAATTAATGCTGCGAAAAGATTCAGGCTCTAATGAGATGGTACCTGGATTGTCGATCCAAGGGATCTTCCATTTTCCCTTATAATTGGGATTCTTTATTTTCTGGAGCAAAGGAAAAAGATCAGAAGTTGCAACATTTTATTGAATGTCAAGGCTGTGATCATTTTAGTTATGTATTGTCACACCTTCCGCTTCCATGGTCCTTTAAAGGCAGGATTTGGTACTCTTGGTGGTTTCCATACTCCATCCACTTCTTCATCCCAATTATCAGGCTACAAGATATAGAGCTATTGAGTAAGCATCAGCAGTGGAAGTTCTATTGAGCGAAAGGCCAGAGAACTAAAGTAGCTTTCTTCGGAAGCAGCTAAAATAGACTGAAAAAGTGGATGCTACCATGTTCAAAGCAAATTGTCTAACGAAAACAAACTAACCTCTTTAGCTTTTGGATCAGGGATCTCAGAAGGAATTGAATCATATCCCTGTATATGGTGACAAAAAAACTCAATAAATCATTAAAATTCTTGAGAAATCTCTGAAGGGACTCATTATAGGTGGTGATCGGAACAGCCTACCTCGGGTTTGACTTCATTAGGGTCTTCAATGTATTCTCTGTCATCCCAGTCTGCAGGCTGTGACAGACAGCCAGTGAGGTTTTGTTCTTAAGAAACGAAATATGATAGAATCAATGTGATGAAAAGGTTTAAGCTACACCCTGCTGAGGCTTCTACAAAGTCGACAGGAAGAAAAGAAGTGTATTGACTTCAGGTGGATAAAACACGATACAAACTGACATATCAGATCATGATTCAGGTCCAACTATCAAACATTTGAAGACCACAGCCAAGGAGCAGACCTTTTTAGCATTGACATCTTTGATTCTCCGTGGAGGAAGGATATCCCAGTCTGTGTACATGCTTCCTGAATCCCTTTCTCGATTATCAACCAAAATGCTATAAGTAGCATCTGGCCTGAGGATGAATGTGTAGAAATGAGTCAACTTGTCCGTTTCACATTCCAATTCCTTCTTGATGGGGTAATTTTGCCCTTGGTAGGAAAGAATGACATGGAGTTTCTTTGTCTGGGTACCGCATATGTCTGGTCCAAACATTAGGCTGGACACCCAAATTTGAAAAAGAAAATGAAGAATAAGTTAAAATGGAATCTTTGCACAATATTTATGCTGGAAAAGGAAATAAAAAATGAATATGAGTGTCCCAAGGTTAGATACAGACATCATATATAATCAGAGTCAAGGGGAGGAAACTTGTTATGAGGATAAAGCTAGAGGACTTTAGATATAATGGTTAAATCTTGTCACAGGGTAAGCTATTCTCTTTTAAGGCATCATACTACCTAGTCATAGCTACAAGCAAGGAGGACATTCAATGTAGTGGAGTGATTGACAGTCTAATCAAATTATCAAGCCTTGATCGATCCTGGGATAGCATGGGCAGTGGAAACTTGTCCTAGTAATCTGTAACATAAGCACCTAGGTAATTACGTGTTGTCTATCTTGGCTCCGGAACAGAACTTGACGATAAGAAAACCATGACGAAAATTTCTTATAGAATCTTTGTATGATAAACCAAAAACCAAAGGAGTTGCTTTTGCACACACCAGACAGACCCACAATTAGAAAACAGAACTGACCTGTAAGGAGTATCCCCGCCAAACTTCTTTTGATTGACAAATCCAGAGAGAAGCTTTATGTAACCACCACCGCACTCAATATCTTGCTCAAACTTAATAGAGTATTGGAGAACCAAAGTCTTGTTCTTGTTGCTGAACTCTGGCAGCTTCGCAGATATGGCAGAGTGCGCCGCATCTTTAATAGTCTGGATACCTGCAAAATGAAGAGATTGCAGAACATCATATATACCAGCCAAGCAACAATTTTGGCATGAGATTGATGTGTACTTCATTTCTCTGGCCAACTAGACCACGTGCACAACTTACAAATCATCATATATAAACGAAGGCCTTAGGATGCAGTCGGGCCATAACCAAAGCAATAAGCTAACATCAAGAGAACTTCAATTTATTAAACCAGATACACTGAGGGTGAACTTCGAATTGTGGAACACGATACACTGAGGGTCTGGAGGGTCACACGATCGAACATTGACAAAAGAGAGACAGATAAAAAATAATCCTTTCAAGAAAAAGGAAGGACGAAAAACCTTTGTCGTCGGGATCGCCGGGCCACTTTCCGGCCGTGTACTTGAATGTGCCGGCCTTCCCTTCGCTCTTCTTCCAGTCGGACACCACCCAACGTCTCTTCCATCCGTCTTCAACCCAAAAACCAAAATCAATCATTCAAGTTTCAAACAGCATCAGAACTATATAGAAGCAAATAAAGAACCGAGAATCGTGGGACCAAGACCATCGACGGCATCGACAGCATTGACGGAACTGATTCAGCTCCAGTGTTCGCGAAAAGAAACTCTCCACAAACAAAATGGGCATTACGAATAGCATCCTCAGAAGCATAAAAAGGCTTCCTTGGATGACAACCAAGCTGACTTCGATCTCCACACAGTTCACTCATCAGAAAGCCAAGATAGCAAGAACAAGAAAAGACTGGGAAGAAAGCAACAGAATGGATCAACCAAGCTTTAATAATTTCGACCGCTGCTCCAAGGGGTTGTTGTCCCGAGAAAAATGAGAGCATGCGGGTATTGAAATCAACAAGTTGCAGCAGCAGAAACAGGAGCTCAGCAAGAACAGCGAGAGAGAGAGAGAGAGAGAGAGAGAGAGAGAGTACCCAGGAAGCGCTCCTCGAAGATGACCTCGGACAGGGCGAGGCGGGCGAGGGAGGAGAGGAGGAGGAGGAGGGCGAGGCAGAGCGGCGACGTCGGGAGGAGAAAGAGGAGCTGCTGCCTGCGCTCGGTCCCCGCCATTGATGGGGAGAAAGCTCGGGACTTGCTTGCTGCTTCGGAGTGGCTTCGGCACTTCGGGTTATAAAAAGAGAAGACCTTTCATCTTCCGACCTCCCATTCGCTCTTATTTACGAAAGTACCACGCTGCCACGACATGCCTACTTTTGCGTTTTGCCTATCCAATAGGAGGCCAAGGAAAATCCCACGTAGGCTCGACTTTTTATTTATTTATTATTATTTGGGACACTTTGTTTTCCGTTTTCATAATTACTTTAATCATTCTGGCCATTCACACTGAATCCGCTTATCTCATTTCACGAAAAATTTAAAAGTTTTAAAAACATTTTTCTAAAAACAATTGTTTTGTATTTCTTATAAAAATGAATGTAGAAAAATGTTCTCATCATCCACGAAAATGTTCAAATATAAATTGTTGTAAATCATGAAGGCATTTTATGCTAACTAATCATTTTAGCTTATCATTTTTTTAAAAATGCTTTCGGAATAAACAAACGGAATTCTAAAATATTCTTGCCCCATTAAAATCTAGCATTGCTTATATAGGATTTTGTATTTTCTTCGTATGCGTGCAATGTAGTCTCTCTCCACATATTGGCTTGAATTTTTGAATTAAACTTTCATAATAGTTTATATGCCCTTCTTCAATCTCGATTAACGCTACGGTAGTTTCATCTTTTAGCTTACAAAGTTATTTATATCTAGCATTAACATCATCGGATCTAAAATTCTATATACCGAACAAAAGACAACCCAAGCATGAGCGGAGTTGAATAATAATAATAAATAATATAAATAAATAAAAAAAGGGAATCAATGTTAGACATAGACAAGTCATTATGAATCAAATAAAAGAAAAAAATAAATGTGTTGTGTTGCTTTGTGCTTGACTTTGACTCTTCTTTGTCTATAAACGTGGAAAGGGCCTCTCAGCCACTGAGAAGAAACAGAGCACGTAGCGTCCACCAATCGCGTTGCTCCTTTGTTTAGTCAAATCCAAGGCCTGTCGTCCTCCATTTCTCTCTCTCTCTCTCTCTCTCTCTCTCCCCCATCCTTTTTCCCATTTACGGATTATATTATTTCGAAATTACTAAATTAATTACGACCCGACTGACGTGGCAAATTGTCCCTTTACTATTATGCCCTTGAACCACTTACTTCAGTGTCATGGTTTTGCTATTTCCCGCCGGCAATGGTTTCGAACCATGAAACAAGTGAATGTAGAACGCAAGTCATACGGAAGGTTAACACCAACCATCACGCTAATAGGGGGAAAACTTGTCCAAAAAAGTCTTAGATCTATTGTATGATGGCCAATTTGATCTTGAGCCTTTTTAATTGTATTAATTTAATTATAAATATTTTGATGATTTGTTAGGTTAATTCTAAGCATTTTAACGAATTATCAATACAGTAATTCTGATTAATTTTATTAGAAAACCGCTGACAGATGGTCTAATTAGTGCCGATAGTCTTATTTGATGCAATCGGCACACTTGATCGACATTAATGTGAATAATTTTTTTTATACAAAATTTTATATTTTAAAATTATTTTTCTTGATGACGTTATTTCGTTTTCTTTATTTTTTTTTCTTTCTTCATCATGCTAGCATGACCCTTGGGTGAACAACCCTTGGTGGCCCCTCGTGATGGCCTCTCCCATCATCGGTGAGGGTTTCGCAATCCTCACCTAGTGGCTGGCGGAGGTCGCTAGCTATCGGCCAATGGTTGGCGGCCTTGCTTGCACAATGAAGAAGAAAAGAAAAAAAAACAAGGAAAAAAAATATGGATTTTTTTAAGTTTAAAAAAATTATTAACGTCAATGTTTGTCATGTGTTGATTGCGCTAAATAAGATTGCCAGCATTGGCAAGTTTAGGGATTAAGTAAATAATAATGACAATCCTGCAGCTTTTGTGTTTGTATAAAGCCGAGTATCTCTTAGGGAAATAGAAATCATCCTGATCCTCATGATCATATACTTTTTAGTCACTTCGCTAATAATTGTAATAAAATGAATCAAATCATGATAGAAGGCCGGAACATCATCGAAGGCGTTTAATATAAAGATGATTTGGGAAAAAAAAGAAAAGAAAAGAAGGGAACAAAACATTTTCTTGGTATTGCCTCCTAGTATGGCCCATCTCAAGCATCTTGTATTATGAGGCTTTACGCTTATTTGGAATAGAATAACGGTATGCCCTCCTAATGAGTAACTAATCACAATCGCATGTATTTCGTGAGACATCTCACGGCAAAGAAGAAATTACTAAAACATATTGGGATTAAAACTATCTAAACACGTATCTGTTAATTCTCCTGTTGCAAGAACTCTGAGAGGATAAAATTTTGAGAGAGCATAACTCATTGCTCAAGTATCTTTTTCGAGCAATATTTTTCTTGATTTGGCATTTTCGAGAGGCTACGAAAGCCATGCTGTATTATACTGAATGAAAGGAGCACATTGGGCTACAGGAGCATGCCGAGCTACGGTGGTATAACAAACACTATGGGCTTCTTGATTGATTAGCGCAATCTAATCAAAATGTAAGGAAACTAAATGGTAACGTGGATATAACTTACCAGAGATGAAAACAACATAGACATTTATGCATACAAGTGAGGTTTGATGCCTATTGGGTTTTCTCCCTAACTTTGGAAGGAATCGGCGTCGGAGTGAAAATGCTCGACATCGACCCTGCGGTGTTCCCAAGGATGCTGTCTAGCACGGGTTGGGTCGTCACCAACTCCAAAACCACGACCATCCTCCTAAGCTTGTGCATGGCAGATGAACAAGGCATATGTATGCAACTGTCGATGACATGTGAGTTGGCAAAACTTACGATTCGATTCAATTCTCGATGTAGAATCTTCTAGTAGTAGGTGGTATTAGTCGGGTTTGTCCTAACTAGCTGCCATCATCCTAGGATACTGGGCTGACAGTCGTCAAGAGGTCAGTGCAGCAGAGCCACGTTCGGCCTGGGAGTGGGTAGGGCAAACCCGTTAGGACCCCCAGCGGTTTACTTTTCCATTTTTGTGACCCGGAATGGGGGCTCCGATAACCGGGGCCTTTGTTTAAGGTCCTTAGGCTGGACCAAGTATTCTATAAGGTTCTAGACTAGTGAAAATTTGTGGCCAAGACTAGGAAAAGATCTCTGACGAAAGCAGAGGTTTTTGCATGTAGAGTCGATGAAGAATTAGGAAACTGATCACGGCTACGGGATACCTGAGACCTCGAGTTTGGTAGCTCCCTTATCCGAGTCGATCCCAAGTTCATTACCTCCAAACTTTTGAGATCTTTCACAAAATCATGTAACTCTCTGATTCTTGCTGCAACTCAGTTCGTTTCCTAGCCCATTGCAGGGCCTGCAGCAATATAGATTGTCAAGTAAGTCCTCTTGCTATTGTAAGCTTAAATGGTAGCAAGTTCTCTTGGGATTAAAGCTTCGACACATAGTTGAAAGTCTGCAGGATAGGCTCCTTGTTATATCCCACTGTACCAAGACCAGACATATTGTTTTAGTGTGTGCATGTGCACTCGTTTTTAATCTAATCCTAAGGAATCTCACAGGCAAGATTTGGTAGTGGTGTGTCTATGTAACACCCAAACCAAGGCAAAGCACATTTTATCGGCATCTAAATAATTCGTTTCTATGCGAAACAAATGTTAGGTTGGTTGTCCCTTTTTGGTCTTCAGTATTTAACCAAACAAAATAAGTGGACGAGTAGCCACCTCGCCTTGTTTTCTATGTATGATATGAATCTGTCCGTAAATAAGGCAAAAAGGTGCAACTTTGTGAACCTATTGTGGCCCAAGGAGGGTCGAGCAGATTTGGCCTGAGATACCATGGAGGTAGAGCATGTTGGGGAAATTTATTGCTGATGAAAATAGAGCGGCAGTTTATAATTCTTTGGATTAATGCGTGATGATGATTACCATTTTTAAGATATTATTTGCCCTCATTATTGTTGCTGTCGAGGTTAGAATAAATATATCTCCCAGATATATACCAAAGTTACAGAGAAACGAGTTTGACAATTACTTAATTTCTTTATCTCAATTTCACCTTGAATGTGTGGTAAAACTTGTGCGTAAAAGAAAAATATAGAAAATATTGTGAAGAAGAGAGCTATGAAAAAGAGAAGATTGTAGCTCTGGAACATATTTTATGAGTAATGTATGATTTGATGTTATTCATAGACAATCAACTAACGCAATTTTAGGGAATAAGTACTTTATTCCCACCATCACCACTTTTCATGGTGAAGCATCAGTTCTCTCCATGTTAACAATTAATTCTTTTCATATCCAACAGTCACCTCTTTCCATGTCTAATAATTACTTCTTTTTTCATGATAATTAATTATTTCAATAAGGACACAACAACACGAGACTGACCTCCTCTTGATGAACAAGAGATAAAGGAACTCTTTCTGAAGACGATTTCTTACGAATTCTATGCGAAAATGATTAGCTCGGGGTGTCAAACCTTCTCGCAATTGGCTATAGTTGGAGAAAGAATTGAAGAAGTGATGCGCGATGGGAAGATAAACGAAGTAAATAGGAAAGAAAGGGATGTGGAGGTAGTGTGTTCAAGCTCCATTATTATCGAGATCTTTCTTGGCACCTCTTCAGGGACCATCGGCATTGCATGTTGTATTCTAGAATTATGATCAAGATTGAAAAACGGCACCGAGGCAATTCTCCCCGTTGCCTAGGCCATCGTCAAAACTCATACCTATGATTCTAGAAAAGAGAATGGTAACCAAATGAAATTTTTGAGACAATCCTCCCAAATTCGATGGATTTGATCTCTCCAAGTCAAGTGAATATCGCATAGGTGAGAAGGGCACTGCACAGATAATTGCTTGGTATTGAAGATCAAAATCCAGAACTTATTAGATAATAAGGGAATAATGTTGTTCAAGAATGCTCAACCTAATCACCCTGCCCATTGCCTCAACAGAGTTAGTGTTGAGCCATCTTTCATTATTGATCAATCTAAGAGTATATTAGCGCAATAGGCCAGTTGAGCTCGAAGACCTACATTCCGAGGACCTGTTTTTTAGCTTGTCTGGACTCTTTTTGCTATAGATCCCTTTGTGGCTGAGAGCCTCTGACACTGCACCACCTAGCTTACCTTACACATCTCGGATTTAAGTGCCCTATTGTGACCATTTCAATCTCCTTGATTTATGAGGCTGTATGCTTATTTGGATTCGAGTAAGGATATGCTCTTCGAAGCATAATTGATAAGCCCAAACTACAGATTTATAATTGTACCCTTAAAGTAAAGTACTCAAACTCACCAACACAAAAAGACTAGACGATTCAAATGAGAGAGAGGAACCTCTATTTAGAAAGGAACCCATGTAGATCTTCACTTTATGTAATTATAGAGATCTTACCACTAATTTATGTTAACTACGTGAATCTCTATAATACCAGTGTATGCTATCCTCAATACTCATGGCAATATTCAAGAGTGCTCATGAACCCCTAGATGTTTAGAAGCTTCAATACTTGCTCGATTATCTAGGTTACTCCCATGACACCCGTGTAAAAGCCCCCTCCCTCATGTCTCCTTTCTATTTTTTTTTTCTTTGGTTTAAAATGTAAATATTATAGAGCATATAAAGTACAGCAGTATGAGGACATCTCCGGCATTACAAATAGAGCTAATAAAGTGCCTCCCAGCTTCGAGTCTCTGTTCTATTCTTCTTATTTCATTTGTCCCAACATCATCATGCAGTGCAAGGGCATTGATTTTTTTTTTTTTAATGTATTCTATGCTTCTTTTAAAGGTCACAAAATGCATATATTTCACAATGAAATCGTGATCCGCATCCTTCAATGCACACTAGTCTTATACCTATGCAACATGGTATAAAATAACATTTCATTCGAAGATCACATACATTTTTATTAAGTGCATTAGAAAATATGATTAATCAAATTAGTACGCTTGATTCATAGAGATTGAAGCAAGTTCAGTTTAATACGATTTCCATCACTCCATCTCGAATTCAATCCCTTGTAGGATTTAAATGGGTTTTGGATTTTAGATCATGAGACAAGTTTGAATCCAATTTTACAAAACAAAATATTGCGCGTGTTGAAAATAGTACAGCATTTTATGAGTTTTACGAAGTATATCTACATTTAGAAATCGAGTATGTGCTCATACTTCATGTATTCCGATGAGCACATAGGTTACCAAAAAGTTCATGTGACTTTTTAAGCAATTGCCCTTATTCCATTGGACCAACAATTGTGATATTGGTTTTATCATAGAAATTGCCACAATTCCACATACATCGTGGCGAGTTCAAGAGTTTGTTTGTTTCACGAAAAATGAAAGATTTAAAAAATATTTTTCTAAAAATGATTGCTTGTCTCGCTTAATTAAATGAGAGAGAAATTTTATCATTAACCAAAAGGTCGAGACATAAATTTTTATCGATAATTTTCATTAACTGATTATTTTATAAGATACAAGTACATATTTTTGAGAAAACATTCTTTAAATTGTTCATTTTCCTCGAAACAAATGGATCATGAAATACCACTTTTAGGAAAACATTTTCTAGATATTCCGGCGTTTGGTTCGTAAAAAATAAACTAGTTAAGAAAAACATTTTCATCAATAGAAAAAACACATTCGAAAGTGTGAAAAATGATTTACTCTTTTTGAAAAAAAGGAAATCATTTTCCCAGTGGAGACTATTCCCTCTCCCTATCTCCATCCTTCTCGTACGGATTGCACCATCTTCGTCTTCTCTCCCTGCTGCCTGTGCCCATTGTGAAATCCAGCTGCCTCACCAATCTCCTCCCTGTGTTACTCTCTACCGCTCCCATGGAGCTCCCTCCCGCATTCGATTACTGTCTCTTCAGAGACAACTCCTCACCTTTCCTTCATCTTTGCTCCTAGGCCTTGAGTGAGCTTGACCTCACTAGATCCGGCAAGGTTGAGCCTTACCCGAGGCCGACGAGCTTGATCTCACTTGATTTGACAATCTTGAGCTCAAGAAACCCTCGATCCTCGCTAGGAAGTTGCAATTCTTCTCCAACTCATTTGTAAACTGCAAGATCCTCGACAGTGAGTCCACACATTCGTCGCCACCACCTACCATGAGGGCATGGTCACGAGAGGTAGGCAAGTCTAGAGGGGGTTAGCTCGTCGATGGGGTTGGCTGGGTTGTGTTGTGAACAAAGTCGGACCAAATTCAAATGCAACATTAGATGGTGAGGTTGGGGCGAAGGACAGATAAAAAATAAATAAATAAATCAACATTTTTGGTAATTTTCTTAACAAAACTAATTTAATTTTTCATATCAAAGAGCGGAAAATATGATCAAGTTCAATTTCAAGTTTCAGCAAAATACCAAAATTTACTGTTATTTTCCGGACATGTCACTTTTTTTGGCTAAACGAACGGAGTGAAGTTCAGGGGCAAAATTGGAAATCGCCGATGCCACGTCAGACGGATTGATGCTCCGGCTAGTGACCACGTAAGTTGGGTCAGTAACGTAATTATAAGGAAAGAAAGAGGGCAAAATGTTCCGGGTAGAAGGAAGGAGGAAAGAGCAGACTTGACTCTTCCGTTGACTCTCCTTTTCAAAGTCTCCGGGGATTGACCCCACCCCCGTCCCCAATCTTCCTCGAATCCGTCGTCATGACCCGAACCCAAAGCATACGCAGCTTGACCGCTGACCCCTGATTTTCTGCCTCCGCGACTTGTTCACTCACATAAAATTTCAGGAGTAAATTGTACTAGAAAAGCGAAATTCGACATCTGAAAATTTTCGTCGAGATTTAAGACTCTTCCATTATTCAAGAAATTGTGAACGTTCTTTTAAGGAAAAGTAGTATAAATGGTAGCCAAATGTATAATGTTATTCATGAATTTTTTATTTGTTCAATATAGTTTATGAACTATATAGCCTACTGTGCTATATAATTCTTGAACTTTTAATTAGTTCACATGATATCCAAACTTTTATACATGTTAGTCATTGGTGAAGATATTCAATATTGTCCGTGAACTTGAATTAAAGAAATGATAACATTTGATATTTTCATATAGTATAGGGATTAGATTGAATATTTATCAAAAGTTTAATGCCCACATTGACTAAAATTAAATTTTATGAACCACGTTACACATCGGGATATATTGAAAAAATTAAAAGTTTAAGTGCCACATTGAATGTTTAGCTAAAGTTCAAAAATTGTTTGTGTAGTTATTCATTCCTAACTCCATTAGAGAATCGTCGCCATGCCTTTCTAATCTCAATGGTATCATCTATCTTCATGGTCCTAGGTTGTATGTGTTTTTTGTTTGGGAAAATGTCACAAATGGTCCATATACTATTACTTAATGTGCAATTTGGTTCATGAACTTTCAATCGGCTCAATTTGGTCCATGAACTATTGATAAATGTCCAATTTGGTCATTGAACTTTTGATCGGCTCAATTTGGTCATTGAACTTTCGATCGGCTCAATTGGTCCCTGAATTATTGATAAATGTCCGATTTAGTCCTTCGTTACTATTTTTTTTTTTTTTGCTTCTTCTCTCTTCCCTCCACCGGAGCTGGCGGAGGGAAGCTGGTGTCCAGCGAGGCGAGCCGACGGAGGGAAGAGAGAAGAAGCAAAAAAAAAAAACAAGAAAAAGAAAAACAGTAACGAATGACTAAATCGGACATTTATCAATAGTTCATGAATCAAATTGAGCTGATCGAAAGTTCAAGAATCAAATTGGACATTTATCAATAGTTTAGGGATTAAATGGAGCCGATCGAAAGTTCAGGGACTAAATCGGACATTTATTAATAGTTTATGGACCAAATTAAGCCAATCGAAAGTTCAGGGACCAAATTGCACATTAAGTAATAGTATAGGGACCATTTGTGACATTTTCCCTTTTTGTTTTCCTCCGTCTCGAACCTTGCGGCAGTATAGATTTTGCGCCCAAGTGCTTCCTTTAGCTCTAATAAATGCAAAGAGAATTGTAGAGTATCTTTCAAATGTGAGATGGAATCGAAGGTATATGAATCGCGAGAGATTGTAAATGTTCCATCGCTTATAAAAATGATCAAGAACAATATAATCAACATCGGACGGTGACTTCAACGAGTAGGCCTAGGAATCACCTTCTGAAAGCAGTCGAAGTCAACAACCGAACAAAAGTACAAATTTTTTGCAAAAGCTTAGCTCTGAGAAAAGTGTCCAAAGCACAAGCCCATGGAACCCAACTCAGCTAAGTCTCGCAATACTCGAATTGGATTGTAAACATTGTCCCGTGACGAAGAAGGACGGCTGAGTCAGGGTCTGTGTTGATTATTAGGATTTAAATCGAGTTAGCTTCGTACACATGCATGCGCCAAATGCTGTCTTCCTTCTAGTCACATCCTTTATCTGTACAAATAGATGTTCTACGTGGGTAAACATGTCAGTGCATAGGGAGGTAAAAGGTTGTAATCTAAGAAAGTAATGATGGCATGAAACATATACCTACAATAGAGTGTGCTAGAACCATGAGCCCACCGTTTGTACTTTATGAACACTCGGACTCCTAAAGAACCAAAACTTGGTGATGAGGGATGCCTAAGTGTCAAAAGTTAGGAAATGTACACTTAAATGCCAAAATCGAAGTAAAATGGATCAGTTAAGTACAAATGGCGAGAAAATCCGACCAAAATACTAACGTAACATTTTGCCGGCGAGACAAGTGCAAAACACGTTATTTTGTACGCTGACATGGCTAGATAAGTCGAAAATGATATTGTTTTGCATGCTAACATGGCTAGATAAACTGAAAAAGACGTCGTTTTGCCTCTTATTTGAATTTTAATATAATTATTAATTAAATGAAATCTAAAATTAAATTATTTTTTAAAAAAATGGAGAGATTGTAGAATAACAGGGGCTGTGCAAGCCCTTGCCACCACCTCCCCACCCTCGTCAGGGCCCACTTGTCGGGCCCTAGCTAGGGGTCGACGACCCTGGCTAATCGACGGCGAGGGTCGCGGCCCTCCCCTAGATCCGGCAAAGGTTAGCCCTTGCCCAGTTGGGCCAAGGGCCATCACCTACGGAGGCAAAGGTCAGGTGGCGGAGGAGTTGTCATATTCGAATGGTTGGGGATTGGGGTTTAGGGTTTGAGGGGAGGACGGAGGTTCCGCCATGGGAGGAGAAGCGGGAGCTCCTTCGATTTACCGAGTGGAGAAGAAGGTGATTGATAAGGTTTGATTTCGATGTGGTTGATCTTTAGGTTTACTGTGAGCCCTAGGAGGATGAAGATGAGGGAGGAGAGAGGCAGGTGGGCGGCGTCCCTTGACTTGATTGGGTGAGGGTTGGAGATCCTCACCAGATCAGGGGGAGGGTCGCGACTCTTGCCCTAAATCTCGGTGAGGACTTGTAGGCCCTCATTGCTAGCCCCTGGCCAAGGCTCGACGACCCTGACTGACCTTGCCCCTATTGTCGCTAGCCCTTCCTGACAATGGTGGGGAGGCAATGGCGAGGGCTTGCACAGCCTTTGCCAAACAAGCCTTACGCAATCTTCTTCCCTTTTTTTTTTTTAAGTTTTAATTAATTTAATTAATATTTATATTAAAATTTAAATTGAAGGCAAAATGACGTCGTTTTGACTTTTTTTTTTGCTGACTCAGCTCTTTGATGAGCCACTACGTAGGCAAGTTATATTAATAAAAAATTGTCACGTAGGATTTCCAGCTAGGGTCGCTAAACTTGGCATTCTAATGTCCCAATTTTTTTAAAAAGTTATACTTATGTGTACCCTTCGTAACTTCTGACACTTAAATATCCCCCATACTAAATTTTAGCACTTGTACTATACTTTTGCCGTACTTTATGTATCTTTTCTTTCAAAGACTCTTGAATCCTCTTGCATCCTCATTGTTCTTGAATTGGGAATGCTTAATGATTTTATTTTTAGATGAGCTATGTAAACCTTGCGTTTTCGCAGCTCATCCTACAAAGAAGCTTCCTTTTTATTTTTTCATTCTTCTGCCATGTAATATGGATGCTCATTTTTCTTTAATTTGTACAAAAGTTTTGTGAGATCAAAAAGGAACTTTCTGCTACTTTGTCTATTCTGGTCATCTTTGTGCCTTCATGTTCATAATCTTGTGTTCATTTCACAGGTTCAGATTTATCTTGGATGAAGAGCTGAAGAGACCTGCCGCATCCAATGATGCAAAATGTGCACTTGGAGCTAAAATCAGTAGAGAGCGCATTGAAACAGAAGTATGTATCTATAACATTCCTCTATTGGCTGCTTTATCTCATATAAATGTTTTTTTGGTGGAAGTTCTTGTGGCCTTTATCTTTTCTCTCAACATCTGTATATGGTTTGTATTTATCGTTTGATTATTACTTCTCCTTGATGATGAGATGGGATCAATGTTTTTCCCCTTCTTCGGTATGGCAGGTTGATCTGATTATATCAGGCAATGAACCAGTTAAAGCAGCTTACATCTATGAGTTGCACACATCTATCAGTTGCAATTGTTTTGGGTTGTCTCCAGTCTACCTCAGGAACATGAACTGACATTGCCAGAAGGGCGCGATAGGTTGGTTTGTTGGGTTGGGTTCACAATTGACCATTTTTCAAAGAGTAATTCACACCTATAATATTGAAAACCAATGATTTAGGACCCACGGAGTGACAATATATAAGGTGAGAAGTAAACCTTGTTTTAAAATTAACGAACGTGGAAGCAAATCAGGATTTTGTAATGAAGTCAACGTGAAATCACCGAAAATATAAATGAGGAACAATAGAGAATCCAGAATTTTACGTAATTTAGTTCAAGTATCAGTTCCTACATTCATGGAAAATATCAACAGCAATCATCTACTTTAATCGAATAATTAGAGCTACAATCGCTCAACATGCTCAAATGTTGTTCATGCCTATATTAAACCCAAACCCAAGATATTAATAAATAAATAACTCATTTTGCACATAAAAAACTCACAGCATAAATTACACGCTTTGGGCGCGACCAAAGAGAAGCCCCTTTGAGACGTCCGAAAATCAAGGAGCTAGTCCGTTCTTAATTTCCTTTCTTTGTAGCACCGCTTTCCAAGTAAGTCACTGTGCATCCGTCAAATCCTCCATCTTTCTGTGCGGCTACGACTCTAAAGGAACACAAGTATGTGTTTTGACGTGTGCGTGTGCCCCTTTCTTTGGTTCAATCAATCTATAACACGTGTGTGCCCCCTTCTTTGGTTGGGCCAATCTGCAGTACTTCAAAGTCTAGCCCTTTGGTTTGGGTTAAACTCGCAAATTTAGTCAGCTAGATTGGGTTTCACCGTGTGAAAATGTGTCTTGATCAGTGGGAATGCATATGCTTTTGAAGGTCTTCATTTCTTATATAGTTCAATCTAGACGAGACTTCACTTGTAACTTGTTAGGATACAAAATCCAGTCATGATGAAAAAGCATATGGCAATTATGTTCCTGTTTTTCTATGCCCAGCTCCCATTATGGACGAGTTCAGCATTGCAAACCAACCGAATGGATCGGCTCGCTTTAATCTACTTCAAAGATAATGTGGACAGGGATCTGCTCGGAGTCCTGAGCTCGTGGAACGACTCCTCTCATCACTGTGAGTGGCAAGGTGTTAAATGCGGTGGATGGCATCCCGAAAGGGTCGTGTCACTCGACCTGATGTCGAAAGGCTTGGGCGGTCTTCTATCGCCTCATATCGGAAACCTCTCTTTCCTAAGAAGCCTCGTTCTACAGAACAATAGCTTTCGCGGCGAAATTCCACAAAGCATTGGCCACTTATTTCGCCTTCGTCGTCTTGTCCTTAGTAACAACTATTTCAGTGGGCAAATGCCCACTAATATTTCTCAATGCTTAAACCTTGAGATTTTGAATCTCATCGATAACCAACTTGTGGGCAAAATTGTCGATAATCTCGGCTCCTTGTCAAAGCTTCAAGTTTTAGATTTGGCTAGTAATAGTCTTACAGGATCTATTCCTCATTCTATTGGAAATCTCTCCAAACTCCACACTCTTTCCATCAAAGAAAGTGGGTTGCAAGGAGAGATTCCCAAGACATTGTCCAAGCTTCATGGTTTGTGGTCTATTCAATTGGCGATTAACCAACTCACCGGTGTGATCCCTCCAGCAATTTTCAACATCTCCGACATTTTCTATTTCAATGCTGGTGACAATCAATTAAGGGGGAGCATTCCTCCTTATATCGGTGATAGTCTTCCTTCTCTCACTTATCTTGATCTTAGGAGCAATTTATTTACCGGCATTATACCTTCGTCCTTATCGAATGCCTCCGGCCTTCAGTACATCTACTTTAACTATAATAGTTTGCACGGACCTATGCCCCCAAATCTTGGACGGCTAAAAGCTCTTAGAGGAATGTTCCTTGCTTTTAACCAGTTGCAAGATGACTTCAATTTCATTACCTCATTGACTAATTGTTCGAGGCTAGACCATATTTGGGTGGACTCCAATTTTCTTGAAGGTCAGTTGCCGGATTCCATTGGCAATCTTTCCAAGAGTGTTCAAGTACTTTCTATGTCATCCAACCCAACATACGGAACCATTCCTTCAGGTATTGGCAATCTCTTCAACCTATCTGTTCTTGGCTTAGCAAACAATTCGCTCGACGGCCATGTTCCTTCTTCTATTGGAGCACTCCATAACATGCACGAATTGTTCTTAAGCACTAACATGCTAACGGGAGAGATCCCATCATCGATCGGCAATTTGACATTGTTGAATCGCCTTCACCTATCATTCAATGACTTCTACGGTGAAATACCACATAGTCTTGGTAACTGCAGGCGGCTAATTGAGCTTGAGCTTTCGAACAATAATCTAAGTGGTTCAATCCCAGGGAAGGTTCTTAGCCTTTCTACCATTTCGATTATCTTCAGCTTGGCACATAACCAATTGAGCGGATCTCTTCCATCTCAAGTTGGGTCCTTGGCCAATCTTGTCGAACTAGATTTGTCTTACAATAAGCTGACAGGACCAATTTCTAGCTACATCAGCAAGTGCTTGGAATTGGAGAGGCTCAACTTAGCGGTCAATTCCTTTCATGGAGAAATTCCTCTGGCTTTAAGCACATTACGGGGCTTACAAGAGTTGGATGTTTCCCATAACGAACTCTTTGGTAAAATCCCGAGCTTTCTCGCTAAACTTACAGATCTAAAGTACTTAAATCTATCTTTAAATAAGTTTGAAGGAGAAGTTCCAAAGCAAGGAGTATTTCTCAATGCTAGTGCAATGTTCGTCTTTGAGAATAGGAATCTATGTGGAGGTATTGCAGAACTAAATCTTCCTTCTTGCAAATCGAATACCTCTAAATCATTTTGGACCAAAAAAGTTACAGTAATCACCGCAGTGGCAGCCATCTTGTCTGGCTTCATTTTGTGTCTTTGCCTATTTATCATTTGGTACCGAAGAAAGAAGTCAAAAAAAGATTACATCTTCAACTGAATTTCCATTTGAACACCAATTTTTGAGGGTCTCTTATGGGGAGCTTTGTAGAGCCACAAATGGATTCTCTGAGAACAATGTGATCGGAAAAGGGAGATATGGTACTGTCTATAAAGGAACTACACAGGAAGGCGGTTATGTGGTGATTAAGGTGCTCAACCTGGACCACAGAGGTGCTTCGAAGAGTTTCGTCTCAGAATGTCGAACCTTAGGGGTAATAAGACATCGAAATCTCGTGAAGATATTGAATGTATGCTCAAGCGTGGATTATCATGGCAACGATTTCAAAGCTTTATTATACGAATACATGGCTAATGAGAGCTTAGAGAATTGGATACACCGAGGGAAAGAAGAAGACGTTGAACATGAACATAAATATGGAAAACCAGGACATTTGGGACTAATGCAAAGGTTAGACATTGCCATTAACATAGCTTCCGCGATTGAATATCTTCACGAGGATTGCAGCCCAAAGATTGTACATGGAGATTTGAAGCCAAGCAACGTCCTTCTAGACAATAAGATGATGGGGCGAGTTGGGGATTTCGGGCTAGCAAAGATAAGCTCCGTTGCAATGATAGAGGCCATGGACATTGACAACCGCAGTAGCTTAGTGGCAGTGGGAGGTTCCGTAGGCTATGTCCCTTCTGATAAGAAAATTTTCTCATTAATTGTCTAATTTTTATTGCGTTGGCCTTGAAATGAAATTTGGATTGTCATTGCATATCGCTTGATGTACACAATTTTAGAGTATGGCATGGGGGACATGGTATCAACACAAGGCGACATGTACAGCTATGGTGTTCTTTTATTGGAAATGTTCACCGGGAGGAGACCCACGGAAGAGGCTTTCAAGGACAATTTGAATCTCCACACCTTTGTCAAGATGAATATGCTAGATCAAGTGATGGAGATCGTGGACTCGACCATTTTTAATGGAGAAAACGAGAATGACATTGAGAGGATGAGAGATTGCGTTGCCTCCGTCCTAGGGATTGGAGTTGCATGTTCAATGGAGTTGCCGCGGGATCGAATGGGCGTTGCTGAAGCACTCAAGGAACTACATAAGATCAAGGTTATGTATGGAGCCGAGCAAAGGCTTGGCTGAAGCAAGTTTAGCATGCAAACACCTAGACTAGACTTTATCTTAAGATTAATTTAGATCTGAACAAGATAAACATGGATGGTTGAATATAAGTATTCCATCTCCATCTCCATCTCTTTCTCCATCATTATCGGAAAATTGTCAAATTATTTTGAGTTTTTGTCAGTTTTGATGAAATTAATTTGACTATATAATTTTAATTATATGCCTAAGTAATTAGTTTTCTCATTAGATTACTTTCCTTACCTTCACATGTTGTTCTCATTCATATTAATTGTAATACATAATTGCCTCAATCCAATGAAATCTATGAATATTCTCATAACATCATAATATCTTCCCTCAAACTCAAGGTTGTTTTAAGGAAATCAACTGGAGTTTGGAAATAGAAAACCAAGCAAGAAAAGGAGCCTTTGTAAGACCATCTACGGTTTGAACATCACAAGGTACGTGGACAAGATCAACAATTCCTTGGAAAATATGTTGTCGAGTAGAGTAACGGTTGTCCTCAATATTCAAGTCCACAGATGAGGGAGACTCAACCAAAGTTGTGGCAATAGTTTGTGGGCAACTTACTTGAGCAAGTTTTAGCCACATACTAGCAATCTTTAGAGTGGCCTATGCCATAATTTGCATTTCAATACTTTGTCAATTAGAGAAGATTGTAATGAAGTTTTTGGAGTGATGGAATTCATAATCTTGTTTCTATTTAATGTATCTATATTCCATATCAACTCTAAATTACAAAGGCATCAAGTTTTCTTCTAACCGAATATGTAAGCTCAGGGAAGAACAGAATCAGAATCAAAGAGGGCCATATCTTTTTGGGGAGAGATTATCATCACCACAATTCTACATCTGGAAAATATCCATTGCTGCGGACGAACATGTCCTCTTGGGACACTTAACTATCCATTACAAGAGTATTAGACGGTCGAAATATGAATCCTCCAAGCACTGTGTTATTTCTAGTAGGCGTGGCAATGCCACTTTGTTTTGAGTGGGGGGACAAAGACCACGAGCTGAAGTATTTTTAACCTAGAAACCTCGCCAAGCTACTGGTCCATTATTGATGTCATCCCAATACAAAACATGTCCCAACAACATGAAATTTTTACAGGTAGACAAACAGAAATAATTACTGTCACATCAACTATAATTTATCTAATGCTAAATTTGATTATATACTTCAAAGAGATTTCTTTACTTATCTTATTTCAATTTTTACAGCATCGAGTGTTAATAGTAAAAAATTCAATTGAAAAATGACCACTCACAGAAAATTATAGTATTTAATTGATAAAAATAAAAGGTTCGGGGGCTTAATCGTACAATTTACCTAAAAGTAGGGGAAATTAGGGTATTACCTAAAAATTTCGAAATGCAGAAAACGCGCATAAGTCGATGTTTCCCTCCCGCTCGTCGCCCTCCGTCTGCAACTCCAACCCTCTTTTCTCTCTCTCCAAGAAACCAAGAAACCAAGAAACCTGCGACCTCGTACAGCCCACTCTCTCTCTCTCTCTAAGAAACCCAGAAACCTGCAACCTCGTCCGACCCTCTCTTTCTCTCTCTTTCCAAGAAAACCCAGAAACCTGCGACAGATACTTGCGACCGTTGATGGGTAAGCGCCGGCGAACCGAAATAGCGAAGATCGCCGACCCGGCGGCCCGCCTCGTGACGTACTCGAAGAGGCGCAAGGGCCTCTTCAATAAGGCCTCCCAGCTCTGCCGCCTCTGCGGCGCTCGCGCCGCGGTCCTTGTCATCTCCCCCGCCGGCAAGCCCTGCTCTTTCGGCGACCCATCGGCCGATGAGATAATCGGCGACTACCTTCGCCGCGGTGACTGCGACGGCGACGGCGACGTGACGCCGCCGATGAGCCTGACCCAGTGGGCGGACTGGATGGAAACGGAGTGGGAGGCTTGCGCAACCGAGGAGGACCTCGAGTCCCTGATCTTGAAGTACGAAGCCGTCCGCGACTGCACGCGCGATAAATTGAAATCTTTGGAGGAGGAAGCATCGCAAGTCGGGGTCGGTGGCGGCGAATCTCGCATTCTGAGCGCGGAGGAGATTGATGCGCTTTTCGAGGGTTTAGGCCAATGCCCAGCGCTCTCAGATCTCTTGACGGACGGCGAAGGTGACGGTCTCTTGATTCCGCCCGATAACACGGCCGGCGGCAGCGGAATTTCCGCAGTGGAGTCCACCCCGGCGCTCTCCGATCTCGAGGGTCACACATCTGATGCTGCCGGCGGTGGAGGTTTTGGAGCGGCGTCGACCCCCACGAGCTCCGATCTTGAGGATCATGGGCTTGATCCGGACGAGTTACTGAATCTTTCGGAGGACGGTGATGGGTTTGACCCGGATGGGTTCCTGAATCTGTTGGAAGACGGCGAGGTGGACGGCGGCCGGAAAGGTCCCTTGATTTCGCCCGAGGACTCAGCTGTCGGCGGTGGATACGATGCCGACGACTTCTTTGGACTTGAAGATCTGCATGTCCTGCTGTGAATACGATGAGTATAGGTTTTGTTTTCCTTTTGAAACGCAACTGTACAGCATAGCATCATTCAATAAAACGCCAAATTTCTTGTCTTGAGTACAGAGCTTCCTTTTTTTGATTATTCTGATTGGGGTGTCGGATATGGAAGGTGCATGCTGGCATTTATGGATGCTCATGTGATGCCGATGTTGGCAATCTTTCCTTAAGCCTTAGATAGGTCAGGAATAAATGGCTAGGTAGACGTATGCTAAACTCGTTTTACTGGTGCGGTTGGAAGTTCGCAAATGCCACGAGTGTGGACAACCTCTTCCTGAAAGCTTTGGGCCTCCTGCAGTTGAAAATTGGACAACTGGAATTTTTGGTTGTGCTGGACGGCCAAAGTTGTAAGTTTCAGGACAACTGAACTTTTGCATAATGTTGTCTAGTGAGTGGATAATAGAGAATCTTGTTATCTCTTGTTCCAAACATGCTAGCCATCTGCACATTTGAGGGCAAGATCTAAAACAATTTGTAAGCAGGAATAAATGGTGTTCAGATAGTCTCGGTAACAAAATTGCCTTTTCCTTTTGCTGTATGTGTTTTCCGAATATCCGACAATGGCGCAAAATGCATGAGCCCATTATTGAAGCACTTGAATTACTTTTGGAACTGAGCTGGTATTATTAATGGGATTTCCCTCGGGCTTGGTGAACGAATTGAGGAAATGTCGGAAAAGATTGTCAAATTTCAATTAAGGTCCACCCAAAATAGGCTTGAGTTTAAACAAGAGTTAAAATGAGCGGCAGAGTAAGCCTGTGAACTGTGAAGTAAGCATTAACGATGGATAGTTGGTCACAACATTCTGCTGGGCTGCTCTGGCTATACTTTGCTTATTCATTTGTGCCTTGCCTTAGATTATTCTTCAGAATGTCTCATATCACATTTTGGGCTGGTTAAGGAAAAGCTTATTGCATGAGTTCCAATGCAGGCTGGACTGGACTATTTGCCCTTGTGTCCTGTTCGGTCGCAATGTTAAGAGCTTGACAGAGGACACTCCTTGGACTACTCCATGCATCTGTCATGCCATTTTCGTGGAAGGAGGCATTGCACTAGCAGCAGCTACACCAGCCTTCAATTGCGTTGACCCTCATACGTCATTTCTCATTGGTAAGGGCTTAATATTTGCTTGGCGGATGTGTGGCATTTACACTGGCCTTGTTCGCCAATCACTGCAGAAGAAATATCATTCGAAGGTACTTCAAGCTTTTTCCACGTGCTTTTATCTCGCTTTATTCAGTGAACAACGTGGACCCAACAACCATCTGCCCGTAAACATTTTAATTGCATATTGGCAGCTATGACTGGAGTTGTTTCACTGTGCGCCAATCACAAATACCTGTTGGCATGTATATTCTGTAGCACACAATTGCCGTTTACTCTCTGGAGGAAAATCTCATTTTCCCGGGGATGCAGAATCTAGATTTATTACAAATGACGAATACTTAATGTGAGAGGTGTGCGATGTCCTATGCTTTCGACATGTTAAAGAAAGGTGCTAATTTATTTACTTTTAGAAAGGGCTTGTGGGAGTCTCCAGAAGATACGTTATTAGATAGTTTGCTTGTTAAGCAAAGTTTCTATCTCGAATGGTGCCAATAGCCTCATCATGACTGTGATTTCTCTTGCAGGCTAAACAAGCTTGAGTAGTAAAGTATTTGACCATTTTACTTAGTACATTTGGATTTTTTTTTTTGGCACTTCTTACTTAAACGAGCAAGTTCTAGTCCTCTTGTCTGACTCTTTCCATTTCCTCCTCGCTACTAACGACTGCAGAATTCCTCGTGTGATCCATGCTTGGTGCATTGCTGCATGCACTGGTGCGCTGTGTCAGGAGCACAGAGAGATGAAAGGTTGACTCTCAGAAAATGTTGTTCTGCCAATGACTACTGTAAATCCTCCCCCTGTTCAAGAGATGAACTCTGTGAGTGAAGCCCAGGATTTTGCACCACCTTCTGCATACAACAGTGAGCACACGAAATTGGAAATGCAAGCTTTATAGCAACATAAATCTCTCTACATATGGAGATAATATTCAATCACTGGCGTTCGTCAATTTGGTATCATATTTGTTGGCGATCTTCTTTGTGTTTGTTTAAGATTTTGATGACTTTGATTTAGGATTCTGTGCGACCTTGTGGTGCCAATGGACCATATTGCTAAATTTGGACCCAATCAGATTTCCAAAAGATAATAGTAGCTGTTGAACTGTTACTCGCAGGAAGTTGTTTTGTCAAATTTCCTTATGCAAGTCTTGGATAACATCTTCATATTGATGTCAATCGTCATTTGTTTGCAGTGATATATTTTATATCCTTCTTTTTATTATTCTTATTTTATGCTCCAATCCGTTTCACATCTTCTAATACTCGGAGGACAAGTATTAATATTTGTATAGGACATTGAAATTTGCTTTTACAACACGAGTCACTCAATCATCTCTTATACTGTTTTTCCTTTCTTTTTCTTACCAATGAATTAATGTCTGTTGGCTGTTCTTCATATTTTTACTGCTGATATGTGCTGGTATCTCTGTTGGTTTTTTCGCTTGACGCGGTATGGAGTTCCTGGCCAGATCTGCAGCTAGAGATGGTCCACTTGTTGCTTTTGGTGGATGGGCTGGTGTCAAGAGAGTACTTTCAATGATAACATGGAGGCATGTGACTACAAGGAAACAAGGAGTTCCTCGCCGAAGTCCTCACGTTGAGTCTCTTGCACCACAAAAATATTGTCAATCTCATCCGGTATTGTGCTGATGGAGATCAAAGATCTCTTGGTATGGATACCTGCCCGGAGGTTCTCTAGAAGATCACCTGTTCGGTACCTCTGACAGTCAAGATTTGATTTATAATATATATTCGCTGAATCAGTATGCTGATAACATAGATGAGGAGACATCTCATCTAGCTTCTCTGCTACAAACTCGCGCTATAGTTTGTACTGCAAGCATTGGACTGCAGCAGAAACCTCTGGATTGACTTGCCGTGATGGAATTAGCATTTGGTGCTGCACAAAGTCTCGAGCATTTTGCATGATAAGGCTGGCCAATCCACCTGTTATAGACCGTGATTTGAAGTCCTTGAACATCTTGTTGGATGAGGCTTTCAATCCGAAATTACTTGACCTTGGACTGGCCATGCTTGGGCCTGCCGGAGACAAGATTCATGTACCCATACAGGGTTACAGGTACTTATGGCTATTGTGCTCCTAAATAGGCAATGGCGGGTGAACTTACACTGCAGTATAACGTGTTTAGCTTTGGAGTCATCCTGATAGAACTCATCGCCTGACAAAGAGCAATTGACATGGCAAATCCCACTGGTGAGCAAACTCTAGTTGCTTGGGCAATTTTTTCAATCCAATGATGGTCGATGTTATGTGTGTTTCAGTGACCATCCCCTGTAACTTAACCGGGATTGCATTTGCCTGCAGGCTCAACCCAAATTCTGGGAACCGAGATCGTTTCCAGAAATGTAGATTTCCTGAAAAAGCATTGAATCAAGCTATTGCAATTGCAGCCGTGTGTCTGCAAGGAGCAGCTTCGATCCACCCACTAACGAGCAATGTTGTTGTTACTCTAATCTTCCATTCAGTGGCTCCACGGAGACCGTGCCTCTTCCTCCTCCAGAGTCTAACAAATATTCCCAGGAAGCACACGAAAGAGAAAGTGACCACGAAAGGGATGAAGAAAAAGATGACAGAGTACTTTAGGGAACATCAGAATTGTGGTGATGAAGACAGCACAAGTAAGCAGGACACAGAGAGGTCAATGAAGGTCGTGGACATGACCAGGATACAGGATAGGGCAAAGATAAGGGATCTGATTTGGTTCGAGTGGCCAGATGGCATGTCGAGGGATGGAACTGTTACGTTGAGGTACACAAGCAGTTGGTTCTTGCATGATGGAAGCATTTATTATTATCACAGGATGAGCGGGAGCTTGTCTAATGGGAAGTGTGTCTTCGGTCCATGGGTGGTCCATGGGATGAGCAAAGACAGCAAAAAAATGTTCCTTGAGCCATAAGAGCAGCGAGAGATCATTTGACGGAATTGATCATTTGAGTCCAAAAGGAAGCGGCAGATACAGCAAAACAGGGTCACTTGATCATGCTCTGCATATTTTGGGGACTATGACATGGGGGGTTCGCGGGATGGGAGCTTCTATGAGCATCACGACAGCCAGAGTGTATCAAAAGACAATAACCCTCTCCTTAAGGCGACACAACAGGAAGGGATCCCTAGATGATGTCGATTCGATTCATTGCAAGCAATCAAGCAACGAGCATGTCCACTCATGATCATAAGTTCCAGCCATGGATACAATCTTGTCACTACTGAAAGAGGACTACATTCAATTTTTACGCTTGTTCAATCAATCAAGTTCTTTCTCACTGTAGAGCATGCAACGCATTGCTCCTCTAAGTCTGCGCATGCTCAAGTGTCGAAATGTGATGCTCTACCAGGAATAAGCAACTGAGAAATGTACGTCCTGTGTATAAACTACCAATGCATTCTCTTATCGATGAACTTTCGTTGCTCATTTAAAGAACAGATCGTTGATTAGGTCATTGATTTTCATGATCCAGGAAACAGTCATTTTACTACTCTTGATCTTAGAAGGCAGTAGTCCCTGGTGCCGTTCGGACCCATAATGACCAGCAATCGGCTCTTGGACACATGATGCGATCCATTGCTGACGGCATCATCTCGTGCACGCAGTGCTAGCTTAATCCGGAGGAATCATTTTCCGAATTTAAGCCCCACTCGATGCCAACAGGCATAGGTATCAATCCGAGGAACGTAAATCTGGACATCTTAAGCCGTTCCTTGTCTATCGTGGGCGAGAACTCGGGCCAACGAGACTTCACGGTCAAGGACTTTGAGCTCGGTCCGATTCGCCACCCTATAGCACCACCTTATTTACATTGTCATCACCTCGACTATTTCCTGAATTTAATACTGGTATTAAGTTCAGGAACCTCCAGGTCAAATCCATAATCCTCAAGTTCCAAGCTCGTGGGGGTTGATGTTGTTCCCAAACTTCCACCGCCGGCGGCATTAGATCCATGACAAATCTCCCGTTCTGAGGGAGGAGGAGATAGCTGCACTTCGAGAGCTTAGGCCGATGCCTGGCGCTTTCACACCTCTTGACGGATGGAGATGGCGATGGTCTCTTGACTCCACCGGAGAACTCGGCTGGCAGCGGCGGCGGAAGTTCAGCAGTGGAGTCCACCTCAGTGCTCTCCGATCTCGAGGTTCGTGGATCTAATACCACCAGCGGTGGAAGTTTGGGAGCGGCATCCACCCCAGCTAACAGCTCTCCAGGTAGACATGGTAAAAGTTCCAAGGAAGCTACGTTCACAACCTTACCAAGTATTACATATAAATAAGATTAAGGAAGCACCAAGCAGATCAAGCAAACACTTCAGTGGGACCGTGCATCTTAAAATGGGGTGATTAAAACTATGCCAACTAAGGATTTCTACTCGAATGGCATGTATGCCATTCGGAACATTTTAGCTTAGATTCATCAAATGAGTAACTAGCTGTTGTAGCAGAGAACTGTATTTCACTTGCCTCAATGGAAGGCTCGTCATTCTTACTCTTTAGGCTATTTGGCAGGAAGAAAAGTGATGAGATTTTTTTTAAGTTGTCAAAAGTTTTGATCAACTTCTTCGATTCACTTAATTTATCCGTCAAAAAAGGTGGTTTCTCAAATCAAGTGAGATTATTCTTGCTTCTCTCCTCTTCCTTCACTTTTTTCCTTTTCCTCTATCTGCACATCCTTTGCACTTTTGTATTTTATTTTAGTAAAATTCCCTCGCTTTTAAAAGAAATGGAAAATTTGTCTAGATACCAGATGGTTCCCTTGATAAAGTATATTTTTGCATGACAGAAGTGAGAAAAGAAAGAGGATCCGATAGTTGCATTTTTTAATCTGCCTCGTTGCGGGTCAAGTTAAGGGACTTTATAAATTTTAGAAGTTCCTTGGAGGCTCCATGAGAAAAAAGAGGCATGTGTCACGGTCCGAAGATGATGCAACACGACACTCAAATCTTCTAGGTATTTTTGGATTATTTTTGTGTACTCTAGAATATTCCCTAGATGATTCCCTAGAATATTTCTTAATATATGTTCAAGTATGGGCAATATGATAAATATCCTCCACCTAGATTGAAGAGGCAATCTACGGTGGTGATTCAAGCCATATTTGTATAAATAGTAGGGATAATCGGTTCCAGGATGAATATATTCTAGACCTAGACCCCGTATCCTATTCTATTATAACCAGCTCTCCCTCTTTAAACCTCATACCTTACCCTATTTGGGTGGAGCCTATTTTGGAACCTATCCTGTTTTTTCCGATCCGATTTCAGCGCTTACTTGTTTGCATTAGAATTTGTTTTGCAACCGCCCAATATTCTATATGACTTCGTATAAGACAACACCATAATCCTCCTAATTTGTATTAAACATTAAGCACATGTAATTAATAAATATAAGAATTTTTTGACTAAACAAAAACTAAAATCCACAAGGCTAATTATCACCAAAACGCCTACGCCCGGAAATCGGACGATTTCCAAGTGGGGTACAATGAATAAAATGGTTGAGATTTGTCCAGCGAAGTCTTCGTGAATCTATCACGGATGCAATCCTCGAAGGGAGCCAAAAATGCCGGTGAACTAGGAACTAGGTTTGAATTTCTCGAATAGCAGCAATCTCGCCATCGCTTTAAACTTTAGAAAACCAACACCTACTCGAGAATAATCACCATCACCGACCTTGACTGATGAATTATTCTCCAAATCGTCCGATTTCTCATGCACATGCCAGGGATTGCGTGTGCGAGAAACTTGAGGATTTGGAGTGTAAGACATTGTCAGGGTCGGTGTTTGTGACAATTTTTCAGTTGGTGTCTTATTGTGATTCTAAAGTTTTGAGCAACGGCAAAATTGGTGATTTTTGTGAATTTCAAACCTTGTTGGCTTGCAATTTTTTTGGGTCTCTTGGAAGATCGCATCCGTGCTTGATTCTTGGCTTCTCTAGACAACTCGGTTGTCGCCTGCTGGCGATGGAAGTTCAAGTTAGGATATTGTCTAAGATGTTGCCTAGCAGTTGTGGGTAATTGTTTTAGCACGTGTATAATGTTAAAGAAATACCGATTTATAAAAGAAATGTACTAAATGAAGTGGCAGGGTGTATATGTACATTTGAACAATTGGGTGGCACTACCTTAGTTAGCACACTAATCTCGATGTCATTCTAAAAATATCTATGCTTGATAAAAGATGCACTCCTACCACACTTTCTTATCGGGAAATACATAAACACATAACTCTCACAATATAACTACAATTTGCTAATTGCAATGTCGTGACATCAATATTTTGTGTGGAGAAAAATACACATTGCATCGTTAAACTCATTTTACATATTCTATATATTATATTATATATATGTATTATCAATCATATATATAAAGTGATCCTCTTCATGGTCCTAGACTGCATGCTTTTTACCCATTTTACCATCGTAAAACTAATGTGCGGCCCACCCAAATTGGTGGGCTAGGGGCCCAACTCAGCTTGTCAACCACACGCGGCCCATCAAGCCCATTAGGGTTTTCGATATGGTACATATAAACCACCAATCCACAAGGTTCCTCTTTCATTTATCACTTTCGTCCTCTGCAGCCTCCCGAGTGCTCCGGCCGTCAGCGGAACCATGGTAAGTAATTCCTCCTCCTTTTGCGTTTCGATCTGGATTGCTGGTCGGAGAATTTAGCCATCGAATTCCTAATGTCGGGATTCTGTTCTTTTGGGTGTTAAATATCATGGCCTGTTCTTTCGCAGAGGAGAACTTTGGTTCGGCTGTGATGATGGTGGAGAGATTTTTTTATTATATTCCTGTTCTCGTGCCTGAGAAAGAAAAAAGAAAAATTGGGTCCTCGGTATTGCTCTGCGATGTAAAAGAGAGATTTTTTATAATGTTCAAAGCTGCATATAGGCCCCAATTTACTGCTGTGATGTATGGGTGCGGACATGCCCTGGCCATAGATTGGTGCTTGGTGTTTTGAGATTGAATTTGCATGCGAGTTCTGTTTGTCCGGCGCATCAAATTTTGTTTTATCTATAAGCACATGATGGGGTTTATTGAGACAAAGCTACTGTGCAGTCTACGTATAGATGTAGACATGCCCAGCTATAGATTGTGTCTCGCCCCTGGCCTGTTAAAGTTTAAACCTGCAGTCCTGAGTCCAGCACCATCCCATGTTTTATAGGCATGTGGTCATGACGAAAGGGTGTTACGGTATTTGATGTGGCTCCTCATTCCCTCCGAAAACTTGATTGTTTGCTTGCTTGCTTTTGGTTGTCACAAATTTGATTGAATAATACCTTCTGGTTCTTTGATGAATGGCCAAAAACTGCTCTCTTCATGGTAGTCTTGAATCTGTAGATTTATAAGGGCCTTTCCGTTTTTGTGCAAAATATTCGATATGTTCAATGCCCCTAGAACTTATATGTCCTTTCTAAAATTTTGACAAACAGCCGAAGCAAATCCACGAGATCAAGGATTTTCTCCTTACTGCAAGGAGGAAGGACGCCAGGTCTGTCAAAATCAAGAGGAGCAAGGATGTTGTCAAGTTCAAGGTTCGCTGCTCCAAGTACCTCTACACACTGTGTGTGTTCGACTCTGAGAAGGCCGACAAGTTGAAGCAATCCCTCCCTCCAGGTGCTTAAACTGTGCTTCTATAATATGTTTATGGCAAATGCATGAGAAGTCGGCTCGAGATGCGACTTGGTGCACCTATGTCAGGATGTGATGACATATGAGTTAAAAAAATTCCTTTTCATCCTCTGTGGCACCTTTGATGACCCCTGGGTATGTTTTCATTTCTGTAGGTTTGAGCGTGCAAGACCTTTGAACGCGCACGAGCTTGCATTTTGCGGGAGAACTCAGAGAATACCGAGGAATCGTGTTTTGAACTGTTTGATCATTGTTTTTAGGATTTTGACTGTTATATCTCAGTGTAGTTCTATTCTAGACTGAGTCAAGTTTTCAGTTTGGCTTTTATCTGATCAATGGAGCCTCCATTTGTTTTGCTCAGAGTGAAGCTATGCTTCAAAATTGATTTGAGGATCGTTCGTGGAGGTTGCTCGGATTATATCGAGTGTTGCAGTGCTATGCTTGCTTTGGAATCTGTTTGATTTCATTCATGAACACAAACATTTGATTTTGGAATACAGAGAGAACTCTCAAATGCACACAAAAAGAATCATCTGTCGATGGGGTTTAAAGGGATTCTTGATCTAGCAGTCATCGGTAAATTCAAAACATAAGTTGGTAGTTTCATTAAATCTTTACATGAACTAAACAGAGGATTTGAGTTACGAACATTTTAATACGGAACAGAGGATGGGATTTGTCGGACATTGGTGTTTGACGACACTGTATTTTTTAACGTGTCTTAAGCTATGGCGGATTGAATATTACTCTACTACGGACTTCGGAATAACCAAGAAGTCAGAAGAGCACGATTCCTTAGAATATGCCACCGGCTGGGGCCGTCGCTGTCCCCATCCGGAGGAAGTTTTTATTGTTTGCGAAAAGTGGGAAGACCAACATGTCACGGCTTCCCGCAGTACCATCTTGAATTCCATGACTATTCGAATGAAAAGCGTGCTTCCAAACCAGTTAAAGATAAAAAAGAGGATGACTTGAGACGAGGATGTTAACGCATGGTCAAAACCAAAACCTACCCACGCCACGTGCAGGGTCTACCTGGAAGAAAAGGTTGGGGAGAAGCGTCGTCTTGTGTCTGCCATCTTGCAGCTACCCCTGGAAGCTGCCGTAACGACCCTGTATTTCTCTCTCTGTCTGTCTCTTTGAATTTCGAAGGGACTGTTGGGGAGTCGAGTGTCTTGGGAGTTTGGTGAGAGAGAGAGAGAGAGAGGGGCATCGGATCGGTATTCGTCATGTGGCGGGACAGAGTGTGCCCCTGCTTCTGGTTCGGGAACGGCAACCGCCATGATCGTGAAGGTTCTGAGGAGAGGAACCCGGTGCTGCTGGTGTCCGGGATGGGCGGCTCCATACTCCATTCCAAGAAGAAGGAAGACAAGTGGCTGGGGTTCGACACCCGGGTCTGGGTCCGCATCCTCCTCGCCGACTTGGAGTTCAAGAACAAGCTCTGGTCCCTCTTCAACCCCTCCACTGGTCTCTCTCTCTCTCTCTCTCTCTCTCTCTCTCTGTGCAATCCGCATGCTTGGGATTCCATTTCCATACCCATTTGCGTACTCGTGAGCGCGCGCGCAATTTCGTAGCTTCTGCTATTTGTTGCTGCAAATTCAACATACCTGTGCCTCTGTTGTTTGTCGTGATGTTTGGTCGCACTCTCAGCAGTCTTTGACTTCCATTTTGGAATCTGTGAGATGGTTTATCCTCCAACTCGTTAATTGCCAAAATGGTTCGTCAGTAATCGATATTCCAGAACATCTTTCTTTGTACTAGTGTACCTTGAAACACCTTTTGACCTTCTGGGTTGGTATGGTTTGCCTTTACCAAAAATTATTCGTTATTGCATATTAAGTGTCAATTCGAATCATTCTTTTTTGCATTGAAACTGAGTTCTGCTTTGAACCCGCTTCGCAATTTCTGTACCGTGAAGTTGCTCTCGTGAGTAATTCAATTTGGATGTACTTTCTGAAGTGTGCTTGGTTTGAGCTAAAGCACCCTTCCTCATGAAATAGCACCGTGTTACAGATGTTTCCTACTCGAGAACTTCTGGCTCATGGACATTTCCTATGAATTTATTTTGTACTTGCGGAAGTTTCTCTGTCTTCTTTATATCTTTACGGCACATGCTGCCTATGTTGTCTGGAATTTAAATCATCTGGTCTGACATGATCTGCTGTATCAGCATTTAGATCCCTTTCCACCATCCATGTCAATGTTGTTCACTGACATTGGATTTCCTCGATCACACAAGATGATTTAATCCTTGACGAACTTGTGCTTCTTGTCATCCTAAGGATTGACCGAGTCATTGGATGGTGATACTGAAGTTGTGGTTCCTGACGATGATTATGGGCTCTATGCGATCGACATACTAGACCCATCATGGGTGAGGCTCTAAGTTTTTTCTTCACTCTTTGGGTGGTTTGTTAGGGAATTATTTTGCTCCCATGTACGCTGTTAGTTCCGCAACATATTTGCTACCGATGGAAATGTATTGATGAAAATCTTTCACATTTCAGTTTGTGAAACTTCTACGTCTGAAAGAGGTGTATCATTTTCATGATATGATCGACATGCTCATGGGGATAGGGTATAAGAAGGGAACCACGTTGTTTGGATATGGTTATGATTTCCGGCAAAGTAATAGGTAATTCAGTTTATCTATTAAGTTGTTGAAAGTCAAAGTTGGTGTCTTTAGTAGTGCATTCTTAGCTGATTTATCAGCATGTGTTCAGAGTTTAAGTTTTTGATAACTGTGAACACCATTATCTGCTGCATCATCACAGAGCTGACAAGCTCTTGGAGGGTCTTCGATCAAAGTTGGAAACTGCTTACAAAGCTTCTGGAGGGAGAAAAGTTGACATTATTTCTCATTCAATGGGTGGATTGCTGGTGTCATGTTTCCTATCACTCCATCAAGATGTGAGTGTTCTATCACCCGCTGAACACATTTATTGTAGATTGCCTGGTTGCTTACGATATTGGATTATATGCGCAGAGTTAGCTATAAGACTATAATATAGTTGTTAATTGACAGGTCTTTTCAAAGTATGTAAGGAAGTGGATTTGTATTGCATGCCCTTTTCAAGGTAACTGCCTTTGGGCAAAGTTCCAGATTCATTCTCTCATGACTCAAATGTCTGGAAAAATACTCAAAAAAAGCGTAGATACAGGCTATAATGTCCTCTATCTGATGGAGAACATCTGTTTTCTGATGCCAGGCTGATAGAGCGATCATAATTTTTCTGTTGGCTAGAAATGGGATGCTTTTCTTCTTTTGATCTTAAACTTTGAAACTTGCTTGTTGTGTTCGTCAATTGAATTTTCAAATTCAAGTGCAATATGATATCTCTACCATATTCCAACTGTTGAAGGCTAAATACTCATTTTCATCTTGGTTCGGTCATTACTTATGTAGTTTTTGAATAAAAAAGTTCCTCCATGTGCTTAGCAGATTGTATAGCTCCTAAGGTTTCAAAGTGTCATCATTTTATGTGATAGGTGCACCGGGATGCGTCAATGACTCTCTCTTAACCGGACTGCAATTTATTGAAGGGTTTGAGAGCTACTTTTTTGTGTCTAGGTGGACAATGCACCAATTGGTAATTTCTCTATTCATCTCTCAAGGTCACTTTGTGCACATTCTACATTCGTGTAGAACTAGTATAAAGGAGGATGGAATACATACTGGGATGGATCTGGTTGCTTTTGTCAGTGGGATCAAAAAATTAATTAATGTATGATTACAAGAAAATCAAGTGTTATGCTTTACTAATCAAAGTAATCTTCTCATACCCAAAAAGTCTGATAATATTTAATATAGCGTGGGTTTTGCTTTTCTTTAGCAAGTAGTTAATTATCACTGCTTAAAAACCCTTAATTCTTTCAAAACTTTAGAAAAAGGAGTGGGGCAAGTGCCCCCACTATGCAACAGTTAAGTCCGTCCTGAATACATCTATCAGTCACTTTTACGCACAAAATGATTGAGGAAATTGCAATAGTATGAGGACTTCTACCTGTGAAATGGATTTTAACAATAGTATAGCATGAGATGGTGTAGCAAGTCAGGTCATGTCACGTGAGTCACGATTTGGAGTGATGCTCCTTTAATAGCCAACCCGGACCTTTCTTTTGGCAATGCTAATTTTCTCCTGTAGTAGTGCTAGCACACATGACATGCGGAAAAGACTAATATACAAAAGTATTTGCCTTCTAGTCTTGCATAACTCTTTCTCATATTTAAGTCCATTTGCACTTCCCTCATGGATCATGTTCAATGCTTGGATTAGCTAGCTCATTTATTCTATAGGAGAAGGTGGCTCACTGATCATATTTGAGGGTGTGACAGTTGTTTCTGCTGTTTGCTTGGTGTGATCTTGTGCTTTCTCTTGCTAATAGTGACTTCTATTTTGAATACAGTTGATTGAGTGTCCATCAATATATGAAATGATGGCAAACCCTGAGTTTGAGTGGGCGAAGCAGCCTGAGATTGAAGTCTGGCAGAAGCACTCTATCGACGAGGATGTTTCTGTCAACTTGGAGACCTATGGTCCACTAGAAAGCATCCAACTTTTTGAAGCAGCATTGCGAAATAATGAGGTAGCATGTTTAATTCTTTCTTGGTTACTTAGTTATTCTGAGCTCTTCTGCTGAAGCAGACGTCTAGTTCAGTTTGGGGTCAAACCTTTGTTCGTCTGATGCTAAGATGTAGTGGTTCCTCTGTGTGCTGGAAAAACTAATAAGTGTTGAATGCCCATTAAGGGCCTCTGTGAAGTGGCGTTCTAGCAACTGCAGGTAAACAAAAACCATTCTATTTAAGTGTTTTTTCACTTATACAGAAAGCAGGGGAACAAGAGGATTAAATGCCAATGCTGGGCATTTTACCCAATCTTTAACCACTAAGGAGAACTTATTGATTATATCTTTCTCGTTAACTAGATAGAAGCTGCCTCACCGGGTGTCCTCCTTTTCTACTAGTTGTACCCTTATTAACGAGCTCTCTGAAATCTCTTCTGACTGTTTTCTGACACCGCATGATAAGCTGTTTGTAGATGGATCTTGAAATAAGCATGTAGAATGATTAATTTTACCAAAATTTTTGTAAACCTCATTCCTCAGTTGAAAGTGTAAGCTTCTTTCCCCTTCACCCTTTCCCTGTAAATGTCAAGGTCTTCTTGTTACTTCTTCTATGAAGTCTGAATTGCATTCTTTGTAATTGCAGCTAAATTACCAAGGACAGACAATAGCTGTGCCCTTTAACCTCTCTATTCTCAAATGGGCTGCTGAAACTCGCAGAATTATCAATGATGTTGATCTTCCTAGTGAGGTTGAGTTCTATAACATATATGGAACATCTTTGGACACGCCTTTTAATGTTTGGTATGCAGCTTTTGTTCTGTGTTTTGCAAATTAATATTATGTTTTGGTGGAAGACATGATGACATGCTCCTGTGACAGTTATGGTTCAGAGGCATCCCCCATCGAGGACTTGTCTGAAATATGCCACACTTTGGTGAGTTTATATGATCATCCGTTTAAGAGCCTCTTCTGATCGGATGACAATCTATATGTTGGAATGACCTTTTTTGTTTAGTGATGATTAAATGAGTTGTTCAATGGCTCTTCTTGGAACTGTTGATATTTCCTGCCAAGCACTTCGTGGAACTGTTGATATTCCCAGCCAAATTAAACTAGAATGACCTCAGCTGCATCTTACGCTGACAATGGAGCGAGTTCTCGCTGAAATTGACTTTTTATTCAGCACATTGAGAAGCTGATTTATGACTTTGCAATATGCAGGAGATTTAGAGCTTAGATGTGGAGCTTAAAAATTGTCATTCAATCCTTTTAGGGGGGTATTTGGCTTTTCATAAATTGATGTGCTTGGGTAGCAGGAGATAATATTCTTCATTATGATACTGCCATTTCACAGCTGCTCTAATTTCCTTCTACCCAAATTATATTTTAATGCTTCTCATCTACATCTGAATTGCAAATGCACTTTTCCATTGTCCTTTCTTTTCTTCATCTTAACTAATTTTGCTATGGTTTATCTTGCAGCCTCAGTACTCTTTTGTGGATGGAGATGGGACCGTCCCCACAGAATCGGCTCGGGTAACAATTTGGCAAACCTTCTCATTTTTCTATACTGTGAGATGACACTCTGCAATTTGATTTGTTGCCATGAATGTGAAGATCCGGATATGTTTTTTATTTTTGGTATGACCTTTTAAATCACATCATTTTTTTTCAAAATCCACAGTATACTCCTTGTTCTGTTCACTATGCTGTTTACATTCACTCTGTTAGCGGTTGTACCAAATGCGACTCAAACAATGTATCTTGCATTATGACGTAATACATTGTGACAGTGTGAGGCACAAAAGTTTCCAAGTTTTCTAAGGAGAATTCTTAATCGACAGGCTGATGGATTCAAGGCGGTGGAGCGAGCAGGGGTTGCTGCTGGTCACCGACAATTACTATGCGACAGTACTGTCTTTCAACTCATCCAAAAATGGTTGGGAGTTGAGCAGGTGAGCTACAGCAAGCGTGGTAGGACTTCGAGAGTAATGGATTCTTCTTGAAGAGTAAAGATATAGGATAGAGAGTCAACCCGTACCACAGAATTTGTTCTCCAAGTCTTTTCCTTTCTCTGGAAATTGGAAACTTTCATGTGTGTACGCATTGTCAAAACTGTTAGATCCATCACCATTTGAATGTAAAAGATGAAGATTCGATTTTACGATGATGGATCTGAAAGTTGATGTCCAGGATACCATCATCTCTAAACAGCACAGCACAAGGGAGTCAACAATGAGAGTGTACATTTTAAAGCTGCATTCAATGACTCTTAAGCATTGAATGAGGAAAACTGGGCCGACTTAACAGAAACAAAGTATCCATAGAAGAAAAGAATACAACTTCGTGTGTAATTCTTGTTGCACAGGATTCAAAGATTTAGCCACAAAGGCAAGGGAGAAAAGAAGGGAAAGCAAAGTAAAAATATGCAAAATTCAAATGTCCTTGCATAGTGAGGCGGTCGAGCAAAAGCCAAATGATGAGTGACCGATGAGAGTTATAATAACTCAGCACATGTACTGTTTCCGTAGGTCAAAGTGAGTATGTCCGATCGGCATGCTCGTTTTTAGGACTATGCAACAACAGCAACAACATTGACGTCGGTGCAATGTCTTAAGACATTTTCCTTACAGTCAAGATATACTTTAACCATTTGCTATGTAGGGAACAGACGCAAGAAAGACAAAGAACACACAAGCAAGGTTTAAGACGAAATTGACAAATACTTAAATTTTTGCTGCTCTGTCTACTTTTGCATTATCATGAACCTTTTTTAACGATCAATTGTGTTCGGCTGTATCACCTCACTTTCTCGGCCTACCAAGCCACATTACGATTTACACAAAAAGCAGATGGATTAGAGGTACTCATGCAAACTTAAGCAAGCCCCATCAAGTGCACATAGAAACACACGCACTCAGATGCACATTCAACAGTCACGTAGTCATGGAAGGAAAAATCCTCGAACCAACATTTGGATCATATATACCAATGGCATCGAGTGTACATTTTATACACGTGCACCTGGTCTAAGAGACAGCACCCAATTCGGATTTAGAAAGAGTCAGAAAAAAAATCCTTCATTTTGCTTTTTGCGGTTTCTTGTTCGGTTGACTCATGGATACAGGATGAGATTATCACATAGCTAAAGGGTTTCTAGCTACCTAATTTGAAAGCATCCACAAACAGGCCTAAACAAACGCCTGATTTCCAGTAATTCATCATTGTGACAAAGGACTGAAGTCTTCTGCTAGAAAGAGAAGGGGGTTTTCGATACATAAGCATACCAATCCCCTCGATGGCTGCAACCACGACACCAGCAACAATCACATCCCAGTCACCTGTCTGCCCAAGAATTGTCGCCAATGCATTTGCTGTATAGAAACCTAATAGAAGAAGAAATACCTTCATGGGGAAATTCCTTCTAGCTGAGTTCAGTTTTTGCAGAAGTTGTCTGCCCCCAGCGCTCACTATCCTGCCCAATCGAGTACGACTGAGATCAGCGTCATCACCATTGAGGCCCTCTTGCTCGCCATTACCAGGAATCCCGCCTGTATTCAGGGCAAAGGCTATTTTCCAGCCATGTCTTCTCATCTGAGAACTATCCGATGTAAAGAAAATGACTGGCTCGTTCAAAATCGTATGAAGAGGCTCATAAAAGTGAACTATACAGACAGATCACATATCAAGCACACGAAACAAAGGAACTTGATCTAAATCCAATAAGTTCTTGTAACTACAAGCACAGCCACTTTACGTCTTTGTAACCAACACTAGATTACCACTGTCAAAATCCAAAATGTTTCCACTTACTTTAGAAATGTGACCAAAAGGCATTGACACATGATTGACTTATGCAGCTCTATACAATTAAACAAAATAGGTAAGATTGTGTTGCCATTTTATATCAAAATCATATGCTACAGCTCAAAGTCTGTGTTAAGGAAACAGGAAATTATCAGGAACAATTGATGAGAGCTCATGAGTGCAGTGAATTAGGCACAAGAAGTTTAAAAGAAAACCTGACCACCATCAGATTGCAATCAAGCTGGGCTATAAGAATATGAGCAGCAGACCTCCAAAATGCTAGAAATGCAACTAAAATAGAACTGGATGAGAGGTTACAATTGGTTTACACCGACAGTCACAACTGCCATCGCTTCCCGTCCCATTCCATCCCAACCCAACCCAACCCAACCCAACCCAACCCAAACACAACGGATCACAGTTTTCAATGAAATAAAATAAGAAACATGAAAAACGGTCTGAAAGTACCTGTTCCAATAAAAAGATGCAGACTTCAGCCGAAAGAAAACTCGACTGTTGATGCAGGATTCCATTATCGAGTTCGAAACCACAGGAGGCGCTAGGACCATGCAGGAACTTCCGGAGGCTTCATTTTCCCGCAGCGGCAGGCTCAACTGCATTGCCATGGCTCCAGATTGGCACGCCATGAGCTGCAAAAGGCACGACTTCGCCATTAAAATTCGACAAGCACCCGGCTTACACAGAATCCATGCCTTCGAGATCGTAGCCACCATAAGCCACACACATGGCAACCCATTCTAATTCAATCCGGGAACGTTCAGTATCGCCAGCTTTATAAGCTGACCAGATGATTGATCAACAGTCCTTGACGATCTAACTCTCACACGTTACACTAAAGCAACCTCCATTGCAATGTCAAGAGGAACTACGCATGTTCAGATCAGGGAAACAATTCGGAAACTGGGTACTCACTTTTCGACGAAGGTATTGGGTACTCACTTTTCGAAGCAGAGCCCGTGCCGAATGTCAAGAACCCGAGAGTCGCTTTTCTTCCGGTCTATATGGAGCAGGAACAAGGAGGAAAATCGCACCCGCTGCAGTATATCATCCCGCGTTTGGAAATGCATGGAATGCCCACTTCGCCTCGGGCATTGAAGGTCCAGAGTGAAGGTCGCGAGAGGGAGATGGCGGCAGTCAGTGGCTGCTCTCACCTTCCATGGACGGACGGCCCCTCTCTTTCTCGCTCTCTCTGTTCCTCGATTTGAGAGAGCGAGCGGCAGAGGCGAACGGACGGGTGATGAATTGATAACCTGCGATTCTTATCGGCAGGAGGTGTGAAGTGTCGGTACTACCCTCGGCTGGATATTATGCCTTTGTTAATTTTCATTTCACTCCTATTCCTACAATTCGTCGAGGTTAACAACCATTAAAAACCCCGAATTCACAGCACTTTGCCAAAATTAATTTTTATTTAAAAAATCTAAATTGATAGCCCATGAAGCATTTATTCTGAACTATTTTTTATTTTTCAAAAGCTCCAAATCAGTACTTTCATACTTTACACTCGATCCCAAATTGCTAAAGGAGGGTAGATTTGAGTCGGACTATTAATTTGGAATTTTCAAATTGAGGAATTCATTTTCCCAATTTTAAGTATGTATATTTTTTTTACTGTAAATATTTTTTACTTGGCTAATCATTTTCAATAAACTAAACACATGAAAGTCAATAAAATTAATTTGCAAAAAATTCTTCCACTCAAACAAGTACACTTCAAATGTGTCATAAAGTACTAATTTGAAACTTTTAATAGTATTAACTCATTCATCAAATAAAGATATTAAAATCGTAATTTTCTTTTCTATTTTATTCCCTAATTTCATTTCGATACATCATACCAAACCCAATATAATTCTTATAATGGAAACGTGAATGAGCATTTGGAATGAATTACATTTGATGAAAGGTAGTTAAAAGTTGATTTTCAGGTAATGTCAAGAAATAAAAAATCATGAAGAGAATTTTCTTAAAATTGTAAAGCTCAAGATACATTTCTTAAATTTTCACATCATTTAAAGGGATGATAGAAAACAGAAAAATAATATAAGCGATCCTTGAATTTTGATTCAATGTGTGATTTTTAAATTTTTACATTTATATATAACTTAGAGACTGCATCATCAAACAAGTTGAAAATTTAGGGGCACATTAGATCAAATGAATAAATTAAAAATTTAAGAATTGAATTGCTTAGTGAGGGCCATGATGATACTTGATAGTGATTCCACCTTTCAGAAAAGAAGGAAAAAGAAAAAAAATAAAATAATAAACTGAGCTTTTCGTTCGGGCGCTCGCCGAGCGAACTGAGGCAAGGCAAGGAGAGAGGCTCGGCCGCGCGCGGGCGATTGCGCTGCAATTCCATTTCAATTTTTCAGCGCAAGTTCAGAGCTCCACCTCCTCGCTGGAAATGGCGGATTCCACGGCGGCGGCGGCGGCGGCGGCGGCGGCGGCGCCCTCCACTCCTCGCTGGAACGTCGAGCGCCCTTTCCTCACCGGCCGCTTCCACCAGGTTCCTCCCTCTCTCTCTCTCTCTCTGCGCATCGGTCGTTCGACTCTGTGGAGATGTTTCCCTCGGTAGCTCTTTGTGTCGCTCAACTTTCGTTCGATTTCGTGATGTCTGTTCAGGAAGTGAAAGGGACGTCCCGCCTCGCTCTCGATTCGCTCAGGTACGTTCCTTCCCCGCGCGCGGATACTTGTTCTCGAGGTTTTCCGCTCGATGCTCGTGTTGTGTCCAACTGTCCGTTGATTCGTTTTTGTTTGCAAATTCCGATGGAACGCGAAGCAGTGGCGGATCGGACAGGGCAATTGGCTGTTACGAAGCTGCGGTTCAGGTACGGCATAGTGCCCATCGACACGGTCTCCTTCCTTATATTGGTCGTAGGCCTTCATTTTCGGGGTCCTTGCCTTTTCATTCACTTCGGACTTTTTCAGTGTTTATTTAGATGATGAGGTGACTCATGGATACTTCCTGACTTCCTTATAGAAATTGAGATATGAACTACTTAGCTACATGCATTACGGGCTTCTCTGATAGTATGTTTAGCGTCCTAGTTTTGACTCCACGAGTTTCAACTCCTTTTGGAAGGAGTATTAATTAGATGGGTAGTGAATGTTATCGTCTCTCGACTGACTGGCTGTCGGAATTTCTTGTTCATTTCATGGTAGGAACTTATCGTTCTCGATGATCTTCTCTCTGCATTGGTTGGTGTGGAAGGACGGTATATATCCATTACGAGAGTACGGGGAAAGGAGGATGCTATTTCCTTCCATGTAGATGCATCAATGGACTTAGCACTTCAGGTAAATGGAATTTTTTCCTCTCTTTCGATGTCTGACCTCCGAAATTATGTGATGCAGCCTTCTGTATGTTGTTCTTTCCTCATGTGTACAAAAGCATGTTTGCTAGTGCTGACTTTGTTGATTGGAAGAAAAGAAAAATGTCTCACTCCAAGCAAGGGGATAGTCCTTGGAAAAGTGGTAGATCTAATATCATAGTTAGTGCTCTCCTGAGTTAAATTTCTGGGGCCAAGTCATTGGCTATGAAGAGTGTATGCATGTGCACCTCAAGGATAGGTTGACTGTCAACAATTTGACGCCAAGAAGTACTGGGATCTTCATTGATTCATTGGCACACTTAACCTGGTTCAAGATTTAAGCAAATGTCAACAGATCAAGTGGTGTTGGGGTTTAGCATTTAGGCTTTCCCAGGCTTGCTTTCATAAATTCATCGACAATTTAAAGTTAAGAATGCATATCACATGTGCTTAAATTTTGTCTGACCTCACAAAAATTGGACTGCTTAAATTTCACGCAGTCATTCAACTATTAGGAATGTATCCAAGCAAATTGCATTTAAGATACTTGATGCCGGCCTTATATTTGGTATAGTTGTCAGATGAGCTAACCAGGCATTTCATTGTCAGGAAATGGCTAAAAGGATTTTTCCTCTGTGTCAAAGTTTTATTCTCATTAGCCATTTTGTGGAGTCAAGGTCCCAGTTTAAGAACGGCCTTGTCAATCATGCCTTTGCTGCAGCCCTCAGAGAGCTGCTTCTGGTAAGTTTTGCATGTTTGAATGTGTTCAGCTTCTATATATGCTCATCATGTCATTTCTGATGGAAACGTAGAAAGATCTGCTCATATCTTTATTATTACCTCTATTAGTAGTTTGTAGGTTGTGTGCGAGAGTAAATTTTTTCTTTAGCTGGATGCCTGAGTGTGTGTGTGTGTGTATGTGCGTGCGGGCATGTGGGCACTCGCATGTGTGCAAGATATTTCACTTTGGGGCTTTGCTCAGAGGCAGTGGATGTATGTTACTATAACTTCCATGTATAAGTGATGCCTTTGTGATACACATTCACTTAGGAAAAATTAACAGATCCATTGACTCTGAATTCCTGAAGACTGATGCTAAGAATGAAGAGTGACAAGTGGGTCAAATCTGTTGAATAATTGCAGAAAAGAAGACGCCAGATCATTGAAAGTTCAGATCAATATATTAATTTGCTTGTTAGTGTTTGTAATGCTGTGCAATTTTTTATATGCCAGAACTAAAAGTTGGTGTATTTGTGAAGAGTTCCTAGATGACCAGAGAGTTATACTTGCGAAGCATTGCCATTCGAGAAGATCTCTTACCAACTAATATTGCCTCTTCATTACTCTTATCAGGGTTATGAGGCGAAGGTGGCGCAGCTCGAACACCAATTTCGACTTGGAAGACTTTCCATTCAAGGGCTGTGGTTTTATTGTCAGGTATGTATTTCTCTTAACAGTATGAACTCCTGCTGGGGATTTTGCTTGAAGGTTGTTCCATGTTTGCTCCAGCCTATGATGGGGTCAATGCAAGCTTTGTCCATGGTGATTCAGAAGGTTTCATCCAATAATTTTGTTGGTTCTGCAGTACTTAACCTCTTACAGAGTCAGGTCAGCCTAAATTAAGCGACATATATAGACAAATATCTCCTCTTTAAAAGATGTCTGCATCAGGCAGCGTTTTTTTGTCATCATTCACTCACATGTGATATTTTTATTGGGTTATTAATGTAACTTCCCCTTTGTCCAGGCTAAACTCATGGCTGGTGATAACGTTGTGAGGTCGTTACTGGAAAAGATGATCCAGCAGGCAAGCAACGCGTATCTGAGTATATTAGAAAGGTGACTACAAGTTGGAAATCAAAAAATCTGTTTTCAAATATTAGTCCTTGTTAAGTATCTTATCCCTTTATGAAACCTATGCGAAATTTAGAAATGAGTGATTTTTTTGTTTTTTGTTTTTAATTGTCTGGGTATGATTGGGGTTAGTAACTGTACGGCAGGGCTTCAGCATTCAATGTATATTTTCATGGAGAAATTTTTTGATTATTTTAATACCGTAACTAGAATATTTGAAAATCATTACGTGCAACTATCCTCTTCTTGATTAAATTTGGAGGTCTCCTTATTTGGTGGTGCTTCTGGTGGTTTTACTTGAAAAAGATGAACGGGATGAACATATTGCTTGATTGCATCAATCAGTAAAACTGCTTGGCCTTTTCACTTGGTGGTTTTCTTTTTTCTTTTTTGGACGAATCTTTTCTTTGTGATTAAATATAATCTTCTTTCTCATGTTGATTGTAATGATGTCGTAGGTGGGTCTATGAAGGAGTTATTGATGACCCTTATGGTGAATTTTTCATCGTGGAGAATAAATCTTTGAAGAAGGTACTGCTATAGTGTGTGATCCACGTTCATTATCTGATCTTATCAAATTTTCCTCTTTGATTTTAGGGTTGAACTACATTGTTATTATATTTAGCTTAAGAAAATACTTTTGTGGTTTACTCTCTTTGTTCATTAACTGCAGCAAGAGGACCTACATTATTGATTTTTTGAGCTTAAATAAAACCTTTTATTCTGACGCAGTTGCATTAGGGGTCCTGTTGATTGACATGCTTACCGAATTTAAAGTTGATGGGGACCCTACATTATATGCCTGAATGTTTACAAGAATTATGATATTATCTTTGAAGTGCTGATTTCCCTATGACTGGGAGGATAGTCACATACCAGCAAAGTATAGAATTGGAGTCCTATTTTGTTGATTTTCATTTTACACTTTCAAGAGTCATCATTGAAATTTATCTGTAGCTCCTTATCTTTTGTAGTTGGTGCAATTTTTTCATTGAATTGCTTCCTTTTTTTTTTTTTTTACTTTGTGTAGGAAAGCCTTACACAGGATGATGATGCTAAATTCTGGAGTGAGCGTTACAGTCTCAAGGATGGGATTCCTAGCTTTCTTGCAAATATTGCCGAGACAATTTTAACTACTGGAAAATATCTAAATGTGATGAGAGAATGTGGGCACCATGTTCAGGTTTTTAAGTGGTTTTGTTAAAAATAAATGATTACGCTGTGACCTTCTTGCGCCTACATTAATAGGTGATGTTTATAGGTCCCAGGATCAGATGGTGCAAAGTTGATGAGCTCTGGCTCGAACCATCATTATCTTGAATGTATAAGAGCTTCTTATGATTTTGCTAGTGGTGAGCTCTTAAATCTTGTAAGAGAAAAGGTGAGATATTATTATTTATGCTTTAAATTTTTTATTAGTCATCTTTCTTTAATATATCCAGCAATGGCCATTCATTTCTTTTTCCAGTTTGTTCTAATTGCATCGTACTCCAATAATATGTTTACATGGAATCTTCTTAATAAGAAATTTCTCCTTTCAGTATGATCTAATGGGAAAGTTGCGGTCTATGAAGCACTATCTTCTCCTTGATCAGGTATGTTCCCTGATTCTGTGAACATGGAATCTTCTTAATACACCCCATTGCTGCCATTAGCAATCATGGTGTCATCCTGAATGTCTCCCTTCCACAATAGGAAACTGGAAAGACCTAATTAACCCCTTCATTACACGCTTTAGCTTTTTAGTCAACATCTTTGCTAAAATTTTGTAGTTGGTTCAATTTTTCCCTTTCTTTCCCCAATTGATATATGCTTTGTCTTGCCCAAAAAAGAATTTTAAGTATCAAAAAATTGGGGCATGCAGTGAAATCAAGTGAGATTATATCCTTTTTTGGAAGGTATTCAATCAATTATATAAAACAAATAAAATTTCTTTAGAGAAAGAAACTAGAACTGTGTTGGATCTCTATCTTCATCACCACTCATTAACCATCTCTGAAATGCTATCTAACCCTTATTCATATTCTCAATGATAGGAATAGGACTGCATTTCACACGACCAAAATCCAGTAAAATAGGAAAATGATTGGAATTGGGTAGGAAGTAAACTCGAACAACCTTAGGAACCAAGAGTTCTCCATCTTCTGTTAGACTAGGTGATGTGTCCAACTTGAAGTGGGAGATCAATCAAATTAAATGAACTAATGAAGCAACAAAATCTACTTTCTTATGCTGATTTTTTCAACAAGTCCTCCTGGCCTTTCAGAAAGACAGAAACCATATAAAAATGCCTCCCAATAATCGAAGGCTTCCTCCACCTAATTCTGACCGAAGAAAGCTCATCTAGAAATGTAATTTTTTGAATCCTCACCAAGGTCCAAACTCATGAGAAAGCCTCTCAACATCATCCCTTTTGTTTGAAGAAACATGTACAATAGAATATTGCCCAATGGAAAAGTCTAGTAAGCTGCAAACATCGTTGCAAAGAAAACTACTATCCTCTGGTGCTGCGAATAGCCGGTTGTCTGCCCATCTGACACGTTCCTCAAGCTTTAACAACAGCCAACACTCCATTTTTTATATTTTGGAGACATAGGAAGTAATTTCTCCATTCTTCGACAAGTTCTTTTATAATGTAAGCCTTCATTCGCACTAGCCTTGAATTTTCATAGATAAGGAGATGGCTTGGGAATCTTATTTTCCCTTGGAGCATCTTCATTGACATGTAATGGATCTAAGCATGCTGGCAAAAACTAAATTCTCTATTCCTCCCCTCAAGGAATCACGGCATTGCCCTTTTGCATGTTGAGAGACGTTGCGCATAATAGCTTTCCTTTTTGTGTATTGCGATTGAAGCTTAAGTTTCTTTTCTTAGGTTTTTTTGTTTGTTGCATTTCGTCATCCATATATCTTATGCTATTTTAGGGCGATTTCCTGGTTCACTTCATGGACATAGCTCGAGATGAACTCTCAAAGAAGCTTGATGAGATATCTGTGGAGAAGCTGCAGGTTCTATCTCACTGCCCTATTTTAGTGGAGCATGGAAATTTAACTATCAAATGTCTACTGTAGAACAATTTCTGGACAGAAAACATTGCTATTGAGACTAGAACTTCTGATTGTATGTGTTTTTCTTTTCTTTTGTTTGGTTTGCTAAGTAGCCTTTGTCATTTTAAGTCTCTGCTAGACCTCGCCTTGCGTACCACAGCAGCTGCAGCAGACCCTTGCCATGAGGATTTGACATGTTGCGTGGTAAGAAGCTGCTTGCTAGGTCCTGCAATTACTCAGCTGACATTAAATTCATGGAGAATAGTCTCGATCTCTTACTGAAAAATTAAATGGATATTCAGGAAAGATCATCTTTGCTTAAGAGACTGGAAGACATTGAGCTTAACCGCACTATTCCTGATGATAGTGAATTTGAGGAGCCTTTGAGCATTACCGGTCTAGAGACATTTTGTCTTAGTTACAAGGTATGTTTCCCTGCCCCTATCCTCCCTCGTGTGTGAAGACATATGTGCCCACGGGACGGAATATGATTTAATGAATCATGATTATGGCCCTTCTGTGGAAAGTGACATTCAACAACTAAAACTCTTGGAGCTTAAACTTTTATAGGGAAAATTACTTGGGCAACCTTGCAATTGTGATTGAATTTCCAGGACAGTGCATTCTGAAAAATTACTTGGACAGCCTTCCTGTTTTGCTCGAATTGCTTAGACAACCCCTGTATTTTCATAAACTTTTAGGAAACACCATCTATATGGTCATATACTACTTTGAAACACTTATTTAATTAGATGTTCAAAGAAAAATAGTAATTGGAATGCTAATGAGACAAGTTTTGCTTGTCTTTGAAGATTTGCAAACTAATCTTAATTTTAAACTAGATCCTGATATTTCTGAGTAACTTTAAACTGTTTTTTTTTTTTTTTTTTTTTTTTTTTTTTTTTTTTTTTTTTTTAAATTTGGCTTGTAAAAAAAGTTGAATTAGTTTAGAATACTTAAAAAATATTAAAATTTAGTTTAAAAATCTTTGAAAAAGTAGAACTCGACTCATTAGCATTGGAATTACTCTTTATCTGGGGTGTCCTAGTTTTTTATGGAAATACAGGGAGTCCAAGTGATCTGAGCAAAACCAGGGAGTTGTCCAAGTAATTTTTTAGCTTTTGTGTACTACACTTGATTTTTTTTTTTTTTTTTTTAATATCTCGTATCTTGTTATGACCATATTCAATAGGAATGTTAGTGCCTGGAAATTACAAGGCGTCAGATGACTACATTGCCATTGCGTCATTATGGTTTACATTGTCATTGACGTGCTGTTGCTTGCATTTTCAGGTTCGGTGGCCATTATCCATTGTTATATCAAGAAAAGCCTTGATGAAATATCAGTTGATTTTCCGCTTTCTTTTTCACTGCAAGCATGTAGAACGCCAGCTTTGTGGAGCATGGCAAGTGCATCAAGTATGTGTCTGCTTTGAAGTTTCATCTGAAAGAATACCTTACTCTTCCATGTGTAAGTCCTCTGCTTTATGTAGGGAGTCCGTGCTCTTAACCCAGGTGGAACAGCTATATCAAGATCATCTCTGCTGTGCCGCAGTATGCTTAAATTTATTAACAGCCTTCTGCACTACCTTACTTTTGAGGCAGGTTTTCTACTTTATTTTTTCATCCTGGATGCTTTTACTGGGGCACAATTGTTCTTATTACTCTTATCATCTAGTGAACAAGCGAAAGATGACGGGAAAAAGCAGCTTTTTTCTTCCTTGTTTTAGCTTTTGGGTTATTGATCTACCTGTTGAGTGTACGGAGAGTGATGGAACTGTGACCTGAAATGAAAGGGATCCATTTAGAGGAACATAACATTATCCTCTTGTCCCATTGTGTAAGAACTTTCAATTCTTAATTATCATGTAAAGATATGTGATACTTTGACCACAATATGAAATGAGGCAAACAAGATTGCACTGCAGGACTTATCCCTCCTACATGTATTATGCTTGGCAGTGTCCTTATGTATGAGTGTGGGGAATCTATGGCTGAGGACGATTTGAACATTTGGCTGCATTCTTTACTTAAACCTGAGCTAGGCACCTAGTTGTTCAATCATCTTATTTTGGTTTATTTTTTTATTTTTCTCAGGTTCTTGAACCTAATTGGCATGTGATGCTTAATAGACTTCAAACTGCGAAGAGCATAGACGAGGTGGCTTGGCCTTTCATCTCTCTCTCTCTCCCTCCCTCCCTCACTCCCCCACCCTGGAAGGAAAGGAAAAGGAAAAGCGCGCTCCCCCTGGCGGGGGGGAGGGTTTGGGTGGGGGTTGGGGGGGGGGGGGGGGTTGGTTGTTCCTCATTCAGATGCCTTGACATGTGGCTTTCAGAAGTTTCCTTTGAGCGTTACTGTCCATCTATTTTTGCTTACTACATATCTGTCTCTGTAAACAGGTCATTCAACATCATGATTATTTTCTCGAGAAGTGTTTGAGGGAATGTCTGCTTCTTTTGCCTGGACTGCTCAAGGTTTGTCCTGACTGCCATATTCAAATGAAAAAGCAAGCTTTTGAGTCGTTGCATATTTGTTTAGGATAGGGGTGATAGATACATTGGAGGTATTTTAGTTTCACGTGAATACTACAATAGTTATCAAAGGCGAGGAATTTGTTCCTAGAAGAACACCCAGAGTCCTCTTGTTGCACTGTCAGCTTCTGTCGCGATACTTGTAATGCAACTTTACATTGGTTGTGCAAGCTCCAGATCCAACGCATATAGTTCTATGATACGATATAAACTGAAGCAATAGATCAGATTGATAACTGTGGCAATTATTCATAGAATTTAGCTGAAACTGCAATCCAGAACTGCTTGCTTTATTTGTCTTCTGTGGTTCACCTGTTGAAGTGAACTTTGTGATGCAGAAAGTGGAGAAGTTGAAGCTGTTGTGCATACAATATGCTGCAGCCACTCAGTGGTTGATATCATCCTCCGTAGACATCACGCAGTCAAGTGAAAAACTAGATAACTCCTTAAGGTCAGAAGATCCTAAGTCACGGAAATCGGCAACCCAATCTCAGGCTCCAAGATCAATGACGAAAAATGCAACAGTGACCAATTCTGTCCTGTAAGTGTGGAACAATGACAAAAGATGCAACGTTATTGTTATACAAAACAAGGTCCTCTCTGCCATTCTCATTCAATTCAATGTTGCAGCAAATTCGAGAAGGAGTTTAATGCTGAGATCCAGAGCCTGGGCACAATTTTGAGCAGTCATTCACAGGCGGAGCCGTATCTGACTCACCTTGCGCAGTGGATCCTCGGTGTTGGAAAGAATCAATAGGTTCTGGTTCACTTTTCCTTGAATCGAAATATTTTATTCTTTAGGCCTCTCAAGTATCATTTTTCTCGTTGCTTCCATCTGAAAGCTTGATGTCTATTTTTCCCTTCAATCTTCCTTTCTGTTTCATATGTCGATTGTGTGATATGTTGTGAGCATGCGGTGTCGGAAGCCCAATATGTTTGAATTTTAATTGGACTAGAAACAGGGTAGCTAATCAATTTTTCGTTGAACTGATTTGTGCACTTGGGGTTTTTATCAGAGGAAATGGGTAGGGACTAGCAAGAGCCTTAGTTAGATGCTTGAGCAACAATCTGGTATTAGCTCTTGACCACTCTGATCTTCTGTAGGATTATCATGAATGCTTATGTGGCATTCCTAACGTTTTGAATTTTATGAAGTGTCAGTGCGGCATTAATTCTATGTCAAGTGGGCAAAACATCAAATTTAGTTACAGAGAGAGAGAGAGAGAGAGAGAGAGAGAGAGAGAGAGAGAGAGAGGTGTCAATTCTTCATGACTTTATGACCAAAGTTCCATAACTCTCTAATTTGTTTCTGCTACTCAAGCAGAAGTGTTGATGCAGCTTAAAATTAATGCATTCGTCATGCTTGTGGTACATAAAAGGTGCCTAAACATTGTGACCAATAACTTTGATTATTTAACACAATTAGGTAATCACAAGATAATGACATAGCCAAATTTCGGTACGAAAAATCGTCACACAGTGGCTGCTTTAAGAGAGAGAAAATCAGATATTTTATTGGTGTAGAAATCTGGCTGTATTTTGTTGTCTGGACTCTGAAGCATTGACAAAGAGGTCACACCTATTAAAAGAACATTCAACGATCAGAACCAGAAATAGAGAAACAGAAGTTGGAAGAAAATGGAAGACACAACTAAGCACCTGAGAGAACTAGAAGAGTTTTACAGCCTCCATTTTGTCCAAACAGAATATCAGTATCCAGTCTATCCCCGACCATGCAAATTTGAGACTTTTGAATGCCAAATCTGCCGATACAAACAGGAGAAGAAGTTTGGCAACAAAATAGATCAGTAACAGTAAGAAATGCTAAGTTGGGAAAGATCTGCATGCTAATTGATGATATTATACTTTTGATTGAATGGTCCAACATCTATCTGTATTAAGCAGTATCATCCTACCACCATGTTACGGTTACTCCAAATAGAAATAGAACTAAGTAAGACTGGGAATTCAATTTTATCAAGCGTAAAACCTACATCACTCATCACAGCGACAAGAGTTAACGGACAAGGAATACTAGGAATAAGTCCTCAAGTTATATATTATTCAAATGCAATGGATTTAGTCCTTGTTTGGGTTCTCGTGGCTCCTGCACTGTTTTCTCATTAGCCAAGCTATAAGGCAAAATTGCCGCAGCACAGTACGAATAGCATACTAGACAAAGTCTAAAGAGATGTAGGATTATTTGCTATTTGGTATTTCCAGACTTCCAGCGCATTTCTCAAGGATGATGAATTGAGCACCTCTGGTAGTGGCTTAAAATCTATTTAACCTTACTCTCATTGATCCACCCACTTCCTAGGCAAGGTAACAAATAAATTGAGGGCAACACCACTGCATGTGTTTATGCCCATATAACCTGCATGAGGACTCCCAGGACACAGGCAAGGAAACAGAAGTACAAATCAGAGCCTTACTTATTTGCCAGGTAGTCCATCATAAAAGTTGATGGCTTCCCTACAACCAGTGGCTCACGCTGAGTCGATCCCCCGATGGCACCAACCATAGAACCGCCACCTGTTACAAGGATGCACAATGGTAACTGGTGAAAATGAGGGACATGGCAAATCCAGCAATCTCAATGAATCAAAAGCAAGCAACTTAAGCTGGTTCTCTATAAGCAGTATGTTTTACTTAGATGGATCAGCTTCAAGATCATATTAAAAAACTGTACCAAGTCACTTTGTGCACATGTCCTCAAAAACTTCTGCCTGGTTATCTTCAGTACATACTATGAATGTTATATACATTGCTTTAGAGGTCCTTGCTGAGAAACATTGACATGTCATTTTTTTCTCATCTTACCGATCGATCATCGGTTTAGTTTACAAAATTTGAAACCATGGAAACTCACATAAGAGATGCAGAGTAATAACAGAATCATTGGGAGGCAAGATGTGTATACTACATGCGAGGACAAAAAGTATGGGTAAAAGCAAACCTGCCCATTCCTGTGCATCAGTGAGATGAGTTACGGCATCGCGATTAGTGGCAATGAATAGACATCCAGGATTTTCGCGTATACAAAGTGTTCCATACCTTCAAAAGCCGATGAAAGCATATGAGTGGGAGACCATTAAACATAAAGTTTTTGGCATGAAGACAAATTTTTTAGTTAATATTACAACTTTGACCATGCAGCAACTTCCTTCTGGCTCTGTAGAAATGAGCTGTGTTTTGCTAGGGTAGCAAAGAAATGAAGCAGTTCTATTTACAAATTTGTTATCAATGCAAAGAAAAGTAATTTAACAACAAATTCTTGCTTGATAATAAGAACTGAAAGTTTCCAAATAATTTGCATTCTCTGGCTATATATATCATGGTGTGATGCAAGAGTGCTACATGGCTTTCACGAAGACCGCACATTTTCATACTGTTGAACTTACTGGACTTTGTAGTAATTGAAGTATCGATCGAATCCAACCACAACAGCACCAACCTTCATTTCCACATTGCAGAAAAGCAACAGATAAACTCATAGGGTATTCGAATGAACAAATGGAAAAGTAATTCAGAGAAAAAGAGAATAAGCTTACATCCTCATCATGCTCCATGTAGAACCCAGGCTTGAGCTCTATTTTTTTCCCACCATCTTCCTGTTAAGTGGGACATGATCATCAGTTAGCACTGCAACACCTTCTGAGTGGTTGCTAAAATTGCACTGGAAATAACATTTTGGAGTGAGCATAATTTGCATGACGGATCCTTGGGATGGTTGTGGGTTGGGGTAAAGAGGGAGGCTAATGTCTGATGTCAAAATAATGCATTGTAGGACTGTAAAAGACAGACCAATGAAGCAAGCACTAATTACAACCGGGAGATACAAACGTCCTTCAGATATTAGGAGACAAAACACAGGACCATTCGACTCACAAAAGTAGGAAACTCCACAATTGGGTGATAATATAAATAGACGATTCTGAAATCCTGAGATAGATTTTCTTTTCTTGAGTGAGGAAGAAGAGAAGGGGGTTGCTGTTCCCTTTGAAATAATTGTATAGATAGAGAAATAAAATATATCGGAGACAAGGAAATAATGGGAAAGAAAAGGAAAATGAAAATGATTCACATAGCATCCGACATTTTAATATGACTGCGTTAGGAGACAGAAGGATTTAGAAGTTGTTCGTACAGGACCGCCAAGGTATTGAATTCCAGCTAGCTCAAGCTCCTTCAAGATGCCATCCTCACCAATCACATAAACCTAAGCCATAATTAGCCATTAGCGCTTCAATAGTATTGGCTAGAGAAGCTATTTAGCAAAAGTAGAACACTTTCTAGAAGCCTGGTCCTGTAATTGGAAGTTGTATACTCGAAACCAAAGTTAATCACTTACCTTGATATTTAGAAAAAATACAATTACTGAAGAGGTGCAACTACTTTCCTTGCGGAATTATTCAAATCCTGAATTATCTATTTCTAGCATTCATGGTCAAATGAGCAAATGTGCCAATGAATGAACCAACATGCAAAGCATACCTTTTTATCCTTGGGAAAATCGATAGATTTTAGGTATGCAGCAGCTGCAAAAGACGATGCGAATATCTCTTCCTGAAACAAGATAATTTTGGATAGAAGCAAGCAAGAGAATCACCACTGGCAAGGATGGAAAGAAGTCGCAGGCTAACCTCATCGACACTGAGTCCAAGGGTCTCAAACTTCTTTCCATATTGCTTCCTAGACTTGGTTGAGTTGTTGGTAACAAAAACCAATCTCTTTCCCTAAAGATTGACGATGATGAACAATATTAATTCATAGACAAGGAGAGGCAGCCTCCTATACAATGTTCTAATGGATTCAACAGCTGAACAGGAAGCTGCTGAAGCACTCAGCAAGATAGCACAACATCTTGTCCCTTGCAGGTAGATAAGAGTTATGTCAGCGTACCTATGTTCAGCTGGCATTAGCAAAAGTGGAGATTGAAATGGGAAAGCCCCTTCTGCCACACAACTAATTAAGAAGAGAAAAACAGGACCCTGCCCTCTTTTTTTCCCTGAGAAAGGTGCTAGTGAAAAAGGTAGAGACGGCCTAATGTCTAAACATCCCAAAACATGTTATACTAACCTTAGCGCGGAGCATATCGAGTGTTTCAGGGACTCCATCTATCAGGCTATCCCCTTTCCATATAACTCCTGAAAGAACAAGAATACATGTAAATGCGAATCATATTCATTCCCTAGATGGTTTTACCAGTAAGACCACTCGCTAGCATGTTCGCAGTTCTAACTACATGCTACCTCGACTAACCCCCCAATTGTATGCACAATGTTCATAATTGGAGAGATGCTACGGTCATGAGAACGGTTAAATATGAAGCATTGGGTGAGCCACGAGTACACCTATCTCTTAGCGCATGTGTATGTGAGAGGGTGAGGGCTGCACAGAATAGGAGTATCTACTATCTACCACTTCAATGTTAAGACAACGAGAACCAAGCTTTTGGGTCACAATGAAAATGCTGTGGTGATGGTTGTTGCCAACAACTTTTTGAAGCAAGCACCCTTGGCCTTTGCTTGGAACTCAAGAAAAAGCTCCAAGCATCATATCAACCAGAAACCCAGAAAATCGCGTGAAAAGCTTGGGTTCTAGCACAGTATCATGATGATCGCCATTTCGCAGTGTATCATCACCAAACGGAAAGAGAAGGATAGAAAATGACTCGCTACTCCGCGACGCGATCGCTCTCACACTCTGAACCACCGACCGAGGCAAACTACCGAGCAATGGCTCCCGCGTGATGGAAGAAGTGGGGAGCGGGAAGTGCGGAGGAGGTCTTTACCGTCGCAGTCGAAGATGAAGGTCTCGACGGAGTCGATGAGGTCGTCGGCGTCCTGGAGGGGCTGGGCCGAGGCGCGGGTCCTGAGGGTCTCCATCCGCGACCGGGGCTTGGGATTGCCGCTATAGCAGAAGCCGCTCCTCCTCCATGCGACGCTCGCGAATCTAGAAGACGACGACGGCGCCGGAGATGGCGGCGGCGGCGGCGGCGGGACGCGAGCGGCGGCGGAGGATCTGGGGACGGCGGAGAAGAATTTCTGCGATTGTGCGCTGCAGCTCACCACTCCTCTGCTTAACATCTCCCTCACTCTGTTTTTCTCACCCCCTTCTCGCTTCTCTCTCTGACACTCGCCTTAATTTCTTTTCTTTTGTCCTATTTTTATTTATCCATTTATTCGCTTTTGGCCCTTTTATTTATTTATATTTATAAATGGTTTTAATTTCTGTGGCCGTTGGCTTCCTCCCGATCAAGAAGAGTGGGCCCGGGTCTCCACGCTGACGTGGCGGTTCGGATGGACGGTATCGCCTTCTTTATCCCACCCTCGTGCTGACTTGGCACGGCTCTCTGAACCCAAAAAAATATAAAAAAATATAAAAAATCATAAAAAAAAAGGCACGGCTCGATCCCGGCGTGAAGGGACCGCGACTTAGGTGGTAGCTGCTCGCGTTTGGGTCGGATTGATCTTATGATATGTCATGGGTTGTTATGCATTCATGTCAACCCATTGTTTTAATTATGTTACAAATTGAGTAAACCAATCCCTTAAAGGTATCTTTATGTTGACATGTTATAAACATATCTCGAAAGTACGAGCTGCCACCTATACGAGAGATAGGGTTACTCGACTTTTGACATATATTTGAGTGTCTTAAGTTTGATTTTACAAGTTAGACAAGAAGTTACACCATGCAAACCTTCAAGAGGATTGGGAAACTTCTCATTGAACTTAGAAAAGTTTGTTAAAAATCTCGTGAATAGACTTGCTTGTTTGATTGTTGAGTAATATTAGAGGTTGTAAAACATGAGAGCGTTTGAGTAGTTAAAGTGCATATTATAATCTCCTTTGTATTGTTTGATGTAAGATGAAATCTTCTAACATTTTCTCCTCAACACATGAGGCATATTGATTGAGCTATGTAAATAATGAGTTTTTTAATTTATTCTATGGTTTATGATTTATTAATGGGAAAATGATACAAATGATTTTTGCACTTTGACTCAGTGTATAATGTGATTTTTGAGCTTTTAATTTGTTTAGTCCTTAAATATTAACCTAATGTGTAAAGCATTCTCTGAATTTTTAAATTTTTTGATGTGATTTTTGGACTTTTTATATATGTTCAATTATTCTATGAATTATATAAAAATTTTCAATGTTATCCCTAAAATTAAATTATTGGAAGGACAATGAACATTTTCATATAGTTTCAGGATCAGATTGCACATATACGAAAAGTTTGGAAATCGCATTGAACAAATTAAAAGTTTAAAAATTACATTGACAATAGGATAAATTTTATGAACTATATTGAATAAAGTAAAAATTTAAGGATCATATTGCATATTGGGTTAAAGATCAGATATCATTTATATAATTGTCCTTCTATTAATCCACAAATCGAGTTGGGTTGATGGCCATCATCAATTTGAAATGGTAGTACTTGGGGTCAGAACCACGGCCCATAATAATCACATAAAGGCCCAGCCCACGATCACATAGAATGGAATTGGGGAGTTTGCATCCTCCAGCCGGGCGGAATCCTCGACTTGCAGTGAAACTCGACAGGGTAGCAATGGAAACTCGACATGGCTGGTCTTGGAGACGTGCATGGTAGGCCGAGAAGCAGCATGCGATGCCGCAACCCGATGAGAACATGAAAAGATTGCGGCGACAGCTGAGCCAAGACGTGGAGAAGCTCGTTGGTGGCAATGTCGGAAGAGGATGTAATAGCGTAAATAAGCAAAGCAAAGAAGAAGACAACGCGCTCAACTTATGCTGAAACTTCCCCGAAATTTAATGACATTATAGTTTCTCGTAAACGTGTACTTTTTCTTTTTAAGCGTGGCTTAGATCCTTCCCATGTCTGTAGGTTTACCTTCCGGTGTTGTTTAGTCGACTTTTTCCTTGACATCTGTGGTTTGGATCACAGTTTTTGGTATTATCATGTCTTTGTTCGGAATGCCGCCTTTCGCGGTTCCTCCTTTTGGGCATAACCGTTTCCATTTGAGCGTATTTGAACACCTTTTGATCTCCAGTGAATGTCCTTCATGTTCAGTTTAAGTCTGGCATTTAGCTTTTTAGCATTTGCATTCCTAGAACTTCAGTTCCGAGGTACTTTAGTTCCCTTCCAAACGCATTTTCAAGCACTTTCCATCGTTGTTTTCAGGTCTCAGCATGCCTTATCAAAGAACACATCTTTTCCACAAAATTTTCCACAAATTTAGCGCGGTTTCAAGGCTTGAACACTTTTTGTCGAGCTTGGTCTTGAGTGCTGATTCGAGCTTCGCATTTTGAGTAGTATGTAATGTAATGACTTGGTTTGACGAGAGTGGCGCTGCGACTAGAGGGTTTGGACAAGAAATGACTCTTGCAAGGCTTTCAGGATGGTGAATGGAGTAGGAATGAACCAAACTGTGCATTGAATAATGGGGAGACCAATTCTGAGATATCTGTGTGTGTGCGCGCATTGAAATTGATTTTCGGAGAGGCCTTTTAATGTAATAGTAGTGCTTAGCTTTGGAACTCCAAAGTTAAGCATGCTCAAATGGGAGCACACATAGGAGGTCACCTGTGAAGCTTTATATGAGATGAGTCTAGACACACAATATTTCACCGAGTTAATCTAAGGCGTCATGTATATTGCTTGCGATAGCAAGTTAGTGTTGGTTTTTATTTTAGATTGTGTTTTCTGAGTAAGAGGATTGCCATGTCACTTTCCTTTTTAATAGGTATCTGTGTGTATCGGATTCTTGCCTTGGCCTAGGGATGTTCTCCCCCAGCAGGTAGTTTTCTACAGTGGATCTCGCTCTGTCGGTAATGGACTCCTCGCTATTCTTTGCTTGACTTGTGAACGCTGAAAGACGCGTAGATGTAAAGCTCACGGCGGGCCTATCGCACTGGCTTCTTCGTTTTAGCCCAAAAGCACGTGCAAAGAAGACGGTATCAATTCTACTTTCACCTTTCTTTCCATTGACCTAATGACTGCTCTGGTAATTGGAACTGGGAAGGCAAACTTACCAATGCAACGTGGCCAATCTGACCACATGAACTAAAATTGCATTTGGTCATCTGGATTTGGATTGGAATATGATAAGATATAGTGGGATTTGGACTGCACAAAACCTTATTATATTTTTGATGTAATTTAAGATATGATTGAAAATTTTCCATCGTTTGATAATAGGATTGAAAACATTTGAATAATCTTTCGTCATTTGAAAATCTCATCAGTTTATCTATGCCAAGTTGCCGACCTGTGAGCCTGGCTCCTCGGGACGACTCAGACCCTCCTGACCACCCGATCCCGAGCCCTCATTCTCAATAGCTTTGATCAATCGGAGGGCCCCGCTATTTCCCATATTCGAACCCACTTCCGACAAGCAACCTAGGACGTCGACCGTAGTTTTATCTTGTGGCTCGACAAGCAATCTTTCGAGTTGGTCATCCACATGAGCTTTGGGAGCATCATGAACCTCAACAAACATGACTTCGTGAAGTTATGGTTCGGCCTCGTAAACAGTAAGAGTTGCTTCTTTTGGGTCATTAAGCCGGAACCTATCGCTGAAGAAGGCGGCGGCCTTGTCCCGGCGGAGTTGAGGGAGGTGATGGTGGAGAGGGGTGGCGTTATGGGGAGGGCCCTGCAGAAGAAGGGTTACACTGCGGCACCGTTGCGGTGTTATTGCCGAACAGCGGTGGAACTTGGTGCTCGAGATCATGGTCGCCGGGAAGCCAATGATGTGTTGACTATTCTTTGCTCATCAACAGGTGAATAGCCAGTTCACGAGCATGTCTGGAAGGTCGGGTTCGACATGAAGGATGCAAGCCATAAGGAGGTGATGGAGAGGATGATTTATGCAAACCTAGTGTGACATTGTCTTCGGACTCCTTTGCACCCTTAGGGTTGTGGGAAGACGATCGGCTAGTCGACAATGATGATTTGCAATGGTCAGAGGCGACGACAGTCGTGCGTGGCTGGAAGTGACAAATGATTAGCTGTCCTAGTGGTGGTCTTCACGCAATGGCCGAATATACGGATGTGTCATTCCATTGTTGGAAGATAATAATTTCTTTATAACTTTTTCATCTAATTCGGCATTTTTATTCGGCATTTTATCTCGATATTCTGAGTTTATTTGGCCACGAGGATGTCGCCAAACTCCGGTAAGATAATTTGTTATATTATCTGAACTCAAATCTGAATTTATTTTATCTGAACCTGTCAAATGGTTTAGATTTCTTCTCTTCGTTGGATAAGCTCTCCCGGAAGGCAGCTTACTGAGGGTATCAATAAGGTAAATTACTGATGAAAGGCGACTTTGTACAGTCTCGGAAGGCGGCTAACCGCTAATTTATTCCATGAACGTGTTGACATCCAAAAATACTCTTGCTATCATGTGCAGGTCACGAGGGATAAAAACCTTCGAAATTACTCTTGCTGTCACATGTGGGCTGTGATTTACATTAGCATATCCCATTATGATCATAAAAATGTAGGATGGCTAAAGATTTCAAGAGTCCTTGAGCTAGATTTCGATGAACCTGCAAGCAGAGATACACGATTCGATAAAGAAGCAGTTGATTGTCACGTGTACAAGCCAAGAATAGCATCGGTTGATCCTTAAAGAGGTGCCAAAATCAAAGGAGCCGTTAATACTTACTGAACAAGCCATGAGAACATCGCCGAACAGATTAGAAAGCAACTACATACGGATAAGGTGGTTCAGCATAGAATGTGGAGTGACTTTTAAGGAGAAAACAACCAACCGCCAATGGTTATCAAATTGGCCTATAAACACCGCAGGCAATCCAACAGAGAGGCCCCTTGAACAACACATAAAACTACTTTATCTTATCTTCAATCTTAGCCTACTCTAATTTAGCTGTAACTTAAGATTCTCGTCGTAAATTCAATTCCGATGAGTATCTTTATCCTAGGTAGTGCTATTGATTAGACTCCAATATTGACCTATGGTCCAATGTCGTCGATTAGATTTTGACGTTGTATCCTTATACCCATCTAGGAACAATGTCTACTAGATGTTAGTCTCATCATCTAGCGTTATTGATTGGATTCCGATATTGTGTCCTCATACTCTTTTAAGAATAATGTTTACTAGGTGTTGTTACCATCGTCCATCATCGTCGAGTAGATTCTGGCATTGTATTCTCATATTCACCAAGGAGTAGTGCCTACTAGGTATTAGTCCTGTTGTCCAGCGTTGTTGATTAGACTCCAACATTGTGTACTTGAATCCATTTGAAAGTAGTGCTTTCTAGGTGCTCTTGTGAATATCTAGTGTTGTTAAATCGGTTTTGACATTGTACAAATCACTTTAGTGGGCTTTCATTAATATGTTAAAGTGAGTTTGGATTAAACTGTTGATTGGATTTCAATATTGGTTTTCATTGATTTTGACCTCATATTAAGTGACTTCAGAAGATATGAAACTATATGATATATAGCTCTGTTCACATTTGATTCTTTTTGTCCAAAACTAGACATAGAATCTAAGCCTTCTCTAATAAAAACCAAAACATAACGCTTGGTGAAAGATATTATTGCGGGATCCAAAACCGGCGAAACAGAACGTAATATATATTGAGTCGAATATAGATCACTTAAGTTGATGAGTTTCCCATGGCTCTATTAGATCTGACGGTCTAAATTCAATTTAGTAGGGGTCGTAGATTTATTGAAAGACTTCCCAAAAAAAAGAAGGCACCCGTTATCTATGGGGTTCTTTGTTTTTGTTCAGGAGATTAATAGAAATTGATGGTACTTTCACCAACTAAGGGGACGGCCAATGCATTATAAGACTTATAGATGTGAGCAATGTGATGACGGAGTGCCTTGTTTCTCTTTCGACCTTATGGCTGGTATCAATAGAAATTCTTTCCAACTTAATCATTCTTTTACGATATGGTTTATTTGTACTTTTGGCTTCATTAATCCAATGAAAAAATTGTCCAATCAATCCTCTATTTATTGTATAGTTGCCAATTCATTCCTAAATATTTCAATTTTGCTATTTTATGGTCCGTTTGTTTTGCGAAATATTTACCATTTGTAGAAAATATTTTTCAAAAAGTGATTTTTCAGGAAAATTACTTCATCTTTCGGTGTTTGATTGAAGCCTGAAAAAGACGAAAGTATTTTTTGTCATTTTGTAAAGAGAAAATTTGATAGGGAAAATTATATTTTTAATATTTATATATTCTTTTCTTTTTCTTTTTCTTTTTTCTTCTTCCTTAGCCAGTTGTCGGCCATGGTGATGGCCAGTGATTGGCCAAGGAAGAAGAAAAAATAATAATATAAAAAAATAAAAATTCGTTTTTTAAAAATATTTTTGTAAGAACAAATGTTTCCTTAGGCAAGGACTCGAGCCTAATTGCCAAGGACTTGCGCATAGCCTTTGTGGACTCAGGTTTGAGGGTTGGACCAGAGCTTGAGCATTGCAGACATGAGCACGGGTGTGGGAACATTGGGTACGGGCACTAGGAGTTCGAGCCTAGCCTTAATGGACATGGGTGTGGCGCAAGGCCCCAGGCCCGAGTAATGGGGTTCATGCTTGATCGTTGAAGACTTAGTCTTGAAAACTAGGACCTGGGAACTAACATTAGGGTTTCCATGCCCAAGTGTTGAGTTTCGGGTTCAAGGGTTGATACTTAGTCATATTTTGGAAAATATTTTCTGGTTCTTTCAAAAAGGAAATCATTTTCCTAAATTGGTATAAAAATATTTTCCATTAACTAGGAAAACCTTTTCGCAAGTGAACCAAACGTTGATTTTTTTCTTTCAAAAATGCTTTTTGTGAAATAAACGGACCCTTGGTCTTAAACTAATGCATAAGTTCTAATATAGTTCTTCTGATCAATTTTTTTTGGAAATAGTTGACATGGCGGTATACCACTTAGAACGGTTAGTGATGACTGGATCATCATGTCAGCCATTTTCGGATAGAAAAGACTACATTGAAATTTTACGCAAAATTTAGGACTAAATTGGCAAAATTAGAAAGTTTTGGATTGATTGACATCCATATAATATATCTAGAACTGATTGAGTAGTTTTCTTCTAACCCAATAAATAAATATGAGTGATCTTGTCTATGTGCATTGGATGTGACTCTTAAGTGATGGACGTCAGATATTGTCACTTAAACATATAATCTATTGTCTTTTTTGACCACGCACTTCACCATTTAGCCAAACGCCATTTGAGGTTAATTACACCAAAAAAATTGTCCTCTTTTGCAATCTAGATATAACCACGCTTATATAAGTAAGTGGAGATCACAACTAGAAAACCATAATATGCTGTCTCTTTTCTCTCCTCTCTCTTTAGTAAAATTTTTTCTAATGTGGACTATATTAATTAATATTGTAATGTATTATTTTACTATGTTGGTATAATAAAATGAGATATAAGAATTTTTAATTAGTCTAATATGGAGCTGGTTAATAAGAGCCGACTAAAGCCTGATTTGTGATAAGAGGGCCCGCGGCTTAAAACTCTATAAATATCGCTAAAATATCTTTTCTAATCCTTAGGTAACCAAACGCTATGGGTGAGGGGCAGTTTTACTGGGCAGTGATAAAAAGGATAATAGAGAAGAAGAGCCTGAGTTTTAGATCATCGCTAATCTTCACTATTCTGCATTAAAATGATCGATATCAAATAAGGTATGCAAATCTCATTACTTAATTATATATGTGTTTTTAATTCTAACTATGGATATGTTAGGAGCCATTTTTGTGGCTTACATCTATACCCCACTTGGAGCGGCGGGGATGGCGTTAGAGGTGGTGGCGACGATGTGGACGATGGAGTCGATGAAAAGAGGATGTGTGTGGTGGAGAGACAGGATTTTAGCTAAAGTCCTGGTGAAAAGAACTCAGAGATGATGGCATTTAAGCTGCACGCATTTCCTTGTCATCGGTAATTCTATGATGCAAAATGGCTTCATGATCCGATGTAGTGCAGGTCGCCTCTGGATTGTTCGAACGATCAAACCATGTACTTCGGTCAGATCTCAAAGACGCAACAACAACGCGACCGTTAATGCGCAAAATGGCACACCGGATGCTCCAGTTGAAGATACGGTCCTAATCATGTTAGTCAAAAGCCCAAAAGCACATAAGCACGGTGAACCTCTTGAGAGGATCCCAAGGACACTCTCCGACACTCAAATTGAATGCTTACTTACTGATAGCGGGTTCATTACAAACATGCATAATAACGGGAAAGAGACGAGGTTCGGGCTCACCTCAGACCCTCGGATTGGCCCCCCTAATCAACACGGCCTCAGCCCGATGCTGGTGGAATGAGCTTCCCTTGTACTCTGGTTTAAATGGCTTGACTTGGCGGGCGAACCGTTGGCATTAACGCCGAAACACACATAAAAGGGTGAACAGCTTCTTGTTCACCCTTGGCCTTGGGATTTCCATTTGGAGGTGGAAGAAAGATAACAACAGTGTGGCATGCATTCAATATCTATCCACTAAAATCGGTTCCCATTTCGTTCTTCCATCCCCCATTCTTTGATGGATGAAACAACATTGATTGATTCTGATGGGATAGATCTTCGAGTCCCTTCGAGGCATATCTAGATCCGTTGCGATTGATGGTACGTATGATGGTTCAAAGAAGTAAAAAGGACTACTAGGCTTAGTTCGATTGCAATCTATGATGATTAGTCCACATGCATATGTCGGCTGCTTTTGGCTTTCAATATTTCTGCCCACATGGATCCATTCGTCTAATCCATTACTTGTGGGTCATGGAGTTTGTTTCCAGCCCTTCACTATAATCTCTTTTTTAATTACATTTCACTTTATATCCAATTAGCCCATTTTCGAACAGTTTGAATTTTTGGAAATTAAATTATTTGCCTAAAAATGAGAAAAGAAAAAGAAAGTAAAATAAATAAATAAATAAAATAGGGGCTTCCATCCCACCTTAGTAAAATGTATGGACCATCTTCTTTGGGACACAGCCACATAGGTGAAATTATTATCATGTCTTTGTTTGGAATGCCGTCTTTCCCGGTTCCTACTTATTGGTATTATCATGTCTAAGAAGTTGCAAGGCACTTCAATTTCCTTTCAAACGCATTTTCAAGCACTTTTACCATTGTAAAGCAGGAGCTAGCAGCCTAGCAATGTCTTCAACTTAAGAAACACATATTTTTCGACGAGTTTAGTGCCGTCTTAAGGCTGGAACACTACTCGTTGAGGCTAGACTAGAGTGCGGATTCGAGCTTTGCATTTAGAGTGGTATGTAAGTTGGATTCTCACTCTATTAGTAAAGGACTCCTCAGTATGCTTTGTTGAGGAAACATTCCTTAAGTGGTTTCGATGACTGATAAAACTTAGAGACTTTATTTTTGATAAAAAATATTTATAGGTGGAAAGTCTGATAGGATGTGATCAAACGTTATCAATCAGAACCAGAGTTGTAACTTGATTACTTCATTTCTTATACATTTTACCAATCGGATAGGAAGGAATAAATCACCTGTGTAATGGCTAGTGGCAAATTAACTTGATTCCTTGCTATATTTATAAGGAGTTTCAAAAGGAAAGTCTTGCAAATATCTTTATGAGATTCAACTTTCTTGGGATTTCTTTCTAAAGGCGAAGCATTCTTTCTATTCGTAAACACTCGACTTTTTGGAAACCCGAACTATTGTATGGGCGACAGAAATTATGGGAAACATCAATCTCGGCGATCTTGAAACGCTCAAATCTTCTCAACTAGATCCAGGCCAATAGGTAGATTGACTGGATAAGTCCTTCTGAAGATATGTCCAACGGTCAATTTGGATTATGAGGAATATAAGAGAAGATTTCAAAGCTGAAGGAAATAGAATTCGCATTCACGAGATTTGAAACCTTTAATTTTGAGAGTCTAAAGAGTGTTTGTGATCTCATATATTCGTCTTTGTTGAGCGATACTGTGTAACCCTTAGAGGTTGAGAGTGTGAGGAGTTGTTCACATAAACTTGAGTATTTATAGCTCAAGACTTGTAACCGCTAATTGGTTCTTACTATTAAATTCCAGCCAATAGGCTATAACGTGGGAGAGTGGACGTAGCCTTGCAAAAGCCGAACCGCTATAAACTTTTGTATGGAATTATCTATCCCTTACTCTTTTTATTAATTGGTTAGACTTGTACACCAGTAAGATCTGACCACTTTATCAGAAATTGTCTTGCTACAATATTTATTTGAATTATTTCATTTCCGTAAAACCACCTATTCACCACCCTCTAGGTGATAGTAATAACCATAACAATTAGTATCATATCACGGTTACTCTTAATTGAAGCACTTTACTACTTCTGAGTTAACGATTTATCTATGGCTAGCAATATTGCACCAGGTTTGATGGAAAGTCAAAGTGATACAAGGCCTCGTACTTTGATGGAAAAGACTATAACATCTGGAAAAATAAGATGAAAGCATTCATCAAATCCAAGGATTCCTTGGAGTGGGACATTGTTCTAAAAGGCATGAGATCAGAAGGCTTCTTTGACCAAGGAAGAAGGCAAAAAGCCAGAAACCTTAGCTCTTTCTGATGCTGACATCACTAAAAAAGAATCATTATATCCAAAAGTTGTTTACTCTTTATATTGCGCTTGATCTCCATTTGAATATAATCGAATCTCTTCATGTGAATTTGCAAAATAAATTTGGGTTAGATTGCAAGTGACGTATGAAAGAACTGATCGGGTTAAGAGGATGAAGATAAACATTCTTCCCCAGCAATATGAAGCATTCAAAATAAAACCTAAAGAATTCATAACCGACATGTTTAGTAGATTTACTGACATTGTCAATGGATTAGCATATCAAGGGCAACATGTATCAGACCCAATGAAAGTAAATAAGATTCTTCGAGACTTGTCAAAGGAGTGGAACAACATCAAAACATCCATTCGAGAGACTCAAAGGATCTCACCTCTTTCTGTGGATGAACTCGTGGGAACACTTCAATTCTATGAAGAAGAACGTCTAAACGAGGAAGACACTAGAGGTGAGAAAGCAATAGCATTAAAATCTGATTTTGAATTTGATGATTCAGATTCAGACGAAGATGACGAGGAGACAGCCCTAATGGTGAAAAAACTTCAACAAATGGCTAGAAGAGGAAGGAAGTTCAAAGGGAAGAAATCCTTCAAATCATCTGAGCAAAAGAGAACCTTCAATGACAAAGAGGAAAATAAGGATGTTATCTGCTTCGAATGCAAGAAGCGAGGACACATCAAACCAAATTGTCCTCTTTTGAAGATAAGAAAGAACAAGTATGAGAAGACAAAGAAAGCTCTAAAGGCCGAAACGTGGAGTAATACCGAGTGTGAAGAGAGCGATGAGGAATATGTGAACATCTGTCTAATGGAAAAATCTGATTTTGAAGAAGAATTTGAGGTAAAAGATTTTGATATTCCTGTTGAAGTAACTAATTATATAGAAGAATTACTTATTAATTACAAGGCTGTGCTTAGAAAATTTTCAGAATTGGAGAAGGAAAACTTAAGACTGAGACAACATGATTCTTTTCAAAAAGAAAAGATTGAGTATCTTGAAAAGGATTTTCTTCAAATAAAAGAAAATCGTGATTTTGTTTTAAAAGAAAACGATTCATTGAAAAAGGAAATTTCAGATGTTGCAAAAAGATATTCAATTGGTTCGAAAATTTTGGAACATATTTTGTCCATCCAAATCCCATACTACAACAAATTAGGACTTGGATGCAAAAACAAAAGGATTTTAGAAAATGATTTTCCAACTCACAAAGAAAAGAAGAGGCAAAAGCCTTAGAGAGTTTTCTATGAAAATCATTTTAGAAAACAATTTGTAAAACCTGTTGGTCAAAGCCTTCTCAAATGTTCAATCTGCAGTAGCCATGATCATTATGAAAATGACTTTGTTAAAGGTTGGAAGCCGATTCAGAGAAACTTTCTAAGCATGATTGATCCTTCTAACTAGAGAGGACTCAAAAATATGGATACCAAAGAAGACTTGAATTTATCTTAATCTTTGTAGGTACCAAAGAAAAAGAGAAACAAATGGTATCTCGATAGTGGCTGCTCAAGACATATGACTAGTAATTCAAGCAACTTCATTGAACTCTCAAGATTTAATGGTAGAGGTGTTTCTTTTGGAGGGAACAACAAAGGAAAGATCATCGGCAAAGGAATTGTTGAAATTAGAAATCTGACTATAAGAGATATATAACTATAATCTCACTAGTATCAGCCAGTTATGTGACATTGGTTACAAAATCTGCTTTTAAGAAAACAAATGCTCAGACGGGAGTAAAGATCTGAAGTGGTCATTTACTAGAAGGAGACATGGAAATATCTATTTACTAGATACAACTACTGATGACGTTTAGTGTCTGATCTCCATTAAGGACGAAGCAGATCTCTAGCATAGAAAGCTTGGACACATAAGCACCAATCAAATATCAAAGCTCTCCTCAAAGAAATTGGTACGAGGATTACCAAATCTTAAATTTGAAACAATTGAAATCTGTTCAGTTTGTGCCCTAGGTAAATAGGTAAGGAGTTCTTTCAAACCCCTTAATGTCGTCAGTACTAATAGAGCTTTGTAGCTTCTTCATATGGACATCTTCGGTCCTACAAAAATGCAAAGTTTGGGAGATAAAAGGTACTGCTTGGTAATAGTTGATGATTGTATGAGGCACACACGCGTTTTCTTCCTTGCACATAAGCATGAAGCATGTTCTCATTTTTCAAAGTTTGCCAAAAAGATTCATAATGAAAAAGGTTATTCTATTCTTCTATTAGAACTGATCATGGGGGTGAGTTCGAAAATCAAAATTTTCAAAACTTTTGTGATGAAAGTGGTTTTGAGAATCAGTTTCCAACTCCTTACACAGCTCAACAGAATGATGTAGTAGAGAGGAAAAACAGGTTCTTGCAAGAAATGGCAAGAACTCTTCTTTTAGAAAGCAAAATTGCATCACATTTCTGGGTAGAAGCCGTTTCAACAACATGCTACATCATAAATTGAGTTTTTCTTAGATCTCTTTAGAAAAGACCCCCTATGAGCTTTTCAAAGGTAGGAAACAAATTATTTCATATTTTAGAGTTGTTGACACCTAAATTTTGATTATATTTTAATTAGGCATCGGTTTCTTTATTTATGTATTTTTCCTTTTTTCGGATAATAAATAATAGATAATAATAATAAAAAACAACAAAAAGAAAACAAAAAGAGGCAGCCCATCGGGCAGGGCCTTCGCACCTAGCCCCCCTATGTTCCTCTTCCTCGTGTGGGCCCTCCAAGGCCCAGGGCCTAGGGCCCAGTCTTTTTCTAAAGCCCAACCCTCCCTGCTTGTCTTCTTCCCCAATCAGATGAGCAGCATGCGCTTGAGGCTGGATGCATGCGACACCGGAAGGGAGGAGAGGATGGCGATGTACAACGCTGTAGGCAGAAGGGACGCATCTTCAATGTGAGGCAGCCTAGCTAGAGCCTCCTCGACGGATGGGATGCCGATTTGGCCGGCGGAGGACCAGCGGCCGGACCTCTGTTGACCGGCCTTCCCCCCCGCCTATAAATAGGGCGTTAGGGGAAGGCCAAACCACGGCCAAGAGAGGATCCAAGCTAGCTAGCTTCGATCACTTCCCTTGAGAGACATCGGAGGAGGTTTGAGAGCCAGCCAAATCGGAGATCTAGATCTGGTCGGAGGGAGGGGTCCTAATTCGAGAGGGTTTCAGATCTGCAAAGAGGGGTCGGAGAGAGGGAGATAAACCAGAGAAGGGGGCCGGATTTGAGGAGGAAGGAGGTGCCGTTGATGCTGCCCGATGCCTTGCGCTGAGCCGTGCCGTCGATGCTGCCCGATGCCTTGCGCTGAGCCGTGCCGTCCCGGTCACCCCTCGATGCCGTTGCTGCACTGGATCTCTGCCGCGTTGCTGCCACCCTCCAGCATCTACTTTAGCGTAGCCTTGATGCCGTCCCTGAGACGAATTTCTGCTATCTATTGCCGTCGCGCAGCTGATGCCGTCTCGTCGACCAGCAACGCGGCCATGCCGTGCCCTTGTTATGAACAGGTGACAAGCTGCCGCTTGACGCGCCGTCGCCGTTGTCTTCCCCTGAAACCCTATCTGTCACCACGTCTCGGTCACGATTAGCCAAGCGTACTCCACGCTTGCTGCAATCGCCCCGTTGTCGTCTGCTACGTCGCCGCCGCTCGGACACTCTTTCCCCCTATCTCCATCGTAGTCGCGTTAGCCCGGCCGCCGCTCGGACGCTCCCTCTTCGTCGTCTGTTGCGGTCGTTGGACCGTGAAGCCAGCTGTGGCTGTAGAATCAAGTTAGCCGGGTTGGATGCGTGACTCGGTACCCTAGGGTTTCATCAAACGGGTTGGGTCGTCGAGTCGGTTTTGGAACTCGGGCCAGGCATTCCATTAAAAACAAAGGGCCCAATTCTAGCGTGCGGGCTAAAAAAGGGGGCTAGGGCTTGGACTGGGCCCGTATTTCAGGCCCATCCTGGCCGGTAATGGGCGACCTGGGTCGGTCCCAACCTGGGAATCCGACTCGGGTCCCTTTTTCTAATATTTTATCATAATATTTTATTACAATAGTAAAATATATTATTTTAAATTAAAAAAATAAAAAAAAGATAATTTATTTTTAGAAAAAAAAATCCCATATTTTCCCAAAAAAGTCAGAAAAAGCCAAAAAATGATTTTTATTTTCAGAAAAAGATCAAAAATCCAAAAAATGCTTTTTATGTTAAAAAAATAGAAAAAGACCCAAAAAAAAAATGTTGTTCCTTTGCAAAATGCACGAAACCCCTCAAAAATCCAAAAGTCTTAGGGTTTAAACAAGATTAGGTATCGGAAGAGCATTAGTGATTAACTAGTGTAATCAAGTCCCTGAACCTAGTTTCTATGGTTGCGCAGGAGCGAATATTTCTCCCGATACTTCGCTTGGGATTCTAATCAACCCACCCCGAAATCGATTAGTGGCGATTCCTTTTTAAAATTAACTTACTGGTTAAAAACTTAGACTATTAAGTTGTGAATTGGTGGGCTTGGGAGAGCCCAGGCTAAACCTAATAAACCTAGCCAAACCATTAGCCTCCGCCAGCGCCTGCCCTAATCAGGCGCCGAAAAAAAGAGGTTGTGATAGCTTGGCAACTTCGCTGGGGAAATTTGAGAACTTAGGCCGTTATTATCTTGTTTAAACCCTTTACTAACTTGGTTTTTTTTTTCTTTTTTCATGCAGGTTATTAGCTTAGAAATTTACTTTAATTTTGTTAAAATAAAATGTTTTGTGAAAATAAATTGCTATGCATGCTTTACTATCTTAGCATTGCACGTGACACACACAACCCGGCTGCCGAATCTGGGCCGCCATAGGATATTTAGGATGGTGTTAAGAAAGATACAGCCTTGAATGCGAGACTGCGATGTAGAGGTTGCCTTTCTTTTTCCCGAATTTCTTTAGCCGAGGTTAAAAGGGTATGATGCCAGTGCCAGACCGCGACAGGCAGACACCATTTTAATTTCAACAAGCCTTCTCAATTAGAAATCGAGCCGCACGTCCCATGCGCATGTCTCTGTGTTTGCAATTTTCTTTAAAAGCAAAGTAATTTCTTTACTTTTACTCAGTCCTTTTTTTTTATTGGCTCATGACAATTTAGGTAGGTTTTTTGAGTCCCAGTTTATATGCGATGGGAGAAGATGATATCCAGTTTATTCCCGCTCCCAAAGCAAAGCTCTTTAGATGGTGGGGTTAATTGGACCAATATGCCCAAGAGCGCGTGAAAGCCAAAGTTGGTCATCTTCTATCGTTGATCCAAATCCCTGTTTATCCCGAAGTCATACAGGCCATAGCACATTTCTGGTGCCGAAAGACAACTACTTTCATATTTGGCGGGTTCGAGCTAACCCCAACTCTGGAAGAATACAACATCATCACTGGAATGCCTCTCGAGAATAAGCTTGTTAGGCCATCAACAAGCATTGTCTCGTTGCGTGGGTTAGCGCGACTTTTAAGAACTGAAATTCATGTTATGAGGCAAATTCTTGAAACCAACCATAATACCTGCCCACTAGCGTTTTGACTACTCATTTTGAAAATCAACCCATGACCCAAAAAAGTGAGACTTTCCTCTTGGCCTTTTTCGGGTTCATCATTTTCCCCCATCAAAGAGACATCATAAGTCCCTTGATGGTATGGGTAGTTGATCAGATCTCAAGGGGGAAAATTATGTAAATATGATTTTAACCGAAACATTCTTGTCCCTTAATAGTTTTAAAGAAAACACGGAAAAAATCATGCGGGTCTCCCTAGAAATTTTACAGGTTTGGTTCTTTTCTCACCTAAGCAAATTTTGATGCCTCATGCGATCGTCTAAAACAAATGAGTTTGAGAATCCATTACAGAAATTTGTGATTCTAGGACCATACATCCCCAACCAAAGCTGTTTTAACTAGATAAATTTCTTGAGAGACCCCGCTCCTAAGGCATTCCAATGGTGTGTTGATTGGTTCCATGAAAAGAGAGCTCGCTTTGCTTACAAACACTGCCATCCAATTCCATTGCTCGGCCTCACCGGCACCATTTCCTATTTTCCATATAGGGTGGCACGACAGTATAGAGCCCTTCAGGAAATCCCATCGCCTTTCAAGAGGAAGGTCCCTCCACTCCTTTTCACTTATTAAAGCCGTGACTACGCATTCGAGATTTCTATCATTGAGGAAGCATGGAACAAGTGCCATCGCAAAAGGATCGAGGTACTTGAAGGGCTTGAGGGACAGGAAAAGGCCCATCATGGCTCTGAGTCCTACATCCACAACTATTGCATCCCGACGAAATTGAGGCCATCAATCCCTCACCCAAGCAGCGAGATCAGTCAACATGAGCAAGCAGAGCATATGCAAAGGGATTTGGGAATAAGCTGGGTGCATGTCTCAGAGCTAGTCCAAGGAAGCAAACATCTTCGCAAGAACAAGGCTCCCCGTTGCATATAAAATAGTAGTCATGTGCCCCCTAGTGTTAATATTGTAAATTTTTTATCTTAGTCCCATTGTTTAGGGACTTCTGTTTAATACTTAAGTATTTCGTCCTGTCATTTCAACTTTAATTGTCAGAAGTATGTTGTTTGTAAAATCCTTTTTGATAAATAAAAACAGCTAGATCGTTGCCATGGGTCAATCTTTGTTTACTCTTGTGCTCATTCATTGTTTTGCGCTGTGAACAAGGGTGACTATGAATCGCCAACCACCAATCGCTCGCGAATGGCCTCAGGCAATGGGGCTTGATCAGAATGACGTACAAAATCGTCTCGCTAACATTGAAGATGACATAGGACAGATGTCAATTGTCCTTCGACAACTTTCAAGGCAAATGGAGTCCACTTAAGCCAAGTCCAACTCCATAGCTGCTTTAAACACCCTCATGACACCTGCGAATTTGCCAGGGAATAACCAACATGATAGACGGCTCATAAAGATCATGAAGAAGCTGAGCCAGCTGCAGGGGCAAGATCCCATAGACTTGTCTAATTATGCCGGCATTAAGATCCTTGAGGAGCTCAAAGTACCTGAATGCGAAAAGTATGCTAATACTTCTCGCCTAGGGACCTACTTGCAGGCCTACTTAGTCCGAAGGATGATCCAATCGTACCAATCAAACCTGACTGGCCCCGCCTTGCGGTGGTACATTGTAAGGAAGATTATTCTCCTTAAGACTTGGGGAGAACTAATTGATACTTTCCACCAAGAATATAATGTTGACATCGACACTGACATCGCCTTGCCCTATGAAGAACTGATGGTCGCGGAGCACGAAGAGTCGATAGTCGCAGAGACCAGAGGTAACATGCTTTTAAGAGCACATGCCATGTTAGGGAGAAGCCCAACCGCCCAGTTTGACGATGTCTTGTTGCCTTTGTCTAATAGTATTAGACTCCCCCTCGACATCTGCAATTCCTTTCCCTTTATCCTGCACAACTGGATCAAAAGTATGAGCAGGAACAGTAATTTGCTCACTAGTGATGCCAAGAGCTGCAGCAGCAGGGACTTCTTCAACAGTAGATTCGAGAATTGGAAGAGTTGTCACATGAACTTCCTAAGTATCTGGAACATCATTAAGAACTCCAGTCATATCAGCAGTTTTAGCAAGAATGGAAATAGGGTCTACAACAGGAGTATCAACAACGGCTTCCGGAGGCAGAGGAGTATCTTGATAAATGTCCTAAGTGATAGGTACTTCTTGACTTCCTTGAGCTTTTTCAGCACTGGCAATTACTCCTTGATCAATAGAAGCTTCTTTGTCAACATCATCAGGAAACTCAATGGGAATGTTTTCAGGATGAGTTCCACAGTGTCTTCTGCACGACCAAGCTCCCCCTGAATGGGTGCCATAACTCCAGAGGAATCTTGCTTTCCAAATAATGATTTGCTCCGGATCTGGTTCTTAATGCTTAGTGATAGTTTTGTCCAAGGCAAGCTCCTGATGTTCATCAGTATTGTCATCACTTTCTGGATCATGAGTGAGATCAACATCCACCACACTATCATGATCATTAATTTGTTTAAGTCAATTCTTGGCATCCTTTTGTTGATTTTCAGCAGCAATGACATCCTATGTCTATTCTACTGCCACTCTTGTCCCTGTTTCTCCTTCGACTTCATTTTCTTCTTCAACATCATCATCAGTATCGAGTTGATATGTATCGATAATATCATCCAAATCAACTATGTCTTCTTTAGACTCAGTTTGCATTTCTGCATTAAGTCTTTGTAGGAAGGCTTGAGAGCTACGTCTGTGTTCAACAATCCTTCTTCTTTTTGTTAGGCGATCAACTGGATCTGTCACGAATTCTTTTGTATCAATTTTTAGGAGTCTCCCTTTCGTGTTCTTCCAACCTTCAGTAGTATGCCCAAAACTCATCTTCCGCATCATCTACTCATCTATCTTTAGCAAAGGTAATTGATATTTGCTCAATTTTCTTGGGATCTCGATGTCCGGCTTATGAAAAAATTTTGCAATCAGAGAACCATAGGGCAATTACCCCTCGTTCTTCAAGACAGTTCTATACATGTGTAGAATAATAAGATGAGCAATTGGAAAAGAGCAACCATTTAAGATGGCCCACATCAACTTGGCTTCATACCGCGAAATATCAGTCGTGGGAGATCCCTTTCGTCTCAGATAGTTAATAATAATCTTATGAAGTACAATTTGTCTAAATGGAAATAACAAAGTCAGGAATACCAGAGAGTTGTTTGTATGCAACATCAGGATCAATGTCCATAGGCTCGAATTTAGAAAACCTAACCCCCAACAATTTGGCTAGATCCTATGCTTGAATCAAATATGATTTGTCAAACACTTTCAACACAATAGTATCTACTAAGTAGAATGAAAGTGTTGAATATAAATATCTAGTCAGAGCAGGATATGTAGGATATTCAGTGACACACAAGGCAGTCAGTAGTCAATCATCAAAGAATTGCTTAAGATGGATATTAGTAGACTCGAAAAAATCAAAGTCGACCGTTCTATGTTTAATAACTCGTCTGTTCATCAGAGATCTAAAATATTGTTGATGCACTTCAAATCTGATTAATTTTTCTGCACGATCGTCATCCGTCACATACTCACTGATTCTCCTCCTGAAACTTGCATAAAGCTTTTTATTATTATCCCCTCTTCGTCCATCATCATCAATCCTTTTCTGAGTGGCAGAAGTTTCATCCACTTTCTCCTTTCCTTTTTGACATTTTACAGAACTCGAATCACTAGCACTTGTGGGGGGTATACTTCTAATAGGATTAATGACTCCAATGCCTCTTCGCTCTCAAAACCATGTTTGGCCAAAAGCCATGAAATAACGTCCTCACTATCCCTTAACGCCTTAAGAGTAGCAACAATCAATCTTAATTGCGAATACTCAGAAGAAGTTAATTTGTCAACCGTACCTTCAACACTCAGGGCTTCCATGAACTCTAGACTGTAATCCCGCAATGAGATTTGATCCTCTTGAACCAGAAGGTTTGGGCTTCATTTTAGGAGTAGTTTTTGAGGCCATGGTTCAGAAAGTAAAGAAAAGTTTGGAACGTTTTGTGAGAAAGAAAAAGATATGAGAAGGGTTTTGTAGAGGGAGTATTCAGCCGAAAGAGGAGAGATGAAAAAGAAAGAAGAGATTTTTTGCTTTTATGGAATATGAACCATCGTGATCAAAAAGGTTTTCTAAGAAAGATCTGATTTTTAAGAGAAAATACGTAAAAACTATAAAAGGTTGTGGAAATAAATAATTTCCGAGAAAAAAATATATGACAATTAATTTAAGAAATTATACCTGATATGCTTCCAAAAATATTCTTACTGCCAAAATTTGAAAGCATAATAGTGGATCTGCACAACATCTTCTGATGCACCCTATCGTCATTGATGTGGTTGCGTATGCAATGGTGCTTGATTTCTATATGCTTAGCCCGGGAGTGTGAGATTGGATTTTTTGTCAGGTTGATGGCACTTGTATTGTTGCATTTAATTGTTGTATTTGAGCCCACCACTCTATAGTCCTTCAATTGCTGCTTTATCCTATGAATTTGGGTACAACAACTACCTAAAGCAACATACTTAGCTTCAGCAGTTGATAAAGCTACAATTAATTGCTTTTTGGAGAACCAAGATATAAGCATGTTGCCCAACAACTTCCAAGTTCCAAACATACTTTTCCTGTCAATCTTACTTCCTACAAAATTAGCTCTAATCTCTTAGGATACCAGAGTCCTAGAGATGGGTAAGTATTAATATACTTGATAATCCTTTTTACTATAGAAAGATAAGACTCTCTAGGATCTGATTGAAATCTTGTGCACATGCATACACTAAAAATGATATCAGGCCTTGAAGCGATGAGATAGAGTAGGGAGCCAATCATGCTCCGATATAGCTTCTAATCATTTTATTTCCATTTTCATCTCTGTCGAGCTTTGAAGATGAAGACATAGGAGTTTCCACTTTCTTTGAATTTTCAATGTGAAATTTCTTCACAAGCTCTTTGGCATATTTTCTTGGAAAATAAAGGTTCCCTCTTCTGTTTGCATGATTTGCAATCCGAGGAAGAAATTTAATTTTCCTATCATCTTACTCATCTCAAATTCATCCTACATCAAATTAGCAAAGTTCTTGCGAAGATTCTCATTAGGAGATCCAAAAATAATGTCATCGACATAAATTTGCACCAAAAAAATAAAGTCGTATCAACATTACCTTTCTCAAAACCATTCTTAATTAGGAAAGTTGTTAACCATTCATACCAAGCACGAGGAGCTTGTTTCAGATCATATAGGGCTTTCTTTAGTTGGTAAATGTGATATGGCTTTTTTGGATCTTCAAATCCTAGAGGCTGTTCTACAAACACTCTCTTCTTAATGAATCCATTCAAGAAAACGCTATTCATGTCCATCTAAAAAAGTCTTAAATCACGAAAAACACGCGTAAGTGAGTAAAAGTCTTATCACTTCTAACCTTGCTACTGGCACATAAGTTTCGTCGTAGTCCTTTCCTTCTTCTTATGAGTGGCCTTTGGCAACAAGTCATGCTTTATTTCTTGTTGCTTTTCCTTAATCATCGAGCTTGTTTCTATAAACCCATTTTGTTCCGATAACAGGATGATCTTTTGGTCTAGGAACTAATTTCCACACTTCATTTATTTGGAATTGTTGAAGTTCTTCCTGCATCGCTTGGATCCAATTTTCATCTGATAAGGCTTCTTCAGTACTTCGTGGTTCAATCTCTGAAATGAGTGCCAAAGTACTAACTACAACCTTTAGAGTTGATCTCGTTCTAATCTTGTCGTCGATGTTTCCGATGATCAAATCATTTGGATGACTTGACTTGTGCTTCCATTTTTTTTTTTTAAAATCTGTCATAAGATGTTTTGTGCTTTCCACTATCCTACTTATCATAACTTTCTTGTTACCATGGTTCATCTGATTTTGATTCCTTAACTTCTTCTAACAATTGAAATGTGTCAAATGACTACTCTGCTTGATCAAAATCTTCATGGATCTAAGGATTTTCATCAAACTCAACATTGATGGACTCCTCCACTATACGAAATCTTTTATTATGGACGTTGAAAGCTTTGCTTGTAGTTGAGTATCCCAAGAATATACCTTCATCTAATCTTTCATCAAACTTATCAAGCCAGCCAATAGCATTTCTTAAGATAAAACGTTTATATCCAAAAACTCTTGTCGCGACCCCTTTTTTTCGGTGCCCGATTAGGGTGGGTGCTGGCGGAGGCTAATGGTTTGGCTAGGTCTATTAGGCTTAGCCTGGGCTCTCCTAAGTCTACCAATTCACAACTTAATAGTCTAAGTTTTTAACTTGTAAAATAATTTTAAAAAGGAGTCGCTACTAACCGATTTGGGGTGAGTCGATTAGAAACCCGAGCGAAGTATCGGGAGAAATATTTGCTAATGCACAACCAGAGAAACTAAGTTTAGGGACTTGATTACACTAGTTAATCATCAATGCCCTTCCAGTACCTAATCTTGTTTAAACCCTAAGGCTTTTGGATTTTTTTAGGGGTTTTCCATGCATTTTGCGGAGGAACAACATTTTTTTTTTGGGTCTTTTTCTATTTTTTTAAACATAAAAAGCGTTTTTTGGATTTTTGATCTTTTTCTGAAAATAAAAATCTTTTTTTGGTTTTTTCTAACTTTTTTGGCTTTTTTTTGGGAAAATATGGGATATTTTGGATTTTTTTTATTTTTCTGAAAATAAGTTTTTTAAAACAAAATTTAAAATATTATTTTTTACTATTATAATATAATATTAGAAAAAAGGGACCCGGGTTGGATTCTGGGTTGGGACCGACCTGAGTCGCCCATTATCGACCTGGATAGGCTTGAAATACAGGCCCAGTCCGAGCCTCAGCCCCTTTTTTTAGCCCGCACACCAGAATTGGGCCCTTTGTTTTTAATGGGATGCCAAGCCTGAGTTCCAAAACTGGCCCGACGACCCAACCCGTTTGATGAAACCCTAGGGTACCGAGTCACGCATCCGACCTGGCTGACCCGATTCTGCAGCCGTAGCTAGGTTCGCCGTCCAACAGCCGCAACAGATGATGGAGGGGGAGCATTTGAGCGGCGGCCGGGTTGACGCGGTTGTGACAAAGACAGGGGGAAAGAGTGTCTGAGCGGCGGCAACGTAACGGACGACGACGAGGCACACGATGCGGTTGCAACAAGCATGGAGTAAGCTCGGCCAGTCATGACCGAGACGTGGCGACGGATAAGGTTTCGGGGGAAGACAACGGCGATGATGCGTCTAGTGGCAACTTATCACCTGTTCGAAGTGAGGGCATGGCATGGCGGCGTTGCTGGTCGACGAGACAACGTCAGCTGTTACGACGGCGACGGACAGCAGGGATTAATCTCAGGGACGACGTCGGGGCTACACTGAAGTAGATGCTGGTGGGTGACAGTGACACGGCGGAGATCTAGTGGAGTGACGGCGTCAGGGGCTGACCGAGACGGCACGGCTCGGTGCAGGGCGTCAGGTAGCATCGACGGCGCCTCCTTCCTCCTTGAATCTGGCCTTCTTCTTTAGTTTCTCTCCCTCTCTCCGGCCCCTCTTCCTAGATCTGGAACCCTCTCAAATTAGGACCCCTCCCTTCGACCAGATCTAAATCTCCAAGTTGGCCGGCTCTCGAACCTCCTCCGATGTCTCTTGGGGGAAGTGATCGGAGATGGCTACCTTGGATCCTCTCTTGGCTGTGGTTTGGCCTTCCCCTAACGTCCTATTTATAGGCGAGGGGAAGGCCGCTCGACTGAGGTCTGGTTGCCAGTCCTTCGTGCACTGAACAGCCTTCGCTGGCCAAACCGGCGTCCCATCCATCGAGGCGGCTCTAGTTAGGCCGCCTCATATTGAAGATGCATCCCTTTTGCCTGCAGCGTCATACGTTGCCATCCTGTCCTCCCTTCTGGCATCGCGCGGGTCTGACCTCCGACACGTGCTGCTCATCCGATTGGGGAAGAAGACAATAGAGGAAGAACACAAGCAGGGAGGGCCGGGCTTTGGAAAAAGGCCGGGCCCTAGGCCCTGGAGGGCCCACACAAGGAAGAGAAACAAAGGGGGGGCCGGGTGCAAAGGCCCAGCCCTGATGGGCTGCCTCTTTTTGTTTTCTTTTTGTTGTTTTTTTATCTATTATTTATTATCTGAAAAAAAGGAAAAATACATAAATAATGAAACTAAGGCCTAATTAAAACCTAATCAAAATTTAGGTGTCAACAGCTGCCCATCTTTGAAGATGAGCTTACAGAGGTTGCATTCAAAGACAAATTGATACCTAAATTTTGTCCATGCTTATGTAGTAGATTATCCCTTATTTGGGACCTAGTGTCCTATGCAGAAAAATAGCAATACATCATTACACATATTGAGACGGATGAAAAGATACCTGCAATTACTTACCGGGAATGAGTGAGATAGGGTGCGAACCCCGAGTTTGGCAAGTATCAAAGCATCATCTTACCAGGTGATGTGAGGAGGTTGCTTTTCCAAGACTTAAACCTTTCTTCGGTTGCCTTGATGGAAAATTGCTTTTCCAGGACCCGAACCATTCTTTGGTCGCCTGTTAGAGCAATAAGTAGTTTGTCTAGGACTCAAACCTTTCTTCGGTCGCCTGTTAAAGCAATAAGTGGTTTGTTTAGGACTCAAACCTTTCTTCGGTCGCTTGTTAGAGCAATAAGTGGTTAATCTAGGGCCCAAAGCTTTCTTCGGTCGCCATGGCGGGAAATTGCTTTTCCAGGACTCGAACCATTCTTCGGTTGCCTGTTAGAGCAACAAGTTCTTTGTCTAGGACACGAACCTTTTTTCGGTCACCTTGACGGGAAATTGCTTTTTTAGGACCCAAACCATTCTTCGGTTGCCTGTTAGAACAATAAGTGGTTTGTCTAGGACCCGAACCTTTCTTCGGTCGCCTTGACAAGAAATTTCTTTTCCAAGACCCGAACCATTATTCGATCGCCCATTAGAGCAATAAGTTGTTTGTCTAGGACCTGAACCTTTCTTTGGTTGCCTTGATAGGAAATTGCTTTTCCAAGACCTGAACCATTCTTCGATCGCCTGTTAGAGCAATAAGTGGTTTGTCTAGGACCCGAACCTTTCTTCGATCGCCTTGATGAGACATTGCTTTTCAAGGACCCGAACCATTCTTCGGTTGCCTGTTAGAGCAATAAGTTGTTTGTCTAGGACACGAACCTTTCTTCAGTTGCCTTGATGGGAAATTACTTTTTTAGGACCCAAACCATTCTTCGGTTGCCTGTTAGAACAATAAGTGGTTTGTCTAGGACCCGAACCTTTCTTCAGTCGCATTGACAGGAAATTGCTTTTCCAAGACCCGAACCATTCTTCGGTCGCCTGTTAGAGCAATAAGTTGTTTGTCTAGGACCCGAACCTTTCTTCGGTCGCCTTGCTAGGAAATTGCTTTTCCAGGACCTGAACCATTCTTCGATCGCCTGTTAGAGGAATAAGTGGTTTGTCTAGGACCCAAACCTTTCTTTGGTCGCCTTGACCGGACATTGCTTTTCCAGGACCCGAACCATTCTTCAGTCGCTTGTTAGAGCAATAGGTTATTTGTCTAGGACCCGAACATTTCTTCGATCACCTTGACGGCAAATTGCTTTTCCAGGACCCAAACCATTCTTTGGTCGCCTGTTAGAGCAATAAGTGGTTTGTCTAGGACCCGAACCTTTCTTCAATCGCCTTGACGAGAAATTGCTTTCCTAGGACCCGAACCATTCTTCGGTCGCTTCTTAGAGCAATAAGTTATTTGTCTAGGACCCGAACCTTTCTTCGGTTGCCTTGACGGGAAATTGCTTTTCTAGGACTCGAACCATTCTTCGATCGCTTGTTAGAGCAATAAGCTGTTTACCCGACCTTTCTCAGGGGATACGCCAACATTTCTCAGGGCATCTGTTTGTGGGTTGCCTAATCCTCTATCAAGGACACCGGATGGTTACCCGACCTTTCTTGGGAGATGCGCCGACCTTTCTCAGGGCATTTGTTTGTGGGGTGCTTGATCCTCTATCAAGGACACCCGTTGTGGGGTGCCTGATCCTTTATCAAGTACACCGGTTGGTTACCCGACTTTTCTTGGGGGATGCACTGACCTTTCTCAGGGCATTTGTTTGTGGGGTGCCTAATCCTCTATCAAAGACACCAGTTGGTACCCGACCTTTCTCAAGACATCTGTTTGTTGGGAAGATACTTGGACATTCACAGGCATTAAAAGAGTACCTGGATATTTACAAGTACTAACTTGGAGGATATCTGGACCTTTGTAGGTGTCGAAGGAGTACCTGGTTGTTTGCAAGCATCGAAGGGGTACTTGGATGATCGCAAGTACAAACTCTTGGAGGATACCTAGACGTTCGCAGGTATCAAAAGGGCACTTGGATGATCACAAGTACTAAATTCTGGAGAATACCTAGTCATTTTCGAAGGTCTTCTGGTAGATGGAATATCGAGGATGCGCCTCGCATATTCATGAAGGTCTCGCACCTCTTGGTATGTGGAATAATGAGGACGTGCCTCGCATATTCATGAAGGTCTCCCACCTCCTGGTATGTGGAATACCGAGGACGTGCCTTGCATATTTGTGAAGGTCTCCCACCTCTTGGTAGTTGGAATATCGAGAATGTACTTGAGATATTCGTGAAGGTCTCTCACCTCCTGGTATATGGAATATCGAGGATGGACCTCATATATTCATGAAGGTCTCCCACCTCCTGAGATATTCGTGAAGGTCTCTCACCTCTTGGTATGTGAAATATCGAGGACATGCTTCATATATTCGTGAAGGTCTCCCACCTCATGGCAGTTGGAATATTGAGGACGCGTCTCGCATATTCATGAAGGTCTCCCACCTCTTGGTATGTGGAATATTGAGGATGCGCCTTGCATATTTGTGAATGTCTCCCACCTCCTGGTAGTTGGAAGATCGAGGACGTACTTGAGATATTCGTGAAGGTCTCTCACCTCCTGGTATATGGAATATCAAGGACGGGCCTCATGTATTCATGAAAGTCTCCCACCTCCTAAGATATTCGTGAAGGTCTCTCACCTCTTGGTATGTGGAATATCAAGGACGGGCCTCGTGTATTCGTGAAGGTCTCCCACCTCCTGGCATTTGGAATATCAAAAACGTATCTAAGATATTCGTGAAGGTCTCTCACCTCCTGGTATATGGAATATCAAGGACAAGCCTTGTATATTCGTGAAGGTCTCCCTCTGGCAGTTGGAATATCGAGGACGCGCCTCGCATATTCATGAAAGTCTCCCACCTCCTAGCAATTGGAACGTCGAGGACACACCTCACATATTCGTGAAGGTCTCTCACCTCTTGGTAATTGGGAATATTAAGGACGTACCTAGGATATTCGTGAAGGTCTCTCACCTTCCGGTAATTGGAATATCGAGGACGCTCCTCGCATATTTGTGAAGGTCTCCCACCTTATGGTAAAATGAATTTGAATGTAGCACGAGGCTTACCTAGATGGCCACAGGCACTCCGATGGACTTGAAAACCTGGGTAGTTGGGTAACCACATGCACACAAAGCAATGGAATACTTGAATAGCTATTAGTATTCAATGATGTAATTTGAGGACAACTCAAACAGGTCGAGCGTCATGGGAAGGGAATACCTGGAGGGCGTCAGGTGCTTGAAAACAACGGGATACTTAAGCAGCTACCGATATCAATATTTTGAGGACAACTCAAACGGGTCAAGTGTCGATAGGAGAGAGTACCTAGATGGTGATAGGCACTCATGGACGATGGGATACTTGGTCAGTGTAAGCATCTAAATTCCGAAGACGACTCAAACAGGTCGAATGTCGATAAGAGGGTACCTAGACAATGGGAGGTACCTAAAGGCAAATGGGGATAGGGATATGCTTACCTGGCGGTATCTCTGATCTCTGAGAGTATGTCTGTTATTTGCACAGTATGCATACATGATTGTATATGCTGTAAATTCATGAGTTTAAATGGGATTCATGTATGATAATTTTGGTAGTTTTGCATCATCTAAGTTCCACTGGGGAAAATTTTGACAAACAACTTTCATTTAGAATGTAGATGTTTTGAACATGCCAGATGAGGGACTTTCAGTCTGAAATGACTTTCCGCTCACTCTCATGGAAAATGCTATCCTGATCATTGATGCAGGATTTATAAGGACCACACTATCTCATTGTCATCATGTCAGCAGGGGTCCAAGTATTCTCGCAAGCGGTACGACTTTACCAATATGAGAGGTCTTTGTCGAGACCGTCATGTAGACTTGGTCAACGGCTTATCAAAGGGAACCACCAAGGTCAAGGCTCCTGAAAGAACTGCCGCAAGATCATCTTCGAGTTTACCAGTCAATGACCCTGCGAAAAGAGATAGAATAATCTTACTCGTACTTCTCCAAGCGATGCTTATAGACATATGGAATCCTACGTTAATTGAAGTGCCCTAGTCCAAAGAGACTTTTACAATGGGACACAATGTAGGCTTGACTCATATGTAAAAGGGTAAGAGTTGGTGATTGTCTTGGCATTGTCACCGGTCTTTCTTCTCAATGTCAGATGGAGGCTTTATTAATCAAACCACAACAACAACTTTTCTTGGGGATACAAATGGTTGTATTTTTTTTTGTCTAGGGGGCATTGACCTTGCTTTTACCAAGCACATTGCTTTTTCATGCCCATAGTTTTCATTCCAACTTTTTCATTCATGGGCATTGACCTTGCTTTTACCAGGTACACTACTTTTTCATACCCCTAGTTTTGCATTTTTGTTATCTAAGGAACTGACCTAGGCAAGTTCAAGCAAAACATTGCTTTTAGACTCTTAAGTTTTCATCTTCAGTTGGCACTCCGAATTATGTTGCTTGAATGGCAGTAATTCTTGCTTTGTCTCAATGTGAGGGTAAAATTACAAACTCGATTGGGCTGTACAATGGATACAAGTGCATAGAGAAGGAATTGCTATTCATCATTCTAGGGCACTTAAATTATCGCAAGTGTTCATATGCAATAACGACATTCGAAGATTGATGCAAGTGCGAGCAAGAAAATTTATATCCCCTTTCTCACCTTGTGCTGCCGCCTCATCTTCGACCTTGCCCCAGTGTGGGATGGTTCTTGATAGGGGTATGAAAGAAACTTCACAAGTGTATAAGGCTCAAAGGTAAGCAATGAAATGCCCCTCACTATTTTGGTTATTGTACCATTTGCGAGAGAACTCTTTACCCTACAGACATTGAATTTTCCGCGCTAATCTCACAAGTGTATAGATATGGGACTGTGTGTAGGATATGGCTTGTCTTTTATCATCCTGATGCGCCTCATCCGGCATGCTCGATCAATCTTGTATCCTTCATTTAGTTGTCTATTATGATAGTCCTTAATGGAATAAGGGATTTAGACAGACGAAATCATCATGCATAATCCATTTAGAAAAGGCATGCAGCATTTTGAATGTGAGAGATTTTGTACTCCTAAACTCGAAAAGTTTATTAACAGCTTCAGAAGTTTGTATGGCAAATTTTGAATAAAAGGGGCTATTCACAAATGAGTGTCGACGAAATGTTCCTATGACACATGAATGATCAGCCAAGTTGAAAATCAGATCACTGACTTGACAAGCATCTATGCTTTTGCCCTTGCAGGAGAGAAGATGAAAATGGATCAATCAACAAGGCCAAAATTAAGTGTGAATTGAGGCTAGAATGGTTTATGTTGTCTGCTATGGCGATATTCAAGACGCCATTTTTCTTAGGAGAGTTTGTCATGCCTCCTATTGATTTATTGTCTGTATCTTTGGCGGTCAAGTGATCCTGCAACAGACAAAAGGGAGCGTGTTAGCCACGAACTCTTTTAGGAGTCGAATAACTAGAAGTGATACAACTTTACCCTTCATTGGTTTGCAGATGATTGGATGGACCTGAAGTGAGAGAGGGACATGAAGTCCTATGTCCCTTGCTTCGTTAGGTCAATTATTCTCCCATTTTTGTAGTTGCGGGAGAAGCAAAAAATCTTCATTAGTGTTTACAAGGGGCAACTAGCTGCCGTTTCTAAGGATTGAACTTTGGTTGCGTCTAGACCACTTCCTTCCTCAATCCACTAGGCTGCGGTACTAGTAGTGTTTGTGGAGCGCTAAACTAGCTCCGGAATGACACGTCCTTTTATGTTAGGTTAGGTGAATTCGATATGAGTCATTTCCATGTACTAGCTCGACCAAGATTGGTTTGCCCAATTAAACCGTTGAGTTCGGCTCTTGAACCCCGATGCTTTCTATCAATAAGAGAAAATATGTCAAAAGCGGGTTCAGAGAGAGAGTATTGGAAACGGTACTGAATTACCCTTCCCCAAAGTTTGTGTTTGCTGACTACTAGGGATCTCTGAATGTTGATGACAGCCTCTTCATCTTGACACAATTCGACATCTCTTTCGATTGGCCTTTCTCACTCATGGCCATGTATGCATGATTGATGGTCATTGATTCATTTTCAACGCCTTCCTTCTGTGGAATTTTTCTTCTGTCTTTGACCATATGATCATTAGCAGTATTGGGCAAAGTCATGTACCTCAAGCTTCCATGGAATCTGAGATGGACTATTAAAACCTCCAGTTCTCTGATGACAATCGCTTCTTGGGAGAGCATGCGTCTGGAACAAGAAGTGAGGTTTCCAGGTCCTAACGTCATCATCTAGAATAGGGGGTTAGAGATCACCTGAATTGTCTGGATTTTCGCCCTGTTGATAGTAACCAATTCAAAGGAAGAGAAGAAATTCCTTCTCGGTGCTTCTTGGCTTGTCGAAGCTGGAGATTCCATTAATGAAATTGTAGCATCTAGTTGCTCGAGCACATTGTGCGAAGAAGATATTGCTCAGACTTGAGGAGGAGTTGGACAGGAGTGAGGTGGAGTGCATAGAACTCTTGAGGACGGCTCGCGAAATGGAAAGGCTGAGAGCAGCATGGAGGAGGCTTTCTCGCCCTAAGCTGCCATGGTATGTATGCTTCGAGTTCAACTGTATGCCTATGTCTATTACGTCTCGTCTTTCGCTTCCTGCAAATAAAAGAGAGGGGACGTCATTTTCAACATTACATTCAGGGAATAAGACTTACCTTTTTTTTTGAAATGGGATGATCTTTTCTGTTTACCCCTGCTTTCTTGAACTAGTGTCTTTGAATTTGGCGAGTTCACATGATGCGCCAGCTTCAAATGCCCCTTGTCACACTAAGTCAAAGGGGATAGGGATGATATTATGAGATATTAAGTGAATAAGTCGGTGAAATAAACAAGATTGTTTTGACAAAAGCTTTTGATAATGAAATGTTTTTTGTTTTGAAAAGTAAATATCTTTGGGGGGAGGAAGCATGAGGAAGCCCAGCCCTCAGTATTCTCTCTGGATGATATTTTCTTTTCATGGTTGGATAGCATCACCGGGCTGGTTTGGAATACCGCATCATGCTCTCAAAACAAAATATTAGAACTATATATTAGATTGCTGGAATGAAAATGTAACAATAACACACTAGGCAGGATAGAAAACATGAGATCATAAAAACAACTAGAACCCATGAAAACTCCTACAAAAAGGGTCACTTTGATAATGTTAGTCCCGAAATCAAGCGCCTTTGAGTTCTTCGCCTCCAGCAGACTCGAAGTATTCGCATGAGAGGATCACTTCATTGAAGCTACGGAAGTGTAATCCATGCAACCAACAACAATGCTTGCGGGGTAAAGCTCCTATGAACATTTTCATCATTTCTTCTTCAGCCAGTTGAGGGAAAGTTTGCATCATAAAAGCCTCCCACCTTTCTGCATATGCTCGGAAATCCTCCATTGGTCTTCTTCTGAAGTGAACCAAATTATCGCAAGATAGTTCAGTTCCAATCTGGCTTTGGTACTGATGCAAGAATGCGGAAGACAGCTCATTCCAATCCCTCATGAGGTAGATAGTGGTTGTGATGAACCATTGCAATGCAGACCCTGTAAGACTTCCTTGGAAGGCCTGAGTTATGAATGACATCGGGCTGTAGTGCCAACTCATTTCTACGTGGAAATGTTGCAAGTGGGCCACGGGACAAGTCGTGCCGTTATACTTGCGGAGATTAGGTGTCCACATTTCTTTGGGGGTCATGATCCTATGAGGGCAAGATGGGCTTGCTGTGTCTTGGTTAGACCACTGGTTTTCCCATTGCATATTCATTGCGGTGGTGAACTTTGCTGCTTCAGGAAAGCTAGACTCTCCCGAGATCATCTCATTGCTTTCTTCCAAGTCAAAATCTCCAATCGAGGATGAGGTGTTCACATCATCCCTATAGGTGGGTGACAAATCTAGCAGCTCATTGGGAGGCAAGTCATGATGGATGAAGACAAATGTTCCTTCTTCTAATGGGCTTTGGATCCTATATATGGGTAGGAGGCAGTCATACGATGAATGGTTGTTTTCATCTGTATAATATCGATAGCCCTCGGGATTGTACCCTAGGGACCGGTAGCCTTCAGGGTTGTACTCTGGGGATTGGTAGCCTTTAGGATTGTACCCTAGGGGATCCTCGAAGTCTTGGCGTGGCGACTCATGGGTTGTCATGTTTTGCCTATGTTCAGTGTCAAGCGTTGGCTCGAATTGCTTAGGCTTTCTTTTCTTGACTCCAGGTCCGAACCTTTTAAGTAAAGCCCTTCGTTTCGCCAGCTGGACTTTGTCAAGGGGACTGGGAGATGGCGGAGCCTCGATCGCTAGGTTGATAGGGGTCGGCATTCTTTAGACCCTAGCTCTTGCAGCAAGTCTAAGGAGCTGCCTTGCCATGCCCTGGTCTTGAATAGGCTTTGTGGCATTAACCTCATATGCGGGCTCCTTGCCTTTCCTAGTGGGAAGCTTCTTAGTAGTAGGATACTGCTTGGTCATCCATTTATTATGCAAGGTTACATTGATATCTTCTATTGTGGGTCGCAGATATGGTGATGAAACTCGGGGTAGAGACTGACCCATCAAGAATTTCTGTCATTGATAGCACTGAAGATAGGCTATTTTTGCGGATTTTACTCAGAATGATGGAGCATAAGGACAAGATGGAAAAAGAATTGAAGAACTTAAATGTATTTCTCATAACCCGGGTCGAAGCTTTGTACACCAGAATGACAAACATGGAGCGTGCCTTAGATCATATGCAGTTCCATGTTCTTGTTTAATTGCCACAAGAACACAGAGTTCCTTCTCCAGCTCCTACTCAAGCTCCCAATCCAGACATTGATCCAACCCAGCCATGCTCCTCCAAAAAACTTATGTGCCTGCATTATTTTTCGAAGTTTGGATTGTTTTTGTCATTTAGTCTGTAATGTTTGTGGTGTGGTGTTTGCACTTGTTGGACTAACCTTCATACTATGAGTTGCTTATGATATTATGCTTTATCTAGTATCTCTTTGATTGTTGACAAAAAGGAGGAGAAGGTGGACCAGCAGAACTAAGGTAATAAGGTTGTGAATTTCACTAATATTTCTTTTTGCAGGATCTTAAAGACTTCGAGCATTGAAAAAGCTAAGGGTATTGGTTAAATTTTTCTTATCCCTTATCTTTTGATACAAAGTATTATTTATAATAATTTCGTTAAAATTCTTTCGATGCAAATATTTTTATAGTTTAACTACGCCTCATTTTTAAAACTGGCTTTTTCAAGAGCTATTTAAATTTCATGATATCCTTTTAAAGTTTCTCTTGTGCAACTTTTGTCATCATAAAAAAGGGGGGAGATTGTTGAGAAAACATTCCCTAAGTGGTTTCGATGACTGACAAAACTTAGAGACTTTGTTTATGATAAAAAATATTTTCAGGTGGAAAGTTTGATAGGATGTGATCGGATATTATCAATCAGAACTAGAGTTGTGGCTTGATAACTTCCTTTCTTATACATTTTATAGGAAGGAGTAAATCACTTGTGCAATGGCTAGTGACAAATTAGCTTGATTCCTTGATATATTTATAAAGAGTTTCGAAAGGAAAGTTTTGCAAATATCTTTTTGAGATTCAACTTTCCTAGGATTTCTTTCTAAAGGCGAAACATTCTTTCTATTTGTAAACACTTGACTTTTTGGAAACCTGAACTGTTGTATGGGCGATAGAAATTATGGAAAGCATCAATCTCGGCGATCCCGAAGCCATAAGATCTTCTCAACTAGATTCAGGCCAACGGGTAGATTGGCTAGATAAGTCCTTTTGGAGATATGTCCAACAATAAGCTTGGATTAGGAGGAATATAAGAGGAGATTTTGAAGCTGAAGGAAATAGAATTCACATTCATGAGATTTGAAACTATTAATTCTGAGAGTCTAAAAAATGTTTGTGATCTCATATATTCATTTTTGCTGAGTGATACTGTGTAACCCTTAGAGGTTGAGAGTGTGAGGAGTTGTTCACACAAACTTGAGTACTTATAGCTCAGGACTTGTAACCTCATATCAGTTCTTACTAGTAAAAATCAGCCAATAGGTTGTAGCACAAGAGAATGTGTCGGGTTTGGATGCCAACTGTTATGTACTAGATAAAACCGTTGAGTTTTAAAATGGGAGGTGCTAAGTTTGACGGTTCGATTTCGAATACGTGACCACACACGATTATTTTACCGGGATTTTTAATAAGAAGAAAAATTGGCCAAGTTCATTATTTGAAAACAAGGCATTTGAACGTAAAGCATGGTGTTCTTGGCTAAATATGTGCTTGTATGGTCACTTAATGGAATCCGTCACCCGATGAGAGTTGGGGGTGATGCCTGATTAAGTTCGGATGCCCCCAAGTCAACGGGATGCCGTTCGCAGTTGAGATCGGACTGATGCTCCTTTATGGAATGTCGTCTAGGCGGGGGTGCTAGATGTTGCCGTGCTCGATGGGGCGGGACGATGCCCGATTACGCCGGATGACCATTGACTTTTGTGTTGGCCGTGGCCGAGGGATTGTAATAATCGGAACACGCTTGAATGGTTGTGATGCTTTGTGCTTGATTATGGGGCAAAATTGTTAGGCATGGTATGGGACGTGCCAAAACGAGTTTACCTTATAATCAGGACCCATGTGAATATTTGGACAATGAGAATTATGCGTTTCAGTTATTGATTAAGCTTGTTGTATTTATGATGGCATATGTGATGCACTAATATGCAAGGGTGTGCCAAGGTGAGGTGAGTCTGTTTGTGGTGCCTATTTAGGCTGCCTCTGAGGCGAATTTGCATCCTAGTCGAGGCTTAGGGTTTTAACTCGCCGAGATTTATCTCACTTCGTCGTGGTTAAACATTTTTAGGTCCATAGTATGGAGGTTTGTCCCGTGCGTTTCGGGGTCCCATGGGATATGGAGGTAGAGTCTACTCTCTACCTTATCCCCGGGACTAATTGTTTTCGTGAGATGATAGTCACGACGTTGTGGGTCGACAAGGGCTTTGTACATGTAGTGCCCCACAATTTTAAGGCGTGGTTCATTAGGGAGGCAAACAGCGATAGGATTGGTCCCCTACAAGGTTTTGATGGGTTGCTCGTCGGACACATGGATGGGTCAAGAGGCGACCCCATGGACATCGACACACCTGATGGTATCGTTGTGAATCTGGATTTTGAGCCAGAGGGGCCCGGGGAGCCGGAAGCACATGACGCCGTGCATGATTTTGCGCCTAGGTATTAGAGCGGATATTGTAGGAGCTTGTATAGGTTGTGAAAGTGGAAGTTAACCCTGACCTTGACCCTTTTTGTTAGTAGGTCGCATAAGAGCCTTTTTTGTAGTAAGTTTGTACATATAATACTCCTTAGGTTAACCTGTTGATGTATAAATCGTAGTTTGTGAAAAATTGCTATGTGTTTTTACTATCCATATGTTTGTTTTTTGACCGGGGGTTTATTTAATTCGCTTCCACATGTGCTTAATTGAAAGATAAAAAGAATGGATCGGCGACGCGTCCTGGGACGTCGCATTTTTAGTCGACCATCAAGGGATGTTCGCGCGCTCGGGGTTCAGGGTGTGACAGCAAACCTCTGCAAAAAACTGTTCTATACAAGTGGTTGAGATTAGAAGAGTGTGTACAACATCTAAGATATGGCTATGCTTATGCTTTACTCCATCATTTTGTTGGAAAGTTCCTAAATAAGAACGAAAAATGATAATACTATTTTGATAAAGAATTATGCATCTCTTTATTACATCAATGCAAAAAATCTTGATATCTTGAGAAAATTATATTTTGAGCAAGCTAGTAAAATCAAGATAGATATGAGCAAATTCAAATAGATTTTGCATAAGATAAAGTTACACATAACAAAAATAATTATAAAGAAAAATTACAAAGTAGCGAGATTCTCCCATAGTAGGCATAAGAGATGGTACCCAAATGTCAGAAGAAATTAGATCAAATAGAGCATAAGAGATAAATTCACTGATATCAAGTGTAAGTACGATGTTTTACCAACTTACATAGCAAGCAATCCAAATTTACTATTAATAGAAACTAAATGGCCACCAAAAAATTAGAGAACCTAATCTAGAGAAAACAGTGTGACCTACCTGAGAATGCCAAGTTTCACATGATACTATGGCAACACAACTAGCTGAAAAGCTCGGGAACTTTAAAAAGATAGGCTCAATTAGGCATCCTACTTTACGGCGTGTCCAATTATCTATCCCACCCATGGATCCTACACATAAAAAACCATTAGAAGAGAAATGAATGTCAAAACTTAGTTCACATCATTGCCCCCATAGATCAAGTTTAAAGAGAGTTTAGGAATCAAAAAAGTGTTACTAAGGACCATATGAGTGTTGAAATGTTTCCTGTATAACTAATTATTATTTGTGAGTTATCAAATATATGAATAGTTAGGACTCATGACATAAATGAATTTGAAAACAAATCGAAGTTTGAAGTCATATAATTGCAAGAAGCAGGACCAAAGTGTTGGAGAAACATCTTCAAGTGATTTAGATGATGTTCAAACTATCATTAATATATTATTTACTATGGTGTATGCAGATATTTGGACCAAAGGACTATGCAATATTCATGATGTGATTCATTGGAAAGAAGTTCACAAATGTCTTGTTATAGCAAACAGTACCAGTCAACCTAAAAAATTAGCAATTTATGATATTTGTGTCAAAACTGTAAAGATCAGGTCAATGGTGCTGTAACAACCAAGTATATCTGATAATGTTCATAGGGTTAGCCGTTGAAAGACTTGGATTTGCACAGTAGCTTAATCCAAATAAAGCATATAGCATAACAGCTAGGTCGTCTGACAAGTTAATTCGAGAATACAGCAAGAGGACAATAGCATTTGCTAATTTTTGTTAGTTTGCTTGTACGGGCAATACCATCCCTAAACAGCAGCTCAACGGAAACTCTCCAACAACTATCTATCTCTCTAACTCATCTTCAACGAATTGATTGAAGAAAGATATAAAAGGGAAGACCTCAAAAAGCCAAAGAGAGAGTGTGCGACATAAAAATCAAGAAGATTACTTTCTATTGTTTCTCTTAGCTATAATTTCTCTATCGTACTGTTTTGATATTTGTGCTATTTAGTAATTGTGCAAAGGATTAAGTATACAAGTGTAAGAGCGACAGCTGAGTCCAAATAGTGGTATTTATCGTGAAAAGAATTAGTGCTAGCCGTTTATAACTTTCTAAGTAAATTGTTAATGGAATCCAGCCCATCTTAAGGTTATTAGTCCTAAGAGTGAACATAGGCTTGTGGTTAAAGCTGACCCATTATAACTCTCAGTGTGCCACTATTTCCTTCTATTTACATACATTTGCATACAGTTGGTTCAAGCTCTTTTTCTCAAACATTAGGTTGAGCTAATCTTTATTAAGCGACTAGCTAATTTCTGTAAAAGATCATCAAAGTTCAAAAACAACCTATTCACCCCCCTTCTAGGTTGTATTGTTAGCTACCAACCCAAAGAACTACAAATTAGAGGTATCAGATTCTCGAAGAATGAAACATAGATCCTTGAAGGATAGAAGCGAGCTGTTGAGGGGCCCTTTAATGGTAGTAATAGTAGTGGATGGGCATGCTAATGGGCCTCTATATCAAGATTAGCTGTTCATCCTTGTAGGTTTGCTTAGGTTGTGGTAAAAAGCAATTTGATGCAAGGTGACCATTTTTACAACAATGCAGACAATATTATTTACGCAATGAGGAAGAAGTAGCGTGGCAAGTACCGCACTTGTAGGGTTGGACTAAGCAATGTGTTTAGGTCTCCTCAGTTAACAACTCTTAGACAACTACCTCAAGACAAGGGAACGGATCTCAATGTAGTCACGCCCTAAGCCCTACCCTCATTACGGGCACACGGCATCCATCCTATCGAGATTAACTTGCGATGTCCTAGGAGGTGTCACCATCCCATTGATTTTATTTTTCATATTAAGCACATACGAAAGCATGTAATTTCCAACACTCGATCAACAAAAACAATGGATAGTAAGGAGAAACACACACAAACAAATACTGCATAACTTCCATGCTTTATTTATCTACGCAAAAGGTTAATAATTTACAAACCTTTATCTCTAGGGCCGTTTTGACTGGCCATCCCCACACGTAAAAAAATATATGGGGGAGGGGTTAAAAGCAACAAGAATGAGCCTATCTCCTCTAACGAGATTTAACCAAAAGTGGCTTTCCTATTAAGACCTGCTACCTAGACATCATCGATAAGGCTGTCTGGTAGGCCTGCATCCCCGTCCGATCCAAATGGACAACGAAACCAATAGAACGGTTTGAAAAGGTCCCTATCATACCATGCATACCATGCTCGGTAGTAATGTGAAGCGAGGTCGCTGTCACATCCTGAAATTTCAGTTCTATTTTCAATTGAATGAATTAGGCTTTTCATTGACGTGCCTATAGTTCTATTCTCTGAACTGATCACTCACGAGATAACTAATCTATCTGAGGAAGCTGGTAAGGGATTTTAATGCAATAGATTTGAGAATTCGACTAGAAACCGACTGCTCGATCGTGCTAGTCTGTAAGGGTCATTACAGTATAGTTAAAAATCGATCAGAGATCAGAGATAGGTTGGTTCGACTAAGATATGTGATCAAAGTGTGGGTCACTCTATTAGATTGCAAAATTCTTGTCGATCGGCACTAGACTGATTTTTTTGTCGTTTTGGTACCCTATGTCCATATTTAAAACCTCGAGATTTTCACAACAACCGAGAGTCACCAATGTATCGAAGATGTATGATGTGGCTAAAAAATAATTGATCACGGGTCAATTGCACTAAAAATTTCTAAAAGCTACCCGGTAGGCTAGGTCACATTAAAATCGCGTTAGATTGAAATTAATCACGAATTTAGATCCGATTTTAGAAATTGAAAGATTTGTCATGTCACGATTTTTTTTTAGGAACGTCGGCTCATTCTTTGAAGATTTTTCTGCAAATCAGGAGTTTTGGCGAAAATTCCAATTATGGCCATTTTTGTCCGGACAATTCAGGGGACTATTTTTTATCGCTCTTTTGGGATGCAAGTTGTATCTATTGGCAATGAAAAATGTCAATTTGATCGAGGACACCTTGGTGGAAATTATAGGGACCGGTTTAAGTCCAATTGGAGAGAAATTGGTTCAATTTGGGGGAAATCAAGTGTAAATTCGTAGCCCCCATGATGCACCACCTTTTGGACCACTTGAGACTTGTGTGCACAAAATTGGCTGAAGAGGTCTGCTAATTAAGGTGGGGCTTGGTCAATGGGACAAAGAGATATGATGAAGCCAAAAGGGACCCTCCACAAGTGCAGCTGTCTTCTTCTTCCTCTTGCAGTCTACTTTCTCCATTTCCAACCACCTTAGAGAGCTACAAAGTGTAGAGAAAACCGAGCAAACCCCCTGCTGTCGCCAAGCCGTTCGGATCGCCACCGCTCATCGTCGTACCGCCTGTGAGCCCCGCGCGAGCCGCGCCTGTCTCGCGCCCATCCGCCATCCATTCTGCTTCAGCCACGACCCCAGGCCATCCCCTGAGCTCGTCGAGCTCAACCGGAGCCCCGTTGTCCCCGTTCCGTCGCCGTTTGCCTTTGCCATGTGCCGTTGCAGCCGTTCGCCAGCCAGCTTTGCTGTTTCCAACCTGTTTAATCGCTTGGCCGAGCCATTTCGGTTCTAGAGTAGAATTGAAATCCAGCAAGCCTCTATGGGCTTTGAGGCCCACTTTGGACCGCTTCCGGGCCTCATAGTGTGCTGCCACTTTCGAGTTTGTCGTCCGTTTCCGTGACGCCGTCACCGTGAACTCATCGAATCGCAAAACTGGTGAGTTTACTTACTAAACTCTGCTCAGGGAGTTAATGATGCTTAAGGGTTGATTAATTTAGGCTAAGTATGGTTTAGGTGGTTAGTCAGAACGAATTAGCAATTTAATTACTTGTTATTATATGTGAAGTGGTTAGACCAGCTTAATTAGCAACTACATAGGTTGTATTATTTATCTAGTTAGGTTTGGAATTTTTTTGAGCCTGTTTCGGTATTTAATTAGGCTTTTCCGGCCTAAGTTTGTATTTATGGTATTTAATTGTATTTATTTAATTAATTTTAGTATTTATTTAATTATTTATTATTTTCCGGAAATTATACCGGGATAGTTGGCGACTAGAATTTCGTGCTGATTTCAATGGTGTGATTGGTTTATTTAATTGAGTGTTGATTTGTGCAAATTCAGTGAGATTATAATTTTGGGTATTTATCCCAAAATTGAGTAATTTTGGTATTTAATTAGAAAATACCTGGTATCGGTTTACAACACCAAAAATGTGTTTATGAACTATATTAAATAATGGGTTTTTCTAAAAGAAAGATATTGTGTTTTTGGCTCAGGCCGACCGTGTACCCACACACTGTTATTTTTATTGGGTACTTTTAACTTGGTAATTTATTAGCTTGTGAGAGCATATATGCATGTCAACTTGCGTGAGCATATTTATTGTAAGCTTTTGGGACCCTTTGCACGTCAGCTTGTGAGAGCAGTATACCTTATCAGCCTATGCGCTTTGATATGTCAGCTTGTGAGAGCAGTTTACTGTATTAGCCTATGGGCTTTGATACGTCAGCTTGTGAGAGCAGTATACCTTATCAGCTTGTGTGAGCTAAGATCGTTATATTAGCTTGTGCGAGCTACTATCTATCTATATCAGCTTGCGAGAGTTATGACCATATATTGCAGCTTGTGAGAGCATTGACCGATTATTTCAACTTGTGTGAGCAATGGTCATACTGAATTGATAGATAGTACTGTTGGTATAGAATTGTGTTGATTGGCTGATTGATTGATTGACTGAGTTGAATCGAGTGGATTGATTGAGAATACGAACTGTACTAACTCGCAGGAAGGAACTGAGGCAAAGGTAAGTCTTCTATCTTGTGTGTGCTTAGATAGCCTTTAGGCGTATTTCTTTCCTAGTCGGAGTTTAGGGGGTGAACTTGCTGAGACATCGTCTTACCCCGTCGTGGGCTAACATTTACAAGTCCTTAGATGGCTATTCCTTCTGAGCGTTTCGGCTAGCCGAAAAAGGTCATCGAATAGATCTCTCGGATTCCCCTCCCTGGGAGCCAAGGAGACTGGGTCTATGAGCTCGTGAGATCCATTGTCTGGGTTGATGTGGGTCTATCCCAGAGAGTACCTAATCAATTCAGATCGTGGTATTTTTATGGGCAAGATGGACCTAAAGAAGGTCCCCTATCGGAGTCTGAGATTCCTATGTTGGTGCTGGAGATCGCTTTTGGCAAGGGTACGGCTGACCCTCCTAGTGGTTCGGTGGTAGACCTGAGTTCCCCAAAACCAGAGACCTCGGAGCCTTCGGTTGATGATTCGAACGCTTAGAGGACTAGTAGTTCTTTTGTTTCTAGTAGACTTGTGAATATAAACTAGTATTGTAAATGACTCTGTTTGATGTGTGTATAAGTGTGTTGTGGTTTTACAAATCGTGGCCCTGCTTTTCTATCCTATCTTCATGTTGTCTGGGGATTTATTTATTCGCTTCTGCATGTGCATTAAAATGAATGGATTGGCGACGCGTCCTGGGATGTCACAATTTAATCGACCACCAAGGGATGGGCACGCGCTCGAGAATTGGGGCATGACATCCCCACTCGGAGTGGTATCAAAGCTAATCGATAGTTGGAGTGATAAGGTGCGATAAGCTTATGGGATAGTTAGTAGGATTGACATTTATTTCATGTTGGTGTGTGTTTGTGTTAGCTGTTTGGTAGAATTGTTTGTTGGGATTACTCAGCTTCTAATTCTGTTTGGAATTGGAAAGCAGGTTTCTTAAAAGATCCTGTGAAATGAGCGATCAGGAGTAGAGAACTCCTAGAAAGCATAACATTGGACCTGTTACTCAGGGTAGGACGCCAACGAGGGTCGGTACCCGAGGAGGTCATGGTCGAGCGCCAACTCAAGCTAGCGCTAGTGGTGTAGCACCGCCTCTTATTGGTGCTGGGGTAGCAACCCTTGGTGATCCCAGGATCGAAGGGATCATGCAGGCGCTTGAAGTAATGGGAGCAATGATGGGGCAGCAGGCCCAGAATCAAGTCGCCGCCACTACCGCCGCCGCTATAGCTGTTGCTACTGCTGTCGTTGCCACACCTGCTGAAGTCCCAACTAGGAATATAGTTGTGGAAAGGGAGAGACCAATTCACAAGATAGTAGAGCAGTTCTTGAAATTGAACCCGCCGAGGTTCACGGGTGCCGGAGATCCCGAGACTGCCTCAATTTGGATTCAGGATCTGGAGAAGGCCTTTGCACTTCTGAGGTGCAACGAGGGAGAAAATGTTGTCCTGGCAGTCTACCAGCTGCAGGGTAACGCGAATGTATGGTGGAGGGCCACCAGGGACACAGTGTTTCCGGAAGGCATAGTCCCGGTGTGGAACCTTTTCCTCAGAGCCTTCAACAACAAATACTTTTTGGGTAGCGCCCGAGAACAAAAGATGGAGGAATTTCAACGCCTCCGCCAAGGGATGATGACTGTTGACCAGTATGAGGTCAAGTTTGCGTAGCTTTCTCAGTACGCTCCAAGGCTAGTGGAGGATCTTGAAGACAAAGCTCGAAGGTTCAGGAATGGCCTTCGACTAGAACTGAAGAATCCCCTGGTGCTGCTAGATCTGAAGGACTATCATGAAGTGTACAATCGGGCCCAGCTAATAGAGAGAAAGAAGTTTGAATGAGCAAGCTGTCTTGTCTGGATCGAAGTTTAATTTGATTAGAAATGGGAATCGGTACGAGAAGAAGCCCATGACCGAAGGAAGGTTCCATGTGCCACCCAACAGGAAGGGTGGAGTTGGAAAGTTGACGCTGCATCAAAATGGCACGTGTCACTTTTGCGGAAGACGACATGGTTAGGCCTCGTGTCATCTTAGGATGAGTGCATGTTTTGAGTGTGGCTAGCTGGGTCATATGGCCAAAGACTGTCCTAGGAGGCCGAGAGGATTTCAGCAATTACTGCCGCCGCCGCCGATGGGTCAGAAAAAAAGGTTTGGGACGCAGATCGCACAACAAGGAGGACTAAACAGACCGCCAGCACAAGGACAAGTGTACGCCATCATGAGGGGACGGGCAAAGGACTCGTCTGATGTGGTTATAGGTACGGTTTCGCTAAACGACCATGCTACATATGCTTTATTTGATCCTGGTGCAACTCATTTGTTTATAGCTGAACAGTTCGTTAAGCTGATAGGATTGAGTCGTGAGTTATTGGAGTCAGTGGTTAGCATATCTACACCGTTAAAGGATAAGGTGTTAGTTGCATTGGATTGTCCTGGTTGCAAGTTAGTGATTTGTGAACGAGAGGGGATGATAGACATGTTAGTCCTAGCCATGTATGACTTTGATTTGATAATTGGCATGGACTGGCTCACCAAGTAACGGGCAAAGATGGATTATTATCATAAAACGATTCAGTTTAACCCATTAGTAGGTGAGAGTTTCGAATTTTTTGGGAATTGAGGAGAACCCTCGATTTCCTTAATTTCATCGCTTAAGGCAAACCGTTTGTTAGACGGAGGTTGTCAAGGTTACCTGGCAACTGTCGTGGATATGACAATTGAGGAGCTGAAGATTGAAGATATCTTGGTAGTTCAAGAATTTCCAGACGTGTTTCCGAAAGAATTGCCAGGCCTACCGCTAGAAAGAGAGATAGAGTTCATGATCGAGCTAGTACCCAGGACAGAGCCAATCTCTAAGGCTCTTTACTAGATGTCGTTGTTTGAGTTGAAGGAACTGAAGGTGCAGATGCAAGAATTTTTGGATAAGGGATTCATATGTCCCAATGCATCACCTTGTGGAGCACTAGTTCTGTTTGTGAAAAAGAAAGATGGTTCGTTGCGCCTGTGCATCGATTATCATCAACTCAATCAGGTAACAATTAAGAACAAGTATCCACTCCCGAGGGTTGATGACTTGTTTGACCAGTTGCAAGGAGCGTCGATATTTTCAAAGATCGATAGGGTATCATCAGCTAAGGATCAGAAATGAGGATATACTGAAATCATCGTTTCGCACTCGATACGGCCATTATGAGTTCACTGTAATGCCGAATGGGTTGACGAACGCTCCAGTTGCTTTTATGGATTTGATGAACCGAGTGTTTAAAGAATATCTGGATCAATTTGTAATCGTGTTTATCGACGATATTCTGGTGTATTCGAAAAGTGCTGAGGAGCATGAGAGGCATTTGAGAATGGTACTTCAGACCTTGAGGATTCATGGATTGTATGCTAAGTTTAGCAATTGCGAGTTTTGGTTGGCTCGTGTTGCGTTCCTAGGTCACGTGATTTCAGGTGAAGGAATCTCCATGAACCTGTCCAAGATTGAAGCAATGATCAATTGGCCAAGATCGACAATAGTGACAGAGATCAGAAGCTTTTTAGGTTTGGCAGGCTACTATAGAAGGTTCATGGAAGGATTTTCAGCTTTGGCGTCGCCGTTAACTCGACTACTGAAAAAGGAAGAGAAGTTTGTGTGGACAGACAAGTGCAAGCGTAATTTCCAAGAGCTTAAGCAGAAGCTGACTACCGCACCTGTGCTGACCATAACGTCTGGTCCTGGAGGATACGAGATCTATAGTGATGCGTCATTTAAAGGACTGGGTTGCGTTCTGATGCAACATGGTAGGGTTGTTGCATACGTGTCTCGTTAGTTGAGACCTCATGAGCTGAATTATCCAATGCGTGATTTAGAACTCGTAGCAATCATTTTCGCTCTGAAGATTTTGAGACATTATTTGAGTGGAGAAAGATTCCAAATCTTCACTGACCATCAAAGTCTCAAGTATTTATTCTCTCAGAAGGAGTTAAATATGAGACAGCGTCGCTGGATGGAACTCCTGAAGGACTATGATTGTGATATTCTGTATCACCCTGGAAAGGCGAATAAGGTCGCAGACACTTTGAGTTGGAAGTCTTCAATCGCTTAGATGATGGTTAAGGAATGGGTTTTACTCAAAATGGCTTGAGATTCGGTTTTCAAATTTGAGGTAGGCCACCTTCTCGAATCTTATGGCTACCCTCAAAATTGAGCTGGATGTACAGATCAGAATCAAGATGCTTCAACTGATAGATCTAGATATTCAAAAGATTCTGCAAGAGGATACCGATAAGAGAAAGGTTGATTTTCAAATTTCTGATGATGGAACACTGAGGTTCCGAGGGCGATTGTGTGTGCCTGACGATGTAGAGCTTAAAGAGGAGATTTTATCAGAAACTTATTGTAGCAGTTACAGCATTCATCTTGGTAGTACAAAGATGTATCAAAATTTGCATCAACACTATTGGTGGTTCGGTATGAAGGCGGACATCGCCAAGCATGTCGCCAAGTGTCTGACGTGCTAGCAAGTGAAGGCACAACATTGTAAGCCGGGAGGACTTCTACAACCTCTCGAGATTCCCGAGTGGAAATGGGAGCACATCACGATGGATTTTGTGACAGGCTTACCACGGAGTCAGAGAAGTAATGATCCATTTGGGTAGTAGTTGATAGACTGATGAAGTCGGCCCACTTTATCACTGTACGAAAGGATCTTGATTTAGACATGCAGGTAGAGTTGTATATGCGTCAAATTGTTCGTCTGCATGGAGTGCCGGTGACGATTACATCAGACCGAGACCCGAGGTTCACAGCTGCATTTTGGAAAAGTTTGCAAACCGCCTTAGGAATGAAGCTGCAGTATAGTACGGCCTATCATCCTCAGACGGATGGCCAGTTTGAGAGGACGATTCAAACCCTCAAAGACATGCTGAGAGCTTGCATATTGGATTTCAAGGGGAGTTGGGAGGAACAGCTTCATCTTGTCAAATTTGCCTACAACAACAGCTACCAACAGAGCATTCGGATGGCTCCTTTCGAAGCGTTGTATGGCAGAGCGTGCAGGAAGCCAGTGTGTTGGAATGAGGTTGGAGAAAGAAAGATCACAAGCCTAGAGTTGGTTCAGCAGTCGGTGGATGTAGTTGCAGTCATTAGAGACAGATTAAAGACCACTCAGAGCTGCCAGAAAAGCTACGCAGATAAGCGTCGGGGACCATTGGAATTCCAAGTTGGTGATCATGTCTTTCTGAAGGTGTCACCAATGAGGGGTACTTCGCGCTTTGGCAAGAAAGGAAAACTAAGTCCGATGTACGTAGGTCCCTTTGAGATTCTGGAAAGGATAGGGACTCTAGCGTATCGTCTTGCTTTGCCATCGAGGTTGGCGCAAGTGCATGGCGTCTTTTACGTGTCGATGTTGAGGAAGTATGAGCCAAACTCGACCCACATGCTTAATTTTGAGGAATTAGACGTGGACGACCGAGTGTTGTACGTAGAAAGACCGATTCAGATCGTAGATCGTAAGGAACAAGTTCTATGCACCAGGACAATCAAGTTAGTTAAAGTGGTCTAACAACATCACGACACAGAGGGAGCAACCTGGGAAAGTGAAGATTCGATGAGACGACTGTACCCCCACCTTTTTACTTAAAGATTTCTAATGGTTTAAATTTCGAGAACGAAATTTTTATAAGAGGGGAAGAGTTGTGATATCCTGAAATTTCAATTATGTTTTCAATTGAATGAATTGGGCTTTTTATCGACATGCCTATAGTTCTATTCTCTGAGCTGATCACTCAGGAGATAATTAGTCTATCTGAGGAAGCCGGTAAGGGATTTTAATGTAATAGATTTGAGAATTTGACTAGAAACCAACTGCTCGATTATGCTAGTCTGCAAGGGTCATTACGATATCCTTAAAAATCGATCAGAGATCAGAGATAGGTCGGTTCGATTATGATATATGATCAAAGTGTGAGTGATAAATTGCAAAATTCTCGTCGATTGATACTAGACCGATTTTTCTGTCATTTTGGTACCCTATGTCCGTATTTGAAATCTCGAGATTTTTACAACAACCGAGAGTCGCCAATGTGTCGAAGATATACAATGTGGCTAAAAAATAATCAACCACGGGTCAATTGCACTAAAAATTTCTAAAAGCTACCCGGTAGGCTAGGTCACGCTAAAATTGCGCCAGATTGAAATTAACTGCGAATTTGGATCCGATTTCATAAATTGAAAGTTCTGTTATGTCACGATTTATTTTAAGAACATCAACTCATTCTTCAAAGATTTTTCTGCAAACTGAGATTTTTGGCGAAAATTCAAATTAGGGCCATTTTTGTCCGGAAAATTCAGGGGACCATTTTTTATCGTGTTTTTGGGATGCAAGTTGGTTCTATTGGCAAGAAAAATATCAATTTGATCGACGACACCTTAGTGGAAATTATAGGGACCGGTTTAAGTCCAATTGGAGATAAATTGGTTCAATTTAGGGGAAATTAAGTGCAAATTCGTAGCCCCCATGGTGCACCACCTTTTGGACCACTTGGGACTTGTTCTAGGGGGATTTGTGTGCAAACAATTGGCTAAAGAGGTCTACTAATTGAGGTGGGGCTTGGTCAAGGGGACAAAGAGATAGGATGAAGCCAAGAGGGACTTTCCACAAGTGCAGCTGTCTTCTTCTTCCTCTTGCAGTCTGCTTTCTCCATTTTTAACCACCTTAGAGAGCTCCAATGTGTAGAGAAAATCAAGCAAACACCCTTACTGTTGTTGAGCCGCCCGGATCGCCACCTCTCGTCGTCGTGCCACTCGTGAGCCCTGTGCGAGCCGCGCCTGTCTCGCGCCGATCCGCGGTCCATTCCGCTTTAGCCACGACCCCAGGCCGTCCCCCGAGCCCATTGAGCTTAGTCGGAGCCCCGTTGTCACTGTCCGCCTCCGCCGTGCATCACTGCAGCCGTCTGCCAGCTAGCTTCATTGCTTCCAGCCCGTTTAGTCGCTTGGCCCAGCCATTTCGGTTTTAGAGCATAATCGAAATCCAGCAAGCCTTCGTGGGCTTCGAGGCTCACTTGGACCGCTTTCGGGCCTCATAGTGTGCTGCCGCTTCTGAGTTTGTTGCCCGTCTCCGCGACGCCGTCACCATGAACTCATCAAATCGCAAAACTAGTGAGTTTACTCACTAAACTCTGCTTAGGGAGTTAATGATGCTTAAGAGTTGATTAGTTTAGGCTAAGTATGGTTTATGTGGTTAGTTAGAACGAATTAGCAATTTAATTACTCGTTATTGCATGTGAGGTGGTTAGACCGGCATAATTAGCAACTAGATAGACTGTATTATTTATCTAGTTAGGTTCGAAATTTCCGGGCCCGTTTTGGTAGTTAAGTAGGTTTTTCCGGCCTAAGTTTGCATTTATGGTATTTAATTGCATTTATTTAATTATTATTATTTTTCGGAAATTATATCGGGATAGCTGGTCACCGGAATTTCGTGCTGATTTCAATGGTGTGATTGGTTTATTTAATTGAGTGTTGATTTGTGCAAATTGAGTGAGATTATAATTTTGGGTATTTATCCCAAAATTGAGTAATTTTGGTATTTAATTAGAAAATACCGGGCATCGGTTTACAACGCCAAAAATGTGTTTATGGATGATATTAAATAGTGAGATTTTCTAAAAGAAAGATATTATGTTTTTGGCTTAGGTTGACCGTGTACCCACACACGGTTATTTTTTTCGGGTACTTTTAACTTGGAAATTTATCGGCTTGTGATAGCTTATATGCATGTCAACTTGCACGAGCATATTTATTGTAAGCTTTTGGGACCCTTTGCATGTTGGCTTGTGAGAACAGTATACTGTATCTGCCTATGCGCTTTGATACGTCAGCTTGTGAGAGTAGTGTACTGTATCAGCCTATGCGCTTTGATATGTCATCTTGTGAGAGCAGTATACATTATCAGCTTATGTGAGCTAAGATCGTTATATTAGCTTGTGAGAGCACGATCTATATTATCAGCTTGTGTGAACTACTATCTATCTATATCAGTTTGCGAGAGCTATGACCATATATTGCAGCTTGTGAGAGCATTGACCGATTATTTCAGCTTTTGTGAGCAATGGTCATATTAAATTGATAGATAATACTGTTGGTATAGAATTGTGCTGATCGGCTGATTGATTGATTGACTGAGTTGAATCGAGTGGATTGATTGAGAATACGAACTGTACTGACTCGCAAGAAGGAACTAAGGCAAATGTAAGTCCTTTATCTTATGTGTGCTTAGATAACCTTTAGGCGTATTTCCTTCCTAGTCGGAGTTTAAGGGGTGAACTTGCTGAGGCATCGTCTCATCTTGTCGTGGGCTAACATTTACAAGTCCTTAGATGGCTATTCCTCCTGAGCATTTCGGCCAGCCAAAGAAGGTCACCGAACAGATCTCTCAGATTCCCCTCCTTGGGAGCCAAGGAGACTGGGTCTACGAGCTTGTGAGATCCATTGTCTGAGTTTATGCGGGTCTATCTCAGAGGGTACCCAATCAATTTAGATCGTGGTATCGTTACGGGTGAGATGGACCTAGAGAAGGTCCCTTACCGGAGTTTGAGAAACCTATGTCAGTGCTGGAGATCGCTTTTGGCAAGGGTACGGCTGACCCTCCTAGTGGTTCAGTGGTAGACCCGAGTTCCCCGGAGCCAGAGACCCCGGAGCCTTTGGTTGAGGATTCGAATGCTTAGAGGACTAGTAGTTCTTTTGTTTCTAGTAGACTTGTGAATATAAACTAATATTATAAATGACTCAGTTTGATGTGTATATAAGTGTGTTGTGGTTTTAAAAATCATGGCCCTGTTTTTCTATCCCATCTTCGTGTTGTCTAGGGATTTATTTATTTGCTTTCGCATGTGCATTAAAATGAATGGGTCGGCGACGCGTCCTGGGACGTCGCAATTTAATTGACCATCAAGGGATGGGCATGTGCTCGAGAATCGGGCCGTGACAGTCGTGGTACCCCTCTCGACCCAGATAGTGGTGGTGATCTGACGGAAAGCAGCATCCTCCCTGAAAACGTCTATCACCACAACTTCCATGCTCACGGGCACCCCAAAACGCTTGAAGCGGTGAGATAAGGGATCCATACCTATTGACTTGAAAAAGTTTAAACAACAATAAATGAGTTAAAAACTATAAATAAAAATCCTAAATCTTGTATAAGTGGATGCCTCGCAATAGAGCTTTACGATTACTCATCCCAAACATGTTGATGGTAAATAAATAGCAATGCCTAAGCTTTGTCTTAACTATAAACATGATGGAACCTATCCTCAACCCAAGTCCCCTAAGTCCTAAACAAATGCATATAAATCCACACGTGTCACAAATAGTGCCAATAATAACAAAAAAAATTCACAAGTGTCGAATATTAGCATTCACAACATGATCAAAGCCTTCGAGACTCAACCAACAACCTGCAACACATCCACATGCCTCTCACTTCATGAACAATGACGATTATAGCACACACGTGTGCTATAGATAGGGGTTCAAATTGAAGATGTCATAATGCAAAAGTGAAGCTCGCACAGGTTAATACTCATCATCAAGTGCTATTCAAAATTGACTCATGTGTACGCAAACACAATATTCAGCAATTTTGTAAGCATTAGAAGCCACTCCCCATTGTGGCTTGAGCAAGTCTAGCTGATCTTAGATAGCCTACATGAAGGATTAACAATTGTTAATAGACTAACTTATTTCCTAATGTATGTAATGCAAATTTCCTAATAGTTCATACCAATGGGTAATCTCTGAGTTGGAATGTCGCCTAGCAAGCAGGCCTCAGGCTTCCTTTGCTATTGATGCAACCAAACCGAAGTTCAATGGATAAAATTGAAATTTCTTGGAACCGTGTAAAGATATAGCAATTCTTGCTATCCCCCACTCCTCCAATCATTCAATAAATTTGTCATCAGTTTTGTTTAGAAAACTTCCTAATATGTTTTGACGCTAACAAAACAATCCATTATTTTTTACAAATTGATATAAGCATGAGTTGTTTATGCCTCAAGTAATATCTACTTTAAAAGGATCTTGTATGTGCTAAGTGAAAAGATTTAAAATAGCTAGAAGAATCTATGTGAAGAAGTTTAGAAGAATAAAAAGTTCATAAAGACTTGGAGGTACTAAGGTCAATAACTTATATAAATCACTATCGTATTCAAAGTATCTGGAGAGAAGCAATTGGACATAACCAAGAAGCCTGATATAACCAAAAGCTTGTGGAAGCCTGATATGACCAAAAGTCTTATATCACTAGAAAATTGGGAATCTGAATATAATCACAGACTATTGATATAAGCAAAGCACCTACATTACTTGTGATATCAATCTTGTCACAAAACTTCTAAGATTTTTATTTTGAGATATTTTGTCTCATTCCTTGATAGCTTGTAATCTAATAGGGATTCTATCCTAGAAGATTTATCTTAAAGATTATCAATGTGAAATATTTAATCACACTAGATATTTTGATTGATTGACAATCATCCTGAAGGCAAGATACTTTCCAAAGCCAGAGCTACTCTAATTTTGGAAATCAAGATTTGACTATATGGGCAACCAAATCTATGGAACTCTAATTGATACACATCAACAGCTAATTGATCATTCGAAAGCAAGGGATCCCTAACTCCTCTAACGCAACTATGGCTCCAAAATCGGTACACCAAAATGAAGAGGAGGTGGATGTCCATACCTACAAGTCTAAAAAGATGACAGAGTGAGTCGAGAACTCAGTAAGTAGAACCACTAAACCTAAGTTAGGAGGACATCCCATCATCGAATCTAGTATGTAGACAACGCTCGCACCCCATCATCAATGACGATCAATAGAATTCTAATACTGTACCTCAACTATATGCACGATCAATTCTGACTTACCATCAAGGCATGATTTACCTTCAACTTGTCAATAAATGAATCAACAACACATATCAACATACATAAAAGGTTCATTAACTGCCTCAGACAGTTCTTTCCATACTTTTAGGGGCTTTTAGCTACAGGCTAGGCATTCGGAATCCACGAGGCATCCCATATTCTTAGGGGCTTCCTGTTCTCATGAACAAGACATCATCACTATCTCAAGTGAATACAAGTCTTATCTTTCAATTAGGTGGTCACACGTTATGCCTTACACAAGCTAGTTCTTATCTTTCATCTTAACCAATGCAAACAAAGCCCGATGTTGTGTTCATGCAAGTGTGTGTGTCATGGACTATCACATAATAACCTTACAAATGAATTGTGTACGTGACCCATAGCTTGAGCTGACATGTCTTAGCGCCAGTCTGAAGTCAAGCAAGGTTTGAATCAACACACCTCAATGCTGCTTCAAGGCCAAGCCAGGCCCAAACCAACAAGCTTCAACGTTGGTCTTAGAACCGAGCAAGAAATCATTCATGACCCGGGGTGTGTTCACACGTATACGTGTAATACATAAGCAAACCACAAAAAAAATATTTCCCATCATACATACGAAAAAACACAGGTGAGCACACACTCAATTTAGCAACGTAACATGTCACTGAAGCTAAAGGTTAGTAACTTCACTTACCACTTGACAAAGTGATGGCAAGGAGCCAAGAAACAGCCTAGCTAAAGGGCGTGCGGCAAGTAAGACCGAGAAGGAGAGAGGGGCGAGCATAAGGAAAGGAGAGGAGAAAGTGAGCCAAGGTTGTGTAAATGAAAGGGTGGTTCTTCTATTTATAGGCCAACCCTCATTAAATGGCCTTTACGCATGGTCCAATGTGTGACATCTTGATTTTTAGGTTTTGTTTTCAATTAAATGAGTTGGGCTATTCATCGACGCGCCTAAAGTCTTTTTTTCTGAACTGATCACTCACGAGATAACTAGTCTATCTGATGAAGCCGTTAAGGGATTTTTAACGCAATCGACTTGAGATTTCAACCAAAAGTCGACTGCTCGACCGTGCTAATATGCAAGGGTCATTACAGCATTGTCAAAATCGATCAAAGACCGGAGATAGGTCAATTCGACAAAGGTATGTGATTAGTGTGTGGGTGATTCCACTTGATTGCAAAATTTCTCTCAAACGACACTAGACCGATTTTTCTGTCATTTCTATACCCTGTGTCCATTTTGAAACATCGAGATTTTCACAACAACCGAGAGTCGCCAATGAGTCGAAGATGCACAATGTGACTCGAAAATAATCGACCACGAGCCAATTGCACCAAAAATTCCTAAAAGCTACTCGGTAGGCTAGGTTACGCTAAAATTGTGCCTAGTTGAAATTAACCGCGAATTTAAACCCAATTTCAGAAATTGTAAGTTCTGTCATTTCACGATTCATTCTAGGAACGTCGACTCATCCTCTGAAGATTTTTCTGCAAACCGGGATTTTCGGCGAAAATTCAAAATAAGATTATTTTGGACCGGGAAAATAAAATGGCCTTTTTTGTCGCATTTTTGGGATTCAAGTTGGTTCAATTGATGAGGAAAAATCATAAGAGGGACGATGGCCTCTTGGTTGATTTTATGGGGGCCAATTTGGGTCCAATTGGAGAAGAATTGAATGAAATTGAAGAGGCAAATGTCCAAATTTGTAGCCAAGGGGGTGCAGCAACATTTGGACCATTTGGGGAAGCTTCTAGAGGAAGTTTGAGTGAGGAAAATTGGCTGAGGATAACCACCCGTGGTGGCGGCGTAGTGGTTGAGCGCAGGTTCCTTTCGGGAGAGGTCCTGAGTTCGAATCACTGCGTCGTTTGCCTTGCGAGAAAGGAACCCATGACTTACCCGGGGCAGCAAGGGTGGTGGTGACTCTACTGCTCCTCAAGGGTTTTCTCCGCCGCGAAGCGGCGCACAAAGGTTCCCTGGGTACCAAAAAAAAAAAAAAAATTGGCTGAGGATAGGGCTGATCAAGTGGGGGCCAAGCAATGAGTATTTTGCTTGATATTTAGGCAATTGGGTCCCCCTCCTTTGCAGCTGGCTTCTTCTTCTTCAGCAGCCCCACTTTATCCATTGTTGAGCAAGTTTGGAGCTCAAAATTGTAGAGACAAACTAGAGAGAGCCCCTCTTCACCATCGATTGCCCTTGCCGTCGTCCAACGTCGTCGCACGCCCGTTGTGCCGCCTGCGAGCCCACACGATCATCCCCTATGTCCGCGCCTCCTACTCGCCGTCCCGACGCTGTAGAGCCCTCCGTCCAGCCCTTCGAAGCGTTGTCGTTGCCGTGCAGGCCGCCAGAACCATCGCCGTCGCCTACCTGACCCCAATTCAACCTTCACCGCTCGTTTCGTGCCATTTAAGCCCAACCAGCCGTCGCTCCAACCCTCTCGGCCCAGTAGGCAGAGGCCAAACCTCAACTGTGGGCTGAGAGCTTGTGGCCCGTTTTTAGGCCCGTTCGGACCCCTGTTGGTATTGCTCCAGGCTTGGTTGTTGCCTGCCTCTATGTCGCCGTCGCCGTCGCCGTGAACTCACCTGATCGCAAAACCGGTGAGATTACTTGCTAAACTATACTTAGGGAGTTAATGATGCTTAATGGGTGATTAGTTTAGGCTAATTAAGGATTAAGTGGTTAGCTAGATTAGATTAGTGATTTAATTGTTTAATTTTGCATGTTAAGTGGTTAGAATAGATTGATTAGGGACTAAAGAGGTTGTGCTATTTATCTAGGTAGGTTCGGAAATTTTCTAGGCCCGTTTAGGTGGTTAAATTAGCATTTCCGGCCTAAGTTGGTATTTATTGTATTTAAATTGAATTATTTAATTATTTTTGGTATTTATTTAATTATTTAATATTTTTCGAAAATTATATTGAGATAGTCGGTGACTGAAATTTCGTGCTGATTGCAATGGTGTGCTTAGTTTATACAATTGAGTGTTAATTTGTGCAAATTGAGTGGTGATTGGAATTTTGGTTATTTATTCCAAAATTATGAAATCTTGATATTTAATTAGAAAATCCTTGGTGTCAGGTTTTGACACCAAAAATGGTTTTAAAGACTATATCAAATAGTGGGATTTTAAAAATGGAGGATGTCAATTTTTCTGGTTCAAATTGATCGTGTATCTACACACGATTATTTTTATCGGGTGTTTTTAATACAAAGAAAACAAGCCAAGTCATTATTTTAATTAAGGCATTTGAGTGCAAAGCACGATGTCCTTGGCTAGGATTGATTGATCGTGTGATAGCTAAGTGAACCCGTCCCTGATGTGCATCGGTAGGACGTTGCCCCTATATGGGATGCCCCTAGACAACGGATGTCGGTCGCAGTAGATTCTGGACCGATGCTCCTTAGGGAATGCTAACACCGATGTGCGTTGGTGGATGTTGTTGTGCTCAAAAGAGTGAGATGAAACCAAGCTATGCCAGAAGACCAATGTGCGTCGGTAGATCATGCTTGTGCGAGCAATAATCGAATTGGAACATGTGATTGATTGAAATTGTCGCGCCGGATTATGGGACAAAATTGTGTGGCATGGTATGTGACATGTCATAACGATTTGGTCTTATAATTGGGACTCCTAGATCGATTGTATTGATTGAATTGATCAATTGAATTGATTGAATTGATGGATTGATAGATTGTATTGATTGAAATGATTGATTGAGTATACAAATTGTACTGACATGCAGGAGGGAACTAAGGCGAGGTAAGTCCTCTGTTTTGTGTGTATAGACTGCCTCTAAGCGTATTTCCTTCCTAGTCAGAGTTTAGGGGGTGAACTTGCTGAGATATTATCTCACCCCGTCGTGGGCTTAATCTTTTCAAGTCCTTAGATGGCGGCCCCGCCAGTTTGTTATGGTCAGCCTCGAAGGGTTATGGAGCTGGTTACTGATTTCCCTGTTTTTGGAGGCCACGGGGTCTGGGTCTATGAGCTCATAGTGACCACCGTCTGGGTCAATGAGGGCCTACCTCAGAGGGTACCTCATCAATTTAGGGCGTGGTTTCGCCGCGGGCTCAATGGATACGGAGTTGGTCCCCTGCAGGGTTTTGAGGTTCCCATTGCGGTAGTCGACGCCGCTTTTGGTGAGGGTACAGCTGACCATCTTGATGGTGCTGTGGTAGACCCAGCGCCCCCGGAGCCTGTGGAGTCCGAAGGATCGATGAACGTGTCTGACTAGTGGATCGTAGGACAGTTTCTTTCTTGAGGGCTGATCTTTTTGGTAGATAGACTTTCGTATATAAACCGAGGTGTTTATAAAAGTGTTTTGGTTGTGAAATTGTTTCCTGCTTTTCTATCTCGTGTTGGTTGATATCAGGGGTAATCGTTTCGGTTCCGCTTGTGCAATAAAATGAATGGGTCGGCGACGCATCCTAGGACGTCGCAATTTTATCGACCACCGAGGGATGTGCGCGCGCTCGAGGATCTGGGGCGTGACATCCCCGCCCGGAGTGGTATCAGAGCTAGTTGGTAGTTGGAGTGATAAGGTGCGATGACTCCTCGGATAGTTAGTAGGAATGACTTTTATTTTATGCTGATGCATGTCAATGATAGATGTTTGGTAGATTGTTTGGTGTGATCGCTCAGCTTCTAATTTTGTGTGGAATTGGAAAGCAGGTTTCTGTAAAGAACTTGCATAATGAGTGATCGGGAGCAGAGGACTCCTAGGAAAAGAACCATTGGACTAATGACTCGGGGTAGGACGTCGACTAGGGTCGGTACTTGAGGTGGTCGTGGTAGAGCGCTGGCTCAGGCCAGTGCTAGTGGAGTAGCACTGCCTCCATTTGATGCTAGGTAAGCAGCCCCTAGTGATCCTAGGATAGACGAGATCATGTAGGCGCTAGAGACGCTTGGAACTCTGATGGGGCAACAGGCCCAGAATCAAGCCACCGCCATTACAGCTGCTGCTACTGCTGCAGTTGCTGTTGCTGCCGCAGCCGCACCTGCCGAAGTTTCACCAAGGAACATGATTGTTGAGAGAGAGAGGCCAATGCACAAGCTCGTCGAACAGTTCTTGAAGCTGAACTCGCCAAGGTTCACAGGCGCAGGAGATCCCGAGACTGCATCACGTTGGATTCAAGACCTGTAAAAAGTCTTTGCACTTCTGATGTGTACAGAAGAGGAGAAAGTTGTCCTGGTAGTATACGAACTGCAAGGTAACGCGAGTACTTGGTGGAGGGCCACCAGAGGCATGGTTTTCCTTGAAGGCACGGTTTCGGTGTGGAACACCTTCCTTAGAACCTTTAACATCAAGTATTTTTTTGGTAGCGCTCGAGAGTAAAAGATGGAGGAATTCCAGCGCCTCCGTCAAGGGATGATGACCGTGGACCAGTATGAGGCTAAATTTGTTGAGCTGTCTCAGTATGCTCTAAGATTGGTGGAAGACCCTGAAGACAAAGCTAGGAGGTTTAGGAACGGCCTTCGATCAGAGCTGAAGAATCCACTGGTGCCATTTGACCTGAAGGATTACAACGAGGCATATGGTTAGGCCTAATTGATAGAAAGGAACCTGAGTGAACAGACTATTGTGTCTGGTTCAAGGTTTAGTTCGAATAAGGATAAAAACCGATTCGGGAAGAAGCCCATGACCGGAGGAAGGTATCATGTCCCACCTAATAGGAAGGGGGGATTGGAAATTTAGCGCCGAATCATAATGGCGCGTGTCGCTTCTACGGAAGGCGACATGGATCGGCCCCGTGCCATTTTAGGATGGATGCTTGCTTTGAGTGTGGCCAGTAGGGTCACCAGGCCAGATACTGTCCTAGAAAACTGAGGGGACTACAATAATTACCGCCGCCGCCGCCACTGATGGGTCGGAATGGAGGGTTTGCGCCGTAAATTGCACAACAGGGTGGATAGAACAGACCCCCGGCACAAGGAAGGGCGTACGCTATCACTAGAGGACAGGTAGAGGACTCGCCTGATGTGATCACATGTACGGTCTCGTTGAATGACCATGCTACTTATGCTTTATTTGACCCTGGTGCAACTCATTCGTTTATAATTGAGCAATTTGTTAAGCTGGTAGGATTGATTCTTGAGTTGTTGGAGTCAGTGGTTACCATATTTACACCGTTAAAGGATAAGGTGTTAGCTACTATGGGTTGTCCTGGTTGCAAGTTAGTGATTGGTGAACGAGAGAGGAGGATAGATTTGACAGTCCTAGCCATGTATGATTTTGATGTGATTTGGCATGGACTGGCTCACTAAACAACAAGCTAAGATGGACTGCTATCGTAAAGCGATTTAGTTTAACCCGTTAGTCGGTGAAAGTTTTGAGTTTATTGGGAGTCGAGGAGGACCCTCAATTACCTTAATCTCGTCGCTTGAGGCAACCCGTTTGTTAGACGGGGGTTATCAAGGTTACTTGGCAACTATTGTGGATACGACAGTTAAGGAGCTGAAGATTGAAGATATCGCAGTGGTACAAGAATTTCCAGACGTGTTTCCAAAGGAATTGCCAAGCCTGCCGCTAGAGAGAGATATTGAGTTTGTGATTGAGATAGCCCCCAAGACAGAGCCAATCTCTAAGGCTCCTTACCAGATAACGTTGTCTGAGTTGAAAGAACCGCAGGTGCAGATGTAGGAGTTGTTTGATAAATGATTCATACGTCCCAGTGTATCACCTTGAGGAGCACCAGTTTTGTTCGTGAAAAAGAAAGATGGTTCGTTGCGTCTGTGCATCGACTATCACCAACTCAATCAAGTGACGATGAAGAACAAGTACCCACTGCCGAGGATCAATGACTTGTTTGACCAGTTGCAAGAAGCGTCGATATTTTCTAAGATTGACCTGAGGACATGATATCATTTGCTAAGGATCAGGAAGGAGGACATATCGAAGTCAGCGTTTCGTACGCAATACAGCCATTATGAGTTCACTGTAATGCCGTTTGGTTTGACGAACGCCTCAGCTGCTTTCATGGATTTAATGAACCGAGCTTTCAAAGAATATCTAGATTAGTTTGTGATTGTTTTCATCGATGATATCCTAGTGTACTCGAGAAGTCCAGAGGAGCACGAAAGACATTTGAGGATGGTGCTTCAAACACTGAGGAACCATGAGTTGTACGCCAAGGTCATGTGATTTCAGGTGAAGGAATCTCCGTGGACCCAACCAAGATTGAAGCAGTTATCAACTGGCCAAGACCAACAACAGTGATAGAGATCATAAGCTTTTTGGGTTTAGTAGGGTACTACAGAAGGTTCATGGAAGGGTTTTCAGCATTAGTCTCGCCGTTGACTCAACTTTTGAAGAAGGAAGAGAAATTTGTATGGAAAGATAAGTGTGAATGTAGTTTCCAAGAGCTTAAGCAGAAGCTGACTACCGCACCCATGTTGACGATACCATCTGGTCCTGGAGGATACGAGATCTATAATGATGCGTCGTTTAGAGGACTGGGTTGCGTGTTAATGCAGCATGGCAGAGTCGTTGCATACGCGTACCGTCAGTTGAGACCTCATGAGTTGAATTGCCCGACGCATGACTTAGAACTCGCATCAATTATTTTCGCTCTGAAGATATGGAGACATTACTTGTGTGGAGAAAGATTCTAGATTTTTACTGGCCATGAAAGTCTCAAGTACCTATTCTCTCAGAATGAGTTGAATATGAGACAACGTCGCTGGATGGAACTTCTGAAGGACTATGATTGCGACATCGTGTATCACCCTGGAAAGGCTAATAAAGTCGCAGACGCTTTGAGTTGGAAGTCTTCAGTTGCACAGATAATGGTCAAGGAATGGATTTTACTCGAGAGAGCTCGAGATTCGGTTTTCAAATTTAAGGTAGGCCACCTTTCAAACCTTATGGCCACCTTCAGAATTGAGTCGGAAGTACATATAAGGATTAAGACGCTCCAGTTGACAGACCCAGATATTAAGAAGATCCTGCAAAAGGATATCGAAAATAGAAAGGCTAATTTTCAGATTTCTAAAGATTTTTTTTTATTTACCAAAAAAAAAAAAAACACTAAGGTTCCGAGGACGATTGTATGTAACTAAGCTTAAAGAAGAGATCTTGTCAGAAGCTCATTGTAGCAGTTACAACATTCATCTAGACAGTACGAAAATGTATTAGAATCTGCGTCAACACTATTGGTAGTTCGGTATGAAGGTAGATATCGCCAAGCATGTCGCCAAGTGTCTGACGTGTCAACAAGTGAAGGCATAGCATTGTAAGCCGGGAGGACTTCTACAACCTCTCGAGATTCCCAAGTGGAAATGGGAACACATCACAATGGATTTTGTGATAGGCTTACTAAGGAGTCAGAGGGTAATGATTCCATTTGGGTAGCGGTCGATAGACTGACGAAGTCGGTTCACTTTATCGCCGTACGAAAGGACCTTGCAAGCATGTATAATTGTACGTGCGTCAGATTGTTTGTCTGCATGGAGTGCCAGTGACGATTACATCTAACAAAGACCCGAGATTTACAGCTGCCTCTTGGAAAAGTTTGCAGACTACCTTATGAACGAAGCTGTAGTACAATACGGCTTATCATCCTCAGATGGATGGCCAATCTGAAAGGACGATTCAAACCCTTAAAGACATGCTACGAGCTTACATATTGGATTTCAAGGGAAGTTAGGAGGAACAGCTTCATCTTGTCGAGTTCACCTACAACAACAGCTACCAGCAAAGTATTCAGATGGCACCCTTCGAAGCATTGTATAACAGAGCGTACAGAACGCCAGTTTGTTAGGATGAGGTCGGAGAATGAAAGATTACAGGCCCAAAGTTGGTTCAGCAGTAAGTGGATGCGATTGCAGTCATCAGGGATAGATTAAAGACCATTTAAGCCACCAGAAATGCTACACAGATAAGCGTCGGATACCATTGGAATTTCAAGTTGGTGAGCACGTCGTTCTGAAGGTGTCGCCGATGAGAGGTACTTCGTGCTTCGGCAAGAAAGGGAAGCTGAGTCCGAGGTACGTAGGTCATTTTGAGATTCTAGAAAGGATAGGGACCCTAGCGTATTATTTGGCATTGCCGTCAAGGTTGGCGCAAGTGCATGACGTCTTTCACGTGTCGATGTTGAGAAAGTATGAGCCTGACCCGACCTACATGCTAAATTTTGAAGAATTAGACATGGACGACAGGGTGTCGTATGTGTAAAGACCGGTTCAGATTGTAGATCGGAAGGAACAGGTTCTATGCACCAAAACGATCCCGTTGGTTAAAGTGGTTTGGCAACACCACGGCACAGAAGGAGCAACTTGGGAAAGTGAAGATTCGATGAGACGACTGTACCCCCACCTTTTTGTTTAAAGATTTGTAATGGATTAAATTTCGAGGACGAAAGTTTTATAAGAGAGCAAGAGTTGTGACATTCTGATTTTCAAGTTCTGTTTTCAATTGAATGAGTCGGGCTTTTCATTGACGCCCCTATAGTCTTTTTCTCTGAGTTGATCACTCACGAGATAACTAGTCTATCTGGTGAAGCCGTTAAGGGATTTTAACGCAATAGACTTGAGAATTCGACCAAAAGTCGATTGCTCGACCGTGTTAATCTACAAGGGTCATACCGGCATTGTCAAAATCGATCAAAGACTGGAGATAGGTCAATTCGACAAAGGTATGTGATTAGTGTGTGGGTGATTCCACCTGATTGCAAAATTTCTGTCGAACGACATTAGACCGATTTTTCTGTCATTTTTGTACCTTGTGTCCGTATTTGAAATCTCGAGATTTTCACGACAATCGAGAGTCGCCAATGATTCAAAGATGCACAATGTGGCTCGAAAATAATAGACTACAAGTCAATTGTACCAAAAATTCCTAAAAGCTACTCGGTAGGCTAGGTCATGCTAAAATCGTGCCCAATTGAAATTAACCGCGAATTTAAACCCGATTTCAAAAATTGAAAGTTCTATCATGTCACGATTCACTTTAGGAACGTCAACTCATCCTCCGAAGATTTTTCTGCAAATCGGGATTTTCGGCGAAAATTCAAAGTAAGGTTATTTTGGACCGGGAAAATTAAAGGGCCGTTTTTTTGTTGCATTTTTGAGATTCAAGTTGGTTCAATTGATGAGGAAAATCATAAGAGGAACTATGGCATCTTGGTTGGTTTTATGGGGGCTAATTTGGGTCCAATTGGAGAAGAATTGAATGAAATTGAAGAAGCAAATGTCCAAATTCGTAGCCAAGGGGGTGCAGCAACATTTGGACCATTTGGGGAAGCTTCTAGGGGAAGTTTGAGTGAGAAAAATTGGCTGAGGATAGAGCTGATCAAGTGGGGGCTAAGCAATGAGTATTTTGCTTGATATTTAAGTCATTAGATCCCCCTCCTTTGCAGCTGGCTTCTTCTTCTTCAACAGCCCCACTTTATCCATTGTTGAGCAAGTTTGGAGCTCAAAATTGCAGAGAGAAACCAAAGAGAGCCCCCCATTCATTATTGACCACCCCTGTCGCCATTCAGCGCCATTGCACCGCCCCACGAGCCCATGCGATCGTCCCTCGCTTCCGCGCCTCCTGCTTGCCAACTTGATGTCGTAGAGCCCTCCGTCCAGCCTTTCGAAGGGTCACCGTCGCTGTCTAGGCTGCCGAAACCGCCGCGGTCGCCCGCCTAACCCCGCTGCACCCTTTGTCGCCTGTCCTGTGCCGTTTCAGCCGAGCCAGTCGCTGTTCCAGCCCTCTTGGCCCAGCAAGCAGAGGCCGAACTTCTGTTGGGTGAGAGCTTATGGCCTATCTTTAGGCCCGTTCGAACCTCCGTTGGTATCGCTCCAAGCTTGGTTGTCGCCCACCTCCACGTCGCCGTCGTCGTGAAATCACCGGATCGCAAAACCGGTGAGTTTACTTGCTAAACTCTGCTTAGGGAGTTAATAATGCTTAATGGGTGATTAGTTTAGGCTAATTAAGGATTATGTGGTTAGTTAGATTGGATTAGTGATTTAGTTATTTAATTTTGCATGTTAGGTGGTTAGAATAGATTGATTAGGGACTAAAGAGGTTGTGCTATTTATCTAGATATGTTTGGAAATTTTCTAGGCTTGTTTAAGTGGTTAGATTAGCATTCCCGGCCTAAGTTGGTATTTATTGTATTTAAATTGAATTATTGAATTATTTTTGGTATTTATTTAATTATTTAATATTTTCCGAAAATTATACCGAGATAGCCGGTGTGACATCCCAAATTTCTGATTCTGTTTTAAATTAAATGAAACGGACTTTTCATCGACGCATTTGTAGTTCAATTCTCCGAGCTGATCACTCTCGAGATAACTAGTCTATCAGGTGAAGCCGTTAAGGAATTTAAATGCAATAGGCTTGAGAATCGACCATGAATCGGCTGCTCGACCGTATTAATGCGCAAGGATCATTACGACATTGTCGGAATCGAACGAGAGATTAGTCATAGGCCGATTCGGCGAGATATGTGATTAGAGTGTGGGTGATTCCACCGATCGCAATATCCTCGTCGACCGCACTAGACCGATTCTTACGTCGTTTTGGGTACCCTGTGTCCGTATTTGAAACCTCAAGATTTTCACGACAATCGAGAGTCGCCAATGTGTCAAAGATTATGTCGTGGCTTGAAAATAATCAACCACGGGTCAATTGCACTGAAAATTTCTAAAAGCTACTCGGTAGATTAGGACGCGATCAAATCGCGCCAGATTGAAATTAACCGTGATTTTAAACCCGAATTCAGAAATTGAAAGTTTTGTCATGTCACAATTCATTTTAGGAACGTCGACTCATCATCAAATTATTTTTTTCTACAAACCGGGATTTTTGGCGGAAAAGCAAAGTAAGGCCAATTTTGTTCGGGATTGTCAGAGGGCCGTTTTTGATCGAATCTTCGGGATGCAAGTTGGATCATTTGATGGGGAAAAGTCATGAGAAGGTTGAGGACACATGGACGGATTTAATTGAACTTCAATTGGATGGAATTGAATGAGAATTGGTTGAATTCAATGTACAAAATGTCCAAAATTCGTAGCTCCCATGGCACACAACATTTTGGACACTCAACCAAGCTTGTTGGGGAAGATTGGTGGCTGCATAGGGCAGAGGGTGAGGGCCATGGATGGTGGGGGCAAGAGAGAGGGGAATTGGACAAGTGTTGAAGCTAGAAGAGCTCTTGGGGACCCCTTTGTTTCAGCAGCCCATCTTCCTCCATAATCCAAGGCTTTCTCCATTGTTATTATCCATCTTGAGCTTCAAAGAACCAGAGGAAGACCAGCAGAAGCCGCGCCTCCGTCGTCGTCCAAACCGTCGACCGTTTTCCCCTCTGTTTTCCCCTCGTTCCAGTTTCTGCTCCAGCCGACCTTTCTTCAAAGATCCGAGTAAAAAGTTAACTTCCCGGTTGAATCAGCGAACGAGCCACCCATCGACACGAAGACGACATCCAGCCCGTTCCGGAGCACCTTGCCGCTCGCCGGAACGATTCTCCGGACCTCCCGTACGGCCGCCCGAAGCCGCCTCTCGCCGGACCGTCTGGACTCGCCTGGTTCCGCCTGTTTCGCCCGTTTCGCGGTTTTCAGCCATTTTCTCCCCATTTCTACCCTACCTCCACCCATACCAACCTCCGATAAGATTTCCTTGACCCCCGGGAGCTGCCGGTTGCCAACCACCCGCTCGCCGGAGCTCCGATCGGCCCGTTTTCGCCGTTGAAGTTGCTGGTTTCTTCTCTGCAGTTCAGCCCAGATCAGAAGCAGAAGACAGCAAGAAGTTCCAGACTTCGAGGCCCGTTTTCAGTGTCTTCCCGGCCTCCGTTGGTGTCGCCGCTTCAGGATTTATCGACCACCTTGGTGTCGTGGTCGCCGTGAACTCACCGGCGTGCAAAACCGGTGAGTTTATCCTCTAAACCTTGCTTAGTAAGTTAATCATGCTTAAGGGGTGTTTAGATTAGTCTAATTAGGTTTAGGTGGTTAGATTAGATTATTTTAATGTAAATTAGATTAGTTGTATGATTAGTTTAAGGGATGTTTAATTAGGGCTAATTGTATATTTAAATTAGTGTAATCTAGTTTAAGCCCTAATTAATTATTTTTAATTAATTAATTATTTCGAATTTTATAAATATTATTTTATTAAATTATATTATTATAATATAATATTTAACTATTTAATTTTCGGAATTAAATTTAATTATTTAATAATTTCGAAAATTTTGCCGGGATGGCCGGTCGTTAGAATTTCGCACTGATCGCAGCAGTGCGGTCAATTTGTATCAATTGTATGCGTAATTGCGAAATTGAGTGAAAATGATGATTGTGGTTAATAATTCCAAAAATGTGGAATTAAGTGAAATTGGAGAAGTTTTGGTATTTAACTTGAAAATACCCGGTGTCAGTTATTGGCATCGTAATTGGTTGGTAGGACCAGTTTAAATCTATTGATTGATTTGATTGAGGAATGGATTGGGTTATTGTTGAATTGATAACTTTGGCGAGCAGTTATGATATAGTATACTATATAAATATTGCGGCAGCTTCTGGCGAGCTATTATATTATCTATCAGCTATAGCTTTGGAAAGCATATGTCTTATTAACGACTGGTGTGATAGACGGTATGGAAAGATAGATAATGTGATTGAATTGAATCATTGTGAATGATCAAATGTGATTGAGAATTGAATTGTGCCGACGTGCGGGAATGGACGAGGCGAGGTAAGTCCTCAATTCTCTTTGTGTGACTAGAGCGCCCTGGGGCTTATTTTCTTCCTAATCGAGTTTTAGAGGGTAGGACTCTGAGACATAGTCTCATCCCGGTTTGGGGAAAATATTTCAGGTCCCTAGATGGCGGATCCTCCGGAGCTTTTTGGTAGACCAGTGAGGGTCGTTGAGAGGATTTTTGACTTCGCCGATCCCGACTGAAGAGCTGGCGAATGGACCTGTCTAGCTGATCTTAGGACAGCTTAGTTTTTGAGGACTGATCTTCTATAGATCTTTTGTAAATAGCCTAGTCCTGTAAATGAACTGGTTTGATATGTATAAAAAGTATGTGGTTGGTTTTGAAAAAAATGTGATCCTGCTTTTCTATCCCAATTGAGTTTTGTCTGGGGATTATTTATCCGCTTCCGCATGTGCAATTAAATGAATGGGTCGGCGACGTGTCCTGGGACGTCGCATTTCTATCGACCGCTGTGGGATGTGCGCGTGCTCGAGGTTCGGGGCGTGACAGCCGGTGATTGGAATTTCGTGCTGATTGCAATGGTGTGCTTAGTTTATACAATTGAGTGTTAATTTGTGCAAATTGAGTGGTGATTGGAATTTTGGTTATTTATTCCAAAATTGTGAAATCTTGATATTTAATTAGAAAATCCCGGGTGTCAGGTTTTGACATCGAAAATGATTTTAAAGACTATATCAAATAGTGAGATTTTGAAAAAAGGAGGATGTCAATTTTTCTGGTTCAAATTGACTGTGCACCTACACACGATTATTTTTATTAGGTATTTTTAATACAAAGAAAATAGGCCAAGTCATTATTTTAATTAAGGCATTTGAGTGCAAAGCACAATGTCCTTGGCCAGGATTGATTGATCATGTGATAGCTAAGTGAACTTGTCCCCGATGTGCATCGGTAGGATGTTGCCCCTTTATGGGATGCCCTTGGACAACGGATGTTTGTCGTAGTAGATTCTGGACCAATGCTCCTTAGGGAATGCTATCCCCGATGTGCGTCGGTGGATGTTGCCGTGCTCAAAGGAGTGAGACAAAGCCTAGCTACGCCAGAAGACCGATGTGCGTCGGTAGATCATGCTTTTGCGAGCAATAATCGAATTGGAATGTGTGATTGATTGAAATTGACACGCCAGATTATGGGACGAAATTGTGTGGTATGGTATGGGACATGTCATGACGATTTAGTCTTATAATCGGCACGCCTGGATCGATTATATTGATTGAATTGATCAATTGAATTGATTGAATTGATAGATTGATCGATTGTATTGATTGGAATGATTGATTGAGTATACAAATTTTATTGACATGCAGGAGGGAACTAAGGTGAGGTAAGTCCTCTGTTTTGTGTGTATAGACTGTCTCTAGGCGTATTTCCTTCCTAGTTGGAGTTTAGGGGGTGAATTTGTTAAGACATTGTCTCACCCTGTCGTGGGCTCAATCTTTTTAGGTCCTTAGATGGCGGCCTCGTCAGTTTGTTATGGTCAGCCTTGAAGGGTTACGGAGCTGGTTACTGATTTTCCTATTCTCGGAGTCCACGGGGTCTGGGTCTATTAGCTCGTAGTGACCATCGTCTGGGTCGATGAGGGCCTACCTCAGAGGGTACCTCATTGATTTAGGGCGTGGTTTCGCCACGGGCTCAATGGATACATAATTGGTCCCCTCCAGGGTTTTGAGGTTCCCACTACGATAGTCGACGCCGCTTTTGGCGAGGGTATAGCTGACCATCCTGATGGTGCTGTGGTGGACCCGGCGCCCCCAAAGCCTGTGGAGTCCGAAGGATTGGTGAACGTGTCCGACTAGTGGACCGTAGGACAGTTTCTTTCTTGAGAGCTGATATTTTTTGTAGATAGACTTTTGTATATAAACCAGGGTGTTTATAAAAGTGTTTTAGTTGTGAAATTGTTTCCTGCTTTTATATCCCGTGCTGGTTGTTGTTAGGGGTTATCGTTTCGCTTCCGCATGTGCAATAAAATGAATGGGTCGGCGACGCGTCCTAGGACGTCGCAATTTTATCAACCACCGAGGGATGTGCGTGCTGGAGGATCTGAGGCGTGACACAATGAGATCCCTTCTTGTAGCAAGCCTATTTTGAAGATGCAGTGCCCTATAATTTCTAGGGAATGGTTATGGACACCTTGTGTTCTCGTTTTATTGGTCCACTTCGCTCACGAGTCATCATATAGTGATACTAAGCTTAACTTGCTCTCCAAGCCAATATTCTATCTATTATTATCCTATCCTTCGCATGCCACCTAAGTGAACAATTCAACCTTTCATTAAATGCTCAAGATATGGTCATCATGGGGTTGAGAATTTTGTCACATGTTTCTTGCCTAACTTGCTCTCGAAGCCAAATCCATTAGTAATCATTACCTCTATTCATTAATTGCCTAGTCTCAATCATCAAGAAGCTTGGACTACTTGTTCTCGAAGTTAAGCCCCTATCTTGGCACTTGGGCATGTGAGTCATCATCCACTAGTGTCCAAAGAATATAATGGCAAGCATGAATAGAGAGCCAATGTAAGCGCCATCATTATTGGATGAAAGTTTTTCGCATTCATCCATGACCAACTACCCTATTCGAACCGAGGTTTGTGATTAATTCACGATTGAACAAGGCTGGATGTAACTAAGCTTGATCAACATAATTAGGTCGGTGGTCTATCATGACCAACGCGTGGCCAGAATAGGCTAGGCTCGAAATTAGTTCATGGCTCAACTGACTGGTCTAAGATTGGGTCCATGGCTGATCCATGATCCCTTGGAAAATGATCCACAGTTGGTTCGTGACCGATCCATGTTTGAGTATTGTTGATCTATGATCAATCATTGGTTGTCATGTGATCATGTGAAGTCAATCGATCCAACCCAATACATAGTCGCACGGAATTGGTACATGGTCGTTCGCGGCTAGTACAATAAATCATGCAAAATCACCTGCGACTGACATATGATCATGCGGAGTCGATCCATAACCGTCCACTAACCGATCCGTGACGGTACAAAATTGTCCCACGACCGATCCATGGTCAAATAACTCTAATTGACTATGTGATGGCTAGATCGAATCACTGCCGATCCTATGGCCAATCCTGCGATCGAATCATGGTTGATCCTTAGTCGCCTTTCCTGATTGGGCCGATAAGTCCATGATTAATCCTTAGATCAGTCAATGGCCGACCCCCATTATCAGCGTACCAATCCCTAGACCACTTTCCATGACCAAGACAGGGTCCAGTTCGTGGATATCATAGATTCACTATTAGAATCTAGCATAGGTTGTTAGTATGGAAGAATGGACGTAAGCCTACACTAAGTTAAACCACTATAAAGCTTTGTGTGTAACATTCTCTACCTTGTTACTCATATTCATTTATCACATGATAGAAGTGCATTGCACTATTTGCTATAACCAAACTCTACTTATATTAACAAATTGTTTTTATCCGATTACGTTTATACTAAACTTGATTCTAATTCCATAATATTTAGTCAAGTTCCTTAAGATCACTTATTCACGCCCTATGAGTGATATTGTTAGCCAATCCTAACCAGTATCAAGGCTTGGTGCTCATTATGTTGAAGCGTTCACTTCCTAAGTTGACAATATATGTGACATCTTGAAATTTGGCCCCTGATTCGGATTTATGAAATAGTTGTTTTGTCGATGTGCTTATGGTTATTTTACTTGGAGCTGGCCATTCACGAGTTAACTAATCTATTAGGTGAGGCCATTAAATGATATAAATGCGACAGACTAGAGAATTCGATTGGAAACCTACCACTCGACCATAATAATCGGCAAGGGTCAATACGACACCATTATAAATCAATTAGCGAACGGATATAAGTCGATTCGAGGAAATTACGTAGTCGAATTGCGGGTGGTTCTGTATAACTGCAATATTCACGTCGAATGAACCCTCGCGATTTTCTATCAATATTGTATTCAGGACATGTAATTGAACCCTTGCGATTTTATGACAATTGAGGGTCGTCTACAATTCAGAGATGCACAAATGTGGATAAAAAATTATTGACCACGGGTCAAATGCACTAAAATCCCTAAAAGCTACCCAGTAGATTATGTCGTACTAAGGTCACGTTTGATCAATTTTAACCACGGAATTTAATTCGGTTTCAGGAATCGGACGTTCGAGCATGTCACAATTCATTTATTGGATGTCGTCTCATCTTTTGGAGAATTTTCAACGAGTCTGAAATTTTGCGGAAAAACGATTTTTGGACAAAAAGAAAAAGAAAAGTGAAATTTGGATGGGATGAAAAATAGGGTTTTTCCTACCCCCAAAATGGCTTAAGTTAGGGAAATTAGAGCTAAATTGTGATTGGTTGGGCACCAGCCACAAGCCGATTTCCCTCCCTCCTTGGCCGAGCACTTGTGAGGCAACCACCGCCACCGTCGAGCCTTTGTGCAAGTTGTGGTTGTCTCGAGTTTTTGTCGCCGTCGCATCGCCGTCGCCGTGAGACCGCCGCCATCGAAAACCGTGAGTTAACTCCCTAATCTTTGATTAGGCCGTTAATTACGCTTAAGGGTGGTTAGATTAATACTAATGAGGGTGGTTTAGCTAGATCTATGTGGGATTTTAGCTTACATGTATGTTGTGATGTGTGGGAAGTCTTGCATGTGAGTTTCTTGAAGGTTTATGGCTACTAAGCTTGCAAGGGACGTGCTTAAAGGAGCTGAGTCTGGATTTCTCTTCAGATCTATCTACTAGACACTTGTTGTTTCCTATTTTCATGGGTTAAAATGTGCTACGATTTTGAGGTTGCTTCCTAATTGAAAAATTTTCTAAACATCTTCATTTACGACATATTTTTACTCAAGATTTTCTGGATTTAAAAGAACAAGATTTCAGCTTTATTACATGCAAGGCAGAATCTCGTATTGTGCTGGAACCCGTGATCTTTTGGTGTTTAAAGGATTTTTATCAACTCTTAGGGTTCGATTTTCGAAAGAGTTTCTTAACAAAAATTTTTCCTCATATCTTGAAGTTTAACATAGTCAAATTTCAGAGTAAACGGACAAGTTTTGGACCTCAAATCAAGCTTGTTTTGGAAAACATAATTTCTGGATACAGACACAGTTTTGGTAATGATTTGAGCGATTTACTGCTCCTATTCTAGAAATATCTGGGTCAACGTGTCTTCATAAAAAGTGTTCGTTTAAGTGTCCTTTATAACATATTTTAATTGGGATAAGTGTTCCAGAAGTCCTAAAACTTGTCACGAAAATGCATTTCAGTCCTAAAACTTGCAAAAAGTGCATTTAAGTCCTAAAACTTGTCAAATTGTTTCAAACGAGTCCTAAAATCGACGCTGTTAGCCTTTTTCATTAAAAATGCTGACGTGGCATTTTAAATAATTTTTAAATTTCCACATGTATTTTTTAATTATTTTTATACATTTAAAAAAAAAAAAAAAATTTTGAACTTTTTTTAAAGTTTTTAGTGAAAATAAGATAAAATGAATAAATCTAATTTTTAAAATTTTTAAATCTATATATTTTTTTAAAAAATGAATAAAAAATAATTAAAAAATCTACGCGGAAAATAAAAAATTATTTAAAATGCCACGTCAGTATTTTTAACGGAAAATGCTAACGGCGTCGATTTTAGGACTCGTTTGAAACAATTTGACAAGTTTTAGGACTTAAATGCACTTTTTGCAAGTTTTAGGACTGAAATGCATTTTCGTGACAAGTTTTAGGACTTCTGGAACACTTATCCCATTTAAATTTGAGGATTTTCTGAACTCATTTGGTTATGTTTCTAGAATTAATCTTGGAGACATGCGAGTGGACTCGGTTTTTGCTGGAGAGGGCCGGTTGTGGTCTTGTAGTTGTTCTTGGTGTCTTGCTTGCTGGAAAATGTACATTTTGTGATTTGGTTGATTTTTGGCATGCTGAGAACTTATGCGTGATTTTGATGGCTTGCACTTTCGATATTATGTGATTAATTGCTTGATGGTTAGTTCCAATTTTTATGTCAAAAGATGGCTTTATAAGCTTTTAAATAGAAAAACAATGAGGTGTCGGGTTCGGATGCCAAATTTTATGTGCCCAATAAAACAAGGAGGTTTTGAAATAGAGGAGTGCAAAGTTTGATGGGTTGATTTTAAGTACGTGTCCACATACAAATTTCTTTCCAAATTTTTTTTTTTAATAAAAAAAAGGGGTTACCAAATATTGTTTCCAAAAAGGGTGGCTGGACAAAGAAATAGAAATAAAACATTGTGTCGGACTCGGACGCCAAGTTTTATGTGCTCAATAAAACCATGAGGTTTCAAACTAGATGCCTGCAAAGTTTGACGGGTTGATTTCAAATACGTGACCCCGTACGAATTTATTTCGGAAAGTTTTGAACAAAAAAAAAAGAGTTGCAAGGTTTATTATTTGAAAATTGATTTTGGAATTCTTGGCTAATAACAACAATAAAAAGTGGTTTGATTGATGGTGTGCTTGTGTGATCACCTAAATACCCTGATACATATGATTATGCAGGGTAATGAACCCGTCCTAATGCGTATGATTAAGCGGGACAATACCCGATTAAGTTCGGATGCCCCCAAGTCAACAGGATGCCGTTCGCGAATGGATTTTGGAATGAATCTCCTTTGTGGAATGCCGTCTAGGCAGAGGATGCTAGACGTTGCCATGCCTGACGGGGCGAGACGATACCCGGTTACGCCGAATGACCAAGGACTTTTGAGTTGGCTGTGACTCAAGGGGTCGTAATAATCGGAACACGTGTGAATGATTGTGATGTATTGTGCTTGATTATGGGGCATAATTGTTAGGGATGGTATGGGACGTGCCAAAACGGTTTTACCTTATAATCGAGACCCATGTGAATGCTTGAAGAATGAGCGTAAGGACTCGGGCCTCCCACTATCTAATATTGTCCGCTTTGGGCCTTTGGTCCTCACGGCTTTAAAACGTGTTACACAAGTTAGAGAACCCAAGCCTTATAAACTAGCCTATGACTCCCCCTAAGCGATTTGAGACACAAGACGCGCCCCCTCCCTGCACACGTTCGGTGATCAAGGCGTAGACGCACCGCCATCCCTCCTCCCCGTGCACCACTGCTTGGGCCGTCTCACTCTCCCCTCCTTTTGGAGCACATCGCCCTCACTGTGGCTCCACACGTGGTCGAGAATCGACTTTGATACCACTTCGGGTGGGGATGTCACGCCCCGAATCTCGAACGTGCGCACATTCCTTGGTGGTCGATAAAAATTGCGACGTTTCCAGGACGCGTCGCTGACCCATTCATTTTATTGCACATGCGGAAGCGAAATAAAATAATCCCCAGACAACAATCAATATGGGATAGAAAAGCAGGACAATCAAATTTCAACAAACCACGCTTATATAAACAAGCTAGTTTATATATAGAGGCCAACTCTAAGGTTTATGTATAAAAGTCTAGATCAAAAAGGGCTATGAAGCCACCTAAACCCTGGGCTCTCCAGACCCTGGCTCCGGATCTTCCACGATGCCATCTGGAGTGTCGATGTCCAAAGGGTGCCTTATCTCCCACTCCCCGGTCCCGACAGGTGGTCCATCAAAACCACCTAAAGGACCCTCCCGACTCCCATCGAGCTTGTGAAGGTACCACGCCTTGAAACGATGAGGTATCAGGTGGGGTAGGCCCTTATCGACCTAGACAGTGGACTCCACAAGCTCATGGGTCAGGCTGTTCCCGGAAACTGGGAAATAAGAGCGCTGGAAGTCTACCTCCCTCGGAACCCCGTAGCACACATGACATGCCTCCATCTAAGGACCTGAAAAGATTAAGCCCACGACGGGGTGAGACAATGTCTCAGCGAGTTCACGCCCTAAACCCCGATTAGGAAGGAAATATGCCTAGAGGCAGTCTAACCACACATCATAGAAGACTCACCTCGTCTCAGTTCCTTCCTGTACGTCAGTACAATTCATATCACAAGTGCATATAATAAATGCACACATCAATTGGAACGTCTCACTCATATTTCAATTAATCACAGGGGTACCGATTATAATGCCAAATCGTTATGATACGTCTTATTCCATGCCACACAATTTTGTCCCATAATTAGGCGTGTTTATCTCAATCAATCACGCGTTCCAATTGATTACTGCCCGCACAGGCACGATCTACCCAACGCACATCGGTCTTCCGGCGTAACCGGGCATCGTCCTGCTTCATCGGGCACGTCAACATCTACCTCTAGACGGCATTCCACATAGGAGCATCGGTCCAGCCTCCATTGCGATCGGCATCCGTTGTCAAGGGCATTCCACATAGGAGTATCGTCCACGCAACGCACATTGGGTAATGGGTTCTCATAACTATCACATATACATCCAATCCCAGCCAAGGACATTGTGCTTTGCACTCAAATGCTTCAATTAAGATAATGTGCTTGGCCTATTTTCTTCGTATTAAAAACACTCGGTAAAATAATCATGTGTGGGTACACGGTCAGATCGAACCTTAAAAATTGATATCCTTCATTTTAAAATCTCACTATTTGATAGTACTTAAAAAAAGTTTTGGTGTCAAAACCCAACACCTGGTATTTTCTAATTAAATACCAAAATTTCACAAGTTTTGAAATAATTAATCAAAAATCACAATCACCACTCAATTGCACAAATTATCATTCAATTGCATAAACTAATTACACCACAACAATCAGCACAAAATTCCGGCTACTGACTATCTCGGTATAATTTTCGGAAAATATTAATTAATTAAATAAATAGCAAAATTAATTAAGTAAATGCAATTTAATTCAATAAATGGCTAATTAAGCTAAATATGCTAATCTAACCACCTAATTGGACCTAGAAAAATAATGCATTATACTAATTACATACTACAATATAATTAACCCTTAACTAATTTAATCTAACCATATAATTAGCCTAATTAAGCAACTAAACCACTAATTCATCTAAACTAACCTCTTAAACCATACTTAAGTTAATCTAATTATCCCCTAAGCATCATTAACCTCCTAAGTAAGATTTAGTGAGTAAACTCATTGGATTAGTGAGCTGGTGAGTTTACGGCGATGGCGACGCGAAGGCGAGCAGAACATGGGCCTACGGCGACACCCGACAATGCTTGGAAGGGGCAAAAAATGGGCCACGAAGTCTCAGCTTGGGCTGAGATCTTGGTTCTGCTTGCTGTTTGGAAAGGGTTGGTCGGGCGGTCGGCTTGGCTGGAAACAGGTTAGGCGGGATGGCAGCGGCTGTAGTGGGACCAGGCGGAGGCGATGGTGGTTCAGATGGACGATGGAGGCAACTCGGGGACCCGCAATGGCAACTAGGGCAGACGGAGGGCCAATGAGCATGTGCGAGACGGTGGGGACACACGAGCTCGGGCTCGCGAGTGGCAGCGATTGGCGATGGCTCAGGCGGTGCTCGGTGGCGCTCAGACAGGCATGTGGCTTGGCTAGTCGATGGCAGGGCTGGCTCAATTGGTTTCTCTGGTTCTTGGCTTCAATTCTCAGCAACAATAAAGTCTAGAGGGAGCAAGAAGGAAGAAGATGAAGTGCTGCAGCTGGAAGGGGGACCACAAGCCTCAAAAGTCTTGGAAAATATCTCTATTACTCAAGCACCAAGCCCCTAAAGTCCAAGGCTGAGACCAGCTTCCTTATCCCCTCCCAATCTTCCTTAAGAAGCCACCAAAATGGTCCAAAAGGTTGCTGCCCCATGGACCTACGAATTTGCAACATTCCCACTTCAATTTTAATCCAAAAGACTTCAATTCAATCCCAATTGATGCCCAAAAATTCCAGCTAAGGTGTCAATAGTAAATCCTTGCAATTCCCTCACCAATGGATCCATCTTGAACACCAAAAATACACCCAAAAATGGTCATCTAATTTTTCCGGTCCAAAAATGTCAAATTTTGATTTTTTTTTGCCAAAAGTTTGGGTTTGCTGAAAATCTTTGGAGGATGAGTCGACGTTCCTAAAATAAATCATGACATGACAGAATTTTCAATTTCTGAAATTGGGTTAAAATTTCGCGGTTAATTTCAACCGAACGCGATTTTAGCGTGACCTAACCTAGCAGGTAACTTTTAGGAATTTTTAGCACATTTGACCCTCGTGGTCGATTATTTTCGATCCACATTGTACATCTTCGACTCATTAGCGACTCTCGGTTGTCGTGAAAATCTCTCGAGGTTTCAAATACGGGCACAGGGTATAGAAATGATAGAAAAATCGGTTTAGTGACATTCGACGAGAATTTTGTAATTAGGTGGAATCACCTACACTTTAATTACATGCCTTTGTCAAAACGACCTATCTCCGGTCTCTGATCAATTTTGACAGTGTCGTATTGACCCTTGCAGATTAGCACGGTCGAGCAATCGATTTCTAGTTGAATTCTCAAATAAGTTGTGTTTAGATTCCTTAACGGCTTTACCAGATAGATTAGTTATCTCGTGAGTGATCAGCTCAGAGAAAAAGGCTATAGGCGCGTCGATGAAAAGCCTAACTCATTCAATCGAAAACAGAATCAGAAAATCAGGCTGTCATAATGAGAATTACGTGTTCTGGTTATTGATTATGCTTGTTGTATTTATAATGGCATAAGTGATGCGCTAATATGCAGGGACGTGCTGAGGCGAGGTGAGTTTGTTTGTGGTGCCTGTTTAGGCTACCTCCAAGGCGAATTTGCGTCCTAATCGGGGTTTAGGAAGTTGACTCTCTGAGATTTATCTCACCCTGTCGTGGTTAACCTTTTTCAGGGTCGTAGTGTGGAGATCTGTTGAATGCATATGTGGTGGGCGCGAGATGCGACACTTTTTGGCTGGCCCTACCGTTAGCGAAGTTTAGGTTAACCCTAATCCCTAAAGGTTTTTGAGAGGGTCGATAGGAAGTGGCCGTAGAAAGGCTTGTAAGTATTAAACTCCTTGGGTTAACCAGTTGATAAGGAAATCGTTGTTTTTGGGGAGATTGTTCCTAGTGTTTACTATCCCTATTGTTTGTTTATTGACCAAGGGTTTATTTAATTCGCTTCTGCATGCTTTTAATCGAAGTATGAAAAGAATGGGTCGGCGATGCATCCTGGGACGTTGCATTTTTAATTGACCGCCGAGAGATGTGCACATACCCGGGGTTCGGGGCGTGACAATCTATTATGGCTAGCATGCTTGGACCTCCTTTCTTTGAGGGGAAGGATTACGATGTATGGAAGAATAAAATGAAGGCTTCCATCATATTCACAAATCCTTTAATGTGAGATGTTGTGCGAATTGGAGTGAACGTTACAACCAGAGCAACTACTACACCTACGTCCTCTAGTATAGGAGAAACAAATGACTCTAACAGCTACAATCAATCCAAAGGAGTTGGCCAAAAGAGAATCTTTTAATTCTAAAAGTCTTTATTCCCTTTACCGTGCATCATCTCCTGTTAAATATAATCATGCCTCTTCATGTGAAACCACAAAAGAGATATGGGACAGACTTTAACTGACCTTTGAAGGAACTGATATAGTGAAGAAAACCATGACAAACATTCTCCTTAGAAGATGTGAATCCTTCAAAATGAATTTTGATGAAACGGTACATTTGGAGATGTTCAATAGGTTCACTAGTATTAATAATGGACTCAATTGTCTAAGGAAGCCAATCTCTTCTGAAGAGAAAGAAAACAAGTTTCTGTGAAAACTTCCTTAGGAATGGAATAACGTTAAAACATCCAGTCGAGAAACACACAGGATCATGCCTCTCACTGTTAGTCAATATCAAGTTTAACTAGTAATGTTAGTACACATACAAATATCATCAGTGACATAATGCCCAAGTCTGAATGGTCATCGGCAATGCTAAATTCAAAAATTAGATATTTATGGAGCCCATAAATATAGTTTGGTCTGTTTAAAATGGTACGAATGCGTACTGAAACTTCCAAATTATTGATTGAGTGCACTTTATCAATGAGACGGATCTCTCTTTCTTTCTAGGGTTTTCTGCCCTCTCTCGATTCTTGCCGCCAGCGCTAGAGTTTCGGTGGCCTTGCTGTCCAACGAGGTAAGTCGCTGGCTCTCCTCTTGCACCGCGAGCTGGAAGATCCGGCCGAGAGTAGGTGCTGGCTCCATAGCCAGGATCTGCAACCTGAAGGTGAGGTAAGATTCGTTAAGAATCAGCAAAAAACAAGTAGCCTTCTCTCTGTCCTTCATCGCTTGCTGAAGGGTTGTTTCGGGCCCTTCAAGTTTTTCCTTAGCAGCTTCCAGTTCATTCTAGAGGGCTGAAATTTTGTTGAAGCATGCCGTTACAGACATGTTTCCCTGCTTTAGTTCACTGAAAGCTTGATGCAGTGAAATTTTTTTCGCCCAATCCAATTTCCCGTACATTTCTCTGTTTAAAATGGTACGAATGCATACTGAAACTTCCAAATTATTGATTGAGTGCACTTTATCAATGAAAATCAATAAAGTCAATGAAGAGATATAAAGAAATCAGCATCCTGGAGGATAGATACGAAGAAAAGAAGGCCGAAAATGGCTGAGAAATGTTCGGTCTGAGTCAGGTCAGTTTGTACATAGGAACCGGCTGATGTGTCCAGCTACGAATTTGAAGCTCACAGACTGTTAGCTCAACATCAACATAATGGTGGCGTTAGCAATACACATGCAGATGGTTCTGGCGAATGAGGACGCATGAATCCCACTCGTAGTGGCGTGTGAGAGCACATGCAGTGGCGGTGAGGGGAAATTTCAGGATCTAGCTTGTCTGATGGTGGTATTGGTTTTTCAAAAGAAGCAACCAGAACTTGTTGGAACAATGGTGGAAAATTGACATTGACCCGACTATTGTAATGTTGCTATGGCCATTGTATAAAAGACTCAATGGGCGCTTCCTCAAACAAGAAGTTCTCTAATACCAAGATAAGAGTAAAGTGGAACAAATTGTGTAATTTCTGTATATATTCAACAATGATGAATATATTAGCTTATTTACAGACTTTACGAGATGACTATCTAAAATAACAAAATATTACAATATTAATTAAAATATATAAGGATCAATCAATGATATGCACAATCCTAGAAGATCTGTGAAATTACGGAAGGTATACAAAAACCCCTAAATATATTTCTCGCGTAAATCATATAAGATATATTAAAATTGATTTACGAAATAAATATATTGGCGGACATGAGAGGCTGCATATGGGCAATTAAGTAGAAAGGTCATACGGTCTCCCTTATCACTTTATGCGCCGACGTGAGAAATGTGTGGCCTAACCTAATAATTGCACCTATGTGGCTGTGTCCCAATGGAGATGGTCCATACATTTTTCTAAGGTGGGATGGAAGCCTCTATTTTATTTAGTTATTAATTTTACTTTCTTTTTCTTTTCTCCTCATTAGGCAAGTAACTTCTTTCCTAAAATTTAAACCGTTCGAAAACGGGCAAATTATATATAAAGTGAAATGTAATTAAAAAAAAAATCGACCAAAAAAAAATGTAATTCAAAAAGAGAATTACTATAGTGAAGGGCTGGATACGAACTCCATGACCCACAAGAAACGGATTAGACGAAGAGATGGATGTGGACAAAAATATTGAAAGCCAAAAGCAACCGACATATCCATGTGGACTAATCATCGTAGATCGCAATCGAACTAACTTTAGCCGTCTTCTTTACATTCTTCAAATCATCGTATATACCATCAATCGCGACGGATCGAGATGCCGTGAAGGTACTCGAAGATCTATCCCGTCAAAATCGATAAATGTTGCTTTCATCCATCAAAGAATATGGGGCTGGGAGAACGAATTGGGAACCGATTTTAGTATATTTAATGCATGCTACACTGTTACCTTTCTTCCACCTCCAAATGCAAATCCCAAGGCCAAGGGCGAACGGGAAGTTATCCACTATTTATGTTTGTTTCGGCGTTAATGCCGACGGTTGGCCTGCCAAGTCAGGCCATTTAAACCAGAGAACAAGGGAAGCTCGTCCCACCGGCATGAGGATAAGGCCTTGTCGTTTAGGGGAACCCTGTCCGAGGGTCCAAGGTATGCCCGAAATTCATCTCTTTACCGTTATCATGCACGTTTGTAATGAACCCACTTTTAGTAAGTACACATTCGACTTGAGTATCGTAGAGTGTCACTAGGACCATCTCAGGAGGTTTGTCGTGCTTTTACTCCTGTGCTCTCAGGCGTTCGGTGTAAGAGTTTACCTAATTTGGACTACATTAATTGATATTGTAATTTACCGTTTAACGTTTACCGTTTTACGGGGTTTGGTCTAAGGTGAGATAGAAGGTTTCTTAATTAGTCTAATATGGGCTGGCTAGTGTGGGCCGAGTTGAGCCTGGCCCGTAATGAGAGGGACTGGCTGGAAACTCTATAAATAGTGCTCAAGTCTCTCCTCTAACCCTAATTCTCACATGTATCCTCACCTAAGGAGTGTTTACCTAACACTAAACGTGAGGGGGTTGTCTCATTGAGCCGGTGATACGGAGGGCGAGAGGAGAAGGACTTGCGCGTGGAACATTGTGTTTCCGCTTCCGCTTCAAGTACAATGGATCCTAAAACAGGTGCGTAAATCTTTCTGATCTTTTATGCATGTTCTTGTTCTAGTTATGGAGATCTTGGGGTTGCATAATTTGCATCCAACATGTGGTATCAGAGCCTCCATAACTTTAGAACACGAAGTAAAGGATTTTGCCCTAACCCTAATTTGTGTTTTTTTGAGATTTTTCGTAAAAATAAAACACGAAGTAAAGGATTTTGCCCTAACCCTAATTTGTGTTTTTTCGAGATTATTCATAAAATAAAAGTATAATTAAATTATATATTCGGATTGGAATCGGTGAGACGAGCGAAACCGTGGGCGGCGCGTCGCCGGAGGGTTCCCCACGCGCCCCCACGCGCGGCCAGACGCCGGCTAGGCGTCGAGCACGTGCCCCACGCGCGGGCACGCGCCCCCATGCGCTCCCACGCGCGGGGCGCGGCTCGCGCGTGCGAAGCACGCGGGTGCTGACGTCACATGACGTCAGCGACCCGAACCCGGAGCTCGACCCGACCTGACCCAGGACCCGATCCGCTTCGCGGGTGCTGACGTCACGTGACGTCAGCGACTCGGACCCGGAATCGACCCGATCCGGTTCGCGGGTGATGACGTCACCTGATGTCAGCAACCCGGAGCCGGATCTGACCCGATTCGCTTTCCGGGTGATGACGTCACAATGACGTCATCCACCAGGACCCGACCCGAATGGCGATCGACCCGACCCGACCCGGACCGGGCGGCTGGACCGGAAGGTCGGACCGGGAACCGGTCGGACCGCCACCGGTCGGACCGGTTTTGACCGGTAGTTGACGCCTGCGCGTGGGCTCCACGCGCCGCGCACTCAAGCAGCGCGTGCGGGCGCGTGGGACGTCGGATCGGCGCGTGACCGGCGGCGTTGGACTCGTATGATTGTCCTCTATCTTGTGGTATATTTGTTTTACATGTTTGATAATTTTATGCATGTGAAAATACATACGGAACCCTGAATACGTGCTTTTTTAGTGTATTTTTGCGTATTTTTCTTGTATTTTTCTGTGATTTTGGGAATACAGGTGCTAGGTTACAGGTATGTTATCACATGAGCTTTATGATTATTATTCATTAATATTATACAATAAAATTTATTTTTATTAATGAATAAAGCAATGTAATTAGCATGATATGTGATTTTAGTGATTTTCGCCTTTGTCACTAAAGTTAAAATCACATATGTATGGTTTATGTGAGATGTAATTTTATATCCCTGTCATGAGAGAGTTTCAAAGATTCAATTGAGTTGTGACCGCCAAAGTGGCACACTTGATTGGGTTTGAGAAATTTCGGTCTCTTATATTGATTGGGATGTCTCATGATCTAATACATAATCATACTCCCAAAGGGGGTGATTGTGTATTAGTTCATGGAGGGATACATGATAGTGCGGTGGAGGAGTGACTGATCCTAATGGTTCATATGCCCAAAGGTGATGAATTCATGAAAGATTGGAAAATATTCTCATAACCGCTATCATGTGGGGAGTATACAATTGCATGTAATGTATTCTGCCCAAAGGTGATTCTGTAATTTTGCGTGTAACTCTCTGGATGTGTACTTGTTCGTCAAGTTACACAATGCTCACATGATGCTAATTATAATCTGCTTATTTTTACAGTCACCTTTTCTGTAAACGGTAACTCCGTCACTATTGAGGTTCTTGCTGGTTCAAACTTTAAGAAATGGAGAGAAGATTTTCTGTTTGCTATGGAGATGGCAGATGTTCATATTGCTCTTACTGTCGATCGGTCGGCAGATCTTACTGCCGAGAGTACAGAAGCTCAGAAAGCTCATTTTACTGCCTGGGAAAAGAGCAATAGAATTTGCTTATTGTCAATGAAGCGTTCCATTCAGGAACACTTGAAAAGTGGTTTGCCTGCAGACTGCACTACTAGGCAGATGATGGAGGCCTTGATGGCTAGAAACCGTGTTTCACCTAATGCTGAGATAGGAACACACCTGCAAACATTATTTACTATGAAGTTTAATGGTTCTGGTGGAGTTAGAGATTATGTTATGAGGATGGTTGATTTGCAGACAAAGCTTGAGGCTCTCAATGTTGTTATTCCCACTGCGTGCATTGTGCATCAAGCTTTAAATAATCTTCCTCCTGATTTTGGGATTATTAAGACCAATTATAATTCCCAAGATGAAACCTGGTTAGTTAATGATTTGATTGCAAGGGTGGTGGTAGAGGAAGAGAAATTGAAGAAAGATAAAGGGCACATTGCTCTTTATGTTTCTAGTTCTGGCAGTGATAAGGGTAAGAAGGTGAGAAATTATTCTTATAAGAGCAATTCTGAAGTTTCTTGGACCTTCCAACTATAAAGGAAATTCTGAAGGTGCTGGACCTTCTAACGGTTTGGGTCCTAAGAGAGCATTCACCAAGAAGGATGGTGTTCTTTGCTACTTTTGTAGGGAGAGAGGACACGTAAAGAAACGCTGCAATAAATTTAAGGCTTGGTTGTCTAAGAGAAACAAGAATGAGCCTAAAGGGGTTCATAAACCGAAGGATGCCAAATCAGGATGAATTAAAGCTCACTGTTGGGAACAGCGTTGGAGTTGACGTTGAGTTCGTGGGAGATGTTATTTTGATTTTAGATTCTGGTTTTAGGATGGCGTTGAGAAATACATTTTACATACCTTCTTTTAGGCGGAATTTAGTTTCAATGTCTTGTTTGGACATGTGTGGATACTCTTTTGAAATAAAGAGTAATACTATTTCCATGTTTTATGATTCAAATAAGATTGGGTGTTGCAATTTATCCAATGGATTATATCGATTGAGTTTATCTCCCAACGACATGTATGTTGCTTATTCAGCTGAAAAGGTTGTTTCTAAAATGCCTCTATCTAAGGAACAGTCTTATGCATTGTGGCATAAACGTCTTGGTCACATCTCTAAAGAAAGAGTAGAAAGGCTTATGAAGGCTGACATATTGCCTACTCTTAAAGGTGATCTAGAGACTTGCATAGATTGTTGTAGAGGTAAGATGACAAAGATAAAGAAGAAATCCGCCGTACGAAGTTCTGACTTGTTGGAGGTTGTTCACATTGATATCAGTGGACCATACACGGCTACTTTGTGCAGGAATTTTTATTTCATCACATTTATTGATGACTATTCCCGATATGGATACTTATACTTGATTAAAGAAAAGTCCGAGTCTCTTGACAAATTCAAGATTTTTCAGATGAAGTGGAGAAACAGGTTGGGAAAAGTTATAAAGATCGTTAGATCGATCGTGGTGGTGAGTATTTTGGTAGGCACGGTGATGCTGGACAACTTAAAGGGCCGTTTGCAAGATACCTAGAGGATTATGGGATAGTAGGTCAATTTACTATGCCCAGAAGTCCTGAACAAAATGGTGTAGCTGAAAGGCGCAATCGTACTCTTATGGACATGATAAGAAGTATGATTAGCAGGACCAATTTACCTGATTTTTTATGGGGTGAAGTTTTGAAAACAGCTCTTTATATTCTAAATCGTGTTCCTACTAAAGCAATTCCATTGACTCCTTTTGAATTGTGGACTGGACGTAAGCCTAGCTTGAATCACCTTAAAGTTTGGGGATGTCCTGCAGAGGTGAAGTTATATAATCCGACATTGAGTAAGTTGGATTATAAAACTACTCGGTGTTACTTTGTATCCTACCCAGATCATTCAAAGGCGTATCGGTTTTATAACCCTAATGAAGGTACAAGAATTGTGGAATCTCAGACTGCAAAATTTCTAGAATTTGATGTAGCTGAAAAGGGTAGCTGCTCACAAGCTATCGAAGATGATAATATGGTGGGGATTACTGGATCCCTGTTTCATCCTGTGCAAACAATTATGGAGCCTCCTGCACCTCAAATTGAGCCTGTTGTGGCTCAAGATCCTGTTGTTGAGACAGTTCCTGAAGAAATTCCTCAAGTCCCTCAAATTCAGAATGAGGTTGAAATAGCTCCACTCAGAAGATCGACTAGGGAAAGACGTTCAGCTATACCACCAGACTATCTTGTCTACCTAGGAGAGCATGATTATGATATTAGCTGTTTTGTCGATCCGGTGACTTATGCGGATGCCATCTCATGTCCTCAATCAGATTTATGGCTAGATGCGATGAAAGATGAGATGCAATCTATGAAACACAATGGTGTTTGGGAGCTTGTTCAATTGCCTGAAAGTTATAAACCCATTGGCTGCAAATGGGTATTCAAGACTAAAAGGGATTCCAAAGGAAAGATTGAAAAGTTTAAAGCTAGACTGGTAGCTAAGGGTTTCACTCAAAGAGAAGGAATAGATTATGAAGCAACATTTTCTCCACTTTCTTCTAAAGATTCCTTTAGAGTGATCTTGGCTTTAGTAGCTCATTTCAATATGGAGTTACACCAGATGGATGTTAAGAATGCTTTTCTAAATGGAAACCTTGATGAAGAGGTTTATATGGTGCAGCCTGAAGGTTTTGCAGCAGATGACTCAAGTAAGCTTGTTTGTAAATTGCAAAAGTCTATTTATGGCCTTAAGCAAGCTTCTAGACAGTGGTATTTCAAGTTTCATAGTGTTGTCACTTCATTAGGATTTATTGAGGACAAAGTAGATCAGTGTATATACACCAAGGTCAGTGGGAGGAGATATATTTTTCTCATACTTTATGTGGATGATATCTTGCTTGCTAGTAATGACATTGGTTTACTACATGAGACAAAGCGGATGTTATCGAAAAATTTTGATATGAAAGACCTTGGTGAGGCGTCTTTTGTTCTTGGCATTGAGATCCATAGGGATTGCTCACGCCGTTCATTGGGTTTATCTTAGAGGGCATATATTGATCGCATTTTAGAAAGATTCAATATGCAAGATTGCAAACCAGGAATTGCTCCTGTTGTTAAGGGTGATAAGTTGAGTCTTTCACAATGCCCTAATTCAGATTTTGAGAAAGCTCAAATGATGGATGTACCTTATGCTAGTGTGCTTGGAAGTATCATGTATGCTCAAGTTTGCACTAGACCAGATATTGCTTTTGCAACAGGACTTCTAGGCAGATATCAGTCAAATCCAGGTCATGATCACTGGGTTGCTGCCAAGAAGGTTTTAAGGTACTTAAAGAGAACAAAAGAGTATATGCTGTTTTATAAATATGTTCCAGACTTGCAACTAGTAGGGTTTTCAAATGCAGATTTTGCTGGTTGTCAAGATGATAAGAAGTCGACGACAGGATACATATTTATGTTGGCAGGAGGTGCAGTATCATGGAAGAGCGAAAAACAGAAATCCATATCTTCTTCTACCATGCAAGCGGAGTTTGTAGCATGTTTTTCAGCTGTTACTCAAGCTATTTGGCTCCGGAACCTCATTAGGGAGTTATCAGTTTTTGATTTTGTGGATAGGCCCATACAGCTATATTGTGACAATAACTCTGCAGTGTTGTTTATTAATAACAACAGAAGTCTCAATGGGTCTAAACACATGGAGGTCAAATTTTTGACAATAAAGGAATCGGTGCAGAATGGTGACGTTGCAGTAAATTATATTCCTACAAATGATATGATAGCAGATCCACTGACTAAAGGCCTACGCCCATGTGTATTTGATCGACATGTCATTAGCATGGGCCTAAGAGCATCTTGGGATGCTATTATTTAGTGGGAGCTATGTTTTATTTTTCTTTGAATAAAGTTTACATCTGTTTTTGTTACAATTTAGTAACACTTTGATATATATATGTCAACTTTTGTTTGCATTCAATAAATATTTTTGAATGGATTGTTATTATGTTGAATATATATATATATATATATATATATATATATATATTGTTAAAAGTCTCAAGGTATTGCTAAATCCTTGAGTGAAGGCTAGGGGCATCCGATTATTAGCCTTGTGCATATGTCTTGTGATTCATAAAGAAATGTTAACCGTAAGGACAAGACATATGTGGGTTCATTGGAACCATAAAGCATTCTCTAGTGCCACAAGTTTTTGTGACGCCTAAAGTTAAGAGAATAGTGACTAACAAATGAGATCTCTCTATGAGAGATGTTATCCATTTGCCACACTACCATATTGAATCCATATCAATAAAGTTAAGAACATTTGTGACCATGGAAGGCTCTGTGTGTATACATGCAGTTACCGCCATGATTCGGTGTTTAAGACTTTATGGGATAGGATTGATTATTAAGAATTATCTCTGGACCAAAGTGCGCACATACAGTACGATTTCAATTAATATAGTCCAAGTGGGAGAATGTACGAGTTTACCTAATTTGGACTACATTAATTGATATTGTAATTTACCGTTTAACGTTTACCATTTTACGGGGTTTGGTCTAAGGTGAGATAGAAGGTTTCTTAATTAATCTAATATGGGCTGGCTAGTGTGGGCCGAGTTGAGCCTGGCCCGTAATGAGAGGGACTGGCTGGAAACTCTATAAATAGTGCTCAAGTCTCTCCTCTAACCCTAATTCTCACATGTATCCTCACCTAAGGAGTGTTTACCTAACACTAAACGTGAGGGGGTTGTCTCATTGAGCCAGTGATACGGAGGGCAATAGAGGAGAAGGACTTGCGCGTGGAACATTGTGTTTCTGCTTCCGCTTCAAGTACAATGGATCCTAAAACAGGTGCGTAAATCTTTCTGATCTTTTATGCATGTTCTTGTTCTAGTTATGGAGATCTTGGGGTTGCATAATTTGCATCCAACATTCGGCGCATGGTGGATTGGGCCATATCCTCAGCCAGAGCATCCGGTGTGCCCTTTTGCGCATTAACGGTCATGTTGTCGTTGTCTTTGAGATCCAACCGAAGTAGATGGTTTGATCGTTCGAAAAATGCAAAGGCGACCTACGCTACATCGGATCAAGAAGCCATTGTCCCTCATAGTATTACCGACGATAGGGAAACGCGTGCAGCTTAAATGCCATCATCTCTGAGTTCTTTTCACCAGCAACATGCGACTTTAGCTAAAATCTAGTCTCTCCATAACACACATTCTCTCTCCATCCACTCAATCGTCCACACCGTTGCCACCACCTCTAACGCCATCGCCGCTGCTCCGGGTGGGGTAGAGAGACAGGAGAGAGAAAAGACAACGTAATACGGTTTTCTGGTTGTGATCTACAGTTACTTATATAAGCGTGGTTTTATCTAGATTGCAAAAGAGTACAACTTTTTGTGTGATTAACCTCAAAGTGGGGTTTAGCTAAATGGTTTAGTGTTGAGTCAGAGAAGACAATAGATTACATGTTTAAGTGACAATGTCTCACGTCCATCACTCAACGGATGGAGTCATCCGATGTACATAGACAAGACCACTCATATGTATTTGTCGGGTTTAGAGAAAATTATCCAATCAGTTATAAACCTATCATATGAATGTCAATCCAATGGTAAATTTTCAATTTTGCAAATTTAGTCATAAATTTTTGCACAAAATTTTAATGTAGTCTTTTCAATTTGGAAATTGCTGACATGCTGGTCCAATTATCACTGGCCATATCACGTGACACACTGCCATGTCAATAATTCCCAATAGAAATTAGTTAGAAGAACTACATTGAAACTTCACACAATGGTTTGGAATTAATTTGAAAATTAAAAAATTGAGAACTGAATTGACATCTATTTCATAGATTTTGGACTAATTGGATTAATCAATCCAAAAGTACAAATAAATAATGTCTAAAAGAATGATTTTGTTTGTACCCAATAATTGAAGATTGAGTTGGAAAGAACTTCTACTAGTACCAACCATAAGGTCGAAAGAGAAACAACGCACAATCATCATATTGCTCACCTCAAAAGGTGTTCTAATGAGTTCCCTGTCCCCTCTGATTGATGAAAGTACCATCAATTTCTATTAATCCCCTGAACAAGAAACACATAAATAACGGATGCTTTTTTTTTTGAGGAAATCATTCGATAAATCTACGTTCATGCTAAATTGAGTCTAAATCGTCAAATCTAATAGGTACCTTATACAACCCATTAACTCCAGTGATCCATATTCAATTCAGCATGTATTACGTTCATAGAATAAATTATCAGTTAATCGCCTTCCGAGACCGCACTAAGTTGCCTTCCATCAGTAATTTACCTTATCGATACCCTCAGTAATTTACATTCAGGAAGCGCCTCTCGCTGCTTACAAGGCCAAACTAGAACTTCGTGAAGTCGTGTCTTCTAAGGATCGTGATGTTCCCGAAGCTCATGTGGATGACCAACTTCAAAGGTTGCTTGTCGAGCCACGAGATGGAACTACAATTGACGTCCCAGGTTACTTGTCGTGAAGTGGGTTCGAATTTGGGAAATGGCAGGGCCCTCTAGTTTATCAAAGCTATTGAGGCTGAGAGCTCGGGATCGGGTGTTCTAGAGGGTCTGAGTCGTCACGAGCAGCCAGTCAAAGAGGTCGGCAACTTGGCATAAATGAATTGATGAGATTTTAAATGACAGAAGATTTTTCAAAGCTTTTTAATCTTATTTTCAAAAGACAGAAAATTTTTAATCCTATCTTTGATTGCATCAAATATATCATAAGATTTTCTACGGTTCTAATCTTACTATATCCTATCATATCACAATGCGAATCTGGACGATCAAACACAGTTTTACTTTATGCGTTCGGATTGACCACGTTGCATTGTTAAGTTTGCCTTCCCAGTTCTAATTATCAGAGCAGTCATAAAGTCAAGGGAGAGAAAGGTCAAAGCAGATGAGAGACGGTCTTCTTTGCGCGTCCTTTTAAAACCCAGAAGCCCTTGCGACAGGCCCACCATGAGCTTTACATCTTCACCTCCTTCAGCATTCACGAGTCAAGCAAAAGCATATAATGGTTATAACTATCACCTAGAGGTGATGAATAGGTGATTTTGCAAATATGAAAGAATTTAAATAAATATTGCAGCGAGACAACTTTTAATGAAGTGGTCAAATCTTATCGGTGTACAATTCTAACACAGTTAATAAAAAGAGTAAGTGATACAAAATTGCTTATAAAAGTTTATAGTGGTTAGGCTTTGGTAAGCTTACGTGAAATCAAGTTTTGCAATAATAATTGATAATTACTATAGAACAATCAATTGCATATTATCACACGTGCAATCACTCAAAATCACGCATAAGTTCATCCAATAAAACAAGTGTAAAATTCTACGTAACACCTAATCCGTCACCAATTACGTTAATTACGATTAATTAAGTAAATTAAATTAAACTAAACCAAATTAATTAACCTAACCATGTTTAATTCACCTAACTATGATTAATTGACCTAACCATGATTAGTTAACCTAACCATGATCAACTAACCTAACCAAGCTTAATTAACACTAATTTAGTATTAACTAAAACTAATCCTCATCAAGACTAATCTAACCATAATTAGCACTAATCTAAACACCTCCTAAGCGCAATTAACGGCCTAATCAAAGATTAGAGAGTTAACTCATGTTTTTTTATGGCGGCGGGCTCGCAGCGGCGGCGACGTGACGGCGACGTGATGGCGACGAAAACACGAGACAACCACGGCTTGAACGGAGGCTCAACGGTGGCGGTGTCGGCCTCTCAAGCTCTCGGCCAAAAAGGGGAGCTCGGCTTGGGTTGGTCTCGGTGGAGGTGGCAGCAACGGCGGTTGCTCGGCGGTGCTGGACGGTGGCTGCTGGACATGGAGGAGTTGGGCATTGGGTGGTGCGGTGCTGCGGTGGTCGAGACGGGATGGAGCTGGGGAGTTACGGTGCTGGAGTGGCTGTGCTGGACGGCGGTGGTGGAATACGGGCGGGTGATGGATGGGGGATGATGGGATGATGAGCTGAAGATGAGATGGAGAGGAATTGAAGAAGGTGATGCTGGCATTGGACGGTGCAGTGGCTGGTGGGCGTGCGGCAGCACTTGAAGGGGAAATGGGGAAGATGAGGTTGGTCGGCTGCAGCAAGAACAGAAAGGGAAATGGCGTGGGGGAGGGTTGAACGTGCATGAGGAAGAGAGAAGAGTGGGAGAGAGAGAAAGAATAAAGAAGTCAAAGGAACAACCAATCACAAACTTAGGAAAATATCTACACCATCATAATCTATGCCACAAAGTCTTCATGCCTCAAAAGTCCTTAGCTCATCCAATCACCATTTTTGCTCTAATTTCTCACAAATAAAGCCTTTTTAGGGTAGAAAAATCCTATTTTCTCATCTTATTCCAATTTCCTTTTATTTTTCTTTTTTTTGGTCCGAAAATCGTTTTTTCCACAAAATTTTCGGACTCGATGAAAATTCACCAAAAGATGAGACGACGTCCAATAAATGAATCGCGACACGCTCGAACGTCCGATTCCCGAAATCGAATTAAATTTCGTGATTAAAATTAATCAAACGTGACTTTAGTACGACCTAATCTATCGGGTAGCTTTTAGGGGTTTTAGCACGTTTTACCCGTGGTCGATAATTTTCGATCCACATCTGTGCATCTCTGAATTGTAGACGACCCTCGGTTGTCATAAAATCGCAAGAGTTCAATTATGTGTCTTGGATATAATATCGATAGAAAATCAGTTTATTGCCATTCAACGCGAATATTGCAATCGTGCGGAACCACCTGCAATTTGACTACGTACTTCCATCGAATCGGCTTATATCCGTTTGCTAATCGATTTATAATGGTGTCGTATTAACCTTTGCCGATTATTATGGTTGAGCATTCGATTTCCGATCGAATTCTCTAGTCTGTCGCGTTTATATCCCTTAACGGTCTCACCTAATAAATTCGGTTTCGAGTAAAATAACCATAAGCGTGTCGACGAAACAACCATTTCATATATTTGAAACGGGGCCAAATTTCGGGACATCACATTTGTCATATTGCGGTATACACTATCAATCAGACTCTGTAATCTCTACTTATAAGCACTTGTATGATAGTTAGGGCTGTGCATTCGGTCAGTTCTACCCAGAAACTGGATCAAACCGGTGCTAAAAACTGATGTAGTTCTAGATTTCTGGTTCCAAATTTTTAGAACGGCCAGAAACCAAGATCCGGTTCAGTTTCCTATTTTGAGTGCAGAAACACGTGAGAACTAGGAAGATTGACCAAATCGAATTTGGAACTAAGTCCCATAAAAATTATAGTTTTTCACTTGGCAGATCCTTCTCTCTCTCTTTTTCTCTGTCCTCTCCAGCCTCACTCAGACGTTCACTCACGATTCTCTCTCTCTCTCTTTTGCGTGCGTGTGACTTGCCCTTGTTTGTTCAAGCTTTGCGACCTTGCTTGCTCGGACACCGATCATTGAGAGGTAAAACAGTAAAATCTCTTAACCTTCAGGTTGCCTTTTTGTCAGATCTCCTGAACTTCTATGTCTTGCGAAAATTAACAGCCATTTTGGGGATTGATTGCTATTTGAAAAAGAAAAGGCCCTAGTATGGGAGTTAATTCCTTTTCCCATTATGGGGGTTGATTGCGATTTTGGAGGTGCTTGCTGCTTGTAATATCTGGAGTTAGAGTTTCAAGTCTCCTGGATCCTCTTTTTGGTGGTATGAGATTATACAGAATCGTTGATGGGCAGGAAGTTACAGATTGTACTATAAATTATTTATTGGAATAAGTTCGATGTTCGTAGTCGCATACTTACAACTTCATCATGCTTATAATGTTTTTCTAAGTTTTTCTAAGTCTGAAATATCCATTGAAGTTATAAGTATGCCAACTATACTTATAACTTCATCGTGTATAATTTGTTGTCAGTTGAAGCAATACCATACTAATTAATTATGCTATTGTTATGTTAATATGAAATTGATGTATACAGATTTATCAATGGAAGTGGAGGGACATATGAAATGAGTCCAATCATGAAATTGCCATGCCATGGAGGTGAAGAAGAGGCATCTGCGAGTGCAACAAACAAGATGAGGGCACCTAGTTTGCTTTCTCCTCTTGATTGATCTTGATTAATTATAATAGTAATATTTAGTTATTTTGGATAGTCATCTCAGGTACTCTTCGTTGTTGAAAAAATACAGAATTTTCACAATTCTTTTTTCCGGTTTGTTCTTTTCTAGTTGTGGTAAGCTCTTTTTCCTTGGATTGGCCAAGAGAGACGACAGCCTATCATCCCCAAATTTGATAGAAATGACTAGAATAATGATACGCATAATGTAATATTGATATAATTGTACCATGAGGAATCCACCGTATTCATGTGCGTGGCTAACACCAAAGTCACATTTATCACATTTACGAGGATAAACATAGCGACATACTCATGGTACTCATTAGGGACCGCAGCTAGCTATTGAGGATGCCCTCGCAAAGGGAGAGAGACATTTAGGTGACCATTAAATAGCACATGCACGAAACCCTCCATAGAGAGACAATGGCCCCATGCTATATCCACATCATTTGTGCCCTTATACCCATAAGGGAAGCAATTGAGTAAATTTGAGCAACAGTCACGATGGTCCCGATCCATCAATTAATCTAGCAGCTCGTGATCACATAGAATGCCTATATTCATAATCCAACAAGATATGTGGCCTATACTTTTGGACATATCACGCTTTCGGAGTTTCGTCTCACTTAGTTGCTAGATATGGTCAAAGAATGAAGTTGGGAGCATGTCGTAACTTGCTGAAATGGTTCAGTAATTAGGGATGCGATGTGTTGAATATATGATTTCATATGTTGTTATTTAGTCTGATTTTTTTCGTGATTTGTCGAGTTTCACAGATATGCAAAGTATCTCGTGCATCTGGTGTACATATTTCCATATTAATTAGGAGAGCATAAGAGATGGCCATTGCTTGTATTCATTTTCAGCAAGATATGGAAATCCTTCCCGTTGATTTGCCCAAGGCTATAAGGGTATTGAAGTTCTAAAATGTTCAAAACAAGTTAGTCCCTGTTCACACCATCACACGCTCAGAACCATCCCGACGCACGTCGGCAGCCTAACCTCCAAACTGCACCTTGTTTGTGTCACGATACTAAACCCAAACTCTGCCTGCCCGTGAATTACGGAAAACATCAAACCGAACGTAACATATTGAATCGAATATACAACATGTCTTACAAGGGGAGGTGGTTTTAGATTTCGCACAAGTTTCCTCTATAACTTGGAATCTACCTATTGGAACAGATTCTTCATTTTTTGGAATTTGGAATCTACTATATCACAAGTTCTAGGATCTACCTATATTATTAATTGAACGATTGTAATGAATCATCACCTTTAATGACCACAATTTACTGTTATAATCCACTAACCACAATTAATATTTAAATACACGAAAAAATGAAATATTAATAAAGTAAAAGTTTCAATCATAAAATGAAATTTCAGATTAGTGGTTACAGATTATGTACCTATTATTGAACAACATGGAATACCGTAGGATCACGTGAAAATATCGATCTGGTTCTCCGATTCCATATTCTACCCTAGAACTATACTCACCCCATGTATGACATCATCCAGCAAAAATAAACAATTTCTATATGGTCCAAAGTCAACATGACGTGAATTACTAACTCGAAAAACAACCCAATTATCTTACTCCAAGATTCAAGTTCAAATGTCCAAATTCTTCTACTCCGACGACGATTTTCTGTGGCATTAAACCGGTCATGATGGCTCACCTTCTTTTTCACGTGGACAACTTTTTAGGCTCTAAAGCTTACACGTCCTCCCCGTGGACGTTGCTCTACTAACGCCCTCACAATTGCCGAATCTCTTTGGCACCGAAAGTTCATGTTAGGCCTATTAGATCGAGCGATTCTCAAGCTCAATTAAATTCAACACCTTCCTACATTTACATTTATAAGATTCTCACGATTAGGTTAGGAAGACAAGTTGTTCATTAATTATTAGGTTAGATGGCTTATTTGATTTTTATCTTTTTGATTTTGTACTTTAACATCTAATTTATGACCTAACATTAAAAACCCTAAATTTTTAAAAAAGCATATGAATGGTATTATTTCAAAGTTACGCTAAGAATTTAGTAGTTTTGAAATGGAAAACTTAATAGTTTTTATTGCACTGGGAAAAGGTTGTATATGGTCTTACCGAGTGGTGTAGATGTTATTTATAATGTGATCACACTTTTAGGGATGTAGTTTTTTTTAAAAAAAAAAAAACCCCTTTGACATTAACCCACAATTTCTCCATCGAGTGACGGTTTTCCACATTCTTACCGATGACAAAGCCCATTTGAAAACAGCCATGATGGAAGACAGTTTATAAAAGACGATCGTTCTTTTACATAAGGGTGCATGATAAGGTTTAAATCATACCGTCTCTTTTGGATATACTCCATTAGTAAGTAAGGGGATTGGGCTTATAGAGAGCACCCATAAATGCTATCGAATTGCTGTCGAATCTCTGCGGATTTCCATCACACAAAAACTCAAACAATGGCTAGAAGTCAGATTTATTTTATGTCTTGTTTTCTGCACGATTCTAATCAATGCTTGAATTCCTTTCTTCAATGCATGATTACAATCGCTCAATTTGTCTTACATTTGGAATCATACTGAGATTAGTATCCTTGCCTTGTGTTTATTGAGTTTTTGGTGTATTCTTCGTGGGATTTTGATTGAATTGAAAATTGGGCAATTTGGAGCCGAGAGGAAAATTGGCGATTCCAGCCAAAAATCAGGTGACCCAACGCTTGACTTCGAACCAGTATGGTTGCACTGCCATGGGCAACAAAAGCCCTAAGTTAATTTGGCATTACGATGATTGTCGGAGGCGAACTGAGCGGTAGAATTTTGCTTAATTCTGGCCAATTTCTTGGGCATTTTCGCTGATTTTTGGACCATGTGGTCGCGCTAGTGTGGTCTCCAAAAGCCACCACTTATTTTGGTCTAAAGCAGGCTAGTAGAGGAGAATTGGATGGCAGAGACGGAGAAACTGCGAAACTACGCAATGAAGAAAAGGCGTGTGGAATCCACGCGCCTGCACCGGAGCTACAGGCGCAAGGAGTCCATGCGCCATGCGCGAGTAGTCATGAACGCGTGCCATTCACGTGCCCAAGCAGTAGTTGGGTCTGCTTTCCCTCTTGGTGAATTTCCATTTTTTCCCTTGATAGATTTGTTTACAGCTTTGCCCTTTGGCCGCTTGAAAATTCCTGTTTTGCCTTTGGATGTTAAATTTCCGATTTTGCACTTTACCCCTTGGCCGTTGTATTTATAGTTTTGCCCCTTGCTAGCATTAATTTATTGTTTTGCCATTTCATGCATTTTTGTGTGAATATTTTATACATGAAATTAGATGTCTAGTGATCCATATATAATTTTATTTAATTGGAGATTAGCCACAACATCTTTAATTATTTTAAATTATATGTATTAAAAGCCTTTGGATCACGAATATAAAATGGCATTAATTGTAATTAATCGTGTCAAAATCATAAATTTTTACTACCGCCTGCGGTGGTCCAGTTGGATAAGGCTCTCCAATGAAGTTAATGACAACGGAGGGGGTCGAATTCCGCTGGCCGCATGGGATCTTAAGCGCGACGTCGGGGTGGTGGGTCCTCTGCTAGCGTCGCTCCAGGATTTACCCGCCGGCGACCGGCTGTACGGGGTTCCCTAGGTATAAAAAAAAAAATCATAAATTTTTTCCCACATGATTTTATTATTATTTTGATTTGATTCATTAGGATGAAATATCATATTATTTTTCTTAATTACCCATATAGATTAAGAAAATGAATATAATATGATTCTTTCTTCATAAAATAATTATGAATCTATATAAATTAGAAATTTAGCCCATAAGCTATTTTTAATGTTATGTGATTCATATCATATGACGTGTTTTACATTGGTAAAATATGATTTATGTAAATTTTGCCTCAAATTTTTGTGACATAAGCATGTTTGTTTGATATGTAGTTTTACAACCTTTGAATCTCCGAATTTAAGAGTAATGTTCCCATGTTGAATGGTGAAAATTATAAAGTTTGGAAGGAGTTAATCCTTCTTTTATCGGGGTGATGGACATTGACTATATTATAAGGTAAGACGAACCACCTACTCCTATTGATACGAGCATTATAGTTGAGATAGCCTTTTAGGAACAATGGGAGTAGTCTAACCGCCTTTGTGTGATGTTCATAAGGAATAAAATTTCTTCTAGCATTCGTGGTTTAGTTACTCGGTATAGCAATGCTAAGGCCTTATTGGAGGTCATTGATGCATAGTTTGAGACTTCAAAAAAGGCGCATGCCATGACTCTCATTATGAAGTTTTCATCATTGAAATTCACTAGTGTTAGAGGTGTGTATGAACACATCCTCAAGAAGAGAGATATTTTGGCTGAAAAATTTTGAGGTTGAGATATTTGAATCCTTCCTTGTTTACTACATTTTGAATACCGTTCTACAATAGTATGCACCAGTCAAGATCTTTTATAATACACATAAGAATAAGTGGTCAAATAATGAACTCATGACCATGTGTGTTCAAGAGGAAGAAATGCTACTTATGGAATTGAGAGAAAGTGCTCATTTGTCAACATAGGAAAAGTATAAGGGGTAATGCAAACATAAGGGAAATGGTAAAACACCTCCATAAGCTGACATTAAAAAGGAATTTAAATGTTTCTTTTGCAAAAGAAGGTGCATATGAAGAAGGACTGCATCAGATTTAAGGCCTGGTTCGAGAAGAAAGGTAATTCAATTTCTTGTGTTTGTTATGAATATAATATGATTGATGTTAAGAGTATGGGATAGTGGCTCAATACACTATAGCTATTTCTCCTGACCAAGATGGTGCAATAGAACGAATATATCGAACTTTATTGGACACGATGAAGAGCATGCTTAGTAGTTCCAAATTTTGTAAGTCCTTGTGGATTAAAACTTTTAAGATGGCAATGTACATATTGAACTGAGTTTTGACTCAGGCTATCCTAAAGAGGCCTTTTAAAGTTATTTAAAGGTTGAAAATCGAGTTTGCGACATGTATGCGATTGGTGTAAGAGTTTACACTCCATAAGAAAAGAAGTTAGACCCAAGGATTATAAGTGGACATTTCATTGGATATGCGGAAAAGTCCATGTGATACATAGTGTCTTGTCCATCTCACACTACTAGAATTATGGAATCAAGAAACACTATGTTTCTTGAAAATGACTTGATAAGTGGGAGCAAACGATTTAAGGACCTTGTTCTCAAGAAAGATTATTGAGATACTCAACCTTTTACCTCAAGTATTAGGTTGGTTGTTGTTCAAAATGCTCCTTCAGTTTAACCGGCTATTGAACAATCAATTATTGAATTTCCAAAATCTGCTGATATTGATCTGGTAGATCTAATTATTCAGTAATTACCAGAAATTGTTGAACAACTAGGTGAACAACACGCTCCTCAAGAGAATATGCAACATTAAGAATATCAATTAAAATAAAGAAATAAGCAATTTTTAGTGATTGTATTGTGTATTCACAAGAATTTGACTATAATAATGGAGTTGAGAATGATCTTGAAATGTTTTCACAAGCCATGGGTAGTGATGAATCTAATTTTTTATACAATACCATGAAGGATGAGATGAGTTCTATGGCATTTAATAAAGTTTGGGATTTGGTTGAGTTGCCTAATGGTGAGAAGGCCATTGGTTATAGATGGGTCTTCAAAACTAAGAATGACTCATTGGGTAACATTAAGAGATATAAAGCTAGACTTGTTGCCAAAGGATTGAATCAAATGGAAGGACATTATTGCACATAAACATTTTCTCTTGTAATCAATAAGGATTCTCTTTGTATTATTTTGGCATTGATTGCCCATTTTGACATGGAATTACATCAAACGAATATGAAAATGACATTCCTTAATAGAGAATTAGAGGATAAGGTTTATATGAAAGAAGAGAAAAAATTCTCCTCTAGTGAAAGTGAGTATTTACCATGCAAGCTTAAGAAATCTATATATAACTTGAAACAAACATCCTACTAATGGTAGTTAAAGTTTCATGATGTCATCTCTTCATTCATTTTTGTAGAGAATTTCATGGATCAATGTAAATATTAGAAGGTCAGTGTAAGCAAAATTTATTTCCTTGTATTGTGTGTGGATGATATTCTACTTGCAATCATTGATAATGGATTGCTACTTGAGGTGAAACAATTTCTCTCTAAGAGTTTTGACACGAAGGATCTGAGTGAGACATCTTATATCATTTGCATTAAGATCCATAGAGATGAACCTCGAGGAATTTTAGGATTATCTCAAGAAATCTATATCAATAAAGTCTTAGAGAGATTACGGATGAAAGATTATTAATCAAGTATAGCAGCTATTATGAAGGGAGGCATGTTCAATTTGAACTAGTGCCCAAAGAACAATCTAGAAAGGGGAACAAATGAAGAACATTCTATATGCTTCTATTATCAGAAGCTTCATGTACACTAAAGATTGCACTCAACCTAACATTACTTTTGCTGTAGGAATGTCGGGAAGATATTAAAGTAATTCAAATATGAACTAGTAGAGAGCTGCAAAGAAAGTGATAAAATACCTTCAATGTATCAAAGGTCATATGCTTATGTATAAATGAACTTTGCTGGTTGGGTTGATTTTTGAAAGTCAACATTTGGATATATTTTTATGTTAGCTCGCGGAGCTGTGTCATGGAGGAGTATGAAGCAGACTTTGACTACTACTTCAACTATGGAGGTTGGGTTCATTTCTTGTTTTGAAGCTACTTCACACGGTATATGATTAAAGAGTTTCATTTCTCGAGTTAGAGTTGTTGATTCTATTTATTGGCCATTAAGAATATATTGTGACAATTCTAGTGCAGTTTTTATGGCTAAAAATGTCAAAAGTGATAGTCAAAGTAATCACGTTGACATCAAGTAGTGGTCATAGAACACATTAGTACTTGATTGATAATAGCTTATCCTTTAACTAAAGGCATGCTACCAATAAAGTATAAAGATCATGTGGCTAAAATGAGAATTGGTCGCATCATGTGATTTGTTGTTGTATGGATGACTTTTGTTATATGAAACTTTTATTCAGTTGTTATGTTATTCTCAATTTTTGATGTACACATTTTGTTGTTTCTAATAATAACAAAAATCCTTGGATCTGGAATAAATAAGATTTATTCAATTAAGATGTGTTGTCACATATAGGCTAACATTAAAGAAATAAGATGCATTGTGATACATGGCAAATATTACTATTCTTAGAGGACATGCCATCATGATCCATGCATTTTGTTTTTTTTTCTTTAAGTATAGAGTGTTTGTGGATTTGGTTGGATCAGTCGTTTGATGAAATTGTTGAGATCAAGCGGGAGAATGTTATCTATAATGTGATCGCACATTTTTCGGGATGTGGTTTTTAAAATAAAAAGAAAAATATCGTTTGACATTAACCCACATTTTCTCCCTTGAGTGAAGGTTATTCTAGCATACGGTTGTCTACACTCGTACCTTTTTTATGATATTCGCCCATTTGAAACCGACTTGATGGAAGGTAGTTTATAAAAGAGGATCGTTTATTTATGTAAAGGCATGATGAGGTCTAAACCAAATCCTCTCTTTTGAAAATACACCATCAGTATGCGATGGGATTAAGTTAATAAAGTGCACCCATAATTACTGTTGAATTGCCGTCGAATCTCTGTGAATTTCCGTCACACGAAAACTTATAAAATGGCTAGAGGTCAGATTTATTTTACGTCTTGTTTTCCACATATGATTCCAATTGATACTTGAATTCCATTCTTCAATACATTTGTCTTACAGTAAAACCATTAAACTCCCACCTTTTAACTATATACTCCACGATGTGTACATGTGTACACATACGTATATGTGCGTATTGTAGGTCTATGTATGTATGGGCACGTGTCTTGTATGTATGGCCAGATTTTTAATGGGTCCAAGGAACTAATATCATTAGTCTAGCAACGTTGTTTGAATAATTTGTGGACTTGCAAAAACATTCGATCGTCCAACTTCGACATTAAATTAATCCGACGACCTTTTTGGACGATCTTATGCCATATCACATATAAAGCAGAAGGCAAACCAAAAGTTTTAGGGTAGGGATCTCCAAATTTGAACTTATAGCATTTTTAGAGGAAAACATGCATGTCAAACGTTTGGGATGTAGTTTCCTCCTATTTTTTTCTTACTCCCCCATCCCTCTCCCTTACTCCTCCTTTCTCCCGGCTATGCTACCGGCCCGCCATCGTTATCAGTCCGTGCCAACGTGACTCCATCCTTGTCATCAATGCCTATGCTAGCTTGAATCCGTGTCCGCATGTCAGTGCGCGCTTGGAGGTTCCATTCGAAACTAAAGAGATCAAAAACCTCCGTGCGAACTTGTCGACGGGAACTGCGATTTTTATGGTGGCAATCAAGAGAAGGAGAGAGAGAGAGTTTTCGCTTGTTGAAGTGTCGATGTCAGTTATTAAGGGGGTAAAAGGAATACGTAAGTTAACCTCCGCATATTAAGAGGATCTTGAACCTATATTGATAGCTAGGCACACCTTCTTTTACGAGGTAGGCCATGAGATTGCCAGGGATCCAACGACTGGTAACCAGTACTCGAGATATGGGAATGCTCAACCCAAGACTTTCCGAAAATAGACGATTTTGGAAAATCATTAACTAGCAATTGAACCCCATAAATACACAACTATATATAGGCAACTATAGGGGAAATTATCAAAAAGAAAATTAAACATATTGCACCTACATCAACTTAGTCATAAACTTTTTAATTTGGATAATTTAGTACTAAACCTATCGGCAATTTGCCAAGGTAGTTCATCCAGTCAATTTTAGACGAAAATCACTAACATGAATTTGGATCGTCTTACGTGGCATCATCGGTGCTGACTAGAAATTTTTTGCAATTTTTACAATTTTTTTATTTTAAATTATTTATTATTTTTTTCCCTTTATCGCGGTAGACGAGGATTTAGCAACCTGACCACTGGATGAGGCCCTGCAAGCCTTCACTAGATCAGATGAGCGCAACCGTTGCTCAAGCAAGGCTAGCTAGCTTGTGGCTTGTGAGGGCAACCCTCACCAAGGCAAGGCCATCCCTCACTTGTGGCTGGCGAGGGCGGCGCTTGCTAAAGCCGGGCAAGGTGATCCTCGCCTAACCCTCTATGGCCATTGCGTGAGGCTTGCCACCGGCGAAAGCCAAAGAGAAAATATAGTAAAAGGATAAAAAAAAAAAGAAAGACAAAATGGTAAATTTCCCGGCAACCACACAACCGAAAATACCCCGCCCAACCCCTCTATTGTCTCCAAACCTACTCAACTACCTCTCTTAAATAACCCCCAGCCACGTGCTCCCTGCATCCAATCCAACCAGCTGGCTCTTGAGTCCGTATTTATTGTGCATAGGAGACCACCAGTCAATGATGCACCACCATCTTGGCAAATCTCACAAGCACCAAAGGAGGGAGAAAGAGCCTGAACGGTACATGGCCGACCCTTCACGCACGTCGGTCCCCATTGCAATTTCGTTCACTTTTCACATGTAGATTTGACCTTGGCTTGCGCCTCAAGTCGCGGTACCCCACCTTCATAATGAGATGTAATGCGTAACAAAGCTGATCACAGTAAAAAATGGAGCCGTCGGCATACGTCTTGCGCGCCGTTTGTCGAGTCAGTACCGAGTCCGGTTACACAATTTTCCTTCTACTCGCTTCTTTCCTTGGGGACCACCATGGTCACGCACGCATTTTCTACTCCTAGAGATTTTTAATGGGATTGGTTAAGCAACTTTCTGCATATATATAGATGTAGGAGGCAAGGTTGCTCATGTGTGAGTGATGCGCACGAGAAAGATCGATAGGCAAAAAGAGAGATAGAAAAACAGGATGGGGACTGTATACCAAGAACCTCCACGCCTCATCCAGGACCTCAGGGTCACCGTCCACGACACGTCCCTGGTGTTCCCGTCCAAACCCGTCCCCAACAAGCCCTTCTTCTTGTCCAACATCGACAAGGTCCTCAACTTCGACGTCCAGACCATCCACTTCTTCCCTGCACACGTGGAGTTCCCCCCTGACAAGGTGGCTGAGACGCTGAAGGCCGCGCTCGCCAAGATCCTGGTGCATTATGAGTTCCTGAGTGGGCGGCTCAAGTTCAATGCTGCGAGTGGGCGGCTGGAGATTGAGTGCAACTCGGAAGGAGTGGGGTTCGTGGTGGCGTCCAGCGAGTGCAGCCTGGACGACGTCGGGGACTTGGTTTATCCAAACCCGGCCTTCGAGCGGTTGGTCACCAAGTCTATGGACATTCTGCAACCCGACAATCAGCCCATGTGCATAGTCCAGGTATGTAATGTATGTGCAATTGAAGTGAGCAGTGATACAACGGACATTTCCGTGAACGAATATTACACTATACACATATACATTTCCGAATTTAAAGCCATATGATAATGAGCTTGCAGCTTGCAAAACCCAAATTATTTGATTAGTGAGCTGGAAACTGCACATTATTTAGAGGAGATATAGCTTCTAAAATGCAAAATAACATCTCCTGAAATATCGTCTAAACCCGACTAAAATCACATTCCAGAAATCCTAGAGATGGAATAAAAAAAGCGATCTAGGTGAATATATCTGGCCTTGAGTCGGCGCGTATGTGTGAAATTAACGTCATTACATAAGATGTTTTGTGGACATGTGTGGTACGAAACCCTCTAATCTCCATGAACAAGACTGAGATTAGCTACTCTTCTACGATGAAGTTCCTGATCGGATCCGTTGCCTATAGCAATCATCGTTGGTCGGTCACGCATGGCTACGTTATATTTCTCTTTGCACCGTTACACCCACCACCGGCTAATAAATGCAGGAGCCCTTGATCTCCTTCCGTCTCTTGAGAGAAAACTGGGGTCGCGAGCCTTTCAAATCATCTCCACCTCTGCACCACCTCGGCCCGGTGGTGTGACCCATTTCTTCATGAAAGGTCCCTGTCGGAAGAAGAAGAGGGGCCGCCGTACCCTTTTCTTTATGATTCAGTCTGTGAATTTTAATCGCTCCGGCCATGGGTTCGAAAAGATTCTTGATAGCATTGGCCTGCACATTATGTTGTTAGATCACGTAGTAATTGCAAGATGTCTCGTGATTCACTCACCTCGTCGTCTTCAGTTTACAATAGCATTATGCAATGGTTAAACCATGCACAACTTCATGTGGAGTTCGTCGATCGCTACACGTCGCGTGATTTGTTGATAGATGGATGGTTTTTCCGTACTCTCCTTGTGATGAGACGAGGTAGCGTTTCTCGCTTTGTGATGTCGATGATTGGTTGGACAGGTGACGTCGTTCACGTGCGGGGGATTCGTGATGGGGATATCGACCAATCACGGGACCTTCGACGGGTTGAGCTTCAAGATGTTCTTGCAAAACCTGGCCGCGCTCGCTGCCGACAAGCCCCTGGCGGTGGATCCCTGCAACGACAGGCGGCTCCTGGCTGCCCGCTCGCCACCGCAGATCTCGTTCCCCCACCCGGAGCTGCTCAAGCTTGACGTCCCTCAGGGCCAAGACTCCTCGCGCCCCCTCGTGTTCAAAGATACCCCTGAGGACCTTGACTTCAAGATCTTCAAGCTCTCTCCCAAGGACATTGCCCATCTCAAGGAGAAGGCCGCCAAGGACGCCGGCGGCAGCGGCGGCCCAGGCTCACCCTATCCCAAGGCCCGTGTCACCGGCTTCAATGTCGTGACTGCCCACATATGGCGGTGCAAGGCCCTGTCGTCGTGTGATGGCACTGACGATGGTAGTGGCAAGAGCCGATCATCAACGCTGCTGTACGCGGTGGACATAAGGCCAAGGCTGGAGCCCCCGCTGCCACGGGGTTATGCGGGGAATGCAGTGCTGACGGCATACGCAACGGTGACGTGCGGGGAGCTGGAGGAATGGCCGCTAGGGAGGCTGGTAGAGATGGTGACGGAGGGGGCGGGGAGGATGACAGACAAGTATGCGAGGTCGGTCATCGACTGGGGGGAGGTAAACGTGGGGTTCCCGCACGGAGAGGTGCTGGTGTCGTCGTGGTGGAGGCTCGGGTTCACCGATGTGGAGTACCCGTGGGGGAGGCCAAGGTACAGCTGCCCACTGGTGTACCACCGCAAGGACATCATCTTGCTCTTCCCGGACATGATCACGAATAGCCCAAATGGCGGCGACGGCGTTAATGTCTTGGTTGCCCTGCCCGGCCCGGAGATGGCCAAGTTTCAGTCTCTGTTCCACAAGTTCATGGCCTGAGACGATCCAGGACCTTAATTTGCATTATCAGATCTATATATCTGTATCTACATCTATATCTCAATATAGATATATAGATGCACGTCGGGTTTGGTACGTATATGAACATATGCAGATAGAGATGAGCATGTGTGGATTTTATCTGTGGATGTACTCATGCAAGTATCGTATATGAACGTCGGGCGGCCAAAATCATCGTCTCTCGCTCATCAGTGTAGGTGGGAACCCGAAGATTGTTGCCTTTATTTGATTATTATATGGTCATATGTCTCGCTTCTTGGATCCATGGGTTTTGTTCATCGTCGATTTTCATTGTAAGGTTACATAATTTGGAAATGCCGCTTACTTTCCTGTTCAACTATACATGGACGACGCGGAAGTAGACGCATCTCTCTTGTTTTGGGGTGAATTTCTTGCTGGACGGAGTTCGGATTGAGTCCCGAAGATTGAGATAGGTTTGGTGTGAGTTTGACGCACGTTAAGACGGGACTGAGTGTTATTACCCGGTGCATGAAGTACATGGGTAGAGCTAAGGTTGTGAAGTAGATCCTTGGATATTTGAAGGGACATTAATGATTGGTATCAAGTAGTTAAGAGATGGCCGTTGTAAAGAGTTAACAAGCCATATGAATTCTAATCACATTGGTGACTTGAATGAGCGCAAAAAGTTAGGGGCACATGACTTGAATGAGCGCAAAATGTTAGGGGCACATGTTCACGCAGGTGGTACAGTAAGTTGAAATGCATTGTTGCAGGACGATGTTTGCCTATTTTTCAAAGAGATGGAGAACACGGCATTTCCCTTTATAGCAAAGGAGACAACATGGCTTCTTTTTTTTCTTTTTTTTTTTTGTGGGGGCAGGGGGGTGTGGGGCGGCAATTTATTCTCGAGCTCTGGATTGTAGCAGAAAAGTGTTACCATACATTGTGGCAGCCAAGCTGCACTATATGTCAAGCTGCACTTTATGTAAATGTAGCTTTGAATCGTATCTATCAAGCTGCACTTTATGTAAATGTAGCTTTGAATCGTATCTATCACAAGTGAACAAAGCATATTGACATTAAGGGTCTGTTCGTTTCGCGGAAATAGGCCATTTCCGAAAAATATTTTCCCAGAAGTCATTTTTCTAGAAAAATGATAATATTTTCCGGTTTTCGGCTAAAATCTAAAAATGTTTCGGAAAATATTTTCCGGTATTCGATAAGAAAAATATTTTTTAAGACTTCACCACTTAGGCATGCATCACTTACCTACTTATAAATCCATCAAATATGAACTTGCCTTTAAATTCGGGCAAATTTGATTTATATCTTTATTCTCTCATTGTCACTAAATGCTCGTCTACTCTAAAAAATGTTCGTATGGATTTTAAAAAGAAGCAAAGGAGAAAAGGAGCAAAGTATGTACAACCCTAATGAGAATATTTCAGTTGAGTGGCTTGTTCTCCCGCAACATCTTTTTTTTTTTTTTTATGACTCGGGAACCGCCGTATAGCCGGTAGCCGGCGACATAAGCTCGAGCGATGCTAGTGCGGGGACTCACTTCCCACGACGCCACACTTAAGTCGCGCAAATGCAACTGCGGTGACTCGAACGGGGGAACGCTCGAACCAACGTGTCCACAGCGAGGTGGGTCCCCCTGCGTCTTTTGTGTTCCAATAAACAAAAGAAAAAAGAAGCCAAGCATGTAGAGCCCTTTGCTTGAGTAATGTCCAACTGTAGGGTAGAGTTAATAAAGAAAAGGATAAGCAAGAGTACAGAGCGCGAGCTTGAGATCAACGAGCTCGAGGTTCGCCTGGCAACGACCGACGACTAGCCAAAAAAGAAGAAGATGGAAAACAAAGAAATAAAAAGAAATAAAAAGAAATAAAAAAAAGAAAAGAAAGAAAAGAAAGAAATTAAAAAAAGGAAAATTAAAAAATAATTCGAATAAAAAAAGAAAAGAATAAGAAGAAAGGGAATGGGGAAGTGAGGATTTGTAGAGGTGTGAGATAAGAGAGATCAAGAGAAAAAAATATTTTTCACTTTTCAAAATTGGAAAACATTTCCCCCTAATTTAAAAGACTTTTTTCCTTTTATGGAAAACATTTTCCCCAAGGAATTCATTTTCCGTGGAACGAACGACGGAAAATCCGGAAAACGTTTTTCAGGAAATTATTTTCCCGCAAAACGAACGGAGCCTAAGTAACGTTTGTTGTTTTGTGGCTCAAACAATTGTTGTTTTGTGGCTCATTTTTTGCCAAGTCAGAGTTAAGATCGAGGCACCTAGATTAAGTTAGATCCAAGACGAGTTTGGATGAGTGCAAGGTGCATCGAAACAGTAAACAAGACACCCCGACCAAAGGCCTGAGAGCCTTTATGGCCAGCTCTGATTGTGGACACAAGATACATTGAAATAGGGAACAGACTTACGATCAAATTATTGATTATAACTGTGAATTTTCGTACCGACATTGGATACTTTATGGCCAGCTCTCCTTGTGATTCATGCACATCTCGCTTATAAAACCTGGAAAATAAAAAGAATGTAAATGCCCCGTGGGTTCTTATCGTGGGGGCACTAGACGCCGGAATTTATTTCTACGAAAGGATGGGCCGACTGAGGCGGCGGCGTAGGCGGTGCCATGCGTTGTCTGATAGCTAGACAGTAACGATACAAAAACCGAATAACTATGCCGACACAGAGAGCAGGGTGAGCTGGCTGCATTCATATCTACGACTTCACCTTTTGTTTTCCGTAAAAGGATGGCACGGGCAGTTCTGGGCCCGATTGACATTTGCATTTTCTTTACTCTTTTTCTCTTTTGTCCATTCATTCTTCATTCTAAACTACGATTTTACGGTCAAGATAAAATTTGAGATAAGATAAAATTTATTCTATTCTATATTTGATGTCTACTCTAAATAGGATAAAGTCGGATGTAAAAGAGATTTAAACGGGATAAAATTATCTCATGAAAGAAGAGAGATAAAAGTAAATAAGATTTCTAACATTTATAATAGAAAAGTTATTTTTCTTGAAAAAAATTATTAAAATAACAAAATTGAAATTATATTTCAATATAAATAATATTTGAACTCTAATATAAGAAATTCAAAATATCAAAAAAATTATTATTTTTAATTAAATCTTTGTTTTATTTATATATTTAACTTTAATTCTATCTTATAATATAAATTTAATATATAAATATATATATATATATATATTACATACTTTTGGTTTTTTTATTCTAGGTATATTAGTACAATATGCTATGTAAAAAAATTTCATTAGAGAATGATGGAAGGAGGAAAATAAATAAAATAATAAACAAAGAGAGGAAAAATAAAATAAAATAAGCAAATAAAATTAAATTAGGCAACAGTTTCGCTAGAGATTTCTACCATTTGTGTTTGTGAATTATTAGGTTTATTTATCTTGATATGCCGTTTATACAAAAAAAAAATGTACATAATATGATATGAATATTTTTGACTTTATTACTACGATTCACCAAACAGTAAATGGGATATAACAAAATACTTGGATTTTATATTCTATACTATTTAATTCTATCCTGGTTAGAAATTTGGACGACCAAACATAGCCTTATTGTTTAGCCACTATTCAATCTTCACTTATAAGAGAATTAAAGCTCCGTTCACTTTATGGAAAATGTCACCTTTGTAAATTTTCTAAGAAGCTATTTTTCAAGAAAAATAATAATATCTTTCGGTATACAGTTGAAACCTCAAAATAAACTAGAAAATATTTTCCACCATTTGGTATTTGATTTGATTTTCTAGGAAAAAATTAAGAAAAAAATTGATTTATTAATTTTTTAAAAATTGAATTTTATTATTTTTCTTTTTTCTTTTTTTCCTTTTCTTTTCTTTCCTCTTCCTCCCCTGTTGGTTGCATGCCTCCACGATGGCCAGCAACCTAGCAACTGACCAAGACACGGGTTAGCAAGTTTGCGGCTCACTAGATCCAAGCAAGCTTAAGCTTGCCTGAGGTGGGTTCGAGCGAGCTTGGGCCTTGCTAGCTTTGCCTTGCCACAAGCTAGGGACCAGCCGAAGAAGAAGAACAAAGAAAATGAAAGGAAAAGAAAAAGGAAAAGATAAAAAATAATTAAAAACTTGATTTGAAAATTAAAAGGAAAAAGGAAAACATAAAAATAAATGGAAAATGTGTTTGGCGAAAGAAAGTGAGGCGAAAGAAGATATGGAAAATGTTTTATGCTTTCTAAAAAGTGAAAAACATTTTCCTCATTTTTGGAGGTATTTTTTCCATAAGCGGAAAATGTTTAAATTGACTAGTTTATTTTCCACGAATCAAATGCCAAAAATTCCGAAAAAAGTTTTCTTGAAAGTTATTTTTCTTGAAACGAACGAAACTTTAAGTTAAATTTGTCGAGTCGATAAAATGCCGAACTCTAGCTTATAAAAAGCTTGATTAAGTTGAGCAAGCCAGTCGAGTTGCGTATTGGCAAGCTTGGGCTTTGCTCAATAAGGTACTCAAGTAACGAAAATTTGATAAGCAGATCATTGCTAAATAATAAAATGAAGAGGAAATCCAATAATTCACATGGTAAACAATTGAACTGTCGAATTAGAAGTTTTAGGAATACAAACATGGGACCTTCACTTTTACTTCAAATGAGTGGGAAATGTAAGAGAATGGAAAGTAACATGAAACTCTCTCTCTTTTTTGCAAGAGCAAGTTGAAATTTCCCTTTTAAAACTTAAATACTTACAGTGGCTCATGCGATCAAAGAATGGGGATGTATCTAAAAACTATTTAAGAGTTAAAAAGATATAGGATCGATTAACCAAAGTTAAAAACAGTGATAACTTGTAGCTAAAAACATGTGGTGAAAAATAAAAGTGACATGGTCAGATTAGAAGGTCAGAAATGGTTTTACATGGGTTACTCTATAATAGATGCTTTTGATAATCTACCAAGATATTTTGTACTCTGGTACACAAACAAGGAGACCAGTGTCCACTCTAAAGATTGATAAGTCCAAATTATTTTGAACTCACTAAAATTATGAGAAAAATATCAAATATTAAGAAAATCTTAACTTGGTAAATTTAAAAATTGGAAATCATCAAATACGTTCCGTTCCGTTCCACCCCGGCCGAGTTCTTCGGCCGAGCCTCTTCATTGGATGTACCACGCCGGGGGTGGTTACCCGGGAAGGCATCGCGTCCTCCGAGGTGGCCCCCCTCAACCCGTAAGGGTTGTGGAACGGGGGTGACCAATGGGGCCGGAATCTTTATCGAGGCCCGGTTCCCGGCCTCTATCCAATCTATTCCTGGAAGTCAAAGCCTTTTAAGGTCTTGCTTAGGACCTTTCCACTCTAAAGATTGATAAGTCCAAATTATTTTGAACTCACTAAAATTATTAGCGAAAAATATCAAATATTAAGAAAATCTTAACTTGGTAAATTTAAAAATTGGAAATCATCAAATACGTATTTCGAAGCAATTCAGTCCCCTTATATAACTTATATGACAGCAAATCAATTACTATCACCCTACATCATCATCTCATGCATCAGCATCCATTCTTTTAACCTCAAAGTATCAGAGACGATGGACGCGGGAGGTCGTCCTTCGAATTTCCTGCATGTAACAAAATTAATGACCCACTTAAGATTTAACCCGCGTCATCCAAAATTTTAAGTCAATTAAAAATTAACTTTATACCCTATGATGTTATCAAATATAGAGAATTCAGGATGTTACTGAGAACGCTAGCAGTTCACTTTGTCGTGCTGCACGATCGGCTAATCTACAATTGATGCTTGAGCTCTTACAAAGGCTATATTTCTGTTTGAAAAAAGGCAAGAAGCTTAAGGAAGAGAAGGACAAATCGGGAAGGAGAAGACAAACTTTAGGGAAATTTCTATATTTTCTATTCCATTGATCCCTAATGTACAATACTGTGTAGATTTAGTACAAGATGTATGCAAAAGGAAGGAAAATATATTTTATGAATCAAATCTAATATTCGATTGATCCAATCTAATCCTTGATTGATTCAATGTATCAATCTCAATCCGAATGGATTTCGTCCGGCTTGAGCATATCTTCCAACACTCCCACTCAAGCTCCCCTCAAGCTGGTGGCTTTTAGATGTCCAAGACACCTAGTTTGCTCAATAGATAGACACGTTGTCTTTGACATAAAGTTTGGTGAAAACATTTGTAGGCTGTTCTGTATTCTCAATTTCTCTTGTCTTGATTACTCCTTCTTGATTCTTGTCTCAAGTGAAATGACAATCCACTTATATAGTTTTGTTCTTTCATGTACTATGGGATTCGTTGCAAGTTTGAGGGCCACATCATTGTCACAAAATAACTTTGTTGGTCCTTTCACTTGTATCCCAAGGTCCTAAAGTAAGTCTTGTATTCATACTATGTTGCAAGTGGTCTTTACCATGGCTCGGTATTTCGCTTCGGCTAAAGATAGTGAGACAGTTGCTTGTTTCTTTGCCTTCCATGAAAGTAGAGACTCCCCCAGCTTAATGTAGAAAACAGTGATGGATCTTCAACTCGTGGGACAAGCTGCATAGTCTGCATCACAATATGCCGTCATCTCCATGTTACATTTCTTGGAGAGAAGTAGCACAAATCCTAGGCATTTTTTCAAATATTTTATGACCTTTAGAGTAGCATTTGTATGAAATTGTTTAGGACTATGCATAAATTGACTCAGGGTCTGTATTGCATAACATACATCAAGCCTGATCATCATCAAGTATATGAGTCTTCCAATGAGCTTTTGATAACTTGATGGATCGCTAAGTATAGGATCTTCATTTTGAGATGATCTTGTATCATAATCTGTCGTAGTTAATCTGATGTTTTGCTCGATCAGAACGATAGACAGTTTGCACCTTGATAGCTTTGCTTCTGATATAATTTCTAATACAAATTTTTGTTGGCTGAGAGAGATTCCTTGGTCAGATTGAGCAATCTCAATCCAAAGGAAATATTTGGGCGATCCTAGGTCCTTTATATGGAATGTGGAATTTAAATATTCCTTAAGGCTCTCTATGGCAATTTTGTCGTTCCCCATAATAAGAATATTATTTAAGTATATCATCAAGTAAATAGACGACATACCTTTTGTTCATGTGAATAGCGCATGATCATATTTGGACTACTTGAATCCTGCTATCGTGAGAGCATGAGCAAACTTGGCATACCACTGCTTGGAAACTTATTTGAGACTATATAGGGATTTATGAAGACGACATACCTTATTCTCCTCGTCTCTGTAAACCCTGAGGAATATTCATATAAATTTTTTCATCTAAGTCACCATGAAGAAAAGCATTGTGCACGTCCATTTGATGTAGTAGCCAATCATGGAGAGCAGCAACTAATAAGAAGGAAAATACTGTCACATCTTTGGCTATTGGAGAAAAGGTTTCATGGTAGTCAAAACATTTCCATTGTGTAAAATCCTTAGCCACTAATCGAGCCTTGTATCGTTCAATAGACCCATCTACTCTAAACTTAATTTTATACACCCATTCACAAGCTCCCATGTCTGATTTTCGATTAAGGCTTGCAATTTAGCTTCATAGCTTTCTGCCATTGTGGATCGGTGGATGCCTCATTGTAGCTAGATGGTTCTCGCTCTTCTAATATACAGCTAATGTAGCATCTATATTCCATAGAAAGTTGATGGAAAGAAACATGTGATGAGATTGGATAATGAATAACTGGTGCATTGAGTGCCGCACAAATGTAATCCTCAGTCCATGTTGGTGGACGGGTGATTTGACTGGAGCGATGTGAAGGATCCTATTTTGGTGGAGATGATGATGATTCCTTAGCAGTGGGACTTGGCGAAGGATTGGAAGCTTCTTCAATGGGCATAATGTTGTTAAATGATTGTTCCTCAGTTGTTTCTAGAGTGATAATCTCATCCAAAATTAGAGCTGGTGTCCAAAGGGAATTTGGATTCTCTGGAGGTGCAATAAGTACATAATTAGGATTTTGAGATAATTCTTCCTCATAAAAGAAATGACGAGAATTAGTCATGACGTCTAAATCTTCTTATGATGACTCCTTTTCATGGAATGGGAACACTTCTTCATGAAAGACAGCATCTCTACTTACGAAGAATTCACCTATAGAAATTTCAAGGAGACAATATCCTTTTTGCAAACTTGGGTAGCCCACGAATACACAACGTCGGGCATGAGGACCCATTTTGTCCCAAGCGCCCACTATGGTGGTATAGCATAAACAACCAAAGACCTCCAAGTCATCCAGCTTCGGTTTCTTCCCATAAAGTAGTTCAAACGAAGTTCATTCTCCAAGAATTTGAGTGGGCATACGATTGATCAAGTAAGCTACCATGATCATACAGTCTCCCTAAAAGGTTTTTGGAATAGAAGCTTGGAATTTTAGTGTGCACGCCACTTCCAGAAGATGGTGCTTACATTCTACCACCCCATTTTGTTGTGGGGTATAGGTGCAAGAGCTCTCATGTAGTATGCCATGAGATGAAAAATAAGGAAGCACAATCATTGTTGAAAAATAATCTCTCATTATCACTACGAATGTGCTGAATACATTTTCCAAACTAATTCTTTGATAGGGCAAGAAATAGTTTTAAATGGGAGATAACTTGACTTTTGGATTGCATTACAAAAACCCATGTGGCACAGGAATAATTGTCCATAATTGTGAGAAAGAAACGAAAGCAATCATGATGTGTTGTATGATAAGTTTCCTACATATCAACATGAATTGATGAAAAAAACACTATTGGTATGAATTTTGCTAGAAGGAAAATGTGTTCATGATTGCTTCGCAAGGGGACAAATTTGACATTAAGGGTATGAAAAAAAAGCATTGTGACCCATCCTTGAATGTAAATGGAAACTTTTATCATTGATAGTCATGTTACACAATGATTTTCTATTCAAGGGAATGCAGGAGAAGTAAAAACTATTTGGAAAGCTAGTCCAAAAAAATAATCCTTTAAAGAGTTTACCCAAGCCCATCGGTTTGTCAATCAAAAGAGCTTGAAAGAAACAAGTACTAGAATCGAATAGGACCTGATAGGAATTTTCTTTACAAACTCTAGACACAAAAATGAGGTTAAACTGAAATTCTGGGACATAGAGAACACATTTTAGAGTGATTTGAGAATTAAGACTAACTGTGCTTGTCATTGTGATATAAATGACATTTCCATTTATAAGTCGCATAGAAATAGAAAGGTTTGACCCTTTGTGTATAATGGAAAAGAAACCTTTGTTATAGACAATGTGATCACTCACTCCCGAATCGATTGTTCATGCATTTCTTGAAATAGAGTTTATCAAACGGTGGGATATACCTAAAAAAACTCTCTCCTCTATTGGAAGTGTCCAATTTCTACAATGCTTGCATAAGTTGCTGATATTGTCCCTATGTAATGGGCTAATTATTTATATTAGCATTCAAACTAGTCGGGCTGGTGATTTGATAGGCTGCTGAAATTCTTTTTATTATTTTTCCTTTTTCTCCGAGTTTATCATGCAATTTATAGCAATTGTTAATTGTGTGATGCAAGCGTTTGCAATTCTCGCAAAATAATTTGACTTTTCCTCTGGAATTTCGCTTGTAATTTTTGGATGATGTGGCAAAAATCTAGCCATTAGATGCCTTAATTATCCTTTCATGTCCACCATTCGATTCAGTTGAGGTGTTGATGGATAGTGAGCTGTCCAATTGCAAGACATAAGTGCTAATGGGTTGTGGCCATCTACTCCATGCCCCTTGGGGCCTTCTTCTCTGTTTTAGTCGAACCATAATTCCGCTGCCCTTCTATCCTGTTCTAGGGTTCTATTGCTAGAACCTTGCCGCTCGCCACGAGTGAGATACTCTCACCTCCCTTAGCAAACTCCAGCAAGGAGAGTCATTGCCTCTCTTCCTATACCGCAAGCTGGTAGATTCGACCGAGCAATGGTACTGGATCCATGGCCAGAATCTGCGATCGAAATGTGAGGTATGAATTATTTATAGTCAAGAGAAACCTTGTTACCTTTTCTCTGTCCCTTATTGCCTTATTGCCTTATACTACTGTAAGTTGCTTCGAGCCCTTCGAGCTTCTCTTTTGCTGCCTCTAGTTCATTCCAAAGTGTGGATAGCTTGTTGAAGCATGCTGCAATAGGCATGTTTCCTTGCTTGAGCTTTGAGAGTTCCTAGGTGTGCCTAGGTGAGTGAGAAGATTTTCACTCGGTCTAATTTTTCATACATCTCCTTTATGTTCTCTCACATAGCCTTCGAGTCCTTTGTCGAGGGCAATTCGGTTGCAACTTCTAGAGCTACATAGTTTCCGATCCACGTTCTCATCAATTGGTTATATTTCCTCCACTATTGCGCCATTCTTATGTTTGTCGGAATGGAGATGGCTCCATTGAGAAACCCATTCTTATCCTTTGTAACTAGAACTTGTCGGAACTCTTGTGCCTAAGTCGAGTAGTTCTCAGATACGATAAGTTGATAAGCACTAAGTCGTAATTCGGGTCCATCGGTGATGGAGACGAAAAGTGGGTCATTGGGCTCCGGGCGACCATTGGCGGTCGTGATGGAATATGGAAGAAACTCAAGTGGAAAAACTGGGTAGGGATTTTTTCCTATACCTAAATTGCTTGAATCGGTTCATTGCCCCGCATTGAAAAATCCCAAGTAGGGATTTGTTCCCATACTCGAGTCATTCGACCTTGTCGCTTGCCTAGCATTGACTGGATCCGACCTGATGGCTGTGCTTGCCCCATTTACAGTTGGTGGACTACCATCAGGTTGGGCGTTTCTTTGGGCTTGGCCTAAAGTACCACGAATTAGGTTGCATCTGAAATGGCAACCATTAGTAAGGATGACCAATGATGGGCTGAACCAAAATGGGTCATCACATATTTGACTGAGTTTAGAAGGGCTACCAATGCACACGTTGGGCTTGAATAAGCTGCTCTTGAGTCCCAGTAACCACAACAGGTGTCTTGAATTTCTAAGATTTGTGGCGTAATTTCTGTTGAGGGATGCTCGTTAGAGGTTGATGGTAGGTTCTAAGTCATGGTGAAGGTACAGAATATTCCTTTCTTTGCTTGCTTCTTTTCCTTTCGAAAATTGATTCCTACGCAGGAGGATTAAATTTGTTTTGTAGGTTAGAGTCCCTCAATAGGCAATCATTTGATATAGGCAGGAGCTAAATTAGGAGCTTGTTCAACTTTGATACCATGAAAGAAGGCAAGAAGCTTAAGGAACACAAGGAGAAATCGAGAAGGGGAAGACAACTTTAGGGAAATTTCCGTATTTTCTATTCCATTGATCCCTAATGTAAAATGCTGTGTAGATATAGTACAAGATGTATACAAAAGAAAGGAAAATATATTTATGAATCAAATCTAAAATTCGATCGATCCAATCTAATCCTTGATTGATTCAATGTATTAATCTCAATCCAAATGGATTTCATCTAGCTTGTGCATATTCTCCAAAATTGCTGGTAATGAGTTGTCAATAAGCTTGAACTAGACTAGAGTTGAGCATTCAAGGCTTAATATTCGGCTCGAATAAATTCCTAACAAGTTTGAGCTCAATTCAATAGGACTTGAAACGGCATGACATGATTAACTTAAACTCGAGCTCTTTGAGAATAACATATCAATTTGTTCATACTTACAAATGTTTTTTTAATTGAAATGTGTATATGTACCATTCCTCTATTGAGTTAATTTTTAGCTACTATTTTTTTTTTTTACATAAAAAATATATTGACTTTGTAGCAAAGCAAATCGAAGCAGACCAAAGCTTAGAATATTCTAATAAAAATCCATATCTAGAAAACAAATAAGATCAACAGAGCACCATTAAGGTTAAAAACACGCTCGTTTCACAATAATGGATCTGTTAAGCAAAATAATCAATGGTTGATTACTAAATTTCATATTTTAGTCAGTGATAAACACACACTGGAAATTTCTTCTTCATTAACTATAGAGTTGTTAGTTGGCTGTGCACACCTAGGTTCGATTTTCTCTACATCATTGCCACATGGAAACAACTAAATGGGTTAAAAGAACATGTATCTAATATTTGGGAGAGAAAATTTTTGTGGTTCAACAAGACACTGATGTTCCCACGATCGCCATAAAGCTAGAGGTAGAGCACTTGCACGCATGTATTGAATTCCCAAAAGTATATTTATTAAACTCCCAAATCTAGATTGGGAGAAAAGAAGAAACAAGAAAATGACAAGAAAATAAAAAAAAATAAAAACAAAATCAACAAGAGAGGGAAGGGAATGTGAGATTAGCTCAAACTCTCACCCCATGCCTAAAGGTTACCAAAAAAATAATAATCCTATAGTACGAATGCTAATCAAATCTTTAATCTTTTAATTTGGCCAATTTCATCTTAAACTTTATGATGATTTATCAATATAGTCATCTCGGCCAATTTCGGTTGACAATTACTAAAGTGGACACCGACCATCTGTGACATCCTGATTTTCAGGATTCTATTTTCAATTTAATAAGTGTGGCTTTTCATCGACGCGCCTATAGTTATATTCTCTGAGCTGATCACTCATGAGATAACTAGACTATCTGGTGAAGTCGTTAAGGGATTTTAACGCAATAGACTTGAAAATTCGATTAGGAATCAACTGCTCGACCATGTTAATTTGCAAGGGTCATTACGGCATAGTTAAAAATCACTTAGAGACCGGAGATAGGTCGATTTGATAGAGGTATGTAATTAGAGTGTGGGTAATTCCACCTAATAGCGAAATTCTCGTCGAATGGCACTAGATCGATTTTTCTGTCATTTCTGTACCTTGTGTCCGTATTTGAAATCTCGAGATTTTCACGACAACCGAGAGTAGCCAATGTGTCGAAGATGCATAATGTGGTTCGAAAATAATCGACCACGGGTCAATTTCACTAAAAATTCCTAAAAGCTACCTAGTAGGCTAAGTCACGCTAAAATCGCGCCAGATTAAAATTAACCGCGAATTTAAACCCGATTTCAGAAATTGAAAGTTCTGCCATGTCACAAGTCATTTTAGGAACGTCGACTCATCTTCCGAAGGTTTTTCTGCAAACAGAGATTTTTGGCAAAAATTCAAAATAGGGCCGTTTTTGACCGGGAAAATCAGAGGACCGTCTTTGGTCAAGTTTTTGGGATTCAAGTTGGTTCAATTGATGAGAAAAAATCCTAAGAGGGACGATGGAATCTTGGTTAGATTTATGGACTCCAATTTAGGTCCAATTAGAGAGGAATTAAAGCCAATTTGGATGGAGATTGCCTAAAATTCGTAGGCCATGGGGGACTCAACATTTTGGACCATTTGGGAAGTGTGTTGAGGAAGATTGAGGACTGCAAATGGCTAAGGATGGAAGACAGCAGCTGGTGGGGCTTTGCAATGAGTAGAAAAGGGATATTTGTGGTCAAATGGGACCCCCAAAGCTTCTGCAGTCTTCTTCTCCCTCAATTAGCCACCTTTATCCATTGTTGATCAGAATTTGAGCTCCAAAAACCAGAGAGAACCGGCTAGCCCCTTCCCTTTGCCCGTTGACAGCCGCCCGAAGCCATCAGATCACCATCGCATGCCTGACGCCTACCCGAATCAACGCCGGCCTCCCACTCGTGTCCGCTCGCTCATGCCTGCTCGTGCTCACTATCCCGTGAGCCCAGCTCGCTGTTCGAGCCTTCTTCACCGTCGTCCAACCGTCGTACGTCACCATCAGCCTCCGCCGTTGCCCGCCTAGGTCGCTACAGCCGTCGCTGTCCATCTTGTGCTATTTCAGCCCCTTCAACCAATCCCTGCAGCCAAGGGCAGAAGCCGAAGATCTCAACCTAGCTGAGACTTTGTGAGGCTTTTTCGGGCCTTTCCTAGCCTCGCTTGGTGCTGCCGCACGGTTGTTTATCGCCCGCCTTTGCGTCGCCATCACCGTAAACTCTTTGGAATGCTAAACCGGTGAGTTTACTTACTAAACTCTGCTTATGGAGTTAATGATGCTTAAGGGATGATTAGTTTAGGCTAATTAGGGATTAGGTGATTAGTTAGATTAGATTAGTGATTTAATTATTCAATTATGCATGTTAAGTGGTTAGATTAGATAAATGAAGGACTAGATAAATTGTACTATTTATCTAGTTAGGTTCGAAATTTTTCCTGACTCGTTCGGGCGATTAATTAAGCATTTCCAACCTAAGTTGCTATTTATTGCATTTAAATTGAATTATTTAATTAATTATGGTATTTATTTAATTAATTAATATTTTCTGAAAATTATACCGAGATAGTCGGTGACCCGAATTTCGTGCTGATTACAATGGTGTCTTTAGTTTCTGCAATTAAGAATTAAATTGTGCAAATTGAGTGATGATTGAAATTGAGTATTTAATTCAAAATTTGGAAATTTTGGTAATTATTTAGAAATTATCGGGTGTCGAGTTTTGACACCGAAAATGGTTTTAAATACTATATCCAATAGTGAGATTTGAAAATGAAGAGTATCAATTTTTCTGGTGTAAATTGACCGTGTACCCACACGCGGTGTACACGGTTATTTTACCGTGTATTTTTAATACGAAAAAAATATGCCAGGTTCACTATTTTAATTGAGGCATTTGAGTGCAATGCACGGTGTCTTAGGCCGAGATTGAATGGTCATGTGTTGGTTAAGAGAACTCGTCCCTGAAATGAGTCGAGTGGACGTGCCCTTATAAGGGATGCCCTATCAATGGATGCCGGTCACAGTAGAGGCTGGACCGACGCTCCTTTATGGAATGCCGTCGACATAGTGACGTTGCTGTGCTTAGTGGGACAAGAAGATGCCTGGCTACGCTAGAAGACCACTGAACTTCGAGTAGGCCATGCCCGTGTGTGGCCGTGATTAACAATTGGAACGCATGTTGAGTGAAATGGATACGTCAGATTATGGGACAGAATTGTGTGGCACGTAATGGGACGTGTCATAACGATTTGGCCCTATAATTGGGATCCCTTGTATTTATTGAGATAAAAGTGATGGCGTTTCAATTGTTTGAGTTTGATTATCGCATATAGTTGGGTATATAAACTGTGCTGACATGCATGAAGCATCTGAGACGAGGTAAGTCTCTGTGATTGTGCCGTTGACGTAGTGACGTTGCCGTCCTCCGGAACGTTTTGGACAGCCGCGGGCTATTACTGAGTGGGGAATAGATGTTTGGATCCCTGGTAGTCATTGGGTCTATGAGTTGAGCGTGACCACAGTCTAGGTCAACGAGAGCCTACCCGAGAGGGTACCTCATCAATTCAGGGTGTGGTTCAGCCATGGACTCAATGGATACAAGGTGGGTCCCCTCCAGGGTTTTGAGATCCCCGCGGTGGTTGTTGATGCTGCTTTTGGTGAGGGTGCAATTGACCCTCCTGATGGAGCTGTAGAGGACCCGGTGCCCCCGGAGTCGGTGGAGTCCGAAGGATCGGTGAACGCGTCCGACTAGTAGGTTATAGGACAGTTCCTTTTTGAAAGCCGATCTTTTGTAGATCTTTGTTTATAAACTCAATTTGTTTATAAAAGTGTTTGGTTTAATGTGATTGTCCTGCTTTCCTCTCCCATGCTGTTGTTGTCAGGGGTTTTTAATTCGCTTCCGCATGTGCGATAAAATAAATGGGTCGGCAACGCGTCCTGGGACATCGCTATTTTTATGGACCATCAAGGGATGGGCACGCGCTCGAGGATCGAGGCATGACACCATCTATGTTTTATGGTTGCTGCCGATATGGACAATCTTTACAATTATTAAAAAAATTCCTAAATTATTCCCCTTATTTTATTTTATTTTTTGTTTTGACTTTGTCGACGAGGGTTGCTGGCATTAGGCAAGGGCTCTTGGCCCCTCACATAATTTGGGCCTAGACGAGGGTGCACAGCTCTCCCTACCACAGTTGAGGTCGTGAATGGTAGAGAAAAATAAAGAAAAAAAGAAAGAAAAAAAAGGAAAAAAGAAAAAAATCAGAAATTGTATTTAAAAATTTTGCAAAAAGTCATCTACTTCATCACATGCTATGCCATGTAGGATGGTTAGGATCCACATCAGTGATTTTAGTCAAAATTGTCTAAAAAGATTACATCAGCTAGTCGTTAAAAATTTTAGATCTAAATTGATGAAATTAAAAGATCTAAAACTAAATTAGAATCTGTATAATTAGTTTAGGACTATTTCAGTAATTTCCTGGATTAAGTACTTACTAAGATGAGATTTGAGTCGGATTTGAGCAATTAGCAAGGGGAACTCGAGTAGCTCAACTGTAACTTGAGTCTCTCACTCCCATATTTGCAATTCCAAATATGTGTTTTGTTTTATTATTGCCGTTAGGTGAGAGGAAAGAAGGTATGAATAGTTTTTGCAATATTACCTTCTTTCATAAGTAATATCGATTAGAGGGTTGCCTAAATGTGGATACAATGATAGACCACGATTTCAAAGTGAGAAAAGATTCCTCAGAGAATTTCAAACTTGAATTGACACAAATAATTTAAAATTAAGACAAATCGACACATTAGAGTTTTTCCCCAAATTCTCATTTTTCACTTTCCATGCTATTTACCTATAGAGAGCACATTGCGCAACGTAAGGATTTTTGTGAAGGTTGCTCACTTTTTATAAGCCATGTGGAAGTGGACATTTGTCATGTATGGATGACGAGATTCCATTTCATATGGAGCCAAAGTCATTATGAGACCTACCTTACCACCCATCAATGTGAAAAAAAATTATCCCTAGAGTCAAGACTAAGAGAAATGTACAAAAATAAAGGGGATTCTCAATTTTATCTTATTTATTGGGGCCCATTTCAGCGTTTGGGAAAAAAGATACTTGTTAACAGAAGAGAATTTCCCGACCAAAAAAAAAAAAAAACAGAAGAGAATTTCAGATTCACTCGTCCATAAAACTGGTTACTAATACAAATAACATAAATCTTTTCTTATGTGTTCAATTTTTAATATGTCAATAAATAAAGAGAAAACGTAAAACCTTGCCTTTTGGATAGCACTAGAAAGTTTTTCTCAGGGTAGATTGAAATCGTATAGGATGATATAAAGTTTCCGTAAAAAACACGAACGAAACTGTCCTTAAAATTAGAACAAATTATTATAATTGTTAATAAAATAAAAATATAATGATAAAAATTGCAGGTTATAAAGAATAATTGCTACAGTCAAAATAAAATAATTTTAAAAAATTATAATGTATAACTTTCGTTGATCACGAATAATAAATTATTAGATTACTAACAACATCATATAGATATAATATATAATTTATGTTAATGATACTATAGTTTTTATTATTGCTATTACTCGAGTAATTACTGGAATACATTGATAATCGTATTGATTATAGTTTTAATGTTTTGTTAATGAGCATTGTATTCCTTCATATTTCAATTTTACTTGGTATAATTAGTTCAGTAAATTTCATATATCTTTTTTGGTTGATCATTTTTAATATCTTTTTAGTGAAGTAACAAAATTCACTTGTAGGACAGCTTAAATTATTGGAATTAGATTAAATAATCAGCAATAACTTTTAGTTGTCATGTCATTTTAATATAGATTGTTTGAGAATTTTATTGCATAGTGCACTTCTAAATTAGATTATTAATAAATGAGAAAATTTTACTTTATCCTATACAACTTCACATTAGGCTAAAAACATTTTTTTGTGGTATTAAGAAAGCAAGTTTTCAACCACTGACCGTGGTGGCTCCGCTGGATAAAAGCTCCATTGATCATTACCCAAAGGTGAGGGGTTCAAAACCCAGTGGAGGCATTTGGTGTCTTAAGTATGGCGCTGGGGTGGTGGGTCCTCCGTTAGCGTCACCCCAAGGTTTGCTCACTGGCTACCGGCTGTACGAGGTTCCCTGGGTTATAAAAAAAAAAAAAAAAAGCAAGTTTTCAGATTTCTTGATTAAAAGTTTAAGAAAAGCTGCATTAACGCTCACGTGACACAAAGTGCTCGGGAAAATTGTCCAAAAAGTCCTAAACCTATTGCACTTTTGCCAATTCAGTCCTAAAGCTTTCAATCTTGCCGATTGAGTCCTAAACCTTTTGTCAGTTTGCCAATTGAGTCCGTCCGGCTAATTTATGCCGGAAAATGCTTACGTGGATATACAGTCAGCGTCGGCCGTCCTACGTGGACGCCGGACTTAAAAAAAATGATGATTTTACTTTTTTTTTATTATTTATTTATTTATTTATTTATTGCTTTTGGGTTTTTGGCTTACGGGGGATAATTCCCCCAAACCAGAACCCTCCCCCAAATAAATCAGAACCCTCGACAACCCTCGACAAGCTCTAACCCTAATTTGCTCGCCCACTCAAAAAATCAAAACCCTGTAGCACTTGACTCCGAAATTTTTCTCGACGACGGTGGACATCTCTCGACGACGGCCATCAACCGTGCTCGACGACGCTCGGGAGGAATACAGGATTTCCGTGAGCAGCTTCTGAGGGACCCAATTCGACGCGAAGACCCGATTCGACGCGATGACCCGATTCGACACGAAGACCCGATTCGTTCTCAAGATTCCATAGCAAACTCGATTTTTTGTGGTCCCGAGTTTCTCACATTGTCGACACTTAGCGAGCACAACAAAAATGTATGTTTTGTGGGCCCCAATTAAGTGTGTGTAGTATAACGTGTTCGACTCATGATGTCGGAGAGAAATATTTTTCAATGCTTTTTTATACTAGAAAGAGAAAACGCTGGTGGGCGTTTGGGGTTGACAGATTTTGTTTATGAGGAAGAGGAGCATTTAGGTGCGAGGCAACTGTTCCTTTAGGGTTGTGTTCCTAGTTCGAACAGGGACGCGTTCCTGCCTTGGAGAAGGTGTCTGCTTTACAAGTGATATGGCCGATGTCGTCTGAAGATAATTTCTAGTGGGTCGTAAGCATGCATGTCCACTGCCTAATAATACTTTTAGAATTATCGATGAAAATCTCAAGTTCTCTTTAGACTGAGTTTTCTAGAAAGTCTCCTTCCTTTCTTTGCGTTCTAATGTCGAACCTGATAGGAAGGGGATAACCCTGTGTTTATTGAAAGTCGGCAAGATGGATTTAGAGTTTGATTTTTAGGGTCCAACACACTACGTCCAAAAAGGTCAATTATCAGTGTCGCCCATAAGTCCAAAAAGTTTGTAGATCTAATGGCACGCGGGGTTAGGTTGTTTCATTTGCTTTGTGCATGTATGTCAATAAACTCATTCAGCTAATAAAATAATTTTCTATGTTGACGCCAGGTATCTTATATTGATCACTAAATTTGATTATAAAGTTCAATCTTTTGGGGGGTTAACATGAAAGGCTCCACATGACCAGTGCCTGTGGGAACGAGAAAAGTGCATGCAAATGGGCATTTTACAAGAACTTCCATTAGCTACCTCGCAAAAGGAGATGACTTTATCGAATCCGTGTGGATATGAACAAAAAAAGTGCATGTTAATCATTGAAACATGCCTTTTTTCATCAAGACATTCACAGGGTTCGATTTCATGAAATTTAGGAACAAATATACAGTTTTTATTTTGTTCTAATGTTGTAGTAGAAATTCAGAAATTGTTGAATTACGAGTGTACTTTAGTTTCAAAATCCTTCCATCATTTGCACTAAAACGTATGCTAAATTAAGTTTGAACCATCCAATTAAAACCATTGTTATTAATGTCCTAAATTCATTAGCGAATTGATTTAGTATATACACTTTTTATGTTTTCATAAGGAGTGTCAAGATAGTTCCTAAATCATCAATTAAGCACAACGACAACTATATAGATTTAATTCAAGCACACAACTATTATCTTCATGGATCCCTTGCTTGGAATCATGGTCGTGTCAAATTTATTTATGTCGTTGCTTGTTATTTTCATGTGTGTTACTATGTTATCCCTCTATTACGTGTTTACTTATAATATATGCCTTTTTGTAGGATTGAGATGAGCAACAAGACAGCGTTGGTTTGCCTTTTCCATGGTGGAAAACTTGTTCATTGCCCAATGTTGGAATATGTCGGGGGAAATATGGACTTCATACATGTTGATATCAAATCAATTAACTATGAGAGGTTCATTAGAGATCTTGAGGATGGGGTAAATCATAAATTTGAAAAACTTTATTTGAAAATTCCTGGGAAGTCTCTAGAAAATGGGTTGAGATACATATGGAATGATAGCACTATTATTGATCTAGTTTTCCATTATTTGCATAATGGCGTAGTTGAGATATATGGAGAATATGTTGATGATGAGGTAGGTGACAAAGCTTATCAATGTGATGGTCAGGATATTGGTGAGGGTGTTAGTCAGGGTGTTGGCATTGGTGAGGGTGCTAGTGAGGGTATTAGTCATGGTGAGGGCATTGATTTAGGTAATGAGGTAGCGACTGATGATGATAACAATGATGATGTAGAAATCTATTCAGAAGATGAAGACACAGACGTCCTCATCGATGTACAAATCTTGACTGATGATGATGATGATGATGATGATGATGATGTGGACCTTAGTCTTTGATGTGGATTTGGGTCTGAGACAATTAATGACAATCTTGGGGAGCAAGATATTAGAGGCACTCATCCTCGAGCACAAAATCCAGCCTTCTGCAATCCTATCTTGAACAAGCTCCATAGTAGCATGACCAATAGACACGCTGATTGATTGGAAAATCCCTCTCTCCACCCCAATCATATCAGCTAGAGTGTCCATATCTACCACATAATCCTGGTCTCTAACACTAAAGGAAAATCTATTCGCATCCAAAAAGCATAGATTGAAATAGAAATAAGCTATAAGTTCTGGATGAGCAATAGTTGTCTCAGAACAAAATCGTTCAAGTTGAAGTAAAGTAAAATTCTCCCGCAACTTTACGTTCAACGAATCAAGAAAATCAAAATCCACACTCCTTAGGTTCATCACCCCTCGCTTCAGCAATTTAGAATAAACTCGCTTGTGTTCCTTAGAACGAAACAGATCTGCTCTTCCTCCTCGAATGTTCGCAGCAACACCCATCCTAGGCTGAAAATGAGTGAACATCCTTTCATCATCATATTTTCCTTCAGGTTGATTAAATCCTCCAAAACGTGGATCACTTGGGAAATTTGCAAAAGCCCTTTCTGCCGAACCAACAGTAGCAATACCCAAACTCTCCATCGTCTTTAAAAAATGGGTTTCATTTCTGTACCCCTTTTCTCTCAAAAATTCATCAATAAAGGTCATTGCAGAACCACATTCCTTCAAAGCGGTGTAGAGTTTGAAAGTAAATGCAGGCTTAAGAGTCCTTACAGGTTCCACATCCTCGATGATTTCTTCCTCTACTTGTTGTTGTGAAGGCACTTGAGTTCTAGCCTGAGAAGAATGGCGCGGTTGAGAATGTTGTTGACTTTGCTCCTGCCTTGGAGAGTCTTCTTCCTCAGTCAGATCAAAGTGCGTAGGACCCCCACGCATATGCTGTGGTCCCCTGCTTGCGATCCTTGAGGACTTTCTTTGGGAAGACAATGTCACAGTGTTTGAGAGATTTCTCGAACTCGATTCGCAAGAAAGATGAAAACTTTATGGATTAAACTAGAGAGAAAAAGTAAGAAAGTGAAGTTTTGTGCTCTAGGATTTGTGGGTAAAAACGAAGAAGAAAAACAACAGTATATAAAGCAAGTGAAACAAGGTAAACGAATTGTCATAAAAGGAAAAATAAAAATGCCTTTTCGAAAAAGAATAACTGCATTTTTGAAAATGAATAACTGCTATAAATTCAAAAACTTGGAAAGATTAATTCAATCAATTAGCGATTAATAAGTAATCGTACATTTTCAAGTTTTTATCCAAAAGTTAAATTACTAGTACCGAAATTACTTACAGTCGTCGTAACTCTTGGTCTTCTGAGTTTGAACACCTTCAGACTTTATCTCTAAGTTTGAGCTTCTTCAGACTTTACTGAATAAAAGATATGATGTTCAGTCTGGTGTGAATAGACTCAAATAGGCTTTTCTCCAATGGCTTTGTAAATATGTCCGCCAGTTGATTCTTTGAATCAATGAATTAAATCATAACTTCTCCATTTTGAACATGATCTCTAATAAAGTGATGTCGACTCTCTATGTGCTTTGCTCTTGAATGAAGAATTGGATTCTTCGTGAGATTGATTGTGCTGATGTTGTCACATTTGATTTCGGTGCATGAGTCTTCAATTCCAAAGTCTTTCAGTTGTTGTTTTATCCATAAGATTTGAGAGCAGCAACTTCCAAGGGCCACATATTCTGCTTTTGCTGTTGAAAGAGACACAGTACTTTGCTTCCTTGAGAACCAAGATACCGTCCTGTTTCCCAGCAATTGACAAGTACCGAAAGTACTCTTTTTATCAACTCTGCAACCTGCTAGATCTGCGTCTGAATATCCAAGAAGAGTAAAGTCTCCTTCTTTGGGATACCACAATCCTAACTTTGAGGTAGTTGCGATGTACTTGATGATGCGTTTTGCAGTACTTAGATGAGATTCTTTGGGATCAGATTGAAATCTAGCACAAATGCAAACACTAAACAAAATATCAAGTCTAGAAACACTAAGATAAAGAAGTGAACCAATAATACTCCTGTAGAGCTTCTGGTCAACTTTCTTTCCTCCTTCATCTTTGTCCAGCTTCGAAGAACTAGACATCGGTATCTCAGTCTTTTTGCAATTCTCCAATCCGAACTTTTTAACAAGTTCTTTTGCATATTTTTCTTGGTGAATAAAGATTACTTCCTTCAATTGTTTTACTTGTAATCCGAAAAAGAAAGATAGTTCACCCATCATGCTCATTTCAAATTCATCCTACATAAACTTAGAAAACTTCTTGCATAGGTTCTCGTTAGGTGATTCAAATATAATATCATCAACATAAATTTGAACAAGTAGAAATTTTTTACCTTCTCTTTTAATAAACAAGGTAGTATCCACTTTTCCTTTGACAATTAAAAACTTACTTAACCTGTCGTACCAAGCTCGAGGTGCTTGCTTTAACCCATATAAAGCCTTTTTCAGTCTGAATACTGAGTCTGGTTTCTTTGGGTCTTCAAATTCAAAAGGTTGTTCCACATAGACTTTTTCTTGGATAAATCCATTTAGGAATGCACTTTTGACGTCCATTTGGAATAACCTAAAATTTTTATAACAGGCAAAAACAAGTAATAATCTAATTGCTTCTAACCTTCCTACCGGTGCATAGGTCTCATCATAGTCTATCCCTTCTTCTTGTGTATATCCTTTGGCCACGAGTCTTGCTTTGTTCTTGATCACTTTTCCTTTTTTGTCCATCTTGTTCCTGAAAACCCATTTAGCTCCAATAATAGATTTACCTTTTGGTTTAAGAGTTAATTCCCAAACATCATTAATGCTGAGCTGTCTGAGCTCTTCTTGCATAGCTTCAATCCAACTTTCGTCAGTTAAAGCTTCTTCTATGCTTTTGGGTTCTATTTTAGAAATAAGTGCCACAGTGCTAGACTCTTCTTGCTTTTTAGATCTGGTACGAATCCCTTCATCAATGTCACCGATGATGAGTTCTTTGGGATGACTAGACTTGTGCTTCCAGTTGTTGGCCGGTCTGACAGAATGTTGTTCTTCTACTTCAGTTGATTTTTCAATTTTCGTTTGTTGATGCTCTTCAGAAGTCTGAGCTACTTCAGGGGAGGTAGACTTTGTAAAGTCTGGAGCAGGTTCAGATTCTTCAGGTTGAGCCTGAATCAATTGATTTTGCAAAGGGTCTTGAAATTTGACATTCATAGATTCTTCCATAGACTAAGTCTTCTTGTTGAATACTCTGTAGGCTTTGCTGGTGGTTGAATATCCAAGGAATATTCCTTCATCTGATTTTTCTTCAAACTTACCAGTTCGATCATTTGCATTTTTCAAAACAAAACATTTGCAACCAAACACATGAAAGTAAGAAACAATTGGCTTCTTTCCTTTGAATAACTCATAGGGAGTTTTCTCCAGAATAGGCCTTAAGAATACTCTGTTAATAATATAGCAAGCTGTAAAAACTGCTTCAGCCCAAGAACGAGAAGAAATATTACTTTCTATTAAAAGAGTTCTTGCCATTTCTTGCAAAGATCTATTATTTCTTTCCACAACTCCATTATGTTCTAGAGTGTATGGAGAGGAGAAAACATGCTGAAAACCAGATTCATCATAGAATTTTGCAAAATCTTGATTTTCAAACTCACCTCCATGGTGTGTCCGAATGCTCGAGATAACATATCATTTCTCATTCTGAACTTTCTTAGCAAATTTTGAAAAGTGAGTAAATGTTTCAGACTTACTTTCCAAGAAATAAACCTAAGTAAATCAAGAATAATCATCCACAATTACTAGGCAATATTTCTTTTCACCAATGCTTTGAGTTCTGGTTGGTCCAAAGAGATTCATATGCAGAAGCTGCAAAACACGATTAGTAGAAACTTGATTTATTGGTTTAAAAGAACTTCTAACATATTTTCCCAATACACATGGTGTGCATAAATTAGATTGTTGATACTTCAGGTTGGGCAATCCACGAACAAGTTTCTTGGAAGAAATCTTGGCAATTTGCTTCATGTTAACATGGCCAAGCTTTCGATGCCAAAGGTTTGCTTCATCTTGAATTGATATTAGACATTGAGATCTTTCTAGTTTTATATCTAGAAAATAAATGTTCCCATGTCTTCGTCTAGTAAAAGATTGAGAAAGATCTTTACTAGTTCCCAAACATACTCCTTCTTGGAAATTGATTTTGAATCCAGTGTTGCACAGTTGACTAATGCATAGTATATTGTAATTTAGTCCTTCCACCAAGGAGACATTGTTGATTGTAAGACTTCCAATCATTACAGTTCCGCATCCAACAATTCTTCCTTTGCTATTTCCACCAAAAGAGATTTTTCCACCATTTGTTTGAACAAGCTTTATAAAACAACTTGAATCTCCTGTCATGTGTCTTGAATAGCCAATATCCAAATATCATTTAATCTTTTTCTTGATAGTGACCTGCAATTAAAAAAGAAACTCAAGTTTTCTTTGGTACCCACATTTTCTTGGGTCCAAGGGTGTTAGTACAATATAAAGTCTTTGCTCATTCCTTCTTAACAGGTATCCAAACCATAGGACATTCTTTTTCAAAGTGTTTTAAGCTGTTGCACTTAGAACATTTGAGAGCACTTCGGCCAACAGATTTTACAAAGACTTTTTAAAAATGATTTCTATAAAAAGTTTTTGTGGGTCTTTGTTTGATTCATTATTTTACTTTTGGAAAATCAATTAGAGGAATAGTTTCAAAAGTCATTCCTAAGCCTGATTTGTTAAAGTAAGGTCTTTATACTGAAAGAATCTTTTCCAACCTTTCAGATTCTATTGAAAACCTTTTTGAGATATTTGAAATGTCCTCTTTCAAATTGTATTTTCTTTTGAAAGAAAATCTGCATTTTCTTTTAAAATAACATAACTTTTGTCTAAATTTTTAAACTTTTCTTTCCAAGAATTCTCCTGTTGCTTAAGTGTAGAATTCTCCTTTTTTAGTTCGGAAATCCTTTTAAAAGAGGTTTTGAGACTAAGACAAAGTTCATCAATATATTTCGAGACTTTAGTAGGAATATTTAAATTGCTTATCTCGATTTCGCTGTCTGAGTCTGAATCTATCTCAGAGTCTGAGCTTGATTCTGATTATGCCATTAGATTGCCATTAGACATATATTGGCATAATCTTCATCACTTTTTCCGCATTCAGTATCACTCCATGTCTCTACTTTGAGAGCCTTTCTGTATTTCTCAGCTTTTCCCTTCTTTTTCTTCAACATAAGATAGTTGGGTCTGATGTGTCCCTTTTTTTCTTGCATTCAAAGCAAATCACATCTTTATTTGATTCATCATCCTCAGTTGATTTATTTTGAAACTTTTGAGTGCTTTGTTTCTTCCAATTGAATCTTCTTCCCTTTTTGTTCAGTTTCCCGAACCTTCTTATCATAAGTGCTAGCTCTTCATCGTCTATATCATCTTCATAGTCTGTAACATCAGAGTCATCGTTAGATTTTAAGGCAATTGACTTCTTACCTTTGGGATCTTCTTCCTCGTTGATTTGCTCCACTTCATAAGACTAAAGTGTGCCAACCAGTTCGTCTACCGAAAGTGGCATGATCCTTTGAGTTTCCCTTATTGAAGTCTTCACGTGATTCCAATATTTGGAGAGTCCACGCGGCAATTTGTTAACCTTTATTGGTCCTCAGATTGGTTGTCCCTAATACTCTAGACCATTTACAATTTCAGTAAAACGATTAAACATATCAGTGATAGAGTCTGCAAGTCTTCAAACTAGACTGATGGAAACGTTTTGTCAACTTCAAAACAAATAAAGAAGATTTCTCCAACAAAAACAACTTTCTTAAATGGGGAGTTAAATGAAGAAATTTACATGGAACAACCGGAATGATATGTTATGAAAGATCTTGAGGACAAAGTTTGTAAATTGAACAAATCTTTGTATGGTCTTAAACAAGCACTTAAGATGTGGCATCTTAAATTTGACAAAGTGGTAAAGAGTTATAGCTTTCAGTCTAATTATTCAAATAAATGTCTTTATTATTGGTAGTCATCACTTGCTTTTATGTTGATGATATGTTAATTATTGGTTCCAATCATTCTATAGTGAATGACGTGAAAGCTACTTTAGCTAAAGAATTTGACATGAAAGATCTTAGTATTGCTAATACCATTCTTGGTATGAAAGTAAGTTTTAAACGACAAGCTATCTCCCTTAGCCAGAGTCATTATATTGAGCAGCTACTTTCTACTTGGGGATACGATAAATGTAAACTGAGCGAGACATCATGTGATTATAATAACAGACTGAGTCCTAATGAAGGGACTAGCGTGGATCAGTTAAAGTACTCAAAACTGCTTGGTAGTCTCATATATGCTATGAGTTGCACTAGACCCAACATTACCTTTACAGTTGGCATGCTGAGTCGTTTTACTAATAATCCTAGTAAAGAGCATTGTGATGCCCTCGATAAGCTAATGAGATACCTTAAAGGTACTAAAGATTATGCTCTCTATTATTATGGTTATCCTCCAACTATGGATGGATATTCTGATACCTCATGGTGCTCAGATATTGGAAATAGTAAGTCCACTGTGGATATGTATTCACTTTGAGTGGAGCTGCTATTACTTGGAAATCCAAACGACAAACTTGTATTACATTGTTGTCTATGGAATCAGAACTTTTTGCTTTAACCTCAGCTGGCGAAGAGGCTGAGTGGATAAAGAATCTGATTATGGATATTCCTTTGACTCGGCTAAAGATTAATTCTTTAAGCTTATTCTGTGATAATCAAGCAGCTGTCCAAGTCGTCAAGAATGCTCTCTTTAATTCAAAGCAAAGACATGTGGGATTGAGACATGTGTTGTTGAATTATCTGAGAGAACAAGGAGTTATCACCTTGATCGATGTGAGATTGAATGATAACATAGCCGATACTCTCACCAAAGGTATGCCTAAAGGTCGATTATTCAAAACAATGGAGGAAATGGGGTTAAAGACTATATAAGCAAGTCTTAACTACCATTTACTTACCTTCTAATTGTGTGTTTTGAATTTTCGAATATTCCTTTATTGGCTACAATGAATAAGCACAGTTTATATATTTCATCGATGTTCATAGTTGCTGACTAATTTGAAAAAGGTGAGTTGTCTCATTCCAAACTTGATGAATATGACTTTAACATAATTCAAATGTTCTATCGGGGAAACTTGTGTCATTTCAAACTTGATGATACAATTCAACTAGGTTGGACTATCTTTTTGGTTAAATGATCTCATTTCAAACTTGATGCTAGATTATTTGACTTTAAGGAATCGGTAACTGTGACATTCCAAATTGAAACATAGAAACAATTGTTTACATAAGAAGCCTGCTGGTCTTGTTCTTAATTGAAATTTGATATTACATTACTAGGTTATTGTAAGTGACTTGACTATTGGTTCTGTTCTTTAAAACTAGACAATAGTTATTCTTCTACAAATAAACTTAAGTTGATGGCTCTTTGTAAATCACATTGTTTAGGTCTTATTCATAATTTATGAAACTGGCTTGGTATTTATGAACATGATATTATGATGCTTTATGACATCAATATATGTTCTTCTTTGCCTGATGGAATGGTGCTAAATTTTTATTCAAATGATTGAATTCATGATAATATGAAATTCATATTTGACATTCTATAGGGGATGGCAGAGATGGAGGAGAGCTTAATGAGTGGAATCCTGACCAGGATGACATACTTGATAAATGAATATATATATCATTTAGAGCGTGTGGGGACTTGACAGTTTACCTGCTATTGCCTATTTTGATGAAGTCCATTTACTTGAGACTTGCATTTTGCTATTTCTATTTTGTGAACATTATTTTGCTTGTTTCTTATATTTGTAATGCATTGGACTATTTTGACTAGCCTACTTATATTTGACTATCATGCATATATTGGTTGTGAACTGAGTCTAAGATTTATTTTGGGATTTTGATGAGTTTACATTGAATCTAAAACTCCTAATACTTATTTTGATTTGTTGATCTCAGAACAGATTCATGATAAGAATGATTCACATATTTGGATTGCAAATGATAATTGAGTTTAATACTTTACTTTTGAAAAACTCTTTGATCGATCCAAGTTGATTGTCTTGGACTGAATGTGGATAATTCTTGTTGTCTGAACATTACACTAACCACTTTATTGGATTGTGTTGTATGGTGAACATAGGAGGAGATTGTTGGATATATTGTTAATATAGTCCAAAATAATATATTTACATACAAGCCCAATAGATGAAAGCACGGTTATTTGGGTGCATATGGGCCGAAGCCCAATAACTTGCATATAAACTCTAGGGTTCCCCTACGCTAGAAGTAACACTGTTGAGCGTTCCAAAGTTGATGTTTCTTGATGTAATACTTCAAGCAACCGCTTCTTCTCTCTCAAACCTATATCCTCCAAAAGGATCATCGAAATGATGTAGGCATGCACTAGACTTGAGTCTTTTGAATTTGTCAATCCTCATTGGGAGTCATTTTGAGATCATGTCTGCATGTTCAACTATAAGATAATTGTGCATGGATTGTGTACTTAAGATACCATCTAATGAATACCATTGTAGAGCGTAGAGACGATGCCTTGTGGAGTTGGAGAGAAATTTGGGATGGCCAGGGAGAGCGTAGCCTAGCTACTCGGAGATTGGGATGCCGTGGTCAATGAACCATGAAGCCTGTGCAGGTCGGAGAGCATACCGGTGTACACCACGGCGGACCGAAGGGCGCCCCGGAATTCCGCTAGACGGGAGTTATTCCTTCTTGCGTGGTTTGGCGAGCACATCAGCCATGTGTCTTGAAGTAGAAATAGAAAGTGAGAACAAAGAATTATGTGAAATGTGTGCGCATGTATGGTTGAGTCGTCTGTAAAGTCGTTAGGTTCTTTCGTCATGAGTATAGGATACTTCTAGTAGTCATTTTGTCATTATAATCCACTTGAGTTTAATTATTCTAGTCACGTGTCTTAGATTTTGTGTATGTGTGTGTGTGACACGTGGGTTGTTTAGTATAGAGCTTTGGATATTTCATTTGCTCGCCATTAGCTCACCCTTGTTGATGTTTACGTTTTTCAGATCTGTAGTTATGGCTGCTGTTCCCGCTATTCCCATCTCCCGTTATGGCGCCCTAGTAAACTTTGAGGGGAAGTTGTATGAGTTCACACACCCACACTTCCCTTTTGTGATTTTTGTGCGTTACACATCTATACTATGGGTAGATATAGGCTCACCTATTGGCCATATCGCCTACCGCTTTGTGGCGATCTATGCCAAGATCAGGGGACTTTTGGTAGGTCCTCTACCAATCCTGAGGGACAGCAGCAATGAGGCGACGAGGACAGTTGCGGCGGGGAGCCATAGGTTAAGGGAGTTGTTGATGGTGGTGGGGATTCATTTTTGGGAGGCCCGAACTTGACACTTTTTGGGATTTAATCATGCAGATGGGTGGTATGTTGTGGATAATTTGAGGGCTTAGATGATGGCTGAGTGACTAGCCTATGGGAGTAGTATATCCTTTTGACCACCCAGTGTAGCCTTGGTATCACTCGAGTATGTAAATAAAAGATAAGAAAATGAAATGTAAAAGCACGTGGTGTTTGCTTCACTCTTTGTATTCATCCTCTTTGTGATGTTTGTTTGATTTTATACTTTTGCTTCCGCTTGTGCTATAAGTGAAAAGATTTAAATAACACACATTAGTAAGGTGGCGGACAGGGATGCCACACTACATTTGTACATTTTCAATGACAATGGCCCATTTAGAGACCACTTTGATGGAAGGTTGTTTATAAAAGACAATCGTTCGTTTACGTAAGGGCATGACAAGATTTAAACCAAACCCTCTCCTTTAGAAATGCACCATCAATATGCCAGGGGATTGGGCTAGTAAAGTGCATCCATAATTGTTGTCAAATTGCCATATAATCTCCGCGAATTTGCATCACACGAAATCTCGAGCAATGGTTGGAGGTCAGATTTATTTTACGTCTTGTTTTCCGCATGTGATTCTAATTGGTACTCAAATTTCGTTCTTCACTGCATGATTAGAATCGCTCAATTTGTCTTACAGTAATGTCATAAAACCCCCCCACCTTTTAATTATATACCCCATGATGCGTATACAGTTACGTATATGTGCGTATTATAGGTCTATGTATGTATTGGCACATGTCTTGTATGTATTCCAGATCTTTTATGGGTCCAAGGAACTGATGTCATCAGTCTAGCAACGTTGCTTGAATAATTTGTGAACCTGCAAAAACATTCGATCGTCCAACTTCGACATTAAATTAATCCAACGACCTTTTTGGACGATCTTATGCCATATCACATATAAAGCAAAAGGCAACCAAAATTTTTAGGTTAGGGATCTCCAAATTTGAACTGACAGCCTTCTTAGAGGAAACATGCATGTCAAACGTTCAAAGTATCCATTGGTTGGGAGTTATTTTCCTCCTATTTTTTCTTATTCCTTATCTCTCTCTCTCTCTCTCTCTCTCTCTCTCTCTCTCTCTCTCTTCCCATTCTTTCTCACGGCTATGCTACCAGCCCGCCATCGTCATGAGTCCGTGCCAACGTGACTCCATCCTTGTCATCAACGCCTATGCCAGCTTGAATCCGTGTCTGCATGCGAGTGCGCGCTTGGAGGTTCCATTCGTAACTAAAGAGGCCAAAACCTCCGTGCGAACTTGTCGACAGGAGCTGCGATTTTCATGGTGGCAATCAAGAGAGGAGATAGATTGGTTTCGCTTGTTGAAGTAACGATGTCAATTATTTAAGGGGAAAAATGGAATACGTAAGTTAAACTCCATATATTAAGAGGATCTTGACTGTATATTGATAGCGAGGCACTAGGCCATGAGATTGACAGGGATCCAAGGTTGTTCCAATTGCGACTGGTAACCAGTACTCGAGAGACAAGTTGACTCTCAAAAGTGGCGTTATGAACACTAGGCGGCTTCGACGATTATGATGATTGAGAGACACGGGAAAGCTTAACCCAAGCCTTTCCGAAAATAGATGATTTTGCAAAATTATTAACTAGTAATACATGTACCAATTCAGTTGTAAACATCTCAATTTGATTAATTTAGTACTAAAATATTTGATAATTTGCCAAGGTAGTCTATTCAGCAAATTTTCACTAGAAGTTGTTGATGTAAACATTGATCGTCTTACATGGCATTGTCGGCACTAGCGTAAACATTTTATTTTTTTTGCAATTTTTTTGAAATTTAAATCATTTATTTTCTCTTTTTTCCCTTTATTGTGGCCGTAGTTTGGCGAGCATTGCCGGCCATTGGGCGAGGGCCTACAAGCCCTTGCTAGGTCGGGCAAGGGCAATCATCACCCTAGCCTTGCTTATTGTTGTTGAGGGCGACCCTCATAGGCGAGGTTGTCTCTCATCCATGGCTAGGAAGGGTGGCCCTTGCTAGAGTCGGATGAGGTTGTCCTCGTCGTGCCCTTTCCGGCCATTTAAGTAGTATCGACATTAATATGCGACAGGCGACAAGACACGACATAACATGCCGACGCGTCATTTTTCAAAAAAATAGAGAATTTCGATGCGTTGGGACATGTTGTATATTAAATGTATATTTTTATAAATACATAATAAATTATCATTATTATGATTATTTCAATCAAATTAATTTGATTTAAATTCATAAATAAATAAATAATAAAAAGAGCCTATAATGAATTTACACTAAAATCATTAGTCCATCATTTGTTAATATCATTTATTGTTTTAATTTGATAAATTCAACTACGCTCTATCACAATGATCCATAAAACTTAGAGGGAAAAAAACAAATAATTCAAATTCCACCATTAAAAATAAAATTCAATAATAAGTTGAAAAGAAAACAGTCCACATTTCATCATTGAATATAACAAGAAGTCTTTCCCTCTTCACTATTTTTATTATTTTTATTTTTTAGATATTTACATTTTGACCCCTCAATTTAAAAAAAAATTAAAATTGACCACATGCGTGTCAGAATCGCCTGTTGGAATTCCGAACTCACATGTCGGGAGAGTTGACCACGTGTTGAACTTTCTGACACCTATTGACTCTGTATTGGAACACGTCGGACATGTCTTGAAGTGTCGGATATGACATAAAGGCTTCCGGAGAGTGTTGGTGCTTCCTAGCCGGCTATTGACTGAGACTAGCCACCGGGAAAAAAGAAAGACAAAATAGAAAAGATAAAAAAAAAAAGGAAAAAAAAAGAAGAGAAAATGGTAATTTTCCCGGCAACCACACACGACCTTAAATACCCTACCCAACCCCTCTCTTATCTCCAAACCTACTCAACCCCGTCTCTTAAATAACCCCCATCCACGTCCTCCCTGCAGCCAATCCAAGCAGCTGGCTCTTGAGTCCGTATCTATTGTGCGTAGGAGACCACCAGTCAATGATGCAACACCATCTTGGCAAATCTCACAAGCACCAAAGGAGGGAGAAAGAGCCTGAACGGTACATGGCCGACCCTTCTCCACGCACCTCCGTCCCCATTGCAATTTCGCTCACTTTTCACATGTAGATTTGACCTTGGCTTGCCCCTCACGTCGCGGTACCCCACCTTCATAATGAGATGTCATGCGTAACGAAGCTGATCACAGTAAAAAATGGAGCCGTTAGCATACGTCACACTGTTTGTCGAGTCAGTACCGAGTCCGGTTACACAATTTTCCTTCTACTCGCTTCTTTCCTGGGGGACCACCATGGTCACGCACGCATTTTCTACTCCTAGAGGTTTTAAATGGGATTGGTTAAGCAACTTTCTGCATATATATAGATGTAGGAGGCAAGGTTGCTCATGTGTGAGTGATGTGCACGAGAAAGATCGATAGGAAAAAAGAGAGATAGAAAAACAGGATGGAGACTGTATACCAAGAACCTCCACGCCTCATCCAGGACCTCAGAGTCACCGTCCACGACACGTCCCTGGTGTTCCCGTCCAAACCCGTCCCCAACAAGCCCTTCTTCTTGTCCAACATCGACAAGTCCTCAACTTTGACGTCCAGACCATCGACTTCTTCCCTGCACACGTGGAGTTCCCCCCTGACAAGGTGGCCGAGAGGCTGAAGGCTGCGCTCGCCAAGATCCTGGTGCATTATGAGTTCCTGAGTGGGCGGTTCAAGTTCAATGCTGTGAGTGGGCGGCTGGAGATTGAGTGCAACTCGGAAGGAGTGGGGTTTGTGGTGGCGTTGAGCGAGTGCAGCCTGGACGACGTCGGGGACTTAGTTTATCCAAACCCGGCCCTCGAGCGGTTGGTCACCAAGTCTATGGACATTCTGCAACCCGACAATCAGCCCTTGTGCACAGTCCAGGTATGTAATGTATGTGCAATTGAAGTGAGCAGTGATTCAACGGACATTTCCGTGAACGGACATTACACTATACACATATATTTCCAAATTTAAAGCAAAATGATAATGAGCTTGCAGCTTGCAAAACCCGAATTATTTGATTAGTGAGCTGGAAACTGCACATTATTTAGAGGAGATATAGCTTCTAAAATGCAAAATAACATCTCCTGAAATATCATCTAAACTTGGCTAAAATCACGTTCAAGAAATCCTAGAGATGGAACAAAATAACGAAATAGCGATCTAGGTGAATATATCTGGCCTTGAGTCGGCGCATATGTGTGAAATTAACGTCATTACATAAGATGTTTTGTGGACACGTATGGTACGAAACCCTCTAATCTCCATGAACAAGACTGAGATTAGCTACTCTTCTACGATGAAGTTCCGGATCGGATCTGTCGCCAACAGCAATCATCGTTGGTCGGTCACGCATGGCTAAGTTATATTTCTCTTTGCACTGTTACACCCACCGCCAGCTCCACCTCCTCCTCTGGAGCTCGTCAATAAATGCAGGAGCCCTTGATCTCCTTCCGTCTCTTGAGAGAAAACTGGGGTCGCGAGCCTTTTGAATCGTCTCCACCTCTGCACCACCTCGCCCCAGTGGCGTGAACCATTTCTTCATGATCGGTCCCTGTCGGAAGAAGAAGAGGGCCCGCCGTATCCATTTCTTTATGATTCAGTCTGTGAATTTTAATCGCTCTGGGCCATGGGTACGAAAAGTTTCATTCAATAGCATTGGCCTCCACATTGTGTTGTATAGATCACGTAGTAATTGCAAGATGTCTCGTGATTCACTCACCTCGTCGTCTTCAGTTTACAATAGCATTATGCAATGGTCAAACCATGCGCAACTATATTGTGGAGTTCGTCGATCGCTACACGTCGCGTGATTTGTTGATAGATGGATGGTTTTTCGGTACCCTCGTGATGAGACGAGGTAGCGTTTCTCGTCTTGTGATGTCGATGATTGGTTGGACAGGTGACGTCGCTCACGTGCGGGGGATTCGCGATGGGGATATCGAGCACTCACGCGACCTTCGACGGGCTGAGCTCTAAGATGTTCTTGCAAAACCTGGCCGAGCTCGCTGCCGACAAGCCCCTGGCGGTGGATCCCTGCAACGACAGGCGGCTCCTGGCTGCCCGCTCGCCGCCGCAGGTCTCGTTCCCCCACCCGGAGCTGCTCAAGCTTGACGTCCCTCAGGGCCAAGACTCCTCGCGCCCCCTCGTGTTCAAAGATGCCCCTGAGGACCTTGACTTCAAGATCTTCAAGCTCTCTCCCAAGGACATTGCCCATCTCAAGGAGAAGGCTGCCAAGGACGCCGGCGGCAGTGGCAGCCCAGGCTCACCCTATCCCAAGGCGCGTGTCACCAGCTTCAATGTCGTGACTGCCCACATATGGCGGTGCAAGGCCCTGTCGTCGTGTGATGGCACCGACGATGGTAGTAGCAAGAGCCGATCATCGACGCTGCTGTACACAGTGGACATAAGGTCAAGGCTGGAGCCCCCGCTGCCACAGGGTTACGCAGGGAACGCAGTGCTGACGGCATACGCAATGGCGACGCGTGGGGAACTGGAGGAATGGCCGCTAGGGGAGGCTGGTAGAGATGGTGACGGAGGGGGCGGGGAGGATGACAGACAAGTATGCGAGGTCGGTCATCGACTGGGGGGAGGTAAACGTGGGGTTCCCGCACGGAGAGGTGCTGGTGTCGTCATGGTGGAGGCTCGGGTTCACCGATGTGGTGTACCCGTGGGGGAGGCCGAGGTACAGCTGCCCACTGGTGCACCACCGCAAGGACATCATCTTGCTCGTCCCGGACATGATCACGAGTAGCCCAAATGGCGGCGACGGCGTTAATGTCTTGGTTGCCCTGCCCGGCCCAGAGATGGCCAAGTTTCAGTCTCTGTTCCACAAGTTCTTGGCCTGAGACGAGCCAGGACCTTAATTTGCATTATTCAGATCTATATATCTATATCTCTATATAGATATATAGATGCACGTCGGGTTTGGTACGTATATGAACATATGCAGATAGAGATGAGCATGTGTGGATTTTATCTGTGAATGTACTCATGCAAGTATCGTATATGAACGTCGGGCGGCCAAAATCATCGCATTTCTCGCTCATCAGTGTAGGTGAGAACCCGAAGATTGTTGCCTTTATTTGATTATTATATGGTCATATGTCTCGACTCTTGGATCCATGGGTTTTGTTCATCGTCCATTTTCATTGTAAGGTTACATAATTTGGAAATCCCGCTTACTTTCCTGTTTAACTATACATGGAGGACACGAAAGTAGATGCATCTCTCTTGTTTTGGGGTGAATTTCTTGCCGGACGGAGTTCGGATTGAGTCCCGAAGATTGAGATAGGTTTGGTGCGAGTTTGACAGACAATATCCTTTTTGCAAACTTGGGTAGCCCACGAATATACAACGTCGGGCATGAGGACCCATTTTGTCCCGAGGGCCCACAATGGTGGTATAGCATAAACAACCAAAGACCTCCAAGTAATCCAGCTCCAGTTTCTTCCCATAAAGTAGTTCAAACGGAGTTCAGTCTCCAAGAATTTGAGTGGGCATATGATTGATCAGGTAAGCTATCATGATCATACAGTCTCCCTAAAAGGTTTCTAGAATAGAAGCTTGAAATTTTAGTGTGCACGCCACCTCCGAAAGATGGTGGTGCTTACATTCTACCACCCCATTTTGTTGTGGGGTATAGGTGCAGGAGTGCTCATGTAGTATGCCATGAGATGAAAAATAAGGAAGCATAATCATTGTTGAAAAATAATCTCTCATTATCACTATGAATGTGCTGAATACATTTTCCAAACTAATTCTTTGATAGGGCAAGAAATAGTTTTAAATGGGAGATAGCTTGACTTTTGGATTGCATTAGAAAAACCCATGTGGCACGGAAATAATTGTCCATAATTGTGAGAAAGAAACAAAAGCAATCATGATGTGCTGTATGATAAGTTTCCTAGATATCAACATGAATTAGTGAAAAAACACTATTGGTATGAATTTTGCTAGAAGGAAAATTTGTTCATGATTGCTTTGCAAAGGGACAAATTTGACATTAAGGGTATGAAAAAAAAATAAAGCATTGTGATCCATCCTTGAATGTAAAAAGAAATTTTTATAATTGATAGTCATGTTACACAATGATTTTTTATTCAAGGGAATGCAGGAGAAGTAAAATCTATTTGGAAAGCTAGTCCAAAAAATAATCCTTTAAAGAGTTTACCCAAACCCATCAGTTTGTCAATCGAAAAAGCTTGAAAGAAACAAGTACCAGAATCAAATAAGACCTAATAGAAATTTTCTTTACAAACTCTAGACACAGAAATGAGGTTAAACTGAAATTCTGGGACATAGAGAACACTTTTTAGAGTGATCTGAGAACTAAGACTGACTGTCATTGTGATATAAATGACATTTCCATTTGGAAGTCGTACAAAAATAGAAAGGTTTGACCCCTTGTGTATAATGGAAAAGAAACCTTTGTTATAGACAACGTGATCACTCCCGATTGTTCGTGCATTTCTTGAAATAGAGTTTATCAAATAGTGGGATATACCTAAAAAACTCTCTCCTCCATTGGAGGTGTCCAATTTATACAATGCCTGCATAAGTTGCTGATATTGTCCCTATGTAATGGGCTGATTATTTGTATTAGCATTCAGACAACTCGGGCTGGTGATTTGATAGGCTGCTGAAATTCTTTTTCTTTTTTTCCTTTTTCTCCGAGTCTATCATGCAATTTATAGCAATTGTTAATTGTGTGATGCAAGTGTTTGCAATTCTCGCAAAATAATTTGACTTTTCCTTTAGAATTTTGCTTGTAATTTTTGGATGATGTGGCAAAAATCTAGCCATTAAATGCCTTAATCATCCCTTCATGTCCACCATCCGATTCAGTTGAGGTGCTGATGGACCGTGAGCTGTCCAATTGCAAGACATAAGTGCTAATGGGCTGTGGGCCATCCGTTCCATGCCCCTTGGGGCCTTCTTCTTTGTTTTAGTCGAACTATAATTCCGCCGCCCTTCTATCTAGTTCTAGGGTTCTGTTGCTAGAACCTTATCGCTCACCGAGAGTGAGATACTCTCACCTCCCTTAGCAAACTCCAGCAAGGTGAGTCACTACCTCTCTTCCTAGACCGCAAGCTGGTAGATTCGGCCAAGCAATGATACTGGATCCATGGCCAGAATCTGCGATCAAAATGTGAGGTACGAATTATTCATAGTCAAGAGAAACCTTGTTACTTTTTCTCTGTCCCTTATTGCCTTATACTACTGTAATTTGCTTCAAGCCCTTTGAGCTTCTCTTTTGCTACCTCTAGTTCATTCCAAAGTGCGGACAGCTTGTTGAAGCATGCTACAATGGGCATGTTTCCTTGCTTCAGCTTTCAGAGTTCCTAGGTGTGCCTAGGTGAGTGAGAAGATTTTCACTCGATCCAATTTTCCGTACATCTCCTTTATGTTCTCTCACATAGCCTTCGAGTCCTTTGTCGAGGGTAATTCGGTTGCGACTTCTGGAGCTACACAGTTTCCGATCCACGTTCTCATCAATTGGTTATATTTCCTCCACTATTGCGCCATTCTTGTGTTTGTTGGAATGGAGATGGCTCCATCGAGAAACCCATTCTTATCCTTTGTAACTAGAGCTCACCGGAACTTTTGTGCCTAAGTTGAGTAGTTCTCAGATCTGGTAAGTTGATAAGCACTAAGTTGTAATTCGAGTCTATTAGTGATGGAGATGAAATGTGGATCACCGGGCGCCGAGCGACCATTGGCGGTCGCGATGGAATATGGAAGAAACTCAAGTGGAAAAACCGGGTAGGGATTTTTTTCCTATACCTAAATTGCTTGAATCAGTTCATTGGCCCGCATTGAAAAATCTCAAGTAGGGATTTGTTCCCATACCCAAGTCATTCGACCTTGTCACTTGCCTCACATTGACTAGATCCGACCTGATGACTGTGCTTGCCCCATTTACGTTTGGTGAACTATCATCAGGTTGGGCGTTGCTTTGGTGGCCTTGATTTTTTGGTAAAGATGCATTTGGGCTTGGCCCAAAGTACCACAAATTAGGTTGCATCTGAAATGGCAGCCATTAGTAAGAATGGCCCATGATGGGCTAGCCCAGAATGGGTCACCCCATATTTGATTGAGTTTAGAAGGGCTACCAATGCACACGTTGGGCTTGAATAAGCTGCTCTTAAGTCCCAGTAACCACAACAGGTGGGTCTAAGATCGAATCCTGAATTTCTAAGATTTGTGGCGTAATTTCTTTTGAGGGATGCTCGTTAGAGGTTGATGGTAGGTTCTAAGTCATGGTGGTGGTACAAAAATTTTCTTTCTTCGCTTGCTTCTTTTCCTTTCGAAAATTGATTCCTACGCAGGAGGATTAAATTTGTTTTGTAGGTTAGAGTTCCTCAATAGGCAATCATTTGATATAGGCAAGAGCTTATTTAGGAGCTTGTTCAACTTTGATACCATGAAAGAAGGCAAGATGCTTAAGGAACACAAGGAGAAATTGAGAAGGGGAAGACAACTTTAGGGAAATTTCCGTATTTTCTATTTTATTGATCTCTAATGTACAATGCTGTGTAGATATAGTACAAGATGTATACAAAAGAAAGGAAAATATATTTATGAATCAAATCTAAAATTCGATTGATCCAGTCTAATCCTTGATTGATCTAATGTATTAATCTCAATCCGAATGGATTTCATCTAGCTCGTGCATATTCTCCAAAACTGCTGGTAATGAGTTGTCAATAAGCTTGAACTAGACTAGAGTTGAGCATTCAAGGCTTAATATCCGGCTCGAATAAATTCCTAACAAGTTTGAGCTCAATTCAATAGGACTTGAAACGGCATGACATGATTAACTTAAACTCGAGCTCTTTGAGAATAACATATCAATTTGTTCATACTTACAAATGTTTTTTAAATTGAAATGTGTATATGTACCATTCCTCTATTGAGTTAATTTTTAGCTGCTATTTTTTTTTTTTACATAAAAAATACATTGACTTTGTAGCGAAGCAAATCGAAGCATACCAAAGCTTAGAATATTCTAATAAAAATCCATATCTAGAAAATGAAGAAGATCAACAGAGCACCATTAAGGTTAAAAACACGCTCGTTTCACAACAATGGATTTGTTAAGCAAAATAATCAATGGTTGATTACTAAATTTCATATTTTAGTCAGTGATGAGCACACACTGGAAATTTCTTCTTCATTAACTATAGAGTTGTTAGTTGGCTGTGCACATGTAGGTTCGATTTTCTCTACACCATTGCCACATGGAAACAACCAAATGGGTTAAACGAACATGTATCTAATATTTGGGAGAGCAAATTTTTGTGGCTCAATGAGACACTAATGTTCCCACGATCGCCATAAAGCTAGAGGTAGAGCACTTGTACGTGTGTATTGAATTCCCAAAAGTATATTTATTAAACTCCCAAATCTAGATTGGGAGAAAAAAAGAAACAAGAAAATGACAAGAAAATTTAAAAAATAAAAAATAAAAACAAAATCAACAAGAGAGGGAGGGGAAAGTGAGACTAGCTCAAACACTCACCCCATGCCTAAAGGTTACCAAAAAAAAAAAATTAAACCTATTGTACGAATGCTAATCAAATCTTTAACCTTTTAATTTGACCAATTTCATCTTAAACTTTCTGATGATTTATCAATATAGTCATCTTAGCTAATTTTGGCTGACAATTACTAAAGTGAATACCAACCATCTATGTTGCACGGTTGCTGCCGATATGGACAATTTTTACAATTTTTAAATAATTTTCCTAAATTATTCCCCTTTTTTATTTTATTTTTTGTTTTGACTTTGTCAACGAGGGTTGCTAGCATTGGGCAAGGGCTCTTGGCCCCTCAAAGAATTTGGGCCTAGATGAGGGTGCACAGCTCTCCCTGCTACGGTTGAGGTCGCGAATGGTGGAGAAAAATAAAGAAAGAAAAGAAAAGGGAAAAAGAAAAAATAAATCAGAAATTTTATTTAAAAATTTTGCAAAAAGTTATCTACTTCATCGCATGTTTTGCCACGTAGGATGGTTAGCATCCACATCAGTGATTTTTGGCCAAAATTGTTTGAAAAGATTACATCAGTTAGTTGTTAAAAATTTTAGGACTAAATTGATGAAATTAAAAGATTTAGAACTAAATTAGAATCTGTAAAATTAGTTTAGGACTATTTCGGTAATTTCCCGGATTAAGTACTTACTAAGATGAGATTTGAGTCAGATTTGAGCAATTAGCAAGGGGAACTCGAGCAGCTCAACTGTAACTTGAGTATCTCACTCCCATATTTGCAATTCCAAATATGGGTTTTGTTTTATTATTGCCGTTAGGTGAGAGGAAAGAAGGTATGAATAGTTTTTGCAATATTACCTTCTGTCAAAAGCAACATCGATTAGAGGGTTGCCTAAATGTGGATACAATGATAGACCACGATTTCAAAGTGAGAAAAGATTCCTAACAGAATTTCAAACTTGACGTGACACAAATAATTTAAAATTAAGACAAATCGACACATTAGAGTTTTTCCTAAATTCTCATTTTTCACTTTCCATCATATTTACCTATACAGAGCACTTTGCGCAACGTAAGGATTTTTGTGAAGGTTGCTCACTTTTTATAAGCCATGTGGAATTGGACATTTGTCATGTATGGATGACAAGATTCCATTTCATACGGAGCCAAAGTCATTATGAGACCTGCCTTACCAACCATCAATGTGAAAAAAATTATCCCTAGAGTCAAGACTAAGAGAAATGTACAAAAATAAAGGGGATTCTCAATTTTATATTATTTATTGGGGCCCATTTCAGCGTTTGGGAAAAAAGATACTTGTTAACAGAAGAGAATTTCAGATTCACTCGTTCATAAAACTGGTTACTAATACAAATAACATAAATCTTTTCTTAAGTGTTCAATTTTTAATATGTCAATAAATTAAGAGAAAATGTAAAACCTTGCCTTTTGGATGGCACTAGAAAGATTTTCTCAGGAGAGGTTGAAATCGTATATGATGATTGTTGACATCTGATTTTTAGTCGACATATCATAAAGGTAAAAAATCGAGATTTAAGTTTCTGATAGTGACAGAACTCTATCTCTCGATAAAAAAATGTTGCTTTTCATTTTTTTTTCTTTTGCACTATCATCTTTAAGCAATTTTTAACTCATTTTCAAGAAAAACCCAAAAAGTCAAATGGTTGGCTTTCGGGTTGACTTTTTGGTCAAAAGATTGACCAAAAGTCAACCCCAAGTCAAAAATTGATTTTTTGCCCAAAAAAAATCCACTTGGCTTTAATTTCACTTTTTTCAAATTAATTTCTTGAAAATTCAAAGATTTGATCAAAAATATCAAACTTTTAGGAAAAGTCAACTAAATGGTTGACTTTTGGCCAAATCTTTGACCCAACAAAAAATGCACAAATACATTTCTTTTAATGCCAATTTAACTTTCGTGTAAAAAATTTCACAAAATTCAATTAAGAACCTTGATTTCTGAATTTTTCAGTTTTAGATTCTAAATCGACCAAAAATAGAATTACTTTTATTCTAGTCATAATTAGATGTAGTTCCTTCTTTGACATTTGGTTTAGGGACTATATGAAATCTGTTTAAGCATTCAATTTCATGATTTATCGAGTCAAAATACGAATTGCCATTTTGAGCCCTAATTAGGAGACCAAAATCGATCCTTCATAACTTGCGAACGGACGATTGTTTCTCACTCATTTTCTTGAGATAAATCCAAATTCGGGGTCAATTTTGAGAGATTCACTTGGATACATTCTAGTTTGGTCAATTTGACCTATTTTAAGGTTAGAAAACCCAGCTAAGATGCTTCAATTGATATAATTTAGCTTGGCCCATTCTAGACTAGAATGTAATTGAAATAATTGAGCTTCAATTTGGCCAATGGAGGTTCAATTAAAAATATGAGTTTAGCTTGTGGCCTCTCTTCAATAAGAATTCAATGGATTTAAAAATTTTGTGCACAATTAATCGACTTGAGATAGCCCACTTGCATCTCATTTGATCCGATTCATGAAGAAATGTTTGGTTTTGTTTAAATTGGGTAAAACCAGAAAATCATGATAAAATTCGGACGAAAATTCAACCCGATTAGCTTGGAGTTGACCAACGTTGACCATATTTGATCGGCGTTGACAGGCAAATTTTTCCTATCATTGTTTTTGGCCAAAGACCACCCTCGGCTGACCCACTTCATGGCCAATGCATTTATGCCCATAATTTTCAAATTTCAAAATTTTCCCCGGATTTTACGAAATTTGCAAATTTACCCCCCAAGTTTGATGAAATTACAAAAGGACCCCAACTACCTCTTACCTCAAGATTAGATCATCACCATCCACTGAGAATGCATCATGACCATTCAATTTAAACATGTGATGGATTTGGGTGTTATCCTAGGGTTATTAGTTTGTAAAGAAGAAAGATGGCATCCTAACCCTTGGATCAATCCAAGGGCTAGGATGGCCTCTCTCATCCACATATAAATACTATTTTCCTTTGAAAAAAAAAGGGGGGCCATTTTTCTAGATCTACTTTCTCTTGCTATATCTCTCTCTAAAATTCTCTCTCAACGTCTCTCTCCCACCGACGTTCCCCTCTCATCTTTGCGTGCTTTTTCTTTTTTCCTTTGGCCACACCACCCCTCGTCGGCGTTCAGCCTCTTGCCGGCGAGCTCTCAGGCATTGCCAACCATCTTCAACGCTCCTCTGCCCTTCCTTAAGTCCCAGGTGGCTATGATTAACGAGAAAAGTCACCAGTGGTCATTTTGTACCCGATCTGGTGATTGTTCTGTCCAGTAGCAAACCAAAGCAAATCCGGCGTCATCTTCAGCATCTCCGGCGATCTTAGTCCCTTTTGGACAGTCCTCAACATTCCTTTGCCCTTCCTCAAATCCCAAGTGGTGATTAAGTGGAAAAGTCACCGGTGGTCTTTTTGTACCCGATCTGGTGGCTATTCTGTCCAGCAGCAAATCGGAGCAAATCCGGCTTCAACTTCAGCATCTCCGCCGATCTCAGTCCCTCTTGGATAGTCCTTGACATTCCTAGGTGTTGTGGTGGCTCAGTGATAGTTCGTGGGAGTTCGTTTCATGCGAAAACATTAAGAGGTAAACCTCTTCGGCCTCGAGCTCGATGAAGCGAGGTCTCAATAGGAGATTGGGGCTAGAGCTCATCTTAGAGATTGATTTGTCAGATCTATGATGATTTGCTGATGTTTAGGATGTATTGAGAAGGAAGTAGGTAGGCTGTGATGATGATAATATGTTTGAACTTGGATGATCGTTGTTATGCAATTTCGGATCCCTGACAGACCTCTTTGTGCATATGCCTGGAAATGAGTTAGTGTATGTATTTTTTGGTGCTTTATGTCTTCATGAGAGTTGAAGATGGCTTGATTAGCTTTCCAATGAGCTATAGCACGTTCCAATCCGATATCATTTGCTATCTGAAATGATTTTTGAACTTGGATGATCTTTGTTCTGCAATTTCGAATCCCTGACAGACCTCTTTGTGCATATGCCTGGAAATGAGTTAGTTTATGTGCTTTTTAGTGCTTGATGTCTTCATGAGAGTCGAAGATGGCTTGACTAGCTTTCCAATGAGCTATAGGACGTCCCGATCTGAATAATGGATCAAATTCGGACCCCCGTTTTAACCCCTGTTTGGACATACCTTTGATATTTTTGTTCCATTTTTTTCTATTTAGAATCTGAACTTGGTTTCTTAATAAAACTTGTTTGTCATCATGTTGGCTATCTTGTGTATAAATTTGATGATTTTTAGACATGTTATGATAGGAAAAATTCTCGTGACATTAGCTGAATGTCCTGTTGTTTTGACTAGTTTCTGATGTGCTATTGCTTGTTGTCAGATTTTTGTAAATTCATGTGTAGCTCGTTTGAGAAAACTTTCTTCACGAAAGTTATTTGTCATCATGTCATGCATGTTAGGAAATTTTTCCAAAGCTAGATTATCAATGAGTGTTACTCAATTTTTCTGTCCTTGCACGTTTGTTCTGAAATTTCCTGATATGAACACGATTGTGATTGTTTAGCTATATCTTTTAGGTTAGTTTGTGCGTGAAATTAGGACATGCCATCTTCATGAAAATTGTTTTAAATGCTTTGATTTTTTTTGTTAAACAAACGGCCTTTTCAAATTGCATCTTTCAAAAAAATGTTTTGATACATGTGATGTTTCTCAAAAACGATTCCTAAAAAGGTTATTCTCCAGAACTTGATTTGGCTTAAGTGAAAATCATGGTTTGGAACATATTCAAAATGCCTACGACGCTTGTGACTTCAAATGCGAGGCCCGGGTTAGCCTTGGCAATTGAATGTGTTCCATAGCCTAGATATTCCTTAATCCTAAATATTTTCAAACATTTTAAAAATCATGTTTTGACAACGTGAAAGTCACGGTTTGAATTGTATTCAAAATGCCCGTGATGCTCGTGACTTCTAATGCGAGGCCCGGGCTAACCTTGGCAATTGAATGCCTTTCATAGCTGAGATATCACATTGTCTCAAAACTTTTCATGAATGATTTTGAGATAACTTTTTGAAATATCACGTGTACACTTTATACATATCATCCCATCATGCATTAGAAATTGATTGTGTTTGTGATTGGCACATGCCCTTGGTAATAAGTGACCCCCGACGGTTCACTTTCTTGCTTGATTGATTGAGAAACAAGGTTCAAAAGACCTGCATGCATGTTTAAATTTTTTGCAATGCATGTGATTTTTAGATGAATGGTAGGATCGATGCATGATATCGAGGTAAAACCTTGGGATCATATAGATCACTTGATTATGAGACTTAATAGCATTATTGGTCATGCGAGAATACAAATTGATCAACAATTGCTATAAGTCACAAATAAAATGGATTGGGTAGGTGTCTTAGTGGGACCTTCGCATGAAAGACAAAGGCCGACCCCAAGGCCCCAAAACTTGACTTTTGCATTGTACTTCTTTTAAACGATTGATCTTGACATGATGTCTTGTTTTTTATTGTTTTGATGTGTATGCTTGTCTCTTTCCATTGTATGCATCTAGTTATAAGTTTCTTAGATTAGGTTTAGATTAGGACCCTAAGGATGGAGAAAAAGCTTGAAGACGGTGGAGATCAATGTCCATTCCGACCATTATCATGTACTATTCGTTTTCCCGACATATGTCTCGAGTTCCATTTGTTGTATAAAACCCGACGAGTTGCGGGTTTTCTCTCTTTCTCTCATCTTTTTCAATTGTGTTTCTCTTTTATATTTTTTAGGATTGCATGATAGATTTACTGCTTTCCTTGATTGTTTACTTACGGTCTTGCAATTTCAATTCCATTTATTGTTTTCTTTTCTTGTTTTTTAGAAATAGAATAGAATGAAAATGACCAACCACGCATGATCACTTAGTTTAGGACAAATGATCCCGAAAATATAAAAAGAAACGCATAGATATGTTAGGAATACACAACATACTGTTTAGGTACCGAAAGGGCACTAATAGAAATATTAGCGTAACCCAAATCCCCGAACCTAGATATTTGGTTGTGTAGAAATTGAGGGAACTCTCCCGACCCTCGATTGAATTTTCTAGCCGACCCCCAAAATGAGGTTGGCGACTCCCATCTTATTTTAGGTTGTCATAAACAACTAGACCGTACAAATAACTTGTTGCGCCGGGTATGAGTTTCGATGAAACTCACGATGGTTTAGCATACTCGACATGGGAAGTAACCCAAAGGATGAAGTGATGCCATCCTTATGGGCAAGCAATGACGAGAGGGCTACCATAGTAAAGGTACCCTTAAATCCTATATCCACACCCGACCCCTTTTTTCTAAGGTGTGTCACTCGTGTGGCTATGGATCGCGACACTCCGCTGTCACGCAGGGTACGAGCTTGGGAGAGCTCACGATCTCGTGGAAGGAACTCACGAGAGGCTTGATCCAAAAGGCAAGATGATGACGTCTTTTGGAACGCGAGCTGTGAGAGAACTCTCGTGATCAAGTGCACCTAAACCCGACCTTTCCCCCTTTTCTCTCCTCGCGATGATGAGGGACTTGAGGGCGGCGAGATCGGGTCGCGACAATGATATAAAGTTTCCCGTCAAAAACACGAAATTGTCCTTAAAATTAGAACAAATGATTATAATTGTTAATAAAATAAAAATATAATATTAAAAATTGCAGGTTATAAAGAATAATTGCTACAGTCTAATAAAAAAAATTAAAAAATATATAATGTATATCTTTTGTTGATCACGAATAATAAATTATTAGATTACTAACAACATCATATAGATATAATATATAATATATGTTAATGATAATATAGTTTTTATTATTGCTATTACTCGAGTAATTACATGTTGATAGAACTGGAATACATCGATAATCATGTTGATTATAGTTTTAATGTTTTGTTAATGGGCATCGTATTCATTCATATTCCAATTTTACTTGGTATAATTAGTTCAGTAAATTTCATATATCTTTTTTGGTTGATCATTTTTAATATCTTTTTAGTGAAGTAACAAAATTCACTTGTAGGACAGCTTAAATTATTGGAATTAGATTAAATAATCAGCAATAACTTTTAGTTGTCATGTCATTTTAATATAGATTGTTTGAGAATTTTATTGCATAGTGCACTTCTAAATTAGATTATTAATAAATGAGAAAATTTTACTTTATCCTATACAACTTCACATTAGGCTAAAAACATTTTTTTGTGGTATTAAGAAAGCAAGTTTTCAGATTTCTTGATTAAAAGTTTAAGAAAAGCAGCATTAACGCTCACGTGACACAAAGTGCTCTCAAATAGATAAACTAAGATTGAAAGTGCCCCACTTCGGAGAAAAAGTTTGTAAAGAATACGGGTTTGGGAAAAAAGATTCAGAAAATTACCATTTATTTTTTAATTTAAGGTGCATTTATTTTAATGAAAATTTTATAACGAAGAAAAATATTTTTCATAAAACTTTTCATTTGTTCAGAGAGTTTAAGGAAAGTAATTTTCTTTTTATGAGAAGGGGAAGTCATTTTTTTAATATAAATTTATTGCTTTCCATTTATGGGAATTTCTTTTTTTTAGATCGATTAGTTTTTGTTAGGGAAATGATAGAAGGACGGCATCGTTAGAGGAACCGTCCTGCGTACGCCACAAGTTTTCCCAAGGAACCGAACAACTTGTTTACCCGGTTCCTTGGGAAAATCATAAATCTCACTCGGTGGGTTTTTTTTTTTTTTTGGTCAGTCCTACTCTATTCCTACTCTACACTCACTCTCAGACTTGTGCCATGCCTCTTGCAGGGCGTGGGAGTCGAAACCCACTCTTGAAACTTACGCGTCCCCATCCCATCCCCCCTGAGAAGGTGGGGATTTGAACCCCTCACCTCCCCCTTCCATGTTGGAAGGGTGGCCACTAGGGCGAATCCCAGTGGTTTCACTCGGTGGGTTTGCTAGCCCAAATAGCTGATGGAATGCAATGGCATTTAAATATACCGTTTCTTTAAGAATGTATAAAGTGCCACAAAAAAAAAAAAACGACATAATCCTACCTGTTGAAATGCAGCGGTCATTCTTAAAGAAAGTACTTAAAGTTGTAAAAAATCAGCCAAAATAGCAATATGGAAATAGAAAAGAAAATTGTTAACATTATCGGTGTTGGACATATTTAAATTAAGCGCAAAAAAAAAAAAAAAAAAAAAAAGACGATCTAAACGTAATTATTTCAAGAGAAATTAAATGTAGGATTACTATTGACAATAGTGCCATTACAAAACATTTTTACACCTAAGAATTTTTTTAATTAAACAATTTGTCTATTTTACTGAGAAGATAGGAAAAAAAAATTAGAGCAAACCGAGTTCTTTTCACCCAAAAGTTAATGTTCCAAATCGATAATTTGAGTGAATTCATCGGTATGAAAAACTTAATCGTAATTATTTTGTCCCTTTAGTAAAGGTTTATGCAATTTTTTCAATGAAAAGTGAGGATAGTTTTGTCGATTAGTATTATGTAATCCATGCATTTTTTTTTTCTAGGGGGTATTTGGCTGAAAGTATTGTAAGGGAAAACATTTTTAATGCCATTAAACATAACTGCAAAAAAATTTCTAAGTTCAATATTTCTGGATCTTGTTATTCCATAATAAAATAATTATACCCCGTGAATTTGGTTTTCAATATCTCCATAGTTACATGGGCTTAAATATCTCTCTGCTTTCCAATTTCCAGTTGCCAAATCCTCATAAATGGAATTCTATGGTTCTTGTTGCACCATTATATGTAGTCAATAACAGTACCATTGCAAATGGTTTTTTTTTTCTTTTTTGGTACCCAGGGAACCTCCGTGCGCCGCTTTGCGGCGGAGTAAACCCTGGAGGAGCAGTAGAGTCACCACCACCCTTACTGCTCCAAGTAAGTTGTGGGTTCCTTTCTCGCAAGGTAGACGACGCAGGGATTCAAACTCAGGACCTCTCCCGAAAGGAACCTGCGCTCAATCACTATGCCGCCGCCACGGGTGGTGGCTTTTTTTTTTTTTTTATTGCTGGAAATGATAGGAATTTGCTGAACATTCTTTTAATATTTCAATAACCATAATTCTCTAGAAATCTACATGAAAGAAAATGTTTTAGGTAGGTCTTATGTGACATCCTCAAAATTCGACCATATTCAGAATACGATAAGGGGTTTACTTCTATCAATGCGCAATTAGTAGAGTTAGACTTTGATATGGTTCGTGAACCATTCGAGAGTGTTAAACCTATTGGAAAAAGGAAAATTAGGATTTCGATGCGCACGACTAGAGAACTCAACCATGGATTGACAATTTGACTATAAGGATCAATGGGAGACAACCTTAAGCCATTTCAGACCGATTCAAGAATGGTTATAAATCGATTCGATAATAGTATTTAATTAGATTGTGGGTGATTCCGCATCATTACTATATTAATTACGAACGACCCTAAAGCAATTCTAAATAATCTTGTACTTCGGAACGAGCAATTGACTCCTCAACATTACATGACAACTGAGAATTATCCATGAATTAAAAAGACTCAATTGATATCAAATCAACCATGGGTTGAACTTACGAAACCCTCAAAGGACACCCATTGATTTCAATTATGCTAAAGCCTCATTCAATGAATTTCAATCACAAATTCTAATTCAAGGGTATCAGACTTTAGATGATTAAGAGACCACAATTGGACATTGCTTCATCAAATTCCCCACTAATCTGTAAATCCCGAATTTTTGGATAAGCAAAAATGGACCGTGGAAATGTCGATAAGCCTATTTTGGGGTAAAGACTTAAGTTCTCATCAACATGATGCTAAAGTTCGGAAAGTTGGAGGCGGGCCACGAATAAGGACTTAGGTGGGCCCAAGCCCATGTTGGATGACCTAATGGGCCCAAGCCCATGGAAGAAGGCCCAAATGGGCCCACGCCCACGATGGGCAGCTCAAGGGCCACACGCCCAAGGAGTAGGCGGCCCAAGGGAGGCCCATGGACTCTCCAATCCCATCAAACTATTATTGCAATATTTTAGTATTAATTGCATTCAAGTATGTGAATAGTACATGAATAGTGCGCAATCTCGGTAAAATGACCGAATTGCCCTCTTATTCAACTAAGGATATAGGGATAATATGGGAAATAGCATGTAAGGGGATGGCAATGAGCTTGAAAAAGGTTGGGGAAATGACAACCTAGTCTAATCTAAAGCATACCCTAGACCTATTAGTCCATGTGCATATTTATCACATTAATGGCTTGGATTTCTTTCATTATGAATGCTTCTCCTATAAGTAAAAAACACTAGGTTGAGAGGGTTTGTGGGATTTCAAGTACAATGCCATTAATGGCAAGATTTCTTCCTTTTTCTCTCTCCTCTCCTTCCCTTTTGTTCTCGTGGCAATTCTCTCTCTCTCTCTCTCTCTCTCTCTCTCTCTCTCTCTCTCTCTCTCTCCTCTCTCAAATTCTCTCATTTTCTCTCACTTTCTCTCTCTCCCTACCCTTTGGACGACTTTCCCTCATCCTCTCCTCATTTCATACTCATTTCTCTCTCATTTTCCTCTCTAAACTCATCGATAATCGACCACCACAATCGCCACTCTTAAACTGCCCTTCGCACCATCGTTCCCGTCATCGAGTCAAAGCTTTGGAGCCGAGGAAGCTGTTGTCTAGCTAGCAGCCCTCTCTCTCCCTTTGTTGGCGATTTGGACACCGTCGACCTAAGGGAGAACGTCCGTTGTCGAGCTGTCATCGTGCCGCCGCCTGGGACGCCGTCTAGCCCTGCCACGTGTGCTATGGAGGCATGACTAGCAACCCACAGTCATTGTCCGACCTTCCTGCTCCTTCCCCAACCCTTTTTAAAGTTTGGACTTGGTATGGGTGGCTTTCTAGCTCTTGATTAGGGTTGTTATTGCACTTAGAGGTTAGCTTAGAGCTAGATTAAGGTTAAATGATACTTTGATGGTGTGATAAGTGGGTTTTAAACGATAAGTTATCATAGGATATTGATAGATTATCGAGATATATTATCACGTTTATCGATAAGTCATCATGTTTTACTGATAAGTTATCATGATAGGTTATCGAGTTTTGTCAATAAGTTATCAATAAGTTATCATGATAGGTTATCAAGTTTTGCCAATAAGTTATCAATATGTGATAAGTAGTTATATGATAATATGATAAGTGAAGTGTGGTGTATGTTAATATGATGTGCTATATTAGAGTGATAAACTATTATGAGGTAATATGTGTTATATGACATGGTGTTGTATTGGGCATGTTAATGAAATAAGTGATGGTTATAAGATATGTTATATTAATGAGAGATGAGTTATTGGATAGATTATGATGGCATGTGATAGGTGATTTTAATGACTTACGTTCAATTGCCACGACTTATGTTACCTTGGTAAGTGATTTATCTTCCATGAGCATGTAAATTAGTTGGTGCGTTTAAATGACATGATATGAGATACGAGTATGTCATGATGGCATGGGGCTAAGGTTGTTGCATTTGCACGGGCATCACACTTGATTAATGAGAAAGAAAGAAAATGGATATCTTGTGGTGTTATTGGATGTGCTTGTCCTATGTAATGTTGTTTAATATTAATGGTAATGTATTATATGTGTTCATTGGGAGTAGTCACTATACATTTATTATGTTCATTGTCCATGGTTGGTGCGTGGGAACACCCCAAGCTTTTGAGACGAGATATATGATGGTTCTTGGACATGCAAGGAAGCATGTCATGTCAAGTCTCTCTCTTGGGATCGGCGATATTGAGACGTATCATTCCTGAACCAAGTTCAATTCTAGATTGGTGATTATGTCACGATGGGTCGGTCCTTTCTTGATCTTGGTGCGATACTAAGACGTATCTCGTTCCCGAGCCAAGTTTGGTACTAGGTTGATGATCATGTCATATCGAAAATCGGTTCCTTTCTTAGTCTCGGTGCGATATTGAGGCTGTCATTTCTGATTTGGATTGGACTTAGGCTGGTGCTCAAAGTAACAAGTCAAGCCATGGATTCTCATTTCATGCTCGGCATATTTTATTGATGTACTTTAGATAGATCATGAGACATACTCTACCTAGCAAGCCATAGAGGCATTCATACTTGATTAATAAGAAATATATGAAATTAGTTGGGTGATATTATGCCCATGTGATCATCTAACGACCTTAATACATTTTACGCGGGGTGTAAACTCGTCCTAATGCATTTTATGATAGACGATACCCCATTAAGTCAGGATGCCCTCAAGTTAATGAGATGCCATTCACAAATGGATTTTGGAACGAAGCTCCTTACAAGAATGCCATCTTGATGCGTTTATGCAGGACGATGCCTTTGCTTGATGGAGCGAGATGATACTCGATTACACCGAATGACTACAAATGTTCGGGTTGGTCTTGGGCCCTGAGCAGTCGTAATAATCTAAAAGCATGGCCTTGAGGGTTGCATGGTAGTATGAGATGCCTTGTGATTCTCGAGACGCCACGTGTTTAAAGTGCATGAGTGCATGAATGCATATTTTGAGAAGTGATGCTATAGTCGACACACGTGTGTGTTGAGATTGATATATGAGTAGTTTTGGATTATTGCATGGCAGGGGTGCATGATTATAATATGTTACACGTTCTTGTGTTTGACTTGTGAATATTGAAAGTGTTATAAGAATTGCTTACGTGCTTTGTCATGATGGTCTAAAAAGGTAAGATGATCATTCCTATCTATAGTCAAGGCAAAGCCAGGTTGCTTTGCTATTGATCTATCATCGATAGATAACTCGCACATTTAGGGCGTTTCCTAGGTGAATGGCTTCCCTATGTGAGGCCTAGGGAGTTCACTCGCTGAGTTTATGTAACACCCTCGATTTTGATCCCATGAGGATTGGCCATAAGGTCCTGAATAGATCGACCATGGGCCATCGGCCATGGGATTGATCGATTCGATCAGTAAGAAATCAACGATCAGTCATGATCCAACTGACCAACACCACAAATTGGCCGAGGTGTTAGTTGTGAATTTTTTACTGACCATATCGATGGAGTCAGATCAACAGCTCATAAGATGACTTTTGGATCACGAGGATTGGTCAGGGGATGATTTTGGATCGATTGATGGTCATGGGTTGATCCAATCGATCATAGTGCTCGGTCGCAGGTGATTCTGCCCGACTATGCATCGATACACAGACGATCTAACCCAATTAAATGCAATCGTCTTTTGACCAAAAATGTATTATTCCCTATTTAATTCTTAGTGATAAGAAGGGAATCTTGAATTGGTAATGTATGATCGTGGATCGGTAATGCACCAACCATGAACCATACGGATGGATCGGGTGCCAATCGTAATGAGTCTCGGGATAGACCCAGCTATTCCGTCACTAATTCTAAGGTCCACGAGTGCCTTGGCTTAGTGCTAGGCCATGGATAACCTTAGGATTGGCCTTGAACCGACTGAAGGACCGAGGATTGAAAATAAGGGAATTGGTTGCGGCTAGCTCAACGATAGGCTAGGGACCGGCCCAAGGGCCAATCCTGGACCTAGACGAACGCAACTGTGCCGACCACATGGCTGGCCAAGGTGCCAACCAATGGACCGACCCTCTAGACCAACCGACCATCCAAGGGAACGGTTGGGCTAGCGTGGGGCACAATGGCCGAACCTCGAGTGCACGTGATTCAATTTTTTGAGATGTACCTAATGATTCCTTTTCCGGCACTAGACCCAACTTAGACGACAGAATTCTTCGGACCACCTTCTTGAGGAAGAAATGGACAAATTAGAGAAGACTCTAAAACACCATCACTAAATGAAGGGGATGATGATATGTCCTTTGAATTTTCAAAAGTAATGATGAGGTTAAAAATATCTTTGACGGTAAAGAAAAGGACGGCACACACATGGTCCAATCAAAAAGCGATACCCGAACCCCTCATTAATGACATAAGGAATCTAGACGCCGAGTTGACAACTTTGATGCCATCATATTCAAACTTCAATAAATGCTCATAAATGCGGGGTACAAGTGGTCCAATGAAAATGGCAAAAGTAAGTCATTGTTAATGACGTCTATAGGCTAAATTGCCTAGTGAGATCTTTTAGCCGTGCTAACTCATTCTTTAGGCGCAATCATTAGACGAGTAGGCTTGTCACCCAAGTACCACAGGCGAGCCACTCGGAAAATTTAGAATGGACCATTTGGCTCGGTAATAATGGCGCCAATGAGTATAAATAGGAGGATCTCTCCTCATTTCTCACATTGCCATCTACTTTCTCCTTCCTCCTCCTTTTGGATGCCAACTCCTCCTCATGCCTCTCTCTCTCTCTCTCTCTCTCTCTCTCTCTCTCTCTCTCTCTCTCTCTCCTTCGGCCTTTAAGCAAGTCGCCCTTCCTTTGTAGTTTGTGTCTTAGTTTGAGGTTTATCTAGGTAAGTGTAGTTTCTTCCTTCCTCTATTAGCATTCATGACATTTTTGACCCTAGGAAATTCTCTCTCAAACATGCTGCGGTTAGGTCAATTGATGTTTGTATATGTTGATGTATTCTATGACTTGTTCATGTACTTGAGTTTCTTGCATGACCAGAACAAAGTCCAGGTTCATCGCTTTTATTCGATACAAGTTGAGGTTCGCCCATAGCCATAAGATGTGATTCGGTATTGATGCGAACTAAGTTCACGTCTTGGATTGGTGCGGGGTTCCTTTATGCTTGTTACTCGAGCAAGGCCTTGAGCTTCGGCTCGTCTGTGAAGTTGTTGATGAGGAAATTCATGATTTTATGGCACGTGTATTATGTTTGAGCACAAAATGCATAATTCATGACACATGCATGAGGCTTAAGTATGCCCTCAAAAGGGGATTAGTGTTCAAACAAGATGAGAAAAGATAAGATTGGGATTTGAGTCTCCGATATCCTGGCAAGAACTTAGTTCGAGTCTTAGAGGCTGGCAAGAGACTTGGGTTCAAGTCTCGAGCATATTAACTGGTTTTGAGTCCCAGAAGTCGGCAAAAAGCCAGAGGTCCGGATAAAAGCCCGAATTGAATTGGGTTCAAGTCCCAAGATAGCTCCGGGAAGACCTGGGTTTGAGTTCTGAGCATAAGAGAAAGCTTAATAAACATGGCATGCATGAGTAAGAAAGGCTAGAAGTGCATAAGATGTTTTGACTAGTGTTGATGATGAAGCGATGTTCTAATCAAAGGTTAGAGGCTATATTTACTGAGTATTCCAAGTACTCACCCCTATTTCTTTTACAGGTACTTAGAATTATGGCTACTGTGCATTTTGATTGTCCTGTAAAGACTTACATCACTATTTCGGACATAGTAGATGTAGAGACCAATATTACTTATCGTAAAGTGTCATCCATTGTGTGGATAGAAAATGGATTGGACAAACTTGTTCCGATGCATTTTGAAGCTTGGTTTAAATGGTACGAGGATACGTGGATAGGGCCTCTTCGAGGGTTTAACAACCCAAACCTGAATCTTAGTGATAATGATAATCCGTCCAAAAACTTGGACTAAGCTCATGTTTACCGACCCAAGTAGTAGAACAAGGGTTCCCAATTTTGGTTAGTAACCGCCATAGCGGAGATAGGGATACCCCAAGCTCTCTTTTGGTGTATGTAATATAGAGCTTTGAAGTTTGTAAAATATGTAGGGCCGAGGATAGGCTTGTAATCATCACTACTTATGTAATGTATAAAGTATGTTAGTGATGTTTGTATCTCACGTTCCCATGATATTTTTGTCGAGGATTGTATGTTCACGTTTTCCACATGCGCATAAATAAGAGACAAATGAATTCGGGATGGCGACAAAGCCTGAGATGTTGCAAAATAACTCATGGTTCGGCCTCCGAGAAAAGGGTGTGTGACAGTTTATCTCACTCCTCGTTGTTTGACTTTTTCAAGCCCTAACCATGGCTATCCGAGCCCAGCCAAAGTACCTTGAGACGGACGCGTACTAGATGTGTAGGGGATGCCACTTTAAGAGGTCGCCCTTGTAGAATAGAGGTGCTAGTTTGACCCCAACCCTTCTTAGACAAGTATGAAGGAATCTGCTACGTGGATGTGTAAATGACTAAGCTTTTGATGTAAGAAAAGATTATGTTTGATGGTAGATGCATATAAATTAAAGTGTGTTATGATGTATGTCTTATACTATCTCTATTGTTTGTTGATGATTGGAAGATGTTTATTCTTCTTCCGCTTGCGTATATTCAGAAGATAAAACGAATGGGTCGGTGACGCGTCTTGGAACATTGTAAGCAAATGACCTAAGTAAAAAGCGATGGCGCAGGTTGTCGCGAGCTCAGAGCAGGTTGAGATATGACATCTTAAAGGGGGTCAAAGGTGGATATGCTCAAGCATTATGTGACATCCCACTTCATCACATAGAAAGCATAAAGTTCTTAAAAAAATAATAATAATAAGTTAACAGTATCAGCTACAATGGATCCAAGGAAGGCTGATGGGCATTATCTCCAAACTGTTTGTTGCCTATTGTAATTTTAGAAATTTTATCAAAGTTTAAAAATTTCAGAGTTAGGACCTATCTCACACACCACAAACTTAATAACTTTTCAATTGAAAATGTGCTACTTTGATCATCATTTCACTAGGTATTTATTTTTCTTTTTTTCAGATTGCGATTATGGCTTTGTCAACCTTGAACCTTTGTAATTCTAATGAATGATATTTACAACTCCAATCAAACATTACTAAGGTGAGAGACTGATGGTAATCCCCTTAGAAGGTACTTGTGCTAGTCCCGTTCCGATCCATTGTTGCTTGGAAAACTTTTAGTCAGATTGGGATGAAAAAAAAAATCTATTTTTATGGTACTAATTTTCCTGTCAATTTGTAATTTAAGCTATGACTATAAAACCATTTCAACAAACGCCTATTCAAATATGCAAATTCAATTATGCACCAACATTTGATTATCTTCTTTTCTCACGAGTGTCTATATCCGCAGCGAGGAACTATACATTTTTTTGTCTTTCATTAAATCATAGAAGGGTTGAAGTAATATTGGTGAAGTTTAATTGCTAATGAGTGCATCCTCAGTGCCAATTGTCTGTTGCAAGATACAAACTGCGTTTGGTTCAGCATTTCCAAAGGGCTTTCAGGCCTAAAAACCCCTTGGGGAAATGCTGGACCGTTTGGTTCAACTTTGAAGCCGACTTTCAGCTTTCAACTTGCCTTCAAAATGCTGAAAGCCCAAAGCGAGTCACTAAAAGCCCAAAGCTAGTAGGGACTAGCTTTGGGCTTTCAGCATTTCCGCCGAATGCTGAAATTATTTTTTCCCTTCCAAAGCTACCCTCACTAATTCTTCATATTTTCGATTTTGCCCCAGATTATTATTTTTTTAATTGAAAAAGGAGGCAGCCCTTCGCTGGACCGGCGAAGGGCTACGGCCGCCGGCGAGCTAGATCTAGCGCTAGTGACCGTCGACTAAGGTCGCCCGAGGTCAGGCGACCTCCGGCGAGGGTCACGCGACCCGGCCGAGGGCCGCCAAAGGTCGCTCGACCTTGGGCGATCCTCAGCGAGGGTCGCTCGACCCAGGGGCCTCGCGACCCAGGCGACCACCGCCTGGGTCTCGCGGCCACAGGCGACCCACACTTAGGTCTCGCGAGGGTCGCGCGACGGCAGCTGGAGTCGCGCAACCCTCGTGAGACCCAGGCAAGGACCGCCTGCAACCGCAAGACCCAGGCGGCGGTCGCCTAGGTCGCCCGAGGTCGGCCAACCTTCGGTGGCCCTCGACTGGGTCACGTGACCCTCGCCGGAGGTCGCTCGACCCAGGCGACCTCACCGGTCAAGCGACCTCAGCCAACGGCTGCCAACACCAAATCTGGCTCACCGACGGCCGTAGCCCTTCGCCGATCCGGCGAAGGGTTTAGTTCAATCTTTAAAAAAAAAAAAAAAAGATATATATATATATTATACTCATCAAAGCCCATTGCGAAAGTTTTTTTTTATTAAAAGCACATTCAACTCAAAGTCTATTTATAAAAAAAAATTACCGAACACGCATTTCCCCAAGTAGCTTTGGGCTTTCAGCATTTGCATTGGACTCAAAAGCCCATTGCAAATGCTGAACCAAATACACCGAGCAATGGGAAATCCTCTGTCATTCCCTCGTAATAATGGCACTATTACCTTAGCGGGACCCTTTGTGTTATCTAAACCCCGAAAAGTCAAAAAAATTAATTTTTAAAAGCATTTTTTTTCAATAAACGACTCTTAATTTCGATGCAGCGATTAGGGATCGGATTAGAGAGGTGGAAAAAATATTCGAAAAAGAAATCCGTATTCGCTTCGCCTTGGTGTCATCCAATGGTTTAGGGTTCCTGATGGCATTCCATTTTATAATCAAACAAATATACTACGCCTTTATTATTGAATAGAGTGAATTTTTTCTATGCCGTTGTATATATATATATATAGATATAGGCATGTATGTATGTACGTATTTTAACGTGCATTCTATAACACGAGTTAATTGTTTTTGATATTGGAACCTTTAACGAGTCAAAGGATTCGTTACTGAAGTTAATTTCCATTTATTTTATCCAAAAATTCAAAGATAAAATGGTTATAAAGATTGTTAAATATATTTGTTGGAGATATGATTAAATCAATTTAGGATTGAATTGATTGATTGAATCAATCGAGGATTAGGATTGATTCTATATATTTCTCTTTATTATCTCCTTTTATTGTTTATACATTGTGTTATAAGTACATGTAAAGAATGCAACTGAATCAATACAGAAAACAAAGAAATTTCTCCAACTCCTTTTTCTTCATTTTGTGTCATGCTTTCAGAGCTCGTGTTCCCGGTTTAGCTTCCGCAAATCCTATCTTGATTGCGTCTTTTTTTGTCATTCTAATCCTTGCTATTGCAGAAAAATATTAATATGCAATATAAAATTAGCACTCTAGTGTGCGAATCAGTATTTGAGCAATTCAGCAAAGGAAAAAAAATTCTTTCTTATCGATACCATGCCGAAAAATCATACGAGGTCTAAGGAGAACGAGACTCCAGAAGAACCGACTCCAGAGCAAGCACCTCATTCAACATCACGTCTAGAGTCAATTTCGGAGCACTCCACTGAAGCCATGCCAAGTTAGGAGTCCATGGTGCAGACTCAGCCCATTCAGTGGCGTCCCGTTCAGGCCCAATTAAACCGAGGATAGCCCATACGGTGGCTGCCTGTCCAAGCTCCACTCAAATTGTGGTTGCATGGGCCGACCCAAACAAACCCATGGTATAATTCCTAAGAGCCAGTGAATTGGGGCCATAAAGACACCCAGCTCAAGGGAAGCCCACCGGCATTATTGGAGCAGGTCCAACTCTTGGGCTAGGATGGTTATGTCCGGGTCAAGCACCCAAACTGGGTATATTGGGTTTGAGAACAAATCTCTACCTAATTCTCCAACCTAGGTTTATGCCTTCCAATTGCTATCGCCAATGGTCGCATAGAGCCTAGCGATCCACTATACACTTTCACGGCCAACGGACTGGAGTTGCGGCTCATCACCCAACAACTTTCCGATTATGAAAATTACTTAACATGGTTCCAAGAGTTCCAATGAGCCTTAGTGACAAAGGATAAAGACAAATTCATTGACGGAACTATCCCTATCTCGACTGACAAATGTCTAGTGTGACATTGGAAGAAATGCAATTAATTTATTCAAACATTGATAAGAAATTGCATACCCTAGAGGTAGTGATCAGACTTCCCTTGGCAAAGGATTTGAGAACTATATGGGAAAATATTAGAGAGATATATGGAAAACTCAATTAAGCCAAAAATTTCTTTTTAACCTAGGCATTAACAGAATTAAAACGAGGAAACATGTTTGTCGCAGCTTACTTTGACAAGCTCTCCGCACTCTGGAATGAATTCGAGGCGGTAGAAGAAAAACTCGAAGGACTTGACTCAACACTACAATAGTATCAGGCTACGAAGGAAAAAGGACAAGTGACCTGTTTTCTCTTAATTTTGAACCAAACTTACCTACCCTTTCAATCTCAAATCTTGGTTATGGAACCAATGATGTTACTTGGCCGGATCTATCAGCTTGCCATCCAAGAAGAGATCTAGCGTCTTGCTTCATCAGAGACGTCAAGATGGGGAAGACTATCCTTATTGCAGCTCAGACGAATCCCCAACAAAGAGGGCTGGTTAGAAAATCGCACATCGAAGGTTGGAGAAGACATGTGGTGCTGGGGTTTGTTGAAGAAGACTAGAGAAGCTTCATGAAAGATAGAATGGACAGCCCAAATTCAGAGACGTGATAGGACGAATGATAAAAATTTTCGTGCTCATCGAATTGATGGGCTTGGGTAGTATTTCACAAGGGCTATACTTTTTGACAAGCTTTCCCAAAAACTTTGATTTATCATGTCTTCCCTTGAATAAACAATCATAGTGTAATACTGTTACCAATGATAAAAAATTTCATTCTCATTATAGTTCTTCCTTTCCACATATTCAATGCCAAATTTGTCCATTAACAAAGCAATAATGCACACATTTTCCCACCAGCAAATCACATGCTACCAGTATCATTTCACTAATTCATGTTAATGTTTTGGGGCCTTACCACACCCACATCATGATGGATCTCGCTTCTTCCTTACTATTCTCATGCTGCGTGGATCTTTCTTATACAATTCGAGAGTCAAATTCTTCCTCAACTAAATCTTTCTTCTTATTATTAAAGGATCACTTTGGAAAATTTGTTTAGCACATTCAAACTATTAATGGAAGAGAATTTTTTTATTATGAATGTGCATTATGTTTCTCTTCCCATGAAATCCTACATGAGAATTCGTGCATTTACACTCCATAACAAAATGGGATTGTTGAGTGTAAACACCATAATCTCTTAGAAGGTGCTCGTGCTCTTAAGTTCTGAGTTTCCATTTCATAAACTTTTTAAGGAGATTGAGTGATCACGGCAGTTTACCTGATCAATCGCCCGCTAACTCGAGTTCTCGGCAAACAAACATATTTTGAATTACTTTTTGGGAAGAAACTTGAGATTTATTCATCATTTCAGAGTTTTTGGTTGCTTATGGTAGGTTGCTACTATGGACCCTTGGAACAAAATGGGTCTCCGCGGCCACGCCCATTGATGCATCTTCACAGGGTACCTGACTCTCCAAAAGGGTTGTCATGTTTTTTGAACCATCCACAAGGAGTTTCTTTGTGGGCAAAGATGTTATCTTCTATAAAAATATATTTCCCTTAGTATCCTTGCTTGAGCATTTTGCCTCAATGCCTAATTATCGTCAACGTTTGAAGGGGGTTTATCTCGAAATCAACAATTTATGCTTTTCTTTATGGCGATCTAGACAAAGATATTTATATGCATTTTCCGTAGGGTTTACATAGACAAGGGAGTCTAGAGAATGTCATCTCCATGAATTCATCTATGGTCTTAAAAGGCTTCCCGATTGTGGTATGCAAAATTTATTACCGCCCTTACAGCTATCGGCTTTAAATACTCCAGATATGATATGCTTTGTTCACATGGACAATAGGCACGTATCTAATTATATATATTGATGACTTGAATAGAAATAATGAATTTGCTGTTGAGAATTTTAAAGAAAATCCACACTCTACTTTTCATACTAAGGATTTGAGACATTCCAAATATTTCCTTAGTATTGAGATTGTCCGATCAGACTCAAGAACTCCATTAGCCCATGAAAATTTGCTCTAAAAATCATATCATAAGTAAATCTAGTAGGATGTAAGCCAGTTGTTAATCTTATCGAGCAGAATGTCAAATTAACCATAGTTGATTATGACAAAGGATCATTGTCCCAAAATGATGAGCCGTTGCTCAAGCATCCATCGAGGTATCAGAGGTTTGTAGAAAAGCTTATCTATATCACTATGACCAAACTAGACAAATGTTATGTAGCAAGCACTTAGTTAGTTTATGCAGTTTATGCATAATCTTAGATAATCTCACATGATGCAGTTATGAAAATTGTGAAATATTTGAAGAGATGTCCGGGACTTGAAATACTTCTTTCTTAAGAATGCGATATGGAAATAATAGCCTATTGTGACATAGGCTATACCACCTGTCCTATGAGTCGAAGATCCATCGCTACAAAGTCGAAGATCCATCGCTAGACTTTGTATTAAGCTTGGAAAATCCTCGCTCTCATGGAAAATGAAGAAGCAATCAATTGTATCATTGTCATCAGTTGAAGCTAAGTATCGAATTATGGCTAAAATTGTTTGTGAAATAGTATGGATGCAAGGCTTGCTTCTAGACCTTGTCATATTGGTTAAAGGACCGTCTATGCTATTTTGCGACAATGATAAAGCATTCCAACTTATGGCAAATCCCATAATTCATGAAAGAATGAAGCATATAGAGGTTGATTGTTACTTCACTCAAAATAATATTCAAGGGATAATCAAGACAAAGGGGATCAAGACCGTAGAATAGCCTACGTAAATTTTTACCAAAACCCTATGTCAAAAACAACACACATGCCTATGAAATAAGCAGGAGGTTTTTGATATATATAAGCCATAAGCTTAAGAAGGATTGTTGAAAATATGACCGAATCAATCTAGAATTAGAATTGATTATGTATATTTCTTTTTATTATTTTATTTTTTTTGTTTAACATTGTATATAAACACATGTAAAGAATACAATTGGATCAATACAGGATGCAATGAAATTTCTCCCACTCTTTTTCTTCATTTCGTGTCAAAGATAGAGGTTTCTTTCCATCTTTTTTCTCTTCTTCAATCAAACATGAAATTATCAAACTCCATTAATTTTCTTTCTTAAATCATTATCCGGATTCTTTTCATTCCTTCCTCATCCTTTTTTTCAAAATAGTAAACGACAACGATGTATAATCTCATTAAATTATTTGAGTAAATACTAAAAGAAAAAGCCAGAACCGAAGTTCCGATCCTGCGCATAAGCAGCAGATTCGAAAAATTCATTTTGCCTTTTTCCCAAGCTCATCTTTCAATCCATCAAATCCGATCCTCTACTAAAATTATTTTATAAGTAAAAAAAATTTAGTGAAATAACAAAAGAGGCAACTAATACTAGCAATCCTATTTGCATATCAGACGTTATCATAAGGTCACGGACCATTTACTAAATATTTATGACAGTGGTCGATGAATACGTTAAGAGACGAGTCACATCACTGTAAGAATTCGCTATCGTGAATCGAACTTGTGACCTATCTTAAGATAACTAGAGGGATCCTCTTGAGTTGCATCTCCATATCACAACATGAGTCATTTTAGAGATTCATCCTCGTGAATCGAACTCGCGACTTATGCGAAGATAACTAGTGGGACCCTCTTCCTGCATTCGGGGTCGGGTCCCTGCATTCGGGGTCGGTTTTAGAGACCCGCCGTCGTGAATCGAACTCGTGACCTCGCTCATGCCCATGACCCCCTTTTACCGAACCCGAATGCGACCAACTTATAGGAAAGGGACTCTAGAAAACTCGGGAGGAGAGAGAGAGCGGTTCAATTGCAACTCCCGGGCACGAACACCGGCCCGTCGGCGCATCGCCATAAGTCGGATTCTTCTTTCGGTCTCGCCTTCTCCGCCGCCGGCCGCCGCCGGCTCCGTCTCTATTCGAGCCCCGCGGGGGCGCCCACGCCCCGTCGCCGCTTCCTTCTTCTCTTCTCTCTCTCTCTCTCTCTCTCTCTGTGTCTGGCCTTGGGAAGTTCGGATGGCTTCCGAAGTTGGGTGGTATATTCTCGGCGACAATCAGCAGAACGTCGGCCCTTATGCTCCCTCCGAGTTGCTCGGTACGTTCGACTTTTGTGATTTCCTTGTTTCCCATGGCATCGATCGTTTATTCAAGTTTCAAGCTTCGCGAGCAGAAATTTATTTATTTTCCTTAGCTTCTTCCCCTTTGATGAGTGGTGGGTATTGGATGCTTTGGGCAGAGCATTTGAAAAATGGGTATCTGTCTGAGAGTACACTCGTGTGGGCTGAAGGAAGAGCTGATTGGCAGCCTCTATCTTCTGTCCCCGAGCTGATGCTCCCCCTTTCGGATAATGGGGATGGTTCCCAGAACCCAGGTGTGTGCTTTTTTGTGGGTGAATTGGTTATCTGTGCTTTTCGTTAGGCCCTTGGCTGCCGAGTATATGATATCATGACATTGTGATGGACTGTGCAGCCGTGTTAAACAGCGAAGAGGAGTTTGAGAAATGGCAAAGGGAAGTTAGAGAGTCTGAGGCTGTGGGGTTGAATAATGGATCTCAATCTGTTGGTGACGGTGCCGACTTTGAGGAAGACGACCTTATCCGGCCTTCGACACCACCAGAGGGTGAGGAAGAGTTTGTCGATGATGATGGAACTAGGTACAAATGGGACCGTGGTCTCCGAGCATGGGTTCCCCAGGTCACTCCTTGTCTCCATTTGCCAAAGTTTGAAATTGTATAAGATTCTATTGGAGTGCAAGGCCAATAATAAACAACTTGCAAAGTTCTCTTTCGAGAATTAGCTTATCTCTGTCAAATCTCAGCGATGATTCCAATGTTTAGGCCTCTCATGAGATGTGATGTTGCGGTGTCTGTTGCATCTCTTGCTATGTCACTGTATCTTCCTCTCATGTCTGTTGATTAATTGTTGACTCAAATCATTGTCTAAAATGTTGTTGAAACACAGGTTTATAAAGACACTACTCTTTGGAGCTTTCTGTAGTTTTAGGTTGATGTCATTATGTTGCCGGAGTGGATTAAGAATAATAGGAAAAGCATATTGTCATTATGGTAGAAAATTGATGGAAACCTTTTACTACTAAAGATTCTAAAGAGAGTGGGTGCTAGTATTATGCTCACCTTGACATCTTTGTGGATGGAACTTTCTTTTAGGGCAGGAAATGCTTTTAACTTCTGATTGGTACTTGCTGATCCCAAAAAGATCTGATTAGTCCTTACATTTGAATGTGATACATACGTAATTATATATCTGTTGTAATGTTTTTATGTGTGTGGATTGGAAGTTGTTGCTTCTGATCAGTTGATCGTTTCCTTGCTGCCTGCTGATCTTTTTTGTCTAACATTGAATGACCTGCTAATATGATAGGATAACATCTCAGCGAATAGTGACCGCTATGGGTTAGAAGAAATGACTTTTCTGGAAGAAGAGGAAGTCTTCCCTAGTGGAAATTTGGATGAACCTACAAAGGAAGAAGTTAATGAACCAGCTGATATAGCTGAAGCAAAGACTGTCAGTGATTCAGAGGAAGCAAAACCTAATGCTAAGAGAAAACAGCCTGAGAAGGAAGCTTCAAAGAAGGTTTGCCTTGATCATTTTGTACTTAGCACGTGTTGCTTGCTAAAAGAAAGTAGAAAAATAAATATGTTATCGATAAGAGTAAATACTTGAAGTTTCATTCTGTATAGTCTGTATTATGAGAAAAGAAAGGTTTGATTTTAGATTGCAAAGGGTTTGAGATTTAAAGAATTATTACTTTGACAGACTTTTGAGTTTCAAACTTGTCCCTAGTTAAATGTTCTATGGTTTAATTCATTTTAGTATGCCTAGGGTTTTCCTTGACTTTGTTGGTACAAGTTTAGGATTGAAACTACTTTCGGTTGGCTTTATTATATAGAGAAATTGTCTCAGTGGAGACACTAGTTCTACTTTCTCATTTGCTTTGCGTATTTTGTGATCCTTGGAGATTCATATCCTTTTAGTACTGCCATGTGATGCACTACTTACGTTTCGATAATATTGATCCTCTGGATGTTGTGCTGACTGTGTTCTCACATCTTTGGTTCACTGGGTTGTAATTAAATGAGATGGAAAAGTGACAAAATTGAGACATATTGATAATGGTCATATATGCTTGCATCTCTTAATTCTCTTACTTTCTCAGGGTTTAAGCTGAACAATCAATGAAAAGGATTGTATTTAAAACCTGCCAAGTTGCTGCCTGCAATGTCTTTTATCATATCTGAAATTTTATGCATGAAAGTGTTAAATCTTAAAATTGACCTTCTTCCTCTTCTGGCAATTGTTTTCAGGAACCAAACAAACCACCTGATAGTTGGTTTGATTTGAAGGTTAACACACATGTGTATGTAACTGGGTTGCCTGAGGATGTCACCATGGAGGAAGTAAGTGAATGCTACTCTTTTCTTTTCTTGTTTTTTGCTTAAGAGCTTTCATATAGCAGCAAACTGATGTCGGGATGTCTGCGCAGGTGGTGGAGGTTTTTTCCAAGTGTGGAATATTAAAGGAGGTGGTTTAGTTTTCCTACTTCTTTCTTCACACTAGCATATTAATTTATGATGGCATGGATAAAATGTTGTCTTGTTTAATTTTAAATTAGCTGATTTATTTTAAAATTTTTTATTAGAAACTACGGCTCTTTCAACCCCACTTCTTGTTCTTATTTCAGATGCTTTGCACATTTTGCATTTTGTGACTAAGGCTATTTGTGCCACTTAGGGGTAGTGGATTATGTCCTGCATATTTTTTGTGCTATGGAGTAGAGAAGCAACATATTGATTTGTCAGAATGATTTCATGTCATTCTTCTGATTTCATGAGCGCTAATACTTTCTCTTCCAGGATCCTGAAACAAAAAAGCCTCGTGTGAAGATCTATGTTGACAAAGAAACTGGAAGAAAAAAGGGAGATGCACTTGTCACTTATTTGAAGGTGATTACGCAGATATATGATAAATGAGTGGGTGCAGACATGTGCGCATGTACATGCTTGTGACATCTGGAAGTCGCATGCTTGGTTGCTTATTATTTGTTCATCATGTACAGCTTCTCTATTATTGTTATTTTTAATGATTTGTTAATATGTCCACGTAGGAGCCCTCAGTTGCCCTAGCTATCCAAATATTGGATGGAGCACCTTTTTGCCCTGGTGGCAAGGTACCGATGTCGGTTAGCCAAGCTAAGTTTGAACAGAAAGGTAACCCATTGTTTTCAGTTGATATATATGATATTTCTTTCCTCCTTTGAGGTGCCCCCCCCCCCCCCCCCCCCCCCCCCCCCCCCTCTCTCTTTTTTTCTTTTTCTCCTCCTTCTCCTCCTTCTCCTCCCCCCCTCGCCCCCCAACAAAAAAAATCCCTTTCCCTTCCTTCTTCCCTAGTTAATCTCATGAAGAGATGCCATGTTGTAATTTCGCAGGTGATAAATTTATTTCTAAACAAGTGGACGGCAAGAAGAAAAGGAAACTGAAGAAGGTCGAAGAGAAGATGCTTGGCTGGGGTATAGTCCTTTTCATGGTCTATATTTCTCTTGAGTCCAGTAAAATTCTAAGTGTTTGGATGCATGAAGTCTTAAAATGTTGCCTCAGGCCTTCAACTTGCACTGCTTAAGATAATTTCCTTGGGCAATTTCTTTTCTTTTGTTGTTTTCTTTTTAAGAGTCCATAATTGGAACCCTATAACCATCACAAATTGAGTTATTCTCATTTCAAAGTTTCTGATGTCATATCTACCACGACCACCATCTACAGCCTTTTTTCGTTAGTCTACATATCTTCCTTGTTGGCTTGCTCTGAGTAAAAAATCCGTGATTGGAGTGAAGAGATTCACTGTACTTGGCAACTGGAGTTGCTGTGTCATGGAATAGATTAGCATTTCCCCTGTTTCAAGAGAGGATGTTTTCATTTTATTAGTGTAGATCAAGTCCTTTAGATAGGAAATATAGATTATGGAACTCATCCGTTTACTGTTACCCTATGCACATATGTCCTTTACATATTAGTCATTAAAATGCCTTCCATGGTGTTATTGTCAAAATGAGGTCCTTGTAAGTCATTGTGCCTATGAGTTATCAAATGAATATTACATATTTGTTTGATGTTTTCCATGGGGTTGCTCTTAATTAGGATACTTTTTGAAGGTTTTTCTGTCGTATTTGATGATAATTGCGGACATTACAAATTACATAATGTGTACAGGTGGGAGGGATGATGCGAAGGTTTTAGTTCCAACTACCGTTGTTCTTCGAAATATGTTCGCACTTGCTGAAATGAGGGTAAGTTTGACACACTTATCTGAACATGGTCAACTGGTCAACTAGTATTAAGGAAATACATGGTAGGCACACTTTCTAAAATCTGCTTGAAAGTTGGCACTAGCAAGTGTTTTCTCATTACTAGATGAGTAAGTATGATTCCTTCTTTCATTTGTCTCATATATGAGAAATGATTATCTTATGTTGGGATTCTGAAGGAAGTGTTTTCCACCTTCATGCAAGAAAGCTTTCTTCCTGTCTTATTTAGCCCATTTTCTTTCGGGTCTCGGATGGAACATTTTGTTCCTCTTGGTCACAGTTGACCCTTTGAGAAATTTTTTGAATTAAATCATGATAAGAGGGACATCATATATAGTGCAGTAACTTAAATTTGCCTCCTCCTGTTATGTTCATAACATTAACAGTAGCAGAGGTTCATTCTTCATTCTCTTATTAACTTGAATATTTGCATCTTCCAAAACTATGTATGATGAGAGTTGGAACATGCATTTGAACTAATATGTAGAACCAATTTCGATTTTTTTCTTTAGCAAGAATTGCCTATTTGCATTTGCCCCAGAAGTATATGGGAAAATCAGTACATCCACTTTAACTAATATGCGAAATCAAATGTCAGAAATAAATCATGTTCTCCTTTATTGAGAATCAGTTTGTTATTTGACGGAAGATCCTGGCATTTTTTCTAGTCTATTACAGATTCTGGTCTCCTTTTTTAGTTGATGTTGATTTAACTGGCCCAAAAAGTGAGAACCAGCCAAGAAAAGAAACAGCTTATTCACTTAAAACAGCACAAATTGGAATTTTGGACAACTTTTTGGATACACATTCTGTCTTCCTCTGTATTTTGAATTTCCTCGTAATTTTTGCAGGCTGATGATAATTTGCGCCCAGAACTGGAGGAAGACATTCGAGTGGAATGTGTGAAACTTGGTCCTGTGGATTCCGTAAAGGTAGTTTTAGTCTTTACCGTCCATTTCATGCATTGCCATTCTTCTCACCGGAGAATCTTGATCTGAGAGCTCAGGTTGAGGGTTTTAGATTTAGGTATTGATTGATCAATGGCCTAAAAATGTTTTTTTTTTTTCCCTTTCATCTGTGGATCACTTTGGGATCACTTTGGTATACCACTTGTGGTTCTTTTAGTAGCAAAATGAGTTCAGAGTAATTAATTCATGAGTATCAATTATTATTGGTGGTCTCATGGTGAGTTCTGATTGCTACTTGTATTTAGTTCTTGTTTATTGTCTCAATACCAGTAATATTGGTTCTAGACCTTCTTTCCTCCTAGTATGCTGCAAGTTTGATGCACAGACGTGCTAGTTTTTCTCTTCACTAATGCTTTATGTTTACTTAGCAAACTGCCCCTTTACTCTTTAATGGCTGTCTGTCTCCGTCTGTCTGTCTGTCTGCCCGCCTGCCTGCCTGTCTGTATGTCTGTCTGTCTCTCTCTCGGGTGCGCCATGCCATAAAACTTTGACCTCCAAGTCAGATCAACTTATGCCTGACCACAAAGGCCACAAGGCTGGCCGCAGCTGGTTGCCCCCTTACTGATACTTTCAGGAAGATCTTTTTCTACAAATGTCTTGCTTTTAGCTGATGTCATTAATCTGGTAAATTTATTGTGTGAGGCTCAGAAAGTCAAGCAATGGACGATTCAGTCTTGTTAGATTTGCGCCTCTATTCATTTGATATGGTGTTCTTTTGATAATAACATCAAATCTCGCGCTTTTTCTGTTTCACTTTTCCTGCAGGTATGTGAGAATCATCCGCAGGGTGTTGTTTTGGTGAAATTTAAAGATAGGAAAGATGCTCAAAAGTGCATCGAATTGATGAATGGAAGATGGTAATCATTGGATCTCTGATATTTGGTGGCATTGAATTTAAAATTTTGTCGCTGCGTGTAGAAAGCTGATCAAAACAATCATCTTAGGTTTTTCTGATGGTGTTGTAGATGCGTCCAGTAGTTCTTGGAAACTACCTCTTTGTCAAATCTTTTTTCACATCCTTGTTAGTCTCGCATGTAGTAAATTGTCAAAGAAAGCTTGGTAAACTCACGTTTGAAAAAATCTCTGCTTGCTTTTCTCCTTTTCTGTTTTTGCTAACACTTGCCTTTCTCTTCTTATGTTGGTCTAAGGTTTTCTTCATTACTTCCGTAAACTAAATTTACTTTGCTTCACGGTTTAGGTTTGGGGGTAGACAGATACATGCCAGCGAGGATGATGGCTCTGTCAACCATGCTCTAGTCCGGGATTTAGAGGAGGATGCAGCGAGGTTGGAGCAGTTTGGGTCTGAGCTGGAAGCTGAGTGAGCTCTGTCAAATGTGTGCGTACAAGTGTGCCATCGCATACCGTGTGATGTTGGTTCCCCACCATGTGGAATCTTGAGTTGCTGGCAAGATATTTGACTTGTACAGAAGAGAGCGTGTCTTGAGGATGCAAGGAGCTACACCTACATGGATGTTAGGGATAGCCTTTTAATTTCATCTTTTTGAGCCCTTCTGTATTTCTGCATCTTGTGTCTAGAATGTTCTTTCGTCAGATTCTCGAGTTCATCTGGTTCCATTCTTCATGCTCTTCCGAATCTGGGAATTTTGCAGATGGAAGCTGAACTAATTTTGGGTTACTTGTGGACCAAGAGTTCATGTAATAACATTAGCTGCTCAACCCTCCAAATGTTGTTTATATTTGCTTTTCATCAATTTCATTACTTTATGTAGTAATGAGTAAAACTTCAATATGGTATGACTAATTAAGACTAGCTTGACAGATTGTTTCCGCTGTACTTATAAGTAGCACTTCACTTCCCATGTATGATTTATAGGGCATGCATCTGATAATGGCACATATTGGGTGATTAAGTGTTGAATATATTGCCTTGGTATTCTTGTCTCTTTTTAGTTGAAATATGAACGAAAGGAAAATGTAAAGGAAACCCTTTTGAGTTCGGGCGTCACCCTCCTTGCTCTTCCTGCCTCGTACTATGATCATGATGGAAGGGATTATTTTCCTCAAGGTATCGATGGTCTAGTTTCGGTCGTAGGTTCGACTAGAAAATCCTCTTATCAGGAATCCTTTTGTGATGCAGGAGCGCTTCCCAACCTTGATCCGAAGCAGTGTTGGAGAGTTCGGATTTCGAAGTCTCACACCATGAAACTATGGATAATCTATCGACGGGTTTCGTGGTATCAACCCACTAAACCCTTTAATAAATTGCTGGGTTGAATTGTTGGACACAATTTACTTTGTAAGAAACTTTTGCATATTTGGTCCTCAAAAGGAGAATTGGTTGTGATTGATCTGGGTAATGTTTCTTTCATTGCAAAATTCTCCCCATCAAAGGACTTGCAGTTTATAAGGACAAGGACACTAAATGTCAAAAGTTTCGTACGACATTAATTTTAGTGCTAACATTTTTATTTTTATTTTCAGATAACTTGAGTGTCACTTTTATAAGAAAATGATTATTTAGGCTCCGTTTGTCAGCGTATTTATTTTTCCAAATTTTTGTTCTTTTGTTCCTCAGAAAAAAAAATAAAAAATAAATAGAAATTCGTTTAGTTATGTGAATTTATCTATTTTTTGGAATAGAAAAGTAATTGAGGAATAGATTTGAAATGGAAAAAGAAGTAGAAAAATGTTACTTCTTATTCCCGAAAACAATTCTGGAATAAGTCATTTTTTTCTTTGCTTCTTCTTCCTCTTCGAACCGGTCACTGCCATTGGTTGTCACCTTTTGCTCACTGCTCACCAATTGCCGTTGCCTTCTGTTGTCATTGGCAAGAAGAAGAACAAGAGAGGGAAAAAAATCTAAAAAAAATATTAAAAAATAAAAAGAAATTTTACGTTACAAAAAAATTTGTGGATCGTACTAAATGCATTCCTGTTCTTTTTCTATTCTAGAAGTAAAAATTTGGTGTAGTTACTAAACACGTTCTTTTACTCATAAATTATTTTTGGGAATTGAAAAGAGATTATTCTCCAGAACAGAAATGTTACTAAACATACTCTTAAGTGCCAACTTTGATTTGGATCGTCAAAAATGACGTGGCCCATTGGCATGTCTAGTTAGCATACATAGCCCAAAATGTAAACCATAAATCGCAACTTACAAGGAAATTCCCTAATTGAAAATACAATCCCAAATCGAAATCCTATTCAATTTGTCCCCAATGCGAATAAATAATTAGGTGGACATATGCTAATTTCCAACTCCAAAGTTCTTTGAGTGATGGGAACTCCGGCACGATCCTTGGGAACTTCTCGGTGAACTAGTTGTTGCTCAGGTCTAGCTTGATGAGCTGCTTCAAGTTCCAAAACTTGAAGAGGTTCGAGTTGAGGTGGAAGAGGGCGAGGTCAGCAAACAGGTCAAGCCCCTTCGGGAGATACCCGAAAATGTTGCCGTGCTTAAGGTCAATGCTGACGATGGTGCAGACGCTAGGTTTGTTGGGGGAGCATAAGACATAGGAGCAGTCGCAGATGGAGGGGCCAACCCAATTGGCGATGAAGTTGTTTGGGTTGGAGACGACAGCCTGCTTCAGGATTGGAGGGCAATGCAGGCGTTGTGTAGACCTAACTTGCACCGACACTGACACACAATACGCCGACCTGTCATTTCTTAAAAAATAAAAAATTCCGATACGTTGGGATCATTTGTATATTCAAAGTATATTTTTATATATACATAATAAATTATTATTTTTATAATTATTTTAATCAAATTAATTTGATTCAAATTCACAAACAAATAAATAATAAAAAAAAACCTAGAATGAATTTTACACTAAAAACATTAATTCACCATTTATTAATATCACTCATTGTTTTGACAAACTCAACTACATTCCAGTAATCCATAATACTTGGAGGAAGAAAACAAGCAATTCACATTCTGAACTCATGTATCAAACGTGTTAGAAGAGGAGAAAAAAAAACTTGGGGGTGAATTGTGTATGACGGGAAGTGAGAGTTAGAAGAGAAGAAAAGACTTTGTTGTTCTTCTTTCCCCATTTTTTTATTGTTTTTTTTTATTTTTCAAATATATACATTTTGACTCTTCATTTATGGAAAATTTTTAAAATTGATCTCACGTGTCCAAAGCACGTGTTAGAAATTCTCATGTCGGAATAAATCAATTGAGGAAAACCAAAAGGAAAGTGTCGTGAAAGTTAATCAAGTATCGGATTTTCTGACACGTGCTAACCGAGTGTCAGAAAGTGTGCTAGAGTGTCGGACACGTATCGGAGTGTCCGACACAACACGAAAGCTCTCGAAAAGTGTTGGTGCTTCCTAGGTAGAGGCAAGGGTTCTCAAAGGAGATGGATGAGTTGATCGTGACACTCTCGCCACTGTCGTTGAACTCATCAAGGTAGTGGAGGAGGTGGTGGTGCTTGGCGTGGTGGGTAGTGACTTCATGGGCGACGGTTGAGAGAATGGTGGAGGAGGAGAATAAGAGGAAGAAGGTAACAAAGAGAGAACGACAAAAGAACTTTGGAGCAAATGGCATCCTTTTACACAATCCCCAAGTTGGATCGTGGGACGTGGTTTTATCTATCCATGTGGATTTTTTTTTTTTTTTAAAAAAAAGACCACCTCATATAAAACTTTTAAAGGAAAATGATAGTACAAGTATCATAATTTTCATACAGCATTCACTTGAATGTCATAACTTTTTTTTCGATTACTCGAATGTTATAACTTATGTATGACGCTCACTTAAGTCCCACATTTTTTTCTTCCCATCACTTAAGTGTCATATGACTTTTCAATCTATCAATTGATTACCATCACTTTTTAAAAATGTTTACCATAAGTGTTATGTCCTGTTGGATTCCAGCATTTAGTTGAACATTTTCATAAAATTTCGACACTTAAGTAATTGATTGAAAATTATAGCACATAAGTGAACATTTTTAGAAGCTACGTTAGCTAAGTAGTCGAAAGAAAAGTTATATGATACTTAAATGAGCATTGTACGGAAGGTTATGGTATTTGTGATGTTCTTATCCCAAACTTTTAATAAATAAAGCCGTGTAATTTTTTAACTGGAATTTCTTGTCGGAGATATTTAAATGATCGTTTTTTTTTTTTTTCTAATTTGGCAATTTAGTGAGCCAGCAAAAACTTTTTGTACTAAGTGAGTGCTGTACAGAAATTTTTGCACTTCTAGTGTCCTTATTAAAAATTTACGCATAGGGAAGGACCTTGGGTGATATTTGATTATTATTTGGCTATTAGGAGATGCATCCTAATTCCGATCCAGATGTAACTATAGGGTCAGGGCTTGAGTTAGGTTTCCCAATATCTCTATTGAGTATTTTCATGAGGCTTTTCTGATGCAACTCGGTTTGTTGATTGGAAGACCATTAAGAGCAGATTTTACTATAGTTCTAGCTATTAAAGGGAAGTATTTTTGTCTGTGTAGTGGTTGACTTAATACACCCTTTAACACGTTTGATTTTTCTTGAAAGAAAACTTAGACGTATGAAGTATGAAAGTATACATGCAATTTGTTTCAAATGTGATCATTATATTATGATCACAGATCAGATGACTCTAGGTCTAAAGGGGGTAAAATGGCAGAAGAAATTTGGAACGGTAACTTTATGCCTAATTCTCCTGCAGGGAATATAACAAAACAATTGAAAGTTCAAAAGTAGCCCATAAATAAGTTTGGCCTGTGGATGGTCGTGCAAAAAACCTGAAGGGGCCGAATGGCTTGTGGATGGTTGTGCGAAAAACCTGAAGGGGCTGAAGACAACAAGCAAAAGAAGCTTCGGCTGATGGTCGAAAAAAGGGATATAAGTGCAATAGAATTCCTAAAACTTGTTACGAAAATACAATTGAGTCCTAAAACTTGCAAAAAATATAATCAAGTTCTAAAACTTGTCAAAATTGTTCAATTAAATCCTAAAATTAACACCGTCGGTCTTACTAACGGAAAATGCTGACGTGGCACCGACATAGCATTTTAAATGATTTTTTATTTTCCACCTAGCTTTTTAAAATAATTTTTTATTTAATTTTTTAAAAATATATTTAAAAACTAAAATTCATTTTTTTAAAAACTATTAATAAAAGAAAAAAAGAAAATGGCAGCTTCGGCGACGCCGCCACCGCCGCCCATCGCTAGAGGGGCCGGCGATGGTCGCCGCCTTAGGTAGACGTCGCCGACCGCCGCCCGACCGGGGTGAGGCCTCGCCGGCCCCTCCGGCGATGGGCGGCGGCAACGGCGTCGCCGGAGCTGCCATTTTTTTTTTTTTTAACATTTTTTAAAAAATGAATTTTAGTTTTTAAATATAATTTTTTAAAAATTTTTGAATAAAAAAATATTTTAAAAAGCCAGGTGGAAAAAAAAATCATTTAATATGCCACATCATCATTTTCCGTTAGTAAGACTGACGGTGTTAACTTTATGACTCAATTGAACCATTTTGATAAGTTTTAGGACTTGATTGCACTTTTTGCAAGTTTTAGGACTTCTATTACACTTATCCCTCGAAAAAAAGGTGGACATATAGTTGCTTCAAGGTCTCGCTCTGTCTCGCTCTTCAGTGTTACCTCGATCAGATTTATATGAGGGTTTGAACGTTCTACCTCAACAAGAAATACATATTTCAAAGGTTGAAAACGTCGTCATAATAAAAAAATAAAAAAAAAAGGTAAAATTGTTGATTTGATTATGAGGGCTTTTTCACATAGAGTTTGGGACTATCTCAGCCTGGCGAGCAAATAACCAGGGTTTTGCCATGCCTTCCTCCTAAAGAGAGTAATGGGGTCTTCCAACAAATTTCTTCCACTCAAGATGAAATATCCACATTGACATTTAATTCAATCATGCCTGGACAACATGATCCTTCCCCTTGTGCATCTCTTTAGTAAAGAGCTTTCTTCAATTCAAAATGCGTCGCTGGTTTCGGAGAATGTCCTACAAGCACTACCAGAACCACCTGATGATATTGGCAGGTCGGGGGAGATCATCAACTGGGTCGGATGTTCCAAATTCTCTTGAGGAGACAACTCATCTGATGCCTAATGAGGGTATTGATATGGTTTATCCTATGATGCTATATGGCTCTGTTTAGTTACCCTCCTCTCATTCGAACTTTTTATTTAATGTGGTTGTTAATGTGGAATTGCCGGAGTTCGGATAGTGAAAAGGTTTTAGTAACTGCTTAGGACTTGATTCGGTTGCATAGAATTCAAAGTGATTATATTTGTTGAACCGAGAGTAAGTGGAGATCAAGCTTTTGAAATAATCAAGAAACTTCGCTTTCCTAATCACACGCGGGCAGAGCCACAAGGCTTTTCAAGAGGAATATCACAATTGAGGGATTATCTTGAATAGAGCTACTACAATGACAGAATCTTGGATGGTCCCTAATGATATTAACAGCGTTGCGTTTCTGTACGAAAAGAAAGGATTGCACCAGTCAATGCTAGGAACTGGAACAGGTTTAGAGAGTGGATTAACAGATGACGTCTAATTGATCTTCGTTTGGTGGAAATGAAATTTACATGGTGTGGGCCTAAGTGGAATTAGATATAACTGGGTATTCGTGTGACTTGACAGAGCATTGTGTAATCTTTCTTGGCGTTTGTCATTTGTTAATGCGATAGTTCGAGAACTTCAAGAGTAAAATCTGACTATCATCCTCTCTTGATTGCTCTATACCGCGAGAGGACACTTAAGGTAAATCAGCATTTTTGTTTTGTAGCAGCTTGGTCAACTCTGAGTTTGATCGACCTAATGGGAATAATGAGTTGCCGATTCATGTTGTTCCGTCCCATTTCAAAACAATTTCAAGGATTGAAATCAGAATGTCCTTTGGAAACGATTCAAAAGTAAAGAGAATTTGCTGGCCAGATTAGGAGGCATCCAAAAGACACTTGAGAATGGTACAAATCCTTTTTTGTTGAAATTTGAAACAAAATTACAAAAAGAGTTGGTTGATGTCTTAGTTGATGAAGAAATCCACTGATATAAAAAATCTAGACATCAATGGATGTAGTTCGACGACAAAAATATGAAGTCTTTTCATGCTACGGCAATCATCCATCATCCGAAAAATATAATTAATGCTCTAAAGATTAATCATTCATTGAAGATGACCCAACCGAATCGCGATTCCGCAGTCTTAACGGTTTTTCAAGTTTCGAGTATTTCGCAAGCTCCAAATATGGCTAAGCTAATTGACAAAGAAGAGGTCCGCAACTGTTTGATATGGGACCTTAAAAAGTGTATGGACCAGGTGGTTTCCAAGCAGTTTTCTTTTAACATTGGTGGAATTCATTTGGTAATTCAATTGTTAATTTTATTGTTGAGGAATGGTCCACGAATTATAGTGGCTGAGATTAATAAAATTCTGTTAGTACTGATCCCAAATATGAAACAACCAGGATCTATTTGCAACTTCAGACCAATTAGTCAGCATAGCGTTGCTGACAAAATTCTCAACCAAGTGATTGTGAATAGACCTCATGAAGTGCATATGCAGCTCGCCTCACCTAATTAAACTAGTATTGCCGGTAAAAGGGGGATTGAATTTTCATCGTAACTGGAAAATAATTTTTGGAGTAGGTGTGTGACTTTTTTGACAATGAAGAAACAAATAACTTTTCCATAACAATTTTGTTTTCCCTTCGAATTTGATACAAATAATTGATTCATACACAAAGGAATCATCAAAGCTTCATTTGTGAATAACCCGACATTAAGTGGATTTAACTAATTACTGATGGCGCCTTTATAGGCAACTCAAGACTTGTTAGAGTCGGAGTTTCAGCAGAAATGAAGGGTAGCTTGGTTGTTTTGCTGCATTCGTAAGAATATTCGTTGACATGAGCAGAAACATGGGCTTTGTGATTGTAACTCAATTTTGCAAAATAACTTGGTTCTTATAAGATCATCATTAAGATTGACTCTAAAGCCATTATTGAATTGTTAGTCCATAGCTTTATGATCGATAATGCTAGCCATGCTTTGCTTAAAGATAATATAAAACTATCACGCTTTCACTTCGAGTTAAAAGTATAACATAACTTTCAAGTTGCTTTGTTGACTGGCTCCTAAGGGTGCGCATGTCAATGTTTCTATTCCGGAGAACTATTTCTTTTCAGAAATAGTTTTTTTTCTATTTCTATTCCAGGAACAATTTTTGAGTAAAATAATGTGTTTGGTAATTATACAAAATTTCTATTATTGGAATAGAAAAAGAATATAAATGCGTTTGGTAAAAAATTATAAATTTTTGTATTTATTTGTTTTTTCTTCTTACTCACGGACCGCCGTCCATCGCCGCCCGACTGTGGCAAGACCGTGGCACGACCGTCGCACAACCACCGCACGACCATCGCACGACCGCCGCACAATCGTCGCACGACCGCCAAACGACCGCCGCACGACCCCCGACCGATGGTTGGCAGGCGGCTGGTGGTGGCCACAACAAGGAAGAAGAACAAAAGAAAAATAGAAAAGAAAAAAAAAACTTATTTCTAGAAATAATTCTCAGGAATCAGAAGCTACTTTTTTTGTTTCTTATTTCTGTTCCAAATCTATTCCCCAGACACACAATCACTGAATTGTTCATCTTTTGCTTGAGAAGATGATACAAATGCTATGACTAGAGCAACAGTACCATCTCCAGGAGTTTCGACTATTTTTGCATGATTGTGTGTCTCCCTCATTGCTAAACCATAAATTCCAAACTCGGACTGATTCCGTTCTTGGCTGGACAGATCCCTTATTATGTTATGAGCTTTAATCACTAAAAGTTCATGACTTTTTGGCGAGTGCCTCGCACCAAACATGACCATTTCTCCTCAAGGTGACAAGTTTCTTTTTCTCCACTTAGTTACTTCAGTCATCATCTACATAACGTATGATCTGAAGGCAGAAGCTCATATCACAACTCCACAAGTCAATGTCAGCCCTTGATGACTCATTAACAACTGCTCAGTTTTTTTACATCTGATGGTCTGTTAAGATCACCCGAGTAACAATGTGCTCCATGCCGTACTTTAATCTTCGCCTTGTATGTTGCCCATGGTTCTTTTCTAGTGGTCTAATTATGTAGATCCTTTAGTTGTAATTCAGCCACTCTATGCTCAGGATAGTCTTCCTTCCTCTCCCCAGCTAAGAGCAAAATCATCTTCCCTCTGGAAAATCCCTTCTTTTGGCGAAACTTACACACACCATTCTAACCAAATTTACCCATCTCTTTTCTGGAATTGAAATTATTAATGTGGTGCATCTCTGAAGTTGGGAGTGATAGCACTAGCGACCCCTTATATAAAGAGTTTCAGATCCATCCTGTCAGACTTCTTAATCAAATTATGGTGTTCAAAATGTTAATGAGTACATATGATGTGTTACACATCTTGATTTAGAGAGAGGATCTTTCTTTCTTTTAGAGGAATGCTTTGCTATTCGACCACGTGTTAGTTCACTAGGGTTGGTATAGAAAAACTTGAAGTTTACATCTCTGAGTAATCTTTGAGGTGATGAGGCCCAGAAACACCTCAAACAGGACAAAGTGCTTTATGTGTTGACCTGCTGCTTTGTTTGGAAATGAGAACTATCACATACCGTAGTCATGACAGCAAGAAACAGTATGGTGATTTACAAAAGGTCTCTTACAAGAAAGGTTGTCTTAATGTCCATCCTCTGTTTGGATCGCAACAAGAAAGAGTGATGGCATTGAGCATTGTCTACTGCCAACTGGTTAATGGTTGGAATCTATATTTGTACCATGATCTTTCAACCAATTAAACGAAAATGACAAGCCACTTAGAATATCATTAAAATTATGGGATCATAAGTATGACTACAAGACAGAAAATTAATATGGCAGAAATGCCAAAAGAAGTTATCCCATCTAAGCATTAGAGTTCATGTCCGAAGCTGGTTTTGTTCATCACCTAGGACCTGATAATTGTGAGGGCAATAGCCGGGTAGCATCATCAACACTGTGATCGCTGTGACCGGAAGGAACTGAGAAGCTGTGTCTCAAGCAATCTTCTATATCAGCTGAGCCCTCCAAGCATTTAACCACTCGCGACATGGGGGGCCTCTTGCTACTATCATCTTGCAAACACCATGTTGCAATTTTCATCATCTTGACAGCTTCTTGGCCATGTAGTTGCATGTCACCACTAGACTTATCAACCATCTCCAGTAGTTGTTCTTGTTCTGCTTTGCACTTGAAAAGGGTCGACATATGCACTTCATCACTAGGCAAAGAGCGGTCGATATTTTTCCTCCCACATAGGACTTCTAACATGACAATGCCAAAACTGTACACATCTACCTTTTCTGTGATAACAGAGCTCAACCACTCTGGAGCAAGGTAACCGGGCGTTCCTCGCATGGTTGTCATGACATGGCTTTGGTCTTTATCAATTAGCTTTGACAACCCAAAATCAGCAAACTTTGCATTGAAATGTTCATCTAAAAGTATATTTTGGGGTTTGATGTCCAAGTGAATTATTTTTTGATGGCATTCCTCAGGGAGATAGGCTAGTCCTTTGGCAATGTCAAGGATAATCTTTCTCCTCACTTGCCAACAGACATCAAACTCTTGATCATTATGGAAGATCCACTTATCAAGAGAACCATTGCACATGTACTCATAGACTAAAAGCCTATGTGATTTATCTGCACAAAATCCAAGTAATCTTACTAGATTGACTTGATGGATTGTGCCCAAGGTTCTAGCCTCGGCCAAAAATGACTTCTTTATTTGACCAAAACCATCAAGACGCTTGACTGCAATCCTAATGCCGCTTGATAAAGTTCCTAGAAACACCAACCCAAATCCTCCTTCCCCAAGCTTGATGTTGAAATCTCCTGTCACGGCCTTCAAGTCCTCATAAGGGAATCTAGATATATGAAGCCTTTGTAAGTTCGGATCATCATCCTCGACATTATTTCTTCTCACCTTAATTGAAATATGAATCCCAAATATACTTATTAAGAACATCAAAACCGCTTCAACAGTAGTCCCTAGGATTAACACCGTTCGTCCCCTTTTCTTTCTTTGACTTTGATAAATGCTGAGGTGGAATACCGCCCGTTCGTGTCGTCTATGAGGGAAAATGAATCTGATGATAAATAGCAGTCTCCACCAGAGAAATTGGTTTGATTACGGAATAGTGCCATTGAGCATGAGCACCCTTTCCTCAAACACTCTTCCTTGCAACTTTCCGCAATTGTGTTTGAGAGGTTAGCACTAATATTGTTGTCCCACAAAGTAAAGAAGGTGACATTCGCAATTTCTACAAAAGAGTTATTGTGTGAATCACATGAGAAAGGTGAGTTGTGATTGCAACTCGAGGATGAAGACGTCAGTGCAATTTGCTTTGTCTCTTTTGGACACTAACACTGACTTGGAAAATGAGCAAATGCTATAACTACCACACACCAGTGGATACATGGGAGAACACATCATAAATATAACGCGTCAGATGCCCATCAAAATCCAGCCAGATAAACTGAGCCGATGATGTTGGGAGAAAATGAAACTCACCAAAGCTTTCATTCTTGTAAAGTGTTGCAACCTGTCCACTATCGCTCTTCATTTTGGTTACATTGCTCATTATGTAGTAAATTTGGGGGGGAAGAGGCTGCCATTACAAATGAGACAAAGCCTATGCGATCATCAATGGCGAATGTGTAGAATTGCCCCATCTCATCCGGGAAATTTGTTCGCTCGGTTAGTTTCATGTCGGGACGTAGCTCCTGTCCAGGAAGAATTATGTATGTAGGGTGATCGAAAGACTGCCAAACGATGGCGTCATTTCTGTTGTAGAGCACGAGATTTCCAACTTCAATCAAGTTTAAGCTTACAACTGACTTGCCAGCAGTATTTGCCCACCAAATCTTTTTTTTTAAATTGTCACCCAGTAAAATAAATAAATCGCCCTCCTGGGTTAGTAGCCATTGAGCAGTGCTGTAAAAGGATGCCTCATCTAAAAGATAAATCACCGCAACTGACCCTGGATGGATGTTTTCATGTCTTCCGTCGGTTGGAAAATATACAGGCCGAGACGGCCGCAACCGGCATCAGAGCATTCGAAGCCGAAAAAGAAACTCGGGCTAGAGTTTAGCTTGTAAAGCACGGCCTTGTAACTGCCAAAGGAATCGGTTAGATTGAAGTAAGATTGACCGGCGGTCCATAGGGCGGGAACACTGATCGATGAAGGTCCAAGGTTGAATTTGGCGATAATTAAGGTGCACATGGCAATGTTTCTATTCCGGGGAGCTATTTCTTTTCAGAAATAGTTTTTTTCTATTTCTACTCCAGGAACAATTTCTGAGTAAAATAAGGTGTTTGGTAATTTTATAAAATTTCTATTCTTGGAATAGAAAAATAATAGAAATGTGTTTGGTAAAAAATTATAAATTTTTGTATTTATTTGTTTTTTCTTACTCATGGACTGCCACTCGCCACCACACGATCGTTGCACGACTGCCGCAAAACCGTCGCACGACCGCCGCATGACCGTCGTAGGACCACCGCACGACCCCTAACTGATGGTTGGCAGGCGGCCGGCGATGGCCACAACAAGGAAGAAGAACAAAAGAAAAATAGAAAAGAAAAGAAAAACTTATTTCTAGAAATTGTTCCCGGGAACAAGAAGGTACTTTTTTTTGTTTCTTATTTCTGTTCCAAATCTATTCCCCAGCCACTTTTCTATTCTAGGGAATAGAAAAATAAGTTGGCGTTACCAAACAGATTTCTCTTCTTTTCCGTGAAACAAAAGAACAGAAATCGAGAGAAATAGAAACGTTACCATGCAGACCCTAACTTGGAATTGATAAGCTCTTGGAAAACAAATTCTTTTGATTACCTTTTAGAAAGCTATTTCATCTTTTATTTGGTGATAAAATAAGGATAATAAATCGACAATGTTAAATTTTTGTATATGGTTTTTGCCCTTTTTCGAACTTAAAAAAAAAAACATATGAATGAATGGACAAATGGATATCTTATGATCTAGCTTATTTTAAATAGCATTCGCATGCTAAAGTAAAGCTTATTTCATGACATTAATTAAATGCAGTTGATATGACCACATTTCACTTAATTAAGATCAAATTTAATGGTGATATTAATTATAGAATTAAAATATAAATAGAAAAGTAAAGCAAATTGAAAACACATCTTACTACCAAAAAGTTCATTTGTAAACTAAAATAGTGTTTATTCAATCAAACTATATAACTAAAGAAATTCCCTTGAAAATGGTTGAATTACTGAATAGTATATGAACTTATTTAATAAGAACTTCTTTCTTTTATTAAGTTATGTAGCTTTATTTCATATTTCTGAAATTTATGTAATTGAAAATATAGCTTATTTTCTTGAAAACAAACAACATTTAACTAGAATAAAACGAAAAGCACGAAAAGGACACGTGACGACCATGTATTTGTTTGCCGGCATTAATTTCACCTATGATAAACTCGAGATTCAATGTTTTCATTTCATTAATTAAATTTTATGGATAATATTGAATATTTTCATGCAATTTTTAGTTATTAAATTGAACATCTTCAAAAAAATCTAAAAATCATATTGAACAAATTAAAAATTTAGGGACAACATTGCACATTAAACTAAAGTTTAGAAACCGCGATGCACGTTTGGCCAAAGTTCAAGGACCATCTATGTTATTTACCCTTGAAATAAAGTTGCTGCAGTTCGCATGGGTGGGCAAAGGAACAAGAAACCATTCAGATCACCCAGAACCGGACCAAATTGCTCAAGGATCGATGGGTATTGGTCCAATTCCTGATTTGAGGTTCGAAACCACCCACCTGTTCAGGTTGATTTTTAATATATATATAAGATCCTAATTCCCTAGGTTACTTAATAGTTTTTGTGTTGGATAATTGTATGCTTTTGCCCATTCATAACAAGTTTGTTGAGTGTGCTCTCTTACTTGCACACTTTGTAACATGTCCTAGTATTGTTGGTTCATTGACTCTAATTGAAAGTGTTTTTGGTGATGTGATTTTGTTGTATAATTCTTTGAAGCTTGATAGAACCGATTTCACGGATCCACTTAAGTTTTGGACGGTATTAGTGGTCCAATTCCTGAGTGGATCAATAGAATTAACAAATGTTTCTAGGTTCCAATTTTTTCTGAATCAATTCTTAGCGAGCGATTTCCGATTTTAAGGTGAAAACCGTCCCTCTGGACTATGCTCACTTCTAGCTATCCAAAGGTATTTTGTTACAAAGCCTGCTTTTGGGGACTTTGAGAAATTTTCACTATTTCAGGGGTATATCTGAAAATATTTCCCAAGAAAAATGCAGTTTTTTGATGAACTTCGCCGCCGCGTCTCTGCTGCCATGACTTGCTTGGAGACTTTAGGGTTTTAGAAAGAGAGTTTCAGAGAGAGAGAGAGAGAGAGAGAGAGAGAGAATGTGGAGATCAGGGCTGAGGTTGTCTCTCCGCCGGCTGCGGCGGAGCTCGCATCCGCTCGGAATCTCTCCGGCGGCTCCGCCCGAAACCCCTGCATCGACACCCGCTCGCCTGTGCCCCCCCGTCTTCCTCCCCGGAGCTCCCTTGAACTTGAACTGGTGTACCAGATCCGTCTCCCACCAATCCTTCGATTCCGGCGAGGCGAGCGGGTTCGACGACGAGGCGCCGCGCTTCGACGCGAATGCCGACGGCCAGGTGACGGGCGGCTTGGCAGCCGAAGGAGAAGAAGCCGCCGCCGGCGGCGACGGCGGCGACGGCGGCGATGGAGGCGTGGAGGAGAAGGAGGAGGAGGAGGAGGAGGAGGAGGTTGACGAGATCGACCCTGAGCAGCTGGAGGGCGTGCTGTCTCTCTTGCAGAGCACCGCCGACGGTTCCTTGGAGTCGACCCTCGATGGGATGCGCTTGACTCTGCATCCGCAGTTCGTCATCAGAGTGCTCGAGACCCCGCTCCTCGTGGGCGACAATGTCCTTCGCTTCTTCAGGTGGGCTTCTTCCAAGCATTCCGATTTCATGGCGACCGCCCCTGTTCTCCGAGCCCTCGTCCGGTGCGTTTGCGGCGGTGGGGATTTGAGGCGGAGAGATGTGTATTCGTTGTGGGATTTGATCAAGGAGGTCGGGGAAAAGGGGAATGGCGCGTTGGACGCCGCTGTTCTCAACCCTTTGATAGCTTCTCTTTCGAGATTGGGTAAAGGGAAGGCTGCGCTCGAGGTGCTCGACAGGTTTGATGAATTCGGATGCGTCCCCGACGAGACGTCTTATTATTTTGCTATAGAAGCGCTCTATAGGCGCTCGATGAATGACCTAGCTTGGTCCGTGTGCGAAAGGATGCTTAATGCAGGACGCTTGCCCGATGGCAATAAAGTCGGGAAGATCATATCTTGGCTTTGCAGGGGGAAGAAAGCCGAAGGTGCCTACTCAGTTTATTTAGCCGCAAAGGACGGCAACTCCCCCCCTCGATCCTGTATAAGCTTTTTGATTGCTTCGTTGTGTCGAGAGGATCAGACTGTGAAATTAGGCTTGGAGTTGCTGGGTGACTTAAAAGGGGAGGCACGAAAATATGCTATCAAGCCATTTTCTGCTGTCGTTCACGGTCTTTGTAGGAGTGGAGATCTCACTGGGGCAAAGGAATTGCTCAATAAGATGATTGCTGAAGGACCAGCTCCAGGAAATGCGGTTTTTAACTATGTGATTAGTAGTTATTCCAAGGCCAAGGAGATGGGATTAGCTAGGGAGTTGGTAAAATTGATGGAAGCTCGGGGATTGAAGCCGGATGTGTATACTTATACTGTCATCATTAGTGGTTATGCAAACAGTGGTGAGATGGATCAGGCCAGGGAAGTCCTGTTGGAAGCCCAAAAGAAGCACTCTAAGCTGACACCGGTGACTTACCATACGCTTATCCGTGGCTATTGCAAACTTGAAGAATTCGACAAGGCCCTCGAATTACTTAGTGAGATGAAGAATCATGGAGTGCAGCCTAATGTTGATGAATATAATAAACTGATTCAGTCGCTTTGCTTGAAGGCATTGGATTGGGAGAAGGCAGAGAAATTGTTGGGAGAAATGAAAGAGAGAGGACTATATCTTAATGGAATCACGCGGGGGCTCATAAAAGCCGTCAAAGGATTGGAAAGTGAAGCGATGGACACCACAGAACTAACAGCTGTTCCTTAAACTACTGGTACTAGCTGGCCGGTCAAGCCTGACATGCCTTGGACATCCTTCCGAGGATGTTTGGCTGAACCCTTTGTTCAACAGTCTTTTTTTTCTGAGTCTATCAACAACCGATGGGACTTTTGGCTGAAACCATCATGCAACATAGTATCGGCGCTTTTCTTTCTTTGGCTTAGATACATGATGTTACAGGTCAGGAGATGGTGACAAGTTTAACTCAGATCAATTCTACTTAAGAGAGACATGTATCGAGCTTTTGTTGTCTCCGCTTCACCCAGAAGAATATAAGAAGTTTTGAGAGAGCATGTATTGCGTCTGCTTTTAGTCACAATATTTCCTTTCTACAACGTGGTCCGGCAAAACAGCCAATAACAATTCAAAGGACAATTTGAGGTGTAGTGATTTGTACACGTTACTTTCTGTTTACTTAAAAAGTCAAACTAGTTTACTGATTTTGTGCCAGTTGCTAAAAAGAAACGAATTTTGTTTTACTGCAGCATCAAGTTTCACTTGTAATTTAGAGATGAGGAGCTGGATTATAGTTGATGATTCCTTTAGAATGTAGTTGGTACAGATGCTTCCTGTGAAAAAGTAGATCTGCATATATAATGATGAACTCTTTGTATGGATGCTGCATGTTTGATTAACGTCTTTTGGAGACGAGGGGAGGCAACTTTTTCTCTTCCATAACCATACTTTCTGAATCCTCTCATTCATCAAGGGAACCTTTTCTTAGTTAGGGAAATGATTTTCTGGTAGTTTGGAATGGAGGAGAGGTTCTTGGTCCATACCCATCTCTGCCAAAGGGAGAACACTGGCACAACCATTTTGAGCTTTTCAGCTCGTTCGTGTTTGCTACATATATGTCCGTATCCTCTGTTGCGTTTGCTGCTGACTCGGGTATTGTCTCTTAGGTTATTTTGAAAGACCTTAATTCTATAAGCTGCGATTAATAGACAACCATGCTCGACATAAGGACATTCGACCAGTCGTTGATTTTGTCCTCAGGCGAATCACGGTGGATTGGAACAGGGCGCGAGGCATTCCTGCTCCTTGCCATGACGTGACTGTTGGGCGAGAGTTCGGGTAAAATCCTTGTTAAATTTTCGTAGATAGACATTATTGGGATATCTCCAATTTCCATAAGCTAGTAGCTGGGACTTTTCTCAGCAGAAGCGGCGACTCATCAAAACATTTTCGCTGCATTAGCTACTTCGACCAGTGTTATGCTGGAAACATCATAAGTTTTGTTGAACACACCAAAGAGTTAACTTTCAAACAGGCGCCGGTTTGTGCCATTTAGTTCGCAAATATCTACTTTCGTGTATAATCATCGCCAACCTATGCAGAGATCCATGATAACTGCATTTTGGTCATTCTTGCTATTTATACAAATGTCCTACCCAAAGGAAACATTGCATCTTTGAGTCTAATGCATCGATGCATATCCATCGTAGTCACAACTTACAGAAGATGTAAGGCTCACGCATTCTTCTGGCTCGGAAACCAGTAAATTGAGAAAATGACTTTCAACTAATAACTCAAACAACTAGCCCAAGTGTGATTGGTAGGCATACACTACTGGACACAACTTCCAGAGTTAAAATTCTTACGGGTTAAAGGAAAAAATGAAGCACATAGAATATGTTGGCTTAATAGACTGAACGACGACCCTCAGGAATAGAGCACAATGAACCTTCGTTTCCATGTCTGAAAAATTCACACTCACTTAAAGCTTAAAATAACTCAAGAGGAGATGCACGTATGTAACAAAATGGAGAAACTTATCCATGGATAAGTTTCAGAAGCACAATGAACCTTCGTTTCCAGCCACTTGATATGAAATTTAATTTACCTCAAGAAACTGGCTTATCTTCCAGAAGCACTGGTGGTTTTGTTTGTGCTTGACACCACCCTATGAAGCCATGGTGAAGCCGGTGGCAACTACACCTCAAGATCCAATGTCCAACCCAGTAACTGCCTCCATTAATAGCTTATGCTGGCCTCTAAATACAAAACAAGTTTTGTACATATTGAGAAAGAAAACAAACTAAGTTTTGGTGGAAGGTGGCAATGCTTGTGAACCAGAGTGCTATAAGACGTAAGACGTCAGCTTGTAGCAATTCACCCAGTCAACCATGCATGAGCTTATGCTCCTCTACCACCTGTCATTTCATGGACTATGTAAATTCCGAAAGTGGTCAACCACGTCATAGGAATCACTAAGTCGTTGGAGATCAGATCGGTGAAGGAGATTAATTTGTGCTTGCTTGGAATCCAAAGATATAAGGTCAACTTGTTTCCCTTTGGATGAAAAGCAGTGCCGAACGCGAATACGGTGATTCCGGGTCTCAGTCATGTAGCTGCTACTCACTCTCACCTCTAATACGACTTCCTTGTCTCTGTTGTCCTCACACCAACAGTTCCGAGGGACACCATCAACAAACTCCTCCAAGGTCTGGAACTTTTCATGATGAACTGATACCTCTGTGGTATGCTCAGGTTTAATAATGCCAGAAACAGGGCAAACCTGGTTTAATGAAAATACCAAAAATTAAATTAGCCAACTCCGCCTCCCATTAACTTAAATGATTTAACAAAAGGCTGCCAACAACCAACAGAGATGATAAAACTCCTGGAAAAAATATCTGCATGACATCCCATTAGTCAACAGCTTATAAATGTAAGATGTCACAGTCGACCACTGCAGAGCATTGCATTCATCTAAATAATAATTTTTCTTATCCTTCTCCTCAAAGTGCCACTGAACCTAACCAACAATTATAAAAGATTTTTTAAAGAGCTAAATCTTCCGACCTAGTCTACAAGTTAAGTCAATCAAAGCCAAATCAATTAGAGGGCACACCCACCTTATAAGTCCCAACAATATACTAGATAATTTACCACATCTTCAGAAGATCAACTACCATTAACAGTTTCAATATCAGCTCCCAGGCTCGATTTGTTCTTTTACTGATGTCTTCATATTAATGAATAAAAGTCAAATTCCTCAAGGAACATTTAAAACCAAAAGATCAAACAAATACAAAGCCAGAGTCTTACCCTAAGCCATTGCGGAAAGCCGAAGGAACCTCTTGGGTGATGGTCTAATGCCTGTCCATCGTCTTTGATCATAGAGACACCTTGGCAAATTATTTGAAATAAAGCATCATGCTTCCCAGATTTATTTGTAATTCGCAAAATAGACGTGTCCTGATTTTGAAGGATTATGTTGTTGGTGCTGACAATGGTTTCTGGAATCATAAGTAACCCTTTGAGCATAGACTTAACTCTCTCATTTTGGGCAACAACTTCACCAAATTCTTGCCTTCGCACTGACTCATCGACTCGAGCTATGTCCACATTAAACATACAACGAACTGGTTTGTGATCACTGTCTGTCACATCCATGCAAGACTCATATCTGCAATTGAACATTGCAAAACCACAGCAGTTATGCATAGTCAGATCTATGAATATAAGCCTGAATCAACTTAAGCTGATTTCTTGAAAGAACATGCATCCAAGAGATTAGAGAGTTTTGAGGTATGCTTAGGACAAAAGAAAGAGGGAGAAAGAGAGAAGAAAAAGGGGGGGGAGGAGATGGAATCCAATGGCTACAGGTGCTTGAGTTAATGCTACTTATAGAAATCCTGTCATGTATTTATGAGAAACCAAATTCTATTGAAATATAGTTGGGACCTGTCAAGATTAGCCAAGGTTTACATGGAAGACCAATGCTTGCATGTACCATGTTAAACCGAATGCTCACACACACTAAAAGGTCATGATAAGCAAATGCAACATGCCTCCAACAGGTTGTCATGTTGGGAGGCCTTTTAACAGAATAGCATTACACACCATAATACTAAAACTTACCGTACTATTGAAGAGAATACAGGACACTTTAAACTGCATTCAGAATCCAGAGCTGAGCGGCTATCACGGTACAAAATTCTGTCACACCATGCAGGAATGCGCTTCTTTTCACCAGAATCATACCCTAGAGCAAACAGACAGTTTAATGCTCAAGAACTTCAACATCATTAGCCATAGGAACTTTACAAGAGCAACCACAAAGAGGATCCCGGTTTACTGGGGGACAGTAAGATATTTCTTTCATTGGCTACATATACCAGCAATGACACACCACATGGTAAATCAACAGCTGATACAAAATTCACATTGAGAAACTACCTGCTAATCCAGTCTGGTGCCGTTCAAATTTGTACGTAGGAGGAAATTTAACAACTGCTTCACGCATTCCTTGGAAAACATTACCAGCTGCCATCTCTATTCGGAGCTGATCCTTCTCCCTAAGCCAATCAAAAGATCTCTGAGAAACAAAATCTCTCGCTTCATCAAATGTTATATCATCAAGCCGGTAATTGAAATCGCCCAAAAATATGACCAGGTCTGCCTCAGACAACTCCGGCATTACTTCAGCTGACTGGGAGAATAAATACTAATCAGTACCAACCAGAACATCATAGGTCATTACATGTAACTAGATCATATAAAAATGATACCAGTGTTGAGATTTTATACCTACATTTGTTCCACGGAGCATTTGGACAGCAGAAGATGCACCGACTGCAACAGAAAGGATCAATGGCAAGCCATTTCTGTAAGCAAGCCAACATACACACACCGTGAAGGCAAGTTTACAACACAATAACAGGTTTGATGGTATACCAGCTACCACATTGGAAAACGTAGATGCTCTGGTGAAGGTCATACTCCTATAGACATGATCAAAATCAGCATTCCGACGAGCAACCGCTTCAGCATGTGCAGCGAAGTGACAATTCACAAAGCACATGATTCGATCATACACTCTAATCCTCAAACCAACAGCTCCCTGTTTGTATTTCAACCACGTTAACAACAATAATCCAAAATTAAGGAAGAAGAGGAGAGGTTTTCTTCGTTTTTTTTTTTTTTGGGGGGGGGGGGTGTTGGGAATGGCAAGGTAGAGAGCATTTAAAAGTGAACATGTGAACTGACAGGCGTATCTTCTCAAAACACAAATGTAAGCTAAAAATCTATTAACCAAAAAGTGACCAAAGAAATAATTCAACCTTTTCAACAACTCGACCATTGACAAAAATGGTCGAAGCTTTTTTGACGAAGATGCTGGCACCAGTTCACTACCATGAAGAGAGCAAGACAGGCAAGAAAAGGAGAAAAAGCACGAAGTTCACCATTTACAGAGCTTGACCAGAGAGTAACGGCATAGCATATACTCTTTACTGTTAGGCACAGATTATTCACATGGAATGCAACATCTACTTACTGGGCTTATCTCACCCCTCAAACTGAATTCTGTATCCTAGTCTATAAACACCTTAATCCTACCATATCCCATCCAAACGTAACAAACGGCATCTATTGTCCTATTGTGTCCTAAACAAAAATCACCATCCAAAAAATACGACTTACTCTTCTTAAGAATAACAGAGAAGTGAAGTCATCAGTCAGTCAGAGATTAAACATACAAGAAATAGTCACAAAAATGACAAAGTGAGAACTAAAGGCAAAGCTCCTCCATGAAAGTTCATTATGAGATTACTACAATGAAACATTCTCAAAGCAATACGCAACAAGAACCAGCCAAAAGTGTATACCTTGTTTCCAATTGCACGCCCAAAGCCACAAGGAACTGCTGCAGCATCAACATCTCCAGCATGAGGTTTTAGAGTATTTCTGACCCTGACAGACACTTTACACGTCAGAGGAGAGACTTGCCATTATATGACAAAAGGAAAATGCAATTGCTTACATATGTAGTATATGGTTAACTTAGACAACTTCCTTGAATACTCTAAGTTTTGATGAAAATGCAGACATCCCTACCATTTAATATTGTGTCTTGCTCCTGGTAAAAATAATATGGGCCTACATATCGCTGATTAATTTTGAGGCGGTTTATAGAAATGAGCTTAATATAATGCAGGAGCTTTTTAATACACAATAGCAACTCAGTTAAACATACATTTTGATTTCTTCATATCATAAAGGGTCTTTGCCAATATGAAGGGACAAGGAACATTCCATATCAAGTGTGATCAGAGGAAAAGAGAAAAGAAAAGAACTGACCACACAGCAATGAGCAAGCCAGCTAATTGCCTAGAGCCCATACGTTCAAAGGTTGACCCCTCATCCAATATTTTGCCAATCATATCCAGCCACCATTGTCCAACTGAACTACCCTCAAGCCCCACCTATAAATGAAATAACAAATTAGTTGATGCAGGATATATGATGTAATTCTCTTGATTCTATTTCATTCTGGAAACATTATCACTGCTGCATAGGGTGTCAAATATACTGCACAGAGTCTTATCAGATTTTCATTGAATTTAGTGAGAGTTGCAAATTACAGTGGAAGAGCAGGATAGAAGAAACACCTAGTGATTTCTCTGACTCACATTTGAGAAGAGTGGAATAGGAGAAGATTTTGAATGCCCATAAAGTCAGACGGTTGATTTAAAAGAGAAAGATGCACTCTCCTTGAGGATTAATTGCTTGGGCAGGGAACATTTGATATCATAAACGACATGTTTATTCAGAATGATAAGGGAAAAAAGTTGTTTTCTTTTCCAATTTCCAGTAACAGACTCTAAGAAGCAGAGAACAGTCCATGTGAATGATTAACAAAAGAAGTGACTTACTGTTTCTTTGGCTGCAGACACAGCAAGAAAACCAGCGCCCATTTCAACTTCTTGCAGCCCAACAACAACGATACTTGCATCAGAGGCCGCAGAGCCCAGCCATGATATGAGAGAGTCTTTAGAAGCTCTTTCTTGTCCAACATTCCATGTGCCAGCCAATATTTTTATGTTTGCTATCCTAGTGTACAGAAACTCTTTGCCAGCCAATTCTGAACGTAGTATGCTGTCGATACGTCCAGGAGATGTAATGCTCCAACCACGTATACCTCCATGTTTAGCCAAGCTGAAGACATATCCAGCCCCTACAGCTAATTTTAGAACTGCACTGCTGTGGGCCACCCATTCTCCTAGCAGATTACCCTCAAGGTCCAGTACCTGTAGAGAACCACTTGCATAACCAACCCATATGCGAAGTCCAAATGTACAAAGACATTGCACAGGGAAAGAGTGGTGCTGGATGTCTTGCAGACGATTTCCATTTCCATCCCATTGTATCAGTAAGCCACTCGCACAACCAGTCCAAACCATCCCATCTATTGTTGTAACAAGTGCTTCCATTTTCCTAGATTCATCTCCAAATGCCCCTTTTGTTGCCACTCGACGAACAGCATCAGCAGCTCCTAATATAACATTGCGAGACCGCTGAAAAAAACCAAAGGAGTTCTGTGGTTTTTCCTTTCTTGGACTAGAAAAATATTCCACTGAAAAATCCTGTGGTGTTGTGATGTCGCCTCGGCTCTCTACCTGTGCATCTACACTATAAACTTTCAATAACTCCCTCATACGAGCATCCCTACACAAAGCAATTATTCCAAAAAACAAAACTTAGATTTCAAATTTGAAAATCTGCAAGCTTTATGATTAAGAAAGGGGAGACCAAGAGCTGCTAAGGTAAACATTTTGCAGATAGTCAACTGGATGAAAGGGGGAAAAAAGAAGAACAAAAATTTAAAGGATGACCACAGAGAGACCCATAGCTAGGTTGAAGAGAGGATGCAAAAGATCTCCTAAGCAGGTATTCTCCTAATAAGGAAAACAGGTCTGTTGAAATAAAGCATATAAAATTACATGTACTAAAAGTAACACGTCTCAAGTGCATGAATTCAACAGCTTCATTTGCAAAAGCTCATTAAAATTTATTTTAGGGATGTTCAAAAATGACTTGACAACTACCGATATACAAGCCTCCATCCTCCCAAATTGTCTTGCCTATCCCCAGATAAGGACTGAGAACAGTTCATCGACATTACCTTTCATATTAAAACATCTGAGACACCGCAAATATATCCATGGTAATATGCAAATTAAAGATCCCATGCTTGAATTTGAATAGTGATGTTTGCTCATTGTCAAATAAAAGTGGAAAATCAGACACCCATTTGGGAGAATTCATGAAAAAATCTAACTAATTATGAAGAATTGATTGGACAAAAAATAATCATGATAACAAGTTGGAAGAGCATATCAAGCTGTATATAACTCCAATAGCAGTATCAAAAGAACGCACATACCATAGGGCAAATGACTGATATCCAAAACTCCACACTGTGCCTGCATAATTATCTGAAAATAAGTGCTTAACATCAGCTGCTAAACTGTTACCGAAATTATTTGTGTTAACATAGTTCCGAGGTTCAATATATGATCTGTCCACAATGAAAGCAGCCTTATGTCTTTCTTCCACTGTTAAAGAAAGAGATTTCTCGATAGCTTCCCATGGCCAAATTTTGATAACACCACCCTCTGAACCTGACCACAGATCCCCTGATTTGAAGAGAAACTGACTTAGGTTCAATGAAAGCTAAGAAAATAATGCTCTTGATAATGAAATCACATTACAGTGACATCATTTTTCTCACAAAATAAGGAACCATGTTAGTATATCTGAGAAAAAAAATTATAGCCATTTCTAAGTTAACCTAGTAACAATAATCCCTACCAGACAATATTTTTCTCAGCAAACAGTTGGACAAATAAGTTTAGTGGGGCAAAAATACCATAACATGAAAGAGCAGAACCCCAGTTGGTGCAAGAAGTATTTAAACAGAACATAGATTCAGAGCTGGGAGTAAAAGTTAAGTTTGTACAACCAGGCCTAGAAAAATTTGCCTCAAAAGGTTGAACATTCCGATGCATTAGTGTTGTCAAGTACTTCTATCATATAGTCTCTATCCACTTAGAAAATTCTGCTGGCTCTCATGCAATTATTTCTTGTAATGATAAATAAGATTGCATTAAGGTGCATAGGGGGTACCACCCTTACAGAAAATGGCTTCAGGTTGAAGCAACCCATATACAAATTTATGCACGGAAGACTAATTTTAACATTTCCAACAAACCAGGTGCATCAAATTGAACTTTCCAACTATACCAAAAGTGAATAGTGTACAACCAACCAATTATCCCTAAAAAAATTCCAAGAGGATTTGACTCCTTGAAATGCCCTTTCGTTCCTCTCTCTCCAAATGAGCCAAAAAAAAAAAAAAAAGGGAGAGGAATCATTACTAATCTGTTTCTTTCCAACACACCAACTGAAAGTCCCTCTCCGCACCGTGCCTGAGGTCACCCATTTACTTCTAACATTGCAAAAACTCTTATTGTTCATGGCTACAATTTAAAAGTAAGTAATTCACACTCCATTCTTCAGTCTTGCACAAAAAACACCTTATTAGCCAGTATTTTTCCTCTTTTAAAAACTATTCAAAGTACAGATACGTTCCCTAGCAGCTCCCCAAGCAAAAAAAGCAACCTTCAATGAAACTCTGATATATCAGAGAGATTGCCAAATCTCACACAGTTATATAAAAAAGAACATGCCTGACAATCCACTAAAGCATCTATCTGGTCCCACACTCTATCACCATTGTCAGTCAAAAAAAAAAAAAAATCGGTATATTAAGCAAATCATCATGACATTCTTCGATGAACAGTTAAAATATTCTCACAGCTGTCAAAGAATAGTGCACTGGACACAACTCAGCCCCGAGTTCATCACAAACACAACCAAATGCACCATAAACCCTTTACAGACTTAACAGTTCAATTAATTGCAGCAATATCAGCAGGTTCAATTTGGTGTCTGCAGCTGTAACTTGCATACAGCAGCTTACAAACCTTTTTGAGAGCCCATGAGAGTATTTGGTAGCAAAAGCACCAATAGACTTCTAGACACCACATACACACCCACATCAATCGTGAACGCAATATAACTAGTAAAAAGAATAGTATTGACATATCAATTATTGCAACTCGACAATGATCTTTCAGATCATTGGCTGCAAAGCTATGAAAGAAGGAAACTAAACAAATTTTCAGACTCCAGGGCAGAAAAAATGGACCCTGTATCAATATCAATTGGGAGACATGCAGCTTATGGATGCTTGTAGATGAAGTTATTTCCATTTCAAAGAGGAAAGAAGCTCTTCAACTATAGAATTCCTCTCAGCCAAAATAATTAACTCCTCTCTAAGACACAAAAGAATGGAAGGGAGAAAATGTACGAGATTTCTTGTCTAAGTTTTCTCCATTAGTTGGCTACCCTTGATTTTGTGGATTTGGTCTTTGTAAAATATATAATGAACAATGACGATCAACGCTCACTAAGCAAAGTTACATGTATCAGCTCCTTTTAGCTGTTCTGCTTTATCTCGTACGAAAGTTCAAAACATCGGGTTCTGAGGTCTTCCCTTATCTGGTGTACCATCCATCTCCATAGAAAGTCAAATTCTCTTTTAGATCATCAAAAACTCATCATCATTGCACAAGTGCGAAACCTAGGATAGTGCATTGGAAGGCTAACATACTGTTACATTGCAGTTAGTACTAGATATGCATTGCAAGTGGATCTCCATTATGTAAAGCCAAATGGTTATGCCTTAACAACATGGTCTCTAATGCACAACCAGAATCTAGAATTATATCAATACGGGTTGAGCAGGAAGAGCTAACCATAAGAAGAGATCACGAGGGAGAGGACGGGGCCTCGATGAGCCAGCCATGAAAGTGATTCCTTGAAGCGAGTTTTACTACTAGACGCAGCAACAGAAGAAGAAGAAGAAGAAGAAGAAGAAGAAGAACCAAACGACATGCTCCAGCACCTGACCCTCCCGTCCCGGTGACCGCTCCACACCAGCTGGCTCGCCTCGTCGGCCACCAAGCACAAGGTGGGCGACATCAAATACACCGACTCCCGGTAGGGCACAGTGTCGGGTTCGGCGTCGACCCCGTCGCCCCTCCCGGTCGCTGCCGCTGCATAGAGGTCCGCGGCCAAGTCCCAAACCCTGATGCTCCTCTCGCCGCCGGCCCACAGCTGAGAACGTGTGGCCACGAGAGCCCCCAGGGAACACCCGATCTGGGTCTCCCTCAGTGGGTGCGGCCTCACCTCCACGCACGGCGGCCGCCCCGGATGGACCGCCGCCCGGGCCGGCAGCTTGAAGACGCCCGCGCCCCCTCCCCGGGCCACGAACTCCGGCAGCGCCGCCGCCGCCGCCGAGCTCCTCGAATCCCGCTCGCCGCCCGCGGGAGGCGCCGCGTCGGACACGGACGAGGAGGTGGAGAGCTTGCGATCCAAGAACTGGAGCATGTAATCGAGGCGCCGCGTGGTGGAGGCGATGTCGCCGCCATCCTCCTCGCCGCCGCCGGCGTCCTCCTCCTCCTCCGACGAGGAAGAGGACTCGAAGCGGGAGGTGAAGAGGGGCCGAGGCGGGGGAGGGCTGGTGGAGGTGGGGCCGGTGAGGAGGTCGAAATCGTAATTGTCGCCCATTCCTCCGCCCCCTCGCGAGGCGGAGGTCGAGAGAGAATCGGGGGGAAGGACGACGGCGAGGATCGGATCGGACAGGACAGCGCGCGAATTCAGGGGCGGAGACACGGTGTCTCTCCGACGTGCTTATGCTGTCGCCGTCCTTGCGTGGTCTCTCCCACCCGACTAAGATAAAAAAAAAAAGTGGGCTTCCACTTCCATAGTTGACCTTTATTTATATTTATTATTATTGAGGTAAGCACACAATTATACAATTCGCCATGCGAGCTAGAGAAAACGAAAACAGAATTTGCGGTAGGTATGCTATTGTACACGCATGGCCCTTCTGACCTCATAATAGGAATTCCGTATTAGTCATCAAATTCATTTTCCTTTTGTGACTCATATCATAGAAAATTTTATGATAGAATGCATGGATTTCACATTGTGGCAAATGCTGAGCCAGAATTAATCAAAACTTCTATAGCTTTAAAGAGTCATATTAGGTAAAAAGAAAGATAGGATAGAGCTTTAAGGATTCATAGCAAATCACATAATATTATTTTCTAGGAGAGTACTTTATGCTCAATAGCATTTACAAACATTGTCTTATATAAGCATAAAACAAGTACAAAAGACAAATATTAAAATCTTATTATTGGTGATAATTCTGGAGATCACCAATAATTTGTATAGACTCTTTATGGCTAACAATGGCCAAATATTTGTACATACTGACTTTTTGCACCGACAGACTAATTTTTACATGACTTTTATGCTTGACAAACTCTTACCATGCAATTTTGCCTTTTGCTACAATACTGCTATAGCGCGCTAGAGTGATGAACAATGCTATGAACAGTACATGAAAAATGTTTTGCAATAGTAACTCAAGCTAAATATTTTGCAATTTGCAACATCTTCACATGGAGTATATGACTCTTTCACATATCGTATTTATGAATTTGTTATTTAGAGTTATTATCCGAGATGTCTAAACCACTTCCATCCTTCTGCATTCTATATTCCCTTATGAGTCTTTCAACTTCTAGGGTTTCGAGTTAGTCATATTCTGTGAGCTTTATAGGCTAATGAGAATTTAATGGGATGTTAGTAGACTCAATAAAAGTACTGGGCTCAGGTTTATCTTCATACTATTGCCTGCATTCTTCAAGGAGCTTCTCCACCTTCTCTATTTCTAAGGCAACTTCCGCTTTTCATTTATACGACTTTTGTCTTTTCGAAGGCTAATAAGGACTTGTCAGAACATCAGTGGAGCTTGGTGGAATGCAAGGCTGGGGTAGATACTCGAGCTGGAGTGATGGGCATTCCTTATCAAGGCCTAAATTGAGTGCAAGCCGTAATTCACTATAGTCAAAAGAATATTGTGACAATGGTCCTCCCCATGAATCTTGTGATGATGAAGTTGGATCTTGTGAAGATGTTTGTAACACAAAATTGTCCATGTTAACCTACATGTCAATTCCATAGTATCTTCCCAAGCAAATATTGATCGTCTTTTGGGTTGCGCAGTAGTCATCATAATGATCCTAAGAAAATTATTAAATTCTGTTGGCCATGCTTTTGGTGAAATGACTTAATTGTGCTGGCACAATATCCTCTGCAATTCTTGGCACTGTCGAGGGTAGGCTGAGATTTTACAAGGAAATGTTGTAGAAATCTCATTTGGAATAGGTTGAGTTTATATGTGGATACTCCGACATCTACTAGGGTTTTACACATATCTCCATTGGGTTTGACAAATAGCCATGGTAAACAACTATAAGGAGATCAATGTCAGGCCTGCATGTTCTAAGTTGTTGTGCTTGGAAAATATTTCTCCATTCTCCCAATGATTTAAACCAATTGAGCATTTCCCCAAAAATATTTATGTTTGCCTTCTCCTTGGATGATTCTGCTAACGATGAAGGGCATCCTGACTGTTGGAAACCGATAACAATGGTATATACATTAAACAAATCCCAATAAAGTCATTTGAATTTTTCTAGGAGTTCCTCTTCTAGGGAGAAAGATAGAGGATGGATAAATGAGTAGTTTGGATGTAGTCCATTTGAGCAAAGAATTAGACTCCATAACCACCGAAAATCTGGAAATAATATTGCCATATAAGACTTTCAAGATTGTCGAAGAGGGTGTTGTCCTCAATGAGCCTAGAGACTTCTAGTGGGTATGAGTACGAAGGCCATTTGGACTTCATTTCTCAAATCTTGAAATCTCCTTTTGGATTTCTTACCACATACATATTGATGGACATGGTGGTGACAAATTCTTTTGGTCAAGACAAAAATTCAGCAAATATATTATTTTTTCCCGAATATATTTGGTTTCAAATGAATACTTTGAAAACTATTCTATGCCCATCTAAGAAGCTGAGGATGTGGTACTTGCTCTGCTTGAATTTCAGCATATGAGAAAAAAGAGGACATATCCATTTCCACGAGAAAATGATGTCCTATAAGATTGAACTCAAAATTCTTGATGCCATTCACTACTAGGATTTCTTTAAATGTAGAGCGGTAATGTAGTTCTACTTGTGTGAATCTTCCACTTTTGTGTCCATAGACTCTTCACTTTCCATCAATTTCTTCCAAGAGAATAGCGGCTCAATATTTCTCATTGGCATTTGTTTGCAAGATTCTTTTCCCTGTGGAAGAAATTTACAATGGGGGAAGATGCTGTGGAATTTCTTTAAATTTGCTTATAGACTTGGTTTGCTGTGACCTCCTTGGAGGAGTATCTTTCTCGAGTATTTATTTTATGTGACTTATAAACTTGATGATTTTTGGGACAGAGTCCCTAAGACAGTTAACTATCCCAAAGAATTGTTGAACCTACTTGCAAGTGAGATGATCATCGGGAAACTTCTGCAATTCTTCAACAATATGAGGGCCAGGATAATACGTCCCATCTTTGAAGTGCATCCCAAGAAATTCAATTTCTCTTCGTGCAATGATTATCTTTCTATGAGATAACATGATCCCATACTTTTTTACGAGCTCTGCAAATTGGGCTAGTAATTTACAATGAAAATCCTCATTGGACTATAGAGGAAGATATTATCAATGTAAATTAGGGCATTGGCCATGATAGGTTGAAAAATTCTGCACATAGCCTTTTGAAGTAGCGAAGGAGCTGTCTTAAGACCAAAAGCTAGCATTGTCCACTGGAAATGCTACTGATTTAGGATACAAAATCCACTTTTGTACTTATCTTCAGTTGCCAAAATTCAGCTTTAAGATTAAATTTGGAGTAAACTCTGGCTTGAGTAAGGTTAGAGAATCAAGAGTTTTGATGTGGTAGAGGAAATTTATCATCTTATAGGAATTGATTGAGGGGCTAGTAATTGATGACCAATCCGTTCTACTCAGCACACTTGTTTACATAAAATACCTTGCAATCCCATTGAAAATTTGAGAGCTCAATTAATTCTGATGAAGCAATTTTGAACATCCCTTTAGTTCTAAAAGCAAATGTTCTAGATTCATTCAAGAGTGATTGGCTTTTGTGAGATTAACATTGTCATGCCCCAACCTGCTCCAGACGCACGACAATCTGCGCTTATCATTTACTTAGGTCATTCGATTGCGACGTCTCAGGAGGCGTCGCCAACCCATTCATGTTATCGTTTAATTATGCACAAGTGGAAGCAGAAACCAAATCACCCAACCATTCAAAATAGGCATAGCATAAAATATACTTATATACATTCATAACAACATACTTCCATTTAAACTTATGAATCACTCATTATATGCCACTTCATACACAATCCAAAAGCTTAGCCATACATACGTCCAACAGGGTTCGGTGTTAACTTAGCACCTTTATTACTACAAGGGGGACTTCAAAAGGGTGATATCCCATACGCGTCTAGTCCACATCTAGGTTATGATACCATGGCTCAGGCTTGGGGTTCAACTCCAGATCTGAGTCCACCTCTGGGCTAGCAACCCCACTATTGGGGGTATCCACAACCATGGGGTCCCAAACAGCGCACTCGAATCCCCTGCCTAATGATCCATCAAAACACCAAAGAGGGCCCCAACGCTCCCCTCTAAACCAAACATACCAGGCTTCTAACCTATGGGGCACTAGGTTAAGCAACCCCTCATCCACCCAGATAGTGGTCATCTGTTTATCGTATCTAATGTCTCTACCCTCAATCGGATAGGAAGTCACCTCGGTGTCCAGATTCATAGGCACCCCAAAACGAACGTAGTGGAATGGTTCAGACATGCTTAGGGCTTGAAAACATTTGAAGAACAACAGTGAGATAAACTCAATGAGTAAACTTCCTAAACCTCGTGTAGGGAGGTTATTCACCTCGGAACGGTCTAAATGTGCAAGTTATCTATCAATGACAGATCAATAGCAAAGCATATATTGCTTGCCTTAACTAAAAATAGGAATGGTTAACTCACACTCTCAAACCATCATAACATAAACACATAGGCAATTCTCACAAAAAATCACATACTTATGAGGTAGAAATAAGAATGTGCGATGTCACCACCGCTCGTAGCGGCTCAGCTGGCTTGGGCTCTCGCCGCCGCCGGCGTCCTCCTCATCCTCCGACGAGGAAGAGGACTCAAAGCGGGTAGTGAAGAGGGGCCGAGGCGGGGGAGGGCTAGTGGAGGTCGGGCCGGTGAGGAGGTCGAAATCGTAATTGTCGCCCATTCCTCCCCCCTTGCGAGGCGGAGGTTGAGAGAGAATCGGGGGGAAGGACGACGGCGAGGATCGGATCGGACAGGACAGCGCGCGAATTCAGGGGCGGAGACACGGTGTCTCTCCGACGTGCTTATGCTGTCGCCGTCCTTGCGTGGTCTCTCCCACTCGACTAGGATAAAAAAAAAAGTGGGCTTCCACTTCCATAGTTGACCTTTATTTTTATTTATTATTATTGAGGTAAGCACACAATTATACAATTCGCCATGCGAGCTAGAGAAAACGAAAATAGAATTTGTGGTAGGTATGCTATTGTACACGCATGGCCCTTCTGACCTCATACTAGGAATTGCGTATTAGTCATCAAATTCATTTTCCTTTTGTGACTCGTATCATAGAAAATTTTAAGATAGAATGCATGGATTTCACATTGTGGCAAATGCAGAGCCAGAATTAATCAAAACTTCTATAGTTTTAAAGAGTCATACTAGGTAAAAAGAAAGATAGGAGAGAGCTTTAAGGATTCATAGCAAATCACATAATATTATTTTTTGGGAGAGTACTTTATGCTCGGTAGCATTTACAAACATTGGCTTATATAGGCATAAAACAAATACAGAAGACAAATATAAAATATCTTATTATTGGTGATAATTCTAGAGATCACCAATAATTTGTATAGACTCTTTATGGCTGACAGTGGCCAAATATTTGTACATACTGACTTTTTGCATTGATAGACTAATTTTTACATGATTTTTATGCTCGACAAACTCTTACCACGCAATTTTGCCTTTTGCTACAATACTGCTATAGCGCGCTAGAGTGATGAACAGTACATGAAAAATGTTTTGCAATAGTAACTCAAGCTAAATATTTTGCAATTTGCAACGTCTTCACATGGAGTGTATGACTCTTTCACATATCGTATTTATGAATTGGTTACTTAGAGTTATCATCTAAGCTGTTTGAACCACTTCCATCCTTCTGCCTTCTGTATTCCTTAATGAGTCTTTCAACTTCTAGGGTTTTGAGTTGGTCATATTTTGTGAACTCTATAGGCCGGTGAGAATTTAATGGGATGTTAGTAGACTCAATAAAAGTACTGGACTTAGGTTTATCTTCATACTATTGCTTGCATTCTTCAAGGAGCTTCTCCACCTTCTTAATTTCTAAGGCAACTTCCACTTTTCATTTATACGACTTTTGTCTTTTCGAAGGTTGATCTTTTCAAAGGCTGATAAGGACTTGTCAGAACATTAGTGGAACTTGATGGAATGCAAGGCTAGGGTAGATACTCGAGTTAGAGTGATGGACATTCCTTATCGAGGCCTAAACTGAGTGCAAGTCGTAATTCACTATAGTCAAAAGAATATTGTGACAATGGTCCTCCTCATGAGTCTTGTGATGATGAAGCTTGATCTTGTGAAGATATTTATAACAAAAAATTGTCCATGTTAACCAACATGTCAATTCCATAGTATCTTGTCTTTGGGGTTGCGCGGTAGTCATCATAATGATCCTAAGAAAATTATCAAATTATGTTGGCCATGCTTTTGGTGTAATGACTTAATTGTGCTAGCACAGTATCCTTTGCAATTCTTGGCACTGTTGAGGGTAGGTTGAGATTTTACTAGGAAAGGTTGTGGAAATCTCATTTGGAATAGGTTGATTTTATATGTGGATACTCCAACATCTGCTAGGGTTTTACACATATCTCCATTGGGTTTAACAAATAGCCATGGTAAATAACTATAAGGAGATCAATGTCAGGCCTGCATGTTCTGAGTTGTGCTTGGAAAATATATCTCCATTCTCCCAATGGTTTAAACCAATTGAGCATTTCCCCAAAAATATTTATGTTTGCCTTCTCCTTGGATGATTCTGCTAATGATGAAGCGCATCATGACTGTTGGAAACCCGGCAACAATGGTATAGACATTAAACAAATCCGAATAAAATCATTTGAATTTTTCTAGGAGTTCCCCTTTTAGGGAGAAAGACAGAGGATGAATAAATGGGTCGTTTGGATGTAGTCCATTTGAGCAAAGAATTAGACTCCATAACCACAGAAAATCTGGAAATAATTGTTAAATTATGTCTCGAGTTTAAGTGTTTGCAAAACGCGATTCGCTGGACTCTTAAAGTTGCACAAAAAGGGAAATAAAATAGAATTAAAAAAAAAGCGGAGCAAAGTTTCTTCTTTTATTTGCAGAACCTGTAGAAGTGGAAAGAAGGTTTCCTCGTAGGGCCCAACACAATATAAAGCTACAGATGAAGCCTCTGCATGTGAAGCTCTAAAAGAGGAGGTGGGCCCAAGTCAAACCTTTGACCTTGGGCACACACACATATTCCAAGTCAAAAGTGGGCCCTCCTTGGGCGCACATATAAATAATGTGCCGAAGTCTCCAGGAGCTTTTTTTGTGGACTGCCGAAATGCTACGAAATTCAGAAGAGCCGCAAGTTTCCTTGAAGCCATGCAAAAGCTTTTCAAAGGAACACGAAGATTTACATACATGGACCAAAGACAAATGCCAAAGTTCTTGATTTTGGCGTACGTAGAGCGTTTTGTTTTGAGCTTGAACACACTATAATTTTGTGTCGTGAGTTTATGTCCGAGTGAATTATTTATTTATAAACACTTTGGGTTTGAAGTTAAATCTAGGTGTGGGAAATACTTGAGCATGTGAGTGATTGTAAACTCTAATTTCCAATTATAGTGGATTATTTGCTGCTGACTCTCCCCGTGGACGTAGGTACCGATACTCGAGCCGAACTACGTAAATTTATGATGTCTTTATTATTTCTCTGGTGATTTCGCTTGACTTAAATTGCAAGATCTTGTCGTTTCCGCATATTTTATTCCAACAATTGGTATTAGAGCTTGGGGTTGGATTTCTTAATTGTGATTTGGAACTTTTGCTTATCTGATTATTATCTGGAAATTCTATTATTGCAATTATGTCTGAAAGGAAATCTGAAATTGAGAAGTTTAACGGGAGCAACAACTTTGTATTATGGAGCATCAAGATGTGGGCATTATTGACAACCTAAGGTTTGGCTAAGGCACTAGATGATGAAGATGAGTTGCAAATTATAATGAAAGCCTTTGAGAGGGTAGAGCTAATGGAAAAAGTAAAGAGCACAATCCTATTAAATTTGTTGGATGAGGTCTTAATAAATGTTGTTGAGGAGAAGGATGCCGTAGCATTATGGGCAAAACTTCAAGCACTTTATATGAAGAAATGTTTGAGCAATCGCTTGTACATGTTGAAAAAGATGTTTCAATTTAGATATACTGAAGGTACGTCTATCAGAATCCACCTGGATGAATTTAATAAACTCATGATGGATCTGAAAAACGTCGGTAAGATACTTGATGATAAAGAGTAGGGTATGATGTTGTTAGCCTCTTTACCGGAGTCATTGAAGCACTTTACTGATTCACTGTTGTAGGGGCGTACTACAATTACCTCAGGATAGGTAAAGTCTGCCTTATTCTCTAAGGAGTGGCAGAGAAAGTTGTGAGATGACGGTCTAGCGTAAGGAGTAGCACAAGTACTGACGATTCGGGGTAGAGAACAATATCGAGGGCCTAATAGTAGCAGAGGTAAAAGTAAATCGAAATCACATAATAGAAAGTCTAAGGGACACGTGAAGTGCTTTGAGTGTCACGAGGAGGGGCACATCAGGAGAGATTGTCCAAAGCGGAGAAATAAAACTGATAGGCAGAATGCCATAAGCAGTGTGGCAAACATTACCGAGGGGAGCAATAGTGATGCAGAAACTGTTTTATGTTTGACTGCTACTTCGTCAGGAGATGAATGGGTGTTAGATTCGAGGTGTTCTTATCATATGACGTCTTATAAGAATTGGTTTACTACTTACCAGACTGCAGATGGTGGTAGAGTTCTTTTGGGGAATAATGCAGTCTGTAAGGCTATGGGGATAGGGACAATTTGGATTCGAATGCACGATGGGGTGGTGCGCACATTGATAAATGTGAGGCATGTACCAGAGTTTAAGAAGAACCTTATTTCTCTAGGGACACTCGATGACATCAGGTGTAGTTACACCGCTGAAGGTGGAGTACTGAAGATCTCTCAAGGTGCCATGACAGTGATGAAGGGAAAGAAAGTGAATACTCTCTATCATATACTGGTTGAGACCGCGACCGGAACCGCTGCAGTTTTATTAGGTGAGTCAAACTTTAACTTGACTCAATTATGGCATATGCGTTTAAGGCATATGAGCGAGGCAGGTATGACGATGCTGAGTGAAAGGGGGTTGTTGAAAGGTCAAAAGACAGGGAAGCTGGACTTATGTGAGCACTGCATCTTTGAGAAGCAGCATCAAGTTAAGTTTACTATAGCTATTCATCAACCAAACGACCAGTTGAATATACTCATTCAAATGTCTAAGGGCTCGTCTTTGGTTCCTTCAAAAAGAGGTGCCCGATATATGCTGACATTTATCGATGACTATTCAAGGAAGGTATGTGTATACTTTCTAAAGCACAAATATAATGTGTTCGATCGATTCAAAAAATTTAAGGCATTGATTGAGAAGCAGTTAGATAAACAAATCAAGTGCTTGAGAACCGATAATGGCATGGAGTTCTGTGGTAAAGATTTTATCGAGTTCTGCGAGAAAGAATGTATTGTGAGACACCACACAATACCTGGGACACCATAGTAGAATAGCATGGCAGAACGAAATAACAGAATTTTACTTGAACGAGCTCGATGCATGTAGGACTTGGCAATGAATTTTGGGCCGAAGCAGTGAACATGTCATGTTACCTGGTTAATTGATCTCCATCATTTGCTATCGAGTGGAAGACTCCTGAGGAAGTATGGTCTGCGTATGCTCATGCGAGTGATGGTAAGCTTGAGCCGAGGGCGAAGAAGTGCATATTTCTAGGTTATGCACATGGGGTGAAAGGCTACCGGCTATGGTGCACCGATCCCAGATCACCCGGTTTTTTAATTAGCAGAGATGTGATATTTGACAAGAATGCAATGCTTCAACAAAGGAGTTAAGACATAACTAGTAGAGAAGACAGATCATGGTGTCATTAGTGAGGTAGAGCTTCAGGTGGAGACTATAGAGTCCTCAAAGGTAACTGAACTTAAGACTGCAAATGAGGCTGCAGTTCTTGAAGTTGGTGATAGTGAACAATTAGCAAAGTCGTAGCACACTATAGCCACAGATAGACAGAGAAGGCAAATTAAATCATCGGTACGTTATGGTTATACAGATATTGCTTATGCATTGACTGTAGGTGATAAGGTGGAGACAGATGGGCCTTCATCTTACTCTGAGGCGATGGCTAGTTCGGAGTCGTCGTAGTGGCTAGGGGCTATGAGTGAAGAAATGGAATCACTATATCGAAATCAGACATGGGAGCTGGTCAAAGTACCTAAGAGCCAAAAGATTGTCGGAAGTAAATGGGTCTTTAAACGGAAAGAGGGCATTCCTGGTGTTGAGACAGTGAGGTATAAGGCAAGACTTGTGGCGAAAGGATATACATAATGTGAGGGCATTGACTACAATGAGGTGTTCTCTGTGACAGCCCAAGGAAGGGTAAGAGGTCCTCTCTAGTCCCACATCGCTTAGGGGGGAGTCCTAGGCTAGTTTATAAGGCTTGGGTCCCTTTAATCTGTGTGACGCATTTTAAAGTCGTGAGGACTTAGTGTCCAAAGCGAACAATATTACACAGTGGGGCCCGGGTCGTTACAAATGGTATTAGAGCCGACTCTCGACCATGTGTGGGGGCCACAGTGAGGACGCTGTGCTCTTAAAGGGTGGAGAGTGTGACAGCCTAGAGAAGGGCAAGGGGTCCTCTCTAGTCCCACATCGCTTAGGGGGAGTCCTGGGCTAGTTTATAGGGCTTGGGTCCCTTTAATCTGTGTGACGCGTTTTAAAGCCGTTAGGACTCAATGTCCAAAGCGGACAATGTTACACAGTGGGGCCCGGGTCATTACATTCTCTCCTGTGGTAAGACATATTTCTATTCATGTTTTACTTGTCTTAGTTGCTTCGCAGGATCTCGAGTTAGAGCAACTAGATGTGAAAACTGCGTTTCTTCACAGTGAGTTAGAGGAACAGATTTACATGAGGCAACTAGAGGGATTTGCAATTCTGGGTAAGGAAGATCATGTTTGCTTGTTGAAGAAATCTTTGTATAGGCTAAAACAGTCTCCTAAGCAGTGGTATAAACGTTTTGATACTTTTATGGCTAGTCAAGACTATTTAAAAAAGTCAGATGGATAGCTCCGATTACTATAGGAGATTGTAGAATGGTTCCTTGATTTATTTACTCTTATATGTTGATGATATGCTGATAGTAGCAAAGAATATATCTAATATTGATGTGCTAAAGAGGCGGTTAAATGTTGAATTTGAGATGAAAGATTTAGATTATGTAATTAAAATTTTGGGTATGGAGATTTTGCGTAATAGGTCTGCAGGAGTCTTACGTCTATCTCAGAAAAAATATATTGAGAAGATCGTGGCACGTTTTAGTATGCAGTCGGCAAAATCTATAAGTACACCTTTAGCGAAGCACTTTAAACTTTTAGATAAATTATCATCGCAGACTGAGGAGAAGGAGGAGCATATGTCCCATGTTCCTTATTCTAGTGCCGTGGGTAGTATTATGTATGATATGGTGAGGCCTGATATTTTACAAGTTAAAAGCGTGGCTAGTCACTATATGAAGCGTCCTAGTAAAGCTCATTGGGAAGTTGTGAAGTGGATCTTCAGTTATTTGAAGGGGACAATAGACATGGGTATAGTGTACCGGAGGGACAGCAATGACAATGAGACCACTAGTTCTGTGGATTCGGATCACGCCCAGGTCTTTAGCAGGGTACGTATTTACGCTAGCGGGTGGTGTAGTTAGTTGGAAAGCGTCCTTACAGAATCAAATTACCTTGTCTTCGATTGAGGCAGAGTACATGGCACTAACCTTTGGTGCAGTTAGTTGGATGATTACAAAGTTTGCTCTCGAACTTTAGGTTAGAACAGAAAAGTGTGGATATACACTGTGATAACCATGGTGTGATATATTTGGCATATAATCTAGTTCATCACGAGCGAACGAAGCATATCAACATCAGGTACCACTTCATTCGAGATGTCTTAGCTAAGGGTAATGTTATTGTCAAAAAGATTACTATAGTAGATAACCCGGTAGACATGATAACTAAATCTGTTCATTTGGCGAAGCTCAAGCTTTGCTTGAGCTCTATTGGCATCTATGGAGAATGAGCGTCCATCGGGGCATTGGGAGAGCAGCATGGATGATGAGCACTATAACTTAACTTCAAACATTGAGCCAAGGTCGAGAATTGTTAAATTATGTCTCGAGTTTGAGCGTTTGCAAAACGCGATTCACTGGACTCTTGAAGCTGCACAAAAGAGGAAATAAAATAGAATATAAAAAAAGCGGAGCAAAGTTTCTTCTTTTATTTGCGAAACCTGCAGAAGTCGAAAGAAGGTTTCCTCGTAGGGCCCAACACAATATAAAGCTACGAATGAAGCCTTTGCACGTGAACCTCTAAAAGAGGAGGTGGGCCTAGGTCAAACCTTTGACCTTGGGCACACACACATATTCCAAGCCAAAAGTGGGCCATCCTTGGGTGCACATATAAATAATGTGCCGAAGTCTCCAGGAGCTTTTTTGGCGGACTGCTGAAACCTTACGAAATTCAGAAGAGCCGCAAGTTTCCTTGAAGCCACGCGAAAGCTTTCTAAGGAACTCGAAGATTTCGTACATGGACCAAAGATGAACACCGGAGTTCTTGATTTTGGCATACGTAGAGCATTTTGTTTTGAGCTTGAACGCGCTGTAATTTTGTGTCGTGAGTTTATGTCAAAGTGAATTGTTTATTTATAAATACTTTGGGTTTGGAGTTAAATCTAGATGTGGGAAACACTTGAGCGTGTGAGTGATTGTAAACTCTAATTCTCCGATTATAGTGGATTATTTGTTGCTGGCTCTTCCCGTGGATATAGGTACCGATATTCGGACTGAATTACGTAAATTTCTGGTGTCTTTATTATTTCTCGTTTATTTCTCTAGTGATTTCGCTAAACGTAAATTGCAAGATCCTATTATTTTTTTTTTATGACCCAGGGAACCCCGTACAGCCATTAGACGGCAAGCAAACCTTGGGGTGACGCTAGCGGAGGACCCACCACCCCGGCGTCACACTTAAGACACAAAATGCCTCCACTGGGTTTCGAACCCCTCATCTTTGGGGAATGATCAATGGAGCTCTTATCCAGCGGAGCCACCACGGCCGGTGGTAAGATCCTATTATTTCTGCATATTATATTCCAACAATAGTATTGCTGCATAAGACTTCAAGATTGTCAAAGAGGGTGTTGTCCTCAATGAGCTTAAGGACTTCTAGTGGGTATGAGTACAAAGGCCATTTGGACTTCATTTCTCAAATTTTGAAATCTCTTTTTGGATTTCTTACCACATACATATTGATGGATGTGGTGGTGACAAATTCTTTTGGTTAGGAAAAAAATTCAGCAAGTATATTCTTTTTTCCCGAATATGTTTGGTTTCAAATGAATACTTTGAAACTATTTTGCCCATCTAAGAAGCTGAGGATATTTTACTTGCTTCTGCTTGAATTTTAGCATATGAGAAAAAAAGAGGACATATCCATTTCCATGAGAAAATGATGTCTAATAAGATAAAACTCAAACTTCTTGATGCCATATTTTACTACTAGGATTTCTTTAAATGTAGAGTGGTAATGCAATTCTACTTGTGTGAATTTCCACTTTTGTGTCCACAGACTCTTCTTTTTCCATCAATTTCTTCCAAGAGAATAACAGCTCAATATTTCTCATTGGCATCTGTTTGCAAGATTCTTTTTCTTGTGGAAGGAATTTGTAATGGGGGAAGATGCTGTAGAATATTCCTCATTGGCATTTGTTTGCAAGATTTTTTTTCCTGTGGAAGGAATTTACAATGGGGGAAGATGTTGTGGAATTTCTTTAAATTTGTTTATAGACTTGGTTTGTTGTGGTATGACATCGTGGATTTTTACTTCTACTTTTAATTAAATTAATCGGACCTTTCTTTGACCCTTCTATAGTGCTTTGCTCAGAGCCGATCACTTCTGAGATAACTAGATTATTTGGGGAAGTCACTAAGGAATTTTAATGCAATAGACTTGATGATTCGACTAGGAATCGGCTACTCGATCGTGCTTATCTGCAAAGATCATTACAGTATAGTTAAAAATTGTTTAGAGATCAGAGATAGGTCGGTCCGATTGAGATGCGTGGCTAAACGTGGGTGATTCCACTAGTTTGCAAAATTCTCATTGATTGGCACTAGATTGATTTTTCTATTGTTTTGGTACCTTGTGTCCGTTTTTGAATTCTTGAGATTTTCACGACAACTGAGAGTCGCCAATGTGTCGAAGATGTTCATTGTGGATCGAAAAAAATCGACCACGGGTTATTTGCACTAAAAATTTCTGAAAGTTACTAGGTAGCCTAGGTCACGCTAAAATCGCGCTAGATTGAAATTAACCACGAATTTGAATCCAATTTCAGAAATTGAAAGTTCTGTCATGTTACAAGTCATTTTAGGAACGTCGGCTCAGTCTCCGAAGATTTTTCTACAAACCGAGATTTTTTGGGAATAAGTCGAAGTAGGGTCGTTTTTGTCCAGAAAATTCAAATGACCGTTTTTTATCGCAAAATTGGGATGCAAGTAGGATCTATTGGTGAGGAAAAATGCCAATTTGATCAAGAACTCAATAGTTGGATTTTTAGAGGCCAGATTGAGTGGATTTAAGGGAGGAAAAATGCCAATTTGATTGAGGATTCGACTAAGAATCGGCTACTTGATAGTGCTTATCTGCAGAGATAATTACGGCATAGTCAAAAATTGCTTAGAGATCAAAGATAGGTCGGTTCGACTGAGATGTATGGCTAAACGTGGGTGATTCCACTAGTTTGCAAAATTCTCGTCGATTGGCATTAGACTAATATTTCTATCGTTTTGGTATCATGTGTCCGTATTTGAATTCTCGAGATTTTCATAACAACCGAGAGTCGCCAATGTGTCGAAGGGTTCATTGTGGCTCGAAAAAAATCGACCACGGGTCATTTGCACTAAAAATTTCTGAAAGCTATCGAGTAGCCTAGGTCACGCTAAAATCGCACTATATTGAAATCACAAGTCATTTTAGGAATGTCGACTCAGTCTTCGAAGATTTTTCTACAAACCGAGATTTTTTGGGAAGAAGTCGAGGTAGGGTCGTTTTTGTTCAGAAAATTTAGAGAACTGTTTTTTATCGCGAAATTGGGATGCAAGTGGATCTATTGGTGAGGAAAAATGCCAATTTGATCGAGCACTCGATAGTTGGATTTTTAGAGGCCTGATTGAGTGGATTCAAGGGAGGATTAAAGTCCAATTTGAGGGAAATCAAGTGAAATTCGTGTGCCCCCCATGGACCCAACTTTTGGACATTTTCCTTAGCTTGTTGAGGAAGATTAAAGGCTGAAAATTGGCTATGGAGACCAGCTGGGTGTGGTGGGCCAAGGACAAAGGAGACAAGGAGATAAGAGAGATCAATGTGGCCCTCTCCTTGGCCAAGTTGTCCCCTTCCTCCTTCCTCTCTCTCCCCTACCATCCAGCAGCCTCCCCTTCCTTCTTCTTTTGTGGTTTTGAGCTCAACAGACCTAGAAGAAGAACCAGCCAACTCCCCTTGCCATCGAGCCAGCAGCTAGAGTCGTCGTCCACCACCGTTCACCGTTGCACGTCCTTACGCCCCGCTCGCGTCTCACCTGCACGTCGCCGTTGTCCCTACTCCAGCTGCGTCCCAGAGCTTCCCTCGTGATCGTCGAACCACCGTGCGCCACCGTCTTGCCGCTTGGAGGCCCGCCAAGACTGCTGCTGCCACCACCAACCTTCCCTCACCGCTTCCAAGCAAATTGCAGCCACCGGCCATCCGTTCAGTTGCTGAACAGAAGCCAAGCCGAGTGGGTCTCTCAGCTACTGTTAAGTTGTGGCTTTCTTGACCTCGAAAGGCAATCCCACTTTGGAGTTTCTCGTCCCCCGCCACGTCTTCGTCGTTTTGATCCGAGCGGATCGCTTAACAAGTGAGTTTAACCCATTAATTCTTGCTTAGTAAGTTAATGACGTTTAAAGGTTGTTTAGTTTAGATTAAGTATGGATTAGGTGGATAGTTAGATTATATTAGCAATTTAATTAATCGTTATTGCATGTTAGGTGGTTAGAGTAGTGGAATTAGAGCCTAGACAATCTCTAGTATTTATTTAGAGTAGTTTGGAAATTTTCTGGGCTCGTCTCAGCTTTCAATTAGGCTTTACGGGCCTAAGTCCTATTTATTTGTATTTAATAATTAATTTTCGTAATTATTTATTTAGTTAATTATTTTCTGGAAATTAGACAAGGATAGTTGGTAACCGGAATTTCGTGCTGATTGCAGTGGTGTGATCTGTTTATTTAATTGACTGTTATTTTGTGCAAATTGAGAGTGATTTATGATTTCGGGTATTTATCCAAAAATTATTAATTTCGGTAATGAATTGGAAAATCATCGAGCGTCGATTCATAGTGCCAAAAATGTGTTTATGGGCTGTTGAAATTAGTGGGATTTTCAAAAGTGAAAATATTATATTTTGTTAAAGCCGATCGTGTACCCACACACGAGTATTTTTATCAAGTATGATAGAAATGATGAATCTGTCAGATAATCGGGATGGTATACTATATCAACCTACGGGCTTTGATATGTCCGCTTAGATAGAGCTGTATAGCTTATCAGCTTAGAGTGAGCAATATTATTATCAGCTTAGAGTGAGCATTATTAGTATATTATATCAACCTATGGGCTTGATATGTCAGTTTAGATAGAGAGCAGTATACTATTTATTAGCTTAGTGCAAGTTATACTATCTATTTATCAGCTTAGAGGGAGCAATCCTGATATGATCGGACCTCATAGATAGTATTGATTTGGCCGACCAAGGGAAGGTCATGATGACATGTAATCGACTGAGTCGATTGATCAAAAGTTCGATCTGATTGATTGAATTGTTTGAGAAAATGATTGGATGATTATTCAAATTGTATTGACTTGCAGGAAGAGACTAAGGTCAAGGCAAGTCCTTCGACTCGTGTTTGTGCTTAGGTAGCCCTCAGGGCGTATTTTCTTCCTAGTTAGGTCTTAGAGGGTTGAACTCGCTGAGACATTGTCTCACACTGTGTGGAATAACATTTTAGGTCCTTAGATGGCAACTCCTCCTGAGTTTTTTGGTCGACCGAAGAAAGTTACAGAACATACGTCTTACATTACGTTGCATAGGAGCCTTAGGGGCTAGACCTATAAGCTAGTAAGGTTCATAGTTTGGGTCGATGCGGGTCTCACCCACAAGGTGCCCCACTGATACAGATCGTGGTACCGCCAAGCTCAGGATGGTCAGAGAGAGGGTCCCATCCCGGAATCTAAGATACCTTTGTATGTACTGGAGGTGGCTTTTGGGAAGGGTACTGCAGATCCTCCTGGAGGTTCGGTAGTAGATGCGGTAGACCCGGATCTTGAAGAACCAGAGTCCTCAGTGTATTCTGCTAAAGGCTCTAGTTAGAGTGTGGATGATGATGGAGAGGAGGACGAGGATCCATAGTTTTGTGAAACCCCCTGCTCTGTAGAACTTATATATATATATATATATATATCAGTTTGTATTGTATATAACTAGTTGTGATATGTATATATAAGTGTGATGTTGGTTTTCAAAATTATGGCTCTACTTTCCTATCCCATATTATTGTTGTTTGAGGATTATTTTAATTGCTTACGCATTGTGTATTAAAATTAATGGGTCGGCAATGCGTCCTGGGACGTCACTATTTAATTGATCGCAGATGGATGGGCACGCACTCGGAGGATCGGGGCGTGACATGTGGCCTCCTTGGAGGAGCATCTTTCTTGAGTATTATTGTATTGGACTTACAAACTTTGTGATTTTTGGGACAGAGTCCCTAAGACAATTAACTATCCCAACGAATTGTTGAACCTGTTTACAAGTGAGATGATCATCGGGAAACTTCTGCAATTCTTTAACAATATGAGGACCATAATAATACATCCCATCTTTGAAGTGCATCCCAAGAAATTCAATTTCTCTTCGTGCAATGATTATCTTTCTATGAGATAACATAATCCCATACTTTCGTATGAGCTCTGCAAATCGGGCTAGTAATTTATAATGACAATCCTCATTTGGACTATAGAGGAAGAAAGCATCAATGTAAATTTGGGCTTTGGCCATAATAAGTTGAAAAATTCTGCACATAGCCTTTTGAAGTAGCGAAGGAGCTATCTTAGAACCAAAAGCTAGCATCGTCCACTGGAAATGCTGCTGATTTAGGATACAAAATCCACTTTTGTACTTATCTTTAGTTGCCAAAATCCAGCTTTAAGATCAAACTTGGAGTAAACTCTGGCTTGAGTAAGGTTAGAGAATCAAAAGTTTTGATGTGGCAGAGGAAATTTATCATTTTGTAGGAATTGATTTAGGGGCTAGTAATTGATGACCAGTTTGTTCTACTCAGCACACTTGGTTGCATAAAATACCTTGCAATCCCATTGAAAATTTGTGAGCTCAATTGATTTTGATGAAGCAATTTTAAACATCCCTTTAGTTCTAAAAGTAAATGTTCCAGGTTCATTCCAAAGTGATTGGCTTTTGTAGGATTGACATTGTCACGCCCCAACCCCCTCTAGATGCGCGACAATCTGCACTTATGATTTACTTAGGTCCTTCGATTGCGACGTTCTAGGAGACGTTGCCGACCCATTCATGTTATCGTTTAATTATGCGCAAGCAGAAGCAGAAACCAAATCACCCAACCATACAAAATAGGGATAGCATAGAATACACTTATATACATTCATAACAACATACTTCCATTTAAACTTATGTATCACTCATTATACACCACTTCGTACACAATCCAAAAGCTTAGCCATACATACGTCCAACAGGGTTCGGGGTTAACCTAGCACCTCTATTACTACGAGAGGGACTTCAAAAGGGTGATATCCCATACGCATCTAGTCCACGTCTAGGTTATGATACCATGGCTCAAGCTCGAGTTTTGACTCCAGATCTGAGTCCACCTTTGGGTCAACGACCCCACTATCGGGGGTATCTACAACCATGGGGTCCCAAACAACGCACTCAAATCCCCTACCTGATAATCCATCAAAACACCCAAATGGTCCCTTCTAAACCAAACGTGCCAGGCTTCTAACCTATGGGGCACTAGGTTAAGCAGCCCCTCATCCACCTAAATGGTGGTCATCTGCTTCTCGTATCTAGTGTCCTTGCCCTCAACTGAATAGGAAGTCACCTCGATGTCTTGATCAATAGGCACCCCAAAACAAACGTAGCGGAACTATTTAGACATGCTTAGGGCTTGAAACATTTGAACAACAACAGTGAGATAAACTTAATGAGTAAACTTCCTAGACCTCACGTAGGGAGATATTCACCTCGGAACGGCCTAAACATGCAAGTTATGCAGATCAATAGCAATGCAAATCCTGCTTTGCCTTAACTAAAAACAGGAATGGTTAACTCACCCTCTCAAACCGTCATAACATAAACACATAGGCAATTCTCACAACAAATCACATACTTATGAGGCAGAAATAAGAACGTGCAATGTCTCTTGTGCAAATGTCTTTTAATTATCTAGACGTATTCAAACATCATTTTCCTGGCTTTCAATCCTAAACAACCAACCCGAGCTATCAAATCAAACTCCACAGGTATTCTTACCTCGTTTTGGTACATGCATTGCATACATTCAAATTTATAACGTGCCATAGCTTTCTAAAGTATCAACCAAAATTAAAACATTTCCAACAACTCTTATGCACAATGCATTTACATGTGTCCCAATTATAAGGTAAAACCCGTTTTGGCTCGTCCCTTACCGTGCCTTATAGTTCTATCCCATAATCAGGCACAATGATTACATATAAATCTCATGCACTTTTCACACAAATATGTCCAGATTATTACGGCCACTTAAGGCCCAAGGCTAACCCGAAGGTCGGTAGTCATCCGACATAATTGGGTATTGTCTCGCCCCATCAAGTATGGCAACATCTCTCGTAAACGCATCAAGATGGCATTCTTATAAGCAGCATCATTTCGAAATCCATCCGTGGATGGCATCCTATTGACTTGGGGACATCCAATTTGAATCGGGCATCGTTCCACATAAACACATCAGGACGGGTTCACTATCCCGCGTAAATGCATCAGGGTCTTTAGGTGATCACACGGGCATATCATCACACATCTAATTTCATATTTTTCTCATTAATCAATATGATGCCCACACAATATGCAACGATCTTTGTCATATGCCATCATGTCATACGCGTGCCTCATATTATATCACATAATTGCACCATCCAATTCACAAGCCCATGGCATATAGGTCACTCGTCAAAGTAGGATAAGTCGTTGCACTTGAACATAAATCATTAAATTCACTTATCACATGCCATCATAAGCTATCAAATAACTTATCTTTTATTAGGACAGCATATCACAATACCATAACGTGTTTTAATAACATGCCTTGTTGCAACGTCACTTCATATATCACATATCACTGCAACAAATCGCACGTCACATTTCATTACGAAATAATTCATCACCTCATTTTAACTTATCATCTCGCTTTCAAAAAAAAAAAAAAAGAATTAAAGAACACCTCTTCCTAGTGAGCTTGATTTCAGCCAGCATCATTAGGATAATTACAGCGCGAGAATTTTGTGTACTTTAATCTTAAAACTCTCATTTCAGTACTAAATTTTGTAACTTTTCTCTACTTCAATCTTCCATCGAGTCCCATAGTCTCAAGTGGACGGAAATGCGCACATAGGTTTTTTTTAATCTTTTTTTTAAGCTCTACATAGTTTTTTAATTTTTTTTTTCAATAGCTGAACACAAAACGACACCATTTCCATCTTTCCCATAAAAAAAAAAATTAAAAGAAAAATCTAAAAATCAGTAGAAATGACAAAATCTATTAAGCCCTCACTGATTCACCCTCGTCTTTCATTTTATTTTCCGGATTCGTCCCTAGAATAGGCCACTCGATCTAGTCAAGCTCCGGCCTTGATCACCGGTTGCCGGAGGAGCTTGCCTAATCGTGTAAGCCCCAATGCCACGACCACTGAAGCTACAAAAGCCAAATGCAGAATTGCAGATAATCCACGGGTCGACTCTAAAAAAAAGGGCAAAGTAGGCCACTAAAGCCGTCGCCGGTGAGGTTCGCGATTGCTATAGTCCGTTCTTTGCGGCCGAGTTTCTTTTCTTTTGTTGGCATGGGGACGCACTTGTTATCCTTGGACACCCTTCCCTGCTTCTTGGCCTTGCTTTTGCATCGCTATTTCATCTTTGACCTTGTTAGCTAGTCTCCAACTTCAGCCAAGTCTTCAATTTCCTTGGAAACTATTCGATTCTTATCTAGATTTTTGGGTTATATTCTTGGTTTTGTGCATTTCAAATATTATTTGTTGGGGTTGATTTGTGGGGTAATTTGCCTTAACAGCCCTCTTGAACGTAATGCTAAAAGCCTTTGGAGGAGAGAGCAAGCTTATGACATGCCGAGCTTAGCTAAAGAAAGGTTACTTGATGCAGTTTTTGTTCACAAATGAGTGCTCAGTACGAAGATCTCGTCTTATCCAACAATGTAAATTAATATGTTAGACATAGATCCTCCTTTTCTACAGGGACTGAGGGATTCTGCTGTACAGAGTCCTCTTCAAGCCCACATTTGATTCGAATAGAAAGCAGCCAATCGTTTCATGAGTTCCGACTGCTTCCATTCCATTGAAGCAGCCAGTACCCTTTGAACATAGGTGGCCCTAAGCTCGTGGTAGATTTTATCCTTACGTGGCATCCTGTCATTGCACATTTAGAAGAATATCAAATCAGAAAATGTGTGGCCTAAAATCTCACTTTGAATGTTGAACAATTCAAAAGGTAGAAAATTTCATCAAGATAGAGTTGAAGCCTACAACAATGATGCTTAGGAGCAAATGAGAGCTCATAGGTCTTGAGGAAGGTACGAAGTCTAATTTGGAGAAAAAGCTACTTCTTATTGAGACTTTACGATCCAGTCCACTACCTGATTTGCTTCACGTCAAGAGATGGTGCTGAGTCTAGGCTTTACCGATGAGCTCGGCAACTTTTCACCGGTTTGGATCTGCACCCTGGACGCTTCTTATCAGATTTAAGTGATCCGACTCAATCTCCAAGCTCTCTTCAGTCCACGAGTGAAAGTAGACAAGGGGTTTGTTGAGTACGGAATATGGGCTTGTTCCGTTTTACAAGTTATGTCTTATTTAGGGGTTTGTTCATGAAGAAGCTAAAGGTCTAAGAGGAGTTGGCTGGTCACGCCTAGCCGATTATCTGGAGACTTGATATAATGCTGTAAAAGTCTTCCAAGTTTTCTTATCCGGAAGCATTCACTTCTTCTTCTAGTTGACATATGATGAGTTGGTCCATGATTCAACAAGCTGCAACTGTGTAATCCCTTCTTTTTTGCTTTGGCAACATATGATCCAACATATGTGAGCAGTTTGAACCGTGGGTAATGTATGAAACCAATATAGGAAAATTGGGTCAACAGACAATCATATTCCAATAAGTTTTGCTAACATAATAGTTCTTGAGGTACTGTGGAAATCACAATCTATTATGAGCCACAAATTCTTAAAAAAGTGGGTCCCACAACAATTCATAATTATTTATAATTTAATTTTTTATTGTCTAAAATAGATTATTATTCTCACAGTACATTAAAGATTGTAATGTAACCATTTCTCTATTCCAATAACTAGATTTGAGAGAGTTTCCTCCTATCATACCAATCATGCTTTTGATTGAGAGGTTACAAGTTTGGACTCAGCTTATCCTTAAATCTGCCTAAATTTGCATGTGTGATATCTAATTTCTAATTCCAAATCAGTGATATAGCTGGACGGAGTTCCATCCACTCCGATCGGAGAGAAATATTTTCAGGGTTTTGAAACATCCGGCAAGCCTCATAATCAATTAAGCTTAGGTTTTTGGTCAATGCATATGGGCTGGGTAGGCCGTAGGGCCCACCTCTCCACCCACTCACTCTAGTCCTCCGAAGCATTTTTAAATTACAATAAAGTTGGTTTTGGTTGTTGGATTGTCGACGCCTTGTGAAATCAATGGAAAACCTCTCCCTAGCTAGGGGGACAAGCATTAAATTCCTTAAGAAGACAAGTTGAAGAATTGTGGTTCTTTCTCAAAGATCTCAATTATTTGGCTGCAATATTTTGCTCGGGCAGCAGCTTTTGTAACCATGCCTGCCTACCGTTGCTCTATAAATAGAGTTTTAGGTGAAGTTTAGGAGTAAGCCCCAAGAGCAAAAAGTGTGAGGGAGAGAGGAAAAAAAAATAAATAGAAGGGGGTGTCTTTGTACAAGCTAATTCATTTTGAGTGTTTTGTGTGTGGTGAGAAAAAGTATATTGTAATAGTAAGTGTGAGATTTTAATGTATTACATTTTGATATAAGTGTGTCTCGAATTGCCCATTACAAATTTTCATTTTACCATTGTCAATATGTATCAGCAAGCCAACATATGAGTGGGAAGTGAACAAGCAGGCTCACTAATAGTCAAAATCAAGAGGGATGACAATGGCCCCTCGGAATTGGCCTCAAGGTGTAGAGATGCTAGGCCAAGCTAGCTTGTTTGGCAAAACCCGCGCCTCACGTGTACAAGAGGTTGCCGGACGTCGATGACTAGGGTGGCCTTTAGATCTAGTCCCTAGAATCCAATTCTATTGGGGCAACGGCACGGGAGGAAGGGCTTCGGCAAGGACCATCCAAGAAGGGCTAGTCGAGGCATTGGTGTTCTACTACCCCTTCACGGGCTGCCCAGGGGAGTGGCCAGGCCAGAAGCTGGCGGTGGATTATGTCGATACTTGAATTTTGTCGACAATCAAGTGCACATTTTAGTAAAACTAAATAAATAGAGAAAGGAACAAAAAATATACACACAAAATAATGACCCCAAAAAAATTAAAGATCCAGTCCATTTTGCCAATTCAATCTGGCCCTTAAACCGACCCATGAGGCTCAAGCACAATACATTCCGCACCGGTTTATCACTGGAGGCTACCAGATTTTAATTCACAAGATTGACCCATTTATTCTATTCGGCCCTGCCTTTATATTATTGCATATATTTTTAATTAATTATCAGACCGGCCTTGATATACCCGACATTTACGTTGCTTTTTTTTTTTTTTTGGTGGTGCGGTGGAGTTTGGTGCCTTAACTTACATCATAGCCGGTCTTCTAAGTTAAAAAGAGAAGTATCATTTACGCAGCAACAACTACTGGTGAAGAAATTGTTGCATGATCACCTCGGTTTTTTTTTTCTTTCCTCTGAGAAAATTCGTCTCAACACACGATGATCGATGTGGCGGGGCCCGTCCAATTCATGAAGGCCGTGGGAGAGGGCGAGAGGTGCCGACAAAATACAACCCCCACTAAAATTCTCCCGTGTGGCGGATGGAGCTCCTGGATACTTGAGACGCGCCTCGAGCCAAGTGCAACCCACCGTGAGTATGATCGGGTGGCTGACACCAATGGCACCCTCTTCCCGCTAGACGACACGGACCACCGCTCCTCCTTCTTCGGCAACGCCCAACTGTCCGCCCGCCGCAACGGGGTGCCTCCTCACTAGTGCGCTAGCTCCACAGTCGAGATCTCCTAGCGATGCTGCACCATCGCGCTTCATCCCGATCCCGCGGAGGAGGTGCGGAGGCAATTCGCTGTCAACGCTCGGACCAAGTTGGACCCTCTCTTGCCGGCTGGGCGCTACGGGAATGCATTCGCGTTAGCTGTGGCAATGACGAGCGCAAGCAAGCTATGCCAAAGCCTGTTGGGGCATGCGCTGGAGTCGGTGAAGAAGGCCAAGGCGGATGTGACGAAGGAGCACGTGAGGTCGATGGCAGATCTGCTGGTGATGAGGGTAGGCCCAACATGCGCTGTTCGGTGTGGTCGGACATGACCAAGGTTGGGTTCGGGTATGTGGACGTCGGGTGGGGGAAGGAGGTGTGTATAGAGGCTCGATCAAAGGGGTAGTGGGGGCCACTCTCAGGGTGGTCAGCTTCTCCATTCCCTCCTAGAACAGGCAAGGTGAGACCGACATTATGGTGATGGTGTGCTTGTTGGAAATAATGTTTTGGAAGAAAAATACGTAATACTATTTGTTGTAACTAGAAAAATAATAATTCCAAGAAAGCGATAACAACTTTAATAATGACCAGGTCAATAAGTAAATTTATTGAATGAATCTTCTCAACAAGTGAAGAGTAGACTAGCAAAACAGGAGATGATGTATGGTTAATTGAATCTATTTAAGGCGATTAGTTCCTACTAATAATGCTAACCAGCTTCACGAATTATGTCTCCCAAGATACAACATTTTAAACCTGTTTGAATTAGCACTATATAAATAAGATTCTTGAAAATTTCTCAAAACTGGAACACTTAAAGAAAAATTGAAGCGAAACGATGGGCAATCTATTCATCTACTATGCTCTCTCTCTCTCTCTCTCTCTCTCTCTCTCTCTCTCTCTATGAAGAAGAGTCGAATTTCATTTATAAAGTTTGAATGGACATGAATTGAACAAACACATGAATTGCAAAGATATATGAATTCAAGAGATACATGAACTTAATAGATATAGGTACCAAAAAGATTCATAAACTCAAGAGATACATGAATTGAAGATATTCATGAATTGAAAAGAGTAATGAATTTAACTAATGCATGAACCAAAAATATTCAAGAACTTAATAGATATACGAATTGAAAAGACATGTAAATTGAAGAAGCATTTCTCTTTTCGCTTACATACATTGATCCATTGACCCATAATTACAACAATGCCCTATATTAATAGATCGACAAAACATTTTTTACTCAAAGAAATCTAAGAGTGCTGGTGGAACACTACAACAAGATAGATTACTTTCACTTTGAACCTTCTTTAATCACCTATCAGACTTACTTACTGGTTGATAAACTAAGCTATGAATCGCCAGTTGTTTGTGTAAGCTCATACAATAAATCTCACACAGAGTATCACCGATTCAAAATTGATTCTCCATTGTGTTCACTCTTTTGGCCTTGAATCTCTCAAGATTCATGTGTACTTTAGAAAATCTAGCCTTTAAATATTTTCATAGAGTCAGCTAGCTTTGCACATATAGGTTATTCATATTAAAGGTATCGTTCAATACCTTACTAGGTCATTTAATTCCTAGTTATAAGAATCATTCAACTCATAGTGTATCCTTAAAATGCTGTAGGAAGCACTGTTGCATCATAGGAGTGAAAGATAATGTGCACACTTTTCCAAAACTTACATTGTCTTTTTGAATCTAATCCGTGGGATCTTTAATTGCTAGTTCAAGTTTTCTCCTTGAAACTCTTTATTGAGTTAAGCCTTTAACTCCATTCCCCTCGATGTGCAGTATATCTACTCTCTTGACAAACCTTTTTTCGGGGGTTTGCAATGTTTTTCTTTGACTCCACAAGGTCCAAATAAATTATTTTATTTGAGTGCAATTGCGTACAATATTATGTTAACGATGATTGTGTCTAGACTTACCATTATGTATTACATTTTATGCCTCTGCAATCATTGCTTGATTGTCAATACATATCGCATGCACAGGTTTTGGCCACAATGGAACATTCTCTAAATATTGTTGAAGCCACTTTACTTCTTTATCCAAATCAACAAACTCAGATTCCATCACGTTGTGCGTTATTAGAATTTACTTTGAGGATCTCCATGATACTACTATACATCGTAGTGTGAACACATATCTGTTAGTCGATTTGGATTCATCTAAATTCGAAATCTAGTTGGCATCACTATAGCCTTTCAAAATAGTTGGATATTTACCGTATTGCTGAGCATAGTTTCTTGATCTTTTTAGATAACCTAACACTCTTAGCAGAGCATTCCAATGCTTGTGGCTAGGATTACAAAAATATCGGCTCAATTTTCCTATTGATACGTAGTATCTAATCAGTGCAGTTCATGATGTGCATAATGTTACTGATTACTTGAGAGTGCTCCAATTGTGTGATACTATTTCAAGTATTCTTTCTTAAAGTTATGTGTAGAAGAAAAGGATTATTCGCATCTTTTATGCCATATACTTTAAACCTCTCAATCACTTTTTCAATGTATAAGATAAACTTAGACCATTCGTATTCCTTAGATATGCCGAGCACACAATAGCAAAGTCTTTCATCTCGAAGTTCTTCTTGAGAACATTCTTGATAATTTTGATAACCTTAGTGTAATATCTAAGAATAAGCAAGTCATCAACATATAAACAAATAAGTACACGTCGACCTAATGCAGATTTAGTGTACACACACATATATCATGTTCATTGATTCTATACTCATTTTGAATCATCACACAATCAAACTTCTTAGGCCATTGTTTAGGAGCTTGTTTAATTCCCTATAATGATTTGACAAGTCTACACACTCAGTGTTGTTGTCGTTTGGCCTTAAATCTTTCATGTTTTTCCATTGGCATGGGTTTTCTCATTTTCAGATATGTCAACCAAAAATCCATATGCACTATTATTTTGAGCATAACCGATGAATATGGAAATCATTGTTTTATGACCTAGCATAAAACCTAATATTCGCAAAAGCCAAATGTGGTCATTTGCTTCTTATAGAGCAAACCATGTTTACGTAAGATACTTATTCTTCTTTTGCTCATGTGGCCCCACTGCATATGCCACGACCTTGATTTCTTAGAATATGAAGAGGATAATAAATTTGAAGAACCCACAATGGTACTTCCCTACTAAACCTAAAGGCTATTCTCCTTGTTACCTCTCGTCACAATCAAGGAGCCCTTTGAAATTTTTGAAAACTCCACCTCCACCTATGCACATGCATACAATGAAATCCAAATTGCCCAACAAAATAAGTTTCTTCTTAAAATCTAGGATGTGCCTTACATTTGTCAAAGTTCTTACTATCCTGTTATGACATTTGATTTGCATGATACATGAAATCCTGCAAGCTACATTATTGCTCGTCAAAACTCAACCACCACTAACCTTCTCGTATGTGTGGAATCAATCTTTATTTGGACACATATAGTATGAACATGTCGGATCCAAAATTCATTCATCATCAACACGACAATCTGAAGATGAAGTAGTAAGAACATTTTCTACATCAACTAAATTGTTATTTTCACTAGACCAGCCGAATTAGAACTCTCCATTGACTTCTTCCCCTTAACTTTGAGTAAAAGGCACTCAATTTTGTAGTGTTTGAATTTGTCACAATAGTAACACTCCACCTTGCTCTTCTCGTGGCTTGAACTAGATTTCCAACACTCTTTACTACTACTGTGTCTATCATGATGATTTGAATTTCCTTTTACAACTAAACCATCAGCTTTATTACCATTACCACTTGCATTCAACTTTGTAGGCATCTTTGCAGAATTCAAGGAGACCTTCACATTCTTAAGAGTTATGGATCCCCTTCCATACAACATAGAATTCATAAAATTATCATATGAGCTCGGTAGTGAGCATTGTTAGCTATTTGCCCTAAAGCAACCATATAATAGTTTATATGTTAGGGATTATTTAATGGCAAAGAAATATTCGTTCGTTTCTTATTTGTATGAATGAGCCCATAAGATCAGTTGCGACTGAACCTATTCTTAAGATATTAAGAATATGGGTGATAGGTTTACAGTAATGCTGAATCTTTAAACATTTCCCGATCAATGTATCATTAAGAGAATATTGATGATCCTGTTAAAACCGGTGTGTTCTCAAGCTTTATCATTCAATATTGGATACATGAGGAGATGATGAGTCACAAGTCATTGGATATTGTGATATTCGAGTTAGAACACAAGTTCTTGTATTGGACAAGTTCACTAAACGTGACATACATAGTTTGTTCATGTACGAAGGCACTTGCTTGCGCAATATGGAATATGTCTTTTTGTTATAAATAAATATACAAGATTGATGTCCTATGCGATCTAATTGTGACATTATATTGAAATCCCCGACCGAGGTCACAATCGAGAATGAATGGTTCATGTCTCATAGAATACATGTCAATTAAATTTAGGCACATGATTGAATTGGCAACTTGATAAATAATTCCATGACCTTTGTTCAATCGAGACATGGTGAGACAAAGGATCAAATTACAGGGTTATCAAAGCTGACAGATTCATTATGTTCTTGAAACATTCACACTATCTAAGTAGCCATGACATATTGCTAAATGTCACTCATGGTTTGTAGGAACTAGAGATTGATTAGGACAATTAGTTCTCTTGGTTGTGCTCATGTGTTAGTACAAGTCCCACTATTAACTCAATAATGAATCTAGGGATGTTGCAAACCGTAACCAATTAGAATAACGTTTAAACGAGAGAGACAATATTGCAAATAAGTTTGCACTTGAGGCAATCGAATTGAGTTGCACTGAAAATAAAAAATTTGAAAGGGGTTTTAGACTTTATAGCCAAATCAAAGATCTAAATATAGTTCAGATTCAAGGACCGAATTAATGATCTGAAGTGAGTTCAGAATCAATGATATCATTAATGATTTGAAGTGAATTATGAAACCATAGCCAAATTAATGATTTGAAATGGTTTTAGGCTTAATGGCTAAATTAAAAATATGAAATGGTTTTAGATTTAACGGTCAAATTAATGATCTAAAATGATTTCAGAATAAATGGGTAGTTTAATGATTTGAAACGGTTTCAAATTCAATGATCAATGAATGTTCTAAAACGGTTTCTGATGTAACGGTCAATTTAAAGTATTGTAACGGTTACAATGTTAATGCCCAGAATAAAGACTTGTAAAGGTTACAAAATAATGTGTGAAATAATGCTCTGTAACAGTTATAGAATCAATGCTTGGATTAGTGTTTACAACGGTCTCCGAACTTACTTCCCTCAAACGTTACGACCAAATTAATTATCTAAAATGATTTTAGAGTTAATGAGCCAATTTAAATATGATCTAAGACTAGTTATAAAAAGGCGATTGAGAGAGTAGATCATAGGATGATTGACAATCAACAGTTGAGCGTGTTGATAGTGATCAATTAAATCATTCACACACGAGAGCAATTGTTAGCACAATTGTAGTGGTGAGATCTCTCGATTTCTCTTTACCATTCGACGTGAGATTGGTGGTGTGTCTGAACTAGAGACCTGACATTTGCGAGGCTAGATCCGAAGAACGTCAGAACCTGTGTTACGAGGAGATAAGACATTCGTGATATGGATTTGAAGAACATTAGAACCTGAGTTACGAGGAGATAAGACGTTCGTGATTTGGATCTGAAGAACATTAGAACCGGTATTACTAGAAGACATCAAATATTCTTGGTCAGAATTCCAAGAACATCATAATCAGTGTTACCAAGAGATCAAACATTCATGGTTAAAATTTGAAGAACGTTAGAACCAACACTACGAGGACATTAGACATTCGTGGTCATAATTTGAAGAACATCATAATCAAATTTTTGGAGCATGGTACAAGGGTAATGTGATTAGCCCCTTTATCACGGCTTTTACTAAAATGCATGAGCAATGTTTCGAAAATACGTGCATGGACGTTTTTAAAATTGTTTGAATTAGACTTTAATTATAATTTACCTATGCATGTACTTTTTGTTTATCAAAACAAATCCCAACAGTAACACAATTAAGGCTTAGTCTTCCTCATCTAACTCCAAATCTAGATTTTTCATATTCATTAAGATCTTGTTAAATTCATCTAGATGTTCTAGGATATATGTACCTTCTTGCATCTTTATAGTGTAAAGACAATGCTTCAATAATCTCATTATAAGAGATTTCTTCATATAAAGGCTCTTGAGCATATCCTGAAGTTGTTTATTTATTGGCAATCTCATGAAGTGCCTTGTTGGACAAAAGTAATTAGATGGTGCTTTGCGCACTCTCTTCGATCTCTCGAATCTTGGCCAATGTAATGTCATCGGGGTACTTCTCGTCCAAGGCACTAACCAAACTTTCCTAATACAACAACACTTTCATCTTGATCCTTTATAGCCCGAAATTATTTTGGCCATCGAAGGGTGCCACTTCAAATTTGATAGATGCCGTCTCGAACAAAAGACCAAAAATCCTTCACTTTGATACCGATTTGTTGTGGAACAACACCAAAAGATGCAAAATCGAAATACAAATAGCAAATGATGAAACAATAAAACCACACAAGACACAACAAAGCTAAGATGGGAAAAATCACGGAGAGAGAGAAGGATTTCACTATTTTTAACAATAACTACAAAAGTACACACCAAAAGATAAAAAAAACCATTTGGTGAGCCACAAGATCTAAATGATCTAACAATAATATAGGAAGAATAAACAAAGAAGAGAATGAGGAGGCTAGGGTTGGAGATGTATTGTGCAATACATTCATTTTATAGTCACAAGCCTGATGAATGTATTTGATATAGACGGGGCCGTTAGCTCATCTTTGTCCAAGTATATAACTTAGGAGTGAGCGAGAGAGTTTCACAAGTGTCGCCCACAATTTGAGTCGGGCAATATATCTGCACCAGTACTTTTCGTCATCATTAGGGGGGACAACGATGGCACCTCAGGATTCATTAATATTCAAGGTGCGAAGATGTGAGGCTGAGCTGGTCCGTCCGGCGAAGCCCACGCCTCGTGAGTACAAGAGGCTTTCTGACATTGATGACCGGGAAGGCCTCCGCTTCCTAATCCCTGTGATCCAATTCTACCGGGGTGACGACACGGGAAGAGACCCAGCGAGGGCCATCTGGGAGGGCCTTGCCAACGCACTGGTGTTCTACTACCCTTTCGCGGGCCGACTGAGAGGGTGGCCAGGCCGGAAGCTGGTGGTGGACTGCAACGAGGAGGGGGTGGCATTCGTGGAGGCCAACGCAGATGTCACCCTTGACCAGTTCGGGGACGCCCTCCACCCTCCCTTCCCCTGCCTGGAGGAGCTTCTTTTCGACATTCCTGACTCCTTCTCCGTCCTGGATTCCCCACTCTTGTTCATTCAGGTACACATCAAAGTCTTCTTCTAAGTCAAAAGAGATAATTTACCTAACAACGATTCATGTTGGAGAAATTGTTCGGACCTGGATATGTGTATGCAGGAAATAGAGGTTGCACGACATGTGGCTTTCCTTATACTGGAAAAAAGTGAGTTTTAAAGAGAGACGTCATTTCACTTAACACAAGGAATCTTCCATCCAAACCGCAAAGCACCTTTTTCTATTTTCACGCACGCGAAATGAGTCTGCATTCTCCAGGGGTCGGTCCAAGGTTTCTTTTGAAAGTCAAAACAGTTGGTTAATGATCTCCATGAACTCTGAATCAGCTGCACGTTGCATGACAACTTAGCAATACGCCATTAATGGTGCGGTCAGCGGATTAAGTGCACGACTAATAGTACAGAACTGGCGATAAAATTAATGATCCATAACCGAGCTGATTCTGCTAGCTTGAATGAAGACTAGTCTCTGTCTGCTGGTCTTCAGGAGTCGAGGACTGGTTAATGGAAAAAAAAAATACACCAAATGACATCATATGGTTTTATTAGTGGGCCGTAACGGTGGGATGGCAAATGCAGGTGACTCGCCTCAAGTGTGGGGGCTTCATCTTCGCGGTGCATCTCAACCACACCATGAGCGACGGTCCAGTTCTTGAAGGCTGTGGGGGAGATGGCGAGAGGTGCCAATGCCCCCTCTATTCTCCCCGTGTGGCAAAGGGAGCTGCTGGATGCCCGAGACCGGCCCCGAATCACGTGCAACCACCACGAGTTCGATCAGGTGGCCGACACGAAAGGCACGCTCAATCCACTCGATGACATGGACCACCGCTCCTTCATCTTCAGCCCTGCCCAAATGTCCATCCTCCGCAATGGGTTGCCTCCCCACCAACGCGTGAGCTCCACGTTCGAGATCCTGACCGCGTTTGTCTGGCGATGCCGCACCATTGCACACCAACATGACCCCGAGGAGAGGTGAGCCTGCTGTTCATGGTTAACGCCCGGTCCAAGTTCAACCCTCCCCTGCCGGCCGGATACTATGGCAACACGTTCGCGAGTCCCGGGGCAGTCACGAGCGCGGGCAAGCTGTGTCAGAACCCATTGGGGTGTGCGCTGGAGTTGGTGAAGAAGGCCAAGGCGGAAGCGACGGAGGAGTACATGAGGTCGCTGGCAGATCTTATGGTGATAAAGGGGAAGCCCCGTGGCACGGAGGTGCGGTCCTTTATGGTGTCGGACACGACCAAGGTCGGGTTCAGGGACGTGGACTTCGGTTGGGGGAAGGCCATGTATGGAGGCCAGGCCACGGGGGCAGTTGGGGCCAACCCCGGGCTCGCCAGCTTTTACATCCTCTCGAGGAACTGGCAAGGCGAGACCAGCATCATCGTCACGGTGTGCTTGCCAGGCCCGGTCATGCAAAGATTTGTGCAGGAGCTGTACGCCTTCCTGAAAGGTCCACCGGCTACCACTATGCACAAAGAGAAGTCACCCGTTATCCTTTCTTCCGTGTGAATTCATCCGCCTACGCAAAATGGGTATGGTAACTTCAATTCCGTCTTGTGCGATGAACTCCTTCGGACTTTATGGGAGCGAAACTCGTACCTATAAATCACCTTATTGTTAAATGAGAACCAAGTCTTTTCTATCTTGTAATTGTTCACGTTATTTGACAGTCTGCAGTTGGGAATTGATGTAGCTCCCAAAATTGGAATGTAGGAGTAGTAGAAGTGGCGATCACCACTCCGTGTTCTATAAATACGGTAGCATTCACTCAATGGAGAATTATTTGGTCAGTGTGTTGTGTCTATATGAAATAGAATGACATAAGGATACTAGAAGTGCCAAAAGTTTGTACAGCACTTACTTTTGATGCTAAAAGTTTTTGCCTCTCAATTAAGTGCAAAATCAGGGAAAGAAAGACAACTTAAAAGTCTTCGCAGAGAAATTTTGACAAAAAATATTACGTGACTTTTGTAATTAAAACTTGAATATATATTGGCATTTTTTTTAAAAGTCCATTTGAACAATAAAATCAACATTGCACAATCCAACATGATTGGGTTATATAAAAACGACGTCACACCACTCTCCTGAGTGAAAAACGACGTGCACAATCCAATGTGGCTGGGTTTTGTAAAAATGACGTCGCACCACTTTCCTGAGCGAAAAACGATGTCACACTTGAAAAGAATTTGAGCTGCTCGTTATGCTCTTGCTTTCTGTTTGCAAGATTAAGTCGTTAATTTTGGGGCAAACTGAATTAGGGTTTCAATTTTTGGTTGAATGGTCTTTAGGGTTTTGAATTTGAGAATTTCCTTCAATTGGCAATTTGTGGCAAATCTTGTAGACGACATCATCTAGGTGAATATATTTGACTGGGCATGCTAACAAGCCACAATGGGCTGAGAAATTAATAAAATCTAGCAACGTAGGATTTCCGACGATCCAAATTGAAGTTGGCACTTAATTGATCTAAAAAAAACTTTTGATACTAAAGTGAGTACTGTACGAAACTTTTGCAACTTCTCTTGTCTTTATAATGAATTAGAATGCATATGAATCGTGGGATCTAATGGATCCAATGTAAGTCCCAAGGAAGAAATGGTCAAATGCCTGGGCAAGAAAGGCATTTATTAGTCGAAGTTGATGAACAATAATGGTTATATAAAAACTGATGCTATTTATGTAATTTATAATCCACCAACAACTTTTTGGTACATTAATTGTAAATAAAAGATCATTACACAAATGGTTTTTGGTGTTTGACACATAAAAACTTTCAACTCTGGAAAACGAATTTATTAGATGAAAGTTTTCATCTCATGGCTGCTTGTGCATCGCGGACCATTTATTTGACTAAATAGAAAAGTCAGTTGCTTTTACCCTTGTACCTTTTTTTCTAAAAACTACCGACACTCTCTAGGAACTTTCGTGTCGTATCTAACACTCCGACACATGTCCAATACGCGGTCAACAAGTGTCGGAAAATCCGACACGTGGTCAACTCTTCCTAACACACTCCGACACGCGAGCCCAAAATTTTGACACGCGATTCCACACACAATGGGTCAATTTTAAAAATTTTCATACTTGAGGGTTCAAAATGTAAATATATGAAAAAATAATGAAAATAACAAAAATAAATGGGAAAGAAAAAAATTCTCACTCTCAAGTTTTTAACTTCTGAGTTCTGACCTTTCCATGAGTGATGATGGAACGCTACTCTTCTTGTTGATGTCGCTCCTCTCGTTGGGGTTGCAAGCCGCGGGGCTCCACCGCCCCCACGGCTTGCAACCCCAAACCAACTCACGGCAACCTCATCTCCACCAAGTGAGTTTCCATACCCTTTTCACTGCTTGATTCAACCGATTAGGGTTTGGAATTTTCTTGAAGAGTCGCTTATCGTGTGCAACCTTATCCAACTATATTGTCTTGCGGCCCTTTCTAGGAGATCCCATGTCGTTGTGTGGTTGCATCTAGGAAAATGTCGGACAGGGTCGACATTTGTCGTTAAGAGTCAGATTCGATGAGAACTTGGAATTCGAGTAGTTTCATTACTTTCGGAATGAGACCTAGTTAGAAAATTCCATCTTTTTGCTGGTTTGGGAATAGTGATTTTGTGACCCAATTGTGAGTAGTTCGCTTGGCTTATGGTTAGAAAGATTGATAAGGATGAAGTAGAAGAGACTCAGTAATTATATGATTCATAGATTTGTGAAAGCAGACTTAAAGTTGTGATTTTTTTTGCTTCTTTTGGCCTCTTGTAGGCATTGCCTACGAGTTATCTTTTTTGGTCTATGTTATTAGCTTGTGAGTTATCTCTCACGTTTTCCATGGTGAATTTAGTGATTTTCTTCTCTCTTTTTTTTCTTTTTAGTACTTCGAGAGTTCTTGTCTTGGATTTTCATTTTTCTCGAACCTTGTTTTGCAAAGGAGCTCCAAGCCAGTCTTTATTAGGAACTCTGAACTCTGTCTATACTATCAGAAATCTCACTAATCTTCGACAAGTGTAAGAAAACAAGATATGTTTTTTCAAGTTTACTCTTTTGTGTTTGCAATTTTTGAATTTCTAATTAAAATAATGAATGATATTAATAAATGTTGGATTAATGTTTTTAGTATAAATTAATTCTATGCTCTTATTATTATTATTATTATTATTATTATTATTATTATTATTATTATTATTATTATTATTATTATTATTATTATTATTATTTATTTATTTATTTTTGCATTTATACATAAAAAATATATATTTAATTATAACGTGTCAGAACGTGTCGAAATTCTCTATTTTTTGAAAAATGACGTGTTGGCGTATCATATGTTCGTGTTGGTGCTACATAGCCTCTTTTTTTTGTCTCTATAAATAGTACGGTAATTTTATTTAAAGTTTTTTAGCTTATGATCTCTATAATAAGTGACGTGGACACCTAAAGTGTCAAAACTTGGCACAGAATGATACTTAAGAGCTCAAAGTTCGAAAATGTACACTTAAGTACCAAAATCAGAGTAAAATGGATCGATTAAGTGTCAACGGCGAAAAAATCTAGCCAAAATGCTAACGTAATGTTTTTCCAGCTAGACAAATGCAAAATGATGTTGTTTTGTATACTGACGTGGCTAGGTAAGCCAAAAATGATGTCATTTTACCTTGGATTTGAATTTTAATATAGATATTAATTAAATTTAAAACAAAATTTATTTTATTTTTAAAAAGGGGGGAGATTGCATAATGGTGTCACCAGGCCCTAGCTAGGGGCCCGCGGCCTTGGTTGACTGGCGGCTAGGGCCTATAAGCTCCTCACCCGGGTCTAGAGCGAGGGTCGCAGCTTTCGCCCAGTTAGGCCAAGGGCCATCGCTTGCTAGTGCAACTGACAAGGGCTAGTAACCCTTGTCGGATCTAGGGGAGAGCCGCAACCCTTGCTCCAAATCTAGGCGAGGAGCTTGTAGGTCCTAGCCACCAATCAGCCAAGGTTGTCAACATCGGGCCAGGGCCTGGCAACCCTAGCCGACCTTCCCCCTACCATCGTCGACCCTTCCCAACAATGGTAGGGAGGCGACAACGAGGACTTGCACAACCCTCGTCGTTCTACAATCTCTCCCCCCCCCCCCTTAAGTTTAGTTTTAAATCTAATTTAATTAATATTAAAATTCAAATAAAAGACAAAACGACGTTGTTTTGGCTCTTCTTTGCTTACTCAGCTCTCCGATGAGCCACATAGGTGAGTTCTATCATTAAAAAAAAAAAATGCCATATAGGATTTCCAGCACCCTTCGCTGTTAAATGTCCCAATTTTCAAAGAAAATAACACTTATGTGTACCTTTCATAACTTTTGGTACTAAAGTATCCCCACGTACGAAGTTTTGATACCTGCATTGTACTTCTACCTTATAATAATTGTGAGGAAAACATAGTGCGTATTATTCAATAAAATTTAATATATATACATCAAAAACTAAACCCTAAAAGTAGCAAAGACTCATTTATCCCTCCTTACTCCTAACACTCCCCCTCAAGCTGGAGCATAAATATTAATCATGCCCAGCTTGTTACAAATATGTTCTATCCTCCCATTACCCAAGGATTTAGTGAAGATGTCTGCAAGTTGTTCGTTGGTTCGAATATGACTGGGAAGAATTACTCCACTTTGCAACTTCTCTCGGATAAAATGACAATCGACCTCAATGTGTTTTGTTCTCTCATGAAACACGGGATTGGAAGCTATATGTACTGCAGCTTTATTATCGCACCATAGAGTCATGGGTACTAGATCTTTAAAGTCTAACTCAGTCAATAACTGTCGAATCCACACTAATTCACATGTCACTTGTGCCATGGCTCTATATTCTGACTCAGCACTGGAGCAGGCAACAACACTTTGTTTCTTACTTTTCCATGATACCAGATTTCCTCCGATTAAGGTACAATACCCAGTAGTTGATCTTCCATCATCTGGAGACCCAGCCCAATCAGCATCAAAAAAACCTTCAACCCTGATATGACCATGGTTTTGGTAGATAATTCCTTTTCCCGGAGCTTTCTTCAAATACCTCAATATCCGAATAACTGCATCCCAGTGAGATGTACGAGGGGAAGACAAAAACTGGCTTACTACACTGACAGGAAAAGCAATGTCCGGTCGAGTAACTGTAAGATAATTCAGCTTACCTACCAGTCTTCTATATCTCTCGGGATTATTAAGAATTTCTCCTCCATCAGCAACTAATTTAACTCCTTGTTCCATGGGTGAATCAAGAGGCTTTGATCCCAACATACCTGTCTCAGTGAGCAAATCCAAGACATATTTTCGCTGTGACAAAACAACACCTTTCTGTGATTGCGCTACTTCGATTCCTAGGAAATATTTCAATTTTCCTAAGTCCTTAGTTTGAAACTGTTGCTGAAGATAGGTTTTTAGCTCAGCTATACCAACCAAGTCATCTCCCGTGATGATAATATCATCAACATACACAATCAAGAATAGTTTGCCTCCCCCTGATTGTTTATAAAAGACAGAATGATCATTTTCACATCTTGATAGCCCAAATGACAGTACAACCTCAGAAAATCTTCCAAACCATGCCCGTGGAGATTGTTTCAAACCATATAAAGACTTTTTTAATTTACAAACTAGTCCAGACTCCCCCTGAGCAACAAATCCCGGAGGTTGCTCCATATAAACTTCCTCATGAAGAGTGCCATGCAAGAAAGCATTCTTAACATCAAGCTGAAATAAAGGCCAGTTATATGTTGCAGCAAGAGAAATCAAAATACGAACAGAGGTAAGTTTGGCAACAGGAGAAAATGTGTCTAGATAGTCAACCCCATACACCTGAGCATACCCTTTGGCAACAAGTCTTGCTTTTAAACGAGCAAGAGAACCATCGGGGTTAACTTTTACAGCATACACCCATCGACAACCAATAGCAGTTTTGCCTAGAGGAAGTGATACTAAGTCCCAAGTTTGATTAATCTCGAGAGCCTTTAATTCTTCTTCCATTGCTGTCCTCCAACCAGAACTTTGTAATGCCTCGGCGACAGATTTTGGGATAGGATATTGTTCAACAGTAGTTAAAAAGGCTCGAAAAGTAGGAGACACAGAAGAGTGAGAAATAAAATTTGCAATAGAATGTTGAGTACAAGTACGTGTACCTTTGCGATGAGCAATAGGAAGATCAAGATCAGATACAAGAGGAGGGTCAGCTAATGGTGGATCTGGAGCAGAAGACGACGTAGTAGTGACAGGAGGAGCAGGGGGAGCAGTAGTAGCAATACGAGAACGTTGAGTATAAACCTGGAGCAGTAGTAGCAATATGAGCAGAGGTTTGCTGATTGCTGATTTATGGGCTGCTGTTTCTTGGTTATATATATTAACAATTTTGTTGAGTTATTGATTTATTGAGGCTGGGTTGTTTGACGGAAGCTAAGGTCAGACTTTGCTTATTTTTATTTGGAAAATGGGCGATCACTCGAAGAGTACAATTGAAGTAGATCTGAGAAGAATAATCTTGTGATGACCGAGGTGATTTCCTCTTCATCTAATCGAATTACGATAAGAAGCTCGTAGGTAGTGCTAACTTCCACCAATGGAAGAAAATCGTGAAGCTTACTTTGACAGCGGGAATCAACATAGACACTTAACTGAATTTAAGCCCGGAGATGATGTAACTTGGGATGGTGTAGATGCACGTATTCTTGGTCAAATGCTGAATTCTATGGAGAGTAATGTAGTTGACATGGTAACTCATATTGATACGATCGAGAGAACTATGGGAGTATTTGAATGTGCTGTATTCGGCCAAGATAATTTGTCACGGATTTATGAGCTATCGCAGGAGTTTTATCGATTTGAAAGGAAGGGACGCTCTATTACCCAAAGTGCTTTGCAGACTTTAAGAGATTGTATGAGGAGTTGAATGCCGTTCTTCCTATTTCAGCTGATGTTCAACAAATGCAACGTCAAACGGAACAATTGGCTGTAATGGGATTCTTAGGATGTCTTGGTTGAATATGAAAATGTTAGGTCTCGATTCTTGGAGGAGAGAATATAGCGTCACTCACAGATACATTTGCTCGAGTTCTTCGAGTATCTCGTGAGTCTTCTCAGGATACTACATCTATGGTGGGGAGTTCAGCTCTTGTGTCCCAGACTCGAACTAGTAGTGGTAATAGGAGTGATGGAGGAAACCGTGGCGGATATAGTGGGCGTGGCCTTCGAGGAGGAGGCCGAGGCATAGGAATAGGGAGAGGTCAAGGTAATCAGCACCCTTATGGACAATTCCCCATATCTACTGATAATTCGGGAACTACACGAGTTTGTCATTACTGTGGCAAACCTGGTCACATTCAAAAATTTTGCTACAAGCTACATGGAAGATCAGGGCAACAGCACCAGTTCGCTAATACAGCGTCTAATATTGACTCTACTCCACAGTCATCTGAAGACAAGGTAGTGGTTATGACTGGTGAGGAATATGCTCTGATACCATGTGAGGAAAACATAGTGCGTATTATTCAATAAAATTTAATATATATACATCAAAAACTAAACCCTAAAAGTAGCAAAGACTCATTTATCCCTCCTTACTCCTAACAATAATAAAAGCAGAACCTCATTATATTTAATCCAAGTATTTACGAATAAATTAATATCTTTCTAGTATAAAAGCACTTGGAATTAAAAAGCAGGATTATCATTCCGATACAACTTTAAATGAGGTTTAATCATAAACATAAATGTACTTAAATTGAAATATTGTAATTTTACAAAGAATAAAAAAGGAAAAAAGTAATAAAATTAGCACTTTCTTTTGTTGATTTAGAAAATTGATTAAAATAAAAATCATTCTTAAATACTATCAATACTATAATTATGAAAATTGGTGAAATTTGACCGACTAATTTGACTTTGTTATGAGAATTTATCATATTAGATTGAATTAATTGAAAATTTAGGGACTATATTGAACAATTAAAAATAGTTTGAGAATCACATTCAATGAATTAAAATACTAATAATGACATTACACATGGACCAAATGCTAAGTTTTGTGCATAAAGCTGAAGTTTGGATGGCTAGAACTCTGTATGTATTTTTTTTTTTTTTTGTCGGTAGAACTCTGTATGTATAATATACATTCTTTTCTTTAGTATGCCTACGACGTTTCAAATGTGTTCCTGTAGGTTTTTCACCGTACAATAAATGTAATTTTTTACTCGTTTTGTTTCTTTTTTTTTTGGTCGTATTCCTCGTTTTGTTGACTCACTGAAAATTTTTGTTGATCAAAAGAATTATCGTGTTACGGATTTTAATTTTGGGTTAAAAAAAAGTTTCTAATGCCTTTCTTTTAGAACATTGATTAATCTTTCAAGAATTATGAAATAGTCTAAATGAGAAAGGCACGTTAAATATTTGAATATTTGAAATTTTTTGCAGGCTGAGTTCACATTAAAGTGAAATTTCAAATGTTAAATGGAAAATAGAAAAACGAAATCAATATGCAAAATTCACTCCAAAAATAACTCTAAAGAGAGTCAATTGAACACTTTTGGACGTTAAACATTTGTAATAAATTCTTTTAATCGATCGGCATGTTTCTCAAAATCTAATTGTTGATTGTTGGTTTTCAATTCTCATTGATAAGTATCAATGAAAATTTAGATAACAGAGTTATGTATGATATTTGGGTTATTTAACCGTTCCTTTGAGTGTCATTCAGGTTCTATAATTAATAATATTAGGGGTTCATTTAAGACACATTTTGAGTTTGTTTGGGGATTTTTCTTCTTCTTTTTTCAGGGTTAGGTATTATTTGAAGATCAAGGGATTTTACGGGTTTGGACTTTAAATTTTTTGTTCTTGTTCTTTTCTAGAATCCAAAGGGCATAGATCAATGTTCATCAACACTTCTGAAGTATATTACACAATTTTTTTTTTTTTAATCTTCCGGATTACTTCATAACTTAATTTTCACGGGTTGATATCATAGAATGCTGGACAAATGATTCTTTGGGAAATTAAGAGTCAACGATGAAATTAATAATAAATTTATATATATATATATAGTCCAATGATTCTTTTGGAAATTAATAGTCAACGATGAAATTAATAATAAATTAATATATATAAGCTATCCGACTGCACGGGATGGCCCCCGATGCCACCCAAGGGCATGGGAGAAATGCAAACAACCATACCACTGTCTCTTAGTTTTAATTAATAAATTTATTTTGTACCGTTTTGCGTATAAAAATGAAAGATTCGATTGTTACTGCTTCCCGTGTTTCGAGCGAATCGGTGCCCCTTTCCCACCTCTCCCTTTTAAGGTTTCCACATGAAAGTGTCACGGCCCGAAAGAAAACATGTCCAAGAGGTTTTGGCTTCGGCGTGTCCACCCGTGGACCTTGCACCAATCGATCGGCCCGTGACAAAAGCATGTGCAATGTTTGTTGGCCACGTAGTGAGGCTTTGATTGTACAAAATAAAAGAGAGGACAACCCTCTTTTTGTTTGTTTATGAATCAACACTTGGGATTCAAGTAGATGCCATCATGTGTGCAAGTGATGGAATCCAATATTCTCTATTAGGAGGTTTATCTTCAAAACCCCAAATTAAATTACCGAGGAAAAATAATTTAATTTGCGCACTCCCACTTTCAGAAAAAAATAATCAAGGATTCTAAATAGTTGCAGATCACGCAATTAAGTAGTTTCAGATCACGCAATTTCTAAAAGAACACGTGACCATGAGATTAGTGAGATTTTTTTATAATCAAGGATTCTAAATTTACTCATCGAAAGTAAATTTTTCTTATTGTGAAAAGAAATTAAATGTTTTACTCCATGAAGAGTGGTAAAATATTCATTACTCCGTACTATTATTTAATCTAACTCCCCACCATACCTATCATGCTCTTTAATGGGCAAAACCTCAATATTTGACATGATTTGCATCTTTTCACATGATTTATACATTTTTGGGTCACTGAGAGCCAAAAATAATTGCGTCACCACAATAACCATTTCATTTTTATCCCAACATGTTGCACACCACAAATTTCTTCATGCACTTCTACCACTACTAACATCGCCTCATGTTTATTCACGTATTTTAACAATAATCCTTCAATGGCGTCTTGAAGCAAAACACATTTTAATGCTCGTCTTTTGAATTTTTTTATCTTTTGAACAATTAAGGCATTTTAAACAATTGATAAACGACTTTCTTCGATCATCTTGATCCATAGCCAAATTAGTATCAACAATCATAGTTCGATTTTCATTCAATGGCAAAACTTTCATTTCGGTACTTATTACCTTGGCTAATTCTTTAAAAAATTTCTATCTAGATGTCGTCAAGCTAATTCATTGGCTTCTGAATTTTCATATGATCCAATATGGACCACATTGCAATTGGTGAGTTTTTCAAGCATTGACATCCGATAATGTTTTTGGCCTTATAGAACGGGAGCTTTTTGAATTCTATAGTATTATTTTCAAGGAACTGAACTTTGACCATCATCTTTTCATTGATGAACTCATAAATGATTATTATACATTGAAAATGCGCCCTTAGGACACACAAACTTTAATAAGATATGTTCATGAGGCTCATGTTTATCCACAAGATCAATAATAAATGTTTCAGTCACCTTGTTTTTCTAACTCTCATTACCACAACTTAGTAGCTACTCTTGGCATTATTTTACCGCAATTTTTGCTAAACTCAAAAAAAAAAAAAAAAAAAAAAAGTTAGCCACTTATCAAGGAATTCTATAGTATCATAGAACGGGAGCTTTTCGAATTTTATAGTATTATTTTCAAGGAACTGAACTTTGACCATGACCTTTTCATTGATGAACTCATAAATGATTATTATACATTGAAAATGCGCCTTTAGGACACACAAACTTTAATAAGATATGGCTCATGTTTATCCACAAGATCAATAATAAATGTTTCAGTCACTTTGTTTTTCTAACTCTCTCATTACCACAACTTAGTAGCTACTCTTAGCATTATTTTACCGCAATTTTTGCTAAACTCAAATAAATAAATAAAAAGTTAGCCACTTATCACTCATTAATCTTGCCACGTATCCTCAATTTCAACGATATGTTTTAACTTTAATAAAATATGTTCATGAGTCTCATGCTCATCCACAAGATCAATAATATATGTGTCAATCACCTTGTTTTTCTAACTCTCGTTACCACAACTTCGTAGCTACTCTTAGCATTATTTTACCCCAAATTTTGCTAACTCAAGTTAGCCACTTATCGCTCATTAATCTTGCCACGTATCCTAAATTTTCAACCATATGTTTTAACCTTAAGATTACATCATGCCTGACATCATTTTTTAAACTCTAGCTCATTAATGTTCTTGATATGCTGGCAAGTCAAGACTACTCATTCATGCACATACTTGGCCAATCATGCCCTCTCTCTTTCTCTCCACTGTTACTATTCATCATCTTTCTCACGTGGCTCGTCTCATATTCATCTTCTACTCCACTGAAATTTGAAGGCTTACCACTCGAACCTACTGTAAATCCCTTGATTTTTAGAAATATGAAAGCTAAGATCAAGAGATTCAATATAGTGTGCTCCATTTAATCAAACCAGGTTCTTTGAGGTAGGATTTTCTCACTCAAAGTTTCGGCCACCTCAATATTGTTAGATTAGGTGTTTGATTTGCTTAACTAGTGTTAATTCAAGATTCTATCGCTTGACTTTAAGGTGGACAAAACTTTATGTTCCATCAAAGCTTTCCTTCCAACGTAACTGAATCTTTAAAGATTAAGGTGGATTGTAACACTTATACTCTTGATCCTTGTTTGCTTTTAGCTTAAAGTATGGATGATATTATAGGTCCACCTAAGAGGTAAGACTATATTTATGAGTGATCTTAAACGATTTTTTTTATCATGGGTGATGCCATGTTGTTTCTTTGAGACAAAAATGATGATGAGTCATTCTATAAATCATGACTACATTTCACGAATAAAAGCACGATTGAGTGATTTCAAGAGGGTTTTGAATGGCTCAAATGAACAAAAGTATTGTGGAGAGATGAAGCTATGCAAGTAAAGGGGTAAAATAGTGACTTAGGGCGAAAACATAAAATTACAGCATATTAATTCTTCCGTGAACAGTATATTTTATTAATTAAAATGATTATTAGTTAGTATTTAAGTTAAGTTAGTTGAAGGAAATAAAATCGGATAAAAATCTAAGAATATTGTAGAACATGGACTATTTTTTAATTGCAAACAGTTTGAGGTCTCATCTTCTACAACTGGATACTTTACATATTAAGGATGCTTGTTTTGGTAATTTTATAAAGTTTATGGCTTCTCTATAGTGTAAATTAAAATTGATATGTCTTTGGTAACAAATGAATGGCACTAGGTATTTAATTTAATTAATATGGCTTGATGAAGTGAAGATGGGAAGTTACAGGTAAAAATTATAAAACGAGAAAGTTTATTGGGGCAATTACATAATTCTGGAAATCTAGAGTTATATAAATTAGTTTTAAATTTTGTTGATTAAGCTGAATTTAGTCATGGCAAGGGTTAGAAATGAAAATTATACAAGTTACCTAAGTTACTAAAGAATTGATTGCCTAAGGTTAAATTAATCTAAATGATATATGAGTTTTACAAAGGTTCTCTTCTAAATGATGATGGCTTGGTGAGAAAAGGATGAGGGTCTATATGTTGAAAAGCATGTAATTAATTGATTGCCACTATTAATCTAGGAAAGTCCAAGAGATTAGTGCACTATTATTTGCACTATAATTACGTGGCAATTGTGATGTAGAGATGATTTGCACGTGCTGTTGTTATGTATAGGATGAAAATTATACAAGTTACCTAAGTTACTAAAGAATTGATTGCCTAAGGTTAAATTAATCTAAATGATATATGAGTTTTACAAAGGTTCTCTTCTAAATGATGATGGCATGGTGAAAAAAGGATGAGGGTCTATATGTTGAAAAGCATGTAATTAATTGATTGCTACTATTAATCTAGGAAATGCCAAGAGATTAGTGCACTATTATTTGCACTATAATACGTGGCAATTGTTATGTAGAGATAATTTGCACGTGCTGTTGTTATGTATAGGATGATGATTGTTCTATGAATAAGAGTTTGTGGATTTGCAAATGTAAAAAAAATGTATATTTGGTTTTCGTTGTTAACACGAGCAATGCAAGGAGATTATTGTGATACTATTTGCACTAGAATTACATGGCAGTCATTATGCTTTGATGATTTGCATGTCTTTCATGCCATGTGATGAATAGCTTTGCTATTGCATATTCAGTAGAAAGCGAACTCCCTTATGTGTATAATACTCTGTGTGAAGACAAATGTTCTACTGTCAAAGACGAATCTTGACAAGTTGAGAGGACATGAAGTCCTATAGTTCATACACGAGATTATATCGCTTGTGTTGTGAGAATAAGTATGGAATAGTCATCATCATGTGATTGTATAGTGGTTTATTTTATCCTTACTGATGTAGAAGACACCTGTAACAAATGGGTTGAAGTGTTGCAAGGAAGTGTTTATGATGTTAGCCACTATGAGTTGGTAGTGACAATACTTCGTTAGTCAAGATAAATACTCATCTATGTATATTGGCGAGTTACTATATCGTATTTGTGCATCTTGAGATTAGTATTTTCATTTGTATGCATTTGAGTGTCAAACTAAATATTAGTTCATGGAATCATTTTTTATTCATTGTACACATAAATACAGTCATTTATGTAACACATATTACATTATCTTAAATGAATTTCAATGATACGTTGATTTCACTATTGACAATTAAATATGATATTATTTATTGATTGTTGTTATGTTGTTGTCCCGTCAGATTAAGTGGCCAATCTCATTCTTTAGAGTTAGAGCTTTCATTTACGCAACTTAGGCTCACTACAAAATATTTTCTAGAATAATTGAGTTCGGAGTTCGTGGACATTTAGATTAACACATTCCAAGATCTCTTTAAGGATTGAATTAGATTAATACATTCCAAGAATTTTCATTATGAATAGCAAAAAAAAAAAAAAAAATATATATATATATATATATATGTACATCATTTAAGGTTAAATTATATGTATTCAAGATTCAAAGTGTATGGAAAATTCAAATCATGACATCTTTATTATATTTTCCGGATTCAACCCAACTGGGGTGCTCAACCTAGTCATATAGGCTCTAGCCTTGATCATCATCGGTTGCTAGAGCTTGCCCAATTGAGCAAGCCCAATGCCATCACCACTAAAACTACAAAAGTCGGCTCTAGGTAATTTGTGGCTCGATTCTAACAATGGATAATAACACAAATGGTACAAATGGTACCTAAATTTTATCACTGTTATGATTGATGTAGAAACTACAACAAAATTAAAATTGAGAGAAACCCTTGTAGGAAAAACATTATGTCACGCCCTGATCCTCGGGCACGCACCCATCCCTCACTGGTCGATTAAACAGCAACATCCTAGGACGCATCGCCGACCCTTTCATTTTAAAATGCATGTGAAAGCATATAAAATCTCCAGACAATAAAACAATGGGATATAAAAGTAGCACCAAAATATCAAACTTTTAAAACAATCACACTTATATACAATGCAAACCATAATGCATATATATATACAAGGCGAACTACTAGTCAAGTTCAACTTAAACAAGCTTAGAAAACACAGTCTGCAGATAGGGGTGGGGTTTTAGTCCTCATCAAGATTTTCCTCTAGGTCCTCCTCCGGGTCCTCCTCTAGATCCTCCTCGACAATCTCTCCTTCTTTCATACTCCAGTTGGAGTCCATTGTTGAGCACTTCGGAGAGTCAGGATCATCACCAAGCTTGGGATCCTTCGCATCCACCACCGATCCACCCTTAGGATCTGATGTCCTCTTCTCGAACGCTACGTCTAAAACATACAGAGGTACATCAGATTCCGGTACAAGGCCCACCCTTCGTCCATCATCGAAATGGTGATACCACGACCGGTATTTGTGGGGCACCTTTTGGGGTTCACACACATCAACCCAGACAGTGGATTTTACCAGTACATATTCTAAACCTTCAGGGTGATGGTGTATCGGAATATGATAACCCATCTTAGTGACTTCCTCAGGTATACAAAAATGCACAGGAGGAGGTGGAGGTGTTGCCATCTAGGGACCTGACATGTTGTCCCACAACGGGGTGAGACTATATCTCAGCAAGTTCTACCCCCTAAAACCCGATTAGGAAGCCAATACATTCTAAGGGCTACCTAAGCACAACACGGGTCAAATGACTTACCTTGGCCTCAGTTCCACCCTACAAATCAATATTTATCAAATATACACAAACCACATCAATTCACCCAACAGATCGAACTATCGATCAATCGACTTAGTCGATTACATGTCACCACAACCTTCCCCTCATCGGTACATTCAATACTATCTATAAATTCCTATCAAAATCAGGACTACTCACCCAAAGCTGATAAATAAATAGTATAGCTCGCCCAAAGCTGATAATATATGCTCACCTAAAGCTGATACTATGGTATACTATTTATATGCTCGCCCAAAGCTGATAATTTAGGGCCCCCTGGTCAATATAGTATACCACTTTCACCATACAATCAATTCATTATTTTTATCATACCTGATAAAAATAGTCATGTATGAGTACACAGTGGGCCTTAGCCAAAATATAGTATTTTCACTTTTGAAAATCCCACCATTTATATGGTCCACCAAAATATTTTTGGCGTTGTAAATCGACGCTCGGTTATTTTCCAATCAATTACTGAAATTAATTAATTTAGGACTAAAATCCTAAAATCACAACTAAATCAATTCAGCACAAATTAGAGCTCAAATAATTAAACAAACTACACCACAATAACTAGCATAAAATTCCGGTCACCGGCTATCCAGTTTAATTTTCGGAAAATAAATAAATAATTAATTAATTACGAAAAATATTAAATAAATGCCAATAAATCCAACTTAGGCCCGTAATGCCTAATTGGATGCCGAAACGGACCCAGAAAAATTCCAAGGTTCGTTAAGTAAATATTAGAACGTGTCTACTTGCTAAATATACTAACTAACTACCTAACATGCATTGGCAGATAATTAAATTAACTAATCTAATCTAATCTAATCTATCCACCTAAACCATGCTTAATTAATCTAATCAATCCCTAAGCATCATTAACCTACTAAGCGAGGATTAGTGAGTTCAACTCACTAGTTCGGCGAGCTGGTTGGTTTAAAACAACGGGAACGCAACGGGAAACAACTTCCTTCGAAGTGGGCCAAGCAATCGAGGTTCGAAACCACCTCAAAACGGGCCCGAAGGTTGCTAGAAAACCCTCTATGTTTGCTGCTGTAAAGGGTTGAAACAGAGGGCAATAAGGCTAGTTTAAAGCAGGAATTGATCGAGGAAGGTGCAAAGGGTAAAACCGGGTCTTAGCGGGGACTTACGGAGGTCGAAGGTGGGCCAAACAACTCTGGCTAAGCTCCACTAGATCCAAAACAATAGCTGGACAGGAGGAGCAAGTGAGATGGGGGTGGAGACAAGCGTGGTGAGGCGGAGGCTCGCGTGCGATGGCGGGCTACTTTCCGGCTGTGACGGTGATCAGACGGTGGCTGCGACGGCGTGAGGGGCTGCTCTGGTGGCTTCCTTGGCTGCTGGTGGTCTTCAAATAGCAAGAACAAGGGGAAGGAGGGTAGTGGACGGCAGGTGAGGGGGAGAGAGGAAAGAGATGAGGTTGGAGGGGGCCACATGGTCACATTTTTCTCTTCACTTGTCCCCCTTGACCATTCTCAACCACCAGCATCATCATTGGCCCTCATTCAGCCACCCATGCTTCACTTTGCAACCTTGAAATGGTCTAAAAACCATAGGCATAGGGGGAGCTACGAATTTCAATGGTTTTCCTCTTAATTGGACACTTGTTCTTACTTGGATCAACATAAACCGGCCTCTATAAAATCAACCAACACCTCTCCGATCATCTTGGCATTTTTCCTCACCAATACAACTCACTTGCTTCCCAAATTTACGATAAAAAACAATCATTGTCTTTTTCTGAACAAAAACGGCCCTAGAACAATTTTTTCCCAAAAAGTCTTGGTTGCAGAAAAATCTTCTGAGACTGAGTCAACGCTCTTAGAATTAATTGTGACATGACAGAACTTTTAATTTCTGAAATCAGACTCAAATTCGCGGTTAATTTCAATTTAGCGCATTTTTAACATGATCTAGGCTACCGGGTAGGTTTTAGAAATTTTTAGTGCAAATGACCCGTGGTCGATTTTCTTCGAACCATAATTAACCCACTCGACACATTGGCGATTCTCAGTTGTCGTGAAAATCTTGATGATTCAAATATGGACACAGGGTAACAAAACGATAGAAAAATCAGTCTAGTGCCGGTCGATGAGAATTTTCCAATTTAGTGGAGTCACCCATGATTAGCCACATATCTTAGTCGAATTGACCTATCTCTAATCTCGCATCGATTTTTAACTATGCCGTAACAGTTTCTAAAGATGAGCACTGTCGAGAAGCCGATTCTTAGTCGAATTTTCAGGTCTATCGCATTAAAATTCCTTAATGGTTTTCCTAAATAGTCTAGTTATCTCGGGAGTGATCAGTTCTAAGAACAGCCCTATAAGTGCGTCGATGAAAGACCCGATTTATTCAATGGAAAACAGAATTGAAAATTTGGGATGTCACACATTGGGGAGATGAGAAGCGAAATCCATTATAGACAAGGCAACCATATGTTGTTAAGTAGCTTTCCAACTAACTACACAACCTTTGATAGTAAAGATGTACCAAGTCAAAGACCTCCTCTTATCAAGGTTGCCATCATAATCAGAATCAACATATTTTGGAAGATTATTACTAGTTTTCTCAAACTCTAAACCAAAATCAAAAGTACCCTTCAATTATTTCAAAATCCATTTCATAGCTTGCCATTGAACTTTGCTTGGCCATGATAAATATCTATATGCCACGTTAATAGCTTGTGAAATGGTGGATTGAGTACAAACCATGGCATACATAAGGCTACTAATTGAACTAGAGTGTGAAAAATGTGACATATATTTTATATTCTCATTTGTTTGTGGACATAAACTAGTTGATAATCTAAAATGAACAACAAGAAGAGTACTTACCGAAAGGGCTAGTAAGAACACCTAAAGGGCGATGAATAGGTGTTAAAGGAAATTTTCGCAATACTTAATGAAAATAGATCACCTTTAGAAGATAATAGACTGAAGATGTAAACGACTATAAGCAGTTATATAAAGCTACGAATTAAAGTAATGAGTTCAGGGAAAGAGAATAGAAACACAAAGTTTATAGTGGTTCGGTTTAGATCAAGCCTACATCCACTCTCCCACATTGACAGCCCACTAGCTGGATTTCACTATGAACCAAAAGAGATTTTACAGTCTCATGTCCTTGACTTTATAGTGTAGAAACTCTACTACACTTTCTCAAAGTCTCACAAGTGTTTGATCTCTCTTTTGAGTACAAGTTAAGCTCAACGATTGAAATAGCAAAGAACTAAGAGCTTCAAACTTTGGAATTTTTCTTTCACGCACACTCTAGAACACTTGAGAGTCTTCATTATATACTCCTCCACGCCTCTATAACTGTTGGCACTTTCCAAAGGAGATCTTCCAATCAACCCGTTGGATAGAATCAATCAAGGAGATCTCGAGTCGTTTAAAGAATATCATGTTCGCCCATACAATTAGGATATTGGTTTCCAAAAGTAGAACCTTCCAAGTATACTTCGTCTTTCAAAAGATCTAATTATCCGAATTGATTCCAATAAGAATAATTTATCACAATGTGCTATCTCCAGTCGTAAGATCTTCCACAAACTGTACGAACAGAATCCTTAAAGATAAACTCGCATCTGGATAAGTCTTCTCTCGTCGGTCTGGAATCTGTCAATGAGGTCAGACTTTGAGATTAAAGTCTAATGGTCTTCAGACTTTGACAAATGAGTCTTAAGTTCTTCAAACTATAACACTTGAGTCTACAAGCCTTCAGACTAGACTATTTGGAAAGGTTTTGTTAGCTTCAAAACAATAAGGAGTCTTCTCTAACAATCTCCCCCTTTTTTATGGCAACAAAACTTTCTTGCAAACTTGCAAAATTTTAACCTGCAACACTTAAACAAATCATGATGTCTTATAAAGATAAATTAATTAGGGTCTGGATAGTATTGATTATGCAACCACGGAAAAATACATTAGTCCTGCATAATAAATAACTATCCATCCATCCATAATTAAAAGCACAGACTTGGTTGCTGCAAGTCAAATAAAATCACAGAAGTCTGTCAGTCCAAAACCAAAATCATCAAAATCAAACCAAAGGCAAATTAAGCAAAAAGGACATCAAAAGATAAAGATAAAATCAAATCAAATTTGCACAAACTCTCTCCCCCTTTTTGTCATCAGCAAAAAGTGGAGAAAACTAAAAAAGTTTGGATAAAATCATGGCTGTTTGGGGATGTGAACGATTTGGAAATCCCCCATAGACTTAATAGTCTCCTCCAACTTCCTCAGGTCCTCCTTTAGTTGCTCAAAATATGCACCCTTCGTAGTGGCTTGAACTTGAAGCTTAAGGGCTTGTACCTAATCGTGCAAAGAAACTGAAGTGGCTTGATGAGCTGACTGCATATTCTGAAATTCACACTCCAATCAATAAAGCTGAGCTTTGATCTCCACAAGAAGCTCGTGTAGTCTCTTAAAGTTTGTTGTATTATCTATTTGAGTACTTGCTTCAGCACGTGTAGATTAAGGAGTGTTAACTAATGATGGAACCTCAGCAGGAACATCCGGACTTGGAGATGATGCCTCATGACCAACTTCAGGAAATTGAGAGGCATACACATCCTCTGGATCGGCAGGAGAACGACTAACATTATCACTAGTAAAAGCAAGTGAAGAAGTACCTCTTTTATCAGCAGCTCCCCCTGTTTTGGTGCCTTCGAGTGGAGAAAAGTACGCTTCTTCCTATTCTTGCTCTTCTTCAGCATCAATGTGATGTTGTCCTTCTTCTTCTGCATGAGAATCATCATGACCCTCTTGTTCTTCTTGTTCCCTTCCTCTCTCTTCTTCCTCTATTCTTCTTTCCTCTTCCTCTGTCCTCATCGCTCCTCTTTCTTCATCTCTCTGCTCTGTCTCTTCTCTTTCTCTGTTCTCTCAATCCTCTGTCTCTAGAAAGCTAACAAAACTCTGTAAATTCTTTAAGGCAAAAGCGAAGAGAGATGTCATCCTCATCTTCTTCATCCTGCAAGATGAGTGCTCTCCTCTTCTTTGTTGGTTTTGTCATGGGCTCTTTGCCTTTCCTTTTTCCTGCTGCAAAGTCTTGTCTTGCCTTGACAGGGGACTTCACCTTAATGCTCTCCAAAACCTTGTTTAGCTCCTTCAGACGCATCTTGGAAACCATCTTCAGTCCCACTACCATTGGAGCAATGGTTCGAACATACATAATTTTAGGAGGCTGAATGTTGAAGTGTCTGAATAATCGAGTAACGAGAGCTGAATAAGGGAGTTGCCCCTTGTCCTTCACCACTATCCTATACATGTGTATAAAGATAGTGTGAGGTAGAGATAACTTGTAACCAATGTTGATGGCGTACATCAGCTTCGCTTCAGAGTTTGAGACATCAGTCTTTGATGTGGATTTGGGTCTAAGACAATTAATCACAATCTTGTGAAGCAAGATATTAGTGGCATTCATTCTAGAGTAAGAAATCATGCCTTCAGCAATCCTATCCCAAATAAGCTTCAAAGTAGTGTGAGCAACAGACACACTGATTGGTTGGAAACTTCCTCTTTCCACCCTAATCACATCAGCCAGAGTGTCCACATCGACCACAAAATCTTTGTCTCTAACAGTGAAAGAGAATCTATTTGCACTAAAAAGGATAGATTTGAATAGAAGTAAGCCATAAGTTCTGGATGAGCAACAGTCGTCTCAAAGCAAAAACGTTCGAGTTGAAGGAGTGCAAACTTCTCCCTCAGTTTCACTTTCAATAAATCAAGAAAATCAAAATCAACACTCCTAAGGTTCATCACCCCTCACTTCAGTAGTTTAGAATAAGTTCTCTTGGGGTCTTTAGAACGAAAAAGATCCGTCTTTTCACCACAAACATTCGCAGCGACGCCCATCCTAGGCTGAAAATTTATGAACATCCTTTCATCGTCATCTTTCCCTTCAGGCTAATTAAATGATCCAAACCGTGGATCACTTGGAAAATTTGCAAAAGCCCTTGCTGTAGAACCAACAAGCGCAATGCCCATACTTTCCATCGTCCTCAGAAAATGAGTTTCATTTCTGTACCTTTTCTCGCTCAAAAACTCATCAATGAAAGACATTGCAGTACCACCCTCCTTTAACGTAGAGTAGAGTTTGAAGAGAAATTTGGGTTTAAGAGTCCTTACAGGTTCAACATTTTCGACGATTTCTTCCTCTGCTTGTTGCTGCAAAGGAACTTGAGTCCTAGGTTGAGAAGAGTGACGTGGTTGAGAATGTTGTTGTTGACTTTGCTACTGCTATTATGGAGAGTCTTCTTCCTTAGTCAGATCAAAGTGCGTAGGACCCTCGTGCATATACTGTGGTCCCCTGCTCGTGATTCTAGAGGACTTTCTTTGAGAAGACATTATCACTGTCTTGGGAGACTCCTCAAACTTGATCGCGAAAAAAGATGAAATCTTTTTGGATTAAACTAGAGAGAAAGTGTGAGAAAGTGAAGTTCTGTATTCTAGGGTTTATGTGAAAATGAAGAAGAAGAAAATTGACAATATATAAAGTAGACGAAACGGGGTATACGGATCGTCATAAAGGAAAAAGTAAAAACTGCCTTTTTGAAAAAAAAAAAATTTGCCTTTTTGAAAATGAAAAACTACCATAAATTCAAAATTAAAAAGATAATTGCTAAAAATAAAATAAATAAGTAACGATTCAAAAAGTAAACGTACTTTTTCAAATTTTCACCCAGAAATTAAATTACTAACACAATTAACTTACAGTCGCAACTTTTGGTTGTTCTGAGTCTGATCATCTTCAGGCTTTAACTGATAAACGATATAATGTTCAGTTTGGTGCGAATAGACTCAAATAGACTTTTTCCAGCGCTTTGTAAATATGTCTGCCAACTGATTCTTTGAGTCAATGAACTGTATCATAACTTCTCCATTTTGAACATGATCTCTAATTAAATGATGTCGAATTTCTATGTGCTTTGCTCTTGAGTAAAGAATTGGATTCTTTGTGAGATTGATGGAGCTGGTATTGTCGCATTTGATCTCAGTGCATGAGTCTTCGATTCCAAAGTCTCTTAGCTATTGCTTTATCCATAATATTTAAGAACAATAGCTTCCAAGAGCCACATACTTCGCTTCTGCTGTTGAAAGAGTTACAGTACTTTGCTTCCTAGAAAACCAAGATACTGTCCTGTTGCCCAGCAATTAACAAGTACCAAGAATACTCTTTCTATTGACTTTGCAACCTGCTAAATTTGTGTTTGAATATCCAAGGAAAGTAAAGTCTCCCTCTTTTGGATACCACAGACCTAACTTTGAAGTAGTTGCAACGTATTTGATTATGCGTTTTGCAGCGCTTAATGAGATTTTTTGGGATTTGATTGAAATCTAGCACAAATGCAAACACTAAACAAGATGTCAGGTCTAGAAGCAGTAAGATAAAGAAGTGAACCAATAATATTCCTATAGAGCTTCTAGTCAACTTTCTTTCCTCCTTTGTCTTTGTCCAACTTCGAAGAACTTGACATTGGTATCTCAGTCTTTTTACAATTCTCCAATCCGAACTTCTTGATGAGGTCTTTTGCATATTTTTCTTGGTGAATGAAAATTCCTTCTTTCAATCGTTTCACTTGTGATCCGAGAAACAAAGATAATTCACCCATCATGCTCATCTCAAAATCATCCTGCATAGATTTAAAAATCTTCTTGCATAGGTTTTCATTAGATGATCCAAAGATAATGTCATCAACATAAATTTGAACGAGTAGAAAATATGTACCTTCCTTTTTAATGAACAATGTAGTATCCACCTTTCCTTTAACAAAACCATTTTGAATTAGAAACTTACTTAACCTATCATACCATGCTCGAGGTGCTTGCTTTAATCCATATAGGGCCTTTTTCAGTCAGAAAACTGAGTTTGGTCTTTTTGGATCTTCAAATCCAGGTGGTTGTTCCACATAGACTTCTTCTTGGATAAATCCATTTAGGAATGCACTTTTGACGTCCATTTTTGGAATAACCTGAAATTTTTATAGCAAACCAAAGCAAGTAATAATCTAATTGCTTCTAACCTTGCCACTGGTGCATAGGTCTCATCATAGTCCATCCCTTCTTCTTGCATATATCATTTGGCCACGAGTCTTGCTTTGTTTCTGACCACTTTTCCTTTTTCGTCCATTTTGTTCCTGAAAACCCATTTAGCTCCAATAATAGATTTACCTTTTAGTTTAGGAATTAGCTCCCAAACATCGTTGATGCTCCAATAATAGATTTACCTTTAGCTTTCGTCAGCTAAGGCTTCTTCTATGCTTTTGGGTTCTATTTCAGAAATAAGTGCTAGTGCACTTGACTCTTCTCGCCTTTTGGATCTGGTGCGAATCCCTTCATCAATGTTGCCAATGATGAGTTCCTCGGGATGACTAGACTTATGCTTCCAGTTACTGGTTGGTCTGAAAGTTGGCTGATCTTCTACTTCAGTGGAATCTTCAATTTCTGTTCGTTGTTGATCTTCAGAAGTCTGAACCACTTCAGGGGAAGTAGACTTTGTAAGGTCTGGAGCTAGTTCAGAATCTTCAAGTTGAGTCTAATTCAGTTGATTCTGCATAGAGTCTTGGAATTTGACTAGCATAGATTCTTTCACAGATTGAGTCTTCTTGTTAAATATTATGTAGGCTTTGCTTGTGGTTGAATATCCAAGGAAATTCCTTCGTTTGATTTTTCCTCAAACTTACTAGTTCGATCATTTGCATTTTTCAAAACAAAACACTTACAACCAAACACATGAAAATAAGAAACGTTTGGTTTTTTCCCTTTAAATACTTCATAAGGAGTTTTCTCTAGAATATGCCTTAAAAATACTCTGTTAATAATATAGCAAGCTGTAGAAACTGCTTCAGCCCGAAAGAGAGAAGAAATATTGCTTTCATTTAAAAGAGTTCTTGCCATTTCTTGCAAAGATCTATTCTTTCTTTCCACAACTCCATTCTATTCTAGAGTATACGGAGAAGAGAAAACATGCTGGAAACCAGATTCATCACAGAATTTAGCAAAGTTTTAATTTTCAAACTCACCTCCATGATCTGTCCATATGCTTGAAATAGCATATCCTTTTTCATTTTGAACTTTCTTGGAAAACTTTGAGAAGTGAGAAAAGGTTTCAGACTTACTTGCTAGAAAGTAAACCCAAGTAAAGCGAGAATAATTATCCATGATTACTAGGCAATATCTCTTTTCACCAATGCTTTGAGTTCTGGTTAGTTCAAAGAGATCCATATACAAAAGCTACAAAACACGATTAGTAGAAACTTGATTTATAGGTTTAAAAGAACTTCTAACCTGTTTCCCCAAAACACATGGCGTGCATAGATCAAACTTTTGGTAGGTTAGATTTGGGAGTCCATGAACAAGTTTCCTAGAGGAGATCTTGGCAATTGCTTCGTATTAACATGGTCAAGCTTTCAATGCCAAAGGTTTGCTTCATCTTGAATGGATATTAGATACTGAGAGCTTTCTGGTTTTATATCTAGAAGATAAATATTCTCATGTCTTCGTCCAGTGAAAGATTGAGAAAAATCTTTATTAGTTCCCGAACAATTCCTTCTTGGAAATTGATTTTGAATCTAGTGTAGCACAGTTGACTAATGCTGAGTAGATTGTAATTCAATCCTTCCACCAATGAGACATTATTGATTGTAAGACTTCCAATTTTCACAGTTCCACATCTAACAATTTTTCCTTTGTTGTTTCCACCAAAAGAAACTTTTCCACAATTTATTTCCACAAGATTAATGAAATAACTTGAATCTCCAGTCATGTGTCTTGAACAACCACTATCCAAATACTACTTAAATATTTTTCTTGATAGTGACCTGCAATTACAAAAAGAAATCAAGTTTTCTTTGGTACCCAGATTTTCTTGGGTCTAGAAGAGTTAGTTTTAAACACAGTCTCTGCCCAATCCTTCTTAACAGGTCTCCAAACTTTAAGACATTCTTTCTCAAAATGTTCTGAGTTATTACACTTTGAACATTTCAGAACATTTGAGAGCACTTCGGCCAACAAGTTTTACAAAAACTCTTTGAAAATGATTTTGTAAAAAAAATTTGTAGGTCTTTGTTTGATTTTTTCCTTTACTTTTGGGAAATCAATTAAAGAAATAGTTTCTAGTGTCATACCTAAACCAGATTTGTTGAAATAAGGTCTTTGTACTGAAAGAATATTTTATAACTTCTCAGATCCTATTGAAAACCTTTTTATAATACTTGAAATATCCTCTTTAAAAAATATATATTTTTTCCTTCAAAAGAGAATTTGCATTTTCTTTCAAATTAACAAAACTTTGTCTAGATTTTCAAACTTTTCTTTCCAAGAAGTTTAGAATTCTCCATCTTTAGCTCAGAAATCCTTTTAAGAGAGGTTTTGAGGCTAAGACAAGGTTCATCTATATACTTCGAGACTTTAGTAGGAATTTTTAAATTACTAACTTCGATTTCGTTGTCTGAGTCTGAGTCTGAATTTGTTTCAGAGTCTGAGTCTGATTTTGAATTTTCCATTAGACATATATTGGTATATTTTTCATCACTTTCTTCGCATTCAGTATCGCTCCAAATCTCTACTTTGAGAGCTTTTCTGTATTTCTCAATTCTTCCCTTCTTTTTCTTCAACAGAGGACAATTGGGTCTGATGTGCCCCTTTTTTCTTGCATTCAAAGCATATCACATCTTTGTTGATTTCATCATTCTCAGTTGATTTGTTCTAAAACTTTTGAGTGCCTTGCTTTTTCCAGTTGAATCTTCTTCCTTTTCTATTCAACTTTCTGAATTTCCTTATCATGAGTGCTAGTTCTTCATCGTCCATATCATCTTTTGAATTTGCATTAGAATCATCGTTAGATTTTAAAGCAAATGACTTCTTTACCTTTAGGATCTTCTTCCTCATTGATTTACTCCACTTCATATGATTGAAGTGTGCCAACTAGTTCGTCTACAGAAAGCGACATGATCCTCTGAGTTTCTCTTATTGAAGTCTTCACGTGATTCTAGTCTTTGGAGAGTCCACGCAGCAATTTGTTAACCTTCATTGGTCCTGAGATTGGATGTCCTTAATATGCTAGACCGTTTACAATTTCAATGAAACGACTAAACATGTTAGTGATAGATTCTCCTAGCTTCATTTTGAAGGCTTCATACTATCCAAGTAGAATATTGATTTTTGTTTCTTTAACTCGATTAGTTCCTTCATAGGTAACATGCAACCTATCCCAGACTTCTTTGACTGTTTCATAAGATGAAATTATGTTATACTCAGTAGGAGATAAAGCACAATATAAAAAGTAGATGGCTTTAACATCAAGAGCTTGTCTCTTGGTTATTTCCTCTTGTCCCATTTCGCTAGCGTCTACAACTTCTTTTCCTCTTTCTGAGATTGATGTAGCTTTAGGAATGATCCATTTTTCTACTACATCCCATTCCAGGGGATCTTTCGATCTCATAAATGCCTTCATCTTGTTTGACCACATAATGTATTCATTTCCATCAAAGTAAGGAGATCTGGTGTTGCTCTGGCCTTCAACCAAACCTAGAGCCAAAATACTAGCCATAGATCTTTAACTCAGAAGTAAAAACACTTCAGTAAAATGAGCACACAAGCTCTGATACCAATTGAAAGGGCTAGTATGAACACCTAAAGGGCGGTGAATAGGTGTTAAAGGAAATTTTCGCAATACTTAATGAAAATAGATCGCATTAAGAAGATAATAGACTGAAGATATAAACGACTATAAGCAGCTATATAAAGCTACGAATTAAAGTAAGGAGTTCAGGGAAAGAGAATAGAAACACAAAGTTTATAGTGGTTCGGCTTAGATCAAGCCTACGTCCACTCTCCCGCACTGACAACCCACTAGCTGGATTTTACTATGAACTAAAAGAGATTTTACAATCTCACATCCTTGACTTTACAGTGTAGAAACTCTACTACGCTTTCTCAAAGTCTCACAAGTGTTTGATCTCTCTTTTGAGTACAAGTTAAGCTCAACGATTGAAATAGCAAAGAACTAAGAGCTTCAGACTTTGGAAATTTTCTTTCACGCACACTCTAGAACAACTCGAGAATCTTCCTTTTGTACTCCTCCATGCCTCTATAACCGTTGGCAATTTCCAAAGGAGTTCTTCCAATCTACTGTTGGACAGAATCAATCAAGGTGATCTCGAGTCGTTTAAGGAATATGATGATAGCCCATCAATCCTGTTCACCTATACAATTAGGATCTTAGTTTTCATAAGTAGAAATTTCCAAGTATACTTCGCCTTTCAAAAGATTTGATTATCCGAATTGATTCCAATAAGAATAATTGATCACAAGGTGCTATCTCCAGCCGTAAGATCTTCCACATACTGTATGAACAGAATCCTTAAAGATAAACTCGCATCTGAATAAGTCTTCTCTCGTCAGTTTGGAATCTTTCAGTGAGGTCGGACTTTGAGATTAAAGTCTAATGGTCTTCAGACTTTGATAGATGAGTCTTGAGTTCTTCAGACTATAACACTTGAGTCCGCAAGCCTTCAGACTAGACTATTTGGAAATGTTTTGTCAGCTTCAAAACAATAAGGAGTCTTCTCTAACACTTACTGGTTTGGCATCTTTCATGCCAAAATGATCTAACACCTTCTCAATGTAGTTTTTCTAGGAGATACAATTTTTGGCCTTTTTTGATCTTGTCGAATTTCATTGCTAAGGATTTTCCTCGCTACATCTAAATCCTTCATATCAAATTTAGTGCTCAACTATGCCTTCACATTCAATAAATTGGATTTATCTTTTGCTATGATCAACATGTTATCAACATATAATAGTAGATAAATGAAAGAGTCATTTGAAAGTTTGCACAAATATACACAACTATCATATTTGCTCTTACAATAGCCAAGTTGCACCATAAATGAGTCAAACTTTCTATACCGTTGTCTAGGTGATTGTTCCAAGTCATATATGGATATTTTAATAGACAGACATGATCTTCCTTACCTTCAAACTGAAAACCCTCTGGTTAACCAATACAAATGTTCTCTTCAATTTTATTGTATAAGAAAGATGTTTTCAAATCGACTTGTTCCAACTCTAAATCATGCATCGCAAACCATGTAAGGGAAGCTCAAATGGAGCTGTATTAAATGACAGGCAAGAACACATAATTAAAATCAACTCTCTCAATATGACTAGAGCCCTTAGCAACTAGATAAACTTTGAACATGATGTCTTCAACTCCAGGATAACCTTCCTTTCTTTTGAAAATTCATTTGCAAGCCCACAATATTCTTTCATTTTGGTGGTTTAACAAGCTCCCAAGTTTGATTCATTTCAAGAGATTCCATCTCTTCATTTATGGCGGTCAACCTCTTTGTTGAATCTTTTGTAGAGACGACTTCCTTATAGGTTTTAGGCTCACTATATTTAATTGACTTTGCAACTGAAATAGCATAAGTAATAAAATCTGAGAACCCATTTTCTATGAGGGCTTCGCTATCCTTAGTCTATCTTGGCAATAAAATACTTATCCTCTTCAAGTTCTTCAACCTTTCTATTATTAGCAGACGATTGAACTGGTTGAGAAGAAATTACTTCAAACGCTCCACCTTCTCCGCGGCACTTTCTAGATTTTCATGACAAAGAACAAACTATTCCTTGCTAGGATAAAGCATGGGAGACTCATCAAAAGTAACATCTCCATTGATGATAATTTTAGATGAAGCAGCACACCAAAATCCATAATCCTTTACACTAGAGGCATAACCAACAAAGATGCATTTTTTTGCTCTAGGCTCTAGTTTTCCTTTGCTAACATGTGCATATGCTAGACATCTAAATACTCAAAGAGATAAATAATCAGTAAGTTTACCTAACCATACCTCCTTAAGTGTTTTGCACTCAATAGATGCGCAAAGAGAACAATTTATCAATTAATAAAATATATTTATTACTTTAGCCTAGAACTCCTTGCCTAAACTAATGCTAGACAACATGCACCTAGTCCTTTCTAATAAGGTTCTATTCATGCATTCCTCAATACCATTTTGCTGTGGTGTATTAGTATATGATGCCTCACAATGCCTTCATTTTTGCAAAACTCATTAAACTCGCATCCACAAAATTTTAGTCCATTATTAGTTCTTGGCCACTTGATTTTCTTATTGGTTTGCTACTCTATCAATGTTTTTTATTGCATAAATGTAATAAAAATATCACTCTCTACTTAAAAATAGACCCAAACCTTCCTTGTAAAATTATCAATGAACGTGATTAGATACCTAGTGACAAGGCTTTTTGAAAGAACTTTCGCTGACCTCCAAAGATCATAATGGATATAATCCAAAGCACCCTTTGTTGTATGAATTTCTATTATGAAACTGACCTTGTTCTATTTCCCAAACACACAATGTTCGTAGAAATCTAGTTTTCCAATTTTCAGATGACACCTACTCAGTTCCTCCATCCCTCTAATACTCATATGGCCTAATCTCATATGCCAATATTTATTGTTGTCTAATTCCGTCATAGTGGATAAGATTGCAGTTGAACTAGTAACTGTAGTATCTTGCAGCTAATACAAAGTGCCAATTTTCAGTCCTTTCATCAACAGAAGTGAACCTTTCATAATCTTCATAACTCCACCTTCAGCTAGAAACCTACAACCGTTAGCATAAAGTGTACTAAAAAAGATGAGGTTCTTCTAATCATGAACGTGTATGATATTTTCCAAGGTTCTGATTATGTCGTTTGACAGCCTCAATCCCTATTGCTTTCTATCTTAATGCCGCTAAAAGAAGACTGACTTTCCCCATATTCACGAAACAAAAGAGAGATCAGAGAAAGAGAAGTCATTTTATCTTTTCCTGCAGGTCATAATGGAAAAGATAGGCGCCCAAAGAACACCGTGCAAAAGAACCTCCCACTTTGCAGTCCCGAAGTTTTCTTCGTGACTGCACCCCCCTTGCCGCAGCTCCTTCCTTGCGCATCACAGCGCCCGCATGCCATATCTCCGTCAGCACCAACAAAGTGCCACAGCAGGCCTCCCGGCAAACGTCCCTATAGCAACTCCAGCTTCGCACGGCAAGTCCGGTAACTTGACAGTCTAACCTGGCGAGATCTTCATCACTTTCGAAGCACTGCAGTTTTCAGTAAGCATTAGCGCTCGCTGACGCGTTGTCTGCCATCCTACCAGCTTGGTTGGTTCTGCCCGATGCCAATAGTAGCAACACCCGCGGCGTGGAGATGATTCTAGCACCATCATTGCTCTAGTTCAATGCCTACGAACACCTGTGATCTTCTAAGACCTGCTACTGTGATTGACTTTTTTTCTTTCAGGTCTATCAGTGTCTTTGTAGATTCCCATAGTGAATCCTGAGGTGTGATATTAGCTCAGAAAAGGCCCAACGATGGGAAGGAGCGAGCCATTTTACTAACTGAGTACGAAGTTTACCGCCTCGGAAATACATTATTCCAACGCAGAGAAGACCTATGCTGCATTGACATGGGTGCTACATAGGTTGCGCCAGTACACATTACACTATCGAATGCTCTTTGTCACCAAGAACAATCCCACCAAATACTTGCTTGATCGACTGACCTTGGTAGGGAGGTTGAGGTCGGCCAAGTTGCAGATTTTAATTTCATGATTTAATGTGCAAACAATGCCATATTAGGCAGGTAAAGGCAGAGTTGAACTTTTTCCTAATGATTGGATCTTATCCCTAGATGAGGAAGTGTGGACTACGTTTTTTTTATGGTCCTTTGAACTTATCTAACTTCGCAACCGAGGTAGTTCTCTTATGCCCCAATGGAAAACACTATTTAGTAGCTGCAAAGTTAACATTCCCTTGCACCAACAACATTGCTGAGTACAGCGCATGCATCCTAGGCCTTCAAGCTGCTATCGAGACGAGAGTGAACAAGCTGAAGGTATTCGGAGATTTTGCATTAATAATCCTTTAGGCCGTGAGTGAATGAAAGACGAGATGCTAAACTCTTGCCTTATCATGATTATTGGGAGTTAGTGAAGGAGTTTGATCTTATCTGAGTATCTGACTAGGTCTCATAATCAATTCGCCAATGCGCTGGCATGTGATATCCCTAATTTTTGCCTAATTAATTAGTGAGTTGTAAATAATTATTATAATATCAACGATCGAGTGAGCAAAATTAGGGATGAAGACATTTAACCTATGCCTTGTACAAGTATTATATGTGCTTAAAGTCGTACCAAAATGATGGCTTGCCGCCCTATGGAGATACATGCAAAAGTAGATTAAATTTGCAAATAGGCTACATTAGCCTGAAGTTGTCGCCCCTTGACCCATTGAGATTGCATACAAGAGGTGTGCAGGAGAAGGAAGATCACTCCCTTCATTTCCCTTCTTCGACAGCCTCTCTCTCTTTCTCTCACACACACATTTCCGCTCACTCTCTCCCTCTCTCTTTCTCTCGAGCTCTCTCTTCCTCACTCTCTTCGACCGAATGCCTCCCTCCCCCTTTCTCTTCCATTTCTTCCATTTTCTTCTAAGGTTTAAAGGGTTATCCTCAAGAAAGGAAGGTCCAAAGCTTAAGTGAAGCAAAGACAAGGAGAAGTGACTCTCTTCTACTCTTCTTGATCCTTTTGAGGCTCGATTTTGCTAGATAGGAGCCGTTCCTTGTTTTTCTTACTTGTGCGTCCTTGTCAGCTTGTATTGATGTAGAGAATGCGAAATAGTAGCCATGTTAAGCTTTGATGTTGTGATTGTGTGGAAACAAGGCGTTACATGTTGATTTGGGATTTCCTATGGTCTTGCATGTGAATTTCGTACACTCATTTGGTTCTCACGAAAGGTTTAGTTGAATAGATGTTGCATGTGGCTTAAGACTTCTGGTTTTGGTGTGTTTTTTAGCAATGAAATCATGTGTTTCAAGTTTTGCAATTATTCTAAAACTTTAGCTTGGATTTCCAAAACTGAAATTGCTGGACCTTTTCCATTAATTAATTTTATGGAGCTTGTTATGGTTCGAATCTGATAAGATTTTCTCTATGGAAGTTGTGCAAAACATTTTGAACTATGACATATATTTACTTTATATTTTTCTGAGTTGAAATGGTCGACTCGAAGGCATGATTTTGTACGGTGGTTAATCTGTCCAGGAGCGTAAAACTCACGACCTCAGTGTTTTATTAAATTTTTATAAAATTGTCTAGCTTGAATCTTGACATGCTTCCTCACGAAAGTTGTAAAAGACATCTAGAACATATTAACACTTCAAAGCATTTTGTATAGTTTTGGATTTCAAAATGGACTTTTCTCTATGGTCGTTGATTATGTTCAGCGGACTAGTTTTTGGGTTACTTTGGGCGATTTACTGCTCTTTCCACAAAATGAGTTAGACTTGGCTTCCTTCATGAAAAATGTTATTTAATTTTTTCTATAACATATTAAATTTTAATGATTTTTTGAGTTCATTTGATAAGGTAATGGTTTTGATTTCGATGAATCGCTTAAAATTCTGTTTTGTTCATTTTTGGAAATTCATGAATTTCCATATGAAGGTGATTGAATCTTGGCTGTGGTTTATTGAAGATAGCAATTACACTCATCAGGCTATCTAATGGCGTATGTTTGGCTTTAATATGATTGTCATTTGCTTGTGAAATTAAGCTGACTACGTGAACACATATTCTAGAATTTTGAGTTGTACACAACTTGGGTGTACTAATGATGCACTAAATTGCTTGCGATGGCATGGTATCCTTCCTAGTGAAAGGTGTACTGAATGGGATGCGTTTCACAATGCATGATTGTCGTGTCATTATGTATGATATGCCTTGTCATTACATATGTATGATATGCCTGATGTGCTTGAGAAAGGTTGCCATTATGTGATGCCCAAGGCTAGCAAACCTTGGATGCGTGATCTCCAAGGCTAGCAAACGTTGGATGCCCGACGATGCCAAGATTGGATGTCGAAGGAGAAAGCCTTGGCTAGTAAACTAAGATGCCCCGGTTATAGTTGGGATGCCCAAGGCTAGCAAACCTTGGAAGTCTTGGCTAGCAAACCAAGAACCCAACAATGCCAAGTTGGATGTCAAAGGAATGCCTTGGCTAGCAAACCAAGATGCCTCAGAGTAGGGATGCTTGTGGCTAGCAAACTGTGGAAGTTTGGCGAGCATATCGGAAGTGACCCGCACGGGCTGGCTAGAAAACCGATTGAACTGTGAGATGGGGGCAAACCCGAATAATATGATGTGATTGAGAAATGAAACATATGATGCATCAAATGCATGCTAGCATGTACTTGTGAATGTGGATATTGCCAATGAGGTGTGTGATACATTAAATGCATGCTAGCATTGTGCACGTGACTAGGTATGTTGCATCCTAAATGTGATGGTCCTCATTCTCGTGTGCTAATTGTTATGATGCTAGACGTGTCATAGGAATTAAGTGTTGATTGGATCGATTGGTTTATGAGTTAGCTATTTCTCTTGTCGAGCATTAGCTTACTCCTATTGTTTTTCATAGATTAATAGCCATGCCTCCTATCCTTGTGTCCTCAATTGCCCGATATGGTGCGCCCGTCATACCTAAGGGCAATACTCAGGAGTTTACGGACCCGGCTTTTCTGAGTGTGATGTTTCTGTAGTGCACGGCGGTCCTCTTAGTGGACACATGTTCACCCGACTAATATCGTATTGTTTCATCACCATTTTCGTTTTGGTAGCTGGCTGTTTTGTAGGATCGATCCCCTACCCTGATGACTATACGTGGTGAATGCAATAGAGGCGAAAGGGAGGAGTTGGTTTTGCATGGTTGTAACTTTTTGACATAGGATCATGTGATCAGGTGGCATGGACGGATGGACAATCATGAGATAATGCAAGAAATATATGAAGGAGTGTGTGGTCCTCACATAGATGGTCATATTTTAGTCAAGAAGATCACGAGATTAGGCTACATCCATAGTTGTCGTCAATGCCAAATCAATGGGAACAAGATAAAATCTCTCCAAACAAGTTGCACTAGCTATCCAAGCCTTGGCCATTTTCAATGTGGGGTATCGATATAATTGGCTAAATTAATCTCAAGGTGTTAAATGGTCATTGATTCATTCTGGTGGCAATCAATTATTCTCCAAGTGGGTCAAGGCGACTTCCTATGCAAAAAATTATTGCCCGAAATGTGATGAAATTCATCTGGTGTGATATCATTGCTCGTTATGGTGTCCCCAAGGTTATTGTTACTAGCAATTTTGAATAACAAAATTCATAAAATTAGCTACTCAAGGAGTTCAATATCCAACACTTGAATTCATCTCTTCATCGTCTTCAAATGAATGTAGTAGTTGAGGTGGCTATTGATATAAATGAATGTAGTAGTTGAGGCAGCCAATGAGGATATCAAGAAGATTTTGGTTAAGACAACTGAAATCTACCATGACTAGCATGAAAGGTTGCCTTTCGCATTAATGGCATATCAGACTTCGATTGGAACTTCAACTAGGGCAACTGCTTTCTCTCAAGTGCATGGAATGGAAGCAGTCTTGCCTATGGAGTTGGAAATTCCCCCATTGCGAGTATTAACCCAAGCAAAGCTGTCTGAGGTAGAATGGACATAACAAAAGCTTGAGCAGTTGAATCTAACTGATGAGAAGCATTTCAAAGCCTGTTACTATGGTCAGTGTTTTCAGTAGAGGATAGTCAGGTCATTCAACCAGAAAGTGCAACCAACACACTTCGAAGTGAATGATCTAGTCCTAAGAAAGATTTTGTTGATCATTCTCGACCTTGGAGGCAAGTTCACCCCAAATTACAGTGGTCCCTAGGTGTTGAAGATAGTCCTTCTTGGAGGTGCCCTAATTTTGGATGAGATGCACGGTCGTGAGTTTTCCAATTTAGTTCGCGGTGAAAAAACATTACTCTTGATGGATTCCAACACTTTTTGGCATGAATTGTAAGTGTGTAGTTTTTATATCAAGAATTACAGGCATTTCTTCGATGAATAAATTACTTCCAGGAATTGTAAGTTGAGATGTTCACGTTTGAAGGAGAAATTTATTTAGGTGACTTAATAAATCGTGTGGCATAAAATGAATGTTCCTTGTTATGCTAAATTGTTAATCTCCGATAGCGAAGTCATTAATCAGACAATTCAATTAATAGCGTGGAATATTTGAATGCCTTAAATGAGACATGTTAGAATGATGAAATAATAGTTATCTTAAGTACACATTTCCATCAATTTTCCTAAGTAAATTGGTAATTAAGGCTCCGTAAATCGTTTACCTTAATCTCCAAGTTTTCATGAATTTCCCATTCCTCTAACTTATTCACCCTTTATTAAGGTACTTTCAGTCTTCATGAGTCTTTCCACTTTGTCCTCCAGAACTCATCAAGTGATAGAGCTTCATTATAGCAATGTCACTTGAAACAAAAACAACATATGCAATCATTAGGAAATAACAATAATTAGATGGTTTTGTTAACTTCAAAATATTATAGGAGGATTTCTCAACAATCCACGTATATATGACTTCTAGAAGTTTTATAGGGATATCACCTTGCGTCAATTTGACTATTGCAGTTTTATTTTCCTTCTTCTATCAACCAACCACCCCCAACAATTGACCCACGGATTCCTTTGGTGGAAAGTAGTGTTTGAAGGTAACATAGAGATAAAGCCATTAGAGATCCTTAAAACATTTTCAAATTGTTCAAGTAGATCCCTGAACATTTTTATTCAATTGGGTCATTAAGCTACATGTGTTTTTTCGTTCAAGCTTATCAAAGAAATGTTGATGTATTAATTCACATCGATATTTCCGTATTTATTTTAATTGAAGTATTTAACTCAAACAAATAACATATACTTGAAGGACTCAATTGCACCCAAAATTGTTCAACGGAAAATTTAGCAGTGCCTTTATTCCAAGAACATAATATAGATGGTGGAAAATTCCGAAAAATTGGACAGGCGGTGCAACATTGAAAGTGATTTGAGACTCGAATAGATAATTATCTAGCCCGCCAATCTAACCAATCTATGGGTGAACGAGCGAGCCTACCCATACGGATAGGACATGTAGTGTTATTCAAAGACAATACATTTGTACAAAAACAATTTGGCTTGAAAAGAAGACTTAAAAGTTGTAAATAAATATTGCATATCTTATCTACTATTTGATGAATCATGATAACAAAGCAAGATATTTTCATATCATATTTTGTCCATATGAATGACATATCAGTGCAAATAAAAATAAATATTGCATAAACGGAGATGATGATAATTTCTCGTGACACTATTGCCTACTTCATTTCATTTGCCTATTTTTATTTTTTTCCCTCTTTTTTATTTTATTTTTTCTTTTACATTATTATCTAATTTTTAATTAAATAGTAAACTTTACTAATATTCATAAAATATGTAATAAAATAAATACTATATATATATATATATATATATATCGAATATATATTATAAGATAGAAAGAAATTCATATGTATAAATAAAAATATAATAAATAAAAATAAAATAGTTTTTTTTGTTATTTTGAATTTTTCTTTATTTGTATTACAATTCAAATATTGTTTACACTCAAATATTATTTTAAATTTATTAATTTAAGAAGTTCTTTATTCGAGAAAAGTAAGTGTTATATTATGCATATTAGAAATTTTATTTATCTTTGTTTTATTTCCATCCAATTTTATCCTATTTTGGATAAGATTCATATATAGAATATGTTACATTTTTTTTTATTCTGAATTTTATTCTGACTATCAAGTATAACTAAAGTGTATTCAAAGAAGGAAATCAATTTTTTTGCGCTAAATATCGTGACACACTTCGACCAAAAAAGATCAGGAGACCAGTGAAGCTCAAATCGGGCGTCAACGCTTGTCAACCGCAGCGAAACCAATGCAACTGGGAGGAGAATCATTAGAAGTGCAGACGAATCAAGGTCACGTGATTTACTGAATGGTGGGGTTAGTAGACGTAGGCCTGTTCCAAACAGGGCCAAATTCTAATTCTTTATTTCCAGAATCAGTTTGGGCCTAGAATCGCGTTTGGTAAAATTTTTATTCCCAGAAACAAATTTGTTCCCCGGAACAGATTGGGAGTGGAATCAAAAATAATAAAAAAGTTGATTCTTGTTCTGGGAACAAATTTGAGAATCAAAACCAACGACTCTTCTTCTTCCCTTCGGCCATCTCGCGACCGCCGTCCACCACCGCTCGCCACCGTCCGCCGCCGCCGACTGCCGCCGCCCGCCGCTGCCCGCCGACTACTGCCCGCCACTGCCGGCCGCCGCCGGTCGCCGTCCGCCGGTCCGGCGAGCTCGCCAGGCCAGGGCGAGGTCTGGCGAGCTCGCCGAAGGCAAGCCAGCTCGCCACCGGTGAGGCTTGCCTAGCCTCGCCGATGGCCAAGCGGGCCTCGCCAAGCGCGGCCGCGGGTGTTGGTGTCGCGAGGGGGCGAGTGATGGTGGAGCTTCAGGCCGATGGCATAATAGAAGCGGCGTCGCGGTGCAGCAAGGCAGTGGCTTCGTCGGAGACGCGGCAAGGTGGGCTTGTCGCGGGTCGCATGCGAGGCGGAGCAGAAGCCAGTCGGCATTGGGCAATCGCCGACAGATCAGGGCAAGAGTGGCTCAGGTGTCGAATCGTGCAGTGGTGGCGGTTTCTGGCAAGACAGAGCAGAGTAGGAGTTGGGTAGCGCCGGTGTGGCGAGACGACGACATCCGGCGGGCAACGGTCGAAGCTCTGGCAGACGGCAACAAGGATGCCCGCCCAGCCCCGCCGGTGGCCAGGCGAGGCTCGCCCAGCCCCGGCGAGGCTAGGAGAGTGGCGACCGGCCACAAGAAGAAGAAGAAGAAGAATAGGAGAAAAAGGAAAAAAAGAAAAGAAAAAAGAAAAAAAGAAAAGAAAAAAAAGGAAAAAAGTAAAAATTTTATTTAAAAATTAAAAGAAATTGATTTGTAACAGAATTAATAAGCACAGTATCAAACACAATTCTATTCAAGAATCAGAAATTTTGGACAGTTATCAAACGGCTTAAAATGCTTAGAATCAGTTCTCGGGAACAGAATAAAAAAGAATCATTTCTTATCAGAATCTACTCTCGGGAACAGAATCGTTACCAAACGCGCCCGTAGAACCCGAGGAAGTTGGCTGGGATTTCGATTGGTGGGTGTGAGGGAAGCTTCAGTGTAAGCCATGAGCAACCAAAGCTTGGCATAGATGACCAAGACCTTCTTTACCCAAAAAATGAAAAATATGAAAGAGAGAGAGAGAGAGAGTAAGAACTCAACAGATGATGCTAGCAATGAGGGTTGTTATAATATAATTTTGCCAAATTTAGACTATTATAAGTAGGATAATATATCATGGAAAAGAAATTAGTAGCGTGATAAAAAAAAAAATCTATTAGATTTTACTCAAGATCACTTTGAGTAGGATTTTGGCATTTATAATTTTAGAGTTTATTTGATAATTATTTTGTTCTCGAGAATAATTTTTTTTTTCAGAAATGATGTTTTTTTTTTAATTTTATTTCCTAGATGAGTTTCTAAATATTTAAAGACACTTAGAAACTATCCAAAATGTATATTCCCAAAATAAAAATACATTTGGTACGATCTTCAAATTCTTTTGTAACTTAGAATTTCTTCTAATTTTTTTAATTATTTGATTATATTTTTCAATTTTTTTCTTTTTTTCTTTTTTTCTGTGACTTAGAATCAAACAACGTTTGGCCGGTTACAAAACAATGCCTTAAACTCATATAAAGGAGGAACTAGCAACGATACGCTCAATGTTGTACTTTGTCAAGGTCGTCAAGGGTACAAGATTTACAGAGTCAATCAAGACCAAGAAAACAATCTGGTGGTGCAAGACTGATGGAATTCATCCGACCAAGTGTTAGAAAATTAGGGGTCTCCAATCATTTCTGATACTTATTTTATTCCCTGAAAGAAAATATTGGGTTACCTTACTTCACATGAATCTTTTTGACATATCTCATATTGGAGTGATCTCATGTAAAATTTATGTGTAATTTCTTGTTCTTCTCTTAACTTTATCTTGATCCTATAATCCTTAGGTCGATCTAGTAAATTTCTTAGGTCCTTGTGCATCTTCACCAACAAGGTTCCTACCAATGGTAATAATTTCATCTATGAATAAATGATTCATTCTTTTACCTTTTCTTTAATTCTCCTATTATTCATGCTCAATTATCAAGTCCAACATTTTAAGTGTTTTTTATATTTTGAAATTTGATAGATCTTTTTCAATGACATACCTACTCGTAATTATTTATTTATTTGTTATTTAATTTTCTTCAAGTTTATCATTTTTGTTAAATTCACTTTTAAGGAAGTTCACTGGATTTAGAAAGTCCTCTATATGTGAGACTTTTTTTTTTTTTTTTTTTGTAAAAGGTAAGAATTATATGTGAGATTTTTCATTCCAAGTTTACCAAGAAAACCGGATACACTATTTAATTGACTTCCTTGGAAAAAGTGAAAGTACGGCTCGCCTCTCCATCCGCTGACTCTAGCTCTTCCGAGTAGGAAGCGAGCGAGCGAAACGAGGCTCACAAGTGAGACACAATTTCATCACTCATCATCAGGAGGGACGACGATGGCACCTCAGGATTCATTAGTATTCAAGGTGCGGAGATGCAAGGCCGAGCTGATCCGTCCAGCGAAGCCCACGCCTCGCGAGTACAAGAGGCTGTCGGATATCGACGACCAAGAAGGCCTCCGGTTCCAGATCCACGTGATCCAGTTCTACCAGGGAGACGGCACCGGGAGGGACCCCGGGAGGGCCATTCGGGAGGGGCTCGCCAAGGCACTGGTGTTCTACTACCCGTTCGCAGGGCGCCTGAGAGAGTGGCCGGGCCGGAAGCTGGTGGTGGACTGCAACGAGGAGGGGGTCATGTTCCTGGAGGCCGATGCAGACGTCACCCTCGACCAGTTCGAAGACGCTCTCCACCCTCCCTTCCCATGCCAGGAGGAGCTTCTCTTCGATGTTCCTGGCTCCTCCGCTGTCCTGGATTCCCCTCTCTTGCTCGTTCAGGTAACCCTCCCAACCAGGCGTTTACATTATCCTTAATTATTGGTTCTTAGCACAAGCACTCTCTACCTTGCCTGTATTTTCTCGGGGTGACATGATATGCATTATCACAAAAATGGGTTTGTCACCTTCACCTCCACCCTCCCCCTCATTCGACTTTGCCCTGAATCATTTTGAACTCTTAGTTGGGAGTTGTGATGGTTTCACATGAGTGGCAACTTTAGAATGGCTGCTTGGCGGCTTGGGCTTGAAGAAATAGATGGTCTCTGTTTCATTATCCTTGGAGTATATAGTCGAGGGGTAACGAACGGATTGTGATTTCTCGCCAGTCATAAGTGTGAGCCGGCTGACCATCACTGGAGTTCGTAGGAAAACAAAAAGGAAAAAGATAGAAAAAAAATGAAAAAGAATATAATATTATAAAAATGGCTCTAACACCTAAGTAACACCAACACGTGATGCTGACACCTAAGTAGCACCAACACGCAACACGGACATGCGACATGACACGTTGACACGTCATTTCTTAAAAATCGAAAATTCTGACACACTGAGACACGTTGTATATTAAATGAATATTTTTATTTTTAATTAATTTAATTCAAATTTATAATAATTAATAAAAAAAAGAACCTATAATGAATTTATACTAATCATTCAATATTCAATACTTTAATTTTTCAAAATTACTTCTTAATTTCATTTAATTATTTTTTCCATTAAATAAAAGATCTCACGATTTGGGTCGTTGCGACCTCGCCGAACGGTCGCCTCGAACCGCCGCGCCGCGACCTCCATGCGAAGGTCGCCGATGCCGCTCGATCTGGTCGTGGCGACCCAGATCGCAAGATCCCGATCACTGCGACCCTCGCCGAGCCGTGTTCTCTGCACGGTGACCCTAGCTGGACACTGCCCTTCACCGCGCCGCCTCCCCCTCGCCAGACAGCCTACCCTTCACCGCGCCACCTCCCCCTCGCCGAACTGCCTACCCTTCGCCGGCGGTAACCGGTGAAGCCCTTGGCTGGCCAACTCTCCTTTTTTCCCTTTTTTTTTAATAACAAAAATATTTTGTAAATTTAATTTATCCAAACACTATTTTGCTCAAAGATATTTCACAATGGACTTTCACAAGCACCATTTACCAAACACAATTTGCATTTTGAAAAACTCCTTTGACTTAAGTATCTTTATATTTTCTCAAGGACTTTCCTCAAAAGTCTTCCCAAACGCACCCTAAGTGGGTTGTAAATGGATTCTCTTTTGATGGTCAAAATCAGTTGATTAATGATCTTTATCAACTATGATTGAGCTGCAAGTTGCATGACCAATTAGCAATGGGCCATCAATGGTGGGGCTAGTGGATCAACCGCATGACTAATTGTAATTACGGGCGATAGAATTGACGATCCAAGTCCGAGCTGATGCTGCTTGTTTGAATGGAGACTAGTCCCTAGCTCTTCTGCTCTTAGGAGTCAACGACTGGTTAATGAAAAAAGATCAGAGTAAATAATATGACATCCTCTTTCATTAGTGGATACTAACGGCGACATGGTCAAGTAATAATAAATGTCAGGTGACTCGCCTCAATTGCGGGGGATTCATCTTCGCGGTGCGTCTCAACCACACGATGAGCGACGCGACGGGGCTGGTCCAGTTCATGAAGGCCGTGGGGGAGATGGCGAGAGGCGCCGATGTCCCCTCCATTCTCCCCGTGTGGCAGAGGGAGCTCCTGGATGCCCGAGACCCGCCCCGAATAACGTGCACCCACCGCGAGTATGATCAGGTGGCCGACACCAGAGGCACCCTCATCCCGCTCGATGACTTGGACCACCGCTCCTTCTTCTTTGGCCCCACCCAAATGTCTGCCCTCCGCAACGGATTGCCTCCCCACCAGCGTGCAAGCTCCACGTTCGAGATCCTAACCGCTTGCCTCTGGCGATGCCGTACTCTCGCGCTCCAGCCCGACCCTGAGGAGGAGATGCGGGTGCTGTGCGTCGTCAATGCCCGGACCAAGTTCAGCCCTCCCCTGCCGGCCGGGTACTATGGGAATGTGTTCGCCTTTTCCGCAGCGGTGACGAGTGCGGGCAAGTTGTGCCAGAACCCACTGGGGTATGCACTTGAGTTGGTGAAGAAGGCCAAGGCAGAAGTGACGGAGGAGTCCATGAAGTCGTTGGCGGATCTCATGGTGATAAGGGGAAGGCCCCACCTCACGAAGGTACGGTCCTTTGTTGTGTCAGACGTGACCAAGGCCGGATTCGGGGAAGTGGACTTCGGGTGGGGGAAGGCGGTGTATGGGGGCCCGGCCGCGGGGTCATTGCAGGCCAGTTTCCACATCCTCTTCACGAACCGGCAAGGCGAGACCCGCATTGTCGTCCCGGTGTGCTTGCCTGCCCCAGCCATGCAGAGATTTGTGCTGGAGCTGGAGGCCTCGTTGAAGGACCCACCGGCTACCACTCCCAACATCAAGAAACCATCTGTCGTTTCTTCCCTTTGAATTGGGTCCGCCCAAGCAATTTCAATTTCATAACGTACGGTGAAGTCTAGTTTTTCGTTCAGCAGTCCTTCGGATTTTTATGGGAGTGAAAACTCGTACTTACGTGTTGCTATCTTAATAAATGAGATTACTGCCAACCTCTCAAAATATATTATTGATATCTAAATTTTGGCTACATATTTAGTCATTTATTGCATAGAAAAATTAGAAGCCAATCCATACCTCTAGGCAAAAAGATTATTGAGCCGTATTTGCATATTATGACCATTCACATTAAATACCACATGAAATTATAATTAGACTAGTGTAGGGAGGTTCAAAACTCAGGATTTACTGAACTAAAGCTGCAGGCTTCAATAAATTAAGCCAAGGCCCTAGATATCTATAGTGGCCCAAATCTACATGTGTTGTAATGAATAGCCATCATCATGCGTTGCACCATAGTTCATTTATCCTCACAAATATAGAAAATACCTGTAACAAATGAGCTGAGGTGTGGCAACTATGTGTTTATGATTTTGTCCCTTATGAGTTGTTGGTGACAATGCCTCGTTACTCGAAATAGGTACTCATCAGTGTATATCAGCGAGCTACTATACGGTATTTGTGTATCATGAGATTAATACATTCATCTATGTGCATTTGAGTGTCAAACTACATATTAGCTCATAGCATCAATTTTTATTCATTGCACACATAAATATAGTCCTTTATGTAAAGCCCATATCACATTATATTAAATGAATTTCAAAAATATGTTGATTCCACTATTAACAATGATATGTGATATTATTTATTGATCGATACTATGTTATTATGCTCTTGAATTGAGTGGCAAGTATATCTTCTACTTAGACTTAGAGCTTTTCTAGGCTTGCTCCAAAATGATTATACATATTAACTGAGTGTGTGATAAAACTAGGAGTGTATCTTCTATGACTGGAATTTTCATTATGAAGTGTAGGAAAAAGAACAGTGTATATCCTTTGAGGTTACATTATATTTATTCAAGATTCAAATTGTACAAAAAGTTCAGGTCGTGACATCTTTATTGTATTTTCCGGATTCATCCCTGCTTGAGTGCTCAACCTACTTGCATGGACTCTGGCCTTGATCATCATAAGTTGCTAGAGGAGCTTGCCCAATTGAGCAAGCCCAATGCCACCACCACTAAAACTACAAAAGTTGGATGCATGTAATTTATGGCTCGATTATGATGAGAGATAATAACATAAATGATCCATAAATTTTAGTTCAATGTGTAATATGATTCTTAAATTTTTAATTTGTTTAATGTGTCTTTAAACTTTTAATAAATGTTCAATTTAGTCTCTAAATAATATGAAATTATTCAATGTTGTCTTTCAATCAATTCAAGTTTAGGGACAACATTACACTACCAATTCAAATCCCTTTCTCAAATTAGTCACCTGGTCTCTATGTTCCCATCCAATGTTATAGAATTGTCAAGTGCATGGGGTTTGGATTTAGGGTTATTTGATGTTTATTTGGGCCTTTGTGGGCTGTGCGAGGCCGTGAAATTGAGTGATGGACATCCCAAATGCCAAAACTTAGCACAAGTGGACACTTAAATGCAAAAACTTGGCACAAGTGGACACTTAAGTACCAAAACTTCGAAAAAGTACATTTAAGTGCCAAAATCGGAGTAGAAAGAGACAATTAAGTGCCAATGGCTAGAAATTCCGGCCAAAATGTTTTTTTTTTTTTGTAAGGTGGCAATTATTTTAAAAAAACTTATCCATGTGGCTAGCTTGTCCCAGAACAACGTTGTTTTGCACGTTGATTGTTGAGTAACAACTCCCGCGAGCCACATAGACCATATTTATTCTTAGAATAAGCCACCTCGGATTCTTGGCTACTTTCGCTAGAGTTGGCACTTAAGGCTGCAGATGGTGACACTCCAATTTCTCTGTTCTTTTGTTCTTTTGTTCCCCAGAGCAAAAAAAGAACATAAATCCCTTTGGTAACATCAACTAAATTTTGTATTCTCCAGAATAGCAAAGTAACTAGGGAATAGATTCGGAATAAAAATAAGAAGTAAGAAAAAATAGCTTTTTATTCCCAAGAACAATTTCTAGAAATAAATCATTTTCTTTCTTTTCTTTTTTTCTTTTCTTCTACTTCCTCATTGGCCACCACTCCTCATCGCCGCAAGCCGTCGGTCGTCGCTCGCCACTGGCTGTAGTCTTGTGGAGGTCATGGGGTCTCAAAAGTAAATCAACTGAACAAAGTTAAAGCTCTCTGGTCAAACAGTCTTGAGCAGGTCTTTGTTGTAATGTGGCTATCAAGTAGCGTACCACTTCCTAAAAAAATGTTTTGTTCAATCAATGTATTATCATTTTGATCACTTGCGTTGTTCCCTTGATTTTCCATCGTAGAGACCTTTAAATGTAAATTCTTATGTTAGAGTAATAATAATAATAATAATAATAATAATAATAATAATAATAATAATAATAATAATATCTGTATATATGTGTGTGTATACATTGTTCATTATTCCAAAATATCTCTAAAGATGTAAAACCAATATGTTTCCTGACAAAATATTAACAAATCATGCATCGGATCATAATAGAAAAAAAAAAGAGAGAGATAAGATTACCTCAAGAAAAAATATTAAATTTTTTCTAGTGAGTGAATCGAGTCCAAATTATTTAATGATTTTATGGATACCAAAGCATACATTTGTCGTCAAATGGTGAATCAATCCACTAAGTGCACAAAATTCCTTCTTTTGGTGATTTTACATATAAAAAAAATGCTAAACCATGTATAATCTGCGATGTAATGACCGTTTAGCATTTGTATTAAAAATATATATATGAAAGTTAAATCAATAAACAAGAGGGGGTGTACGTATTCTTTCCATTCTAGTAGTATATATATTGAAAAAGTTTGTTTCTGTTGAGGGAAGAATTCATACTCGAAGTATTGGAGGGGCTAAGTTGGAATGCAATTGCTTTAGTAGTAAATATAAAAACAAAAACAAAAACAAAAAAATCAAATGCTTTAAGTATATTTTTCAACGTAGTTGAGCTTATATCGTGATAAAATGATAATTTTCTAATTGGTCACTAAGAACAAATTTGATAAGACTCATAGGCAATAAAAGCATTGAGGTTTTGATGAAATTTTAGAATAAATATTTGGGATAAGTTCACTAAAAGTCCTAAAACTTATTATGAAATTGCAATTAAGTTCTAAAAGTTATAAAAAATGTAATAAAATTTTAAAACTTGTCAAATTGGTTCAATTGAGTCATTTCGTTAACTCTATCCAATTTAGCTAACACAAAATGCCAGCATGTTATATTTTATTACTTTCTTAAGGCATGTGGCGATGACATGGCGCCCACCAAGGTGTTAGAAAAAACATTAAAAATTATAAATACAAAAAAAATTGATTAAAAAAATAAAATCGCTAAGTCACCCACGACCTGCCATCATAGTCACCGAGAAAGGCCAGCAGAGGTCACTCAAGCCTTCCCAAAGCCTGGCGACCCTTGGCGGCCCCTAGCTAGGGCTCGCTGGCCCGAATCTAAGCAAGGGTACAAATCTCACCCCAAATCTGAGTAAGGGTCATCAAGCCTTGCCCAAGGTCACCCACCTCAGGTGAAATGGCTAGAGTAGTTTTTCACAAAATTATTATTAATTGTCTAAATCCTAGAGGCTCTTCAAAGACCGATGTTTCTCGGTATGAAGCTAAGTTGATATGGGTCTAAATGACCAGTCTTTCTTGCTCACACATCTAGGGCGCGCATGACAACCATTCTGTTCCAGAAATAGTTTCTGGAACGGAAATAGATTTTTCTATTTCTATTTCTAGAAGAGTTTTTAAGCAAAAATAACCGTTTGATAACGACACAAAATTTCTTTATTTCAGATGACGGCGGACCGGCGGCGGCGGCGGCGACCTTGCGACGCGCGGCGGCGGCGATCGGCGACCGACCGAGCGAGCAAGCAGGAGTGGCGATCGGCGGCGCGGCGGGCGGCGACCGACAGCTGTGGCGGCGACTGGCGACCGACGGCGAGCAGCAGGTGGCGATCGGCGGCGGCGGGCGGCGACCGACAGCTGCGGCGGCGGCCGGTGACCGATGGACGGTGGTCGGCGGCAACGAATGAAGGACCGGTTGACAAATGATGAGAAAAAACTTTAATTCTCATTTCTGTTCCAGAAATAGAGAAGTAAAAAATTTATATTTCTGATTTCTATTCCAAACCTATTTCTGGAATAGATTTAATCTATTCCAGAAATAGAAAAACGGAATAAGTTTATCAAACGGATTTCTATTCCAGAAACAGGTCTGAAATAGAAAAATTGTTTTTGGAATAGAAATTACTAGTTGTCATGCACCCCCTAGTCATCCTTCACATGTACAAAATGTGCTAAAGAGCAAAGGTCAGTTACCTTATGGTTCTTTAATTACAAAGATTTTCTATCATCTAGATATTGAGATTTCATAAGGCTGAGTAGATTGAAGCTGCCTCTAATGAATGCGGGAGAGAAAATGATGAGAAAGATGAGTTTCATATTTACTGAAGAGGGATGGAAGGATAACAAAGGAAGACCGGTGAAAGTTGATGTTAGTGATAATATTCCAAAACTTCCTTCACCACCCATGAAAAAAAGGAAGATTGCTGCTCAGAGAGAAGCATTCTTAAAAAGGCTGAATGAAGAATTCATCAAGGACTTGAACTTAAGGGACTATGAGAAATCTGATGATGATTCGGATAATTTGATTGATGAATATCAACCTAATGAAAAGGATGATGATGAAGGAAGGGAAGAAGTTGAGGAAGAAGAAGGAATAGGAACATCTGCTATTTAGTCAAAGTAACTAAAGGCTGCTGATGCTGACTATGCTGAACAGCATAAGGAACAAGCTACTGAAAAGGAGAGAGAAAAATCTACTGATGTTCATCTTACTCAAAGAGAAAAGGAAAAAGAAATCGATGTTGACCTTACCATGGAAAGCACTGAAGATCAAGAAACTGATCTTTCATAGAAAGCTGTAGTCATTCAAGGGAAGCAAGAAAGTAAGGAAGTGCAAGAATAGTATGATGCACCAGCAGATCCTCAAGAACCATTGATTGAAAACATACCTGTAGATTTTACTGAAGTTTGTGCGGAGGCAACTAATGATCCAAACATTCTTGATTTACCAGACATTACTGTTGAGGTAGATGCAACTACAGCTGATGATCCAGACATTCTTATTGGAACTAATGGCACAACTTCTCCCACTAGTGAGCAAATTCCACTTGTTGCTGCATCTAGTCCTAATGCTGACCAAGATGTGCAAGAAAAAAGGAAAAGAGGATGATAGAATGGAGGGGGAGCTTGGTGTTGAGGAGCAACGAAGAGAGGACGCTAGAATGCTAAGGGAGCTTGCAATTGAGGTAAATCCTTATAATATGCCTATGATTGAAAACACTAAAGACAGGATATTCCTCAAAACTTTGCTTAACATTAAGCAAAAAATGTTGCGATGACTCAAGAAGTTGCTCTTTGGACATCAAATACTAGAAATTAACACAAGGCTGAAGAGTATTGAGTGCACTATGGAAAACATGCAGTATTATGTCCTAGTCGAACTACCTCCTGAAGCCAAACCACTCTCTCCTATTCTAGACCCAAATCAACCATTTTCTTCCATTTAACTTTCTATGTGTGTGTTATTTTATCTAAGTATTGATTGATTTTTTTTTTTTAAACTTTAGTGTGGTTTGTAATGTTTGCATTTTGGGATTGACTTGCATACTATGGATGATTTATAATATTATGGTTTTCATAATATTCTTTTGGTTGATAACAAAAAGGGAGAGAAGGATGACATAGCAGAACTTGCAAGTCTTATACAAACATTATAGCACTAACAAGTTTTTCTACAGGATTCTTTGAAAGACTCTAAATACAAAAAATTGATGGGATTGGTTATAAGATTCTTTATCCCTTATCTTTTTAAATTTAGAGCATTATCTATAAGAATCTCGCTCAATTTCTTTCTATTTAAATATTATTATTGCTTGACTGCACTTTATTTAAAACCTAGCTACAAACAGAGCTGTTCAATTTCAAATACTTTTAAGCTTTGAGAGTTCTACTCAAAAAGTTTTATCATCATAAAAAATGGGGAGATTATTGAGAAAACATTTCCAAAGTAATTTTGAAGATTGACAAAAACTTATTCGGAGTAAAAACTTTAATTTTGATGATAAATATTTTTTGAGTGGAAAGTCTAATGGGATGTGATCAAATATTATCATTTAGAACCAAACTTGTGGCTTGATTATTTATATGTTCTGTTAAATGGTTAGGAATGAATCGATATACTTGTGCAACAACTAGTGGCAATTGATTGGACTACTTGCCTTATATATAAGGAGTTCCAAAGGAAAGTTATCCAAAACATCTCTCAAAGATTTGGATTTCCTAGAATGTTAAACTTGAGGAGCATTCTTTCCAAATTGAAATACTTGACTTATGGAAACCCAAACTACTGTATGGGTGGCAAAATCAATGGGAAGCTTCGTCCTCGGCAACCTTGAAGCGATCATGTCACGACCCCAACTCCATCCCCAAGGTCATGAGCAGTAGGGGTTATTTTCACGACATCCCAGGTGCGTCGCTGTCCCATTTCTTGTTATATTTTCATTAAGCACATGCCAAAACATGAACAACTAACTCCCCGGACAAACAACAGCTGGAAGACTAGGACATACATTACACAGAGCACACTAATTAATATTATAATAAGATTTTTACAAGCCCTTTCTCTACGGGTCCTCTTTTCTTTTTACATCATAGTACAAGTTTTTCCAATAGGCTATGGGAAATACTATCTTCTCTAGCGTGACTACAACTCCCAAAATTGACGTGAGACTTCCATACCTATAAGACTGAAAGATGATGGGTGAGTTTTGGGGAAACTCAGTAAATAAAACCCCTAATTCTCTACTAAGAAGACATATCATCATCAAAATCTAATAGGTACAACACTCGCAATGCAATATCGATAGCAGATTATTAGCAAACTTAACGCTACACCTCGACTACATGCAAATGTCCATTACTTCATATTTCAATGCATGCTTACCTTTTGCTTGTCAATGAACATATTAATGTATTATGCTTATGCATAAACCGACACTTATGTAAATTCATCTATCGTCGTACTGGCTCAACCAGGCCCTTCTGGCTCAACCAAGACATCCAGCTTCAAGCTAGGTATCCTAGCTCAACCAAGGCATCCTAGCTCAATCAAGGCATCACGGCGCTAGCTCACCAAGGCATTCGAGCTCAATTTAAGCATCCTGGCTCAATCAGGGCATCTTAGGACTAGCTTACCCGAGGCATCCAAGCTCAAACCTAGGCATCCTAGCTCAACCAGGACATCCCGTTCAATGAACGAGGTATCGCCACCAACGCTATGTGGTGACAAATGCTTTTTCCTTTTTAGGTGCATCATATAAGTGCATCACACAAGTCAATTCTTCATCTTTCATCTTAGCCAATGCATACAAAGCCCGATGCCGTGAACGCATTCAATCATGCGAATTTGAGCAAACCATACAAAAGAATGTTACAACATACATGCAGCTTACACAAGTGTGCACACAACTAAACTCGATGACATAGGCTATCATCCTAGCCAAGAGTTAGAGATTCCACTTACCTTTGATGAACCTCGAGCTAAGACATGAACTACAAAGGAAGGGCGGCTTACTTTGAAGGCCAAGAGAGAGACGTGAGGTGGAGGGCGTTCAAGGAGATGAAGGGTGGAGAAAATGGGAGCAAGAAAATGGGAGCAAAGTGAGGAAAATGAAGAGAGCTCCTCATATTTATAGCTCTTGGAGCCATCATTACCATGTCAAGCGGTCCATTCCAATGTTTCCAGTTGTCCCACCTAAATCCCTTGAGTGGCAAGGCTATGGGTCCAATAATTGAAGCCTAAATGATGAGTTGGAAGGCTAAAAGGCCTTACTTGGCAACTAAGCTCATAGGCGTCATCAATGATGACCCGCTTTTCACTTTTCCATTGGTCTACCTATACCCCGCATTAAATGAGCATGTAATGAAGTTTGACAATAATATGTCGAAGTTACCAACTCGGCAAATTCTAGAATCTTCGGTCATTAATGAGGGCTCTTGTATCGCTCTCTAATTGGTCAATGTGTATGCCACTTTTCTAGAATATCCAAGATAGTTTGGACCAATATCATGACCTTTCAAAAGTCAAGGGACACCTCACTTTCTTCATGAAGGAATTGTAGAGTTTTCTTTCTACTTTCCTTTCCTTCTTTAAGAAGGCAAATTTTTCCTTCCTCAAGAAGGCAATTTAGAAAAGTCTATCATCAAAGTTGATTTCGGGGCCGAGAAAGAGATCATTAGGCACACCTAAGTTGTTGAGTCACCCTCTTTCATTAATGACTAGTCTCCAAAGTCATTAATGACTTAGACTTGTCATCAAGAAACTTGAACTTTGGACAACTTGTTCTCCAAGCCTTAAAAGTCAAGACTTCCTCTCTAAGTCAAGAAGTATTAAATGCAAGGTAACTTAGTCACCAAGTCTCAAGGTAGGATAGAAATTTAGCTTGGCAGCTTGGGACACCTCAACATGGCATTTAAGGACTTGAGTCCAAGCTTGGGCATGACTCACGCCTCTTGGGTGAGAAAAACAGTTTTGACCAATTTTGGAAATTAGTGTCTTTTTCTTATCAAACGAAATCGAAAAATTATGAAATTTTAATATGTTGTAGAAAAGATCTCAAATCAAATTTTTCATGGGGAGGTCAAGTCAAATTCATGCTGTGGAAAGAGCAGTAAATCATTGAACACAACTCAATAATTTGCCCGTCTAGCAGATTCAACTGTCAGAGAGAGACTCATTTTGAAATCCAAATCTTCATAAAACTCTTTGAAATTTCTATATGTTGTAAACATGAATGTCCTTTAAAAATTTCATCAAGGAATCATGGTTAAATTTAAAAGGGAAAATTTTGTAAAAATTCAAGAAGGCAACTTAGTCACCATTTTCACTACACGGGACAAGCTCCAAACGGTGAATGATTGGGCCTTCGTCCCTATCACTTCACCTCAGAAAAATATAAAATTTAATTATGTTTTAGATCAAGATGTTTAGAACAACTTTCGTGAAAGAAATTTCTTTAAATTCGCACCAAAAAAATCTGTGTAAAATTGGCAAATAACGCAAGTCCAGAAATTTCGAAAATCAAAGGTGGCAGCCTTAGTTGGAAAAAGGAGGCGTCCCACTTGGTCAAGAAGGGGGACAAGGGGGCCACCAAGCTTCTATCCTCATCTATTGGTCCCCTTGACCATCCTCCACCACCAGCTGTCTTCCATGGACCAAATTCAGCCACCAAGGCTCCTCTTTGCACTCTTGAAATGGTCCAAAATCCATAGGTGGTAGGGGGCTACGAATTTTACAAGATTTCCCCTCAAATTGGACACCAATTGGTTCTCAAATCAATTCAATTCAGCTCCCATAAACCCCGTTGTTGAGTCCTCGATCAAATTGGTATTTTTCCTCACCGATTGATCCCACTTGCATCCCAATTGCGCGATCAAAAACGGTCCCTGACAATTTCTGGACAAAAAAGACCATACCTCGACTTTTTTCCAAAAAGTCTCATTTTGTAGAAAATTTTTTGGAAGGCGAGTCAACATTCCTAAAATGATTTGTAACATGATGGAACTTTCAATTTCTAAAATCGGATTGAAATTCGCGATTCATTTCAATCTGGCGCGATTTTAGCGTGAGCTAGACTACCGGGTAACTTTCAGAAATTTTTAGTGCAATTGACCCATGATCGATTTTCTTCAAGCCACACTATACCACTTCAACACATTGGCAACTCTCGGTGGTCGTGAAAATCTCAAGGTTTCAATTACGGGCACAGGGTACCCAAAACGACAAAAAATCGGTCTAATGCTGATCGATGAGAATTTTGCAATCATGTGGAATCACCCACACTTTGATCACACATCTCAGTTGAATCGACCTATTCCTGATCTCTGATCAATTTTGACAATGCCATAATGACCCTTGCAGACTAGCATGGTCGAGCAATCGATTTCTGGTCGAATTCTCAAGTCCATTGCATTAAAATCTCTTAATGACTTCCCCAAATAGTCTAATTATCTCACGAGTGATCGGCTCTGAGAATAGCACTATAGGCACGTCAATGAAAGGCCCAATTTATTCAATTGAAAACAGGATTGAAAATCCAGGATGTCACAAAGTTCATGGAAGGGCTTGACGATGTTAGAGAGCGCATCATGAAAGTTGAGGCCTCACTCCATGAAGACTTCATGAATGGCATCAACCAAGCCACGGCCTTATTGCACAACAAGGATGGAAACCCTCAAAGCATCGATCAATTTACTAAGGGATAGAGTCCAAGTGATTGAGGAAGAGTATCCTCGAAGAGATGAGGTCGGAGCCATGAAGGTAGAGATCCAAGAGATCAAGACCCAAGCTAGAGCTACCCAAGCTAGAGGTACCGAAATCAAAGGAATTCAAAGGGAACCGATTCACCAATGAGGTGGACAACTTCGTGTGAAGCATAGAGCAACACTTTGGCACCATCAACATCCAAGATGAGTTGATCAAGGTAAAGACCGCTTCGATGTTCCTAACCGATACCACTATGCTTTGGTGCGTGATAGGTGCAGCGAGACCAAGCACGGTGCTGATCCCGTGAACACATGGAATGACTTCGTGAAGGAGTTTTGGGACTATTTCTTCCCCAAGTTTGCTCAACAAGAGGCCCATATCAAGCTCTATCGCTTCAAACAAAGAGAGCCGACCTGAGAGTATGTGAAGAAATTCACCGAGCTCAAACTCCAAATCCACAACCTAGGAGGGGAGGAGACTTTGGAGAGTTCATAGATGGACTCAAGCCATGGGCACAACTCGAGCTCAAGCGTTGGGATGTGAAGAGTCTCACAAGAGCGCTAAGCATGGCTAAGTCCCTCATTGACCTCACCAAAGCCAACCCATCAAAGAACCAAGCAAGGGATTGGAGGTCGGATCTGTGGCATCCAAGATTTTCAACAAATCCTCGGATAGGTGATGGTCATGACCAATCGATAGAAGTATCATCGAACTATGGCATTGGTAGCAATTACGGGCAGTAATCCATATTTGTTTATTTATTGGATTGATATGATATGTTGGCAATAAACTGATCAACCGTGCAACAAAAGAAAATCTTTGGACTTTGATCAACTAATATTGTTATTTTATTTTAGATCCGAAGGGATGGAATTTGGTCATGCGTGAGGAACATGCATGCTGAAATTTAAGAATAAAATTTTGAGGAGTTGGACTGCACGCAAGAATTTCGACTATACATTTGTTCTTGAAGCAATTGAATTATGGGGATATCAAATTAATTTCTTTGGAAACCAAATGCCTAATAATTATACAGAAATTATGGGCTTATTTTTGAAGATTATGGGCCTTTGAATTTGGACTTTTGGCCTCAAAATTTTTAGGCCCAAGCAGGCCTAAGGAGCCTCCAAGCCGTCGACCGAAAGAGGGGGGGGGGGAGAAGAAAACCAGACAAGGAAAATTGTCACTCAACCTTCTTCCACTTGTCCTTTCCTTGAAGCCACTTGTCACCCGCATGCAAAAAAATTAGCAAATTAATTAGTCAAAGAAAGCAAAAGCATTCGATTTGAGCAAGTGAGGGAGAGAGACCGAGAGGGAGGGAGCGGGCGAGCAAGTGAGAGAGAGAGAGAGGGTTTGAGCGAGAGTGTGCAGCGAGTGGTCCGAGCGAGTGAGGGCAGAGAAGGAAGGCCGCCCTCCGCCTGTGCCTATGTCCGAGCTGCCGCCGTCGACGCCGCCGATCCCCGTCGCCAATTGAGCCAAGCTGAGACCCCGCGCCCCTGTTTTTGCTTGTAACCGAGTAGGAAGACTTGAGGCAAGTAGAAGTTCATCAATCTATGTCTTTGCAAAGTTGTTATTGTCTAATGTAGTGCAATAGACTCAGAAATAGTTGGGATTTTGGGAGGTTGGATGTTGAAGGGTGGATCTAGTTGAATGGTGGATGATTGGATGTGGAGTCGTTTTTTTTTTGTGTTGATTTGAGCTTGAGGAGTACTAGATTGAAGTTATATGTCATTGCATATTGCATTAGAGTCTTGCATGTCTCGAAATTTAAGTGTGAGTAAGCTGTGATTGTCGAGCAAGGTAAAGAAAGTGATTGCCAAGTGAAGAGGTGTGATGTATGTTGTGGTAAGTGAGTTGAGGTGTGGATATTTGCTTTAAGCCAAGCTGTGGAAGGTTTTCTTTGTTAATAAGAACCTATTGAAAGTATTCCTAGATGCTGTGGAAGAGTCTTGAGATGTTGTAAAAGAAATTAGTAAAGAAATTTACGGTTTAATTGAGCTAGAAGTGAAGGAAACGGTAGAAAATGTTTTCTGTCTTAGAGGAACGTGGATAGAAAGTCGTTTATATTGTGTCGCTTTAATTTCTAGAGATGAAGATGAGAAATAGAATTATTTTATTTAAGATAACATCCATTAGATTGAGTTTAACTCATAGTTATAGCTATATGAATACAAGAGCGTGTAGATAGAAACAATCTTTTTAAAACAGAAATACTGTTCTGTAGAAAACGGCCTGACCTTTGATGATTCCTCGAATTTTCTGTATTTATATAGATATAATTGGACCTCAAACCCTTAATGAAATTTATAGGAAACATCCTTAGGAATAACATATCAAAATTTTAGAATAAATGGACAAGGTTTGGTCAGTGAGACGAATTTTCCTTGTAGATGTTAAATCTGGAAACTATTGCAGGATGCTAGTAAAGATTATGGCGATTACTACACTTAATACAGTGAGATATAGACTTAGGTTTCTTCACGGAAAATGTCAATCTATGTCTCTAATTTAACATATTAAAATTTTAGAATTTTCTGAGTTCGTTTATGGGTTATTCCAAAATCTTTGCTAAAACTGTGCATCCTGGTTTTCGAATTGTCTTTACTCCGAATTTACTCAACTTGTTTCAAAAAGTGAATGCATCTTGGGTTGTTATGTGGCATGATGATATTGGCATTCAGCATATCATGAAATATTGAGATTTGATGAGACTCAAGGGACATTTGGTCATTGCATTGAAAAGTGTTTTTGGGAAATGAAAATGCTAATTGTTGCTGTTGAACCCTCCGATCAACGATGCCCTGGGAGTCGGGATGCCCAAAGGATCAAACGAGTCGATGCCTTGTGGATGCCCGGTGGCCTAAATGGCTGAATGCCGGAGGTTTTTCCTCGGGAGCTTTGGGATGCCCGGTTGTATGCTAGTCGGTAAGTAAATCCAGAGGGCCGGGGTAACCATTCTCATGGTGAGCCTCAGAGGGTTTCCTCGTGATGCCAGGTGGGGTATGAGATGCTTGGAGGTGTGATATGCTCCAAATGCCCGATGGCCCTAGTGGCTGAATGCCGGAGGCTTTCGTGATGCCAAAGTGGATGCGAATGCCTGGAGGGACGCAAACATTGGTCCTCTGGGGGATGAAACCTTTTGAATGATAAAATGGATGATTCTACTACGTGTGTGTGTGGTTCGGTTATAGGACTAAGTTGATTGGCATGGAATGGGACATGTCATTACAGTTTGGCCCTATGATCGAGACTTGTGTAACCAGACATGATGCATTTTGATTCTTTTGAAATTGCATTTGGTCATTGCATTAAAGAATATCATGATTTTGATGCATAATTATCCATTGACTACTTGATTTTGTCTATCCTGCATGAGTCTAGATATTGATAGTACTGCTTGATATAGTTTAATGAATCTTTTACTGCTGAGTGGTTGTACTCATCCCGTGTGGGGACAAACATTTCAGATTAAAAGATGCCTCTGCTGCCTGTTGCTCGCGGTATTTTTTTATGGTGTCCCAATCGATGTTGAGTGCATGTGTTCAGAGCATACTCATGTCGGGATTCGAGGATTGGTTTTCATCCGAGTACAGGTTCTAGTCATGTATGATGTCGGATTACCTAATGGCCCCGTGGTTCAGGAGTTTCTGCCGATGCACGTTCGTCGTGATGGGATTATGCTAGGGATGTTGCCGCCGCCACCAGCCGATGGACTGGGATGGGTGTGATCGTGTGTGATGGGTAGCAAATGAAGTTTTTTGGACTACCGACACTGTTTGATAGACTTTTGTATAGGGCTGAATGGGATGGAAAGCCAGAGGGAGGTCGGGTTAATTCTTGTTATAAAGCCGGGTATAGAAAACCATGGCAAATTTTGATGTATCGACCGATGTCATCTATCAGACCTATGTAAATAAAAGTGTCCGGCTTAACTTATAAAATCCGTCTAGTGGGCGTGCATCATTTCAAAATTTTTGGGATAAGGAGATGTGATATCGCTTCCGATATACTTTCATACGCTGCGCAGGGACCGTTTTAAAAATATATATATTATAAACCCCAGGATGGATAGACCTTCAGGTCAAGTAAGAGAAAGGTAAGCGAGCTGTGGCGATCCCAACGGATCGGGGGCCGTTTGGGGGTGCCACAGGATCGATCCTCTAAATATGAAGGTGGAGACACTCCCCATGGGCTGAAAGACCAAGGTGGTCGAGTCAAGTCATGGGGAGAAGGAACATTAAAGCCATCCCTCCAAAAGGGTCGACCTTAAGTGGACTACACATGTAAGTTCTACCAATCCTGCCATATCATTGTTTCATTTGCAAAGGTCCGCATTGGACCCAAAAGTGCTCGAAGAAGGGCAAGATCAACGCTCTCCTCGCCATAGAAGAAGAGGAAGAGGAACCTAAAGAAGAGAAGAGGCAAATCCAGCTTGGAACCGTGAAGTATCTCAATATCGTCCAAGCTTCGCCACCCAAAAAGAAGGAAGCCACACCAAACATGATATGTTTTTTGTGTAGATCGAGGTATGTGGCTGAGCCCTACATGCCTTGCCTTGGTTGACATTGGTGCTTTGAACATGTTCATGTCGACCGAAGTAGCAAAGGCCTTGGGACATTGCGTGAAGCCAACCGGGAAATCTTCAAGACCGTCAACTTGAATAGCTTTACAAGCATCGGCTCAACTCCAAACTTTGACGTCCAAATTGGAGGATGGAAGGGCAAGCTCTCATTTGAGGTAATTCCCCTTGATGACTACAATCTTATCTTGGGCATGCAATTCTTCCATAGTGTGAGGTTCGTGATTGACATGAGGACCAAGTGCATCATGATCATTGACTCACAATGTCTGGCGATGATCCCAATGATCAAGGGAGTGATAAACACTAAGACCATCGCCACAATCTAACATCTCGAAAAAAGTCTAAAGGCCGAGAATCACATGATTAAGTCACTTTGAAGCCACTAGCCTCGAAGAAGCCAAAGGTAGAGTTGGATCCTCCTACTCCAACTCGCGACATGCCAATCTAAGTGCTCTTCCCCCAGACCGAGTACTTGTCGTGTGCCATGTCCAATCCGAAGATGGAGTCATATTGTCTACCAATCGAGAGGCTCAGGACCAAGCGAAATAGGAACAAGAGAGCTCGAGCTCGTGCCAAGAAGAAAACCACTCAAGTCGAGAGCACTAAGGGCATTGCTTGAATGAGTGGGGGAGAATGTCACGGTCACGATGTTCCTACGACCAAGGGACCATGCATGATCAAGGAAGACCTCCTAAGATCGCTCGAGATTCCCACAAGAACTTTTGGAATGTTCCAAGGATGGGCGAGATGATAATTTTGTCGGAATCTAGAACTCTCTTGGCATAATGCCAGTAGTTGGTAGGTTAGAAGATACGATCTCATCCGCTAGATGTAATCTCAATCAATATTTATAATTTGAGGGCCTCAAATATAAGAAGGAGTACCCTCCCCCTCATTTGTAGCCATCCAACTATTTCAGAATCAAAGTTCCATTCTTTCAGAGTTTCTCTCTCTAAAAACTTTCTCTCTCTAAGATCTAAGTGAGCGAACGAGTGAGCGATCAACCAAGTAAGGCTTGACTTAGGCATCCCAATGATCCAAGCAATCCAAAGGAGCCTAAGTTGCCACACGGTCTCAATCATAGACAATCAACCCGTAACACAAGCATAAGCCAAGATTCATCAAATAACATGAAGAATTCAAGCCACTCAATCATATGCAAGCATACATTAAGAATCCATTTCATATATGAGGGACTTATGTACATAGGATTCATTTATTAATGATCGAAATCCATCAATATTTCTGGAATTCACCAGGCATCCTAAAGCCATCAGTCAATGACATAACCAAAATCCATCAGTTCTTCCGAAATGCATCAGGCATCATCACCAAAATCCATCGGTCAACGGCATAATTTAGTACCTCATGTGTCCATACATCAAGCATCACAAGCCGGTTTTTATCTTTGCTTTTAGTTCAAGGCCCGAAGGCATGCCATGCATAAGTGTGTGAAACGCCTTATCGAATCTAAGTCATTGAACATGTCAAGCTCGAGTTAAGGCTCACGGCTTGGTTCGACTCGTTCGAGACACAGATCGAGTGACAAACTTGGGTTAGGACCAATATCAATATCGCACGAAGACCAAGAAAGGACCAATCTAACGTGATCTCACGTTCGTCTAAGGCCGATGAAACCATTATTCGGAACTTGGGATGTGAACTAGAACATGCACTTACAAAAGTGCTTTAAAAGGGTTTTGTAAAGCAATATCGAGGTTTTACTAAAACACATTTCAAAACGGCTTATATCAAGGCTAAGCCAGGGCACAACAAATAAGCACAATAACCAAGCCACCTTCAAGCCAATTTAAGCCAAAGCCCAGGCCAAACCTTATAAGTAAGAACCAAACACCATCAAGGACACAAGCCAAGATCGATCCAAGCAAGCGTAAACCAAATCTCAAACAAGAACAAATCAAACATGGACTCGCTATATGCTCAAACTAGCGTAACACAACCCCTGAACCAAACGTTAGTAAGTCTACTCACTACTTTCTCAACCAACGGCTCCAACAGGCAGTGTTAGTGACAAGGACATCAGCAAGGATACCTAGAGGGCAAGAAGGCTAAATGAAGGAGGAGAGGGGGAGGTTGGTCGGTTGAGGGAGAGAAGGAGAGCAGGATGGGTTTTGGGTGAGGATGCTTTGGGGTGAAAGATTCTACCCCTATTTATAGGGCTTTCCCCCAAGAATGGTCCAAAAGGGGCATTAAATGCCATGACTTAGGTGGAAAATGCAAGGGCAATGTGGCAAGCCTCTCCTTGGTCCACCTATGACCCACAATTAATGAATGATGATCCTTATCTTCTCCCCCTTTCAATAGGCATCCTAGGCCCTTTAATGGCCTCCATTATTCACCTCTAATAAACCCGGTCAAGAACCATTTAAGGAATATGCTAGATACAAGATGACTTGGCCATTAAGTCTCAAAATAGGTCCTAGTTAGTTTGGACACCTCGTCTTGACCATTTAAGAGCTAAACTTCAAATGAATTAAATATAAACTTATCTTGAGGACCCAAATACATTTTTCTTTTTATAGCAACAAACTTCAAGAGGACAGTCAATCAAATGAGATCCAATCTTTCTTCTCTAACTTGCAATAGAAATATTATGTCGATCACAATAACTACCTCTCCTGTCACAACAAAAAATAACATATTTCTCTCTATTTGAACTTTTTATAGAGACAACATAATCTTGAAAAAGAACATGCATCCATACACCACTCATGAGATTCTCTAGCCTTAAAAAATTACTTGGTAAAGTTTCGAATGAATTTGTAGACACGATTGATTGTTGTTCCCCTTCCGCAGTTTCATCATCAATAGAAACATTTAAGCAAAAAACAATATTGTCTTCCACATGCACTACAAAAAATGGTGCAATGAAAGACGAGTAAATTATGTATAACACATACATCAACCACAATATCAAAGTCGAAATTAACAACCGTAAGGATGATCTAGGAAAATAAAGTAACAATTTGTGGAGAGAGCTAACATTTCATTACTCCGATATATAATTAGTTCTTGCTCAGTTTACAATAATGGAGATGACTTCAAAAGAAGACACACATGAAGGAAATGTTGTGATGTAATTAGTGCGGAAGAAGCAGCAAGGGTGAAAAAAAGTGGTTCAAAAGGGATGTAGGTATTTTTTTTATTTTAGTAAAATTGAAACAAAAGAAAAAAAAAAGAAAAAAGGTAAGACATAATCTTAAATTAAGAGTGGGACCTTTAAAGGATAATGTAGTCAATTTAATGTGACAAGGGGTGTCAAGAGCCAATAAGGGGGAGAAATTTATTGCCACTATTATTTTAGGAAATGCCAAGAGATTTGTGCAATATTATTTGCCCTATAATTACATGGCAATTGTTTTGTAGTGATGATTTGCACGTGATGTTACTATGTATAGGATGATGAATTTTTTATGAATAAAAGTTACTTGGTTTGCAGATGTAAATAAATGGGTATTTGGTTTTCATTGCTAACATAACCAATGCCAAGAGATTAGTGTGACACTATTTGCACTTACATGCCAGTTGTTATGTTTTGATGATTTGCATGTCTCTCATGCCATGTGATGAATACCTTTATCGGTGCATATTCACTCAAAAGCAAACTCCCTTATGTGAATGATACTCTATGTGAAAGACGAACGTTTCATTGTCAAAGATGGATCTTGATAAGTTGAGAGAACATGAAGTCCTATAGTTCATATATGAGATTATATGCCTTGTGTAGCTTGTAGTGAGAATAAGTATGGAATAGCCATCATCATGCAGTTGTGCAAAGGTTCTTTTATCCTCACCGATATAAAAGATACTTGTGACAAATAGGCTAAGATGTGGCAAGGATGTGTTTATGATTCTGTCCCTGTAAGTTGGTGGTGACAATGATTCGTTAGTTGAGATAGATACTATCTGTGTATATCGGCAAGCTCCTATATGTTATTTGTGCATTATGAAATTAGTATGTTCCTTCGTATGCTTTTGAGTGTCAAACTAAATATTAGTTCATGGCATCAATGTGTATTCATTGCACACATTAATATAGTCATTTATGTAACACCTGTATTACATTATCTGATGAACTTCAATAATTTGTTGATTTCACTATTGACATTGATATGTGATATTATTTATTGATTCAAATTATGTTATTGTGTTCTCGGATTGAGTGGTGAGTATATCTCATACTTTGTATTTAGAGATTGAGTTGGAGTTCATTGACTTTTAGATTAGCGCTACACGAGATCTCTTTAAGGACTAGAACAGAGTGTTTAATAAAAGTAGGGGTGGATCTTCTCTCATGGGGATTTTAATTTTGAATAGCAAAAAAATAAAAAAATTGTGTATATCAGTTGAGGTTAAATTATACTTATTCAAAATTCCAATTGCATAGAAAAATCAGGTCCAGACACCTCTATTGTATTTTCTGGGTTCGTCCCTACTAAAGTGCTCCACCTAGTCATATGGGCTCTGGCCTTGATCATCATCGGTTGCTAGGGCTGCGCATGACAACACTTCTTGGCTGGGGAAGAGTTTTTTTTCAGAAATAGTTCTTTTCTATTTCTATTCCGGGGAACAATTTTTGAGTAAAAGAACTCGTTTGGTAACTACACAAAATTTCTACTCTTGGAATAGAAAAAGAATAGAAATGCGTTTGGTAACGCAACAATTTCTCTTTTGTATTTATTCATTTTTTACTCTTGCCGCCGGATCGCCGCCGTCGCCGCCGGTCGCCGCCGCCGCCATCCGCTGCCACCGCCGCTGCACCTCCATCGGCCGCCGCCGCCGCCCGGCCCATCGGCCGCCACCTCCCGCGGCCGGCGGAGGTGCAGGAGCGGCGGTGGCAGCGGACGGCGGCGGCCGGCGACCGGCTACCGGAGGCGGCGGCGGCGACCGGCGGCGGCGGTAACCGTCGACCGGGGCAGCGGCGGCGACCGGTGGCGACGGCGGCGATCGGGCGGCGGCGGGTGACGGGCGGCGGCGGGCGACCGGGCGGCGGCGACGACGGCAAGCGGGGGGCGGTGGTCGGCAATGGCAAGAAGAGATGAATAAAAGAAAAAAATTCACTTATTTCTGAAACTTATTCCCGGGAACAAGAAGCAACTTTTTTTTACTTCTCATTTCTATTCCAAAACCATTCCCGGGCTAACTTTTTGTTCCCGGGAACAAAAAACTAACTTGCCGTTATCAAACGGGTTTCTATTCTTTTTTTGTTCCGGGGAACAAAAGAATAGAAATTCTTGGGCTAGGAAAGGTTACCATGCGCAGCCTAGAGGAGCTTGCCCAATTGAGCAAGCCCGATGCCACCACCACTAAAGCTACAAAAGTCAGATACAGTTAATTCATAGCTCAATTCTGATCAATGACAAATTAAAGCCATAAAGCGGTAACCATTGAGGTGAGCTTCTCGGTCACCTTTATTTGTGGCCAAGTTTCTTTCTTTTGTTGGCATGGGGACTCACTTTGTTATCCTTGGCCCTGTTTTTCAATCGCTATTTCATCTTTGACCTTGCTGGCCGACTTTCAACACCAATCTGAGTCTCCAAATTTCCTTGGGTTGTTGTGTCTTCACCACCATGCCGAATCCCATTTTTCGAATTACTTATCTCTACGTCCCCATTAGGTGTTATAGTTATATTAAGTGTATGGGGGTTATATTAGGGTTATATTTGAGGTTTGGGCCTTTGTCGCCCATGTGAGGCTGCCAAATCCATTATTAGGTCTATTGGTATCAAATGCCAATGCTCTCCTGAATACCAATGAATACAAGAGTTCAAGTAATTAAAAAAAGAGGGTTATGGGGAGCAGGCTCTTGCCCTATAGTACTCAAGCTCTATTGAGAAATGGAATTGTCGTAATGGGTAATAAACTCATTTCTTAAATCATATTTAAAGGACTGAATTATTATATGAATTAATTATATTTAGTAAGTATGTTATAAATGGATTTAATATGGGTGTTAAATGGGTTCTAGCCATTTAAAGAAATAATGGGCTTGGCTGAATTCCTCATTCTCATGGGCTTGGTCCAATTAACTCAAATAAGCTCACAACCCATCAACTCAAATCATTTCAATTATAATGCGATTTATGTGGGCTTATGATAATGCTCTTAATATGCATATGCAAATTTAAGATATTCTAATTTTTCTATGCAATAAATTTAGGTGTACAGTCTTCCGAGAAAGAAGAAGACCTGAAGAGGGGATTCAAGAAGGGGCGAGACTAGGAAGGAGTGGTGGAGCTCGGATTTCTGAGGTCAAAATCATAATTATCGCTCATTATTTCGAGCCGAAGAGTTTTAAGGAAGACAGAGAGAATCAAATCTGACAGCGTGCTAATAACACGGGGCTGAGACGGTCTTTCGTGCTTGTGTTGTTGCCGTCTTTGCCTGATCTACATTCCAACTAAAACAAAACTGGTCTTCCACTTCCACCGTGGACTTTTTATATCTTGTTTTCCTTTTTTAAGTTCTGTTTCGCTCGAATTGAATTGCATAATGAAATATCTTTCACCAAAAATAATTTTTCAATTTTTATTAGAGAAGAGATATTCTATGGTGACTCCAAACAGGAAATATATGTAGATAAAAGAACCGATAACTTCGCTTGAAATTAAACTAAAAGTACACAAACCACGCCGGAATTTAATTGACGACTAAACTTAAGAATGTAATCACTTCCAACGAACCAAATGCATACAAATTGTATTGGAATTTAATCGAAGACAAAGTCTAAGGAAGTAAAGATGCGACACTAGAATTTAATCAACAATGAGGCACCCAAGATATACCGAAAAGATACACGTTGGAATTTAATCGACAGTGTGAATCTGAAAACTATAATTAAGAAACACGCCAAAATTTAGTCAACGAAGTGAATCTAGAAACTATAACTATTATGCAGGAATTAAAAAATAATTTTAAAAAAAAACACGTTTATTTGTTTGTGCGTGGGGATCTCTAGTAAATGAACGCTGCTATTTATAGTGTTCATGCCATGACCATCAGAGAGCAGTTCTCCTGCAGTTATATTCATGCCTCCATATCTCCAAGAATCTTGCACGCCATCTTCTCATGATTCTACAATCTTGTCTTCAAGCGATTGTTCTTTTAAAATCGAGTTTTTTGATTCTTCATGCCATGTGTTGCCTTGTCCATTCTTGCTCCATGAATTATCGGCCTTCGTAGCTTCACTCACTAGTCATTTCAAATTTGAGATTTCATAACTGCATCCTAGTGTTCTCTAGTATCTAGTCACATACCTATCTATATGGACGACCTGGTCAATTTTTAGTCCAAGCAAGTTCAATTTTCTAAAAGCATAATGCTTTTTTAGTACAACACCTTGATTTAATTATGTCTTGTAGTTTGACTCTATTTCTTAATTCAAATTCGTTTACTTGCTTCATTAACTACTACTATGCTTGTATCCTCCTTTGATTCCTGACTACATTCTTTGTGTATTAAACCTTGCTACTTGTTTGTCTTTTGGAACAAATTTTGATGTATCCATATCAATGTGATGGGATTTAGAACAAATTGCGATTGTCTCCCTTAAAAAAAAAAAAAAGTAAAACCTCTTCTTAGTGGGCTTGATTAGCCTGTATCCTTAGGATAATCACAACGCAAGTCCAATTAATTTCGTGTACTTCAGCATTAAAATTTTCATTTCGGCCATAAAACTTGGAACATTCCTGCAGTTCAATCCTTACATCGAGTCCGTGAGTTTCAAGTAGACGGAAATGCAAGCATGACTTTTTTTTTTTTAATCATTTCTTTTAATCCTACGCGATTTTATATTTTCAATAGGCTGAACACAAAACGGCGTCTATTCCTGACTAGATATAAAAAACAGAAGAAAATTTTGAAAATAAATAGAAGTTACTAAAGATCTATTAACCCACCCCCGACCCGCCCTTATTTTAATTGTATTTTATGGATTCGTCCCTGCCGTGAGCTGCTCGATCTAGTCCTACGGGCTCCGGCCTTGATCATCGGTTGCTAGAGGAGCTTGCCCAGTTGTGGGAGCCCCAATGCCACGACCCCTGAAACTGGGAAAGCCCAACGCAGATAATCCGTGGCTCGATTCTGAAAAACGGCAAAGTAGGCCATTGATTCGGGCTCCTCATGCTTCGAGGAGATTCGATTGAATGGGTGCGGCAAGTACTTTTGGCGACACGAGGGCTCAGTTTTGGTTTAGTCACGAGTGTGGTTGTAGCTGAGTTTGGCGGGAGATGATCCATCAGCTTGCGCTTGCCTTGACCGCAGCGCTTATTTGTGTTGCTTTGGTTTTCGGTGTTGGAGGGTGGAGAAAATTTTGTGGCCTCGTTCTCAGTTTCCTTGAGCCGTGCTTTCTTACGAGCAGGGCTGTCAATGGGCCCGATTGGGTTTCCAGCAAACTCAACCCGAACCGAACATGAAGTGTGCGTCTTCATAATGATCCAACCTAACCTGAAACTCGAATAGAACACAAACTGAAAATCGCAGGCTGGGTTGAGTATTCATTTACTTGGAAAAAAAACTCATATGGCCTCACATGGCATGTAGGCTTTCCCTCCTTTTATGTTTGCAACCGTCTCTTTCATTGAGTAATGTGTCTCAGTTCGGTTCCAATCATGACCTAAACTGAACCGAACAAAGTACATCTATTTTATTATCATTTACCCGAACAAAAATAAAACTTGAACAGAAAAATTTGGGTCAGGTCAGGTCATGTTTCAGTGCGAGCATACGGTTTGATTTTGACACCCCTAATTACGAGCACATCAATAGCAAATGTTGATGTCAAGTCTTACTTTTTGATTGATACTTTTTGCGGGATTTAATTTCAGTATAACCATTTGTGCACACATAGCTTTTGTAATGTGGGAATATTCAACATTAAGAGGTTAATCATGTCGTATTTGGGAATAATAAGTGGTTTAGGATACAGGGTTTTTCTAATGGTTTCCCTAGAGGGTCATTACGTATTCAAATGTCAGAGGTCTGGCAGAGTCTCTCCTACGCACACTCAGATAAATAAATGAGTGCAGGTGCTCATAATAAGAGGGTTACGGCGGTCAATGAGTAGGATCTCGCCACATGGTAAGTCAGATTTGATAAGTATAGTCCCATATTTTTTTCATAAAATTTCAATATTGTCCTTTTAGCTAATTGCTAATGTGGCATCCAATCGTCAATGGCAATTTATGCCACGTTGATATATACAACTTTATTTGAAATGACATTTTACGTTCGGCAGCAATTGACTAAAAGGATTTTATTGGAATTTTGCACAAATGCTTAGCATTACATGTGTTAAATTGAAAAGTTTAAGATTGAATCGACATCTATACAATAAGTCTAAGATTGAATTGGTAATCTTCTCATTTATTCAACAATCAGAAGAGAAAGTCAAGTCGATTGGAGCATGGCTTAGAGCAGCGCAAAATCGTTAGAAAAATTATGCATACCATAAAAAGCGCATAGTGAAATTTAGTGTGGGGGTCACGTGTTCGTAAAAGTTTTCTCTTATGAAGGGAGTTATGAGATTCTTGCACATGTGGCAAGTTTAGTCTAAGATACGTGTGACTATTCTTTATCTTGGAGAAGATTGGTCATGTTGATTATAAACTTGTTTTGCCATCATTTTTATCTGATATACATAATGCGTTTCATGTGCTTTTATTGCAGAAATATGCGTTAAATCTTAAACATTTGCTTGATTTTATACCTTTGAGGTTAAAGGAGAACTTCAATTGATAAGTGTAGGGACACCAAATTATTCCACATGTGAAAATCCAACCATACACAGAGAGAGGACACCTGGACACTGGAAGTAGATGCAAGGCATGAGTACCTTCATTTGTATGATAATTGAGGTAAGTTCAACTTTTGACGACGAAAATTTCTTTTAAGGAAGGTAGAATGTAATAAGTGAAACTCTTAAACAAAACAAAATAAGTTAAAGCCTAATCACACGATTAAGCCCAACTTCCTTTCTCAAGCCCATGAACTCAATTTTTTGGTCCAAATCTCTCGTCATTGCTGCTGGCGAAATAAAATAGAAAGCAAGAAAGTAGAGGAGGGTCGGCAAAAAAAATTAAGACCCGAAAACAAAAAAGAGAGCGGAACCGCAAGAGAAAAAGCAAAGTTTCACACGGACACCTCGATAGGCTGAATCATTGCCAATTCAAAGCCCTCAATAAGAATTCTAAGTCTTGATTCCTTTAATTGAAGAGAGTTCATTAGTAAAGATGTAATTTTCGGAATGCGATGAATTCTAATATGCTAGATTGATTTTCAAAGGCTGTTGAGGCATGCAATCGTGTTGTCAAGAAACTTATGGGCATCGTAGAGCCGTGAAATTGTATTGGAGTTGATTTGGGATGCGACCGGAAATAGCCACGGCCCACGACACTGGCATTCTTATGATGACTTTGTGAACACTAGTGAAATGACTTCATCGGCCTTGCGATTCTCTGCCTTAGACCACCTCAGCATCTCCATCTATGAACAGCCCATTCTGATCACCTGAATAGAACGAGGGGAAACATAAATTACAGATAAAGTTGAAATTGAATAAAATATGCAGAACTGCCCCCGGACTAGGACAGATAGTAAAGCCTAGCTTGCCAACCATATAGCGGAAGCTGGTTTCCAGCTCATATTGGTAGTTTCCACATGATGGCTGATGGCCTCTTGTGCCTGCTTGACCTAAAGAATGGGAGACCTAATGCTTTGAGTTTGCCTGCTTTCTTTATGGAAGAGAGGTTCCAGGGGAATCAATGCTCTCAGCTGAAACAGGGCTTGAAGCCTTCGGGAAATCTTCTCCTTTCTGCTCTTCTTCTTCCCATGCACCCCCCAAATTTTAATTCCAATAGATGCTTCCTTCAAACTAGTATCAAAATATCCATGTAAATATTTTTAGTAAGATTTTGTGAAATCACAGTCAACTATCCTAAAAACTTAAATTATTAGATGAAGACATAATTTATAATTTATATATTCAAACACTCATCATCTTATGACAAAAAAAAAAAAACACTCTTCATCTCATCCAGCCTAATGTTTCTGCACACCTTCCATTCCTATTGTTTGTGGATCAAATTATTCAACCAATTGATTCGAAATCGATAAAATGAGTGCAAGTAACAATAAGGGTGACCTGTGGTGGAAATAAAGTAGTCGAGGAATAGGAATGAACTATTGACAATCAAGAAATGCTAACGACTTGGCAATGCGGATGAGCCAGATTGAATCATCAATCACGACCGTGAATTCCATGGTGACGTGTTCAACCATGACCACTTTTAGAAGATTTGAAGACTATCAAATGTAGGGAAGCATGTTATAGAATGTGTCATAGTTTGTTGGAGCGGTATCAAAATTAGTAATAATGGAATTATTGTTCCAATTGCAACTTACTACATTACTCCCTCCAAAGAAAATTAGAGACATTATCCGATCAATTCGAAACATATTATATAAATGTCAATTCAGTTATAAACTTTTGCAAACACCAATTTGATTGATGTGTCATTGTTTATCATTATGAGATTTTAAATGGTGTTAACCATTAATTCAATGCGTCACCATCAACGAAAGTGAGGAGGAGAAGTTGATAAACGGGATCGAACGAGAATGTGACCGAGTATGATTCCAGCATTAGGTGGAGGATAGGACAATAGTCTGTCATGCTTGTGATTGTTCAAGGCACCAGGCAACGTTCCGTCGCATTAAATAATGCTGCCAACCATTTTAAAGCTGACTCACAATCATCCAACATGATAGCATCAACCAAGGGGACAAACAACATTTGATTTTCTAAAATCCGCCTGAAAATCAAAGTGGGGATTCAAAGAACTAAAATACAATTTGCACCCAACTATTGAGACCGGTGTCAAGAGCGTGCTGAAATATACTAAAGTTCTATTCGTTTTCGCGAAAATGTTACTTTTCTCAAAAATATTTTTCATAAAATTATTTTTCAAGAAAATGACAATATTTTATAGTATTCAGTTGCAACTTGAAAATGAATATTTTTGGCCATTTAGTAGGGAAATTAGATTTTTCAGGAAAAATTTACCAAAAAGTTTGAATTTTCAATTTTTAGTTATTTTAAAATTTTCTTTTCTTTTCTTTTCTTTTCTTTTCTTTCTCTTTCTTCCTTGGCTTGTGGTCGGCCGTTAGCCGTCACCGGGCATTGCCAATCGTCGCTGTGGCTAGCCAATGGGCAAGAAAGAAGGAAAAAGAAAAAAAGAAATAAAAATAAAAATAATTAAAATATTTGAATTTTTAAATATTTTATAAGAACAAACATTTTATTAATTAAGGACCTGAGCTCGAGCATAGAGGACCCATGCATGGCCTTTGTGGATCAAAGCTTGAGTATCGAGGACTCGAGCACATCTTTTGTGGACCTAGGCATAGGCACCAAGGGCTCAGGCTAGGCCGCTGGAGACTTGGTCCTAAAGCCAAGACCTAAAAACCAACGTTAGAGTCTTCGTAAGTGTAGAGTCTCATATTCAAATGCCGATACTTAGTTATATCCATTTTTCAAAGAGAGACTGACTTTAAACATTGATTTTCTATTGACTTATTTTTGTAAACGAACTGTGCGCTAGAAAATGCAGAAAATGTTTTCTGCAAAACGAAAGGAACATAAATCTTTTTCTAGAATGTAATCAACAAAATAAAAAAATCAGGTTGAAAGTAAAGTTATAAATTCATAAGTGACAGGAGATCAGGTAATGCAGCCTGCATTGAAGACCAGCTCTCAAACGTGCCTCTGATAGTGAATAGATTGAATGCTCTCCGAAGAGGAAGAGTGATGCAGCTTGCATTGAAGACCTACTCTGGTCTTCAATGCGGGCTGCACTATCAGGAGATCATATAAATCCCATAAACAAACAACATTTGGACAACTTGACAAAACCGATAAGAGATCATATAAATCTCATAAACAAACAACATTTGGACAACTTGACAAAACCGATAAGATCATGCACCTGGACGTACGTCACTGATGCCATCACCCATCTAATCGCAGTGGATCCAAAGTTGTCCGGCGGGACGAGAAGTTATGAGAAAGCAACCGCAGACGGACAGAGAAGGGCAAGCTGTGGATCACAACACTTTGCACTCGACCGGTTTGCCCACCCATCGCGAACCTCGTGGTGGATGAGTACGTGTTGTGCTGCAGCTTCTGTGGCTGATCTTGCAGCCGTGCATCCCTCACCCAGGAGCAGACACAAGCATGCCCATCCATCAACTTCATCCTACATGGTACCTCGATCACAGTTAAAAAGATTACTCGATTAATCCTAAATTTATTATATGAGTGACAATTCTATCGTAAATTTTTTAGATTTTCTCAATGTTGTTCCAAATCTTTGCATGAAATTCAAATACAGTCTTTTTGGTGAATTTCACTGGAAATCGCTAATGTAACGTTCTCGTCATCTCTAGCTGTCCTACATGGCATACTACTATGTCAGTAATCTCTGATAAAAATCGGCATGAAGGACTAAGTTGGAGCTTAGCATAAAAATTTAAAACTAAATTGACAAAATCGAAAAGTTTAGAACTTAATTGGCATATATATAATAGATTTAAGAGTTAGCCTAGCTATGACAATTCCACACACGGTACGAGCCCCCAAGTGGGAACAAAGGAGGTTCATCTCGAGCCATCTTTTCCGTAGAAGATCGCGATACTTCATACGTACGAATGTCCACGAGGACCCCCGTCAAGAAACACACTTCAAAAATTAGAGGGTGCATATAAATTGCAGATTCAACTGATGAAAAGTTGCCATCATTTTGTGACCTACACATGTCTTGTTTTCTTACTCAAAGGCTCCGTTTATTTCGCGAAAAAATACAATATTTTTCAAAATGTTTCAAAAAGTCATTTTTCAAGAAAATGATAATATTTTCTGGTATTTTGGTGAAAATTGAAAATCAACTAGAAAATATTTTCCCCCCATTTTGATGTGGAGAATCTGATTTGATTAAAAATAAATAAATTCAAAATTTTAAATTATTTTATTTTAAATTTTCTTTTTCTTTTTCTTTTTCTTTTTTTCTTTTTTCCTTCTTCCTTTCCATGGCTCCGAGTTTCCTGTTCGGTCTAGTCCCACCTAAGAACTAGGAATCGGACAGGGAGGGATGGAATTGATCACTTAGCAAAAAAAATTTTAAAAATTAAAAAATTTAGGAGTTGTTACTATTTTAGGATTTATTGCTATTTTTCAAAAATTAAAAAATATATATATTTAAAAAAAAAAGTGTTAGTCCGGTCCAATCTAATTCCCTCCTGAAGTTGGAACCAGATCAAAAATCATCAATTCCATTTTTTTTGGAATCAAGAACCAGACCGACGCCTTTGAGAACCGAACCAAATCAATTGGTCTAGTCTGATCCGAGTAGTTCCCCATTCTTTCGGTCCGATATGCTCACCCTTAACTCTGACGCAACCACCACCACCACCACCATGGAGCTCAACATGGCATCCATGGCCCGCGCCATTAGCATCTCTATCCCCGTGTCCTGCTTTCTCCACCATCCCTGTCTCCTTCCTCTATCGGTTTGTCCTCAACCAACTCGAGAGGGACAAGCTTGCACTAGGCGAGTGAGGCTCGAGCTCACTAGATTCTTACAAGCCAAGCCGAGACGAGCTAAGCTCGAGTGAGGCTCCACCTCACTAGATTCGGCGAGGTTGAGCTCACTCGAGGCTAGCGAGCTTGAGCCTTGCCAAAGGTGGGCAAGTCATGGCAAGCTCAAAGGCCTCACAAGTCGATTGTCCACTTGAGCTTGAAAAAGGCCAATGATGGAAGAAGCAAAGGGTTTCACGTGGACAACGATGAACTTGAACGGAGAATCATGCCTCAGGCGAGTGGGCCAGCAAAGCTCAAGCTCACTTGTCAATCGCCAACTATGGCCACGATCAGCAACCGGATAAACCCGTTAAACCGGTGGGTCGAGTTGGGTTTGAGTCGGGTCATAAATGATCGGACCAAAATCAACCCATTTAACCCGTTTATGACCCATTTATTGCAATGTAAAATTTTTTACCCATACCCGACCCGACCTATACTCGACTCATACCCGACCCGTTTAATTAAACTTAAGAAAGCTTATTTCTTATATATATATATTATATTTTTAAGCTAAAATAGTTTTTATATAACATAAATTTAAAGGACAATTTTTCTAATTTTAAAAATAATTATTTTAAAAATCGAATTTTAATTATTTTTATTTTTTAAGAATATAATTTTTAATTTTCTTTTTTTTCTTTTTTTTCTTTCTTCTTTGGTTGGCCGTCGGCCACGACAACAGCTAGCGACCAGCCACAGGTGAGCCTTGAGCTCACTAGGCTCGCTAGATTCGGCACTGGCGAGCTCGAGGCTCGCCTGACGTTGGCAAGTTCGAGTCTCGCCAAATCGGCGAGGCTCGAGCCTCGCCAAACGTCAACGAGGCATCCGCCTCGCCAGATCTGGCGAGCTCGAGGCTTGAGCCTCGTTGGGCGTCGGTGAGCTCGAGGCTCGAGCCTCGTTGGGCGTCGGCGAGGCCTCCACCTCACCCGATCCGACGAGCTCGAGCTCACTCGACCCCGGTGAGTTCAAGTCTTGCTAGATCGGAGAGGCTCGAGCCTCACCAAATGTCGGCGAGGCCTCCACTTTGCCAGAGCCAACGAGCTCAAGCTCGCCCGATGCCGACAAGCTCGGGGCTTGCCTGGCCAGTTGTCGACCATCGACGTGCCAGTCACCGGAAGGAGGAAGAAGAAAGAAAAAAAAAAGGAAAGAAAAAAGAAAAAAAATTTAAAAGAAAAAAATAATTATAATTTCATTTTTTATAAAAAAATATTTTTGTAAAGTTAAAGAGGGAAGAGAGAGATTGTGAGGTTTTGATTAAAAGTAGGTTCTAAATCTAATCCATTTAAGACCCACTTAAGACCAATCAATCTTAAGTCTTTAATTGTTAAACCTATTTAACTACTTTTTGTCAAAAAACAACTCATATATAACCAATTTATGATTTAAATGAGTCATATATGGATCTACAACCCATTTTGCCACCTCTACAACCAACCAAGGAAGAAATAAAAAAACCACTGGAGATTCGACCGAGTGGCCACCCTTCCAACTTGGAAGAGGGAGGTGAGGGGTTCAATTCCCCACCTTCTCAGAGAGGATTGGAGTGGGGACGATTTCATTTCAGGAGTGGGTTTCGACTCCCACGCCCTACAAGGAGGCAGAGCAAAAGTCTAAGAGTAAGTGTTAGAGTAGGATTAGAGTAGGACCGACAAAAAAAAAAGGAAGAAATAAAAAGAAAAGAAAAAATAAAAATAATTCAAAATTCAAAATTAAAAAAAAAATACTTTTATAATAGCGACCGTTTCATTAACCAATGACCCAAACCCAAGCATCAAGAGCCTATGCACGACATTTGTGGACTTGGGGCTAAGTGCCAGGGACCATAGCTCGACTTTTGAGGACCCGAGTACTACCTTTATAGACCTAGACATGGGTGTCGAGGCATCAGGTACAAGCATCAAGAGTGCAAGCCTGGCCTCAATGGATTTAGGCTTAGGTACTAGGGGTTTTTGTACGTAAGCGTAGAGTTTTGAGTCAAAGCGTTGATACCTAGTCATATTTTGAAAAATATTTTTCGGTTTGTCACAGAGCAAATCACTTTCCTACATTTTAATATAAATTTTCCGTTGACTAAGAAAATATTTTCCATTAACTCATTTTCCTTAATGAACCAAATGCGGGAAAATAAAACACACTATTATACTTGACTCGTTTTTAATGAACCAGATCTAACTATTTGATTTTATCGCATCATACATGTTTATTACATGCTTCAAGACACTAGCGGTGAAATTTGTTCGACGTAATGTTGTCTAATAAGTTTGGATTTTCCATTTCATAGTATTAATTGAATGATACGTCTCTTTTTTACTATGGTGTTTCTTTGAAGATCTCATGCTGCTGCGAAATTTTTGTTGAATTATAATTACTCAATAATCCATCCCGTGATCCAAATGCTTACGGTTGATGAACCAATCACTATATTATCTCCGCTAGCATGCTAGAAGGGAGGAGTTCTCCCCACACGAGATAATACTAGATGTTCTAAATAGAAATTGGCTAAAGATTCGCTCACGGCATCACTCGAACTCCTAACCCCGTCTTAACATGTATAATCATTGCCCGAAAATAATATGCCTTTTTTTTTTCTCAAATGAAAATTCGTATTTTGCATGTGTATTTGTGGTCGTTAAATACAGTCTCTTCAAATTATAATCTTAGGTTATCTTAGGTATATGACAAGTTGAAAAATTGTGGGTTACAATACACATTGTGAGATCTCTAAGAAACAATATACTGTTTATAAAAATAAAAATCAATTCCATCATAGCACCTGAGTACATAGCTTGTCGGCACGCCATGTTGGATGATTTAATTTATTTTAAGGCCACGTCAATTTTCGGGCAAGGCAAATTGTTAGTAATACTTAATTGACTGATTTTTCAAATTTGTAGTACTTAAGTAAGCAAAAAAATAAGTTATGACACTTAAGTGAAAGTCATACAAAAGTGATAAAACTCGTATTGTTCTTATTTCAAAGTGAGGAGTTTTCTCCACATAAGATACTAAATGCTCCGGATAGAAACTGGCTATAGATCTGCTCACGATATCACTCGAACTACTAACCCTCTCTTAACATATGTAATCATTGACCGAAAATAAATATGCTTTTTTTTTCTCAAAGGAAAATTTTTTATTTTGTATGCGTGTTTGTGGTCGTTAAAAAAAATAATATGCGATCTCTTCAAATTATAATCTTCGGTAAATGACAAGTTGAAAAGTGTGGGTTACAGTACACATTATGAGATCTTTAAGAAATAATATAATATTTATGAAAGTAAAAAATTTAATTCCCTTATAGCACCTAAGTACATGGCTTGTGCACATGAAAAATGCGTGTTTCTAAATTAAAGTAAAACATGAACAAATTAGGACTGACATGTATGCACATGGCTAGTACATTAACAATGTTTTTTTTATTTGGCAAGAAATACATTAAAACAATGTTATTTTTAACCTTTTCTTTTGGTAAATGAAAATGAAAGAGCATAATGCGTCTTTTGACTCTGTTTGTTTTCCGAAAAATGAATAATTTAAAATATATTTTTCTAAAACTAGCCGGTTTGTGTCATTTAAATAATTAGTCGATGAAAAATATATTAATCATTAACAATAATTTATGTCTAAACAATTTCATGGGTGATAAAAAAATTATCCTTCATTTGGCGCAAAATAAACGTTTTTATTGCGCTAAATTTCCATGCCTCCATGCGTAAAGCAATGATTTTGTGCTTTGGAATGGAATGTAAGGTGAAAGGACATGAGTAGAGCTCACCGCTTGTTTGGACTTGTAGAGTTAGAGCATACCACGAAAAGTCGTCTTTTGGCTTTATTTGTTTTCCGAAAAATGAATATTTTTTTTTTTGGTAAGGGAAAAAAAATGAATAATTTAAAATATATTTTTCAAAAACTAGCTGGCTTGTGTCACTTGAAATAATTAGTCAATGAAAATATATTCATCATTAATAATAATTTATGTCTAAATAACTTCATGGGCAATAAAAAAAAATATCCTTCATTCGGCGCAAAATAAACGTTTTTATTGCACTAAATTTCCACGCCTCCATGCGTAAAGCAATGATATTGTGCTCTGGAATGGAATGTAAGGTGAAAGGCAGTTGACGTGAGTGAGTTCGCTGCTTGTTTGGACTTGTAGAGTCAAAGCGTACCATGAAAAGTCATCTTTTGACTTTATTTATTTTTCGAAAAATGAATAATTTGAAATATATTTTTCTAAAACTAGCCGGTTTGTGTCACTCGAAATAATTATTCGATGAAAAATATATTCATCATTAATAATAATTTATGTCTAAACAGTTTAATGGGTGATAAAAAAGTTTATTCTTCATTTGGCGCAAAATAAACGTTTCTATTGCGCTAACTTTCCACGCCTCCATGCGGAAAGCAATGATATTGTGCTCTGGAATGGAATGTAAGGTGAAAGGCAGTTGACGTGAGTAGAGCTCCGCGCTTTGTTTGGACTTATAGAGTAAGAACGTACCACGAAATGTCGTCAACTCAACTTAAGTCGTGTAACACAGAAGCGTGGCAGTTGAGCTCACCTCACATCAACCGTCGAGCAGGATGAGCCCGGTACAGGATTCCCTGTTCGTCCGAGACGAAGCCGCTTTGTTTGGGCTTGAAAAGTCGGAGCGTACCGCGAAAAGACATACTTAAAGTCGTGTAACACGGACGGGTGGCAGGTAAGGCCACCTCACATCAACCGTCGATCAGGACGAGCCCGGTACAGGATTCCCTGTCCGTCCGAGACGAAGCCAGCTCGGGCGATGGCGATGGCGTTGGCGGATCCATCGAGGTAACTTCGGAGGAAGTTGAGCGGCGACTTCGGTTGGTGGAAGAGTCAGTAAAGGCTCGGCCCAAGTGGAGCATTAACCTGGTGACCGAGACTTTGGGGCGCAGAAAATAAATCAGATTCCATAGCTCAGACGACGGCAACTTCCTTCCTAACCCCGTGAAAAACTAATGCTAATGAGACGACGACCAAGACCTCTCGTCTTCTTTCTTTATTGGCCAGAAGACGACGGGCTGATCTGCTGATGCTACTAAAAGACATTAGGGGAGAGATTTTTAAATTCATAGGGCAGGCAGTCGTTTGGCGACTCCGATGCGTGAAACAAGTGTGGCCGGAAGCAAATATGATATAAAAAATTCAAGCCAGTCCGGTCTACCAGTGACAGTGTGGACTGAGAAGGACTTGCCGTAGGGAGGTTGGGGAGGTCGGTGGACCCGAGAGGTAGGAGGGTCGTGAAGCACGAACGGGGTCGGTATCACGCCTTTAATTGGCGGGCTGTCAATATGGACATCGATATTTTCAATATGTGACTATAAATGGGTGATATGGTCGGAGGGAAATATATTAATTTTTCTTTTTGGGAACTCAGGAGCACGGCCGTGAAGACTTAGAGCTAACTTGAGGCCCACAAAACACCTTACAGGTCTTGTAAATAGATTAAATTCGGGTCTTTGATTTGTATAGGGAAATTGGGTCGATGCATACGGGAGGAGGGCGATGAAGGACGTACGTGCACGGTAACATCGGATTCCGAAAAATGATACCACATCTTTGATTGGCGAGTTATCAATATGGCCGTTGATATCCTTAATCTGTGACATTCTTAATCAGGAATTTGGAAGCATTGATATGTGAAGATTCAAAGCTAGCCAGAGACCTGCAAAATACCCTAAAGGTTCTGTAAATCGATTAAGTTTGGGTTTTTGGTCTATACAGATGATCTTGATTTAGAGCAATTGCACTCTTTTTATTAAACCTAGAACGAAATTATTTTTGACTTATGAGTTAGGAAATAATGTAAATTGATTAAACTCGCTTCTGTAGGTGAAGACTTGGAGCTAATTAGAGACCCACAAAACACTTAACATTGATTAAGCTTGGGTCTTTAATTTATATAGATGACCTTGATTCAGAGCAATTTGCACCAAATTTGTTAAACTCGGAATGGGGTGATTTCTAGCTTATGAGCTAGGAAATAATGTAAATCGTACATGAAGATTCGGAGTTAACTGAAAACCCACAAAACACCCGATAGGTCTAGTAAATCGATTCAAATCGGGTCTTTAATCTATATAGATGTCCATGATTCAGAGTAGTTTACACTAGATTGTTAAACTCAGAACGGGGATGATTTCTGGTTTCTGAGCTAGGAAATAATGTAAATTGTACTTGAACACTCAGAGCTAATTGAAAACCCACAAAACACCATATAGGTCCTGACATCGATTAAGCTTGGGTTTTTAATCCGTACGAACGCCCTTGATTCACAGCAGTCCACTCGTTCGATCCTTCAGACTCGGGACGGAATAATCTCTGGCCTCTGGGGTAGGAAATAGTACCAAGAGTCAAAATGGTCAATTCATAGGGAAAAGGGATCGCAGCAACCGAGAAAGTAGGAGGTAACTGTCCCTCAATAATACAAAAGCCATTCGCTCCGGGCCAAGTCGCACATGAAGCAGCCCACGAAGTTGTCCTTCGGGCCCGCCTCTCCATCCACTCGCAATACCGCTCACACTCCCTTGTATGTATATAAAAGCAGAGCGCGAGCGATGGAAGCTCACAAGCGTCACGCACAATTCGTATAGGCCATCATATCTGCACTAGTGCTTAGTAGCCATCATCATCAGGTTGGGGACGGACGATGGCGCCTCAGGATTCTTTGGTGTTCAAGGTGCGGAGATGCGAGGCCGAGCTGGTCCGTCCGGCGAGGCCGACGCCCCACGAGCACAAGAGGCTGTCGGACGTCGACGACCAGGAGGGCCTCCGGTTCCAGATCCCTGCGATCCAGTTTTACCCTGGCGACGGGTCCGGGCGGGACCCGGCGCGTGCCATCCGGGAGGGGCTCGCCAGGGCGCTGGTGTTCTACTACCCCCTCGCGGGCCGCCTGAGGGAGCTCCCCGGTAGCCGGAAGCTGGTGGTGGACTGCAACGAGGAAGGGGTGTTGTTCGTGGAGGCTGACGCGGACGTCACCCTCGACCAGTTCGGGGACGCCCTCCAGCCTCCCTTCCCTTGCCTGGAGGAGCTCATCTTCGACGTCCCCGGCTCCTCCGCCGTCCTCGACGCCCCTGTCTTGCTCATTCAGGTACTGCACATGAAACCCCGTCTTTTGACACTTAAAAAGAGAAACATCATAGACCATGCGCATGCAGGAAAGTGAGGGTTCCACGACGTGTGGCTTTCCTCGTGCTCGAAAAATTTAAGGCTCTAATAGAGAAACATCACTTCACTTAACACGGAGATTCTCCCATCCAAACCGCGAACGGCCCTGTTCCAATTTTCACGCACACGAAAGGAGTCCGCCGTCCGCAAAGGTCGGTCCGAGGTTCTTCTTTCGATTGCCAAAAAGGGTTGGTCGGTCGATGATCTCCATGAACTCCGTTAGAGCTGCATGCTCCATCATGACTTCCCTGCACCGTTTCTCTCTGAGAAAACGCTTTGTAAATGAAAGTTCACGACCGATTAGTAGTGCATACGGTGCCCATGCGTCGTCGTCGTCACGGATTTTCAAATGGGTCCTTTGTTGCTTGGCTTGGGATTTTAGCAGATCCCCGGAACACGATAGAGTCCACTCATAAAGTCACAAGTTTGTCCTTTTAAAGGCTAACATGGCACGTTCTACCTTCGTCATGATCGATTGGCTGTCGTGATTTGAAAGTTCAAACCATCCAAATATAAACCGTCTCAAAAAAGAGAACCGATCACGAGTTTTCGATCATAAGAATCAATTTATGTAAGGAAAAAAAATGCCGTCCGTAGAAAATTCTTTTCGATGTCAGGAGTGGGTGGGCCCCGTGGCCTTTTTAGCAACAGAACAAACAATGGGCAAAAGTCATGCACAGTCCATTCCGTGAACCACGCCTCCATCAAAGGTTGTGGAATCCAAAAGGGAGCTCAAGTAGCGAGCCCCACCTGGGAATATGACTAATTATTTAACTTACTCGGATGTAATAATTTGGAGAATCCACATCTGAGCTGATGCTGCTGGTTTGAATTGATATAATAAATGATGTGACGGGGGTTTTGTTGGCGAGTGCTGACGTGCGGAACAACGTTGTGATGGTGTGTTGCAGGTTACTCGTCTCAAGTGCGGGGGCTTCATCTTCGCTGTGCGCCTCAACCACGCGATGAGCGACGCGGCGGGGCTGGTCCAGTTCATGACAGCGGTGGGGGAGATGGCGAAGGGTGCCGACGCCCCTTCGGTCCTCCCCGTGTGGCAGCGGGAGCTCCTGGACGCCCGAGACCCGCCACGGATCACGTGCACCCACCGGGAGTACGAGCAGGTGGAGGACACCAAGGGGACCCTCATCCCGCTCGATGACATGGAGCACCGCTCCTTCTTCTTCGGGGCTGCCCAGATGTCTGCACTCCGCAGCCGGGTGCCTCCCCACCAGCGCGCGAGCTCCACGTTCGAGGTCCTCACCGCGTGCCTCTGGCGATGCCGCACCATCGCGATCCAGCCCGACCCCGAGGAGGAGGTGCGGGTGCTGTGCATCGTGAACGCCCGGACCAAGTTTGACCCGCCCCTGCCGGCCGGTTACTACGGGAATGCCTTCGCGTTCCCCGTGGCGGTGACGAGGACAGACAAGCTGTGCCAGAACCCGCTGGGGTACGCGCTCGACCTGGTGAAGAAGGCCAAGGCGGACGTGACGGAGGAGTACATGAGGTCCCTGGCTGACCTGATGGTGCTAAGGGGGAGGCCCCACTTCACGGTGGTGCGGTCCTTCCTGGTGTCGGACACGACCAAGGCCGGGTTCGGGAACGTGGACTTCGGTTGGGGGAAGCCGGTGTACGGTGGCCCGGCCAAGGGTGGAGTCGGGGCCATCCCCGGGGTGGCCAGCTTCTACATCCCCTTCAGGAACCATCAGGGCGAGGATGGCATCGTCGTCCCGGTGTGCCTGGCGGCCCCGGCCATGCGAATATTCGTGCAGGAGCTGGACGCCTTGCTGAAGGATCCACCGCCCAGCACTACCACCAACAAGTCAACCTTTGTCATTTCTTCCCTGTGAACTGCATACGCCTAGGCAAATTTCAATTTCATGTGGTGTGATGATATCTCGTTTTTACCTTTTCTTTTATGGGAGTGAGAACTGTTAATCTACATGCTGCTCTACTATTAAAATGAGAACAAGGCTTTCCCGTACTTCAGCTTTTGCCCACGTTAATCTGTCGGTTTGCAGTTGTGAATTGATTAAAATGCGCTATCTCCACCTTTGGATCTAGTAGATCCCATGTATAGGTATTCATGTGTTGTGTAAATCCAACAAGAACTTTATTCAATAAGTTAATGATGTGAATGAAATTATTGCACAAACAGGGTTCTAGTGCTGACACGAATGCAGTACCCATTTCGTGGCTGCTTATGGAAAGTGTTGTATGCCGACTTTTTATTTTAAAAAATTAGGAAAGTTAGCAGCTTTTCATTTTACTTTGGGAAATTTACAAATAAAAAAAAACTTTCTCCTAAGAAATGATAAGTTATGGGCACAAAGCTGAGGTTGTGGGGGAGGGATGGCCGGAACTGTCTCATGCATTATTCCAATTCAATGTGTCCAAATGTCATCAAGGCATCTCCTCCCTTTTTCTTGTGGACCTGAGGTTGACCGAGCCTCCTCCTGCTTCCCCCAATGGCTTCTGTCTTTGCCATTTGGCTTCTCTCTACCTTGTACTATTCCAATAATAACTGCCGGCCTCTCCAAAGCATATAAACCTTCTGCTTTGACCATACACCAAGCACAGCTGAGGAATTACATAGCATCAGAAATGGACACCAGAAGATCAAACCGAGGCGCCGGACCACCTCCCAAGAATGGCCGCAAGGATAACAAGGATGAAGACCTCCTCCTTTTCCAGGAATTGCACCGCCGCGAGAAGGACCGCACCATGAACCTCCTCCTGCCCGTTTCCAATGAGTTCGAGCCCAATGGGATCCCAGGTACTTGGCCCCCTCTGCATGGACACTTGGGTTTTGTGCTTGTGTGTAAGACTCTGAATTAGGCACACTCTGGCTCGATCTGGATGCAGGCAACTATCCTCTGCCTATCTACAGAACCGTCTCGGGTAAAAGTGAATTCCTTGCCGAGAATGACAAGAATGATTACGACTGGTACGTTAAGTCGTCCTTCCTCCCTTCCCTTCTCAACCATCCTTTGCGTTTTAGCAATATTCCTATATGTGCTCTCTTCAATTGCTCATACAAATTGTGGATCATGAGATGCTGCTGAACTCTTTTTAAGGTTGAAGACCCCCCCGGCAACTCCTCTGTTCCCTTCATTAGAGATGGAAGCCAATACAGTGGACTACCCGATGCAGCGGGAAATACCGATTTTGCAGCCTTTTTCACGGGTAATTGTACTATCAATGACAACGGCCATCTCAGCTTTCTATATTGAACTGTAACTTTTTTATTCCGTGCATGCCTGCTGGAAGCAGGACAATATGTAAACCATGTTCAAATTGCAGCCTCACGAATATTCTGACATGAGCTATGTGGGCAATACACTTAACATTAAACTGATTTTTCAAAAGCATGATGCACAGAATGCACGGATGGTTTTATTTGATTCGAGCACATGGATTTTCCCAGTTCACTTTACTAAGGTTCTGGAAACTTTTCCAAACATGTAGCTAGTCTTCTGCAGACAAAATGCACACACGAGATAGTCGCTTTTATGGTAAATAGCTAAACAGGAACTATTCGCCTCAACAATGTATAATGCCATGCAGCTTGTGTCGGATTGATTTTGATAGAGAACAATGCCACATCTAAGATCCGCTGCCAGAAACTAATAAATGACATGGCAATCTATTGCGAGTCATCTTCACAAGCCTAAAAAAATCGACAAAACATTCTAGCATAAAGTTCACTTCTATAGGCTACTCATGTGAGGAGTAGCGCCAGTTTCAATTTCTGGAACCAACGTTAAACTCACCTAGTTATCTTATTGCGCAACTATAACCCCCTTGTACTATGCTGGGATCAAATGATTATACTGTTCACAATGTCGAGTTTAGAAGCCTGATGACTCATGACATCATAACCAGTTTGCAGGAATTGTGGGTGGGAGAGAAGCAACCAACGGAACCCAAAAGTCTCCACGAAACAAGCCGAAGACTCTCCCAGCATCAACATCAGTAACCCAAAAGAACAGTGTCTTTTCAGCTGATCACACTAGTAGGTCCCCGGCCTTATTTATTCTGAATCAGAAGATGACTCAAGAGCTGGTACTTGCCAAAGAGACTGATGCAGCTCCCAATGCTTCAAAGCCTGCCAGTGTGACCAACAGATACGGTCGTTTCAGCAGCGTTACCAAATCTGTGGGAGCAGAATCTAACGCAATTAAGCCAATCGGTATTAACAATAAGAGAGGCATGTCGCCTCTAACAAGATCGACGATAACCGCCCAGCTTCCAGGTTTCTCCAATGAAACTCCCTCTAATCTTCGAAAAGATCGTCCGGCATCTACTTCACGTGGTCGGCCAAGCAATAATGCAAAATCATCAGTAATTCATCAACCACCAGAACCCTCTGCAACTCAAAGAAGACAGTCATGCTCTCCAAGTGTGACCAGGGGTCGGAAACCGGAACCAAAATCCGGAAATGTCACAGGGAATATGGTACCATCCTCGCAGTCTCGTCTGAGGGGCACCAGTCAAACAAGAAACGGTTCACAAGTATTACTAGGGAGTAGGATGGTGGAGAAAGTAATGAATGCTCGAAAAGCAGGCAAGCCTGCTGGACCAAATACTGGTTTCCCATGAACCGAGTGGATTTTCATGCTCTGCCCCAACAAGGTTTGGGACTTGAGGTTCAATGGACGGGACACAACGCCTCAAACCATCAGAAACGAAGACCGGGTTTTGGACTGTATCATGCTATCAATGTCGCAGAATTCAATTTACCAATGATAATGAACTTGGTACAATTTGTTGTTTGATTTCAAGAATGAAGAGTGACTAATATAAAATGTGGACAATTTATTTTGGTTCTGAAACTTAAGACGACGAACACTCATATACTACCGTCTACTTCATTTCGGTAGTCCTTATGATTCTTTTTAAGTAACACTAACATCTCTAATGGGTTTTTATAAAATATGTTGGACCAAGTTGGGCCAAGCCGGGCCCGTCCACCCATGTTAGGCCAAACTCGGCCCATAAGAGAGAAGGCAGCTATTTTTATGTAAAATAAACTATTGTATAAAAAAGAATGTTGAATGAAAAACAGAATATACGTTCTTCAAGTTTTCACTGTCGGTGTATTCTCTCTCAAGAAAAGAACTCAAAGGCTTCAATCAATCCCTTTTGAGACAATGACAACGTTTAATCCGTAGCAAATAAGGTATGTCCGTTTTGGTGATGTCCTTTTCGATCGATATTACATGAATCCTTGGGTCTGTTTCTGCCTTCATGTTTTAGTATTCGATAGTTCACCGATCCTTTTTTTTTTTTTTTGGAATCCATTTTCGTCATTGGTATCATGTTTCCCAATCATTGTTGTTGTTTATAATTGGTTTTATGGTCGGAATTTGAGAAACGAAGTCGGCAAACGTTCAAGGGCAGAAATCCCGATACCCAACGTACTGTTCAACCCCCTTTTCTCAAATTTCCTTAAACTAGAATTTGTTTTTGAAAGTACAAAGTCAAAATTCTCATCGAGACGAGAAAATCGACAGGTGGCACGCTGGACGCACCATGGGCAAAATCGATGGGGTGCCAAGCACGTACATCACACTTGTGCAGCAGGCGCAGAACCGCTGGCACATGCAACACATGTGCTACGATTATCGCCCCACGCGTGTGCGCGACACACACGGCTATGTCATCATGACGTCAGCCAGCGGTTGGGTCGATTGGTCTAACCTGACCCTATTGGCTCAACTTGATGAGTCACTAACCCATTGACCCGACCCAGTCATCCACTGACCATTGATTGTGGCCGTTGACCGTTGACAAAAAAAGAAACAGAAAATGTGTTTTTCAATTATATTCATTATAGATTATGTGTAATCCCTTTTTGTTTTGCATTTGTTGCAAAAACAATGGCTTGATGTCACATGCATACACCTATTCGCACATTGTCAGAAGGACAAATGGCTAGACTTGCAAGGATGATCGTTGAGTTGGCTGATTATTGATAGGAAAGTGGTAACATAATGGAACATGTGGTTAAGGTCAATAAGATGATACAAGACATAATCTAGAACAGTTATCCCATGTTAGCTTTTCAGATGGTGCAATCTTTGATTAACACTCTTCCATTTGAATGGCGAGTACTATTGCAACGTGGTTCCAGATTATAAGAAGCTTGCAGTGGTTTCTTTTGAAGGAATACTATATGATTGAGGCCACAAAGACTTCGACCTTAGTAATGAGTATAACCCGGCGGGGAATGATTGTGCAAGGGAGAAACCCTAAGAGATTTCCATCTGTCTTCCCTTAGTTGCTAAAGAGGGAAGTTTACTAAAACTTTTTATAAGTCTTTCATGTTCATAAGTTAACTTGGCGTAGTTGAATTTGTATTTATTTATGATGTTTTATGGATATCTCATATAGATAGTTTCTTCCATGTTGATGTTGTTGTGTCTTTTGATGTGTTGGTTACATTATGTACAAATGTGTTTTTTAAGTTAATGGATATTCAATGTCAATTGCTTTTGTTATTATTGAATCTTGTTGGTAGTTAAAGAAGTTTTAGTAGCTTCAAAGAACTTATTTCGTATAAAAGATTATATTAATGGCAATTTCAATTTAGGATTTTTGAATGATGACTGGAAACAATTGTGATCTTTTGATTCGAAACTTTATTTGAAATTATTCATTAATATGATTAGTTCATGCAAAATAAAAGCATAAATAATAGGCATTAATAATTTGTGCATGTGTGTCTGATAAGTTCAGATTTAATGGCTTCGGCAACTAAGAGCATAGTCGCTAAATTAAAGAAAAAAATGAAGCTGAATAGCGATAATTATGAAATATAATATATGAAAATCCATTATCTACTAGAAAAGTTAGAAGCACTAGAAGCTTTTAACCTGGTTATAGAATAGCCTGAAGATGGAAACACTGCACAACACAAAAGAGATAAGGATGCATTTATTGCATGAAAAAGAACGAACTTGCTTGCTCGCATCACATTATTGAGTAGCATGGAGAATAATGTCATGCGAGAGTTCAGGTATTTTGAGAATGCCAAAAAGATGTGGGAAGCATTAGTAGCAAGATTTAGTCATATATCGGTGACAAAGCTGAGACAGCTCACTATAAAATTTGACTCGTACAATAAGATACTCAGAGCACTTGAAAGGATATGTGTTTATAGGTGAGCAAGAAAGTAATAGTATAATTGAATTTTAATTACGGGATATCACATTATTAGAGAATGAAATAGGTGACTACTCCTTATTTGAAACCTTGGATCAAGATAATAAACTTTATGGAGTTTGTCTAACCGGAAGTAATGTGAGAAGTAAGGAATTAAGTTCAACTCAGTTTTAATTATAACCACCTATTGAGATGATATCGTCATTATCTAATCTGAGTGTGAGCATAATGGAGAATAATGTGCAAAGTATACAATCTTCTGTACGGTGAACAAGTCGCAAGAGTATTCCTCATCAACGTTTGACATGGAAGAGGAAACTTCCATAGTTGCTCCACAAAATGAAGATGAGTCAAGGAATGTAAATGAAATTCTAAATTGCCCTAATAAGGAAGAATGGATGCATGCAATGGAAGATGAAATATAATCAATAAAGTCAAATCATGTTTGGAAACTAGTTGATCTTTCAAAAGGACACAAAACCATTGGAAACAGGTGGGTTCTCAAAATAAAGCGTAAAACTGATGACTTAGTAGAGAGATATAAGGCTCACATTATGGCGAAGGGATATAATCAATAAGAATGAATTGATTATGAGTAAACATTCTCTCATACAGTGAGATTTACCTCAATTTACCTTATTTTGGCAATAGTGGCTAGCATGTATCTTGAACTACATCAAATAGATATAAAATTTACTTTTCTCAATGGAGAATTAGAAGAAGAAATTTATATGGAACAACCCATTGGTTTCATTTCAAAAGACTAAGAACAAAAGATATGTTGATTTTTAAGATAAATATATAGCCTTAAGCAGTTATCAAAGTAATGGTATATGCGTTTTTATAATGCCATAATGGCATATGATTTTACGATGATTGGTGAGAATCATTTCGTATGTATCAAAAGATCCAAAGATCAATTTGTAATCATATCATTATATGTTGATGATATACTGATTGCTTGAAGTAATATGGAGTTTGTTAATATTGTTAAAAGTTAGTTATCTTTCGAGTTTAAGATGAAAGGCATGGGTGAGGCTACATATATTCTTGGAGTCAAAATTTCAAGAGATCGTTCGAAGAGATCATTATCTCTTTTGCAAAAGACGCATATAAACAAGGTTTTTGAACGATTTCGTATACAAGATGGCAAACCTATAAATACTCAAATTGTAAAAGGTGAAAAATTGAGTTATATGCTATGTCCAAAAACTCCACAAGAAAATGAACAAATATAACGCGTTCTTTATACTAGTGCTATTAGAAGCTTAATGTATGCTATGATATATATAAGACTCAACATATATTTTGCAATTGGAATGGTAAATAGATACCAATTCAATCCAAGTCAAGCATATTAGACAGCCGTCAAAAGAATACTAAGGTATCTGAAGGGAACTGCTGATTATTAGCTGAGTTATCAAGGAAATGATCTGCAATTTGAAGGCTACTCAATGCTGATTGGAGAGGAGATTTAAATGAAATGAAATCTACCTCTAGATTTGAAAATGCTGAGATATCTTAAGGAAACTGTTGATTATTCGTTGAGTTATCAGGGAAATGATTTGCAGTTTAAGGCTATTCAATGCTGATTGGAAATGAGATTTAGATGAAATAAAATATATCTCTAAATTAATTTTCTTACTGAATAATGGTGCCATATCTTGGAGTAATAAAAAGTAAACATGCGTAACCTTATCCATGATGGAAACCAAGTTCGTGACATTATTAGCGACTGTACAAAAGGCTGTTTGGCTTAAGAGATTTTTAAATTATTTAGATGTTGTTAAAAATGCTGCAAACTCATTCTTAGTTAACTAAGATAACCAAATAGCGATAGTGTACACTAAGAATCCAAAATATTATGGTAAGACCAAACATATATATACAAAACGATGTGAACTTGCAGTACATATTTACACATAGAATGATAGTGTGGCATCCTAGAATTTCATGAAAATCCCTAAGTATGTCATGAGCCATGGATAGACGATGGAAATACCATTATTGTACTTTGTAGCCTTCTAATCCATGATTTGCGATGAGATGTATGGTCAAGTTTTAATGGATGAATTTTGGGAAAGAAAGTTCTATCTTTGGCCATATGTATGATAAATTGGAACTTATGAATTTATAATTGCAAGTGTATAGTTATCTTAATTTGCAATTTAGTATTTTGATTTGATGGGGATTTAATTAGTTTTTTTAAAAAAAAGGGTTAATCTTAGGTTAATTAAGCTTGGGTCTTAGGCCCAAGAGGGTTGGACCTAAGATGGGCCAAGATGGCCGGCCCAAAAGCCCATGAAAGGGCTGTCGACCGTGCAAAGGGGAGGGGAAGAGACCGGTTTTGCATGTCCTCCCCCATTTGTCCCAAAGAAATTGCCAAGTGTCACCCATGCATACCTAATGATGACTAATGATTGAGGGGAAGATGGTGCCAGTTTAAGCGAGAAAGAGAGGGAGAGAGAGAGGTTCATCCGAGAGAGAAAGAGAGGAGAGAAAGAGAAGAAAGAAAGGAAGAAAGGAAGAAAGGAAGAAGGGAAGAGGAAAGGAGGAGAGGCCGTGCGTCCGTCGTCTGTCACCACTGTGTCTAGTCGCCGTGTGCTCGCTGTTTGCTCGGTTTAGAGGCAAGTGGGATCTCTTGATCTACTCTTGCATGTTGTGCCTAGTGCGTGTGATTGAATGGTGACAAATTTCGGATGTTTAGAATGTGAAAAATTGAAGAGCCTAGTGTACTGTTCTTGAGAAAACAGCTCGACCTTGGATGTTCTAGTGACTTGAATGTGATGTTCGAGTTGGATTTTGGCTTTGACTTCTAAATGAAAGTTGTTAAGGACTTCTTTAAATATAATATACTCAAATTTGGGACAAAACGAACAAGTATAAGTGGGTGAAATCTTTATTTTTCAGAGGGTGTTGAATCTGGAGATTTCGGTACTAGGAACAGAAGTTTTAACCGCCTATACTTAATTATATAGAACGAATCTGAATTCGATGTTTTCATGAAATATCTACCTTAGGGTTTTGACTACCACATATTCGGATTTCATAATTTTTGAAGGTCATTAGGGTATTTAATCGGAAATATTTCTAAAATCGTGTAATCTGACTCGTTTGGACTTAGTCAGTTTCAATGCGTGGGTCATATCATTTTGTATGAAGCTCTTTCAACAAAGTGTCCTTCATGAAGTATCTGTATTTATGTCTTCTCTACAACATATTCAAATTTCATAATTTTTGAAATTCATTTGCCTATTCAACTGAAAATGTTTCGAAAACTGTGCAAGTTAAGTGATTATGATAATGGTGCTGTGATGCTCAGTCTATACCGCATGATATGAAGGTATTTTGGTGCAGTGTTCTTCACGAAATGTCTGCCTTTATGTCTTGACTATCACATATTCAAATTTCATAATTTTTAAAGGTCATTTGGGTATTTAGTGGAAATATTTTCTAAAACTGTGCAAGCTGGATTGTGCGGATTTCAAAGGCTGTAATGCATTGACTATTCTGTTTTGCATGAGCTCCATAAATTGTATTGTTGTAAGTGATTAAATCTTGCTGCACATGTGATGATATTCGGCATTGCATATAGCATCAAAAGCTGAATTTGACTTTGTTGCCATTACATCATGTGCCATGTTGATTGTGAGACATAAATTGGTGAATATGAATTATGATGAATGAGGAGACTATTGGAAGTGAGCCGACAATGCCCTGGGAGTGTCGGATGCCCGGAATGAGGGGTGCCGGATGCCCGGTTGTATTACGATACATGCTCGGATGTCCTCGGGACTTTTGAGATGCCCGGAATGGTTGGGTGCCGGAAACCTCGGAGGTTTGTGCCCGGGGGATGCCTCGTGATGCCAGTTGGGATACAAGATGCTCGGAATGTGGGGGTGCTGGATGCCCGGTGGTGTGTGTCGGAGGTTTCTCGCGATGCCAAGTTGGGGTGTGAGTGATAAAATGTGGGATGAAGTCACTGATCCCGAGAAAGAAAAATGTGGTGACCTAATTGAAAGATAAAAGTGGAAATTGAATCATGCATGGTATGGTGACATGTACGCATGACGGTATGATATGATGTGTATGAGTGCATTGTGGTATGTGCACATGAGGTATGGATATGCATGAATGCTTGAAGATGAAGTGCATGGTAGTATATGCACCTATGGCATGATAGTATATGTATGAATACGTGATGATGAGTGCATGATGGTGTATGCACATATGGTATGATGACATATGCATGGCTGCGAGGTAAGTTATGCTTGGATGCATGAATTGATATGTACTATGCTATGGTGTTATGATTGTATTGTGTGATGCATTGAGTAGTTTAATGAATCTTTTACCTGCTGAGTGGCTGTACTCACCCTTTCGGGGACCAACATTTCAGATTAGGAAAATGCCTCTCTCTCCGATCACACGGGGTACCTTTTACGGCCTTCCATCTGACGTGGAGGTCAATTGTATGGAGCTTGATAGTACCATCATCCCTGGTCTGACGTTCATACGGGTTTGGGTGCTGGTGATTTATGATGTGGGCCTGGCTGGGGGCCCGGTCACCCATGAGTTCTTGTCTATCCACGTCCGCCGTGACGGAGTGATGCGGGGGATGTTGCCGCCGCCACCGCCCAATGCACCAGGATGGGTGTGATGGCCCACGTGAGGAGTGGGAGCTGCCGTTTTTTTGGGATAGCCGACACTTGTAGATGGAGGATTATACGTGATCGATATAAGGGGTCGAGATATCTCTTTTGAGCTGTGGCCAAGTTTAGCTAAAAGTCTTGGCTTTTCTTTTTGGTTGTACCGACCCGAGAAATCCATCATGAAAGTATAAATAAAAGTGGCTCGGCTTTATCTTTTCTTGTGGTGCGTAGTTGGTGTGCATTGCGTTATGATTATTGGAGGGAGAAATGGTGAGACTTGTTTATGCTTCCGCTAATAAGCTGCGTTGGGACCGTTTAAAAAAAAATGCCTATGGACCTCGGTCCTTCTTTAAACTCAAGGGGTGCCACAGATAGCACTAGGCTTAGAACTAGGGAAGATGGAGTTAGTTTCCTGCAGATATGCCTTCCCACAGTGGGCGAACAACTCCTGTTCAAGCCATTAAGGGACAGCCTTTTAGCAGAAAACCACTCTACCCTTTAGTTCAGAGCCTAGAGACACTCAGAGATACCAAGATGGTAACATTTGCAACTATCTGAGCTGCATTTCTCAGAGGATCCTACCAGACTGGAGAAGAAGATGAGTTTAGAAAGACATTGAGAGTTTTTCACAAAACACTCACTTTACTTCAAGAGACTCTACCCAACACATTACATCCTCCTTGCCTTTTATAGGCAATAAGAGGTCACACACAAACAAGGACCAAGCTCACAGGTCCTGAAACAAACAGAGGCTCCGGAAATTTCCAGTAGGGAATTATTTGCACGGTATGAACAGTGATTTCCCTAACCTACTGCTACCGTAAAAGTGAACAATAACTTGCTACAGTAATTTTGTACAGTCAGTAGCCTCGTCCGTCGTGAGCATTATAGTCATAGTCTGAGTCATCAGAACTATGCATTGCCAGAAGATGTTCCTCATATTTTTACTCAAGTCCTGCAAGTGAATCTGGTGAGAGAATTTGGTTTGACGAGGATGCTTCCTGTAGAATTTGGGAGGAGCCTGTAGTGTTGACAGGAATGCTTGACTGAGGCCAATTGGATGTCTGAGCATAATATGATGTGTCTATGCTTTGAGATAAGGACAAGTGTCCTTGATCGTAGGGGTCTTGGAAAAGAGGACCTCCCCATTTGGCATAGGGGTCTTGAGAGGACTGTGCAGGGTCATCTGTCATTTCTTGCTCTTGTGATGATGCAGCTTGTCTTAATTCATCGAGTGCTTATTTGGCTTCTAATGCTAGGCTATAATGATCCCATGCAGTGGGTACATTATAGTTCCATGCATCTTCAAGAATGGTTTTATTTTCTTGGCACAAAACTCTTTAGAGTTCTCGATACTGGTGTTCACAGCAACCAAATGGTCCAAGATGAGATTTGTAAATCCGAGCTTCTGCACTGTGTGGTTGAGGTTTTTATAGGATGTGGTACCTATAATTTGAGGGGCATTGGTAATGTTGCCATTATTTGTAACAAAAGCCTATGATCGTCAAAAAAACAAAATAGTATGGACCTCAAGGTTTGGTTGTGTGGTTCTCAGTTCTTTCTGTAAGAGGTATCTCCAGTGAGTACAGGGATAAAACCAATTAAGAAAATCTAAGAGATTTCTGTCACTCTCCTTTTTAATGTTTCCACTGCCGAGTCCAAATATCCTTGTGAGATTAGCAATGAATCTTTTGGTTGGAATTTCAATAGCTATTAAGTACTTATCGGTTAAGTACCATAATAACCATCGAAGTTGGTTAGGAAAATCATCTTCCTTCCAAATTAAAGGTTGTATGAACGGATAGTCCGAATTTAATCCAAAATGATAAAGAATCGAACTTCCATTGAGTCTGAACAGATCTGTGTGGCATTGCCACATGAGATTATTTAGATCTTCAGTAAGGCTATCATTTTGGATTTGCTCAATGATCTCTTGGGGGTATCGCCAGCTTGGCCAATCTTTTATCCTTTCAATCTTATACTTCTCATTATGATGAAAAGTGAGGAAAGCAGGCCTCATGATGTACATGTTGATTTCTGCTAGTGCTTTTGGTCTTGACAAGAAATCAGCAAGCACATTCTTCTTCCCAACAATGTGTTTGGTTTCAAAAGAGTATTTTGAAAACCATTCAGCCCATCGAAGCAATTGAGAATTTGGAATCTGCTTTTGTTTGAACTTGATCAGTTCAGGGAAATATGCCATGTCTAATTCTACCAGGAACTGATGGCCGATGACATGGAATTCGAACTTTTTTATTTCATTTTTCACCGCCAAAATTTCTTTGAAAGTGGAATGATAGTGCATTTCTGCTTGAGAAAACTTTCCACTTTTGTAAGCACACAGATGACACTTACCTTCAATTTCTTCGAACAAGATAGCTGCCCAGTATTCATCACTGGTGTCTGTCTAGAGAATTCTCTTCCCTGTTGATGGGATTTGTAATGGAGGAAGAGATTGCATAATCTCCTTAAGTTCAGCAACTGCTTTAGTTTGAGATTTTCCCCAAGGTGGGGGATTCTTCTTTAGCATTGATTGTAATGGAATCAGCAGTTTTGCAAGATTTGGAACAAAGTCTCTGAGATAATTGATTATCCCAAGAAATTGCTAAACCTGCTTTGTCGTAAAATTTTCTTCAAGAAATTTTAACAATTCCTGAGTAATATGTGGCTCTGGGTAGTATGTACCTTTGTTAAGGTGCATACCAAGAAATTCAATTTCTATTTGGGCAATGTTCATATTTCTTTGAGAAAGCACGATCCCATGCTTTTTCACGATTTTTGCAAACTGTTCAAGAAGTTGGCAGTGCAACTGCTCATTAGGACTGTAGAACAGGATGTCGTCGATGTATACTGCTACACTTGACATGATTGGTTGGAAAATTCGACACATAGCCTTTTGGAAAAGGGATGGTGCTACCTTTAGGCCAAAATGAAGAACTTTCCATTGGAAATGTTGGTTCGGAATACAGAACCCTGTTTTGGGTCTGTCTTCAGGATGGATGCCCAATTACCAAAATTCGGCTTTGAGATTGAATTTGGAGTAGATTTGGGCCTTGGTTAGTCTAGTAAAGAGAGAATTTCTAGAGGGTAAAGGGAATTTGTCATCTTAGAGAAAAAGGTTAAAAGGCTGATAATTAATTACCAGTCTCATTTTTCCTTTGTTCTGCTTGGCACGCTTGTTGACATAAAAGACTTCACAAGCCCATTGAGAGTTGGAGATTTCAATAAGGCCTTGCTGCAATAGTTCCGAGCATTCCCTTTGAGCTAAAACCAAGTGTTCTGGCTTCATTCCCATGTGACTCGCCTTGGTTGGATTGATATCTTCATTCTTTTTTAAATGAAGGTGAACAAAGAACTCTGGGTTTTCCCATAAAGGATAGGAACACTTCTAAGCAAATTCAGAATGGGATTCCGAATAGGATTCTAACAGCTTTTGCATGATAGGATCTAACAAACTCATTTGAATGGAAAAAAGTCTTTGAATATTGACAAATTCAAAGAATTCGTCCTTATACTTAAGACCTTTTCCAAGAATGATACGAAGCTGAGAAATCTGAGTCATGATGTTCCAACCAATAATCAAATCTTTGTTGGGAAGACTGGATCCAAAGATTTTTGTGGTTATGGAACATTGAGGAAAAAACTGAATAGTTATTGGGATAGTTCTCACATTCGTGGAAAAAGTATCTCCTAAGGTAAAGTTGAAATATCGAACACAATGGGTCTAATATTCTTCAAGGAGAACTTTAGTATCTAAGATTGAAGAACTTGCTCCAGTGTCAATGAGGGCAATGACATTAATAGACTTAGCAAACTTTGAAGTGAAGATTTTTACAGGAAAATGGAGGCAATGAATTTGGTTTGAAAATATGCCAATGCTTTGTTCTGAAGATGTGAGAGATATGTGAAAGATATCTTCAGAATCTGAATCCGAATCAATTTTACTAGAAGTTTGGTAACAAGGGATGACACAAAGAGTTTGTTCAGATGGTTCTTCATCCGCAGAGAATAAAGATTCAATATCACCATTTTCAAGAGAAATACCAGTTTCATTCTCTATACGATGTATCAGATGATTATGACATTTTCTTGCTTAGGAACAATTTTTGGCAAAATGTCATTTCTTATTGTAGATGAAGCATCGATTTGATTTCTTGTGGCCTAAGTGATCTTTCCTTTTGCGTAGGTATCGCCATTTCTTCTTTCTTCGGAAGTGCTTAGAGCCATGCTTGGATCTCTTTATCCAGAGCTTCTTGAAATGTTTCTTTTTTCTGAAAGATTTTCCACAAGAACCATCATAATCTCGCTTAAAGCATTTGATCTTTAGTTTCTGGCGAGAATAGGCTGTATCAAGTTCTCTATTGTTTGTGATATAGGTCTGGACCATTTGGCGCTTTATACACAAATCTTCGAGGTACAAATGGATTTCTTGTTGTATTTCTCCCAATGGAATATCCTTAATCCTCCTATTTTTGCTGAGAAAAGCTCACTCAACCATTTGAGATAATTCTTTGGGAATATAAGTCAAGAAAACATGCTTCAGGTTTGGATTAGCTCCAATACCATAAAAGAGCTTAAGCATTTCTCAATAATGTTTATCAATATGTTTTTTTCTGGAGAGAGTAGCATCTTCTTTCGAAAAATTCTCTTCTTTTAAGCTCTTGGAGATCAGAAGGTTTTCCAACAAAGAAATGATATAGGAGGGTAATGGCATGGTCAAAGTCAGGTGAGAGTAAAAAATGAAGTTGGTCTTGTTCTGTCACTGATTTCCACCAAAGTTTGAGGCTGCTTGTAAATCTTGTGACAAAACCAAATAGGACATCATATTTATCATGATTGGTAAGAGCCCGGGCATTTAGCCAGGTATGGAATTCATCAAGTCTTTATGGTCATTTGTGATAGGGGATATTATCAATAGTAAAAAACTATTTTGATGTAGTAGACATATGCTGAGAAGGATCGTTTGGCTGAACAACCTTTGGTTCAGAAGGGTCTGATTCCATATCTTGGTCTAGAAGATTGATCATGAATATTGATGAAGTTATTGGTGCAATAGGAAAGGAATCAATGGCAGGGATTGAAAAGGATGATAAGGATGAGAGGGATACGAAATATGATTCGGTATCAAAGATGTTTGAAAAAGCTGGTTCGGATGGAAATAGAATCTGATCTGTTGGAATGATAGGATCAGGCTGTTGGATGGCAAGATCAGGCTGTTCTTCCTGATTGCCCAAATCCTTTAGGAAGGATTCCAACGGATTGGATAACATCATCTAATCTGGCTTTTCCTTTATAACAAGTGAAGATTCTGTAGGCATCTTCTCCTTTCCCTTTTCCTTCCTTATTCGATCCAATTCTTTGAGGCGATTTCGCATTTGTACCACATATGTCTCTTGTCTAATAGGAACATTTGTGAGGGTAGCAAAGATAGACGTCTGAGGTGGTGGATGCGAATGCTCTGTCCGTTCTAGGCTGAAAGGATCAAACTTTCTTTCTTCAAGGAGTTGAATCTGCCTTTTGAGCTTCTCTATTTCTGCTTTGGGGCATTCGAGATAATGATACCCCATGTGTTGTCCAGATTCCAAGGCATGAAGCCTCTTTTTGAAGTCTGAAAGCATTTTCTTGGTGGTTTTATCATATCTTCGAAAATCTTGTTGCACATTTACAATCTTGGAGTCAATTGCTTTGAATTCATTGTTATGCGTTAAAAGAGTCTCTGATTGCCAATTTAGGACAGCTTCAACAACAGGAGTCTTTTTTTGTCTTCCATGTTCATCCACATCAGTGGAGGCAGATATTTTAGGAGCATGCCAATATCTGCCTTGTGGATCAATGAATTCCTCTGGAGCAGGAAACGAGAGTTTGGAATTTTCTCGGACAAGAGGGGGAAAGTCTGTCTCATGGAACACGGCAATGGAAGAACTTGGTGGTGTTTCTGCTGGAGCCTCAAGTGGATAAGAATATTTTTTCGCCCACTTTAGGATTGGCTTATAAAATGGAGAAAGAGTTAGTTTTTTCTGAGGGGGAGATGGAGGAGGTGATGGTAGTGGAGTTGGTGAAACCGACGTTGGAACAGTGAACTCTGGTGGTGGAGTTGGTGCATAAAAAATCATAAACTGGAATTTATCACACTTACCAAGAGTATTAATGGAGGAATCTCCGTTCAAATACCTTTGGTACATAGGGTCCTTTGGCTTCTTGTGCTTCCGTCGAGGTGGAGGTTTTGCATATGGGTCTACCTTGTCGGGAGAATTTGTGCAATAGGAACATTGACAAAAAGGATCCCAGAAGCAGTGACCATAGTGGTCCTTGTAGTAATGGACATGATGTCCATCACTTTTGAAGTATTAAACAAGCTTTTTTGGATCTGGCTCGGAAATTGACTTCGGAACACATGATTCAATCATGAAGAGGGTCTGTAAGATAGAAGGACTTTCTTCATTTTCTTTGCCAAATTTGATGGAAACAGTTCCATCTTTCTTTTTGACAAACTCGGAGTCTAAAGACTGGAAAGGCTTGTTGTTCTGATGCAACTTTTCATAGTTGGTGATCCAAGTCTCTAGAAGGAGCTTGGCCAACTTTTCCTTAGGAATCTGTCTGGGAACATGAATGCAGGATGCCTGATCATTCTGCATGGAAATAAATAAAGCGTTTTCATTTCCATTGTGGAAATACATGATTCTAGTAGTGCAGTGTTGCTGCTACAGAATTAGCATTTTGAGGAGCTCCAGTGAGCTGTACTTGGACTTTTAGAAATAAAAGTAGCTGAGGGTTTGAAAGAGCTATATTGAAGTTTGGATACGGAGTTACGAAGACTGTTCCAGCATTCAAAGTAGTTTGGATAGTACCAATGCAAGCATGCTGATATTCTAAGAACCTAGTATCCAACAAAGCAATTCTTGCCACAACTGGTAAGCCTTTACGACCATGAAAAGTAAGAGCAAGATGAAACTCCATAATGGACATGAGAATATCCTTGTTGAATCCACTGTCTGGGAAACTCTGGAGGAATTTGGAGAGTAACAAAGTATTCATTTCAGACTGGACTCTGTTGATCATCTAGGTTCTTCTTATTTCTTATGGTAGAATTGATAGTGGCCAGTGTGCTTTTTGTAATTCCAGACCGGACTCTATTGATCATCTATTCTTCGATTGTCACATCTCTTCTAGTCTTGCCTTCTTTTGGGCTGCGAGATGTAACATGCCATGGAGAAATAGATTCTGGTCGGAGAATCTACTTTGGGCCCTCAAATTCCTCCCGGGCAAGGATTTTCATCATAGCATTGCTCGGTATTCGTTTGGTGCCATGTGCCACTTGATTTGGAAAAAGCATAATGCTATTATTTTCCGGGGGTAGACCTTGGACTTGCCAGCTTTGAAGAACCACCTCATCAAGACGGTCAGGGACAAGGCGCTCACCTTTAGCAATGTGATTGACAACCCAAGAAACAGGAGGCTCCAACGTTGCTAGGGCTTTGACTCCTATATCTTCGGTGGTTTTTCTGACTCCCAGCCTCGCGTCCTCTCGGCTCTTGGAGGTCCTTCTCTCTTCTGTTTTGCTACGAGTTTCGTCGGGCTGCTTCCGCGTTTGGCATCGCAGCTCCCTGTTACCGGTTGCTTTATCCGCTCGGCTGTTTGTTGACCACCTTGAAGACTTTTGGTTTCGGTGCTCTTTCCGTCTTGGCCAGTGTGGCTTTAGTTAGTCTGCCCTCTTGGTTTTCTTCTTCTTGCCCTCCTGTTAGGGTGTTTCTTTCTTATATCGGCTCCCATTCACTCATTCAGACTTGTTGTCTCTTTGAGTGAAAGTTTTGGCGCCGATCTTGTGTACTTTGGTTCTTAGCTTTTTATATATTCTTACATTTACCAAAAAAAAAAAAAAAACAAAGTATTCATTTTCAGTGGCAGGAATAGGATGTTGATCGAACTTAGAGGACTGGACGTACTCCTTTACTTCCTTCGGAGTTTGGCGAATGAGTTGACGAATGGAGCGGATGGGAGAAAATGACGAAGTGGGTTTAGCAAAAGCGGAATAGGGGTTCATGAGGGGAAGTTGGGTTTCAAAGATCTTGGTTTCATTGCTAAGAGAGACTTCATAAAGATAGTCTATCTTAGAAGCATTGGAAACACGAAAATCTGAAGGGGTTGAAGAAGATGGAGATGCAGCGAGAGAAACAAGTGCTTCTAATATTTCTGGATATGTTATGATGTGAAGAGATCTTCTTAGCACTGGAGTCACTTACTGAGCGCATGGAACTTATATTATTACAAACGAAACCATGGCTCTGATACCATTGAGGGTACCTAGGCTTAGAACCAGGGAAGACGAAGTCAGTTTCCTGTAGGTATGCAAAGCCAATATATAGAGATGCTTTATGTGGTCATGTAAAATCTCTAGGACTGTGTAGAGCCTGATGTACTAACTATTATAATTTCCTAAAGTGTTCAAACTTAATGAAGTTATCTTTCATTATTAATGCCTATGAGGATTTGTTTGATGTTTATGCATCTTAATGCTTAGTATATTATAAAATTTAAAAAGTATGTCGAACAGATAAAATATTAACCCACTCACATCGGTAATCGTCTTTATTTAATATGTGATAAATAGAGATAAGACAATTTTTAAGCTTATTATTTGGATGATAATCGAGAACTCAAGCTTCAAATATAGATATCATCTTAACTGAGTGTTAAGATGAGGATATAATATTTATTATATCTGAAAGTAAAATAATCCACATGTTTTACTTTGTCTATCTCTAATGCCAGATGTGAGTTCTAATGGATTTCTTGAAAAAGTAGATACGTAAACTCAAGTTAGACATTAAGTATGTCTGAAATATAATCTGCATGGTATTGAAAGTGAACACATAATCCCCATGGGAAATGAGTTAATATCATGATAATAAGTATTTCATATTACATATGCATCAGACGATCAATAAGAGTGGCAAAAATTTAGATCTCAACTTTTATACCATGTAAGATTATTAAGGAAAAGAGTTCCCCAACTAAGCGCCCCATGACTTTCATTTGTTCTCAAGATTTTTATTTAATATTTGCTATCTTAAAATGTTGCCAATGATCATAAATTGATTCGATCTAATGGGACATTTTTAAAAAAGCAAGTTGAATTAAAATTGAGAGTTTCAAAGAAAAAGGAAGATCGAGTTTGGGATTATTCAATGGTCGACTAATTATGATTAGTTTAAGATAATCATAATTGTGAATACGATATATTGTAATTAAAAAGAGATCAAGAGAGATATATGTGATTGATCGATTTATGGTACTACATACTATATCTACTTGAAAACGTAATGTCCATTTTGAGCTGTTATATATTCTTAACAGATGTACGACAACGAACTCTCAAAGTATGTTGGTTGCTCGATTTATTTACTAGAATGAGCATTGCAAATATGAGAATAGAAAGTTATGTTCAGCCCACCATGTGTAAATGGGAGATGATGGGTTTTTATAAAATATGTTGGGCCAAGCTAGGCCCATCTGTACATGTTGGGTCAAACTTGACCCGTAAGTGAATGGCCCATAAGAGAAATGACAGTTATTTTTATGTAAAATAAACTAAGAAGAACGTTGAATGAAAACAGAATGTACATTCTTCAAGTTTTCATTATCGGTGTATTCTCTCTCAAGAAAATAACTCAAAAGCTTTAATTGATCCCTCTTGAGATTGCGATAGTATTTAATTCATGGCAAACAAGATACGTTCGTCTTGGTGATATGCCTTTCGATTGGTGTTACATGTATCCCTGAGCCCGTTTCCACCTTCATGTTTTAGTATTCGATAATTCAAGTATCCCTTCTTCTTTTTTGGAATTCTTTTCCATCAATCTCCATGTCCGGGCGATGCATTTGAATGCATTGTTCATGGAAGGACCAAATGAAAGTATTTCAAAACTGTAGAAAAATATTGTGATGACATGCATGAACTACAATCTTTTTTTTCCCATTTTGTCGATCATACTCTACGCATGAAATATGGCCTCTTTTTTTTTTCTGTCCTACTTTATTCCTACCATAATTTTCAGTCTCAAACTTTTGTCATGCCCTCTTACATGACTTGAAAGTTGAAACCCACACTTAATACTAAATCATCCCCACCTCAACCCTCTCGAGAATGTGAAGATTTGAACCCCCATCTCTCCTTTCCCATGTAAGAAGAGTGGCCCTCGGTGGTTGCATGAAATACAGCTTGAAACGGGCAAGTTTCGAGAGTATCCGTCCAATGAATACAAGGTCCCGGAAGATTAATTAGCCTAACACCCCAAGTTGATCTTCGAATTAATTGGACATTGAATTCCTCATAACCATCTTGCTCTGATGGGCATTATTGCGCACCTGACGTGTGGGACATGCCGCCACAGCTACCACCGACAAAATTCACATGTCCAAATGAACATATAATGTCCTCTCTCTCTCTCTCTCTCTCTCTCTAGCCTGAAATTCTGGGTTCAACCAAACTTGCAATTACAGGGCTTCAGGACTGTGGTTGTGAACTGTGGATTGTGCAATTCAAACGCAAGCTGAATAGAGGTGATCTAGGACCGATTCGAGCGACGGGCATGGAGCAACAGGTAGAGAACAGGCAAGTGATATTCAAGGGGTTCATAGAGAGGGCTCCAAGGGAGACGGACATGGAGTTGAAGGTGGGAAGAATCAGTGGCGGTCTCAAGGCGCCTGCAGGATCAGGTGCTTTCCTGGTCAAGAATCTCTACCTCTCTTGCGACCCCTACATGAGGGGACGTATGCGCGATTCCCGCACTTCTTATATCCCCCCTTTCGTTCCTGGTCAGGTACATTTTCCCTGGTCTGTGTCCTTGCTTTCTTCTTGCTCCTGCTCTCTTCTCGCGTTCCATAGCAATATCCATAAGTTCAGCAGCCACATAATTTTCTATTGGTGGGAATCGGTCCTCCTAACTTTATTCATGCATTGCTCGTCTCCAAATGGAGACCGGACCCCTCCTTGTTGTGAAATGGCGAAACCCTATATGCGGAGTCACCGCGTTGTACTTGTTTCGTAATCATCTGCCTATATTTTACAAGTTCAACTTGGGGATTTGTAAGCCACCAACCATTTTACCCAGTGCAGCCCATCGAAGGGTTCGGTGTTTCCAAGGTTATTGACTCCGATGATCCAGACTTCAAGCCTGGGGATATAGTTTCAGGGTTCACTGGCTGGGAAGAATACAGCTTGACAAGGAAGACTAACCAGTTGAGAAAAATCGAGCAACATGATGTCCCTCTGTCATATCACCTGGGCCTTCTCGGTATGTTTCTCCTACTATACCTGCTTACTGCATGAAGCATCTCTCAAACGAGTTTGTCTGATACAGTTCTCAGGATAACTTTTCATTGATAGGTAAAGAGCCCCTGTAAACGATACTAGTGGAGCCTTTCTTATCTAGTCTACTTTTAAAGCCACATTGCATTCACCTGCAAGACTCTTTAGCTAAAGATAATTTTGCTTGATATACGATCTTTGGGATGCTAACATCAGAAACTTCCCTTATCAAAAAGTATCGGGATCCTGGCGTAGGATGAATGTTACCGTAAGTTTTATAATCAACCAAATTCTGGGTTGACTCATAGCTCCTTTCATCAGTTAATCAAATGGTCGCTTCAGCAACACTTGAATAATGATACCATTTTCATTAGAATTTGCAGCTAAAGGTCAATATTTAAAGTTTAAAAAGTTGAATGACTTGTTCAAAGGGTTCGAAATTGCCATCAAATGTGCAATTGTAATCGTCATACAGGTGCAAATTGTTTTAGAGTATAGTTTCCAGTAGCCGCTGTTTATTACAGTATTTGGTGGAATCCCATTGTGCAAATAGTTTTGTCAATTTCTCATGGTATGTCTAATGAAGCAAACTATACTCAACCCAATGATGTGGCAAATTTTCATAGCATAAATAATTCCCTGGTGTATAGTTAGCACAAGCGTCTTCATGGTAGCACAAGCCTCTTCGTGTTTCCTAAATAATAGATTTTATGCAGGTATGCCAGGATTTACTGCATATGTAGGATTTCATGAGATATGCTCCCCTAAAAAAGGAGATACTGTCCTCGTCTCTGCAGCTTCCGGAGCAGTTGGACATCTTGTTGGCCAACTTGCTAAACTGCATGGCTGCTATGTAGTTGGAAGTGCTGGCTCAAACCAAAAGGTAAGTCTGTTAGTCAATGGAAATTACAGTGTCATTCTTTTAACTGCGGCTTGCAGAGAGAAACGTCTCATAAGTTCGAGTACAAACTGTTTAGGTTGACTTGCTGAAGAATAAACTTGGATTTGATGAAGCTTTTGTCTATAAAGAAGAGCCAGACCTGGATGCGGCCTTGAAGAGGTCAGTGCTACTAGCATTTGCATTGCTTCTGTTGCTTGTTGACAGGCTAAGTGTGGACAAATCATCTTGATCATCTTTCCTTATATACTTCCTGGTAAAGATCATAGATACTTATGTACGTTCCTCCTTCTTGTCTTTTCGAATGAGTGGCTAAACAATAAATGGTGGGCTAACAGGTACTTTCCTCAAGGCATCGACATCTACTTTGATAATGTGGGGGGAGACATGCTGGATGCTGCACTTCTCAACATGCGTGTCAGTGGGCGCATTGCAGTCTGCGGCATGGTATCACAGCATAGTCAAACCAATCCACAAGGTATCCACAACTTGTTCAATATGATAACGAAGCGCATCAGGATGCAGGGGTTCCTGCAAAGCGACTACTTGCACCTCTTTCCCCTCTTCTTCAATCAAGTCACGGAATACTACAAGCAGGGGAAGATCACATATATGGAAGACATGGTTCATGGATTGGAACATGCTCCGGCTGCGTTCGTTGGCCTGTTTTCAGGTAGAAATGTTGGCAAGCAGGTCATTCATGTTGCCAGTCCATAGGATGGCTAATGAATTTGGTAGAAACTAGGGAAAAAGTGTGAGGGCCTATCCCATCCAAGCACCATGTTCAGAATCTTTTCCTTTCCCAGTTCGGGCTCAAAGTACTGGTGAGCCGGGCATAAGATCACTCCAATTCCATCTTTCCAATGCTGATACTTTAACATTGAGCCACTTTAAATACTGGTGCAATAAGTATAGTCTTTCTTGGGTGCTGGTCATGTCTCGAGTACATGGCAAAGTAGCGTTGCCTTCGTAGCCGCAACTGGGTTTTGGAAAATTCCAGACTCTATGCCTGACCTCAGATTGAATTTAATGGGATCCAGGTGTATGCGAAAATCGCCTATTGGAAAAAGATGTATCCTGAGGCTTATCATCTCACCAAGATCATGTTGAGAAACGCCCTCATTTAGACCAAGTAAAACAAGTGTCGTTAACACTGAAAAGGAAACAGCCAAGTCAAGGCTCATGCGATGCACATTACTCGCGCAGAAAAAGAAGGGATCCCACGTTTGGTACTGAAAGGTCTTAAATCAAGAGGATGAAATCATGTATACCTGGGCCTTCCTTTGAGGAGAAATGGGCAAGAATTTCTTCTCCATCCCTCCTCCCCACATCTTCTTTCTCTTCTTCCAAAATAATGGAATAGTGAGGTATCAATTTGTTTATTTCTTTCTATAGATTTACCATTTCTATCAGATAGATTGAACAATTGTCATTGGAATGAATTATGAATATTCAAGATAGAATATTTCGAATTAATGGATCCAAAATCTTTTTCAAAAAACCAAAAAACGTTATCTGTGACATCCTGAATTTCCAGTTCTGTTTTCAATTGAATGAATCGGGCTTTTCATCGACGCGCCTATAGTTCTATTCTCTGAGCTGATCACTCACGAGATAACTAGTCTATCTGGTGAAGTCGTTAAGAGATTTTAACGCAATAGATTTGAGAATTTGATCAGGAATCGACTGCTCGACTATGCTAGTCTGCAAGGGTCATTGCGGCACAATTAAAAATCAATTAGAGACCGGAGATAGGTCAACTCGACTGAGCCATGTGATTTAGTGTGGGTGATTCCACATAATTGCAAAATTCTCATCGATCGGTACTAAACCGATTTTTCTGTCGTTTTGGTACCCTGTGTCCATATTTGAAATCTCGAGATTTTCACGACAACCGAAAGTCGCCAATGTGTCGAAGATGTATAATGTGGCTCAAAAATAATTGATCAAGGGATTACACTAAAAATTCCTAAAAGCTACCCGGTAGGTGAGGTCACGCTAAAATCGCGCTAGATTGAAATTAACCGCGAATTTAAACCCGATTTCAGAAATTGAAAGTTTTATCATGTCACGATTTATTTTAAAAACGTCGACTCATCCTCTGAAGATTCTTCTGCAAACCAAGATTTTTGACAAAAATTCAAAATAGGGCCATTTTTTACCGGGAAAATCATAAGACCATTTTTTGGTCGTGTTTTTGGGATTCAAGTTGGTTCAATTGGTGAGGAAAAATGTTGTATTTGATGATGGCACCTTGGTGGGATTTATGGACATCAAATTGGATCCAATTGGAGGGGATTTGGTTCAATTTGGGGGAAAATCTTCCAAAATTCGTAAGTCCCTTGGTGTGCAACATTTGAGGCATCAATGAAGCTTCTAAGGGAAGATTGAGGGCTGTAAATTGGCTTGGATGACAGCCAAGACAAGTGGAGGCCAAGCAATGATCAACTAAGGGATATTTGTGGCCAAGGGGGGACCCTCCAAGTCTTCAATTGTCTTCTTCTTCTTCTGCAGCTTGCTTTATCCATTGTTGAGCGTTTAAGAAGCTCAAAATTGTAGAGAAACATAGCAGACCCTCGCCCTAGCCCATCGCACGCCCGCCAAGCCACCGGAGCCACCGCTCGCGCCGCCCGAGCCCGTCGCATGTCGCCCCACCAGTCTGCACCTCCTGCTCATCGTCCCGCCTATCTCGAGCCACCTCGCCGTCCAGCAGCCGCCATCACCCGTAGTTGCCCGCTGTAGCCACCGGTCCACCTCCTTGCCGTTTCCGTGCCAACCAACCACCGTTCCGACTTGCTCAACCCAAGGTCAGAACCGAAAAGCCAGCAAGGGCTTTGAGGTTTCGTGGCCCGTTTTCAAGCCCGTCCAGTCTCCACTTGGTGTCGTCACAAGGTTGTTTGTTGCTTGTCTCCGCGTCGCCGTCGTCGTGGACTCACTGGAACGTTAAACCGGTGAGTTTACTTGCTAAAATCTGCTTAGGGAGTTAATAACGATTGAAGGGTGATTAGTTTAAGTTAAGCATGGATTATGTGGTTAGTTAGAATGGATTAACGATTTAATTATTCGTTTGTGCATGTTAGGTGGTTAGAACGGATATATTAGAGACTAGATAGGTTATGCTATTTTTCTAAATAGGTTTAGAAATTTTCCTGGCCCGTTCGGGCGATTAATTAAGCATTTCCTGCTTAAGTTTGCATTTTTGGTAATTAATTGTATTTATTTAATTATTTTTGGTATTTATTTAATTATTTATTATTTTTCGAAAATTATATCGGGATGGCTGGTGATCAGAATTTCATGCTAATTGCAATGGTATGCTTAGTTTCTGCAATTGAATGCTATTTGGTGCAAATTGAGTGGTGATTGTAATTTTGGGTATTTATCCTAAAATTGTGTAATTTCAGTATTTAATCAGAAAATACTGGGGCGTCGATTTTTAATGCCAAAAATGTTTTTAGGCAATATATTAAATAGTGAGATTTTTGAAAAAAAGAAAAAGAAAAAAGATAGCATTTTGGCTCAGACCGACCATGTACCCACACACGATTATTTTTATCTAGTGTTTTTAACATGATGAAATTAGGCCAAGTTCATTATTTAAATTGAGGAAATTGGCGTACAAAGCACAATGTCCTTGGCCAGGATTATTTATCGTGTATCAGCTTGTGTGAGCATTATTGAATCGTCAGCTTGTGTGAGCATTATTAAATCGTCAGCTTATGTGATCATTATTGTATATCAGCTTGTAATAGCAGTATACTATATCAGCTTATGTGAGCATTGATATGTCAGCTTATGAGAGCAGTATATTATATCTGCTTGGGTGAGCTATAATATATATCAGCCTGTGCGAGCAACCATCTGTATCTGCTTATACAAGCATAAATATACTTCAGCTTGTGTGAGCAGTTATCGAATTGATTGAATTGATAGATGGTATTGATCATATCGATTGTATCGAATTGAATGGATTGAGTGATCGATTGGATGGAATTGATTGGTTGAGATTTTGAACTATACTGACATGCAGGAGGGAACTAAGGCAAGATAAGTCTTCTAACTTGTGTGTATAGCTGCCTCTAGGCATATTTCCTTCCTAGTCGGAGTTTAAGGGGTGAACTTGCTGAGACATTGTCTCACCTCATCGTGGGCTCAACCTTTTCAGGTCCTTAGATGGCGGTTCCTTCGGAACGTTTGGGTCAGCCTAGGAGGATCACCGAACAGGTCACCGATATCCTTGTTCCTGGGGGCCACGGAGTCTGGGTCTATGAACTCGTGAGGACCATCGTCTGGGTCGATGCAGGTCTACCTCAGAGGGTACCCCATCAATTCAAAGTGTGGTATCATCACAGGCTCAATGGATACAAAGTGGGTCCCCTTCAAGATTTTGAGATCCCAATATCAATGTTAGAAGTCGCTTTTGGCACAGGCACAACTGACCCTCCTGGTGGTGTAGTGGTGGACCCAAATCCCCAGGAGACCTCGGAGTTTTCAGTTGGGGATTCGTGTGCCTAGAGGACTTGTAGGCTTTTCTACTTGGGTAGACTTTTGTCTTTATACTAGTCTTGTATATAAACTGGGGTGTTTATAAAAGTGTTTTGGTTGTGAATATGTTTCATGCTTTTCTATCCCGTTTTGGTTGTTGTCAGGGGTAATTGTTTCGCTTCTGCATGTGCATTAAAAATGATTGGGTCGGCGACACGTCCTAGGACATCACAAATTTATCAACCATCGAGGGATACGCGCTCGAGGATCGAGGCGTGACATTATCACTGAAATAGAATGACAATAATACATTAAGCATTTCCTCATTTTACACGTAGTTTCTTTGACTGGTGGGGGTTCGTTCAATAATTTTTATTTAAAGCAAGGGGAATAGAATATAGGATTGCGATCGCTTAGTTAGGTCTTTTAGGCTAGTTTGTGTATGGTATTAAGACATATCATCTTCATAAAATTTGTTTCAAATCCTTTTATTTCCATTATCAAATGATTTTCAATAGATGGACTTTCTAAATTGCACTTTGAAACACTTCAGTACATGTGATGTCTCCAAAAGCAAATTTTTAAAAATTCTTTTCAATACTTGATTTGACTTAGGAAAAATATGATTTGGACCGTATTTAAAATGTTTGAGATGCCTATGAGTGCATTTATACGAGCCCCGGGCTAATCTTGGTAGTTAAATGTGTTCCATAACCTAGATATTCCTTAGTCCAAAATGTCTTCAAATCTTTTTAAACTTACATTTGACATTGTGAAATTCGTGGTTTGGACCATATTTAAAATATCTACGATGTCTGTGAGTGCATTTATGCGAGGCTTGAGCTAGCCTTAGCAATTAAATGCATTTCATAGCCGAGACATTACCTTGTCTTACAAACCTTACCGGTGATTTCAAATCCATTTTTGAAACACCTCTCATGCATATGCACGTCATTCAATAGAAATGCTTGTATTCATGTTTGGCGCATGCCTTAGTAATAAGTAGACCCGTCAAATGGGTGGGTCGGGTTGAAAACGGGTCGACCCATATTCCTGTAGTGTAAATTTAGTGACTCCTACTCGACTCGACTTATACCCTACCCGACCCAACTCGTATTGCTAAAACTCATTAATATTCTAGAAAAGCCCGTGCCCACTTTAAGCTATATGCTAATTGGATAAAAACCTCAAATTAAGTCATAAAATAATTTAAAAAAATAGTAAATAAAATAAAAATGTAAAAAAAAAAAAACCCTATAAAATGAAATATTTATAAAGAATTAGACCATGCACATGCTTATCTTATCTAAAGTGAACATACTATTAAGCAAACTGAAAACTGCAATGTGAAACTAAGTATTAGCTACTTGAACACTATCTAATGAAGCATCCGCGAAGGGCAAAATGAAAATAGTTTTTTGTAAGTTGGATTTACGCGAGCTTCATCAATTTTGAAATTGGATGTTCTTTTGAGCAGTAAAAGTAAATGCATCAAGAGACTCTGAAAAATTTGGCAACAAAGAATTCAACTCATTTTCCAGACACCGATTTCCAAGTTCAATCAGCCAAAAGCAAACAAGATAATCGAACACTAAGACTAGAATAGGTTTGAATTATGAGATGAATATGAGATGAATATGTGGCTCATCTCTAGCCGTTAATCCGTTAATATTAATTGATTGTGCTAGAGATGAATAGGGGGCAACAAACTTTAACACCATTAAAAGTTAGGATCAATTCAACGTAAGAGAAAGCATCCACAATAGCCTTACAATTGAAGAGTGGCAAAGTAATGCTTTCCAAAATGCCTCTACTATATATGAAGATCACAATAATCTCAACAATCGCTACACATTGTTGTTATGGCTAGGTTTATCATGCTGATCATGAATCTGTGAGAACTTCCATAGATATCAAGTCAGCACATTGATCCTTAAGAACCTACAACATTGCAAGAACAAGACAAAAACCATTTTGGCCATGCTAGTCTGAATTTGGAGACAAGAGAGATAATTTAATCGTGAACTTTACAAATAAAAGAAAGTACCTAATGCAAATAGTCTTGAAAGTCAATAATGAGAGACTCGTCATCAAGATCTTCCTCAAGTGGAACTCCAAATAACCAATCTCTGGTGTACAGCTCAGCCTCCACATTTTCAGGCAAAAGGGAACTACGATATTTATTTAGGATGCATCCTCCAATGCTAAAGGCCGACTATGAGGCAATACTATTGATAGGAATGCTCAATATATCACGTGCCATAAGATTTAACTCGGGATATCGATGTGAATTAGCTTTCCAATAATCAAGGACATTGAGATTAAGGAATTTTTTTTCTATCAACCCTAGGCTCCTCTAAATACAAATCCAATTGTGACTTATATATTGCGAGCCAAAGTGTTCACTGTCAAATGCATCATACTCATCAAGATTGTCCCCAATGTTTTCGATAATGTCCTCAACTGAAATGTTATCTCGACTTATTGAAGATGTAAAGCGATCATCTCTCGACATAGAGGTCACATAGTTATCAAAAAGCATAAAAAGCTTTTCTCGAATGCTCTGTACAAATTCTACATGATCATCTATCTCCAACTTCGAATAGCAAAATTTTAACAAATGTAGCTTATAGCGAGGATCTAATATAGTAGCAAAAGATAAGACAACATTGTAATACTTTCAATATTTTTCGAACTTCTTTAGCATTGCCATAGCCATAGATTTAATAGCTACATCCTCATTATTCCTCGCCTTTATCAAATGAAGCTGAATCTGTCATACTCCATAGAAATATAAATTCGTCGTGGAATATTTAACTTCGAAAAAGAGAGTAGAAATATCATAGAAAGATTGTAACAAGAATGCAATTTTCTTAGCTTTAAGCCAATCCTCAAGTGATAGACAGGTAAGAAAGTTACAATCAATTAACTTCAAATGGGAAAATGCATGTTCAAAGACCAAAGCACCTTCAAGCATTAGGTACATAGAGTTCCATCTAGCAGCCACATATTGACGTACCTTTTTACCCGTCTTCAAGCAAGACTGTGATATACACTCAACAAATTTTGCTCTCCTCTCTTGTGTAGCTCTCACTTATTTGACAGATTCTCTAATATTTTGTAATGATCCATTAATCATCTTTAGGCCTTCTTGTACAATAAGATTCAAAATGTGTGCACCACAAACGTACATGAAAAAACTTCCCATCACACAACAAAGGGGATTTCATAGAAGGTGTACTTTTCCAAATATCAACCATATTGTCATTTTATGATATATTATCCAATGTAATACTGAAAATTTTCCTCTTAATGCTCCACTCTCTCAACAAAGTCAGCAATTTTTCTAATAATATGGTGCTAGTATATGGAGGTGGCACGTAGGAGAAGCACAAAACCTTTGCATGCAATTCCCAATTCTCATCAATGTAATGGGCAGTGACGGCAATATAATGATCGGCTGTCACAGAGGTCCTATAACATCCTCGATTCCAGGCCATAAGAATAAGTTTTTGAGGGTCGATCATGGGAATCAATGACATAAACCTTGGATAGACCAAGACATGGCATGTTCGGCCATGGACCCGATCCATCCGACCGAGACCCGATTAGGGCAAATAACCAAGACCAACCATGAGATTTATTTTAAGACATCCAATGGACCACTTCTAATTGAAAATGGTCATTGACAAGTTTAAGAAGATTACCCACTTAGTCGCCCTCATTTGGTTAAAATTTAGTAAAATTTTGGCATTAGCCTTGGTTCTCATAAAACCGTCGATCATGTGCAAATATGAATGACTTCTCCAATTAGGCGACACCCTATGTTAGTCTCATGATTGCCTTAGATAAGATTTGGACACAAATCAATTAATGCGGGGATGAGTCATTGGACAAGTGTCAAGAGGTAATTAGAGTTCTAGAATTTTCCATAGCCTTTTGACCTAATCCATCCTTATCCATTTAAATGCCACATGTCCACTACAAGAGAGAAGGAGAAAACTTACTTCTTAAGTAGCTCGGCAAAAATATCTAGGCCTCATTTAATAATTTTGGACATTAGTTCATTAATGGCCATGATGAATCATCAACTTAGGTGTCCTCTAGAATCTTAGGTAAATCTTAGGGTATGATGGCCCAAGATTATAGCCTTGGTGAACAAGTCAAGAACTAGTCAATTAGAAGAGGACGTGATGCATCAAAAAGGCTTATGTGTCTCCTTAGGCACTATAGGTAATAACGAACCTAAAATGAGCCTTGGAGAACAAGTTAATATGTGAAACAATCACAAGTGAACACCAAGGGACTTAGGCGCCAACTCAAGAGGATAGCTAGGCCAACTTGCCTCTTAGGTGTAATCACAAGTTTGCATAAAACCTAAGAGGAAGAGGCCTATAAATAGGAGAAGGCATCCTCACATTTTAGGGGTTAGCCATTCTCTAATTTCCTCTCCCTTTCTATCCTCTCTTTCACGCCTTCCTCACCAAGCTACCTTAGGAACCATTTGGTCATTAAAGGAGCATCTTAGAGCTAGGTTCAAAAGTTGTAAGTAGACTTTCCTAACTCTTTGATAGGGTGATGTGCTACGTGTATCAATTTAGAATCTTGTCATCACTTGTGTTTGCTTCCATGTTGTGCTTGTTATGTGTTTTCAATTACTTGTCTTTGCATCAAGTAAATCATGGTCTTGCGTGGGTGTCGAGCACACCCCGATGGCGAGAAAAGGTCTCGGCAAATTGGACGTGTGCCGAGGTGGGTGCACAGCCCATGCTTGATTTCGGGACAACATTGAAGAGTGTTGTTACTTGGGATAAGCATCGGGTCAATGCCAAAGCCAAAACAAACAATTCCAAGTCAAGAACACGAGCTCAAATCGCATCCGGCATGAGTCTAGTAATAGGGCACAAAAGTCATTGATTCACTTTGTATGGCACACCTTTGGGCATTTCATTCGGCTAATAATTCAAGATAAAAATGGATTGATTGATGTTTGAATGCATGGATATACGATAGACTTTTACTGTCGACGCTAACGTATGCCGGGTTGTTGCTTGGGGTAAAGCCCTGGATGCCGTCTCGATATTGAGATCGTGGACGATGCTAGCCCACGTGAGGCCGATGCTTGGGAGTCGCCTTAGATGCCATCCTGATAATAAGATCGGGACGATGCCGGTTCCCAAGGGAGGGATCGATGCTCGATTGGTACTGGGAAATTTGATGTATTTTGACTAACTGAACTACCTAAAATAAACTAGAAGTCCACATGTGGTCCATGACTGATGCACGTGTGATGCTTGAATTGATGCTTACACTTATACCGGAGTTGAGGCTAGGTTTGTTTGATATGTATTGTTGAGTCATTGCATCAATTTGAGCATATGTTTGCATCGGGTCACTTAGTGCTTGAATGAATTTTATGTGATGCACGCATCCCTCTTAGTGACTGGAATGATCATAAGCCACAGATTTTTGGAGGGTTTGTTTTAATGCACTAACTCCTTATCTTTGATGCTTGAAAGCACATAACTGATTGAGAGCCCTTCATATACATAAGCAAGGTAAGGCACGATCCTTGCTATTAATTTGCCATCGACAAGTGGGTGATGATCTTGTATCCGAGGATTGATGGCGAGACGTCCTCTTATAGGAGAATTAGAGATTTCTACTTATTGAGTCATCGACTCACCTTTGTTGTTTTCACCATTTGAAGTGTGGGATGGGTGAACCAACCCTACTACCCGTCCAACCTAGTCTTCCAATTGATATGGTTACTACCGTGACGAATATAGTAGACTTAGAAGAGGACGTCACTTACCAGAAGTATATTACCATTGTATGGGTCCAAGAAGGGGTAAACACCTTGATTCCTCATGTGTAGGAGGCTTGGTGCCTCATTTTTTATGGGAATGTTTTAGGTCCCATCCGAGGCCTCATCCTTTTGATGGATCCTACGAGAGCATCGTCGAAGAAGGGCCTAGGATGGGGACCATTTTTGGAGGAGCTAGGCTACCACAGCCTTTTAATCATCGATGCGTGGTAAAGAAGATAAGTAGCCCAGGACTAAGATGGGCATGTAATCATATAATAACTTTTGATATGTGTATATATGTATATGTTACTTTTGTTTGCTTGGCTTGTATACGTGTTGCCCGACTTCCATATTTGTTTGTGTACGAGATTGTTTTTAATTCACTTCCGCATGTGCTTAATCAAAGATAAAATATTTTTGGGACAATCGACATGCCTGGGACGTCAATGCTGCCCCGCCTGGTCATGCTCTCGTACCAAAGGTGGGGCGGGAGTGTGACAAGTCCACAAGTCAGAAGTTAAACATATTCTGCTAGAAAGTGACATTATATTTGATTTCAAATTTCTTTTTTCCTTCTCATAAGCTTTTATCACATCACTTTTTGCTGTATTTCTTGATATGTGCTTCACATTGGGATTAAGATAACTAAGCAACTCTTTGGTGACTTCATGCTCGACGAAAGAGTATGTATAATTGTGTTTAACTATTGCTTTTGCTAGCTTGCTTTTAAACATAGTTTGATCAAACCAGTCCGTGGAATCATCAACGTTGGCCTCTCGATTGGGACAAGTACATAAATGACGCAACAAATTTTTTGTCCCATGGCTAGCCATTTAAGTTGATTTGCACCATTTACACTTAGCTTTTTTCTTGCCATCCTCATCTGTGAAATTTTCAAATATGGACCATACAGAAGAAGTGCATTTTTTCAATTATTTAGAGCAAGTAGAGTTATCTTCCTCATCCTCATGAAATAAGGATGCAGCTCTGCGTCTCTTAAACCCTTATGTAGTTGAATATTCTTCTTGATCCTCATCAGATCTTGACATGTCAACTAATTAGTTAGAGAAAATGTGAATTAGAACAAGTTATTTACTCAAAGAGAAGATGACATATTATATTTCTATTTAGCACTATAAAAAAAACATCTCCAACTTTCATTCCTCTTTAAGAGTAGAGTATAGAAGAGAAAACATGCAACCAAACAGGCAATAACAATCAAGTGATAAATTTCAAAAACCCTAGTCTGCACGGTACCATCACAAGCCCAACATTGCAAAAATATCAGTTAGGAGTGAGAATTCCCTTCTTTTCTCTCAAATGCATAGTCACACACCATCTCATACCACACCTCAACAAACTAGGGAGGATAATAAATTAGGGAAGATTTTTTTTTTTGAGAAAAATATTATTTTTCTCATTCTCTCTCTCACCTCTTTCTCCTCCCCCTCACGCTACCACCTCCTGCCACTCTTCCCTCCATCTCTCCATCATTCTCTTATGATTTCTCTCTCTCACTTTTTCCCCCTCCCCTTCACGCCATCCCTTTTGCCCACACCCCCTCTCTTTTATTTTCTCTTTCTTCTCCCTCTTCTCTCTCTCCCCCCCCCCCCCCCGGGGAATTCCCCAGCAGAATCGCCGCCCCTCTTTCTTTCCTCCTCCTTCCTTGCTTCATTTTCCCCTAGGCTCGTTCATCTCCATTTCTTCTTCTCATTCTTCTCTTCTTCTTTTATTTTTTTCATTTTCCACCACCACCATCACCCACCTTCACCATCCACCACCATCGTCCACGCCACTTCACCACCACACCACCCCATTTCTCTTTTTTTTTTTCCTTCCATTGGCAGCATCTTCTTCTTCATTTTTTTCCTTTTCGTGGCTGCCACCTTCATCCCCATCCACCACCGTCACTTCCATCACCAAGACCTTGCCGCTGTTGAGCAGCCCGTCCATCAAGCTGCCCACATCACCGTTCGCCCAAGCCGAGCCCCCCTTGGCGTGAGCTCAACTTCGCCGAACCGCCGCTGTTGAGTTTCCATTCGAGTCGCGAGCCTCGTGTTTTTGTCGCCGTCAAACCGCCATCGTTGCGAGCTCGCCGTCACCAGAAACCAATGAGTTAACTTCCTAATCGTGGATTAGGGTATTGATTACGTTTAGGGGTAGATTAGTTAAGGATAATGGTAGTTAGTATTAGTTAATTTTAGTTTAGCCTTAATTGTGATTAAGGATTGTTTAGATTAAAATTAAGTGTGATTAGTTTAAGTAAGTACGATTAGATTAAGTAATTGTGGTTAGATTAATTAATCGATTTTAGTTTAATTAATTGTGATTTTATTTTTATTTAATTGTAATTTGTTTAATTAATCATGATTATTTTAATTAAAAGCAATTAGTTTTACATTAATTATAGTTAGGTTATTTAATCGAGTTTAGCCTAATTAATTGCAATTATCTTAATTAATCACGCTTAGCCTAATTAATCATGATTAGCTTAATTAATCGTGATTAGTGTAATTAATGACAGATTAGCAGTTAAGTAGAATTTTATGCCCGTTTTTTTTTTGGATGAGTTTGTGCATAATTCCGATTGTTTGCACGCGTGATGCCATGTAATTGATTGCTCTATGACAAGTTTCATTTACTATTCCAAAAGAAGGTTTTATAGGCAATAAAATGGCAAAATTTGAGGTATCGGGTTTGGACACCAAATTTTATGTGCTAAATAAAACAATGGGATTTTAAAATAGAAGTGTGCAAAATTTGACGAGTTGATTTCAAATATGTGACCACGTACGAATATTTTACCAAAATTTTTAAATGTGAAAAATTGTCACAGTTAATTATTTGAAAACGAACTCTTTTATTCTGGGCTAATTAATGGCAACAAAATTTGGTTTGATTGTTGGGATTCTTGAGTAGTCATTTAATCGAACTTGTCACCCAACGGGAGTTTGGGGCAATGCTCGATTTTTATTGGATGCCTGACGAGGGTCCGGATGCCGAGTTGCGATAGAGGCCAAACTGATGTGCCTTTATAGAATGCCGTCTAGGCGGGGGTTCTAGACAATACCGTGTCCGATGGGGTGGGACGATGCATGGTCATGCCGGAAGACCGCCAACTCTTGTGTTGGCCGTGGCCCGATGGGTCGTAATAATTTGAACACGTGTGTTGGTAATGCGCTTGAAATATTTCGAATGTGTTATGATTATTATTTACGTTCGTTGCATTACTATTGCCATGTGAGATGTACTAATATGTAGGGGTATGCTAAGGCGAGAGAAGATTGTATGCCGTTGCGTGTTTAGGCTGCCTCCGAGGCGAATTAGCTTCCTAATGAAGGTTTAGAAAGTTGACTCGCTGAGATTTATATCTCACCCCATTGTTGTTAATTATTTTCAGGGTCATAGTGTGGAGAACTGCTAAGTGCGGTTGTGGTGGGCGCGAGATGCGACACTTTTTGGCTGGCCTTGCTAGGGTTAACAAAAAATGAATAAAGGTTGTGGCTTTGGAAATATTTTTTGTATTTTACTATCCCTATTGTTTGTTGGTTGACTGGGTGTTGTTTATTTGAGTTGCTTACGCATGCGTTTAATTGAAAGATAAAATGAATGGGTCAGCAGCATATCCTGAGACGTCAAAAATCTAATTGACTGCCAAGGAATGTTCGCGCACTCGAGGTTCGAAGCGTGACGCATATGAATTGCAAAGACTGCCCACGAAGTCCAAATTTGGTTGATTTTAAACCTTTTTCTGTTCTATTGCTTGATATTGGCCTTATGTCATGATTTTGGTCGTTTTGACATGTATGACTATTTCTTTCCATTGTATATACATAGTTATAGTTCTTAGATTAGGTTTAGATTATGATCCCAAAGATTGAGAGGACACGAAGACAGTGGATGGTCGATGTCCGTTCCGACTATGATTTTGTGTCATTTATCCCCAACATATGTCTCGAATTCTCCTTATTTGTATAAACACCCAATGAGTTGCGAGTTTTTCCTTTTCACTTACCTTTTTAAGTTTTCATATTTCTTTGGATTGAATGATAGATTTATTGCTTTCCTTGGTTGTTTACTTACCGTTTTGCACTTTCAATTCAATTTATTGCCTTCTTTTCATTTTTCTTAAAAAACAGAATAGCACGAAAATGACTATTCCCGCATGGTTGCCTAACTTAGGATAAACGATCACGAAAAAGTAAAAAAGAAATGTATGGACACCTTAAGTAACATGACATATTGTTAGATATCGAAATTCCACTAATAGAAATATTAGCGTAACTCAAGTTCCCGAACCTAGATATCTAGTTGTGTAAAAATTGAGGGACTAGTTCTAACCCTTGATTGGGTTCTATAAACTACCCCAAAAAATGAGGCTAGTGGCAATTCTCGTATTATTTCTAGGTTGTATAAAATAACTAGACCATTTAATTAACTCGTTGTGAGGGGTATGGACCCTTGGAAAAGGTTCACAGTCGTGATTTAGCATACCCAAGATGGTGAAGTCGGTAAAGATGAAGTGATGCCATCTTTGATAGATGTACATCTTGGGAGGGCTATCATAGTCATAACAGTACCCTTAAACTCATCTTTACATCAAGTTTTCTTTCGACCTTAAAACCGTTGGTCATGATGTGTTGCGACGTTAGGGTAGAGTCATGACATCTTCCACTGTCATGTGGGATACGAGCTTAGGAGAGCTTGCAACTATGACCAAGTGAACTCATAAGAGGTTTACGCGGGATGCGAGGTGATGACACCTCTGTGGATGAGAAATGTGAGGGAGCTTTCATGGTCAAGTATCCTAAATCTTACCTTTCCCCAAGGGCCGGGTGGTGGAGAGATCGGGTTGCGACATACAATGATGAGACCTTGAGAAATATAACAAAAAAGGAACAAAAAAAAAAACGTTAAAATTAATAAGCATAGCATATACCGTAACTTCAAGATGAGCAATGGTGTAAATATTGCATACCTTTTATTAATCACTTAGGAAAGCCCCCACCTTGACCATTATTCATATCTAGGAACGACTTCAACAAGTTCACAAAGCGACTCCATGTATCCTTATTTTAAATTCTCACCTACTACCCATGCCCCTAGATGCACTTCATTGATGGCAACCCTCCCCAAAGTTGGCAACAATTCACCCTTGATCAAGCCCCTCAAGAAACAATAATCTAGTCCAATGGTCTTCCTACATCTTGTTATAAATTCTTTTCTAACAAGCATCAATGCATATTGTGACGTCTCAGAACGTCCCTCACGACATATGTCGTTTTATAATTACGCATGCGAAAGCACATTAAAGCTGTTAAATTATGTCTCGAGTTTAAGTCCGTTCAATGAAACTTGATCAAACGTTAATTGGTAATTGTGGACTTTGTTTAAATGTATATAGAAATAGATTTTCGTATTGAAGTTGACAAGAAATCAGCAAAATTGGAAAGTCCATATTGGACTTGAAGACTTTGACTCGGTCAAAGTGGGTGCAAGAAAGAAACAACAGAATAAGGAAATAACAGAAGTTAACTTCTGTTAGGATTTGGCAAAGGGTATTTTTAATAGCCTATGTCATATATTTAATCGCGTCTAGGGATGTTGGTGGAAAGTGCAACACAAAAGCTTTAGCTAATAGGTAGAGGGCGACCACATGAATATAAAGAGCATTTAGGATCCGTTGTTGTTCATTGTGAGATACTATTTCAACACCCCTTCTCACGTGCATATTAGATGTTTAATTAGGAATTACACACGGAATTCTGACTACGCACATTCACGTGAAATTTTTACCACGCACCTTCGCATAAAAGGTAACTAACTTTGATACCATGTTAGAAAGTCCAACTAAAAAACTTAAGCTAATAAGTAGAGGGAGACCAAAAGAATATAAAGAGTATTTCGATGTAAGATAATATTTCAATAGATATTTTGCTTCTTCATTCGAGCACCGCAAGTGCTTGGGATGCGAAGTTGATATGCAAAGCTTCTTCGTGAGTTTTGTTGACTTACCAAGAGTCTTGAAGCACCATTATCTACACGAGCGCTTTGCATGGATTATTTTCATGGGTTTGTTTATGCAATTACACCAACAACTTTTTGTGTTGAAGTCAAGTAAATCTTAGGGTAAGATTTGCATAATTTCTTCATGAGATTAAGAGATAATTTAGCAAGGAATTGTGTGGCTAAACACTAAGTGAGTTATTAGGTGTATTTAGGGCTTGGAAAACACCGAAAGTATTTGAGTGACAATCTCCGTTATAACACTTGATTTATGGTAAAATTCATTACTGTTCTCCCCATGGATGTAGATCACTATGACCAAATCATATAAATCTAGTGTCTGATCTATTTTCTTTATTATGTATATTTTATTGTTCGATTGCTTGCTTTTTGCAACAATTGGTATTAGAGCCAGACTTGGCTAAGTTGAAGCAAATCGATGGTAATAAAAGAAGGAAAAGTGAGAACCAACAGATTTGATGGGAAGGATTTTGGTTTATGGAAGATGCAAATTGAGAATTGTTTCTACCAGATGAAACTATACTTCCCTTGTTTTGGGAAAAGCCAGAGATGATGAAGCAAGCTAGTTAAGAATTGTAGGATAGACGAGCTTATGGGTGTTATTCGACTAATATTGGCTCATAATGTCACATTTAACATCATGAAATATAACACCATTACGAGTTTGATGGAAGCCCTATTAGATGTGTACAAAAAGCCCTATGCAATCACCAATGTCTATTTGATGTAACGTCTGTTTAACTCAAATATGAGTGAAGGTGCATTAATTGCGGATCATTTTAATGAATTCAATATGATTGTTAGTCAATTAAGTTTAGTTGAGATTAACTTTGAAGATGAGGTACGTACTTTGATTCTATCATCCTCATTACCTATAGTTAAAATAGTACTATTACTACTATTAGTAATTCCTCTAGGTCAACAAGTTTAAGATTTGATAGAGTTCGAGATTTAATTCTGAATGAAGACATCCATAGAAGAGAATCTAGTGAACATGTATCTGCTACTTTAGTAGGTGAAAATAGAGAAATAACTAGTATATGTGTTAGCAGGAGTAGTATAAATATGAACAAACATAATCAATCTAGGAATGGTGGTGCTATCTGATAAGAGTTATGGCAAGAAGGGGCATCTTAGAAGGAATTACCTTAAGCTAAAAAACGAGAAGAGTAAAGGAATTATAGTTGAATCTACAGATGATGTTGCAGCTGGAGTTGATTGTAATTCGGATAGTCCTGATTATGCATTGTCTATCACTAATGATTCATCATTTGATTAATGGATTATGGATTATAATTATTCTTTTCATGCTACACTAAATAGAAACTAGTTTACTACTTATCAATGCATGGACAATAGTAAAATGCAATTGGGAAACAATGCTAAATGCGATGTTGTAGGCATTGGTGTTGTTAGAATAAGAATGTATGGTGGTATCGTGAGGACATTGACTGGAGCAAGGCATGTTCCATAGTTGAAGAAGAACCTAATTTTCTTGAATGCTCTAGATTTAACTAGGTATCGATATATTTTCGAATGTAGAGTTTTGAAATTGTTCGAGGTACCTTGGTGATAATGAAATGAATCAAGCACAATGGCTTGTATGAACTTCAAGGTAAGATAATGATAGAATTTGTTGCGGGGATGTCGGATGCATCTGTTTGAGAGTCTGAATTGTAGCATATGTATTGAGGGCACATTAGCGAGATAAACTTGAAGATTCTAAATGAAAGAAATCTATGGTGTGGTTATGTTGCTAACGAATTGAATATATGCAGGTGCTGTGATTTATATCAATGGTAGAAAGTACAGTTTAGCATGATTATCAAAGAAACCATGGATATAGCGAAGTTAATTTACTTAAATGTTCGTAGATTGTTGCGGTTTTCTTTGAGAAAGAGTGCCAGATTTACACTAACGGTTATAGATGACTACTCAATGAAGACGTAGGTGTTTGTACTTAGGCATAAATTTGATACTATTGTTAAGATCAGGCAGTTGAGAGCTTTGATCGAAAAGAAGACTAATAAGACGATCAAGCATGTACAGATTGATAGTAGCATGGAATTTCGCTCGAAGTTATTAGACTTCTCCATGAAGGAAAGCATAGTGAGACACTACACCAATGCTAATAAATCACAACATGTTGTAAAATTGATGAGCAAAACATTGTTAGAGACGGCCCATAAAATACTCTTTAGTATTGGTATGGCTAGGAAATTCCTGGCGGATGCACTTAATACGGCGAGCTACCTAATGAATAGATCTCTATTGACTGCAATTAGATGTTAGACTCCTGAAGAAGTGTGGTCAGGTAACACTACTGATTATTTTGTTCTTAGAATATTTGATTGCCTGATGATAAATTCGATAGAAATGCAAGAAAATGCATGTTTCTAGGTTATGTACAAGGTGACAGGGGTTACTGGTTGTGGTTCTGGGAATTAATTCACCTCTTATCAATAGAGAAGTTATATTTAATGAGTCTCCAATACTTCTTGCTAGAAATGATTTTTACAGTGTTCGTACGGATCTTAAAGTTATTTAGCTTGAGGTGGAGTTGCCACCAAAAACTGCCGAGCTAATGGGTACTAACGTGGTAATAGACACATGGTAATTGTAGCGAGGTGGAGCCTGTTAAGCCAATGGTTGCTGTAACTGCTAATATTAACAAGGTACGTGTTCAATCTTTAAACAGGCATGGATACAACAATGATTTTGCTTTATCTGTTATTAAGAAGATTATATTGGAAAATCCTTATAGAGCAATTAAAGGTGCATGTGGAGTTAGTGTTATGATGAAGTCCTCAATTATGGCGAAGTTCAAAGCTCACTTAAACTTGAAAGATATCTACGGCGGTTGAGCCCATTAAGAGTTATGGGAGAGTAGTAACATAGTTCAAATTTTTAAAGAAGTGATTGTGACTTGGCTCCAATGTTGAGCCAAGGTAGAGATTGTTAAATTTTGTTTTGAGTTTAAGTCCGTTAGACTAAACCCAATTCAATGTTAATTATTAACTGTGGACTTTATTTAAATATATTCAAAAATAGATTTTTGTATTGAAATCGGCAAGAAATCAATAGAATTGAAAATTCCAAATTGGACTTGAAGACTTTGACTTGATCAAAGTGGGTGTAAGAAAGAAATAACAATAAAAGGAAATAATAGAAATCAACTTCTATTAGAATTCGACAAATGGTTCTTTTAATAGCCTATTATATATATTTAATTGTGTCAGGGGATGTTTTTGCTTCTTCATTCAAGCGTCACAAGAGCTTGGAATGCAAAGCTGATATATAAAGCTTCTTCATGAGTTCCGGTAACTTATTGTAAATCTTAAAGTGCCGTAATCTACGCGAGGGCTTGGCGTAGATTACTTATGTGGGTTTGTTCGTGCAATTACACCAAGAAATTTTAGTGTTGAAATCAATTAAATTTTGTGGTAAAATTTTTATAATTCATTCGTAAGATTGAGAGATTATTTAGCAATGAATTATAGGGCTAAGCATTGTACAAGTTATTAGGAGTAATTGGGGCTTGAGAAACACTGAGAGTGTTTGTATGATTTGAGTGTGGTTGTAATCTTCATTATATCGCTTGATCTATAGTGGAATTCGTCATTGCTTTCTCTGTGAACGTAGGTCACTACGATCAAATCACGTAAGTCTAGTGTCTAATCTATTTTCTTTATTCAGCCTATTTTATTGTTCGATCACTTGCTTTCCGCAATAAAAGCCATCACAACATCCCTTATTAGAAAATCCCACTAGTGGAATAATATACAGATCTTCAACTTCATATAAACACGGTAGTTATCATCAAAACAAAATACATGCTCTGGGATAGGTCAGGACCACCTCACACTACTACTTCCATACTAAACCAAAAGCAAGTCTAGATGTTAACCAAACTACCATCCAACTTAAGGGTTGATGGCCTCAAGCATCACCTTGTCCCTTCCATTGACATGTCCAAAGGATAATCCTATAAATCTAAAAATAAGGGGTGAGTCGAAACCCAATGATTGCAATCTCTAAATCTTAAGTAAAAGATCAGCATACCACGTACCAACAAACCACTAGCAAACAACATGAGTTCAAAGCAATACAAAAATAATCATGTCTAACAAATGCAAAAGCAAATACTCAAAACCATTCTATCATGATATGCCAGTGGAAATCATTAACAACATTGCAAATTCATTTACTTAAAAGTAAGCAAATGATATAATAATTTATGATGTACCGGTATCACCTAGTAGGTCATCATTATACACAAGAATACACATAAGTAAATCATACTTATCATGAAGCTCACAAGCACACACGAGTAAGTCCATATTTATCGTTAGCTAGGACCCATCTCGACTCATGAGGGATCCTAAACACTCCCAAGGCATCCCAAACACACTATTCTCCCGTTTAGTGTGTAATTCAATTTATTCTTGCTTCACCATCCTAAAAGTCTGGCAAGAGCCACTCCTTATCTGAGTCCCCTGGCCACAACAACCACTCCTCGCCTTCATTGGACTGAATCATTATAAGCCCACCAACTTCCACTTGATTCATCCCCAAACCATACACCTATTAGAGAAGGTCATGCTTTGGCATCCCTAAATTACCTCATAACACCGACAGCGTGACATCGACAAATTGTATAATTGATATTGTGAATATTGACAATTCAAATAATCGATAACGTTAATATCGACAACACTTAACTAGTAAATCAATAACCTAGTCGAATTACAAAGATATCACTTTTAGGGGTAATGTTCGTCGTTCCACATTCTTATCACCAAAAGATTGCCATCTTATCTTAGAGAAACAATCAAGTACCCACTAAAAATCCATCAAATGTATCATAGGCATGTAACAAGCTTAATGATCCAATTCAAGTGAACACAATAAATACACATACCATAATTGTAGCTTAACTAGGCTCAAGTAAAAGTTAACAACTAACAACAAACCAAGTCAAGAGTACTAACTAGATCAATATAACTTAGCCCCTAGAGTTTTCACTTACCTCAAATAGAAGACTTGAGTAAAATAAAAACTTTAATCACCTTCAAAACAATATAATCAAGAACAAAGGCTAACATCTCTTGACCTTTTATCAAAACTTGTTTAATAAAAGAGAATGATCCACAAGTTTACTTTGTAAGCTCTTGAAAAATTGAATTTTGAAACCTTAACAATACAAGAATAGATTTTTTTTTTTTTCCTTTTACACAAAAGATTGGAATGTGAAAATAAAAGGAGAAGATCTTTTTTTCTTTCTTTGCAAGAACAAGTTGAAATTCTTTTTGAAACTTGAAAACATATGGAGACCTATTTATAGGCCTAGGGAGGTAAAAACAAGTAACTCAAGTTAAGAGAAATGATAAATTGAAGTTAAAGAAAAAGCTAGGCGGAAGTGCAAAAGAATTGGTCAAGTTAAATAATCACAAGTGACATGATCATATGACTCCATCTACTAATAAGGCAAAGGGAGATGAACCAAGTAATAATGACCTTGAGTTAAAATCATGAGGTCTAAATGTAGAAAGGATATGCGTTTCAATAGAAACGCTTCAAGTGGCCCTAAGTGTAGTTAGAGTGCAAGTGGCCTAATAACATTAGCCACAAGGAGATATTTGGATTCAAATGAAAAATGGCTTCTTCTTAGCCAAGTAAGGTGAGTGAATCATCAAGACATTAATGCTATGTTGTCATGAATGATGTAATAATGCATGAAGTCATCATTAAACTAAGTTCAATGTCACAAATTAAAGACATGTGACTTAAAATATTTAGTGGAGAAATGAAGAGAGATGGTACAAATTAAAAAGAGACAAATGGCTCACCTGCATGGCTTCCAAAGTAGATATTTTGTTAAATTATCAAAATATCTAGTAAATCAATATGTAAACAAGGAAATCAATGCTCAGTCCAAGAATTGATAAATCAAAAAAATATTTTGAACTCACTAAAAACATTAGTAAAAATAACGTATGCTAGGAAAATCTTAACTCAATAAATTTAAAACTTGAATATTGTCAAATATGCAATTTGAGAACTACAATTAATGTGACGATAATTAATGACGTTACTCAACACCGCGTACTTACATGTCAATATCTATCACTAAGGTTAACGCATCAACTTCCAACAATTGCGATAAGGGAAAATCATCTTGTGCCTCAAAAAATTGGCTCCAAACTAAATAACACTCATCTTTATATCCTAAATATTATTTTGAAAATTCCGGATGTCACACGTATGAAAGTCTTATCAACAAATCATAGGAAATTTGGCAAGGGTCTTTCACTTTCTTTCCAATAATGCTTGTAGTTTAAGCTCCCCCAAATAGTCATACATTTGCACAAAAGCATTAAGGGAACTACCCTATAGCATCTTCAAGACTCTCAGCCTTGATATTGGACTGACTTAATATCACATTTACTCTTGATTATTCTCTAACTAGTCTCTTCAACTTGGACACACTAATTTTAGGCATTGCACAGATGAGAGGATGATCTTGTAGAAGTACTAACTACCATTTTGAATGGTTAAAGAGGAAGAAGTGGGTTTTTTAATACACCGTGGAAGACTCAATAGTAAATGCCTATGACACGGACCAAATTCTTCAGTATTCCCGTACCCTTGTAAATGGAGCTTTGTAGCATTTGGTGAAGAATGAGTGATGCAAAGGAGATGATACAATCGGTTCATAGGAGTGGAAAGGTGTTCATGTTGGGAATTCTAGAATAAAACGATTATAATTCTGAAAAGCTTTGAAGGCGAGGTTGGCTTTTCGTGCACAAACTGGTCGAGAGCTAATGTCGCTATTCTAATGATGCTATAGTAGGTCAAAACTAGTTGTTGTGCTGTAGTGTTACGTATATCTCACTCGAAGGACAATATGCCCAAGTTAAACTAAGTGTAGTACAATTCAATACAACGATGCGATTCGCCATACTGTTTCTAAGAATAACTATAAAAAGAAAGTTGGCCTAGGATTCTTGACTCACTAGACACACCACACGAGCTATTTCACAGCCAAAAATCTATCGGCCCATGACGCCTATGTAGGGGAGAGAGATCGATAAGCACATCAAGTCATTATTTACTGTCCATCAATTTAAATGAAGCTAAAAGATGAATTCAAATGGAGCTAAAAGATGAACTCAACAGTTGCGCAAATATTTTGAGTTTTAGGACCTAACTGCAATTTCAAATACTTGCAAGCACATATGTGACGAATTTCAGAGACTTGATGCACTTATTCCTTAAAAATATTCGCATCTTCTCTTGCCAAAAACGACTTTGATTGCTGTTTGCTCGTCGTCGACACAACAGTGGAAACTAGAAAGCGGGGGGATCTTCCGCGCACTGTGCGTCTATCTGCTGACTCTCTCTCTCCCCTTCTGAACCGGGACGCCTCCAAGAACTCCTCCAATTCCTTCTCCCGTTCGTTGAGCTCCGATCGATACGCGCCGGCGGCGGCTCCTCCGTTCTTGGGTAAGTGCTCCTTCTTGTGGGCTGCGTCGTTCCTCTCCCGCTTCTGCACAAGTAGGGTACTTTCTTTCGTGAGGATGGTGGGTGATGGATTGTGTCATTTGGGTGATCCTTCTTCTCGTCACTTTGAATCTCTCTTTTCGTTCCCGTTCGGGCTCCGCTTTTCCCGGGGCTTCAAACCGTGGAGGAGGATCGAACGAACGTCTTTGTCTGCCGAGCTTTTGATGGCTGATTCTTTTTGCGCTTGAGGGAAGGAATTTATTCTTGGGTTTCATTGTTTTGTTGTTTGCCAATGGTGTCTGGTTGAAGACGAACCCAATTGGATGAATGGTTCTTTTTTTTTTTCTTTTGGCAGAGTGCGGATAGGGAAACATAGGCGAGTGATTGTGTTATAGATCTCCAAGTCAGAAACTTGTATATAGAGCTGCTGGATTAGTCCCTCCATTTCTTTCCAGTGAAGTGGTTTTTGTTGACTGATTCGATTACCGGGAACGGTTGAGGGGCTTGATGATCAGGATGTGCCAGTAAACTGCTCTTTGGTGGCTGCATTGCCTGACCTCGTAGGAATGGCTTCCAAAGCAATCTTGCGCAAGCAAAAGTACCTCGTCAACTTTCTCAATCGCCCTACTTACTTAATCAGGGCATTCTCATTTTCTGAGCATGGCCAACCTCACCTATGTGATGGCCCTCTGGATTTGGGTCATATGCCAAGCCATGCATTTGCTGATACTGATCTTAAAGCTGACAGAAGTAAATATCAGTCATCCACTTTGGCAATGCAACGATTTTTCAGACATTCGGCACATGGGGTCCCAACATTGGACCACATACTAGATAGGAAATATATTGTCTCTTCTTTTAGAGTAACAAGGATGTCAGAACTGGTGCGGCATGCTTCTACGGCAACAGCTGGCCAACCTGAACCTCGTAATGGAAATGGTCAAAGCAAGGAAAAGGCTTCTAAACAGGTAAAGGAGGCTTCACCTGAGGACTGTGACCAGGCAGTTGAAGGATTGAGTACAGCAAAAGCGAAAGCAAAGGCTAAACAAATCCTAGAATCCCCGAAGAGTGATGAATCTATACTGAAGAGAGTGCGGGCTACACTTTTGGGAATTGGTCCTGCTTTGAGGGCCATTGCTTCCATGAGCAGGTTTATATATTCTTGCCTCATGGCTATACTGGTTCAAGACTTTAATGGTGTCTCTTATCATCTATAATTTGTTCAGGGAGGACTGGGCTAAAAAGATTCACCATTGGAAGGATGAGTTTATATCTACCCTGCGGCATTATTGGTTGGGCACAAAATTGTTATGGGCTGATGTTAGGATTAGCTCGCGGTTGCTCATAAAACTTGCAAATGGGAAGGGTCTTTCTAGGAGGGAAAGGCAACAACTTACTCGCACTACAGCCGATATTTTCAGGCTTGTTCCTGTTGCAGTTTTTATTATAGTCCCATTCATGGAGTTTCTACTGCCTGTGTTCTTGAAACTATTTCCAAACATGTTGCCATCAACATTCCAGGACAAAATGAAAGAAGAGGTGAGCTTGCTCTGTGTTTGCTTCCTCATGTAATCATCTTCATTTCTATTGTACTTGCATAGGTGGCATTTTAAATTACAGTTCATGAGAACATTCTGCAACAGTGCAGTGCTTAAGATAAAGAGCATCAACCATCCTTTGAACGAAATAAGTGCTTAGCACTTTCCCCTGACCGAGAATGGTAGCCTCAGGGCCGAAATACGAGCCCAAGCCTTTGGAAAGGGTACTTCCAAGCGACCTTTGGCGGTGGATTATTACTTGTGGACACCATTTCATAATCTCTGTGTGTGTGTGTGTGTGTGTGGAAGACTTGGGGAGTGCAAGTCTACCGTGCTGCATCAATACTGAGTGCGATCTCAGTGAAGTGCTCCTCTATGCTCCAGAATCATTTGAAACCACCAAGTCCCCCCACGGTCCCCACAAAGAAAAAAACCCAAAAAAAAAAATACAATCTCATGCGTGATTTTTGGTTGGTGTTTACATGTGTATCATTCGCAACCTCTTTCCAGTTCCATGTGGGACTTGAGAGTCACACCTTACAAAGAGGTATTTAGGTTGCTAGAAAAGTGCTTATCGTTCAACAATGGAAGTTGTGAATTTTTTATTTTTTTTTGAAATTTTTTGCCTGAACCAATTGGGCTTCATTTGCGTGGTAGTGGTAATGGATTGTTAACTTTTGATGGTGAGTGCAAGTAGGCTTATATCTGTGCAAAATATGTGCTTATAGTATATTAATCTTTTCTTACCTTTTCATTCCAGAGATTTTCCCTCAAATCTCGTAAGCTTGGTCCTCTTCTACAATGCCTGATAAATTGGCGCCACTTGTTTCCTAATGCTTTAATTGGGCAGCAAAATGACCAATCAAACTTCTTCACCGCTATTATGTAAAAATTTTGTTTGATGAAATGTTGGCATAATGAGCAGAACACATCCAAGGGTTTCCAAATGCTGCTGGATGATTATAAGTATAGCAATAACGATCTTGTCCCTGGGACAGAACTAAACCTGCTTGTATTGCTGCTTCTTGGTCATTCATAAGTCATTGTCAGGAAGAACCTGCGTCTAAATTTGGCCATAAGATGTACACTGCAGATGTTCCTTTTCCACTATTCTTGCAACTGCACTATTCCAGTTATGTGAACTTTCAGCCTCCGAAGAAATTTTTTATTTGTAGGAGGCACTGAAAAGACGGCTCATTGCTAGGATAGAGTATGCCAAGTTTCTTCAGGACACGGTCAAAGAAATGGCAAAGGAAATTCAAAGCTCACGAAGTGGAGAAACTAAGAAGACCGCAGAAGACTTGGATAAATTTCTGAACAAGGTAAAGAGACATTTTATTTACAGTTTTGATTAGGTCATTTCACTCCAGTTTGTAGGTATATTTAGCTTCTCTTCTAAACAGGTAAGAACTGGTGCTCGTGTTTCCAATGACGAAATTTTGGGCTTTGCCAAGTTATTTAATGACGAACTTACCTTAGATAACATCAGCAGGTTGGTGTTTCTTTAAATTTTGGCATTCTTGGCCATTGTCTAAGATTGGTTTTGCTTGCAAGAGAATTGAAATTTCACGTGGCTGTTATTCCATTTTGTTGTGATTACAGGCCTCGACTAGTGAACATGTGCAAATATATGGGAATTAGCCCATTTGGAACAGATGCATACCTTCGTTTTATGCTCCGAAAGCGACTGCAAGAGTGAGACAATATGTTCTTCACAAAAATTTAACTTATCTGTAGATACCCATGACAGTTGTTTATTAATAACTTCCCTCTACTCAATTTTTAGCTGGTACATAGAATCTTTCATTTGGTCTGGGAGAACTTCTGCTGTGAGTCATATAGGAGGGAAGTGGATTTTTGGTTGATTGAGGGCGTAATGTAGTTTTTATCTGTTGGATTTGTCAGGATAAAGAATGATGATAAGATGATTCAAGCAGAAGGTGTGGAGTCTCTTTCAGAGGAGGAGCTTCGTCATGCCTGCAGAGACCGAGGTTTGCTGGGATTACTTTCTGTGGAAGAAATGCGGCAACAGGTGCTCTTCATTTCCATTTTTTTTTTAATTTTTTTTCCTTGTAATAGGTGGGGTTTTGTATGAACAGTTTATGGGGTGTCTGGGGCCACTTAAAAAATATGCTTGCTGTAAGTTGCCTTCATTACCAAGTTGTTTTAAATTTTTGTGGAAAATAAACCTTAATGAGTTTAAATGCCCATATCTATATATCTTTACATATCTGAGATGGTTCAATTTTAAAAATTAAATGAAAAAAAAAAAAAACCCGAACTCTAAAATTTAAGGCAAAATGAAATTTTACAAGTTTAAATCAATTCAAACACACAATGTCACAAGCCAGGTAGATTGTTCATTTGAGTAGTAGTTTTGCAAGGAACTTCTTTTGTCAGTTGAGTTTTTGCATAAGATTTACCGAATCTAGATACATCATTATGCTTGGTTTATCCACCTGGGTAAATGAGCTTAATCTTTTAATCTAGATGTTTAAATTGTGGCTTCTCTTTTCAGCTGCGTGATTGGCTGGATTTGTCTCTCCACCATTCTGTACCATCTTCTCTTTTAATTCTTTCAAGGTAAACCTTTGTGCATTTGGATGTCGCATTGTGTGTCGAGTCATTTTCTTCATTGCGACATTGTTCTCATTTTGACAGAGCCTTCTCTGTATCTGGAAAAGTGAGGCCAGAGGAAGCTGTCCAAGCAACACTATCATCTCTGCCGGACGAGGTTGTGGACACTGTTGGAGTGACAGCTTTGCCATCTGGAGATTCTGTTTCAGAAAGGAGGAGGAAGTTGGAGTTCCTGGAAATGCAGGAAGAACTTATTAAGGTTGACTATCTTTCTTGAGATTCTGCCATTATGTCTTGCTTTGAGAATGCATTTGGTTGATGTTTCTGCTAGGAAGTAGGTTTTTCCCTCTTAATGTCCTTGATGCAGTGTCTATGTTTTTGAAGCTAAGAGCGAGAACTTATTTGTTTGTGTTTTATGCTACAAGAATGAGAATGTTATATCTCATGTTTGAATTTACCTTTAATCTTCACTTATAATGTATGATTGATGTGCAGGAGGAGGAGGAAGAGGAAGAGGAGGAGCAGGCTAGGATGAAAGAATCAGTTAGTAGCCAAAAGGATGTCGCTTTGGAGGAAATGACTGCTTCTACGTCCAGAGAAGTGGTAGAACAGTCGAAAGCAAAAACATTGGAAAAACATGAGCAGCTTTGTGAGCTTAGCCGTGCATTGGCAGTGTTAGCTTCAGCATCTGTATGCATCCATATTTTACTTGGTTCTACAAAGAGGAGGCAGTTTTTTATTGATTTTTGGTGTTTCATCTGATTCATGTTTTTATCTTCTGTGATTTCAGTCAGTGAGTAGAGAGCGTGAAGAATTTCTGAGGCTTGTTAAGAAGGAGGTATTCCAATTTGAGTTGTTTGATATGAAAGTCTACATTTAATCCTTCAGCATGGGTGGATTTGCATTTCGCTTCCCAGGATTTCTGAAGACTGCTTTAGATAAAAACTTCTGAAGAATATCTTTTCCCATTTTCTGGTCGATAGGCAATTTAATCTAGCATGACAGATATGTACTTTTACCTGGACATACATCAAGGAGAGAACTAACCAATATAAGCATGCACATATCCAATACGTTATCTTGAGTCTTTATTTCCTATCTCGCATGTGGTGGCAAGAATTTTATCTAAATAACTCTTTATTCTTTTATCCATACAAGTTTATTGGTTGGTGATTCCTCTTTCATATTTTACCTGGTACATGATCTAATTTTATCTTACAACTGCATAGTTAACTGTGTGATGGGTGAGACACTTGTGTTGAAGGTTTGAGGCCCCTGTTCCTTGGATTTTGAACTTCTTTCTCAGTGCATCTGTTGTTTACACTGATTAGTGATCAAAAGATGTTTTAGACTTTGCAAGAGCCCCTTCTCAAATTAAGTGTCTATATGCAACTCTTTCTCTCCCCTTCTTTGAGCCGAGTGGAGATGCTGCATTTTCTTGGGCTATCAGAAGTAAAACAGAATGTTATACTCAAAGGATGCACATAAAGGGGAATCTGTGTTCCACTTAGCAGTTTTGCTCAGTATGATATAATTACTTTCTTCATCATGAATGGGGTGACTAATTTCTTCATCATGATATAATTACTCTCTTTGTTGACTTGAGTTGAGAAGGCTAGAGTTGTCTTTGTCGACTTGGGCTTGTCAGGGATGTAATTCTTCGTCTCTTTGGTATCAATAGAATTTATTGAATTATCGAAAAACAAGATGGAGTAACCTTTCTTGATGAGGTCAAATCTAATTTCTAGCGTTGCATTAAGAGGAAAATAGATAAATCAAAACCTGGAGAAGTTATATTAGTCCTCTTTATTTGCTTCAACAGTCTTGTTTAGATTCCTTTTCACAGGTTAGTTCCTAACTCTTTGTTATCATCCCCCAGATAGATTTGTATAACACAATGGTGGAGAAAGAGGGTTTGGAAGGTGAAGAAGCAGCAAAACAGGCATATAAAGCGGCCAGAGAGGATAGTGACCGTGCTGCGGGGACGACCATCGGAAACAAGGCTTCCTCTGTCCTAATTGACAGGGTAATGGCAGTTTTGAAGGATTCTAATATTAGCTTTTGTTTTTTTTTAGTGCACTCTGCAGCAACTTAACAGTGTTCCTCTCGATGCGTGACTCTGCAATGTCAAAATGACTGATTTGTGGCTATGGCTCTTCATCTCAGGTTGATGCAATGCTCCAGAAGCTTGAAAAAGAAATTGATGATGTCGATGAAAAAATCGGAAGCCGCTGGAGACTGCTTGACAAGTCTGTTAACCACTTGCATTTAGTAACACCCCTTTTTATTGGGAAGATTTAGATTTCTATAGTTGATTACTTGTTTCTCCTTGTTCTATCTCAAGTGCCCAATTGTACCCTTCATCTGTCAGGGATTATGATGGTAAAGTTACTCCAGAGGAGGTTGCATCTGCAGCTATGTTCCTAAAGGACACCCTCGGTAAAGACGGCATTAAAGAACTTATTAGCAACCTTTCCAAAGACACAGGTTAGTAACAAAAGATTGCAGTTTTCTCTTCCACGTGGGCTCTGCACCTCAAATGGTGATCAGTAAATATCTGGTGTGTTGGAAGTTTGTTCAAAACTTCCCAGCATCTTTTGACATTGCAGTTCTACGTAACTATCAATTAGAAGTATTTTTCGTCGATGCATCACTGCAGCTAAATATTCCTTTAAGACTTGCACAAAATTGAAGGACACTATCGATTTGAAGTCCCTCACCTTTCACGTCAATAGGAGATTGTTTTAGAATACTTTGTGAAGATTTGATGAATGATTGGACTCTCCATATATCCAGCATCTTCTATTTGGAATATAATGGTCAGTTGTTTTTACACATGAAAGAGTTGTTGACAGATTATTGTGCTTTTGTGATTTTGCTTGAACAGAAGGGAAAATTCTTGTTGAAGACCTTGTTCGGATGGGAAGCGAGGCAGAAGATGACAATCCAAGCGACGAGAAAAGGGCTTAGAAGACGTACTCCAATATGGTTACCGACATTGGTTGACCTGTCCGCTCAAGTTGGCGATCCTGTCTATGGTGTGGCTGAGCTCAGAACCTCAAATTGTGCCCGTGATAATTTGAACAATACTGGAACTACATTTCGTCTTGGCAATGGAATTAGAGATGAGAGGTGAGCAATCTGCCTTTCAGGGTTCGCAACATCATCGGCCGGGGGCTTCTGGAGATGTTTCTCACATTGTTCATACCTAAACGTAATATCGTCTTGATGTCAATTTTTGGACTGAATCTTACTCCTTCAATTCATATACGCTAAGTGCAAAGTCTGAAAAGGAACCCTCAAATCATAGAAGGGATGTTCCAACTACTCATGGATTCAATTATTCTGCTTGTAGCAGTTTTGATTACGAATGCTTTGGCGCCAAATATTCACAAAAGGTAGAGGGACCTGTGTAAGGGTGCTCGGAGTGATCACTTAACGATTGAAATAAGTTGCTACTGAAGCCTAGAATCACTGCAAACATTGAAAATGACTATATCGATTGAAATTTTTTCTTTTTTTGGGATAAAGAAACCATTTTTCAGTTAACTAATTTGTCGGAGCGATATAAATAATTATATTTTATTTGGAAATATTCTCCCAATTATGCATATTCAATAAAACAAATTAATCCTAAAGTTTCAGAATTAATTTTTTTTTCTGAAGCTTTTTTTACCAAAAAATATTTTTTGCTGAAGCTTATTTACCAAGTGGTTTGGAAACGTGAAGTGTTTAAATGAGCTAATCATCGTGCGAATTAACGTCAGTCGTTTAAAAAATCAAATCTGATCCAATCAAATTGCTCGGTAAATAAATCCCATCACAAAATTTTTAGCAATGTCTAAGGATTACTTAGGGTGTATTTATTTGAATGTAAGAATTTTCAAAATATTAGTTTTCTAGAGTTTCATACGTTTGGTTTGTTAAAAATAATCAGTTAACGAAAAATTATTTACGGTCAAAAAAAAAATATGTGGGTAGAGTTGGGAAAATAATTTCCCACCCTAAAAGGAAGAAAATATTTTCCTAAAAATAATTTTCCAAAAAGTATATTCTTTTATCCCGAAATTTTCCTCCATAAGAAGAGTGTATTTGTTATGCAAAAAAATTCTTGTGTATTTGTTATGCAAAAAAAACTTCTTACTTGAGGAAGATGGTTTCTCTAAAAATTATTTTCAAGGAAAATTATTGGCTTTCAATTGTTTGGTGGTGTATTCAAACGTCAAATGGAAAATATTTGTTGACAGTTAGATCTTACTTTCAAAAATTATCTTCTTCATGATAATTATACTTTGGTTCATTATATAAGACAAGTGCACTTTCCATTCCCTTGTTGGCTTCCACCACCCCTTATTACATTGATTTGATTATATTATTCATTGTAGATCCCACTCTTGATTTAAGATTATTTCTTACATTTTTTCTTCATTTTATTTTGTTTCAATTTACTAAAAGACAAAATTATCAACATCTCTTTCAAACAACTTTTTTTCACTTTAGCTACTTCTTCCACACCCATTATATTTCAACATTTCCTTTATGTTTGTTTTCTTCTAAACGTATTCTCCATTGTTGTAATCCGAGCAAGCATCTATCATGTATTGCAATAAAAAAAAATGTTAGTTAGTTACATTAGCAAATTGTTTACTTCATTTCCGTAAATTATCATTGTATTGTTTTTTGTATTGCAGTCGCTATAGAAATCAAAATGTTTCTATATATATGTTAATGACAAAGCTGCAAATGGAAAACAACAATCAATCATGTCAACAAGTTCATTTCAAACTTTATAAGGTAATTTTTCAACACAATGGAATCTTTTGTGTAGTGTATGGATGCATCTTCTTGCCAAGGTTATGTTATTTCTATAAATAGATCAAAGAGAGAAAAATAAGTTCTTCTTGGTTGCGACAGGGAAGGTAATTATCGTAATCAACATAGTATTTCTATTGCACGTTAGAAAAGAAAGACTAGATTTTTTATTGACCGTCCTTTTGAAGTTCGTTGTTATAAAAAAAATGGATCATGGTCACTTAAAATATTAAATGCATCACATAGTGATGATCCTTCTAGTAATATGTCTAGACATATAAAGCCGCTATACCTTCTCGCCAAATTCTTTCTTTCTCGAGACAAAATAATCCCAACATTCAGGTTATTGCTAAAACCGTGTTCAACATGATGCTAAATTCTATCGTGAATATCTGAATAGTTGTACTATAGTCCAAGCTTTATTGGAGGAGCTTAGCGCATGTGGATTCATCTACAATTTTTAACATGATGCCAATGGTCACCTGATGTATTTATTTTTCTCACCTTCTATTGTAGCAAATGGTTTTTATAAGACTAATATATACAAAATGCTTTTGTGGATATTATTGAAGTTTCTAGCTTTATTAGTTCTTTCTACTTATGCTTTTCATTTTAAAAAAGATTGAAGAGGAATATTATTTTGGGTTTTAATGATGTTTAGCAACATATTGGGTGTTGATCGTCAACCTTTAGCTATCGTCACTAATGGAGAGTTGGTATTGATGAATGCAATTTTAAACATTTTTACTAGAAGTGAGAACTTCTTATGTGTTTGGAACATTGAGAATAATATTGTGGTAAATTGTAAATCTCAGTTTGAAGGAGGAACATAGTGGGATTCTTTAAGTCTATTTGGTCCAAGGCTATGAACTCCCAGAGTAAAGTGGAATATGGTGAAAATATTTGGCATTTTGAAGATCGTAGTAATGAAAGCCCATTAATTCTTACTTACATTAAAAATACATGACTTCTTTCAAAGAGCTGTTTGTGCTTGTTTGGACAAACCTACACATGCATTTTGGAAACCATGTTACTTCAAAAGTTGAAGGAGCACATTCAACTTTGAAAGGATGTCAAAAGTTTCAATGAAAAATTTAGTTGAGGTGAAATAGAAAATATTCCTTGCAGTTGAGAATCAATTTTAAGAAATCAAAATAAAATAGTCAAGTAAAAAAGTAAAAGCTCCTCATCATCTTCATATTCCTCTTTTTAAGAAATTGATTACTCAGTTGTTAGTATTTGCTTTAGTAAAAGCTCCATAAGCAAGATATGAGTTGTTAAAAGTGAAGTTGAGCTACTTGCTTGTACCTAGCAATTTATGTAATCCATGAGCCTTCCATGTGCACATGAAATAAGATTTACGTTTTCCGATTGTTTCTAATAATTAATCAGCAATGGAGGCTTGATATAAGGTCATTTCCAGATCGTGATATTATGCAAAATAATGAAGAAGATTCATTTCTGCGACTACTTCATGAGTTGAAAATGAGGTATCAAGAATGGTCACTATTCAAAAAGTAATCCGTTTGAAAGTAAATTGAGCAATTTGTACAAGTGAGTGATCCTTTCTTAATTGAGCCCAAAATTACATCTCATAGAGATCATCCTTCCAACTCGAAACCTAAAGCATAATCAACTTTTAGATGATGCAATCCTTCGACATTTGAGATTGTTGACGAGGGGAACAAATGTGGTACTGGTAAGGCTTATGGCCATAATAGTCGAACATATAAATTAAAAGGCAAAAATCTTGGATCAAACTCACATTTAAAGGCCACTGGAATTCATGGTGGTGAATTATAGTAGGTACAGAGGACTTGAGCATGCAAAAATTCAACTCAAAAGACATATTTTAAGGTTGGAACTTGCCACAACATTGAAAATTAAATCTCGATATACATATATATTTGTTTTAAGTAAATAATGACTATCTTATTAATGTAATTAAATTTTTTATTGTTTGACTCAAGTAAAATATCATTTTCATGAAAGTAGCCTTTTCGAGGTGAGCTAAGAAGCCGAACAGATAATTTCTTTCATTAAATGGCATACACAACTTGTTAACATTGCGATACATTTGTACTTGTGAGGATAATTTTCTTCTTATTGATGGTTCTATGAAAATTCTAATACATTTAGAATTGACAAAAAATAGCTGTTTTTAAATGGTTTGAATGAGTTGTGTTATAATGCGATTACAATTGCCGTTACTTATTGTCAAAAGTTAATTATCATGTCATGGCAAAGTAGTATTCTATATGATAATATTTAGAAAGCATTTTCTTTTGCATTTGCATATGTGCTTAATTTTGTCATATTTTTAATTTTTTTTAAAGTATCTTTGAAATCAGCATACAATGATGGCATGAAAAAAAAATGAAAATTGAATAGTTAAAATACATGGACTATAATATAATGGACTACTAGATTTTGCTGAATAATAAAAAAAATTGTTGAATAGTTAAAATACATGGACTCTAATATGATGGCACGTATTAAGCTATAATTAAACAAAATGTGTACAAAAAGAAATAGATGATTCTTTTTACTCTTAGTTATAATCAGGTTATTTTTTTATTATATTTTCCTTGAACAAAAATGTGTGGTATTAACTCATTAACATAATAATTCATTAGTTATCTACCAAATAAATAAATAAATAAAGGGAAAAGAGGAACACTAATTTTGTTCCAAATTGAGAAAAAAAAAGGAAAAAAAATCAAAAAAAAAAAAAGATGAAGAAAAGAAGGCAAGAAATAATTTAAATCAAAAGTGGGCCTACATTTTGAACCTTAATAAATGTGGTTTGAAAGGATCATGATAGTTTATGACACGAATGATAACCATTCTATTCTAATGATTTTCCTATTTTTATTTCTAGACGAGTTTCTTAGTAAAATTATATGTTTGATGATGATACAAAATTTCTCCCTCTCAAAAATCGGCAAGAGGCAGAGAGACGACAACGGCAAAGGAAAGAGGACAGCAGGCAGGGAGTCAGTTGGTTGTAAGGGTGAGTGATAAGAAAAGTTTTTATTTCACATTTTTATTCTAGAAATAGAAGAATAAAAAATTCTTACTTATGATTTTTTAAAAAAATCTATTTTTGGAGTAAAAATTTGTCCCATAGATTAAAAAAATAAAATTGTGTTATTAAACATATTTCTATGTCAAACCCAATTCTAAGAAGAAAAGAGTTGAAAAACTAAAAAATGTAAAGTTATCATGCGCGCTCTTAGTCTTTAGTAAAACTAAAAAAGAAAAAAGAAAAAAATGGAAGAAATAATCTAAAATCAAGAATGGGACCCACAAAAAATAATGTAGTCAAATCAAAGAACCAATAAAGAGGTGGTAATACCTTTAGCCTTATATAAAATGCTAAGATGATATCGAAATCCTTGTTTGACATATTACTAATATATGAAACGTAAATTTTAATTTTCTTTATTATCAAAAGAAAGGATGCCAAAAAATAAAAAAAAAATGAAAATAATTTACAAAATTTAATCTCTCATTGCTTATAAAACGTCACGCGAGAATGGTTCTCTATTTTGCAAGTTTACGTATGGAGAAGGATCTCGGCGAAACGAACTCTCCATTTCACGATAGCAAAACCATTTTCATAAATTTTAACTACTGTAGTTTTCTACGAGATTTAATTTCCTTTTAATCAACTATCTATTTTCAGCTAAAAAAAAATCGCCTCCTATTGGCATTCATTCTGCAAGACCAAATAACTCCTCGTATGGTTTGATATCAAAGAGGGAACAATCCCAAGGATTAAACAACGAGGCGCCCCCTTTCTCGGGTCTCGACCCAACCAACGTTTGCTGGTTTGGTCCTCTCATTTCCTTACAACTCATTACGGCAGTGGTCGGTATCCTGTTCTGTCCCCCCCTAGATCTCCCCTCTCTCTCCCTTGCTGGCTCTACTCTGGCTGAGCTGGCGCGCTCCTATTGGCCCAGGCCCTCGCCTCGGAAAATGTTGACCGGGGACCTTTCAAGTCAACGGAGTAGGGGGGAGGAGGAGCGAGTGCACGCAAGTGACGCCTGCACCTTAACTCGCCCCTCAGTTCGAAAATCCGAAAGGCGCTTCTCTCTCTGCTCTCTCTCCTCTTTCTCTCTCTTTCTCTCTCTCGCCTTTCTTCTTCTTGTTCTTGTTCTTCTTCTGCAACTCGACGGTCTCTAGCGCACGAAAGTTTCTAAATTTATGCCTCCGCCCTTCGAATCACATCGTACCCACTTCCTCCCTTCGCTTCCTGCGCCTTCTCCCGTCGGCTTTCCTGGGTCGGCTCCCGGCCGCCGGTCCCCTCGCTCGCCGTTCGCCGGCTGAAGCGGCTGTCTTGCGCGAGCTCCGGTCTCCATTGCGGTGCTAGCGCCTTCAATTGCTGCTCCGCGACTCCAATTTCGGTGGGTTTCGCTCAATTTCGTTTGGGGCTCTTGGTGGTCACCTAGGGTTTCGGACGAGCGAATTGGAGGGAGGTGGGTGGTTTGAAGTTAGGGTTTTTCGAGGGCGCCCCGGTAGGATGAGCTGAATCATGCGTTTCGGTTTGCTTGGGAGGGTGGCTCACGAGCTGAGTCGGAGATAGGTCTTGGTGCACGGGTCTCAATTTGGAGAACCGGTGTGAAAGGGGAGATTTTTCTTCATTTTTTCCCGTTCCAAAGGTGTATATGAATCGTAGGGGTGGGTGAGTGGTGAGCAGAAAAGGATGTTCTATTCACAGTTCATATTGGCAAAGAAAGGTCCGCTCGGGACGATATGGATTGCTGCCCATTTGGAGAGAAAGCTTCGCAAGAACCAGGTTGCCGACACCGACATCGGCGTCTCTGTAGGTGAGTGGGTCCATAATTCGCTGCTTTTCAGCTTTTGTTTTCTTCATTCATATCTTCCCGGGCAAGATAAATTATCGAAGTTCTCACATCTAATGTTTGCATGAAACCCCTGCTGTCCCATGACTTAGACAGAAAGGGCTATTCAATTGCACACGTCATTGCCAGCAATGCAATTATACTGTGGCAGATTTGTCAGTTATCTACAGTAATAGCTGAGGTTTGCCCATCTTAATGTAACTTGTTTTACAACAAATTACTCACACTTTATATTTGAATCTGACGGTTGTGGTCTGCAAGGAAAATTTAAAATACATTCCTGATGGTTTTGGTCTACTGTGTCCTAGGATACCTAGGATAGTAATAGTTGAGCTCTTGTATCCAAGATATGCTTTGTTATTTCAAGATCACTAAAACAGGCTGGGAGCCTAAGTTGTTTGGACCTATATTCTTCTTTTGGGAGCTAAGCACATCATAAAATGAACGGGTGTTATGGTGGGTTCGATTTTATATTTTTCCAATCTGACTGATTTTACGGTCTTGAATCGTGATCTTAGTGTGATTTTGAATTTTGGAGACGATTGAGATCATTTAGTCAGTTTAGAATTGTAAGATCGTACGATATAACAATTTAAAATAGCATTTTTCAACAAGAATGAGAAGACTGCGTGACTGGAGGTGTCTGGAGCAGTACAAGCTTATAGAAGCATGTTTAGAAAGCCGTTCTTTGGCAAATTTTATGTGCTGCACTTTGAATGCCGTGACCAGAGAGGCAAGCTGCTTTTTGTACTAGTGAAGATCACCAGTAAAATCTACTCAGAACCAATTCTGGAAAAAGAAAGAAATCTATCCTATTTTTTTACTCATGATCATCCCTCATGCCAAGTTAAGTTGCAAATCAATAAGTATATGATATTAACAAGTCATGCATGTATGTATTCTGTTTCTCTACCTTGAAATAACATCATTTACTATTTTTTCTGTGATGTATTATTCCCTAGATACTGTCTGGTTCTAAAGAATGGAGTGATGGTCTCAGCGGGAAACAGATGCGGAGTTGTTAGCCCCAATAATGCGTAGCAAAACAATAATTTTTTTAAATTGTTCAGCTGCATATAACTTTTTGACATGGTTCATCATTCTTGGAGTCTATCACGAAGACTTCTCATGTGAAGGAAAAATTTCTATTAATTACTAGGAGAAATGCAGTCATGGCTGGCATAAAATAGAGTATACACAAAGCTCATCAGATTATCTCCAAAAGACTGGTCGACTTTTAGTTGTTATAGCCTTTAAGCCTTGGGACAATGATCAAGTTTTTGTATTGGGCTATCACCCTCTTGGTGCCATTGTTAATCCCTTTGTAAGGTCGAAAACTATGTGCTTAAATTGAATAATTCCACATTCTGTTTTCTATGAACAGATTCAATTCTTTTCCCTGAAGTGCCCATTGCCCTCCGGCTTTCTAGCCATCTCTTGCTTGGAGTGGTGAGAATATATTCTAGGAAGGTTGGTTACCTTTTTGATGACTGCAGTGAAGCTCTGCTAAAGGTAAAGCAGGCTTTCCGATCCACTGCTGTTGATTTGCCTCCAGAAGAATCTACTGCTCCGTATCACTCCATCACATTGCCAGAGACTTTTGACCTCGATGACTTTGAGCTGCCAGACAATGAAATATTGCAGGGGTTGGTACTCAAACTTTTAGTTCGATGTCGTACGTATTGACATCTTGTTATTGATTTTTTTCCCTGGTAATATCAGAAAAATGTTTCATTGTAATACTGAGTGGTAGGCCTACAGGTAGTGACAGCTATAAGTTTGATGAAGCCCCGGGCAGAAACGTTTTTCTGAAGAATTTTATACTATCAAACTTTTAGACAAATCATTTTAACTTTGCTATCCTAAGGTCAAAATTCTGTGTCGATGTGTGCTTAGCATGCAGTGCGTTGTGTTACATATAATGCTTTTTCTACAAACTTTTGATTTAGATTCTCTGACATTCTCTGACCATAAGCCAGTGCTTTATTTGTCTGAACTGAATTGTGAGGCGATAAGTAGTATGAAATCAGTTGTTGTGACTTTCTTCTCTCGATGTTCTTTTTCTTCCAACGAGCTTACTAACAAGAAACCCTTTGGGTCCCTCCTTCCTTTTACTTGCATGTGCTTGTAGTTGTGTATTTCTTGGTCCCCAGACTAGCTGTGGATCATAGGCACATACACAAAATCAACCCCCCCCGCCCCAAAAAAAAAAGAAAAGAATCTTCTTTCCTCGTCTTTTTCTTTCTCCCTGCTTGGGCAGTGGGCAAACGATGGCTATCATCTTCTGATTGCCTTGGATTCACGAGCATTGTGAAAAATTCAATTTTCTACTTACTTGCAGAAACTATGTTGACCATCATGTTAGTGCGAGGGAGCAAATTACTCTCCAAGACACCATGGAGGGTGTGGTCTACCCCACATCTCAGTTTGGCCTGGATGGTTAGCATCATTTTCATCTGCTGCATATTTGAACTTCTGAATTATCTTGTTGTCTGCATACTAAATTTGTTGCGTTATGTATTCTGGTTGCAGAGCGCTTTGGCGATGGTGATACTTGTCAAATAACTTTCGATCTTGATCCGGTAATTTCCTTGTATGCTGTGTTACTGAATTTAGGTTGGATTGCGGATTGGAAGTTTAATAGATTATCAATTTCCTTTTGTACGTGATTTCATAAAATTTGTGTTTACTTGAAGTTATTGACAGAAATTGTGCCAAGGAAGCCAGATTCAATAGTTGTGCCGAGTAATCTAGATCTGAATTTTTGATATGTCCACTTAAGTTAAAAAATTATATTAATATTTCTTAAATGGTATAATAGTTCTTTTTATTACTTGTTAGACATACTTTGGCATATTTTGCACACAGAACATCCTTACTTAGGATTGATTGTCTGTAGCTGTAGGCTCGTTATAAAGTGTGCAGAATGGTATAATCTTTTGAAAAGTTTCTGCTATTGATGGTATAGAAACACATATATGGCTTGCAATCGTAAATTCTGTCAAAGAAAATGATATCTGACATGACATGCACAAGATCTTGAGGCCATACCTGATGCAGTTCAATGAGGACTGAGCCTTTCTGACATCTTTTTTGGCTTTTGCTATCATATTTACCACAAACAGGATTCTTTGGTAGAGAAGGTTGCAGCTCCAGTGTTTGATAGAGATATTGAGTAAGTTCTATTTCTGCTTACTCTGCTTTTCTCCTCATTTCAAATTCATACATGCATTGTCATACATTGCTGAAAATGTTTTTGTGCACTTACTTCTGTTTTCTGTTTGCTGAGGCTGTGCTATTTTTATCTCTCTCTTTCTCTGTGAATTCAATCAAAGCATCAAGTGGTAAGATATGTCAAAAGTTGGAGATCCTTGGTGATTTTTGCATGAATTATTAGTTCTAAATATAAAAATTTTAAATCGGTGAACTATATGCTCTCAATTTTTGTTGGTCCTCAACCCAACCAAAAAAAAAAAAAAAAAGTGGACCCGTGTGTAGTTTTATAAGTTGTGATAACCTCTCCCTAAGGCAAATTCCAAAGATAGAGGTTTTGCCTGAGTGAAGCCTCACGCACAATCTTTCTCTTTGGCGGAAGTGTGGGATGGATGTAGTCTACTGAGTGCTGATGGCACCATTAAGAAGCTATTGACCGTGTAGAAACATCGTAGGCTAATGCTCTTATAGTGGCTGCTTGTGAAGTCCAGATATTCTTTAAATGTGATTGGTTAACTCTGTTGCAGTAAGTTTCGCTAGTCATCACCTTATTGAATGTAAATAAGCAATTGATCAAGTTACTCATCAGAATCAAAGTCAAAAGTATAGTATATGTACTTCTTCGTAGTCTTTTTCGAACTTCTTGAGTATAGACCATACAGAGGCAGTACAAAGACACTAATATTTTTCAACCTAAAATTGTAGCTTTCATCCTTTGACCTAAGACCACACTTGCATGATTTGACTTACAGCACACCTGATTTGAAAAACAACCTATAACTCTTTTTCTGCCACCACTTTACTTACACTCCTTTCTTAGTACTCCCTGCTAAACTGCAGCATACATTGAACCTACCTTCAATGGCAAAGACTCTAGGCATGGGCAATTCAGTACCTGCTTTTGTGCTGTCATTTTCTGTCTATTCATTGATTTTTCCATTTATAATTCTGAGTTGGAAAATATCCGATTTTGCTTTGATGAATGGATTCTTGCAAGTAGTAGTGCTGATAGATGGATACAAGTAGCATTCTCACTTACTAATAAAAGAAAAAAGTAGCATTCTTACTTCCTTCGGAATGTTTTGTTATTGGGGGAGTTTGACTCTGCAGGGTCATAAGTACCTTATTTCTCCTTTCACTTGTCCAAAACCTATCTGGAGTTTGCTGTAGCCCAGCTTGATCATCATATCAACTTTCATATTGTTGGCTCAGAAGTAGATGATTTAGTTGACAATGATAGGTTGTTTTTGGTTGTGATTATGTTGCTTGACAAAGATGTATTTTTATAATTTTTTTTTAATCATGTTAAATGCTGATGTTGGCCTCCTCATCATTGCTCAGTCTCATTGAAATCTCATCTGTGGTAGGCTATTCAATGAATTTAGTCATATATGCTTAACTTATTACAGAGTTCATCCTCATGGACACACCGAGTCTATGATGCACTTTGAAGGAGACGATAATGATGATGGTATTCAGAAAGAACAGTTGGAAAATTGCATTGGAGATCAGGTACCTGGCATTTTGTCAATTAAGGACATGTGCTGTATCTTTCTCAAGTATTTTCATGTAATAACTGCCACGTTTTTAAAAGCAGGGAGAAGCTCCAGCTACCAATTCTGAATTTATCGAGTATGCTGAGGCTCCATCAACTCCTGGATTAGTTGGAGAGGCAAACTTGCATAGCATTAAGGACACCGTTGTCTCTGATGATCATATGGCAGAATCGATTGCAATTGAAGGTACAGTTTGTCTGTCTAGTGAGACAGAAATTTATTATGTTACAAGCGCAGATGATTGTTGACTGCATTTTTTTTAACTGCACTAATCTTCTAGGAGTGGCTGCTGAGGAGAATGGCGTTCTTGTTAGCGAGATGGAGGTCACTCAAGCTAATAGAGAAGGAAATGATGGTCATTCATCTTTACTCCCCTTTCAACTTTGTTGAGCCAGCCAGTCTGCAATTATTGGCCTGAAAATGTCTAAATATTTAATGATGGTTTCAGATAGAGTGGGAGGTGCTGATAATGCAGTTGGAAGCATCAAAGATAGAGGTGGATGCGTCAACAGTCGAGCTGATACTAAATCTTCAGAAGCGGATGCAAGACCTGATGAAGTTGTTGGAACTTGTGCATTGTCTCCCATACCTCATGAAACAGAGAAAGACGAACCCAATGATGAATCTGGAAATGTGGAAAAGGCATGTTCGCCTGATGTTGAGCATGACGTCTGTGAGAATACAAAGAATCCGAATAATAAGAACCCAGCTTTGCCTGACATAATTCAAGAAAACCACATACATGACCGTCAATGTTGTGATTCCAACATGAGTGACCAAGGCATATCTTTTGTTGGAGGCGAAAATGAGTTCCCTGCAGCTGCCATTGTTGAATCAGCATTAGATGCTAACCATATAGCAGAACCTTCTCTATGTCAAAAGATACAAGATCATGGGGATTTAGATGGGCAACTTGAGGATGTATCAATCAATGATCAATCAGTAAATATGAACTCAGCAACTTCAGCCTTGCCTCCTCCAGAGAAGTTGCTCTCTGTGAGAGATGAGGTTATTGATGAAGCAAATAAGTTTCTAGAAGAGTCAACACCAGATAAGGAGTCTCTTGAAGCTGGACTTGGTGGAGGTGGCGTTGGACACTCATCAGGAAGAAAACGCAGTCTTACTGAAAGTACAGTGACTATGCAGGAATCATTTGAGTTTGCTTTTTCTAAGCAAACGGTTGAGTCCATTCCTGATGATGACGACCTATTGTCCTCTATATTAGGTATTAAAGTGATTTTGCTTGAATTTGCCTAAATGATTTATTCTCTATTATGATGAGTGAAAACCGTCCCTTCTCTTTGTTACCAAGGTTGGAATAATTTTTTACTTTACTTTTTATTATGTTATATAACTGAAAAGCTAATTGGTTCTTTTAGTGGGAAGAAGATCTTCAGTTCTGAAAATGAAACCTAGTCCAGCAGTCACTGAGGTCAACGTGTCTAAACGTCAGAAGACTGCTCAGCGAGCTAGTGCTTACAAAAGGAAGGTTCTGCTAGATGATACCATGGTCTTACATGGCGAGTATGTCACAGTTTGATGTTGTATAATCTTTAATCCATTCTGTGAAGTAAGATAGTTCTATAGCCTGTAACATCATTGCCTTAGTAGATTTCTTTTTGCTATGTAGTGCAATCCGGCAACAGTTGATGAACACAGAAGACTTGCGTCGTGTTCGGAGGAAAGCGCCTTGCACCCTTCCTGAGATATCAGTGATTCAAAGAAATTTTGTGGGAGATGAGATATTTAATGAACCTATACATACTGGTGAGTTCATAATGTGTTACAAGAGGTTTCTGACCATGTTCTTTTTCTATTGGCTCTAGTTGTGGTTTGTGCACTGCTAAATACTTCAAGTATTGCCACTAGTGTCACTTGCAATGCCATTCTCATGTGCTTTGTTTTTCCTGCTATGCTGCTGTCTGTCTCCTCTGTTTGATTTTTTGTGTCACACTCTTCCTTTGCTAGTCTTCTTCTAGTTATTTTTTGTTCCAAGCACTGCTGTTCAGTCCTGCTTTCTATCACACTCCCCTTTGATTGGGTAGCCTTGTTATGGTGCCACAGATTCTTTTATTGAGAAACATAACAGGTCCATGTGATTACATGTTGACAGCCAAGCACTTTCCTTTAAATGGTGATAAAGAAAACATGTAATCTGTGTGCATGCACTAATACAGACAGATGCGTTATGTCATTGGGTAGATGTTATTGATCATTACACATTGGTCTTGCTCAAGGAGAGTTGTATAAGTGTCAGAAATGAAAGTTTGGACTTGTCTTTCAGGTTTGTCAATGGATCTATTTTATATGCATAAAGAAGCCTATGATTTGAGCAGAACCAAAATCTCCGAACATGACGAGGGTACTACGCATCCTATAGCTGCAGCTGGAATAGATTCTTTTGATAAGCCTGACTTCAATAAGGACACTGAAATGGCTGGTGCCCTGGAACCTTTGATCATTAGAGATGAGCCAGAAGCCTTTGAGACTTCACGACATACAGAGAACCTGCAAAGTGAAGGCATTGGTGATTATCCAAGCGTTGACTCTGAAGTGTTGAAATCTCAACATGAACATTTGGTGAATATGACTGAAATGGAAGTGGAGGGAGAGAGAATTGCAGATGGTGATGCAGCAAAGCACCTTATTGTTTTTGAGGCTAATTCACAAGACTTAACAAGTCCATTTCCAGAGAACTCAGTTAATGCTTCTGTTGATTCTGTTAAGAAGTCAGATTTGATGAATAAAGGGGTTGACATCCATGAATCTCTTAATGTGGATGATTTGTGTCCTTCATCTAACGTGTTGAATGCTGAGGATTCTCCTAAAGGTGATGCATTGATTGGAAATGGAGTTGACGCTGTTAAAATAGATGAACCTAGTGTTACCGATTTTGGTGTTGAAATTGAATCTCATATGATGAACGAAGGTTTTACGGAAGATCAGAAGTGTGGTGCCACATTTGATGCCGGAATTGATTCTGAATATTGTTCAACTGGGAATGATGCTCATGTACCATTGCTGTCTGCGGTGACACTGGCTGGTGATTTTGATGAGCCAGTTTTGAGAAATTGTGGCACATCGGCTGATGAAATGAGTAAATTTTCAAATGATAAAGTTCAAGATGTGCAGGTGGAGTGCAATATTGAAGAGTCGTCTATCTGGAGCTCCAGTGAGCCAAAAGCTGATTTTATTCACTCGCTGGCTGATAATGGGCATGTTTCTAGTGCTTCCTTGATTAATGAGGAAAATACAGGCACCTGCGATGCTCATAGCGGAAAGGATGCAGAATTTCTTGTACTTGACGGAACTGTCATTGATGACCAACGTGTAAGTTGCTTCTATTTCTCATTTAACTTCATAAACTGCATTTTTACCTTCTCTCTGAAACCTCTCTGTCCCTTTCCCATGTTACTGTATTTTTTTCCTGGTCCATTCACAGATGCTACATTATGATTAATTTTTACCCAGCTAATAAAGTGGTCATCATGTTTCTATACATGATATGTGGCGGTGTAAGAATCCAGCCATTTTTATTTCTTCATATAAAAACCATGTGATGTAATAGATAGAAGTTACTTTGTGTGCTTATCAAGGAAGGCCATCATCTAAATGGCAGGAATTTGCATTGGGGGACTTCAATGAAAACCAAGAGGCTGCTAGATTTTGGTGGTCTACTATATTTATTAATTGGTTCCAAAGTTAGTACTGTCAACGACTATTAAGATATGCTATTGCTATTATTTTGACTTTAGTTAGGAATATTTTTGAAAAAACCGATGGGTTAGTATTTTTGTGGAATATGAAAGGACAAATGGTGGATAGGTTAGAAGGATATTTGTTCATCCATGACAAGGATTGCATGCACACAGAGGTTGAGCTTTGAATGGTTAAAAGTACAATATCTGCTCATATTGTAATTTTTGGTAAAAGCCATACAATAGTCCATAAGCATCATTTGACGAAAGCTTGCACAAATATAATTCTCTCTGGCTAGCATGCTGCCAGGTCTTACACTGGATGATATGGTAAAGTAATGACTAGTGATTGCTTGTAGATGTCTGTTCTAGGTTTAAAATCTTCTCCTCTTTGAGCAGTTCTTTTCTTCAGGCATTGATGTGCTAAAATCAGAAGAAGGATGTAGTTCTTTTTATACTCTCTCTTGATCGCGAAAGCTGGACTTATTTTTTAATATTTTTTTTGTTTTTAAAAGCATGGGTGATGTATTTTTGTCTAACTGTTGCAGGATTTTGAAGATATGACTGCCGCTCCTAATGATACAGGTTATTTCGCCATTCTGTGCTCTACTTTTAATATGTTGTGTGTACTGGAATAATCATCTGAGATTATTCTTTGTTTCTTCTTGTTTTCTAAAGTTGATATGTTATCACAGAGGTCTAACTTAAACATTGTCCTTGTCTCATTTCAGAATTTTTGAATGTGGATGATGATGATGAAGTAGCAGAAGATGAGACCATGATTGATCCAGACGAGTCACGGCTTCTCGAAAACAGTGGATGGTCTTCTCGCACAAGGTCTTTATTTCATTAGAAAATGATTATCAGGATATGTTTCATGCAATGAGGAATTTTTATTCAATATAAATAAATCTTGTGATTGCCTATTATTTATCTTTATGAATTATCAATAGGTGATACCGATATCTATACCCTTTAAGCAAGTCTTACTTCAATTATGTTATAAAGGGTTAAAGAAAAGGATTAAAGTGTCTTTTCTGAGGAACCTTCATAAGACCCTGGGAATATTCTGATATTATCTCTAGGTTTATTAGGTGCATGAGCAATCTGTCCTATTCTTGCTTCCCAAGATTCCTCTCAGAATGCTAATGGTTTTCAGTAAAGCTGAGTTTCATACTTTGAATGCGCTCTGTGCTCTTCAGGAAGTTCCTGGATCTGTTTCTTTCTGACCTGTCAACTTTAGTTTCCCAGTGGTGTCTCTGTTTCTAGATACAAATAATAAAGAATAATATGCTTTGAGTTCTGTGTGTATTTTCTCTTAGCTCACATGATCTTATTGAACACTTGATGAGAAACTGGAGTAAAAATCTTGGGCCAAAATGTTACTAAATGAATGTCAACTCAATTGACAGGAATGCGTCTCATCTTTAGAGGGTTTCTGGCAATGTCATTTATCCGAAGTCAAACCATGTCTGCTGTATTGAGCTGATTTAGGCCTGAATTATCATGGATTATATATTTTGGCAAGGAACTGTATCGCCCTCCTGATACTTGGGACTTTTCTCTGTCATATGCCTATTGATTTATCTTGCACAATTTCTAAGACCTCATAATTTTTACATTCTCCTATTGTATGGATCCAGTTGTGTTGCCATGGTTACTATTTGTTATTATCTTTCACTCATTGCTGGCATTTCTCATTTATAGTCTGCAAAATTTAGGTCAGTCCATTTATGTTGTCATGCTGTACTATCATCCTCTAGGCCCCATTGTCTGTTTGCTTGTACATATGTTCATCTATTATAAGCCTGGTCTAATCCCCTTCAGAATTGGCTGGTCCCTCCTTTATTTACTACAATTAGGACAAACTTTTGAAATTTCATGTTGCCTCTTTAGTTTTAGTCGCTCTCTCTCTCTCTCTCTCTCTCTCTCTCACACACACACACACACACACACACACACATATGCATGCACGCGCACACGCACATTTTTTGTACATTTTATGTGGGTCATCTGGCTGTCTGCTTCCTCGAAAAGTGATTTAGAAAATCATAAATTCAACTCTCTCTTTGCCACTTCATGCTGCTGCTGTTTCATCTCATTTGCTGCTGCTCACAGGGCTGTTGCAAAGTACTTTCAAACTTTATTTCACAAAGAAGCCGTACATGCTAAAAGGGGTCTTGCGATGGAAACTTTGTTGGCTGGGAAAACTCGCAAAGAAGCATCAAGGCTGTTTTTCGAATCATTGGTAAGTAGAAAATCTTCGTTCCAAGTGTATCTTTTTCCTCTGGCATCTAGTGTTTCTTTTAAGGCATTATTCTTAGGTTACATGCTCCACCTTTCTAGATCATAGAAGATGACTGCTTCACAATTGCGAATATGGCAAAGGATTATAGTATTTCAATGACTACAACTGAGAATGTTGGAAGTGGTGTATTTCCTGCTTCCCTGTTTGATGTGTGGAAAAAACATGCTTGCAGGTTCTTAAAACAAGGGATTACATCCATGTGGAGCAGGAAACACCATTCGATAACCTTACTATCCGGCCCGGGGTCAAGTTGATGAAATCTGACTTTTGATCTCTGATATATGAAAGGCGTCTACTTGTCAAGACCCTGTCCATATCCAGGTGGTGCGAAGCATGCATTTTAGGCTCTTCTTTCCCCCCTCCGAAAATCTGTTTTTAACTTTATATAATCACTCTTTGGCTGTTAACCTTATATTGTTAGATAACTGGGTGTAGTAGACATGTAGCTAGTGTTGTAATCCTGTAATAATTTGTATATATATGTAAAATAGTTCAGTCTGCCATTGCAGTAGAAAGTTGAAGTTACCTGTTGTTTGATCTAGTCCATATTATGTGGGTGTCCTGAGCTGACTCCTGTTTCAATCTATTTGTTACTGATGTTGCTTGTCGTTTTGATTCGTTATTGCCTGACTGCGAGGGAATGCTCGCGTGCTCATTATAAAATGTGAACTAGGCATGCCTTGTCTTAATGTCGGATACTGGAAGTGGGCCAAATTGTGTAAATAATTTGTTTTGGCGACAGTTGATTGCATGCAATCTACAGCATCTGATTGCGAAGTTCAGTCCTAAAGAAAGTAGTACTGGCATTCGGCGGAGTTACGATGAAATTTGAGCATCCTCAGCGATGGAGTTGATTACCTAGTGGTCTATCATCTCAACCACAAAATGACTTTATGGCCCGAAAAATTGTTGGCAACAACACCCATTCAATGTAATTTGCTAACGTACAATTCTCCAAATGCAAAATTCTGATAAACTGCTAAATCCCCCTTCGAGATGATGCCACCCCTAACTTACAATTCTTTACCAATCATCCGTTTAGCTTTGATTATGTTATAACCATCTCTCCAATGGCTATCTTTGTTTATTTCTTCATCGAGTTATTTTCAAAAGATAAATTGACCTAATTAATTAATCAAATAATTGTCAGACTTTTACTTAAGTGTGTACCGTCCGAACAATAGTTTTACTACTCTTACTAATACATCTCTGTCAGAAGACAAATGCAATATAAGGAGGGATTTTAATAATCTTTCTTTTCCGTGTGATCCTGAGTATGCTCTCACAGATGCAAAGTATAACTGGGATGCTATTAAAAGTAAAATAGCGGGAGGCATTTGAAATTTTGTACCATAGGCATGATGACCTTTAATCATACTATTGAACACCCTACGATAGGGGTAACAGGCCGTATGGGATGCGGTCCCGGTAATCAAAGGCCGAAGCTCTGCTGCAAAGAAGATTGCCTTTACACGCGTCGGCTAGCCGACAACCAATGTAAAGCAGAGAATCTCTTTCTACTTACCAATACATTGCTTTAGAATGATAGAGCAAAAGGAGAGAGTACAGAATCGACTACTCGTCCTTCCCATTCTTTCCAGCATCGCCTTTCAGAAACCGCAGGAACCAATAAGCAGACGACTTTGGGTGACGAGATAGCCCATTCTTGTAGTCCACGTAAACCAACCCAAAGCGTTTCGTATAACCTTGAGCCCACTCAAAGTTGTCCAAAAGCGACCATGCAAAATATCCTCTCACATCCGCTCCATCCCTGTCAAGTACACATCCAAGAAATTTTTTTATTTTTTAACTACCATTACTTTGGGAGTCGTAGACAAGCAGTAGCTATCCACAACAACAAACTGGATAAAGACAGCAAGAAACACAAACTATTAAGCATGTCACAGTTCTGAGGACAAATTTTTCTTATTTTCGCCAGGAACAAAACTGGGATGCAACTACATAGATTTGGTAAATGTCTAGCATAATAAGTGAGGGAAATGACTGCTGCATACCAAGTTGATACTGTTGTCTAGTTCACAGAATTCACATATCTAATGTCTAATTACTCATAAAAAACTGGACATTCATTCATGTACCCGATACATCATCATGAGCAGTTATTAGTTCTCTATCCTGTGCTTTCCTCTTTTCCTGGTTGGTCAAGACATCTACATGCGACCCCATTGCATCAATTGCTAACCAACACAGCCTCACAATTTTCTAGCTATATGGATGTGCAACACTAAAGAGCAAAGTGACTTACTTGACTGCCTGAGCAACTTCAGCCAGGTATCTCTTAAAATAAGTAGTTCGCAGTTTATCATCTAGCATCTCATGGAGAGGTGAAAGGTCATTGTCTTCATCATCCATTCCTGAAATGGCAACCAAAGATGCAAAGAAACTTCTGAAAGTAAAGCACTGAACGTGAAACAAAATTGGAGGCTCGAAACTTTTCTAGGATTATTGACCACTAAGATTTTGATATCTCAATGACATTTGTTTCTTGTGATTAAAGAGATTAAGGTACTAGCCATTCAGAATGCCTGAACCTCTTTTAGGATGCAAATATGTCCAGTTACAGAAACATGTCTATCCTCTCAGAGTCTAAACGGATACCAAGCCAGAAGAAAATTCAAATGCCTCTGAATTATACTCCTCCAATAATTAGGAAATGCAAGAAAGGCCAACCAAAAACTAAACAAGACAATGATAAATCCACTAAACAAGCACTGAAGGATGACACATATTAACACCCTCTTCTACATCCAAACTGGACTCAAACCCAGTTACATGTGGAACTGAGTAATAGGGAATCACACGCTACACAAAATTTAGTGGGCATGATGAATTGGAAGTTGACTTCCATACAAGGTTACAAGTCCAAACCCAATAGTTAAATTATAAGGTCGAAGGAAGGAGACTACAAGCATGTAAGAACATGATAAATCCTGTTAATAAGCAAAATGGGATAACACAATTTAAGGAAAAGGAATGTAAATTAACAAATAAGAGGAGCTCCAATCTTATAGCAGTACCATTCTCGGTGACATATATTGGGGGATTATTGTATCTCTGCACTATGTAATTGAGAACCTTTCGAATGCCCCATGGAACAACATAAAGCCATTCTGATGCTGCCTGCCACATGTAGAAACTCTTAATACAATATAAAAAAATGACCATGTCTCCATGCACATACAGGTAATTGTATTGATTGCATTATCTCATGTAATATAAAGGAGATATTCTAGATCCAAGTTGTTTGAGCTTGATCTGTAGACCTTTTAATCACATCAAGGCTAGATATACAGAATACTACGCATACCTAGTCAGAAACCTCTTTGAAGCAATTCCATTTGGTACAGTGAATTAGGACACTGACAGTTTGTTTGATTGGTTAGTAAAAATTTTCAAATAAAATCAAACCTATTGATTTGGAAAAGTTGCAATGTAAAACCAGACTGAGCAAAAAGATTTGGACCTTGACATGAAAGTATTAGTGTGCATACAAATTATCAATTGGCTTTCATTCATACAAAAGCAGGAAATATGGAACTATACCAGCTCAGGTAAATATAACTTTAGAAAGGCAAATGATTTGCAAGTGAGTTAATATTAGTAATAGTTATTTTAAAATCACATAAACCTAGTTTAGTTATTCTGGTTGGTTTCATTTTGGAAATAAGTTAAAATGAAGACCAACCAAATCAACTTAACTAAATTCACTTCCCTAAGTCAAAACAAAACAATATCTCAACCTTGGAGTTTAATTTAAATGGGACATTTGGCTTTTGGGCTTTGGTTGTGGATTTCATGGCTCTAGATTCATCCACTTAAGCTGGGAGTTCCATGTCATCAAATATATGGACAAGCACAGTAATTTTCCAAGACTTGCTAGACAAATTCAAAGGTCAATTTTAATCAAATTTTTAATCAAATTATCATTCATATCCATGGAATATCAAATTTCCATAAACATAGTGAATAAAGGTGCAAGTATAACACAAGCTTTAGCTCCACACAGGGCATGGTGAAACTCCACAAGCCTGAGCCAGTCAATTGTGACTCTTCAACTGATTTACCGAGCTAGCTAACAAAATAAAATGAGATTTATGAAACTACATCTCAAGTTATAATTTGCAACTAAAACCTTCCTTTCCCACTAGTGAAGATTAATTTCTTTTCCTAAGGCGAAGTCTAAATTAATAAGAACCAAATCGTACCATCAAGATCCTTAACACATTAAAAATTAATTAAGACCGGGTCCATGATGGATCTATTAATCCTAATACTAACAATCATAGAGATGTATTCCACCAAACCTAAAGAATTCGTGCATGTTTGGACACGTATTTATGATACCAATCACGGTGTACTCCTCCCCCCCCAAAAAAAAAAAAACCATATAAAGAAAGGCATAAAATATGCAATAGCAAGAGAAACACCAGATCCTTTTATACAGTCAAAGGTACGGTCATCTTTTAGCAAAGTAGAACCACCCAATATTCTTTTGGCAACTAATGGCACTGCACCTCTTTGACTTCTCTCCCAAGGTTCCCCTTCACCTATGTGTCAGCTTTAGATCCTGGTCAGTGCATAGGAAAGCTTGTTGAAAAGCAATCTAAGAGAGCTTCCTCCCAAAGAAGGTGAATTCTTCCTTTTTTATTTTTACTTTTTATTTTTATTTGTATTTTGATAAAAAAAAAAAGAGACCAGATTACACATACACCATAACTTCATTCCGATAGCCCTGACAAAAGGAAATGACCACTACCTCCTAACACCCATCAGATGCTCCGGATTTCCAATTTTTGGCAGTTAGTAGTTCCATGTGTGCTTTGGTGAATCAATCGAGCGCATACCTAAGAGCTAAAGCAACTCCAAACTTGTCTAGGAGTAACTCAGCCAACATAAACATATGCACATGCTTGAACAGAAACACAGAGAGAGAGAGAGAGAGAGAGAGAGAGAGAGAGAGAGAGAGATACCCTTTCACCAATAGCTTCCCCTCCTTCCCATTTTTCTGTGAAATTAAGAGATTTAAGTATAGTATCTTAATCTTAACACCACTCAAAAGAAGAAATAAACTAAACTTATCTGTACATTACCAATTCTCTCTATCTGTTGAACTTTGTAGAAATCACTTTCTTCAGGACTTTCATTTGTATGAGCTATAAATCTGGTTGTATAGTGATTTAGACCAACAAAGTCCACCGAGTTTCTGAGCAACTCGATCTCTTCCTCTGAAAATTTAGGAAGCCGATCTCCAACTTTTTCACGCATGACTTTAGGATAGTCTCCATAGTATATCGGATTGAGGTACCTGTGCAAGAACTTTTTCTTATGCTAAACTGAGGATAAGAGCCTTAAAGTGATTATGGAAGAAGCACAAAATAATCATTCGGCACTGGAGTGAAAGAGAAGAGGAGTGTCCAGGCTACCTCATTGTCTTTTGTTTATAATCAATTTTGACCCCCTGGTCTTAAATTAATTAGTCCCCCCACTTAATAAAAGGATTGGATAATGTTTAGATACTGAACCACATTTCCACTGATCAATTCGTGTTTTCAGATAGGTTGGTGACGGTTTCATGTGGCCCATATGCAAATGCATTACATGTCTTGAAATTATCTCGATACGCTTAGTGGTATATATTCTGGATGGTGCCAAAAGTCAAAGATATTCATCAAACAAGATTCATCTTCTTTTTCTCTAAGTTTGTGAATATAACTGAAAAATAGAAAGCCATATTACCAATTACACAACACCTACAGTAGTGGCCCCTCTCCAACATAAAGCTAATCAATAAGATGTCAATTTGTAGACAAAATTTAAAAAATTAAGCCAGGCATTGTGGTTAATAGATAAATTATAGTCAGAAGAATCACCAGCCAAGCTGAAAATCAAGACGCCTTGCTGCAGCATCTTTGTCTTCAGTCTTTTGCGAGTAAGCCTCTGCCCATTCACAGTCCACCACCAAACCTATTTGCCCACCTTGCTGGTCCTGCAGTGAATTATAATGGGCACAGTAAAGAGTGGAATTGTAGGACAGAACTTTCTTCAAGTAATTTAGAAGACAATAGTATCTCTCTTATCCCGTTTTAATGATTTGTCAAAGTACGTCTAATTGTCACCTTCCCTTTCAAACTCTAAATCCACAAACAGGGTGTCCAAGTACCAACAATTACCTAGAAAGCTCAACATCAACAGTAAACCAGTTAATGATGGCAACAGACACCACCATTTTAAGATTAATGCACACAGTCATACATTAACTATAATATGAAAGTGTCTACCTTGTATTTCTTCCTGTACACTGAGACAGCAGCAGCATGAGCCAAGAGCTGGTGGTGCGTGACCAAGTATGGTTCGGTATCAGAACATTCACACCTTCCAGGAGCAAATATGCCGATACCATACCCATTGACCGCAGTTTGGAGGGGTTCATTGATTGTAATCCAGTTCTTTACTCGATCGCCAAAATTTGCAAAGCATGTTTCAGCATATGTTGCAAAGCAATTTCTTCGTGTCCGGCAGAAACAAGGAAAAAGAAAAGGAATCAATCACTTTATGCACACTTATCTTTGAACTAATATTTGCACATCATAATGAACATGATACTCAGTCTCACATTCAACCTGCAGTTAAATAGAAACAGAAAGAAAGAGAACCAGACAGATATTTAGACCAAAGATATCTCCAGGAAAACTAAGCAAGTCTGGGGCTTTTCTCACAGAGCTTCTGACGGCTCCCAAGGGATATTTAAGCCCGTCACAAGCTTCAAATGATGAGAATTGCCATATTATTATGGAGCCTGGTTGTTGCACACATTGAGTAAGAACAAACCTTAGTTGTTAAAGACTTCTAAATGTTTCTTCACTATTGCTAAGTAGTTAAATGGTATCATACGAAAGAGCTTTGGCGAGAATTGCATGTATTGCAGTACCTATCTTCCTCGCATCAAAAGATTTTTTAAACAGTTCTAGGATTAAGTTGCACTCAAGGATTAAGTTGCACTCATATCTTCTTCTGAATCATTTCTACTCATGTAAAAGCAATATAGCACCGACAAGTTTTCACATCACAATCACAAATGCAAACACACAGAATCTTTAGAAGAACGAGACTGCGACTACCAAAACATAAGCATAAATCCCAGACAATAGTTAAAAAATTTCAATTAAGCAGAAAGGTGGATGCAGAAAAAGACACATGAGAGAGAGAGACAGAGAAACAGAGACAGAGACAGAGACCAGGACAGGGACAGAGAGAGATCTGAATGTAGGCAGACGTTAGGCATGGGGATTCTTGCTCAACTAGCCTTGTACTCATTCCATCCTAAGGCAAAGGATTTTTTCAAAATTTTCTCATTTAGTGGGATAAAACTGTCTTCATCCCACATATTAGTTACACAGATTGATCGATACTCGAGAAGTCCCACAGATTGATACTCAAGAGACGCAACTCAAAGCCAAACAAAATGATTATGCCTAAGTTCACCAATCCTCCCCCTTCCACACACACACACACACACACACACACACACACACACATATATATATATATAAGAGGGGGGAGAAAGGAAATAAAGAAAACTAAGAAAACCATCAAAAAGGTCCTCCAAAAAGCATTAATCAATAGTGGTCATGGTATGGAAGGTGCCTCAAGTTGATTCATCTTCATGAGTGCCAAAAAAATTTTCATTTCCTACATGCTGCCATGCAACTTTGATGACATATTTACTATCCAGTCTCCATCTATGATTACATTATTTAAACACCACCAAACACACGTGTACCACATCCTGCAATAGTTCGACATTACTAAAACTGCTAGCACCTCCTTCACATAATCTCAAAAATTGCACACAATTACATGCTAAACCTATTGAAATATATTCTGACCACTCAGTCATCTTATTTAAGGTTCATGAACATTAAAGAAAACTAAAAAAGAGGACTGAAAGTCAAAAACATAATTTAATATCATCAAACCAAATCAGCACAGTTAAAAGCTAATAACTTGTTGGTTACACTCATGTATGCTTCTGCAAAGGAGCCACAGCTTGATCTTTGCCAGCAAGAAAATGAAATAGAACTTACACAATATGCTTACTTAACCACCCGCCCATTGAGTCATGAAGATGCAAAGGAAGATCCCAATGATACAACGTCACATATGGCTGGATACCTACAAGGGAGAAAGCCATATACCCAGTTGGCTTCCCTTGAAGCAAAAGAAAGCTGACGAAACAGATGAGTACATACCTTTTTTAAGAAGTGCATCAATAAGTTTGTTATAAAATGTAATCCCTTCCATATTGATTTGAGAACCCAAACCATCTGAGAACATAGATTAGCCACCGAATATAACCCCGTTAGGATAACAAAAAGCCACCACAGATATAACTACTTTATGTATAAGGAACTAAAATAAAATAACTTGCAATATTTAGCACAATTCTGTAGAGATGTGTATACTCAAGAAAAGTTGGAGTAAGTTAAGGATATCCACAAGATACAACTAAAAGAATAAGGGCTAGAACATTTTTCTCTCATCAGTTTCACTTTTCCAAGTTTAATCTCTGTAATTTCTCTAAATTCTCATATTAAGATAAACGTTCTTATTTAATTCAACCTGCCTTCTAAAAATTTACAGAGTACGCATTTAGGCCTTATAGGATCTTCAGTCTCAAATTATCTTAATACAACAAAACATTTACAGTTAATTCATTTTATCTTTAATCTTGCAGAATATTATGTTTTCTTTGAATTCCACTGAGATAAAAAATTCATTTAGGCTGATTTATTACGATTACCACTTATAGGGTGACTATGGGAACAATACCACGCACTTCCAGAACTTGCATTAAGGCCTGACCACAGATTATCAAGTACACATTTTTTGTCAATCTACCATCCTTGAATGGATGGCTACGTGTACCATGAGACATGCATAATACTTTAGGGCTAATTGCAAATTTCAGTCCAAATTATGACATCAAATAAAAGTAGATACCTACCATTCAACTTAGACTACTTGTCCTGCATTCATCTAATATATCCTAGTATATGTTCCTCTCCTTTGTTTGTAGTCCTCAATGATAATTTTTTAATGATGAGCAGGCAAAAATGGCAGGGGAGAATTCTAAAAAGAACCACAACTAATCTTATGTGAATAGAAGACTGGATTGCCAACACCTAGATTAACAGTACATTATTCACTGGAGATCATTAAACGAATATTAGTTACTATTTCCATCCCCTCCTGAAGGGGTAAGCAAATAATTTACTTAAATTTATGCTCATACAACCATATCAAAAACCATTTCAAAAGTCCAATAGCTAATTGAAACATCTGACACTTTGTGCCCCGAAATGTAGTTAGGTACCTGCTATTGTATGAAGAAAAGAAGTTTAACTGAATTGGCACTTTGAAATTTCACAACACTTATGCAAGGCAAGACATAAATCTGCAAAGTTTATATGATGACTTGAGAAAAATCAAAGTTTAAGAGGTAATTGACTTTTTAAAAAGCAATGTAGAGTAAAATGTACTTCATTTCAAACTTTTAGAACGGTAGTCAAAATAAAATTGAAATTTAAAAAATCCAAAAAAAAAAAAAAGCTACAGCGAGCAAAATGTGTTGTTCTCAGACATGGTCACAACATTCAAACCTGTGGCAACAAGATGGGGAATCTAGTGTGAGAAGAAAAATAACCAGATGAATTGCTGCTGATAGGGAATTCCCCCTTTAATCTAGCAGCTCAAAAAATTACAAAGAACTTCCTAACTAAACCAGAAATAATTAGTTACGATTGATAGTTAACCTTTCATGTGGTTTCAAAATACTTATATCATGCACTACCATTTTAAATTAACTATGCTGATAAAACATGATGAAGGATGAAGATGTTATCACCAAAAATAGGCCTCACCAGGGAAGATCTCTCGATTTTGTATGCTTTACTAATGTCAATTAAGATTCTTTTTTTCTTGTTTTGAAGGACGTTGAGAATTTCTTTACTTTAAAAGTTCAAGTAGAGAGGAGTCATCCGAGAATACAATCATAGAGTTCCAATTCCATGAGGCGGAGCCTGGGAATCAAATAACTAAATTTAGATGGTATGGGGTTTTCTATCATCCGCCAATGTCCTAGAAGATCATTTGACAATGCAAGGGTGTGGGCATCTAGTCATGGACCCCACCTGCACTCAACCCCCCATCAGCCCAATAAACTATAGTATACAGAAATAGAGAATAAGTTCGATATCTGCTAAGTTGTCTGCATATCTAAGCAGAAACCAAAACATGGACCCCACCTGCACTCAACCCCACATCAGGCCACTACATGACAGTATACAGAAACAGAGAACGAGTTGGACATCTATTAAGTTCTCTGCAATTCTAAGTGGAAAAATCAGTATCAGAGAGAGAACTTCAACAGCTTATTGTAACCATAAATCATCTTCAACACCTAGTTACTGCACTCCGTTTGCACCCACTTAATACAACCAGCACAATTTCTAGCACAACACAGCACATGAAGAGGATGTGATCTCATGCTCGTTGGCACACAAACACTCGATAAGCAAAGCACCCATCTCCTTTTATTTCAGTAAAGATACTTGCTTTCTATAAAAAGTCATAATTAATCTGCAGCATACCAGGGTATATGCGGGACCACGATATGGAAAATCGATAAGCATCAAACCCAAGCTTCGCTATAAGATCTATGTCTTCCTGCATAACCAGTAATCAGATCAAAGAAAGGAACTTTTAGGGAGAGGCCAAAAAAAAGAGAAAAACGACGACGACCCAGGACGACCTTCAGACGAGGAAGAACGGCAACGAGAGATAGTGATGAAATTAGAGGTCGATGTGCGTGGACTGAAGAACGGAGGAACCCAAATGTACAAGCTTTGACGAGAAACTAAAAAGTGCTCATCTACCAAACTACATTAACGTGAAGCATTTCGAGAGAGCGAAAAAACCTCGTAGCGGTGATAGTGATCCACGGCCACATCCCCATTGCTCCCGTCCACGATTCTTCCTGAGAAAAAAAAAAGAAAAAAAAAAGCACAAAAAAAGGAGTCATGCGATCGAAAACGAGCGAGCAAGCGCGATCGGGCTTCCAAAGAGAGAGAGGAAAAGGCTATCTTGCCTTCGACATGGGAGAAGGCGTCCCAGATGCTGGCGCCTCTACCGCCCTCGCCGGAAGCTCCTTCGATCTGGAGGCACCAAACAAACGAGGAAAAACAGAACAAGAGATGAAGTGCGCTCCCATGCAGCATCACCGCGTGATCGGATCCGATGCGCTCCGATCACAGAGACACAGAGAGAGAGAGTTAGAGAGAGAGAGTGCGTACTTGGTAAGCAGAGGTGGCGACGCCGAAGACGAAGGCGGGAGGGAAATCGGAGCGGGAGAGGCGGTCGTCGAGCTGCTGCTGCTGCTGCTGCTGCTCCTCCTTCTTCGCCATGCGAGCGAGCTTCGAGCTATAGAGAGAGAGAGAGATAGAGAGAGAGAGAGAGTGGGAGAGAGTGAGAGAGATTCGACGCAGGATATATTGACCAAAAAAGAGAGAGAGTTTGAAGTTGTGTTTAATTTCAGGAAATTTTTCTTAAAAAATAAAATAATTTCCATTTCAGGTTAAAGAATTCATTCCTCTAACTCAACGCATGTCTAAATTATGTCCACGATGACACAAATATATTTTATTACCAAAAATCTTAAATTTGCTCAATGTGAAATAAATATTTTAGACTTTTTTTTTTAATGATCCGGGAAGCAGATTATTGTGCGGCGTGACCACGTCACAAGTAAGGCGCACAATGCGCATGCCAGGACTCGAATCTCTGCACCCACAAGCGGGGTGGGTGACTTTTCTTTTTTTGTGTCATGAAAAATCTAAACCAATATCACACATATACATTCCATTTCCGGGATGTATTTGTCACATTATTATAAAGTTTGGGATTTTTATGACACGAAAGAATGTTTGAGGCATTTATGTCATGATGGGCAAATTTAGGGTTTTTAATGATCCAAAAAATAAAAATAAAGTATTTGTCTCGCAATGGCATAATTTAGAGATTTTTTGTAGTATCAACCATAAATAAAATAAATACACTTCGGTTCTCATCTCTTCATTTTCTTTTATTTGATTTTCACTTATACATTGGATCCATCTTGATTGGCTTTTTCTTTATTGTTTTATCTATTCTAAATCTCGTGATTCATGTGCGATCCATCTCGATTGACTTTTTCTTTATTGTTTTATCTATTCTAAATCTCGTGATTCATGTGATATGATTTCTTTTAATATTCAAAACCGTAAAATTTTATCAATATACAAATATTCCAATGTTGTTCACTTACAATTATTTTCATAGCTTTTCTTATTTCAAATTCGAATTATATTTTAAATTTTGATAGCAAAGAAAAGAAAAAAAGCACAACTTAATACAAACTCAGGTGCTCCCATTTCGTTGGTTGCAATTATGCTATGAAACTTGGGTGGGGATTTTACAGCCATTTGGAACTTAACAGAATTCGGCACACCAAACATTCTTCTTCTTATAATTTGATAATAGTACTCAACCTATTCATAATATATTCACATTACTGGAAAGAAAACTACAATTGAAAGTATAGAATGGTAGTTTGGTATAATCTTCTCGGGAAAGAAAACCACCTCTTAAATGGCTTAAGCCGCACTCCTCTGAGTTGAATTAACAAAAATGCCCATAAAATATAAATATGTTTCTCAAACTTTCTGTTGCTAGCATTTACGAGCAATATCAAATTGTTTTATAACTGCATGGATTTGCCTCTGTTTGCATGTTGTGTGTCATCCTCCATAACGTACTAGAACACACAGAAATTCATAAATGACGAATTTCATTTGAATCAAAGAGAAATATGGAATCCCAAAATGATTTAGAGAAAATGATATGACAGGGTATATATTCTTATTGTGGATTTAGAAAAAGATGACCATCAAATTTCATACTAAGAGAGAAATTTTTGGAGACGGATGAATCTTATTGTTGCAATCAAGTTTGGTATCGCACATCTAGTGTTCTAATCTCTACACCATATATGCTCATGATAGTTTGATTCATTGAGGACAATTAACAAATTTCACCAAATATAATTTTCTAATTGGGAAGTGAGTACTTACATTTTTTCTACACCTGGGTCCTTCTTCTTTGTCCAATTCGCTCTACAATTAGAGCAATGAGTGTGTAAGGGCTAAACTGAACACCTAAAAATGAGACAAAAGAATCTTATTTTATATATTGTTTCATTTATTAAGTCTTCCCAACGCTAAATAATAATAGAAAGCAAAAGAGGCACTTTCAATCTTGTTGACCTATTAGAAGCACTTTGTGCTATATAAACATCTATGTGGCCCCTTTTAAATTTCCAATTTTTACACTTTCAATTAATTAAGAGAAAATCTCAAAGTTGCCTTTTCTTAGCACACAGCTTTTGGGTTAGGTTATGTATAGCAGACAACTTTTGGGTTAGGTTATGTAACATCCCGATTTTCAACCTACAAGAAATGGCTGTGAATCTGGTGTGCTAGTGGCAGGGATAGGTCATGGATCATTCTAGGATTCGGCCATATAATGATCATGGATCGATCAAGGGAATGGTCGTGGACCAATCCCATGACCACTATCATGGACTTGAGCAACTCAATCAATGGACGACTACCCGACCGTCGGGGTTGATTGAGGGATGGTCACGCCCACCACGAATCTACGATGATCATGAATCGATCCAAACGGTCATGTTCTAATCACTGGTGATTCTGCTCGGTCATGTACCGATCGTGGACGACCATGATTCGACTCAATAGGACCATATGTTGTGCACGAATCTGACTGATCTCGAACGGCCACATGACAATAGGGAGTCGGTCTGGATGAAGCCTATGTCTAATCTAGGATCCGATCCAATCGGCCGAAGTCGATCTAAGGGCCGATCATTAAGCCCATGCCCTAGGCCACCAATCTAGCCAAGAAGGGCAAACTTTGGCTACGACAACCACACCGAGGGAGTTTAGCCATGAACCTTGGGTGTGTCGGAATGGTCGTAAGGGGATGTACACAAAAAGCCATTGCCCGGTCCCGGTTGCATTTCCAATGGCCTTTTTTTTCCATGGTTGCCATGTTGCTTGGAAATGGACAAGATAGAAATCCCTAAACACTCTAGCTTCTTCATGAATGAGGGTGACTCACCATTTCACCTAGATCTTTCTAGATTTGGCCATGATTATCAAGGATTCACCTTGGAGATTAAGCCAAGAATCTAGGCCAAATGTCTCAATAAAAATAAGACACCTTGGAGCAAATTATGGCCATCATATAGCCTTGGTGTTACCTTATCTTTTTAGGGTGCCACATATCCATTATGACTTGTCCCTTTATAATGACCTAAATGCTCAAGTGGCCCAATAAAAAGGAGACAGACAAACCTTCAAATAATTGCACTAAACCATTAGATCTCCACCTTATAAAATTAGGTGTGCCACCTTTCCAAATAGGTGTGCCACCTTGTGACCTAAGCTTGCCACCTCAAGGTTATAGCCATGCCACTTTAAGAAATGTGATTGGGCCGCTTGGATGAGTAATGATGAGCTTGGTGCCTATAAATAAGAGAGGCTCCGATTCATTCCCATTATTCTAAGCTCCCTTGCCAATCACGCCTGCCCCCTTCCTCTTCATTTCTCTTAACCTCATGCCACCAACTCATCAAGCTATCTAAGCTAGTTCTTGAGGTTTGCCGAGGTAAGTAAGGTTCCTCTTTCTCCTCTCTAAGAAGGTAGATCCCATTGTCGAGACTAGCTAAGTGCTCACCCATTAAGCCGTGGGTATTATGTGATATATTTTGTTTAATTTTTGCTTGCAATTGTGCGTGGCCATGTGCTTGATTTGTTTGCATCTAGGATGCAACCGAGGTTCATTCGGGTTGAGTTCATCACAAGGCAAAGTCACCCAAGCCATAAGGCCGTGGTTTGGCATAAATAGGGTGTTGGGTCCAAGTCTCGCTTGGTACAGGGATCATCCAAGGCCACGAGATTCTAAATCGACATTGAGACATGTTGATTCTATGCATTGATTGGTATAGGGATCGCCTAAATCCACGAGATCTTGGTAAGGCACTAAAGCATGCCGATTCTATAATTCGAATTGGTGTGGAGACTTTGCACTTGGCATTGAATCAAACCACGAGCCGAGGGTCATTCACGAAACGATGTGTTCACATCGGTTCAAAACCAAGATTCGTCAAGCTTAGGATCTTTACCAAAGCAATGTGTACACAAGCCTCAAGGTCCTGGATCGGTCCTGGATCGGCATTGTCCAATGCGGGGATTGGCGCTAAGTGATTGGTTCAAGTCATGGGCCAAGATTTGTTCCCAACATCTTTATCAAGGTAGTACGAGAACTCATGGCACACACGAATAGATGAGCATGCTTTCGGGCCATATATGTGTCGGCTAAGAGAAAAGATAAGACCGGCTTATATGACGCATATATGTGTGCACTTAAAGAGGAAAAAATGTCCGTCGCCACACAGCGTTGGTGGCAATGCCTCATTCATTGAACGGGATGCCTCGGTTGAACTGGAATGCCCTAGTTGAGCCAAGATGCTTGGGTCTTGAACCCAGAAGTCTCGGGAAGCTAGCCCTAAGAAGCCTTGGTCGAGCCAAGATGCCCTAATTGAGCTAGGAAGTCCAGCAAGAAGCCGGAAGCCTCGATCAAGCCGGGAGGGCCTGGTCGAGCTAGGATGATGATAAATGAGTTTGCATGAGTACCAATTATGCATAAGCATGATAAATTGATGTGTTCATTGTTAAGCCAAAGGTAAGCATGCATTGAAGCATGATGTGATGGACATCTGCATAAAGTCGAGATGTAGCAATAAGTTCGCTGTTGATCTGTTATCGATATTGTTTGCGAGTGTTGTATCTGTTAGGCTTTGATGATGAGATTTTTTCCTAGTAGAGAATTAGGAATTTTACTTATTGAGCTCCCAAGACTCACTCCTTCACCTTTCGATCTTGTAGGCATGGAGGTTTCACGTCAATTTTGGGAGCTGCAGTCACGCTAGAGGAGATAGGAATTCCCCTAGCCTATGTGGAAACTTGTAATGTGATGCAAAAAGAAAAGATGGCTTGTAGAGAAAGGGCTTGTAAAAGTACTATTATAATATAAACAATAACGTTATGTGTGATGTATGTCCTAGTCTTCTAGCTGTTGTTTATGTGGGAAGTTGTTTGTTCACGTTTTCGCATGTGCATGATAATAAGACAAAAAGAATCAGGATGATGCCAAGCCTAGGATGTCGCGAAAATAAACCCTACCACTCAAGACCTTGGAGATGGAGTTGGGGTCATGACAATTTTTGGTATTAGAGCGGGGTTATTACCTGGAATGATAAGGTGTGTTGGGAGTTATGGGATAGTTAGTTAGGAAAAACATTTAATGCATGTGATTGTCTTATTTGATAGATTTTTCTAACAATAAATCGGAACTACTAATCTTTTCTTGTGCTTGTAGAGAAAATATCCCTAAGATTCCTATAGTTGTCTTGTTAGTAGACAACATGAGTGCTCAGGATTAGGTGACTTCAAAAGGGAAATTGAAAGAAGACCCCTGACTAGACGGAATTCTACAAGCATTAATGACCTAAGTAGCACCGACGCGCGACACAGGCACGCGACATAACACGTCGACAAGTCATTCCTCAAAAATAGAGAATTCTGACACATTGGGACACGTTGTATATTAAATGAATTTTTTTTTATTTTTAATTAATTTAATTCAAATTCAGTACTTTTATTTTTCTCAAACGACCACATGATAATAGGGAGTTGGTTTGGATGAAGCCTATGGCTAATCCAGGATCCGATCTGATCGGTCAAAGTCGATCTAAGGGCCGGTCATTAAGCTCGTGCTCTAGGCCGCCAATCTAGCCAAGAAGGACAAAATTTACCTACAATAATTACACCGAGGGAAGTTTAGCCACAAACCTCGGGTGTGTTGGAATGGTCGTTAGGGGATGTACACAAAAAGCCCTTGCCCAGTCCCGGTTACATTTCCAATAGCCTTTTTCTCCATGGTTGCCATGTTGCTTGGAAATAGACAAAATAGAAATCTCTAGAACACCCTAACTTCTTCATGAAAGAGGGTGACTTACCATTTCACCTAAGTCCTTTTAGATTTGGCCGTGATTACCAAGGATTCACCTTGGAGATTAAGCAAAGAATCTAAGCCAAATGTCCCAATAAAAAAAGACACCTTGGAACAAATTATGGCTAGCTATCTTATAGCCTTGGTCTTACCTTATCTTTTTAGGGTGTCATCTATCCATAATGACTTGTCCCTTAATAATGACCTAAGTGCTCATGTGGCCCAATAAAAAGGAGACAAACAAACCTTCAAATAATTGCACTAAACCATTAGATCTCCACCTCATAAAATTATGTGTGTCACCTTTCCAAATAGGTGTGCCACCTTGCGACCTAGGCTTGCCACCTCAAGGTCATAGCCATGCCACTTTAAGAAATGTGATTGGGCCGCTTAGATGAGTAATGATGAGTTTGATACCTATAAATAGAAGAGGCTCCCATTTATTCCCATTATTCTAAGCCCCCTTGCCAATTACACCTACTCTCCTCCTCATCTTCCTTTCTCTCGGCCTCACACCACCTACTCATCAAGCTATCAAAGCTAGTTCTTGAGGTTCACCAAGGTAAGTAAGGTTCCTCTTTCTCCTCTAAAAAGTAGATCCCATTGTTGAGACTAGCTAAGTGCTCATGCGTTAAGCTATGGTTAGTATGTGATATCATTTGCTTAATTTTTGCTTGCGATTGTGCGTGGTCGTGTGCTTGAGTCGTTTGTGTCTGGAATGCAATCGAGGTTCATTCGGGTTGAGTTCATCACAAGGCAAAGTCGCCCAAGCCATAAGGCCATGGTTCGGCATAAATAGGGTGCCTGGTCCAAGTCTTGCTTGGTACAGGGATCACCCAAGGCCACAAGGTCCTAAATTGACATTGAGGCGTGTCAATTCTATGCCTTGATTGGTATGAGGATCGCTCAAATCCACGGGGTCTTGGTAAGGCACTAAAGCATGCTGATTCTATAGTTCGAATTGGTGTGAGGACTTTGCCCTTGGCATTAAATCAAACCACGAGCCGAGGGTCATTCATGAAACAAGTGCGCTCACATCGGTTTAGAACCGAGGTTCGTCAAGCTTAGGATCTTCACCAAAGTAAGGTGTACCTAAGCCTCAAGGTCTTGGATTAGCATTGAGGCGTGTCGTTTCCGAGCCTTGTCTGGTGCGGGGATCGACGCTAAGTGATCGGTTCAAGTCACCGACCAAGGTTTGTTCCCGACATCTTTATTAGTGTAGTACAAGAACTCATGGCACACACTAATAGATGAGCATGCCTTTGGACCATAAATGTGTCGGCTAAGAGAAAAGATAAGAACCAGTATATGCATCACTTAAAGAGGAAAAAGAGTCTGTCGCCACACAACTTTGGTGAAAATGCCTCGTTCATTTAACGGGATATCTCGATTGAGCCAAGATGTCTGGGTCTTGAACGCGAAAGCCTTGGGAAGCTAGCCCTGAGAAATCTCGGTCGAGTCGAGATGCCCTAATCGAACCAGGAAGCCCAGCAAGAAGCTGAAAGTCCTAGTTGAGCTGGGAGGGCCTAGTCGAGCCAAGACGACGATAAATGAGTTTGCATGAGTACCAGTTATACATAAGCATGAAATGTTGATGTGTTTATTATTAAGCCAAAGGTAAGCATGCATTGAAGCACGGTGTGATGCACATCTGTATAAAGTCGAGATGTAGCAATAAGTTCGCTATTAATCTGTCATCGATATCGTTTGCGAGTGTTGTACTTGCTAGGTTTTGATGATGAGATTCTTTCCTAGTAGAGTATTAAGAATTTTACTTATTGAGTTCCCAAGACTCACTCTCTCACTTTTCAGTCTTGTAGACATGGATTTCTCACGTCAATTTTCGGAGCTACGGTCACACTAGAGGAGATAGGAATTCCCTCGACTTATGTGGAAACTTGTAATGTGATGCAAAAAAAAAAAAAAAGGATGGCTCGTAGAGAAAGGGCTTGTAAAAGTACTGTTATAATATAATCGAGAATGTTATGTGTGAAGTATGTCCCAGTCTTCTGGTTGTTATTTGTGTGGGGAACTTTATGTTCACGTTTCTGCATATGCATAATAATAAGACAAAGAATCGGTACGGCAACAAATCTGGGACGTAGTGAAAATAACCCCTACCGCTCAAGACCCTGGAGATAGAGTTGGGGTCGTGATAGGTTATATCCGGACCCCTTTTTTTTCACTTGACAGAAGCTAAGTTGATCGACCAAATTAGCCTTTGCCATTTTAGGAAAATTAGCAATTCATGAGTCAAGACTTTAATATATCAATTTACTTCAAAAAAAAAATTATATATTTTTTCTTGCATCTAACATGAAGAGAACAATTTACGTCTTACTCTAAAAGGGAAAAAATAAAACCCATCAAGTATGTATTTAGCTCGAAAATCAATTTGAGATCTTAATTTGTTTGTTCTTTCCAATCTAGGAACCACAAAAAAATACTATTCAATCGCATATTAATGGATGATTACATATATGTAGAGGAAGTGAACCATGCTCATAAAAAAAAAATTCACCAATATATATGAGTATGAATGGAAAACTGGTAGCTAGGTTTGTACCTCCGTCAAAATCAAGCAAAAGTTTCGACAAAAGCAAAAATGGACAATTTTCCTAACACCTCCATCGATATCGTACCATCACAAAAATGATGAATGCGTAATTAGACATAGAAAAATGATTTTTTGACTTTCGAACATGATTTAACTTAGAAGAACAGCTTTTATTGATATTTGTTCACATGTCAAATTTCTGGTTATAAACACAAATAGGGTTAGAAAAACTTCCCACTACAATAACAATCAAGAGGACACTAGGGATAGGTAAACTCTAATTTATGGAGAGGGATAGAGAGAGGGGGAGAGAGAGAGAGAGGAGTCGGTGCCAAAAAGCAAGTGGTCGATGCAAAGTTGAGCAAAGCGAACAAATGACGGAACAAAGAAATAGTTTTCTTTTTTAATTTTTAAAGAGACAAAAGTGGACTTCCTAACTGCCCAAATTCCTAGTAAAATATCATGAGAGAGAGAGAGAGGAGTAGGTGTCAGAAAGCAAGCGATCGATGCAAAATTGAAAAAAAGCAAATGAATAACGTAACAAAGAAATAGATTTTTATTTTTTATTTTTAAAGAGGTAAAAGTGGAATTTTTTAACTGGCCAAATTCCTTGAAAAATATTGTTCAAGCAGTTATATAAGAATTTGACTGGCTAAAGTAGCGTGCTTTATTTGGCTTGCAAGGCATGTAGACATATGCATATACATATATAAATGTATACATACATAGATATGTATATATACATGTATATATGTATATATACATAATGTATATATATTTCAAGTGGGCCCAACTCACAGACAAACAACAAAAAAGTGGGCCAACTCCATTATCATGTCATGAGCTCCTTCAATTAACGTGTAGGAAGTGGCATTTCCTTATTTGCTAGTTAGGCAAATCTCTCCTCTGATACAGCATCGCATAAGGAAAGAGAGATAATAAAACACGCATGTTATCTCTGCTGCTTTCTTTGTCTTCTGCGCATGCACAGAAAAAAATACAAAATTAAATCCGTGCGCAATCTTCTTCTGACAATTGTGGCTGAACATCATAAGTGCAATAATGTGCAGTTGGACCCAAGAAGTCCCACAGAATCACAAGATTGGCCGGCCTAATTTATTTGGAGAGTATTATTTAATGGGCTCAAACTCGATATATATTTTTATCGAGAAGATTATAATTATTTCCGCCACAAATATATTCCAAATCTTAAACTGTGGTCATAGGGGATAGGCTGAAGGAGGCACAACATATTAACACACATCTCTTTCTGATTAGGATATGTGATTTCTGCACTTGCTCATAAGTGCTCACATGCTCCTTACAGGAACAGTAAGGTGACACAAATTGCTGCAAGATTCACTTGGTAGGAGTTACTCTGCCTCCTCGGCCAATTAAGACTAGTCCGTTGTCTTTTAACATTCTAATCGAGTCATGTTTGCCAAGTTGGGACAAGCCAAAGATACTCATGTTTGTGCTCATGAGTCTAGAGCTTGATGCTTCAGGAGAAACTATGAGTACACTAGAAAGCACGTATGCGAAAGACCTAGCAAATCCAGTTTTTCTTTTTTCTTTTTTCTGAAAAGCAGACTTCCAGTGTTACTTGATAGATTAGCTGAAGAAAGACTATTTAGGAATTAATCCGGCAACTGGTCATTTATGTTTTCTCTGGAAAAATTATCCACAAAATCCTAAACTTATTGCACTTTTGTCGATTTAGTTATAAATCTTTCAATTTTATCAATTGAGTCTTAAACTTTTTTACATTTTGCCAATTAAGTCCATCAGGCCAATTTTGGGTAGAAATTGCTCATGTGGACAGCTGGCGCTGGACTCTTGTCAACCCTCTCTCCAAAACCCTAAAAAACAAAGAAAAGAAAAACGAAAAAAAAGCATAAAAATGCAAAAATTTATTAAAATATCATTAAAATATTAATTTAACAAGTGGCACGTTAGCATCAACTGTCCACGTTAACAATTTCCGACCAAAATTGACCAAATAGACTCAATTGACAAATGGTTAGCATATTTAGAACTCAATTAGCAAAATTGAAAGGTTTAGAATTGTATTGACAAAAGCACAATAGGATTAGAACTTTGTGGACAATTTTCCCATTTTCTTTGCCCTTTGCTTCTTGGACTGCCTTGCTTATTTTGGAAAAATGAATCTCAAATGTTCTGTCTTATTAGGAATTGTAGGATTGGTTATTTCTTCTTTAGAAAATCGAATCTAATGTCCCACGTCTGGATGCAAATAGCTGGCCTAATGGCCGCTCTTGCAAAGAAGAAAAGAGAATCAAGAGCAACACCATCATTCCCCGGCATTGAGGCGTGTTGTTTCCGAGCCTTGTCCTGTGCGGGGATCAACGCTAAAGGGGTGCATGACAAATTGCAATTTCTGTTCCAGAAACAATTTTTCTATTCCAGACTTGTTTCTGGAATAAAAATCCATTTGATAAACCTATTCCATTTTTCTATTTCTGAAATAGATTCTTGTTCCAAAAATAGGTTTGGAATAGAAATGAGAAATAAAAATTCTTCTCATCGTTCGTCAACCGGTCCTTCATTCGTCGCCGTCGACCACCGTTTGTCGGTTGCTTGCTGCTGCCGCCGTCGGTCGCTGGCCACCGCCACCGGTCGCGCAGCCGCCGGCCGTAGGCCACCGCCGGTCGCCGGTCCACCACTGTCCGAAAAGAAAATTTTTTGTGCATTATCAAACGAATTTCTATTTTTAGAGTAGAAATTTTGTATCGTTATCAAACAGTTATTTTTCTTAGAAAATCTTCTAGAAATAGAAATAGAAAAATCTATTTTTCTTCCAGAACCTATTTCTATAACAAAATGGTTATCATTCACCCCCTAAGTGATCGGTTCACGTCACGGACCAAGGTTTGTTCCCGACATCTTTATCAGTGTAGTACGAGAACTGATGGCACACACTAATAGATGAGCATGCCTTTGGACCATATATGTGTCGGCTAAGAGAAAAGATAAGAACCGGTATATGCATCACTTAAAGAGGAAAAAGAGTTTGTCGCCACACAACTTTGGCAACGATGCCTCGTTCATTGAACATGATATCTCGGTTGAGTCAAGATGCCTGGGTCTTGAACGCGAAAGCCTCGGGAAGCTAGCCCTGAGAAATCTCGGTCGAGTCGAGATGCCCTAATCGAGCCAGGAAGCCCAGCAAGAAGCTGAAAATCCTGGTTGAGCTGGGAGGGCTTAATCGAGCCAAGACAACGATAAATGAGTTTGCATGAGTACCGGTTATACATAAGCATGATATGTTGATGTGTTTGTTATTAAGCCGAAGGTAAGCATGCATTCAAGCACGATGTGATGGACATCTGTATAAAGTCGAGATGTAGCAATAAGTTCACTATTAATCTGTCATCGATATCGTTTGCGAGTGTTGTACTTGCTAGGTTTTGATGATGAGATTCTTTCCTAGTAGAGTATTAGGAATTGTACTTACTGAGTTCCCAAGACTCACTCCCTCACCTTTCAGTCTTGTAGACATGGATTTCTCACGTCAATTTTGGGAGTTGCGGTCACACTATAGAGGAGATAGGAATTCCCTTGGCTTTATGTGGAAACTTGTAATGTGATGCAAAAAAAAAAAAAAAAAAAAAAAAGGATGGCTCATAGAGAAATGGCTTGTAAAAGTACTATTATAATATAAACGAGAACGTTATGTGTGAAGTATGTCCCAGTCTTCTAGCTGTTATTTGTGTGGGGAGTTTTTTGTTCACGTTTCTACATATGCATAATAATAAGACAAAAAGAATCGGCACGGCAAAAGATCTGAGACGTTGCGAAAATAACTCCTACCTTCCAAGACCCTGGAGATAGAGTTGGGGTCATGATAGGTTATATTTGAACCCCTTTTTTTCACTTGACAGAAGCTAAGTTGATCGACCAAATTAGCCTTTGCCATTTTAGGAAAATTAGCAATTCATGAGTCAAGACTTTAATATATCAGTTTACTTCAAAAAAAAATTATATATTTTTTCTTGCATCTAACATGAAGAGAACAATTTACGTCTTACTCTAAAAGGCAAAAAATAAAACCCATCAAGTACGTATTTAGCTCGAAAATCAATTTAAGATTTTAATTTGTTTGTTCTTTCCAATCTAGAAACCACAAAGCAAATACTATTCAATCGCATATTAATGGATGATTACATATATGTAGAGAAGTGAACCATGCTCATAAAAAAAAATTTCACCAATATATATGAGTATGGATGGAAAACTGGCAGCTAGGTTTGTACCTCTGTCAAAATCAAGCAAAAGTTTCGACAAAAGCAAAAATGGACAATTTCCTAACACCTCCATCAATATCGCACCATCACAAAAACGATGAATGCGTAATTAGACATAGGAAAATGATCTTTTGACTTTCGAACATGATTTAACTTAGAAGAACAGCTTTTATTGATATTTGTTCACATGTCAAATTCCTGGTTATAAACACAAATAGGGTTAGAAAAACTTCCCACTACAATAACAATCAAGAGGACATTAGGGATAGGTTAACTCTAATTTATGGAGAGGGACAGAGAGAGGGGGAGAGAGAGAGATGTGGAGCTAAGCAAAGCGAATGAATGACGAAATAAAGAAATAGTTTTTTTTTTTTTTTGAAGAGGCAAAAGTGGACTTTTTAATTATCCAAATTCCTAGTAAAATATCGTGAGAGAGAGAGAGAGAGGAGCCGGTGCCAAAAAGCAAGTGGTCGATGCAAAGTTGAGCAAAGCGAACAAATGATGGAATAAAGAAATAGTTTTCTTTTTTAATTTTTAAAGAGATAAAAGTAGACTTCCTAATTGCCCAAATCCCTAGTAAAATATCATGAGAGAGAGAGAGAGGAGTAGGTGTCTAAAAGCAAGCGATCGATGCAAAACTGAAAAAAACGAATGAATAATAGAACAAAGAAATTTTTTTTTATTTTTTTTAAAGAGGTAAAAGTGGAATTTTTTAACTGGCCAAATTCCTTGAAAAATATTGTTCAAGCAGTTATACAAGAATTTGACTGGCTAAAGTAGCGTGCTTTATTTTGCTTGCAAGGCATGTAGACATATGCATTAAGATATATATATTTCAAGTGGGCCCAACTCACAGACAAACAACAAAAAAGTGGGCCAACTCCATTATCATGTCATGAGCTCCTTCAATTAATGTGTAGGAAGTGGCATTTCCTTATTTGCTAGTTAGGCAAATCTCTCCTCTGATACAGCATCGCATAAGGAAAGAGAGAGATAATAAAATACACATGTTATCTCTGCTGCTTTCTTTGTCTTCTGCGCATGCACAGAAAAAAATACAAAATTAAATCCGTGCGCAATCTTCTTTTGACAATTGTGGCTGAACATCATAAGTGCAATAATGTGCAGTTGGACCCAAGAAGTCCCACGGAATCACAAGATTGGCCGGCCTAATTTATTTGGACAGAGTATTATTTAATGGGCTCACACTCGATATATATTTTTATCGAGAAGATTATAATTATTTCCGCCACGAATATGTTCCAAATCTTAAACCGTGGTCATAGGGGATAGGCTGAAGGAGGCACAACATATTAACACACATCTCTTTCTGATTAGGATATGTGATTTCTACACTTGCTGAGAAGTGCTCACATGCTCCTCACATGAACAATAAGGTGACACAAATTGCTCCAAGATTCACTTGGTAGGAGTTACTCTGCCTCCTCGGCCGATGAAGACTAGTCCGTTGCCTTTTAACATTCTAATCGAGTCATGTTTGCCAGGAGGGGGCAAGCCAAAGATACTCATGTTTGTGCTCATGAGTCCAGAGCTTGAAGCTTCAGGAGAAACTATGAGTACACTAGAAAGCACGTATGCGAAAGACCTAGGAAATCCGGTTTTTCTTTTTTCTTTTTTCCGAAAAGCAGACTTCCAGTGTTACTTGATAGATTAGCTGAAGAAAGACTATTTAGGAATTAATCCAGCAAGTGGTCATTTATGTTTTCTCTGGAAAAAATATCCACAAAATCCTAAACTTATTACACTTTTGTCAATTTAGTCATAAATTTTTCGATTTTATCAATTGAGTTTTAAACCTTTTTACCTTTTGCCAATTAAGTCCATCCGGCCAATTTTGGCTAGAAATTACTAATGTGGACAACCGGTGCTCAACTCTCGTCAACCCTCTCTCCAAAACCCTAAAAAAACAAAGAAAAGTTAAAAAGAAGAAGAAGAAAGCATAAAAATGCAAAAATTTATTAAAATATCATTAAAATATTATTTTAACAAGTGCCACGTCGGCGTCAGCTATCCACATTAATTTCGGTTAAAATTGGCCAAAATGGACTCAATTGACAAAATGTGAACATATTTAGGACTCAATTAGCAAAATTGAAATGTTTAGAATTGAATTGGCAAAAGCACAATAGGATTAGGACTTTATAGACAATTTTCCCGTTTTCTTTGCCCTTTGCTTCTTGCACTACCTTGCTTATTTTGGAAAAATGAATCTCAAATGTTCTGTCTTATTAGAAATTGTAGGATTGGTTATTTCTTCTTTAGAAAATCGAATCTAATGTCCCACGTCTGGATGCAGATAGCTGGCCTAGTGGCCGCTCTTGCAAAGAAGGAAGAAACAAGAGCAGCACCATCATTCCCTGGTCAAGCAGTCCAGAAAGATTCGAAGTAAAACCCGGACTTCGTACGCAGTTTAGTCGGGAGAGGTTCCGGACATGTGACAATTAGTCATGGACGATCTATGAAGGATGAAGGAAACATAGAGGTATGAGTATTCTAACCAAGAATGTTTGTAATACAAACAGTTCCCTAGCTTCCTATGTCAGCATGTACATCTCAACTTTTGCTCTCTCATATCGACTCCAGAACCAGTAAGGGTCCATTCGTTTCGCGGAAAATGGGCCATCTCCGGAAAATATTTTCCAAGAAGTCATTTTCCAGGAAAATGATAATATTTTCTGATATTCAGCTAAAACCTGAAAATATTTCGAAAAATATTTTCCAGTGTTCGGTAAGGAAAATATTTTCCGCTCACTAGATTGGTGAACGTGAGCGTCAAGCTCGAGGCTCGCCAGATTGACGAGCGCGATCTTGAGATCGACGAGCTTGAGGTTCACCTAGTGACGGCCGACAACTAGCCAAGAAAGAAGAAAATGAGAAACAAAGAAAAGAAAAAGAAAAAAAAGAAGAGAAAAGGAAAAAGGAAAAAAAGAAATATAAAAGAAAAAAGGAAATTAAAAATAATTCAAATTAAAAAAGAAAAAGAAAATTAAAAAATAATTCGAATAAAAAAAGAAAATAAGAAGAAAAAAGGGAAGGAGAAAGTGAGGATTTGTAAATGTGTGAGATAAGAGAGATCAAGAGAGGAAAAAGTGGAAAACATTTTCCCCTAACTTAGAAGACTTTTTTATTTTCATGGAAAACATTTTCCTTAAGGAATTCATTTTCCGTGAAACGAACGCCGGAAAATCCGGAAAACGTTTTCCTGGAAATTATTTTTCGCGAAACGAATAGAGCCTAATAGTCGAGTTATTTTTATATGCTTCTACTGTGGTGTGCCGAGACATCAAGAAGAAATTTAGCTATGGCTCGGAAACTGTGAAATTGTCAGGACCTCCGTCTTTCGCCTTTCATAATTTCATGAATTTGAAGTGTAATTGAAAAGTATAGTTATTTCAGGGTTCCATTTGACTGCCTCCTCTGGAACCAAAAAACTTTAATTTTTTTCTTGTTTATCAGGAAAGACTTCCATCCTCTTTCTTGATATTATCTCGCTGCAAGGTAACATTCTGTTCACAGCCATTTGTGGAGGGACAAGTTGATTTGCAATTTTTAACTGCTGGTCCCACATGCATAATTTTGGTAGATAGACTGTTTTAGGAACCGTCACATCCATTATTCCTCAGAATCATCTTACGACAATTTGATGTGCCGGTCCAGAACAGATCGAACATCAACCCACCGGCACTCATGCCCACGTCTGCCTAATAAATGATAGTATACAGAAATGGAGAACAAGTTGGACATCTATTAAGTTCTCTGCAATTATAAGTGGAAAAATCAGGATTCAGAAAGAGAACTTCAACTTATTGCAGCCATGAACCAATCTTCAACCCCTAGCTATCATTCTTCAAAGAAAGCTAACACGAACCATCAAAGAAAGCTAACAACAATAAAAGAGAATTACCTTTTTGCAGGCCATACACCGTAAAATGCTGGACTATAACTCTTATCAAAGCGCGACAACTGCTTCTTCCGACACATTTTCGCATAACCTGATGAGACTTTTCTCCAGCTTTACATATTGACAAGTCATCAGAAATCCTCTCCTTCCATCGACTCACTAGCTTTTCAAGGTTCAAGTCATCATCTTGTGCTACCCCTATTAGCCGTAGTGAGCTTGAAGATTTCAGTTTTGGGCTTCCTGCGTATGCCACAGTCTGTTCTTGATTTGAGCGAATAGATTGACATGGACGATGCCAACATGATAAATGAGACCTGCTAACCACAGAAACTAAATCTCAACACATTTAGATGACATAGTGAAGAATGAAACAACAATAACAAGCATGTGGAGAAGATAGAAAGGAAAAAAAACAAGACGTAGAAACATACTTTCAGACTTGGCCAATGGTATTCTCTTGAATCGAGGAAAGAAGAGTATCCATCGACCATGCAACTGACTCATGCATCCATTCTCTTGCCTCACTGGACAAAGGCAAACAAGGTGAAGATTGTCATCCAGGAACAGGTGAAGTAATCTTGCTTCTTTGAAGGAACCTTCCCATCATGGCAGGTTGCTTTTGTAGGGCAAGTTGCTTCTTCAATTCATTTGCACAAAATGACTCAAAAGGCATGCTGCCATTAAAATTGTTCGCTCAAAGATTGCTGCAAATTGAGTCATTTTTGTCAACTTTTCTTTGAGTTTAATCCGAAAAATTGAAGTACTTACATGAGTATTTCATCAGCCATACAGGTAAGTCAAGCTCTCAAGACTTGCCAACGTGGGAACATGAGACTGAAATTTTGGAAGAAACTACTCCCGAACAGTAATAATAAAATGCCTATAAATACCAAGTTCTCATTAACTAGAAAGGCCCCCTCGACAATCAAAATGTAATCTTTTATTATCTTTACTTTCCTACAATTTATTTTTACTTAGTTATAGCTTTCTGATTTGTGTTATTGATTAATTCCAAGGCGTATCTTTATCTCAATGCTTCACCGTCGACTAAGTTCTGACATGCATCTCTATCATGAGCATCTTTATTTTTCCTACAATTTATTGGGGGAACTGTCCAATTGACTCATTCTCACTCGGATCTCTGCAATAAGGACATGGAACTAATAACCCTACCAATAGAAAAAGATGAAGTTTGTCGGGATATCCTCTCAATCCTGATGAAAACAGATTATTTAAAAGATAATGCGATACATACAGAACAGCAAGGGCCTGCATCAAACCAATATCTTCAGGAATAAGTCCAGTTAGCCTATTCCCCTGCAGAGACCTGAGACACAACATATTATCATTCCCTAGACATGACAGTCTACAACTACATTTGACAATGACGACTGATAAGGCAAACGGTGAAGTTATAATGTGCAAGAGTGAAAGCTTACAGGGTCGCCAGTTGCAGAAAGCCAACATTGTATGGGATTTCTATAGTGATCTGATTATATGAATTATCCATATAGGCAAACACCATCATTAATAACATATACAAACAAACAACAAATTACAAGCCAAGAGACAGTGACATACAAGATCTCAAAACTAGTACAGTTACCGATGGTATCTGGAATGGTGCCAGTTAAGTTGTTGCCCCTTACATCACTACAAACAGCAAAAGGATGGGGAGAAAGAGATCAATAATGGAAACAATTCTAAACAGAGCACAGAATAGCGACGAATATCAGCAGCAACAGTACTCACTTACAAATACAAAAGACCAGTCAGTTGACACATATCAGGGGACAGCATCCCACTTAAATAGCTTTACACAACCGCCAGTGGAGTTTCAAAGCAAAAGCAACGTTAGTAAAAAATCAGTTTTGCTTGTTAATGGCAATTTACTCAAAAGAACGTGCCACATACATTGACTGCAAGTTTCTCAAATCCATAATGGCTCGTGAATTTTGCCTCGTAGGATTAAATAAGACAGATCCGTTCTGCAACGAAACCATAACCATAGTTGATTTATCGGATTATCTGTTATAATATAAAATCATCATCAGCATCTGCAACGAAACCATAACCATAGTTGATTTATTGGATTATCTGTTATAATATAAAATCATCATCAGCATCATTCATCATTTAAAACACAAAGAATGTCAAACAATGCACCGCGCAAGGGAGAGGAGTAGCTCACAGAGACACGATGGATAGGCTATCGTTTTCACAGAACACTTCTCGCCAGAACAGAAACCGTCATCGCGCACATTGTCCCAGTAGAGCAACACATTAGCCAAATTACCAAATGATGCCTTGACGGTCATCAAACCTTTTACTGCTTAAGTTATCAACAGTTTCTCAAAGCCAATACAGAATCATCGCACGGAAATGGCAATGGAAATCCAACACCGAAACAAGAGCTATCAAAAATGTCCTCAGCTACTAATGTTCCAGCAGAGGATCATTCCTTCCTCACTTCTAACATAACAGAATGAGGAAACTTAAGTCTCGAGAAGCAGAAGGTCGAAAGTCTGATTCCAGCCCACGCCACGCTTGACAAGTAACTGCTGAAAGCGAAGATTAAACATATGGTGAGACAGAAGCGTGGCCCGGAGAAAGATCAGAGTCACCGAAACGAGCACATTTTCCATCCGAGTGTAACAAGCTAAGTGAAGAGGGAAAAGTTTCAACAGAAAGACACGAGCGACCGGAGCGGGAGACGGCAAAGGAGAAGGACCTCAATCGTCGACTACGGAGAACGAGAATGGCCATGGCGAGAGCGAGGACGAGCGGCAAAACCTTCCTTCCGCGACAGAATGCGAGGTCATCCATTGGTGCAAAGGACAATGTGGAAGGCGGTTGCACGGTCGAGTTTCCATGCTTGACTCGTTTGCCGAAAGCACCAAGTTGGCCGGGTCACGAGCGAAGCCTCATGCAACTTGGAGTTGAGCATTTGATTGTCGTCTTTCATCTTTATTGAAAGTCAAATCTGAAAATACGAAATTTATCTTTTTGCAAAATGAATTCAGAACGAGATGGTCTTTAATAGTTCTGGCTGAATTTGGAGATTTTCCAATATTTTGACCCAAAAAAAAAAAAGGCTTTCTAAACTCCTCTTTGTAAACTTGACGAGAGAGTTCGGTATAGCTCAAATGCCACATCTACAGCAAAGAAATGCAATGGATAGATAGATTATTAAGATATAAACATATCTCGGGTTGCCCTCTAAGAGCTTTATGTTTTAGAGCAAATTGATTGTGTACTTAATTTCAAATTAAGGCTGGAGCTAGAAATCTCAAGTTTAAATTTTCGTGCCACTTCTAACTCAGTTATTAATTTTCACTATACATAGTAGGTTTTCGGCCTATGTTCCTTCAAGACTCTTTTTGTGTGCTCCAGCGTTTATTTCGAGTCCGGTCCACTTGAAGCTCCAATCCAACATGTAGTGTGTGCACCGGCGAGTTTCTCGGTCGATGAAGAGAAGCCCCCGAACATGGACTCTTCGAGCTTCGGACAACAACGACATTCTCGACTCTGGGAGGCTTGTCAGATGTGATGGTCACCATTAGAGGTGTCCAAAAATCCAACCCGACCCGATCAGAACACAACCCAAACACGAAACAAGTATAATACATGTTTCAGGTCTCTATTGTTCCAAAAATAATTATAAAACGAGTGAACTACATGCTTCATGTTAGGTTATGGTCGAAACATTGTTCGACCCAAACCAAACACATTACTTACTAGAAACTCACCACTTATATTGTCACTCTCGAACGAGCTTGTGGCTTTCGCACAACGGAAGGCCATCCCCGACGCAACAGACCTCAAGCTATTAATGTCCATCCCAACACATGCGGCTCTCTTGTTATTAGAAAATCTAACCATGGAAGCAGATGTTTATGTCAAGTGACATGGATATTTCATAACTTATTCTCCCATGCAAGTCGGGTTAGGAGTGGTACGAGGAAATTTGACCAGCCGGGTGGATGGAGGGCATAACCAATTCTGATTTAGGAAGATATCCAGAATCTCCCAAATATCTCAAGTATCACTAAACCTCTTGCTTTGCAAGTCTCTCATTCTTGTACTCCCGTCACGATCCACCCATGAAGCTCCTCCATTAACTTTTCATGGCAACAAATCCATCACAGAGAGAATTAACCGCGAGCAGCACCAGAGGCCGCGGCCATGGCCCAACATTTGTGATGCCGCCGTCCCCGACTTCTCGGCAGCCTCTTGGGTCAGCTGCATCAGGCTCTTTAACGCGGACTCGGCGGAGACTCATCGGACCACGCGTTCGCCGTCGAGTTCGGCAAGGTCTAGCAGCTCACGCTCCGTCAAGGAGTTGCAGCTCGACGGCGGCGATGCAATCCGAGCCCGGGTCGACTAAGACCGGGACGAGGAAGTCGGGAACGTGAGACCATTCCTCCGACGAGGGAAGAAAAAAGACCAGAGCCACTCACTTCCATCCACAATTCTTCCTCGAAAAAAGCATGGAGGAGGGTCATCTCGAAGAGAGACTGCCGGACCTGGAGAGAAGCAGAGGTGGGGACGCCGGAGACGAAGGTGGGAGGGAAGCCGGAGCCGGAGGAGAGGTGGCGGCCGGCGGGGGATGGTTTTGCGTTCGGCTTCGAGCTCCTCCTCCGACTCGCAGTCGGGGTTGGGGAGGGACTGAAACGGTAGAATTGTCAGCTTTTTCTCAACCTTTCTGCGACTGCGATTGGTTAGCCATTAGAATTTAAAAGAAAAAAGTTAAAAAGAGAAAAGAGAAAAATTGGAGATTTTTAAAAGAAAATCTGCAGTTGCGATTTGTTATTCTCTGGAAAAATTAGAATTTAAAAGAAAAAAGTAAAAAAGAGAAAAAAGAAAAATTGGAGATTTTTACTAATCGACGGATAATGGGAGCGGATTATGGAATCTACGCGAACGATTTATTATATTAAATATTCAGAAATTCGAATGTGTGGGACATGTAGGCCAAGCGGTTTCAAGCGCGAGATCCACACGTGTCAGCTCTGGAATGATATTGCAGTAAAAAAGTCAACCTTTGAACAATCGAGCTTTCGAGAGGGGAAAAAAAACTATTGAGCTTAATGGTGTCGAGCACCGGACGTGAGCCAGAAGTTAAAATTCGTCGTATAATGGTTCATAATGAGGGTTAATATATTTAAAATCTTAATTATTATTATATCATATGTTAATTTCAAACTAATTTTCACTTCCTAAATCGTACTTCCATAACACGTTTATCTTGAACCGCTTCTTATCTCACGGAAATTTCCAAACCGGCATCTAATGTCATATTCACCTGTATTGATAATTTTCATCTCATCGAAAATATTGACTCGAAACCTAACCTAAGTCGGGTCAGGGTGTGTGGGTAGGGGAATTTTTATCGAACGAGAAGTAATTCATGGACAAAAAATTAGATGAAAATTGAATTAAGTTAAAAATTTAATACCACAAAAAATCTAAAACTATACCAATTGTAAGACAAATAGCTAAAACTTTTTTCTTGTCACTAAAAAACCTCAAACTTACCCATTGTAGTACAATTTCCCAGCTTTTTTTGAGTTATAAAAAACCCAAAACCCATATCAATATGATAAATATATTTTAAATAGAACTAAAATAAAGAATATATATGTCACACATATTTAGATTTAGATTTTTTTGCGATAAAAAATATTTTATTTATGTCATGGTAAACTTAATTTGGAGTTTTTTGTTATATTTACCTTAGGATAAATATGCTTAATTGATATCAACTTGAAATTTTCAGTAGTAATTAATTGTTATAATAACATGGGAGGTTAGAAAGTCGATGATATTCCGACCAAAAAACAAAAAAGAAAGTCGATGATAAGACGATAGCGAGAGGGTGTGAACAGGCTGAATAATGATATGAGAGGGATGAATAAGATGATGGTCATTAGGGTTGAGATAATTATAATAGATTATGATGATTGGGCACAAGAAAACAAAAAAGAAAAATAGAAAAAGACAAAGGAGGACAAACTAGCCGTTCCAGTCCCGCAGCGAATCCAATTAAAATTAAAGCAAAAGCAGACGGTGGGACCCCCCGCGAGCATGAGTGAGGGTGTGCTGGACCTCTTTTTTTATTATTATAAATTGTCATTATTATTTTTTTGTTTTTCCAACGGTCAGATTTTACTCCACAGTGCCGAATGTGACCGTTTGAGCATGTCATTCGGCCGGATATAAGAACCATCTCTCCATCTTTCCATCCCAATTCACTCTTCAAACTCCTCCTTTCTCTTCTTCAGCATCATCATCTAGCTAGCTTCAGAAAAGCTTTCCTTGAATTACTCAGATTTTGCCAAGCGAAAACATGGGTGTGCTTTCGACCACCTCGCCGTCGGCGTCGGCCCACTACTACCATACCCACAAGGTGTTCCTCCTGTGCAACTACGTCCTCCTCGGGGCCGCCTCCAGCTGCATCTTCCTCACCCTCTCCCTCCGCCTCCTCCCCTCCCTCTGCGGCTTCTTCCTCATCCTCCTCCATGTCTTCACCATCGCCGGGGCCGTCTCCGGCTGCGCTGCTGCCTCCGCCGGGTCCGCCAGTGGCAGGTGGTACGCTGCCCACATGGTGGCCACCGTCCTGACCGCCATCTTCCAAGGATCCGTGTCCGTGCTCATCTTCACCAGGACCGGCGACTTCCTTGGCAACCTCAAGTCCTACGTGAGGGAGGAGGACGGCGCCATCATCCTGAAGCTGGCCGGCGGGCTGTGCATCCTGATGTTCTGCCTCGAGTGGGTGGTGCTCACGCTCGCCTTCTTCCTCAAGTACTATGCCTACGTCGAAGGCGACCACAACAGCAGCAGCAACCCTCTCAGGAGGAGCGCCAAGGTGCAGGAGGAGAGCATGAGCGACTGGCCCTGGCCCTTCCAGGTCTAAAAAGAAGTTGGGGGATCCGATCTGCTCCCTGCGCTCATTCATTTATTTGTTTTCGCATATATGATCCGTATATCGGCTTTCTATTCATTCCCCTTATATCAGTAATGTCGTGATTGTGACCGGTGTAATACCATATTGATTTTGCTATTCGATCTTGTTCATAACATCCATGTCAATGTGAAATCCGTTCCACTTTCGTTGATGTTATCAACTTGCCGAATGAGTTTTCTTTAGCATCGAGACAAACAAATGCTGTTTATCAGGAACCCAAAAGCAGCTCAATCGCACTAGTAATGAACCACACCAGCTCAAAAGCGCACTCCTTGGTAAATTTGGTATTCATACAACAATTTAGGCTTGGCCAGTCTCGACTTTTGACCATTTTCCCAACCAGTATATACACATCACATAGCTCAAACACATCACATAGCTCAAAATTGGAACAAGAAAACATGATTTATGGAAAATCCTAGCGAGAGTTGATTTGATTTATGTGCAACCTGCTTCATATAAGTCAAGGAATACATTAGGGACTTGGCCAGCCTACTACCCAGTATTCACATAGCTCAAAATCGTAACACACATGATGATCTGGCATGGCCAATCTTGACTTCTGACCATTTCAACAAAACAGCTCAAAAGTGGGACATCCTAGTGAGAGATGATTTGGCCAGTCTTGACTTCTGACCATTTCAACAACACAGCTCAAAAATGGGACATCCTAGTGAGATGATTCGATTAATGTGCAATCTGCTTCACACAGACAGTAGAACTTCAGGATGACTACAAAATCTCATCTGCATTCACACTCCCACCAGAAGGCGGCAAGCACCTCTTCGAGAAAAAAGCAGCTATACTTTTGGCCCTTCCGCTGCTCCTCTCTACCAATTTGAGCATAAAAAAACAGAATAAGCTACAATAAAGAGACTATACAGCGTGTAACAAGTCCAGACTGATTTATATACCTGGTGAAACAGACAAACCAAGTTTGTCCAAGATTTCTTTCTTGACCTGCCAAAACAAAGGCAACAAATAAATGTCTCTAAGCAAGGCAAAAAAAAGAAAGCAACATAAATGGAAACCAGTCAACACGGGAAATTTCAGCAAAGATACCTGCCAGCGGTTGTCCACAAAATCTGATATCTCACGAACTTTATTCCTCAACAGTGTTTTAGATACAGCAGGAAGCTTCTGTTGCAAAGAGTCAACCACCTTGTTAATACCTTGTGGACATGATTGAATCGTGGATACCTGAAATATCAACAAGCTATACCATCAAACTGAAAGGATAAAAAAAATCACTTGAATAGTGCACACAAATGACTAACTAGGAAACCAGATCAGTTCAGGTCGACCAGCTCCGCGAAAAAAAGGAAACTAAAATAATCTAAGAGTAAGAACACAGCGTACAATGGTGGGCAACTCAGAATCGGGTACATCTGCGGGCTTTGCCGGTGTTGAGCAGCTCTTGCTGTTAGCTAGGCAATCCTCTTCATCTTCGTTCAAGTTGTTGTCAGTTAGACATTCTGGAAGTTTGGCCCCTGGAAAGACAAGCATGCTTAACGCCTCCAAGCACGTCTGTTCCAGCTTTTGAGTGGCACTTACTTCTCCGGCCATTTTTTTAGTGGACTTCTCATGGGATAGATTATTAATTATAAAAGGCTGATTTTTCCGAAGTGCATGCTCTGTCACATTGTGCAGATGCTTCTGCTGTTGAAGAAGCGCAGAGAAGGCCACATGCTCTGAGTCTTGCTCAGAAGATGAAGTCATGCCCTCGACTGAAATGTCAGTTTCCATCTTGTCAACTTGTACACCCTGCCATCAAACTGATTCTTTAGACAGTGCTGTAGAATGAAAAGAATGTCTGGTTTACTTATGCTGTGTGTCACCAACCAGCATATTAAGGAACTTTATGTTATTTGTTATCGACCTCACATGCCCAAAAATAGTCAAGTGTCAAACCAAATTTAGAAACTAAAGCTCCACTCTATAAGAATCAAGAGTTCAGATAAAAATGATCAAAAAGACTTTTTAACTATACTGCCGTTCATAAAATTCAGCTAATGGCATTGGTGATATGACATAATAAACCAGAAATAGGAACCCCCAGTAGCAGATGGACTCACCTGAAAACTTACACCTAACAACCTAAGTTCCTACAGAAATGGCATCCGTCAAGGCCTTGCATCACTATCCGAAAATAAAATGCATCCCAATTCCCAACTTCACAAAAAGTTTTCCCAAACGAAGGCGCTTTGCAATGGTAAATTTTTTAGCCTTGACCGTTCTTACAGATAAAGAGATTCAGCAACAAAAAGATCTTGTTAGAAAAGGGAAGCACACAACATGGTGAAGTATCAATAATCATTAACCATTGGCAAAGTGTAACTTTATTGATCCCCAAGCACCATTAATGAAGATATACCTTTGGCAAATGAAATAATTGCAAGAAAAAAAAAGATCCAAGGCTAAAAATTAGGGTTTGAATTGCTACCTCATTTTCCGAGAGATAACCATCAGGTACAAAAAACTCATCCTCACTTTCATCTTCATCAGCTTTGGAACAACCCTCATCTAAGCTTTCTTCATCATCTTTATCACAATCAGATAGGCTTTCTCCAGGATCCTCCTGCACAACAACCATGGCATCTATATCACAAAAGCAGCTGCAATCATGATATCACAGAAGTCAAGGATTTTGTGAAGATATACCTCTTCCCATTCCTCGTCACTGTCAACATCATAATCAAGCTCTGGATCCTTCCTAAATGGGTGGCGCGGCCCAACAGTTTCACTGATATGATCAATAAAGCACAAACTGTTAATATACAACAAGACAAGACATAGCAGGGTTGCAACAGAAAAGACCCTAACACAATTTGCAGAAAGCTCAATACTTGCTTGAAGTTCAGACAGTTTCAAAACATTTTCTAAAAATTGGGAGAGCAAATCAATCCTACTCTCTAGAAGGAACCTGATTTTTCTTGCAATAGGAATGTCAGCTACTACCTATGATGTTTCAAGACTTACGTGTCACTATGAGATCAACTTGTAAATGGCATGCGTCTGATACAACATTGATGTTCAGTCTAGTTCACCAACTACCTAAATTTAAATCAAATATTGCTTAACAATCATGTTACTATTCTGCTGCTCATAGACACCTGGAAAATGCCCCATCCACAAATAAATGGAAAAAGGAGGACAAACAGAGCTTTGAGCAGGAATTCTATCAAAGTAACTCTTTTTTTCACTAATTTCGTCAAGGAAAAGGAGGAAGTGAACCAAGACGTGTTTTGAAGACAGATGCTACATCTAAAGGTTACTAGCCAGAGAATAAACCAATCTTATTCTATATTCCTCTCAGGCTAAAACTTCGTGGAATACAGCCCCTGAAGCAATAGGAGCTTCTTGGTGTCTTCTCAACATACATACTATAAAAATCAAATATTGGAGGGAAACTAAGCTCGAACAGAAGAAAAGCCAGAAATTGTTTATTGCCATCTCCACTCCTTTTAATCTTATAAAACTCCAAGAAAATGGGATAACTTATAAAGACATAAAGTACATCAGAGTTTTGCACTAATAACAACTGCATTTTTTCTACTCATGATATATAGATAATTCCTTCCCCCCACCCCCTTTTTCTTTAGAGGATGAGGTCCTAAGGAAAATTAATGAATGTCTCCTGCTTGAAAATTATGAAACCGTCACAGAAAGCTAATAACATCTGATAACCTGCCAACTGAAATTGGATGACAGAAAGAGGACTAAGTCTCAAACAACAAAAGAGAATTACCTTTTCACAGGCCATATACCGTAAAATGCAGGCCTATGACTCTTATCAAACTGTAGTAATTGCTTCCTTCTGACACATTTCCTCATACCCAGATGAGGCTTATCTCCAGCTTTACATATTGATGCGTCATCAGAAATCCTCTCATTCCATCCACTCACTAGCTTTTCAAGGTTCAAGTCATCATCCTGCGCTGCCCCTTTCACGGAGTTAGGGGTAGTGAGCTTAAGTTCCTTGAAGACTTCAGTTTTGGGCTTCCTGCGTCTGCCCCAATGCTGTTCTTGATTTGAGCGGATAAACTGACCCAGACAACGCCAAGATGATAAATGAGACCTGACAACCACAGAAGCATTAATCTCAACACACTCATATGACATGGTGAAGAAAGAAACAACAATAACAAGCATGTGAAGAGGATAGAAAGGAAAAAAAAGGACATCCAAACCTACTTCCAGATTTGGCCAACGGTAATTTCTTGATTTGAGGAAAGAGCAGAATCCATCAAGCAGGCAATTGATTCATGGATGCATTCTCTTGCCTTACTGGACAAAGGCAAACCAGGTGAGGATTTGTCTTCCAGAATAGGTGAAGTACTCTTGCTTCTTTTAAGGAACCGTTCCATCACGGAAGCTTGCTTCTGTAGAGCAAGTTGCTTCTTCAATTCAGCTTCCTCTTTCTCTCTCCGACGCTGATCTTTCTTAGCTTCTTCCTGCTTTTTAAGCTGTTTCTTCAACTCAAGCTCTTCTTTCTCAGAACGCTTCTCTTCCTTCTCTGCCTCCTCTTGTAAGCGCTTCAATTCCTTTTCCTATAGTCAAACCATTGCTCATGGATCAGAAAAGCAACATGGCCATTGAGGTGCAAATGAACTCATGCATTGTCTATGTCTGCAAAATTAAGAACAATCTAGGGAGGACAAGTTTCCCAAACAGGTAACCAATAGTTCATCATGTCGCCACTCTTTAAATGTGATGCATCCATTAAAATAACATAGACCTTAGTGAAACAATGCAATCATGAAGACAAGCCAGAACTTAAAAAGATATTGGAACTTACAGCTTTCAACTTTTCCTTCTGAAGTTCGCGGTCCATTCTCTTTTTCTCTCTCTCAACTTCTCGTTTATTCCTCTCCAATTGCTTTATATATGCTTTATGATCTAGTTTTGCCTCCTTCTCAGACCTGAAATAATATAAATGCTTTAATTAACATTAACAATCTGCAGTGAATCTTATAGACCATCTTTAGCTGCATACATGTCAGCACGAGTCTTCTGCAGCATGCTATCCACTAACAAGCGTATATCTGTCTCGTTTAGTGCTTTACGAAGCTTTTCTGAGGCTTTCAACCAATCAAGCTCGCTATCTGGATCATGTTCCGACTTCTGTAATGCATTTACCATTGCTGAAACAAGAAGACATGTACCATAATCAGCCTAAGAAATGTCATCAAACAAGAAATACAATCCCAAAGCTGCACCTCCATAACACTGCCTCCATAATTGTTTGATTGATAGCTAACCACAATTTGAGAAACAATTTTCCTTCATGTACAGTGCAGGGGAAAAAAAGACAAACTCCATAATTTATAGAATTCGGTTTTCAACTGAACTATCTTAATTGACGCACTGATAGTTCTGCATAGCTAATACAGTTAACTGAGGAGAAATTTTAATAATAAAAATATAATTCTGATTCACTACTTTGGAGTCTAGATAAAACTCCAAAAACATGGAGAAAAGAGAGGGAATGGATTCTGAGATATAGTCTCACAGGGTCTGTTGGAATTAAAGAGAGATAATGAAGCATAAGGGCAAACGATTCTGAGCAGCAGCCAAGTCCACTTAACTGGAACTCATGAATATAATAAATCTGCTACATTGGATTGCAATAGATAACCATGAGCACCTTATTCTATAAAGAGTTATTTAAACGCATACTGGTAAAGATGTGTACCCAGTAAAAATGGCTGTGGCCAGTTGCTAACCACAGCACATGAATATCACTATAATAACATTACCTTCGAAAGATGGAGAAATTAATGGATCCCCATAGATGTATAAAGAAATGGCGTATACTACAGAACCAGATGGAATAGTAGAGAGAGTTACCAAAAGTTAGCCTAACATTCCTCTGTCCCTTTCTTAATGAGTGACCCGGCATTTCTCTGTTTTTACTAACTAAAAAGTGTAATGACAAGAACCAACAGGCAGTTAACTCTATATGGCCAAATTAGAAGTTTATAATGCAAGGCATGTTTGTTAATGCCGCTCCCATTCTTAAAGGCAAAAGCTTGGCAACTTTCATTAATAAAACAAATCAGAGAACATTAGCTTCACCAAAAGCATTAAATGCCCGAATAATTGTGAACTGCAAATTTAGCACATTGAGTAGAAGAATTAAAAGCTGTGCCAAATAAAGAAAAGGAAGCAATTCAATCACCAGAAACAGCACACAATCTCTCGTGAATCTTTCTCCGACACGTGCGGCGAATCTTGATAAGACCATGCACGGCCTTGGGCAACAACTTCAGCTCTCTAGTCTGTAAAAATCAAAAAGAGAAGTAAGATCGTCAGTCTAAGAAAGGGCTGGATAATTGGAAGGGTGTAAAAGGATAAAAGTCGTGGTGGTTCGCATTAGCGTGACATGATGGCGTCTCAAACCATGTCGATACCCATTGAATTGACTAAAAAAGATCATGTGGACTTCTCGTTCCAAAGAGGGGCTTTGCGCCGCACCATGTTTGTGCTTTTACACAATTCAAACCCGGTCGACGCAACTGGGTCATGCGCAAGATCATGAAACATAACTACCATAGCTGATGTTGGAACTAAATTTGCACAAACATTGGGATATTACATCAAGAGAGAGGGAGATCCAATCGAAGACCTAACCTATCTAACGAGCTTAAAAAAACCAGATAAGGAAATCAATGAATAAGCAAAAAGGGGAAGGAAGTGAGGACCTCCCAACACCAGAGAGAGGAAGGAGTATCGTCTTCCAGAACGTCGGCGTCGGGGTTGGGGACGCCATACATCACTCTCTGCCCGACGAACAACACTCCACTCTTCACCGACGCCACCGTGAGGCCGCCTCCTGCACTGCCCTCCTTCAACTTGCCATGCACCTCCTCCACCAGCTTGGAGAGCGGCGAGGCGCTCTCCTCCAGGCAGCACGCGATCGCCCCGTTGGCGGTGGACCCGCACTCCGCCGACCCGGAGTCCAGGTCGAGCCCCCGCCGATCCGTCACCTCGCGGTAGTAAGCGAAGAGGCCCTGGATTTCGGCGCCGAGGGACGCGATCCGGTCGCGCCGCTCGTCGGCGCCGAGGTCCTTGAGCAGGGAGCCAGAAGAGCCCCCCCGCTTGCGCTTCCGCCTCTCCCGCGAGTGGGAGGCCGCCGGCGCCGGCGCCTCCACCGTCGGTCCGGCATCCACCATTTCTCACCTCCTTCGCCCCCCAGAAAACCCGAGAAGCCCGCAGATCAGAGATGCAGAGAGGAGAGGAGGAAGGAGAGAGGGCGGTCGGCGGCGAGGATCTAGGGTTCGGAGGCGCCGATCTGCGGCGGCGGTTGGGGGGGAGAGACCGCGACGGGATTCACTGCTTCACTGCAGCGCGAAAAGCGAAGGAGGGAGAGAGAGAAATCGCGTCGTCGTTTTCGCCTTTCTTCTACGTTTTTTCTTTTCGCAATTTCGGGGGGAATTTCTTTTTCGAAAGGAGGGGGTGGGGGCGATTCGGGTTTTTGGAGTTCCCGCCAGGTGGCGCGCGGGCGTGGTCGAAAATTTTCGGGGTCGGGGCGTCGGCTTCGCGCCCTTTTTCCACCGTCCGCGAGGGAGATTTGGAGGCCCACAAGGCCCAGGCCCAGGCCCAATAACCATGGGATTTGTGCACTCCTTGTTTTTCTTTTTTCTTTTTTAAAGTATGCTGAACGCTTTAAAATTGAGCCATGAAGTCTTCGAAAAACGCGACTAAGTCTTAAAAACAACCGAATTTTCTTGATAAAATCAATAATTATTGTTTTCAAGTAAAGCATTAATTAACTTCATTTGTTTCAGGAAAAATGACTAATTTCAACAATATTTTTCTAAAAATGATGATTGATATCAATTAAAATAATTAATAAAAATCATTTTCATTATTAATGATAATCCATTATTTATTTTTTTAAGTAATATAAATAATTATTTTTAAAACAAAATTTTTAAGATAATTAATTTTTTTGTGAAATAAATGGATCCAAAATCTAATTTAATTCGGGGAAGAGGCAAAGGGAGAGGATTTGGGTACAGCGAAGTTGAAGATGTATCTGCTACACGGCAGCTGCTCGTCTGTGGAGCGAGCTTCTTTGCTCGACAATGGCTGCTCCTCCTCCTCCTTCTTCTTCTTCTACTCCCACCACTCCGCTCGCCATTCTCTGTCCTCTCGTCTCTTCCGCAACAAAGCTCGTCCCTCCTTCGTCCCTCTTCCATCACCGCAATCCCGAACCCAAGTTCTCAGCCGTCGTCGCCGCCCGCGCAATTCAATCTCCTCTCTCCACGTCCTGCCACGAGCCACCGCGAGCCCTCGTCAGCTTCTCCCCCATGGCGGACGAAGCCGACCCGGAGCCAGCCCCTCTCACGCTGAGAAGAATTTGTAGCATTAATTAACTTCATTCCAAAGCTTTCGAAAATTATAATCGAGTGCTACAACTTGTCACATTTGTGTAATCGAGTCCTAAATAGTTGTTAGTGTCTTTCATCTATCAAATTTGACGGAATTAATGAAAGAATTTGACTATATGAATCTGATAAATTTTAAAACTTGATTAGATTAATAAAAAGTTTTGGAATTTAATTACGTTTTCGTGACAAGTTTTAAGACTTTGAATATACTTATTTCATTTATTCTTTACCCTCCATTCTTGAAAGGAGAATGAATAAGATAAAATCGCAAAAGAATGACACTTAGCCTAAACCTTGATTAATATGTAATATGTCCTTGAACTTTTAATTTGTCTAACGTGACCCTCGAACTATTTTTTGCTGTTCAATCTGGTCCTTAAATTTTCTATTTGTTAGTTTAGTCCCTCTACTTCCATAACAAAGTGAAATCCGTTCCTTAGGAACTATTAATAAATTTCTATATTTATGCCTTTACTCAGATTTTGTAATATCTTTTCATTTCCTCTACTTAATAAGTCAGAATTTTTTTACTTTTTGGTCTATATAAATATAATAGTTCTGTGTAAGTACATTTTTAACTTACAATCTTTATAATGATAAAAGTAAAATTTTGTTTGGAGTCATGTCGGATTGATAGTATTGCTATTATGAGGCAAGTGTTGTCGTGAGAATGTATAAAAACGGTGTTAATCGGTATATAGATAATCGTACGAATATTATCTAAACTTGTCCATAATTCTTAGATAGATAAAATTTTCAAGTTCATGTGTTTCACGTTTTCTTAATTAAATTTAATCATTTATGTAAATAAAATAATCAAAATAATAGGAATAATAACTCGATAACTCTGAATGAGTTTCCATTTTTACTATTATGGAAATTATATGCTCAAATACATTTAACTAGAACTATCATAATATTTAAACGAATAAAAAAGTTAAAAAAAGTGGTAAAGAGATAGAGTATATATATATATATATATATATATATATATATATATATATATATATATATATATATATATATTACTTGAGAAATGGATTGAAATTAAAATTCCATTCGTTTCGCGAAAAAATGTAGTATTTCTAAAAAATATTTTTTAGAAGTCATTTTCTAGAAAAATGACAATATTTTCCGATGATAGGATAAAACCTAAAAATGAACTAGAAAAAAACACTGTCGTTTGGAATGGAAAATCACATTTGATTTTCTTTCATGCACTCTATGATATCCAGATTTTTTACCCATTTGATTAGGCCCTGTTTGGGCCTATTTGATAACCGGCCAAACGGTGCCCATTTGCCTGATTCTATTTTTTTTTTGGTTTCCCAGAACCTAAAAAAAAAAAATCATTTAATAACTTTTTTGTTCTAGGGACTAGATTTAGGATAGAATTGAGAAGTAGAAAAAAAGTCGAGCATAAGAATAGTATGAGTGTCAAAACTTTCTACGACACTCACTTGAGCGCCAAATTTTTTTTTTTCGCTCACTTAAGTGCCACATTAGAGAAAAATCAATCACTTAAAGTGCCAATTTCGGCCAAATATCATATGTGGAATTTTTCTTTTTTGGATTTTATTTTTATTTGTATTTTGCTTCTTCTTCTTTTTTTAATGGCCGATGAGGGTCATCGGCTACCCTCACTAGCTACACCCACCTCGCCCTTGGCCATGAAGGCCCTAGGCGAGGCTGTGAGGGTCCTCGCTAATCGTTGGGCAACCATGGGCGATGCCGCCTAGAGTGATGGCCTCACCTAACGCCTTTGCGGCTAGATCTAGGTGAAGGCCGCCTCGCCTTTGCCGCAAAGGCCCTAGTCGAGGCCGTTAGGGCCTCTTTGACTACTAGCAAGGGTTGTCGTGGCCTCGCTTAGGGCCTTTGTGGTCAAGGCGAGGTGGCCGCGACCGATAAGGGTTGCCAATGATCCTTGCTGACCCTAAAGAAAAAAAGCAAAAACTAAAAATAAAAATAAAAATTCAAAAAATTTAATAACAAAAATTATTTGAAATATAAAAACAAAATTGGCGACCATGTCAACTTTCCTAATGGGGCAAATTGGAAGTGGTACTCAAGTAATCGATTTTTAAATTTGTGGCACGCAAGTGAGTAAAAAAAAGTTTAAGCACTTAAGTGAATGCTATATGAAAATATTGTCACTTCTAGGGTATGCATGGCAACGCTTCTACTCTGAAAAACAGTTTTTTTTTTCTTTTCAGAAATAGTTCTTTTTTATTTCTACTCCGGGGAATAATTTATGAGTAAAATAATGTGTTTGGTAACGAAACAAAATTTCTATTCTTGAAATAGAAAAAGAATAGAAATGCGTTTGGTGCAATTTATAAATTTTTGTATTTATTCGTTTTTTCTTCTTGCTCACAAATCACCAGCCACTGCCGACCGCCGCATGACCGCCGCCTACCGCTGCCAATTACCAATCGCCCACAACCCACTGACCGCTGGCCGTCAGTCGCAGGAAAAGACAACGGTCGGCGGTCGGCTGTCGGGTGGCTGTCGTGCGGCAGTCGGGCGACTGTCGTGCGGCGATCGGGCGGTTGTCGTGCGGCTATCATGCAGCAGTCGGGCAGCTATCGTGTGGCGGTCAGGCGGCTGTCATGCGGCGATCAGTGGCGATCATCAGCCGGCAAGGGTGGTCGATGGGCTATGGGTGGTGGCGATGATGGTCGCTGGTAGTCAAGGGCTATGGTGACGACGATCGCCGGTGGTCAGGCAATGGTGGCCAGCGGTCGACTGACAATGGCCGCGGGCAATCGGAGGTGGTCGGCGATTAGCGGGGAGCCAGCAGTGGCTGCAGCAAGGAAGAAGAACAAAAGAAAAATGGAAAAGAAAAAATGGATTTATTTCTAGAAATTGTTCTCGGGAACAAGAAGTTACTTTTTTTTTTATTGTTTCTATTCCAAATCTATTTCTCGGCTACTTTTCTATTCTGGGGAATAGAAAAATAAATTGGCGTTACCAAACGGATTTCTGTTCTTTTTCGATTTTGGAGAATAAAAGAACAAAAATTGGGAGAAACAGAATTGTTGCCATGCAAGCCTTTAGATGTTCTTTTGGCATAGTAGAAATGCAAATAGTAGAAATGCAAACTTTACTTTTCCTTTTCTGGATGAGTTGTTCTTTTTTTATTTTTTTCAGAGCCCCTTTTTTATCACCTCTTAAAAGAATGCTTTAAAACTTTAGCTCAATTTTATCCGAAAACGTTACATCCATCACGTAATTTAAACACTTAATAGAATTACAAAAATGTTGAAAGATTTATCAGTGGAAAGTCATAATTTGACATAAAAAGACAAAGATGGGTTTCAGAAAGTATATTACCACATTGAACTTGAAATTACATAACAAATACACATCATGTAGTTTGAGATCGACCAATCACATCTTTTCTATAGATGTGAGACCAACACATCTCACAGATTCATCTGCAAATTGGCTGCTAAGGGCTTGCATGGTGAAATTTCGATCACCAACCGCTGCCGCTGGCTATAGGAGGAGAAAAAGAAAAGAGAAAAACAAAAATATAACAAAGTATTAGAATATTAAAAGAAATTCTATGGCACAAAAAAATTTATTATTCGTACACCAAACGTATTCTAATAGGAATAGAAAAATTCACAAACGCACCTTAATAGTCTATTAGCCACAATCCTAATTCTAGATTTTCATCGGAGATTTATCACTCGTAAAACGCTCATAAGATAATCTCAATTCTACGAGAAATCAAGAACCTGGCCTGTAGTAGTCAAAGATTCCATACAAGGTTTGTGCCAAAGTGAGCCCAAGCAAAATGAAAGTAACAATTAAGGAAATGATTGACTAGGGATTACTGAAGTACTTAAGCTCGAGAATGGCTATCCAACCATTCCACTTGTTGCCGGAGTAAGTGTTCACATCCTTAGACAGTCCAGAGAGATAACTGTGGCTGCCGACCAATACCACCTCCTTGCAAAGCTGGTTGAAGAGGTTAGTGACCTCGGCGTTGCTCTCAAGACAATGCTCCATGATTCCGAAATCGTGGAGGTGCCCCACGTCCTCGGCGAAGTTAATCAAGTTGTCCATGAAGAACATGTACGAGGTGATGTCGTTGCCGCAATTGAAGTGACACTGCTTGAGGGCTACCAAGTTGAGGAAAAGTGACCTCGTCGCATCCTGGATCACAAGCCGGGGATCTCGAGGGTCCCGTCCTTGAATTGGATGTTTTGGAAACCCTCCACCTCCTCGTTTCTAAACTTGATCCCTTTTTTCTGAAGCTCCGTGACACAATGGATGAACTGTAGCCTAGTTTGTGACGATTGCTTACTTGCTGCCGGCTTCGGGCCAAGGTATAGGAGGCTCCACCAGAATAGTTCGAGGCAATGGAGCTCGCCCCTAAGGGGTAATGGGTCAAACTCCAACCTTCTCCTATCGAGGCAATTAAGGGGGTGGTCTGTCGGCCTCAGTGTTGACGCCTGATTTTTAGTCGATACATCATTAAAAAAAGAAAGAAATAAAAGATGAGTCCAAATTTTGTTACGGGTTTTACGAGATTCGTAAATCAACCCTACATGTTATAAAAAAAATATAGAGAGAAAACCCCAATTAGTTCACAATTAATCGTCGCCGTTCATCAATAATGCATCATGGCCATTGAAATAGGCATGTGCTCAATTAGGGGAACTCTTAACTAGGAAGATCAAATCCTAGCCCTTAGTTCAATCCAAGAGCTAAGATTTGATCTTGCCTGAAAATATATATAAAAAAAAAAAAGAAGAAAAGAGAGGGGGGAGGCCATTCTCGAGATCCACTTTCTCTCTCTTGACAACCGTTTCTCTCTCTCTCTCTCTCTCTCTCTCTCTCTCTCTCGCTCTTTCTCGGAGCATCTTCTTCCGAGATTCCAGCTTCCGAAAAACCTCCGCCAGCTGCCTTCGGCGAGCGCTCATCAAAGATCGGAGCTCTCTCTTTCAGCGACCAAGTCCTCGCCGACTCAGTGCTTAAAGCTGATTTCAAAGACGCAGCCGCTAGGGCTCAACACTTCCTACTCCGGAGGAAGACAAGTTCCGCCACACGCTCACTAAATCTTCGGCTAGATCAGCACCTCCGCCACCATCCTCTCTCTCACTTCCGTTACTCCACTCCAGTAGACGAAGAAGCTGTGGTCGGCGAATCTCGAGCAACCGGTGACGACGCAATCCTGTCCCCCTGGAGACAATACTCCGAAGACAAAGTGTAGCGATCAACGATTGTAATCGGTGGATCCATCCGTGGTTCGAAATCCGTGTCGCTGGAGCTTAACTTCTCCAGATCTGATAATCCTCGACACTCCGAAGGTGCTGTAGTGGTCTGGCGTGTGCTTGATTGAGCTCAAATCACTCGAATCGCACAAAAGGTAACCATCGACTACTCGAGTTCGATGAAGCGAGGTTGCTCTAGACAACCGGGGCTAGAGCTCACCCTAGGGTCCTAGATCTGCAATTTCAGCATATTTTGGGATGTCAGCAAGGCCTTACGACAAATTAGGATGTGATTGAATTGTAGATTGTGATGATTTGCTTGATCATTGTTGTTCAGCAATTTTCGGATCCCTAAGTGGACCTTCTGTGCAAATGGCTTGATATCAGCTTGTAAATATGATTTTTCATGTTTAAAGTCTTCGTGAAAGTCGTAGTATACTTCATGGGCTTTTCAATGATATAAAGATTGCACCAATCGACCTCTGTTTTCCCTAACAATTGCATGCTTGAAGTTTTGTTATAATCTGTTGATGTTGCCGCAATGTTGATTACTAGAACGATTTGATCGGTTTATCATTTTTGTGTGATTTTCTGCATGTGGACTTTGGATAGAGTGTCTTCATGTGATTTGATCCTAACATTCAGACCTAAGTGCACAAAATATTGTGGAGTTTTCTCATGTCATATAGATAGGATCAAGCATGATTGTTTTTAGCCTTTGCTGCCATTTTGACTATTAATTTGGTCTCCTAGAGGAATGTCTTTGATTGAGCTTGTTAATGAACCAATTTGTCGATTATGTCTTCTGGAGATTTGTAATAGACTTCTCAAGCTTTCCATAGAAATATTATATGTACGATTTAGCCATCATTTGCCCTGCCTAATGCTTCTTGCAAAGATCGAGCACTAATCTGGTGTTGCCGTTGTTCTGCTCTGACGTGGAAATTCGTATGCCTGTTTTGACTGATCTGCTTCGGTTCTTGGAATGAGCTGGTAGATGATGTTATTAGGACTTAATGACTTTTGGAGATTTGTAATAGACTTCTCAAGCTTTCCATAGACATATTATATGTGCGATTTGGCCATCATTTGCCCTACCTAATGCTTGATGCCTTCTAGACATATTTAGAGCATATCATAAGCTTCGCAATGATGTATGGCATGCCTCATTTGAGGATCATTTACAATGTAAAAACCATGCATCAAGTCGATATATCGCAACTGAAATTGTCATGCATCTTGCCCCTAATGACAAGTCACATATCAATGTTAATGAGTTTGTGTGACCTTTTGCACGCGGATTTAGGGTTAAATGTCTTAATCAAACTTGTTCTTCACATTTAACCCTATGTCATGTTCGAAATTCATAATTTTCATGCATTGATTAGGTGGCTTGATAAGTCAGTTACCATGCATCATTTTCTGATTTGTCATGATGTCTTGTTGATTTTGCTGGTTCTTTGTTTTGCTATTTTTGCTGGTTCTTTGTTTGCTGATATTACTGGTTCTTTGTTTACTGATTTTACCGGTTCTTTGTTTTGAGGGGGCAAATTGTCATTTGCTATGTCTAACGATTTTTGCAAGATCAAAGTTAGATTAGTAAATGATACATGTCTTGTTCTAGTACCCTGTCCTAATTGACTAATGAGCATCTTTTTTAAGTCGGTGCCTCCACAAAGAATGCTTGAAACACATGAATCCATGATATATAACAATTTCATGATTTTTTCATGTCATTCATATAGGTCAAGCATCAATAAATCATCCATGCTTTGCTTTATAAAATTCATGTTGTTGATTTGAGTGTCTCGATTCTTTGATCTTGATCAAATCATGCATTTGGATTCAAGAGTAAGTTTCTTCACCAAAGTTGTAGGTGTTTGCATATTTGTGTATGACGTTTTGTTTTTGGTTGTTTTGATGTGATGTTTGTTTCTTTCTATTGTGTGTATCTAGTTATAAATTTCTTAAGCTAGGTTTAGACTAGGATCCCAAAGATGGATCATTGCGTCAAGACGGTGGAGGTCGATGTCCATTTTGACCATTACCATGTGCTATTTATTTTCCCGACATATGTCTCGGGTTCTATTTGTTGTATAAAACCCGACGAGTTGTGGGTTTTCTCTCTCTTTCTCTCATCTTTTTTTTTTCAATTCTATTTTTCTTTTATACTTTTAGGATTACATGATAGATTCATTGCTTTCATTGATTGTTTACTTTCTATCTTGCAATTTCAATTTCATTGATTGTTTTCCTTTCTTGTTTTTCTAGAAATAGAATAGAATGAAAATGACCAACTATGCATGATCACCTAGTTTAGGACTAATAATCCCAAAAAATGTAAAAAGAAATGTGTGGACATGTTAGGAAAACACAACATACTGTTTAGGTACCGAAAGGGTGCTAATAGCAATATTAGTGTAACCCAAGTCCCCGAACCTAGATATTTGGTTGCGTAGGAATCAAGGGAACACTCCCAGCCCTAGATTGGGTTTTCTAGCCGACCTCCAAAATGAGGCTAGTGGCGACTCCCGTCTTATCTTTAGGTTCTTATAAACAACTAGACCGTATAAAATTCGTTGTCACGCGAGGTATGAGCCTAGGAGAGCTCACGATCTCGTGGAGGGAATTCTCATGATCAAAGTACCCCTAAACCCGACCTTTTCCCCTTTAACTTCGAGGGCGGCGAGATCGGGTCGCAACAAGCTTGGCGACTCCATTGGGGACTGGTTACTAGATTAAGAGGACTTGAAGTCGTTTTAAAATGGTTGTTGTGCTTTAACTAACATGTCTCGTGTAGGATCGCCTGCATGTCAAAGTCGCGTGGAAAATCAGGTTAGTCGCTAACCTCGTGTTAAATGGTCTTGTAGGTGGGAGTTATAAGGGGAGGCGTGCTTGTAAACCCTTTGTTTTGCAGGTGGTGTAAGGATGTATGAATGTATGAGGGTTTATATTGAAGTGCTGGATGTTTAAATTTAAATGCATGTTTACAAGCTTTAGCACGACACCGCACACACAACTGCGGTCTAAAACCCCGATCGCCCAATTTAGGACCTTAGGAGGGTTTATGGGTGAAATCTGCGAGTGAATACTCGTGGTAATCTAATACTTACATAAGCTCGCTCATACCAACCGATAAAATAGCACTGACCAATGATAGTGGCGGTGGGTAAACTATTTTTATCCTTTGGGATGAGGACCTTGAGCCTTTAGCACCCTTACCTTAGGCGTCAAAACCTCACAGTTTCATGCGACATGTGATTTGTGCTTGCCATGAGTTTGGTGGGTAAGATATCGTTCCTTTTTTTTTTTTTTAATAGTTCTTATCTTTTTACTCTCCATATTTCAATTGTGTGTTTTATATTTCAACGATGATATGTTTTAATCATGGATGCCCCTTTAGGTTTAGTTTTAGATGGGTAAACTTGAAGTGGACATGATCCAAGACATCAAGAGTACGTGGAAAAGCGCATAGGCTTCCTCCCAACTTTATTAAAATTTGAACCACGTATTGCAATGGTCAAAGCATTGGTTCATTTTTGGAATCCCATGACTTCCACTTTCATGTTTAATCAATATGAATTGATCCTGGCAATTCTCAAGCTGGGGTTATATTGTATTGATTATCATGATAAAGTCATCAAGGAAAACCAAATTGACCATATCAAGGCCGTGATTCAAGCTGCTATTGGAATTTGGTACTCCCATTCTTCGCATTGCGTGATTGCCGTCGATGAAGCTGATTTGGAAGGAGAGATGAAGGCTCACCAAGCTACCATTGATTACATATACCGTCAAGTAGAACCTGAGCTCAAAGTTCAGTTGCCGGATATTCCCAAACCTCAAGGTTTTTGGCGAGCTCATATTCAGGAGCAAGAAGACAGTGCCTTGATCAATGAGGAACGCTTGGCCCATGATAACAAGCGTCTCCACATGATCCCACCTAGTCCTTAGGTATCCATTTCATATTCTTTTCTTGTAAAGGGATTTTCTTTGTGTTTCCCTCCTTTCTATCGAGGTTTACTTGTATTCATTTTCATATCACATGTAAAATCGAACCACTTTGTAAGTTTCAAGAAAGCAAGGTTCTGTCTCCCTTGTAATTGTTCGATTGAAATGAATAAAACTCATGAACATTTTCATGTAATTTTTAGAAAAGGGGCATTCTGATTAAATATTTGTCATCGTTCATTTTCAATTGCCGCTGCCGGCTGCTGATCGCCGCTGCACAACCGCTGCCCACAGCCTGTTGACCCCCGACCGTCGGCCACGGGAGAGGACGGCGATCAGTGGGTTGTGGGTGGCGGTCGACTATCAGGTGGCTGTTGTGCGGCAGTCGAGCAGTCGTCGTGTAGCTATCGTGTGGCGGTCGGGCGATTGTCGTGCGGCTACCGTGCGGCTGTCGTGTAGTGGTCGGGCGGCGATCGGTGGCGATTGTTGGCCGGCGAGGGTGGTCGGTGGGCTGTGGGCGGTGGCGATGATGGTCGCTGGCAAGCAAGGGTTGCGGTGACGACAATTGGGCGGCGGCGACAATGATGATGGCCGACAGTCAAGTGATGACAGCCGACAGTTGGTCGACGACGATCGAGCGGCAGCAACAACAATGGTCGCCGATGGTCAAGCGGCGGCAGCTGGTGGTCGGCCAACGATGGCCGTGGGCAGCCAGAGGTGGTCGACGATTGGCAGGGGAGCCAGCAGTGGTTGCAACAAGGAAGAAGAACAAAAGAAAAATGGAAAAGAAAAAATTGATTTATTTCTAGAAATTGTTCTCGGGAACAAGAAGTTACTTTTTTTTTTCTTGTTTCTGTTCCAAATCTATTCCCTGACTACTTTTCTATTATGGGGAATAGAAAAATAAATTGGCATTGTCAAACGGATTTCTATTCTTGTTTTGTTTTGGGAAACAAAAGAACAGAAATTGGGAGAAACAGAAACGTTGCCATGCAGGCCCCTACTGTACTTAGCCTAAAAAGATTACTTCTTTGTTTTTGAAAGTAACTCCAGAGTCAAGTCCTTTGCAAATCGACATCTTGAAAAAACCTGCTTATTGCCTAATGATTGAAGAAGAACCTAATGGTCAACCCTAGTTTTATGACATCATGAATTACCTTTGAGAAGGAAAATTCCCCCAAGGGAGTCAAGCCAATGATAGAAAATACTTGATGAAGTTGGCATCCAAATTCTTCCTCTGTGGAGGAGCCCTTTATAAAAGGTCTTTCGATTCAGTTTTACTCAAGTGCGTGGATGCACAAGAAGCTAAACTCCTGATGATGGAAATACATGAAGGAGAGTGCGGTCCTCATATGAATGGTCATCTCTTGGCTAGGAAAATTAATGAGGCTCAGTTACTATTGGTTGACCATGGAGGCCAATTGTATTAAGCATGTGAGGTGCTGTCATCAATGCCAAGTCTATGGAGACAAAATCAATGCTCCTCCTAATGAGCTACATCAAATGTCCAAGTCCTGGCCTTTTTCAATGTGGGGCGTCGACATCATCGGACCAATTAATCATAAAGCATCGAATGGACATCGTTTTATCTTAGTAGCCATTGATTACTTCACCAAATGGATTGAAGCCAATTCTTATACTCATGTTACTGCAAAGAATGTGGCAAAGTTCATCCGTCATGATATCATCACTTGATTTGGAGTTCCTGAAGCAATCATCACAGACAATGGATCAAACTTGAACAATAAGGTGGTAGATGAATTGCTTGGAGAATTCCACATTCGTCATTTGAATTCTTCACCTTACCGCCCACAAATGAATGGAGATGTGGAAGCAGCAAATAAGAACATCAAGAAGATTTTAGCCAAAACGGCGGAAAATTATCGTGATTGGCATGATCGGTTGCCATATGCTTTGTTTGCCTATCGAACTTCAATTCGTACTTCAACTGGGGCAACACCTTTCTCATTGGTTTATGGGATGGAAGCTGTATTACCCGTGGAAGTGGAAATCCCTTCACTAAGGGTACTTTCTCAAATCAAGCTCTCTGAAGCTGAATGGGTTCAACAAAGATTTGAACAACTTAATATGATTGATGAAAAGCGGTTAAAAGCCTTATGCCATGGACAAAGCTATCAGAAGAGAGTAGCTAGGTCATTCAACCGCAAGGTTAGACAAAGGCATTTCGAGATTAACGATATTGTCTAGAGAAAGGTTTTACCTATCATTTCAGATCCTCGTGGGAAGTTTACTCCCAAACTATGAAGGTCCATATATTGTCAAGAAAGTGCTACCTGGTGGGGCACTAATCCTTGTAGAAATGGATGGTCAAGAATTGCCAAAACCTGTAAATGCTGATGCTGTCAAGAAGTATTATTTATGAATAAAGTGAAAGGTCTTTGAGCCATTTTTGGATTGAATCCGAGCCACTTTAGGATGTTTACATCTTGCATTTCATGCATACATATTGCATCTGCATATTTGTTCATTTTGCAGGATCTCTGACGAAAATTCTACCTGTCCACAAGAGGTTCATTTCAAAAATGCGAAATTTTCAAAAATTACCCATCTTCTTTAGAACTTAGAAGTGACCATGTTCCTTAGAATGCCAAAAAGTCAGTTAGAATTCTAGAAGTATAGCTAGAACTCTAGAAATGAACCCATGTGTTAAGCAAAGCCTGTTCTGTCTACGAATTTTATTCAACCTTACTTTCAAAAGTCTCCCCAGTAGGGTCAAGAAAACATGTCCTTTCAAACAAAATTTCATCACATTTCCATTCCCCAGGGAGCTGAATTTAACCAAAGTGCGCTTTGGAAAACCTGAAAATGATTGTTAAATATGCCAGGTTGTAATGCCTAAAATGATGAGAGGCAACTTCTTTACCAAACACGTCCTTATACACTCTTTGAGAGAATTGAGTGAAAAGAACCATGTCTTAGGGCATAGGATTCATTCATAGTGAATATATGGTTTGAGACGATAAAGGCATTTCATTTCTCAATCCCAAACACTATTGATATCCCTTGCAAGCCACTTTGAGCCAAATAGGGAGCATTTCCAAAATAACCCTGTCAAGAACAACCCCACATTGGGCCAAAATAGGGGGTCTTGGTTGGAAATCATGGAGCAAAAGATTAAGAAAGATTTTATTGCTTTCACTTGCATCAATCTTCTTGTGCTAGCTTCAGGTGATTTCTTATCGAAACTTGAAGCATCCCGAAGTGACGAAGAGCATTCCATTTAATACCACAACACAATTATCCTTTACTTAGCCAATTTGAGCCTTATACAATTATTTCATAACCCCGGGTGATGATTATCTCCCTACACTGGGGCAAGGCACATGATTTACCAACAAAATTGAGAATATTGATAATGTTTGTAAATGCCACTCGAGAGTCCTAGATACTCAAAAGAGAATGAAAACTAGGGGGCATGAAAAAGCAGTGTACCTGGTAAAAGCATTGGTTCATTTTTGGAATCCCATGACTTCCACTTTCGTGTTTAATCAATATGAATTGATCCTGCCAATTCTCAAGCTGGGGTTATATCATATTGATTATCATGAGAAAGTCATCAAGGAAAACCAAATTGACCATATCAAAGCCGTGATTCAAGCTGATATTGGAATTTGGTACTCCCATTCTTCGCATTGCGTGATTGCCGTCGATGAAGCTGATTTGGAAGGAGAGATGAAGACTCACCAAGCTACCATTGATTACATATACCGTCAAGTAGAACTTGAGCTCAAGGTTCAGTTGCCGGATATTCCCGAACCTCAAGGTTTTTGGCGAGCTCATATTCAGGAGCAAGAAGACAGTGCCTTGATCGATGAGGAGCGCTTGGCCCATGATAACAAGCGTCTCCACATGATCCCACCTAGTCCTTAGGTATCCATTTCATATTCTTTTTTTGTAAAGGGATTTCCTTTGTGTTTTCCTCATTTCTATCGAGGTTTACTTGTATTCATTTTCATATCACATGTAAAATCACATGTAAAATCGAACCACTTTGTAAGTTTCAAGAAAGCAAAGTTCTGTTTCCCTTGTAATTGTTCAATTGAAATGAATAAAACTCATGAACATTTTTCATGTAATTTTTAGAAAAGGGGCATTCTGATTAAATATTTGTCATCGTTCCTTTTCAATTGCCACTGCCGGCTACAAATCGCTGTTGCACGACCGTTGCCCACAGCCCACTGGTCCCCGGCCATCGACTGCGGGAGAGGACGACGGTCGGTGGGTTGTGGGCGGCGGTTGGCTATAGGGTGGCCGTCGTGCGGCAATCGGGCAGTTGTCGTGTGGCTATTGTGCGGCGGTCAGGCGGTTGTTGTGTGGCTATTGTGCGGCGGTCAGGCGGTTGTTGTGTGGCTACCGTGCGGCTGTCGTGCGGTGGTCGGGTGGCGATCGATGCCGGTTGTCGACTGGCGGGGGTGGTCGGTGGGCTGTGGGCGGCGGCGATGACGGTCGCTGGCAATCAAGGGCTGCGGTGACGACAGTCGAGTGGCGGCGACAATGACGATGGCCGACGGTCAAGTGACGACAGCCGACAATCGGTCGACGACGATTGAGCGGCAGCAACGACAATGGTCGCCGATGGTCAGGCGACGGTGGCCAACGGTCGGCCAGCGATGGCCGTGGGTAGCCAGAGGTGGTCGACGATTGGCAGGGGAGCCAGCAATGGCTGCAGCAAGGAAGAAGAACAAAAGAAAAATGGAAAAAAAAAATAGAATTGAATGAAAATGACCAACTATGTATGATCACCTAGTTTAGGACTAATAATCCCAAAAAATGTAAAAAGAAATGCATGGACATGTTAGGAAAACACAACATACTGTTTAGGTACCGAAAGGGTGCTAATAGCAATATTAGCATAACCCAAGTCCCTGAACCTAGATATTTGGTTGCGTAGGAATCGAGGGAACACTCCCAACCCTCGATTGGGTTTTCTAGCCGACCTCCAAAATGAGGCTAGTGGCGACTCCCGTCTTATCTTTAGGTTTTCATAAACAACTAAACCGTATAAAATTCGTTGTCACGCGAGGTATGAGCCTAGGAGAGCTCACGATCTCGTGGAGGGAATTCTCATGATCAAAGTACCCCTAAACCCGACCTTTCCCCCTTTAACTTCGAGGGCGGCGAGATCGGGTCGCAACAGGCTTGGCGACTCCATTGGGGACTGGTTACTAGATTAAGAGGACTTGAAGTCGTTTTAAAATGGTTGTTGTGCTTTAACTAACATGTCTCGTGTAGGATCGCCTTTGCATGTCAAAGTCGCGTGGAAAATCGGGTTAGTCGCTAACCTCGTGTTAAATGGTCTTGTAGGTGGGAGTTATAAGGGGAGGCGTGCTTGTAAACCCTTTGTTTTGCAGGTGGTGTAAGGATGTATGAATGTATGAGGGTTTATATTGAAGTGCTGGATGTTTAAATTTAAATGCATGTTTACAAGCTTTAGCACGACACCACACACACAACCGCGGTCTAAAACCCCGATCACCCAATTTAGGACCTTATGTTGGTTTATGGGTGGAATCTGCGAGTGAATACTCGTGGTAATCTAATACTTACATAAGCTCGCTCATACCAACCGATAAAATAGCACTGACCAATGATAGTGGCGGTGGGTAAACTATTTTTATCCTTTGGGATGAGGACCTTGAGCCTTTAGCACCCTTACCTTAGGCGTCAAAACCTCACAGTTTCATGCGACATGTGATTTGTGCTTGCCATGTGTTTGGTGGGTAAGATATCGTTCCTTTTTCTTTTTTTAATAGTTCTTATCTTTTATTCTCCATATTTCAATTGTGTGTTTTATATTTCAACGATGATATGTTTTAATCATGGATGCCCCTTTAGGTTTAGTTTTAGATGGGTAAACCCGAAGTTGATGTGATCCCCATGCTTGGGAATCTCAAGACTCTGTGGGAGAATCTTGACCCAAGACATCAAGACTACGTGGAAAAGCGCATAGGCTTCCTCCCGACTTTATTAAAAGTCGAACCATGTATTGCGATGGTCAAAGCATTGGTTCATTTTTGGAATCCCATGACTTCCACTTTCGTGTTCAATCAATATGAATTGATCCTGCCAATTCTCAAGCTGGGGTTATATCGTATTGATTATCATGATAAAGTCATCAAGGAAAACCAAATTGACCATATCAAGGCCGCGATTCAAGCTGTTATTGGAATTTGGTACTCCCATTCTTCGCATTACGTGATTGCCGTCGATGAAGCTGATTTGGAAGGAGAGATGAAGACTCACCAAGCTACCATTGATTACATATACCGTCAAGTAGAACCTGAGCTCAAGGTTCAGTTGCCGGATATTCCCGAACCTCAAGGTTTTTGGCAAGCTCATATTCAAGAGCAAGAAGACAGTGCCTTGATCGATGAGGAACGCTTGGCCCATGATAACAAGCGTCTCCACACAATCCCACCTAGTCCTTAGGTTTCCATTTCATATTATTTTCTTGTAAAGGGATTTCCTTTGTGTTTCCCTAATTTCCATCGAGGTTTACTTGTATTCATTTTCATATCACATGTAAAATCACATGTAAAATCGAACCACTTTGTAAGCTTCAAGAAAGCAAGGTTCTGTTTCCCTTGTAATTGTTCAATTGAAATGAATAAAATTCATGAACATTTTCATGTAATTTTTAGAAAAGGGGCATTATGATTAAATATTTGTCATCGTTCCTTTTCAATTGCCACTGCCGGTTGTCGATCGCTGCTGCACGACCACTGCCCATAGCTAGTTGACCCCTGGCCATTGGCTGTGGGAGAGGACGGCGGTCGGTGGGTTGTGGGCGGCGGTCGGCTATCGGGTGGCTGTCGTGCGGCAGTTGGGCAGTCGTCGTGCGGCTATTGTGTAGCGGTCGGGCGATTGTCGTGCGGCTATTGTGCGGCTGTCGTGCGGTGGTCGGGCGGCGATCGGTGGTAGTTTCGGCCAGCGGGGGTGGTCGGTGGGCTGTGGGCGGCGGTGATGATGGTTGCTGGCAATCAAGGGCTGCGGTGACAACAGTTGGGCGGTAGCGACAATGACGATGGCCGACGGTCAAGTGACGACAGCCGACAGTCGATCGACGACAATCGAGCGGCAGCAACGACAACGGTTGCCGATGGTCAGGCGGCGGCGGCGGTGGCCGGGGGTCAGCCAACGATGGCCGAGGGCAGCCAGAGGTGGGCGACAATTGGCAAGGGAGCCTACGGTGGCTGCAGCAAGGAAGAAGAACAAAAGAAAAATGGAAAAGAAAAAATTGATATATTTCTAGAAATTGTTCTCGGGAACAATAATTTACTCTTTTTTTTTTCTTATTTCTATTCCAAATCTGTTCCCGACTTCTTTTCTATTCTGGGGAATAGAAAAATAAATTGGCATTGCCAAACGAATTTCTATTCTTTTTTTTTTTTGTTTTGGGGAACAAAAGAAAAGAAATTGGGAGAAACAGAAACGTTGCCATGCAAACCCCTATTGTACTTAGCCTAAAAAAATTACTTCTTTGTTTTTGAAAGTAACTCCAGAGTCAAGTCCATTTTCCTTTTTTTTCTCTTTTCTTTTCTTTTTTCATTTTTCTTCTCCTTCTTCCTTTGGCCGATAACACTCCAACCAGGTCGTCGGCCAAAGGAAAAAGGATAAGAAGAAAATGAAAAAAGAAAAAAATAGAGTAGAATATAATAAAATTATTTAAAAAAATTTAAAAAATTCTAATTTATAGAAGAATTTAAGATTTTACTAAACGCATTTCTATATCAGGAATATAATTTTTGAACAGTTACCAAACCCCTTCAAATATTTAAGAATTTGTCTAGGAAATAGAATAAAAAAGAATCATTTCTAAGTAGAAACTATTCCTTGAATGATTACCAAACAAGCCTTTGATAAGCTAGGAACATATAACTTAGCAATGATAATTAGATCAGTTAAATTGACAATATTAAAAATGTGTAAATGGTAGGATTGAAAGACAACAGTTTTTGAATCGCAATTTTTGAGACTCATTAGATAAATTCTAGATTTAATCTGCAGTCCCTAGTGTCTAAAGTACACGAAAAATTAGACCCAAATGGTTCCATTTTCTCTCATGGACTGCCCACCCTCTTCTCTCTCTCCTTCACCTGACTCTCTCTCTCTCACATATTTTCCGCCGCCATGTGTCAAGAGGGCAAGCACTTGGCGCCGCCGCCACATGCGCGCCAAATGCGTCCAATAAAATCGCATGCAAGGAAATTAGTTTGGGGTATAAAACCCATTTTTCTCTCTCTCCCTCTCATTTCTCTCAGCTTATCTCTCTCTCGCTCACATATTTCTCTCAACCTGACTTGCTCTCTCTCTTTCTCGCCGATCACTCACTCTTCCTTCTAATCACTCGCTGCTCTTATTTTCTCGATTTCGCTCATGAGATCGCGGGGATCAAGGTATGTCGAGTTGCGTCCAGCCAAGGCGAAGGGTTGAAATTCGACTTTTATGCAAGTCTAGTTTGGCTTGCTCGTTGAGGCAAGCGAAATTCCTATTCTCTGTACTATGTTGATTTGCTCATTATGTGGATCGATGAATCTTGCCTTTAATGTGCTAGGATGCTTGATTTGTGTTGTCTTGACTAGGTTTATATCAATTCGGGTCATTTATGTCATTTATGTGGGTTGGTTAAAGTCTAGATTCCATGTAAAGTGTCGTGAGATGTTGTGGGATTGTTAGGACTACAATTTGATCGTTTTAAGCTCGATTTTGGCTTTGCATGTGGTCGTGGATCTCGGGGTGAGGTTCGGTGGTCTCGAATTGTTAATGGCTTGATTGTGAAGTTTTGGTTGTGAGGTTCGATTATCGTGGATCATCGATGATTTGGTTGTGAGGTTCAATGGTCTAGGGATTGGTAGTGGTTCGGTTGAGAAGTGGTCAAGGTGTCGGTAGCCTCAAATTAGTGATGGTTTAGTTGAGATTCGGTTGGGGGTTGAAAGCCCAAGATTGTAATTGTTCGAATAGGACAAGTCCATTTGAGGTGTTGATGATTGTCGATTATTGAAAACTTTGTTAGGTTCGACAAAAGTAAGTCTAGTAGATTGTATGGTGAACAAGTCGTCAATCATACCTTGGTTTTAAGAATGCTATAGAAAACATGTCAAGTTTTGCTAGGCGCTGTGTCCGCATACTTAATTGCAAGATAAATGTGCATGTCCTTATGTGATTAAGATACTCGTAATGAATACCGTCAGACAACGAATTGGCAATGCCTCATGGGAGCCTGGAGGGAATTTAGGATGCTTAGGAATAGCGAACCTTAGAAGCCAGCAAATAGCAAACTGGTGATGCCCTGGGGGAGCCTAGAGTGAACTCAAGATGACTAGAGATAGCGAACACTAGATGCATTGGGCAGAAATGTCTAGGGAAAGCAAACCCTAGAAGCCATTGCGGGCCAAACAGGCAACCAGTGTGCACTACGGTAGATTAAATAGCGAACCAATATCCATGTGCCTTGGAAGAAAACATTGTCTGGAAAAGCGAAAACTAAAATGCGTGGATCATATGCGTATGCGTGGTCAAGTCATTTGTTGAGGTTGTTAAGTCTTTATGTCGTGAGTCTAGAAATACCTAAGTCCTGTTGCTATATTCCATTGGTACGTAGTTAGTCTCATATAGTCTTAGTCTCGTATAGTACTGTTTATACCATAGCTATTGGGTGAATTGCATGTCTTAGACAGATTTTTCATACGTGTGAAGGGTGGATCGTATAGTATAGAGTTTTGGATATTTCATTTGCTAGGCATTAGCTCACCCTTGCTGATGTTCACATTTTTCAGATCTGAAGATATGGCTGTGATTCCTGCTATCCCTATTTCTCGCCATGGCATCTTAGTAGACTTTGAGGGGAGGCTGTACGAGTCCACTAACTTAGCCTTTCCTTCCGTAGTTTTTATGCAGTATACTTCCACGCTTCGGGTAGACATTGGCTCCCCCACTGGCTGTGTCGCCTACAGCATTGTAATGATCTACGCCACGATCAGAGGACTTCTGATAGGTCCTCTGCCATTCTCGGAGGAGGGTGGCAGCAGTAAGGAGCCGTAGGTAGGGGAGCTGATGGTGGTAGGAATATATTCTTGGAGGCACAGTCTTGATACTTTTTGAGATAGGACTATTGCAGTTGGGTGATGGATGGTGTAGATAGCACGTGGGGCTTTGCCATGGTGGCAGTGTTGATGCCGCGAGGGAGTAATATTATTTTTGACCTCCCAATGTAGCCCGATGAAAATCACCATGTTTATAAATAAGACAAGAAATGAAAGATGATGGTTGCTCTTCTCTTACGTTAATCCATTGTTGTATTGTTAGTTTAATGTTTTAATTTCGGCTTTCACTTGTGCTGTAAAGTGAAAAGATTAATAACTTGTGTCAGTACATAGCAGATTGGGACGCCACACACTCCTGTTAATGATTTCTTTTTTGACTTTTTCTTTTTACTTTCCTTTTAAAAAATTCAAATTGTTAATTATTTTTCTCTCCTTTTCTTTTTTCCCTTCTTCTTTAGGTGATCACTGATAACCACCCCAAGTGAGCTCAAGCCCTTGCAAGGCTTAAGCTTGCTCGATTTTAATGAGCCTTGCTAGCCTTAGGCGAGGCTCCCCCTTGCTAGATTTGGCAAGGCTGAGCAAGCCTAAGGCCTTTTAGCTCAAGGTCACTTGAGGCTAGGAGCTCGAGCGTCGCCACAAGTTTGGGCTCATCCCTTGCTTGGGCCCGTCACCGGTCATCGTCGTGGTTGTCAATTAGCTAAAGGAGAAGGAAAAAGAAAAAAAAAGATTAAATATTTAATTTTAAAAAAATTGAAAATAAATTAGATGAGTGCATTGAGGATATCGCACTTGGTTTGGGTGAAAGAAAGAGGAGTGAAAACAGTTTCTTTTCTTCCCCACCTTTGAAAGTGTTTTTTGGAAAATTTTTACCTTGACTAGTTTATTTTTCGTGTACCAAACGCCAAAAAATCCATAAAACATTATTTCGAAAGTTGTTTTTCATGAAACAAATGAAGCCTAAATAAACTTGGCAATAGTGCGAATTATGAAAACTCTAAATAGTACCAAATGACTGATCGGCTTGGTGTAAAAAGTCGAGTGACTAAATTGAACAAATTAAAAGTTTCGAAATTAGATTAAACATTTAAGACTAGGTCAAGCATCACATTAAAAGAATTAAAAATCCAAGGAAAATATTACACTCTAAGTAAAAGTTTATGGACTATTAGTGTCGTACCTCTATTGCAACAAGTACATCATAATGACACAATCATCCTCTCATTTAAAGGACGAGGGCTTAGATGAAAACCAACATAAACTTGATATACGTAACTTTTGTGATTTGGTTTAAATTTTCCCAATTGAGTGGTGCTTATCAAATCTTTGAATTGTGGATGGTAGAACTTTGGTTTAAACTTTCCCAATTGAGTAATGCTCATGTTATCTCAAGCCGATGAACTCGAATCCTAGCAATTTAGCGGAAAACAATATAAAAATAAAGTAAAATGCTACTTCAATTATGAATAAACTTAACTAAGCTTGTTTGCTAACAAAACAAGTCATATGCGCTAACAAAACGCACGCCTAAAGCAAATATTCATCGTCATTCGCTACGTGAAGCTTTCACACGAAACTTTTAAAATTCATTGCAATTAAACTGTAACTCCGAATCGATTTTTGTCAAATTTCATGATTTCATAACATCCCAAACTATTATTTTTAGAAAATTTAACAGCTTAACATCTTCTAAATCGAATTTGGTTGTTCAGAATTTACATAATTTCGATTTAATCCTCAACTCTGGAAATTACTCCCATTAGATGTGAACAAAGAGCTTAAATCTTGACCAATCGCCGGTGTTCAAAACTTGTACGCAATAATTTTTCCTCTCCCCTCTCCTCTCTCTACGGTTTCTTCTCTCTATTCAACAAACAAATGTCACTTTCATTTAAATAACTCTCGGCCGCGCGTCTTTCTCCATTTTGACTGAGGCGGTGGCCTCTTTTTTCTCTTTTTTGTTCCACTTTTTGACCGGTCAAATGGTCAAACCAGCCAAATATCACCACTTAACTATTACAACTGTATCATTTTCCCTAAAATCATTTGCTGCTGTCGCACTGCTAATTCCAAAACACAACTAAACTCAAGAGGAGACCCTGTCATAAAGTAGCACATACGCGTGATTAGATAACTTTTACTCAACTAATTTTACATAGTCTTGGATCGGTAAGTGGCATCTATATGCTTTAAGTGCATATATTTAGTTTTACGTAATCAAATTCTTACCAAGTCACATGATCGATATCGACCATGAAAAAACCTCTTTCCTTCTTTGGGACGTGGTAAATTTTGTTATGTCCAGCTTAGCCAATCCTCTATGAATTTCTCATGAGCGATTTTGATCCCCATTACTCAGATGGTGCATAATGGCGCATGTAACTTGACAATCGAGTTCTTGAAAAGCCAATCTCTTTATTCTTCTGCGAGACTGATGGGGTCACGTGCATTACGATGAAAAAAGCAAGTTCATGTCATTATTTCTTGAAAGAATGATTTGGTGCGCAGATCTTAGTGCCGAATAAAGCACGAGGACAAAGCAATGCGCGTTAGCTCCGCAACGTTTTTTCCGTAGCCCTAGCATGCCCTAGCATCATGATTCGTGCCGTGCTGGAAATATCTTATGGCGACATGTCGTATCACGGGCCCATCTGGAGTGAAGCACTGGCTCCACCGCACATGTTTATGCATGTCTATAAATAGAAGGTAGAAAAGCATCGTTTTCCTTCCCTCCTGCAATGGCGGGACGAGCCATGTGTTTCTATGTTCGTTTCGTCTTATAGTGCGAAACGGTGTAAGTCCCCTCGCAGAGCAGTGCGCACAGATCAGATGATAATACGAAGACTGGCATTGATTATATGGATATTAGTACATATAGATCTGCATTTATACATGCATGGAAGATTGAATCTGCCTTCATAACCACGTAGGTGGGTCGTCCAGTTACATATATAGGGCTTCTAGCAATACGGTCCGAGAGATACGTCAGAAGATGATGGATGATCTTCTGATGGATGATCATCGTCGTCGACCACCAGAGCCGCTCTCCCTCTGACAGTTGAAGTAAAGAGCAGCGACCGGGGACCCCAGGTTGTAGAGCTCAGCAAAGTCCCTGGTGTTGAAGTTCTGGCGCCACCCAGGAGCGTACACGGTCTGCCGCCCCAGTTGCCTGAACAGCACGAAGACGAACCGGTGGATTCCCATCGATGGACGCGGACTTTCGTAGCACACGATCTCCTGCCCTGCAAGGCCCAAATCATTTCAGCATCCCTTCTCTAGTTGGTCTTTTCCTCGACTGGTGCAGAATATGTAGTAAACATAGTCACTTGCGGATAATGAACTATAGATGAAATGAATGGTTGGTGCAATTTTATGCACTCACCGAAGCTCGCTCCTGTCGTAGCTGGAATATCAGTCACCAACCTATGAGAGGCAATTTCGTCATGAGATGAATCGGGACCATATATACATAAGACAAAAGATTCTGGTATATCCATGAAGAAGGTAAAAGAAAAGACTAGATGAGAAAGGAATCAAAAGGAGGGAGCAAAAGGATGCTTGCATATGTTTCTTTCCTTCCATGCAGGTAGTACTATGGCCTGAGATGTTCCGGCGCATGAGCGTGTATATGTATCTCTCGTTGAACTCTCTCTCGCTCGCCTCGATGCGGTCTCCTTGATGGATATAGTTACCTATATGCAGCAGAAAATGTGTGTGCGCGTGTGAGAGAGAGAGAGGGAGAGAGAGAGTGTGCTTTTCTCACCAGTGCAAATATTCTCTGAGATTAGGATCACTAGGGCTGGGTGCATCAGGGTCTACCATGACCTGTGATACCGGGGACCGAGCATGAGAGGGACATTGAATCGTGAGATCAAAAGGTTAATCCGTACTCAAACAAATTTTAACGATGAGAGCCGAGGTTGCTGACCCACCAGGGTGTAGAAGGTCCGGAGATCATCTCCCCCGATCTCGATGCGAGGCTGGTTGACGACCTGCGAGGGCTTGAGCTCGCAGCTGTTGCTGACCTCCCGGTTGTTGTAGATGACACGGAGAGAGATGGACCTGGTGAATGCATCCAACACATCCCCTATCACCCTCCCCACTACCAATGGATCTCTATCTCTGTCCCTCGGCATCTCTCTCTCTCTCTCTCTCTCTCTTTCTGATTTGTATGTATGTATAAACGGGACAAGAGCTTGCAAACTGTCGGGGGATGGTGAGGTATTCGTACGATAGTCTCTCTCTCTCCCTCCCCCGATGTATAATGAAACCAAGATGCATCTTCCAAGCGTATATATAGTAACTGCGCGGAATCTTTTCCTTTTATCCCATTGGGTACAGCTGCTATCGCTAACTCTGCTGTTATTTTCAGTCTTCGAAAACCGTTGCTGGCAAAAAGGTTGAGGGGACCTTATTAGTCTGTCCAACGCGCTAATATTCCCAAGACGATGACCAGAATGTTTGAACAGGACACCGTTCAGGACTCATCAAAGGGCATCCCATCATTCCACCATCAAATACTTTTATGAAAATATTGGAGCGTAACAAGGGTGGACGGTCTCACAAATCAAAGAGAATTGCGTGATTTTCGAGATTACAAATGGGTTACAATATTTGATTCACATGTTTCCCTTGATTTTCGAGATGTCATAGATTTCAGACGTGCTTGCAGATTTTCTAGCTGTGTTTTGATGACTTTTTCTTTTATCAATATTTTTTCCTTAATTTTGTTATTTGATTTTAGTTATTTGGTTATTTTCTAAATGACGACATTCTTATAAATATGCGCCTAAGATATTATAATATGCACTTCTTTATTCAAAATAAACACTATCTTTTGGAATCCTTTCCAAGCATAATTTCCTCTGCATCATGTCTGAATCTTGCCCTTTCGGTCGTTTGAAAAAAAAAGAATAACATTTAAAGGCAGGTTTGCGAACTTTGCATTCTTGCGTAAGTACCTGGTGCAACAAAAGAGCACCACAGGCTTTTCCCTGTTCGGTCCTAGGATTGGAAAAAGGTGGGTCACTTTCGAATTGCAAAGCTAAAAAGGAGAGGTGATGAGGCCACAAAAGAGCGAGAGAGAACCTATGCCCTGTGGAAAAATTTGAATTTTGGAATTACGTCAGGTCCAATCACACAATCCTTAAGCGAATCCTTCCAAGGCATTCATGCTCATCTCATCACCTAAGTACCTGTGTGTTTTGGGTTTCGAATGCACGACCGCAAGCTCGAGGGTACGACTGGATTAGGGTTTTCGATGAATCGCCCGTGTGCCGACGGGGAAGACACGGACCACATTACAATCTTCATCATGAATAGATGCCATTCTCGATTCGTGCTGGACAAATCAAACATTGCTAACCCACGCGCCCCTTCGTCGCCTTCGCAAGTTGGGTGTCGCACAGCCACTCCCTCCAAAAGCAAAGCAAAGAAAAAGGGGGATTGCTCCTTTGCGCCAGAAACAAGCGCTCCTTTTTCATATATGCCTCTTGAAATCGACGTTGTTCTATCCAAACACTGCATAGTTTTTTTTTTTTTTCCAAAGTGGACCGGCATTAATGGGTTGGATGTATCCAGTCCCAAAAAAGACCATGAAAAAGATGATGGCCCTTTTCTCTCCGTGTCTCGGATGAGATAAATATCGATCGCCATTTCTTTTCCGGAGGGGAAAGTATTCGGGGCGTGAACCCGCGATACCATGTGTCATCGACGCGTGGAGAATCGAATGGAAAAACAAGCTAAAAAGGCTCATATTCCTTTGGGCATTCAAACGTCGAATGATCTCCCCACCTCTCTCGGTGGTTATCGACGGCAAAAAGGGCTCCACCAGATATTTTCCTATTTGCGAAACGCTACGTTGCGTCGCACCCATTTGATTCATGCACGCATATATTGCATGTGGTGTGTGTGTATAGCAACCTTATGTCCTCACGTATTATGTGATCGCGAGGCCTTCTTGTCACATATCGTAGTCGCACTGGCATAATTAAGGAAAAAAATATTGAAAGAGTCCTAAACTTATTGCATCGGTACTGGTTCAATCTTAAATTTATTATATTGGTACCAATATAGTCCTAAACTTATAACCTCAGTATCATTTTACTCCTAAACCTTTTAATTAAACTAAGTCAGTTCTAAATCTTTTGTGTTTGTGCCAATTGAGTTCAATTGATTAATTTTGATTGGAGATTGTTGATGTGGATTCTGGTTGTGCTATGTTGCGTAGCTGGCGTTGACATTAGAGGTGAATATGGTTTCAGGATAGAATTAGAAGTTGGAAAATTGGATCGATGGAAACTGGTCTGGTTCTAGGTCCTAGGGAGAGATGGTCTGATTCCTAGTTTGATGCGGGAGTATCCGAATTAGTTCCAACGATGAGCTTAGCAATATGCTCATACAAGCCAAGACAGAATTTGGGCACAATGTGATTCAATGGGTCCAAAATTGAAATCATCAATGGAGAAGACTATTGATCATGATATTGATTGAGGAGTTGTTGATTCGCCTTATTAATTATCGGTTTCAAAGCCAAACAACATATTGACGGGAGGCTATTCTCGTCTATTTCCATGGATATTTGAAGAATTGTTGAGATGGTTATTTGCTTGTCAAAGCTTGTGAATGATTTTTGAAGATAAAGCACAAGGCTGAAGAGTCAAGAAATACAAGTTCCCATGTTATTAATTGCATCTCTAGGTTCCTAGGAGTTCTTATTGTTATGTAAGTTTAAAGAGTTAAAAACTCTAAGTTCCTAGGTCTTTATTATGCTTTCTAGTTCTTGTCTTCTATAGTGTTCAGGTAGTTCTTATGTCTATTTATTATTTGTCTATTTCTTATGTTGTAGTCCTCCTAATAATTGAGGAGAGTTCTCAATTGTAAATAGATAATTTTGATGAATATCTTTGGAGAGTAGATAACTCTTATTTCGATTTTTTATCCTTGGAGATTGGATTGCTCCTTGGTGATGAGCCAAGAAGCGATTTATCCTCAGCTGGTTATTTTCCTTTAGGCCTTAGTGGTGAGCTTATCCTAAAATCCCGTATCCTTGGCAGGTGACTTGCTCTTTAAGTCCTGTTGATAAACTTCGCCAATCCTGATCTTCATTCTTGGTTGGTGATGTGTTCTTTAGACCTTGGTGGTGATCGTATTTTATATTGCATTTGCATTTCATCCATCGACAACCATTCCCCATACACACCATTTCCATATACTTAACCAAAAAATTCCCCCATTCCGAAATCACTTGCCCACACACTCGTAATGGTTTCACTTTTTTTGAAAACGCTGGTCCTCGGCTCCTCTGGAAACCAAATCGACCGAGAACCCTAAGATCCCTAATTATCTTCACCAACTCACTTTTGTTTTCTGTGGGGTGTTTCCTTTCCACTTCTCATCTCTATCTTTATATATTGTAATTAATTTAATATATCTAATGAGTGAATGCTTTATTTAATATTTTTTTCTTTTTTTAGATATAATTGTCTTAATAAGAAGATTATTATCGGTAGCGGAATGAATGTATGTGGTGAAACTTTGTGATAATTATTTTAGTTTAGTTAATAGTAATTTTAAATTCAAAACTATAATTAGGTGATTAACTATGATTGTTGTTTCTTTTGATTTTAGGTGGTTAGAATTTGGAACCTCACGAATAATTAAGGACTAGAGTTCTATAATTTCGGTTTTATTTTATGTGTTTATCTTCTATGAATTGTCACCATTAACAAATGATAAGCTTTCATTTTTGTTGTTGAAGGAACTTGTTAGACCCTAAAACCTGTGACATGGTAGAATAAGTGATATGGGTAGGTTTTGGGTTTTGAAGTTCCAAAAAATGAGGAACCCGTACTAGCAAATAAATTTGAGGTTTTATTTGGAACAAATAAGGAATTTGGAACTGTTTACCCCTAGCCATTGGACAGTTTTGATAATATTTTGAATTTTTATACTTTTTAATAACTGTCCTTTTTCTCCTCTTCTTTTTATTTTTTTGGGTTGAGGGTTGGCAACCTTCACCGACACTAGTGAGAGCCACGACAACCTCTCTTGGCTCAAAGTTGGGCGAGGGCCATAACGCCCTCGCTGTGGCTGGCGAAGGCATCATTGCTTGCCCTCAATAAAGAAAAAAGAAAAAAACATAAAAAATTATAAAAGATTCAAACTATTATTAAAAAAAATGTCTACATTAACGCTAGTCATACCACATAGGATTGTTAAAGTCCACATTAACGATTTCTGATCAAAATTGGCTGAATGACTCAATTGACATAAATGTAAAAAGTTTATGACTAAATTGATTAAATCAAAAAGTTTATGAATAAATTGTATGTTTGTCAAATGGGTAAGTCGAGACGGGTTGAAAATGGTCTGACCCATTTAACCTATTTTGACTCATTTTCATTCAATACAAATCTAGCGACCCGACTTGACCCATATTGCTAAAATACTTTCATATTTAACTAAATTTAGAAAAACTTATTTCTTATGATTTTTTAAAAATATTATATTGCTTAAACACATTTTTAAAAATATCATATTGCTTAAACACTTCCATGCAATGCAAATTTAATTAACAATTTTTATAATTAAAAATTTGATTTTTTAAAAATTAATTTTATTTTCTTTTTTCTTTTTATTTCTTCTAAGTTCAGTGAGGGCTAGGCCCTCACCCAAATTTGGGGTGAGCCGCGAAGCCTTCACTCAGATCTAGCGAGAGCTGTAAAGCCTTCTGATAGCAAGCGAGGGTCGTGGCACATATCATGGTAGCACCAACATAATTGAGAGAAAAGTATTGAAAAATTTTTAAGCTTATATATTGGTATTAATTCATTTTTAAACCTTTCAGTTAGACAAAATCAATACTAAACTTTCTGTATTTATACGAATTGAGTCAATTTGGCCAATTCTTGCCGAAATTTGCAAATGTAGATGCTAGCTGTGTTTGTGGCGTGGTCGATGTTGACGTAGACATTTTTAATTATATTTTAAATTTTTATGATTTTTTTTCCTTTTTCATTTTTTATTATTATTATTATTATTATTATTATTATTATTATTATTATTATTATTATTGGGTTGAGGGCCGACGACCCTTGTCGACATTGGGCAAGGACCACAACGCCCTCGCTTGGCTCAGATCTAGGTGAGGGCCGCGATGCTCTCGTTGTGGTCGCTATGGCTGTAACCCTCAACTTTTCTTTATTATTATTATTATTTTTTTTTTTTTTGGGTTGAGGGCTAACGACCCTTGCTGACACTGGGCAAGGACCACAACACCCTCGCTTGGCTCAGATCTAGGTGAGGGCCGCGATGCTCTCGTTGTGGTCGCTATGGCTGTGACCCTTAACCTCCCCTCCCAACAAAGAAAGTAAAGAGAAGTAAGGAAAAAAAAAACATAAAATTTACAATATTATTAAAAACTGTCTATGTTAGTGCCGTTTATGTCATGTGGGATAATAGGCATTCGCATTAGCGATTTTTCAATCAAAATTAGTTAGATGAACTCAATTGATACAAATGCAAAATATTTAAAACTAAATCGGTCTAATTAAAATGTGTAAGATTGAATTGGTATCAATGCAATTTACTTAAAAGTTTTTTGGTACTTTTCCCGCATAACTAAAGCACTTAATTTTTAGCCTATGCTAAGCGTGAGCGATTCACTTAGATCTTTTGTGTTTTAATAATAGGGATAAGTGCAATATAAATCCTAAAACTTGTCACGAAAATGCAATTGAGTTCTAAAACTTACAAAAAGTGTAATCAAGTCCTAAAACTTGTCAAATTGTTTCAATCGAGTCCTAAAGTTAACACCGTCAAATTTACCGACGGAAAATGCTGACGTGGCGTGGACGTAGCATTTTAAATAATTTTTCATTTTCCACGTGGCTTTTTTTTTTTAATTCAATTTTTTAAAAAAATTATATTTAAAAACTAAAAAAGAAAAGCTAAAATTTATTTTTAAAAATTGTTAAAAAAAGAAAGACATTATGGCAGCTCTTCCCCTACCGCCGCTGCCGCCGCCCATTGTTGGAGGGGCCGGCGACGGTCGACGGCCCTAGGCTGGAGTGGCCGGCCCTCGTCGGCCCCAGGCGAGGGCCGACAACCCTCGCCTAGGGTCGGTGAGGGCCAGCCACCCCCGCCTAGGGCCGGCGACCATTGCCAACCCCTCCAACGATGGGCGACGGCCAAGGAAGCTGGCCATTTTTTTTCTTTTTTTTTGAATTGTTTGGTTTTTTTAAATAAATTTTAACTTTTATTTTCTAATTTTTAAATCTAATTTAAATAAAAATTAATTAAAAAATCCATGTGGACTATAAAAAATAATTAAAAAAGCCATGTGGACTTTAAAAATAATTAAAAAAAGCCACGTCAGCATTTTCCGTCGATAAATTTGACGGTGTTAACTTTAGGACTCAATTGAAACAATTTGACAAGTTTTAGGACTTGATTGCACTTTTTGCAAGTTTTAGGACTTAATTGCATTTTTGTGACAAGTTTTAGGACTTCTATTGTACTTATCCCTTAATAATAAGACCAAGTCTTAGGGTTTTCTCCTCTCTTTCTAATTTTCACATAACTTTCTTCTTCAATATCCATGGAGGGGAAGGTTGGAGCTAGATCTTTCCCTCCCCTTAAATTTTTCATTTTTCTTTGGCTTATTTGGCTCTATGTTTCCTTTTTCTTATTTTCCTCCCGTTTTGTGGAGTTTTTCTCTTATGATCTAGTGTAAATTTGGCAGCTTTTCTTTCCCATTTCGGGGAGATTTTTACCTTAATTAGATTTGGGGATTTTGTGTGTATGATTTTAATTTTTGTTTTCCTCGATTTAGTTGGTGTACAAGTCCTACTTCAAAGGAAATTGGAAGAGCTTTGTGAAGGTTTCACTCTCACAATTGTCAAATCTATACTCGTTCAATTTGGTTTCTTGAACGATGATGGTGTTGGGGATGCCAAACCTAGGCGTGCAATGTCGAAAGGCAAAACTATAACAATAGATGGAGATCTTAGTGAGTGCCCATTATTGAAGTTGGATTTGGTGATCAACTACCTATTTTTATTTTGAAGCTGTTTGGGATTTATTTTGATTTGTTATTGGATTGTGATGTTTCTCTCTTATTTTTTGTGAAAATGAATGAAATGTTACTTGAAAAAAAATGCCAAAAGCGATTATTTTGAGTACTTATGTTAATTCAAAGGATTGTGTATTTACTATTGTGATATTTTGCAAAAGTGGCCTTTTCAAATACTTAATGCTTCATGAAATCACTTCACAATATAATTCTACTAAGCTTAAGCCATTGGTAGCCGAAGCACTCTAGAGATGCAATACATGTTAGGAGGTTCACCATATGATCTTTTTGGTCAGCTATTTAATCTTCCTTCTTGTCATTTCTAGTTTATGACTCTTTCATCTCATTCTCAATATTAATTTCTCCACTTCACATGCTTTACCTTTGTTATTTGAGAAAAATACCAAAAAAGTTATAAACTTATTACATTTATGTCAATACAGTTATAAACATTTTAATTGGATGAATATATTTTTAAACCTTTTGTATTTGTGCCAATTGAGTTTATCTGATCATTTTTTGTTAGAATCACTGACATGGGCACTAACATTGACAAATTTTACAAATTTTAGATTTTTTTAGAATTTTTAAATTATTTTTTCTTGTTATTATTATTATTTTTTAATTGTGGCTAGCGGGGACCTCTCGCCTAGGCCCTTGTTGGCTATGAGCAAGCTTGCCAGATCCTATGAGGGTGGGTCTCGCTAGAGGCCGAGAGGGCGGCCCTCGCCTAGGTTGCGAGGGCTTGAGCTTGTTAAGTGATGCGATAAAGTTCGCCATTGATGTGCCTTAAGAATTTATAGGACAAGCCAAGAGGCAAAGAGAATCGAATGGTTTTCTTAGGGTATTGAGATGCAAAGGACCTTGCAACAAGGGTCGCCCTCGTTGAATCAAGCGAGGGCTTGGCGGCCCTCGTTGGCCACAATGAAAAAGAAATAAAAAAATAAAAAATTCAGAAAAAGATGTAAAAAATTATTTCACGTAAGACGACTGCGTCAACGTTAACGATTTCTAGCCAAAATTAATTGGATGGACGGTGCAAATGCAAAGAGTTGAAAATCTAGAAAGTATTTATTTGGACAAAATTACTCAAATGAGTTGCTTTGGTTTTTCGCATATAAGTTTCAACTTCCTCAAATTTAAACAAATGACGAATTATTTAACTATTTGAATAACTTCATTTTTGAGATTTTCATTTCACTACCCTCTGCAATTCTAAATTTCGAAGTTCTCTACAAGGTGAATTCTCCACAAATTATTTAGATGTGGCTTTCAATTTTCTTTTCTAACTAGATCATCTATATATATTCAAAATCTTTAGCAAAAAGGGATTTTCAAAATAGATTACGATAGAGAAAGAGATGAAAAGGAGGAAGGTGGTAGACAGGTGTTGAGAATTTTTCTAATTTCCGGAGTTCTATTGCTTTAAAGATTTGTGAAAAGGTGGGAGATGTGTCACACAATGAGACGCACCACTTGTCAACTTCTCAATGGACTTCTATTGTGTTCTCCAAATACACAGAAGTAGCAAAAGTCATCGAAAAGTTCTTGCAATACTCATTAGCATTTTCTAATAATATGGCCGTATTTTGATTAAATGAGATTATCAATCAAAATGCACATTTGTATTACCGGGTTTAGCTTCCACTTTTGATGTGGTTCCAAGTAAATTGAAGAAGAGACTTAATTGGGATTATTAAAAGCATAAATAAATGAATCATTATTGGGTAGGAAAATTAATGATCAAATCAAACATTGGGTATTGTAAAGTGTGACTATCCAAAAAATGGTATGACAGTTGTAATTATCAATATACACAAAAGGGTAATACTTCTCTCATCTTTAAACTACCTAATTCACGAGAATTGTCAGAGGCTATTTGAAATCTTTGAATGGGGTTACCTAAGTTCTCTAGTAAAACACTTAGGCTAATATGGTTTTTTACCTAGTAATTGATTTCTACTATTTCATATGTAGATAATTGTTTTTAATGAGTTATTTGTCAAATGAATAAAAAGTGTAATCATGGGATACTTATGTTATTAGCTAAGTAACATCGACACTGACACGCGCCATATGACACGACACGTCGACACATTATTTCTCAAAAAATAGAGAATTTCAATCCATTTAAATTATTTTGATTCAAATTCACAAATAAAATAAATAATAAAAAAGAGCTTAAAATAAATTTACAATAAAAATATTAATCCATTATTTATTAATATCATTAATTATTTCAATTTGACAAATTTAACTCTATCCCAATAATCCATAAAACTTTGAGAAAAAAAATAAGTAATCCACATTCTAGACTTGCGTGTTAAAGTGTTTTGGAAGAAAAGAAAAAAAAACTTGGAGGTAAATTGTGTGTCACGGAAAATGAGGGTCAAAAGAGAAAAAGATAATAGAAGATTATATTTTTTCTTCTTTCCTTATTTATTATTTTTATTATTTTTCAATTTTTTACATGTTTACATTTTGACCCCTCATTTATTGAAAATTTTTAAAATTGACTCCGTGCATATTAAAATCATGTGTCGAAATTTTGAACTCGCATATTGAAATTCTGGACTCGAAAGAGTTGACTAGATGTCGAATTTTTCGGCATTTGTTGACCAATTGTAGAATAGTGCCGTCAATATAATAAGTGAAAGAAAATATTGATTTGGGGTGGGTGTCCGATTAAAGAGAGGGCCACATGTCGACTCCTTAGAGGCTCCCTCTCGCTTACATTATAGATGGCAAGGACGAGCTATGATGAACCATGATGATCGGAAATTCCTCGTGTCTTAAAGTAGAAGGAAGATCTAAATGAGCAGTGGCTAGTTTCTCACAGAAGTGCATCTTATTAAGACTGGTTCACAAATAGCAAGTGTATTTAAACGAGGAGCCCATATCTAATGCCTAATAAGACTCCAACACATACTAATCTGTAAATTGATTTTATAAACTAGTCTTAGTACAAATAATTAGATTCTTAATAGAAACCGAGATCCGTATGCTTATTTATTATATCACGGGTAAGATTATTTGCTAAGCTCCGTGTATACGAATTAGCTTTCGAAGAACTGGCCACAGAACAGCGCGAAGGCAATAAGTATGGTCTGAAAATAGGCACCTGATTCATTATCTCAGTAGCTTTCTCTTCTTTAATTGCAAGAATGGTATCACCTGCGTGATATCAATAGAGGAATGTCGGGTGTACTTTGAATAGTATTTATCAAGACTCGTTATCATACTCAGTGGACATTCATACACTTGGTAATATATCTTCTCATTCATGACAATAGTAGATTTACACGGATCAAGATGGCACTTCGGAAAAGACATTACAAGGAGCTGCTGCAATTCAGAACCACGCATGAAGCGTCATGCATGTCCTTTAGAAGTGCTACAAGGTGGAGAATTACAATTGCCTATGTTTGGTTTGAGAAATCAGTTTCCAGATTTCTAGACAAAGTATTTGGTAGTTGAAGTTGGAATTTTTCTTTAGGAGTGAACAGACCGGTTACCTCTTCAATGCCTGGATTGGTTGTTGCTCCTCGTTTTGTAGACTGCGTAAACCACTAATACAGGAACTGAAAGGCTGTACCCCGGAAAATGTATGAATGGATTCATCTCGTAAGCTTTTATAAGAGCTCTGCAATTCTGTAATGAGAAATGATAAAAATGGAGAATCAACAATCAACACCAAGATTGTGGTGGAATCATTGACTGTAAGTGATAAGTATGCTTCCGGATTGTACTACTGCATTATCAATTCACACCTTTTTCAGAAGCTTGGGCAATCGAGAAGCAAAGGAGTATTTTATAGACATTCAAAGCACACATTAGAGGGTCTCACATCATATAAACTCCAAACAAAAACAAATCAACCAAGCAATATCCTGCATCATCTTTTGATGACCAGGTAATGTGAATGATGTGATGTACATGAAAGTTTGAGGTAAGACCACATATTATGTCAATAACTTCTTTAAGAAAATGCCGAATACAATGAAAGGCAGGAGTAAAGACCAAACTGAGTGATAGCCCACTAATAAACCAAGCCAAAGCATAACCAATGTTGAGGATAAACCGCCATATCAGGAAGAACAGTGCATGTAGATTTAGAAACACTCCATTCAACTTCTACTCACATTAACTTCTCATGTAACTCTCTAAGCTAATCTCTTCATTCAATTGCATAGAGTCTAAAAACCCTCTATGCTACTTTTTTCATTCTAGACCTCACCATGCTAAATGCATGAAGCAATTGCAAGCGATCTCACTCCAGAATATTTCACGGAATCACGGAATCACATAAGTCGTTCATTTCATTCAATTTCAAGTAGGTCATTTGGCAAAACTTACCATAAAATGCTTGCAACAAACTGCTACGCAAACCACCACAAGAAGTTTCCGCAACCAACGATCTCTAATTGTGGGAACTGGTCTCTTAATTCCTGGCGTATCATGCTTTAGTGATCTCTTTTTCTCCTGACCATAATCATCTTCCTTTTTCCCAGCAGTGGAGCATATATGCTGATGTAAGCCTCTTTCAGCAGCCAAAGCTGCACAAACCAGTATCATCGGCAATACCACAGTGACAAGATGAGGAAGAACAATTACCATGACATCTGGAAATCCCACAAGCTCATGATTTTCGCCAAAATGGATGTCCTTAACAACCCAACCCTTGTAAGTCATATATCCCATTCCACCGTTGTTAAATATTCGGCCACTTAACCAAGGGAAACAAATAAGGAAGAACAGGTACCCCAAAATGCCAAACCATAACCCAGGAAAATTGCAGAGCTCCTGCAAAAACCATGCCATACCACCCACAATGCCTTTACCAGTGGCAAATCTCATGTATGGGTACTGCTTCTTTAGGAATGTTTGGAGTGCTTTTGGGATAAGGAGAATAGAAAACATAAAGCACAGGGCAGACCAGAGTAAAGGGACATATAAGCTAGCCCATTGACAACCCATGACAAAAAACTCCTTCCATGTCCACGAGACTTGAGCATTGAGACCATTAATGGAAAATGGCCTTAGTTCTGTCAAACTTGATTTACCAGCCATGTCCACAGCTTCAATCTGAAGCCAATATCTATTGGGCGATGGGTCCTCAAAGGCCCTGTAATTCCAGGGAGCACTGTAAAAATTCCCCCTAGGAGCGTTACCCTCATGCTTAGTCATATGTGCTTCCATGACAATGTGTAGATCTCCATCTCTGGAGTCATACACTCTAGCCACAACTGACATGATTGGGGACACTGAAAACACCAGAGCTCTAACTGTTTCGTAAGATGAAGGAACCATATATTGGCATTCATACCTGTGATGGGACAAAGATGTTGACATAAATCGCGAATCTAGTGGAAATGTGGGCATAATGATAGTTTTTTTGACTCCTGTCTTGAAGTGGAGATCCAGGTAGGAAACATGACCACTATCAATGGCCAAAATACGCATAACTCGACTCTCCCTCCAGTCACCCATCTCCCATTCCCAGAATTCTTTGGATGGGAAAGCTCCAGAAGAACAATTCGGATCCCGTAAAGTAGGCATTTGGTGAATGTTAGGCTGGAACAAATTGTGCAGAAAAGAAAGGCCATCACCTGGCTGGTGATGACGCTTCAAATTCTTGCCAAACTTTGTGTGGAGATGTCCGCAGAGATAAGCAGATAGTGAATGTTTGAGAAAAATATCTCTCAAGCTCTTCCCCGAAGACGAGGCAGCTGAGAATGAAAGTGGGAAATGCCCAAACGATATCTTGGTTACTGGTCTAGTAGTCAGTGAATCCCACTGCGAAAGCTCGGAATCCAATTCGGCTAAGAGTTGATCAGTGGGATGTCCAAAGAGATTAGTCGGGCCTCGCGTACCCACAGACATTGTGCTATCCAATCCCACAAACAAGTGTTTCCGCTCCCCTGCCTTGAACAAATCGATCCGTAAACAGGGTAGACAAAAGAATTTTCATTTGGAAGAACACAACTGTTGGAATTACTACATGATAACAAATTAAGAATAATTAAGAAGACACCTCACTCTGGAACTAAAAGGGGCCGATGCTAAATTCAAGATTGAGCTAATCCTAACGAATCAAAAGAAAGGGAAGGAACTTCGCATGTATGAACTCGCAAAAGAAAAAAGAACACAGGAACAACAGGCGGCGACGCTGTCTGAATACCAAAATCTTAGCGACGGGAGAAATGTCGAGCTGAAGCAGACCTGAAGAGTGACGCTGTTGATGTTACCAGTTCTTCCCAATTGGGCGTTGATGCTGTACTTGGAGAAGAAATCGACCGAACCAGCCCCAACGTTGACGCCGAAGTTGTCGTGGTTCCCTCTAAGATCGTAGAAGCGGCTCTTATCGAGGCCGCTCCGCCTCACCACGTCCTCCATCACGTCCCGGTACTCCAGCCACTCCTCCTCGTTCAGCTTCATCGTGAGCAAATCCTCGCTCTTCCCATCTGCCAGAAAACCCAGAACCGGTCAGCGGCCGCGAGTCGAACGCGCTCGAAAGAAAGAAAAAAGGGAGCACCGGCGGCGGCGAATCAGGGGAACCACCGGTGAGGTCGCCGGTGATGAGGACGAGAGACGGGTCGATGAGGGAGAGAGCAGAGGCGACGTGGGTCTTGAATTGGGCCGCCCGGAGAGGGTGGTGGACGCTGAAATGGAGATCGGAGAGCTGGACTACCCACACCACCGACTCCGGAGCACCCTTTACCTCTATCACTCTCCGGCCGCTCGCAGCTTCTGATAGGCGAAGAACCAGAGGAGGGAGAAGGAGAAGGAGAAGGAGAAGGAGAGCGACGTTGCATCGCCATATCGAGGAGAAAACCACCATCTCCGCCGCCTGCGGAGAGACGACCGATCGATTGCTGCGGCGGCTGTCAAATGCCCCCCATGTCACGGTGGTGGCTGAATTCCACACCTCCTGTACCTCTTTACTCTGATGGTAAGGAAACAACCCCAAAAGAAAGGGATAAGTGCAACAGAAGTAAACTTACAAGAAAAGTGATAGTAAAAAAAAAAAATTTACAAGAAAAGTGCAATTGATCCAATCAAGTTCTTTCGTTAATTGCACTTTAATGGTACTTTTTGAAAATTTTAGAATCCGATTACACTTTCTCGACAAGTTTTAAGACTTGATTAAATTTTTTGATAATTTTAAGATTCAATTATACTCTCGTGATAAGTTTTAGAATTTCTAGTATACCTACCCAAACAAAAAGCAAAATTAATGCCTTGAATTTCATAACTGTTTAGCTTAGCAAGGGCATGGCCTAAGCCTAACTTGGGATGGGAGGTCCCTTTCTTATACTACTAGATCTAGCTTTACTTTTATGTATAATATTCGATACATGAAGTACTTGGATGTGAAGCATTGGGTCAATTCTCAAGCTCCACCCATGTTTCATCGATCAAATTAACCCATTCCTTATTCCTACAGAAAAAGATCAATTTTGGCTACAATTTGACTGAAAGGGTTCAAGTTGAAGATGTCGATTCTATGAACTAGTTGTCGATTAAGTAGATAAGTTGTTGATCTTGTGGCTGTGAGTTGGCTATCTAGATGTTGATTTATGAGGTTGATGTCGACTACGTGGCTCTTAATTGATTACATAGCAATTGGAAGCTATTTTGATCTATTTCTATGGCCATTTGATGATCTACGATGACTATTACGCTTCCAAGAGTAAAGCATAAATTTGAAGTTTTTTTTTTAGCGTTTTAATGCATTTTCTAGTTCATTGGTCTTTATAGAGTTTTCTAGTTTCTATGTCTTTAATATTTAGGTAGTTCCTATGTCTTTAAATGTTTGGCTATGTTTTATGCTTTAGTTTCTCTATAAAAAGAGGTGCAATCTCATTTGTATGGACAAGAATTGAATTTTGAGAACATTATGAGATTTTTTTTTTTTCTGTGCGAGCGAATATCTATCTTGGTTCTTTATCCTTGGAAAGTTGATTATTACTTCGTGGAACGAAGAAACCACCTATTCTTGGTTGGTGATTTTCCTTTAAGCCTTGGTGGTAGACTTCTGCTATCCTGAAATCCTTTATCATTGGTGGGTTACTTGGCCTTAAGCCTCAGTGATGAACTTCATCAATCCCAATCTTTAACCTTGGCTATTGGTGTGTCCTTTAGGTATTGGTGGTGATCATATTCTATATCTTTTTACTCAAATCTATTCTTCATCTATCATACATCATCCTATTATCACTCAAGACACATTGTCCATCCTGCAATTTCATCAAATTGATATTAGAGCTCAAGGTTGAACTTGTTTTGAGTGAGACTTTATGTTATCCATCTTGTATTAACAAAAAATGACTAAAAAATGAATGATCCAGTTCCAAGAGGCTTGATTTTGGAGCATACACTCAATGAAGGACAAGATCTTGCCATTGAAAATCTCAAATAGCAAATGAAGTGAGTCTTCAACCCCGCAGAGAATCTAGCGAGATAGAAGGAACGAGAAAAACCTCCTATTAATCGACCATGCCATGACAATCCAAGTCTTGTTAGAATTGTTGATACCTAATTTTTAGACGACATATCAAAAAGAAAAAAAAAATCGCGGCTTGGGTTTCCAGTCGTTATGGGGCTCATTTCTTAATAAAAAAGTGTTGTCTTTCATTTTTTTTTTCTTTTGCATTGTGGCTTTTAAGCAATTTTCAATTCATTTTCGAAAAAAAAAAAAACAATCAAACGGTTAACTTTCAGGTTACTTTTTGGTCAACCCTAGGTCAAAAATTTGTTTTTTATCCAAAAGGATGCCAATTAGCTTTAATTTCACTTTTCTCAAGTCTATTTTTCAAAAATCCAAAGATTTGATTGAAAAATCAACATTTTAGAAAAAAAATCAATTAAATGGTTGACTTTTGATCAAATCTTTGATCAAAAAATTGAAAAATAAACAATCCACAAAAACACTTCTTTTTAATGCCAATTTGACTTGTGCGTCGAAAATTTCGTAAAATTCAATTAAGAACCATGTTTTCAGAATTTTTCGGTTTTAGGTTCTAAATTGACCAAAAATAAGGATTACTTTTATTTTATCCATAATTAGGTATAGTTCTTTTTCCCACATTTGGTCTAGGGACTATTTTAAATTCGGTTGTGCATTCAATTTCGCAAATTGCTACATCGAAAGCCGAATTGCCATTTTTAAGCTCTAATTAGGGGGTTAAAATTGATTCTTCATGACTTGCAAATGGATAATTATTTTCCACTTATTTTCTTAAGATAAGTCCAAATCCGAGGTTGATTTTGAGAAATTCGCATTAGAGCTTCCTAATTTGAGGGATTTCACTCTCTTGAAGGTAAGAAAACCGAGCCATTGAGCTTCAACCAAGGAAATTTGAGTTGACTCATTCAAGAATAGGGTTCAATTGCACGAATCTAAGTTAAATTTAAATATTAGACCCCGATTCATTTTTGGCCTAAGTTTCGACACTATAATTCAAAGTCAATTTGAATATATTAGGTAGTCCTATACATGGGTAATTAGTTAAATAGGGTTATGGTAATATTAATTGAATTCAATTTCAATTAATTTGCAATTTTGGCCAATGATTTGCAAAAATTGCTTATTTTAGCTATTTACGCTCAATCTTAAGTACCAATGGTTTTAGTTGGTTGTTTGTCGTGATAATCATTCAATTAAGTTAATATATGGTCCATATATCACATTTATGAAGTTTACTTGGATTAATTGAATTGAAATCGATCAATTTCTACTCAAATTATGCAGGTTTTCTCTTCAATTGCATAAATTTTGAATCCCTAAGGGCCATGAATGCGTAAACCAACGAGAATCAGAAAGAACTGATCAAGAATTGGTCAAACCAGCATGAATTGGTTTGTTTGGTTTGATCGGCCGTCTAGGGGGCAAGTCGGTTTGGCCTACTGTCGACCGGTTTTGGACCTCTGACGACCAATTCCAAGACCCTCATCGTGCCAATTTCACTTCTATGCCCTCAATTTTCCTTGAATTTGCAAATTGGTCATCGGATTTCGTGAATTTGCAATTTGACCCACAATGGGGTCTTTTAGCGTAATTCTCATTTTAAGCTCGGATTTTAGCAAATTGGACCTATTCGATCAATTACTCAATACCTCCTAATGATGATCATGCTTTTAAAATCATGATTTGGCTATTAGATTAGGATTTCGACTATCAGATTGAATTGACGGCCGAGATCAATCGATTTGGGATATTATAAATAGCCTTTCTCCCTCCAAAATGGGGGAGGGCTCATTTCTACATTTTTAATTCTCTCACTACAGATCTCTTTCTCTTCTCTTTAGTTTCTCGCTTTTTTTTTTCTCTCTTTAGTCAAACCGGCCGTTTGCTAGCCACACGTTGGTAGCCAATCGGACGTCACCCAACCCCCGGCGGTCTCTCTCATGCTCCTCCTCAATCCCTCAGTGACAGCCATCAGCACTAGTGGCTAATTGATCAGCCAAAGTTGATCTATTCTGGTTCGGCTCAAAGAACCAGCGACCTAGCCGGTTTTGAGCTTATCGACTTGATCGCCGGTTCGACGACTGTGATTGGCAGAGTAGACCTCACTGATCATTCCTTAGGTGCATCCTCGACCTTACTTTGGATAGGGATCGATGGAATAGCCACCGGATTTACTCTAGTGGCCCAATCTATTATCAGCATCCAAAATCGGCTCGATTTGAGTTGGTTCTAATCTACGCTCGGACTGGCACCATCTGGCGTGATTTCGGTGCCTTAATCACCATCGATTGGCCCTTTGGAATAACCCCGACCTTGCTATGGTTGGGGTTTGAAAGATCCATCACCCGAGAGTCTCTAGTGATCATTTTCTCACTGTCGATCAAAGACTCATCTAGTCTTGGACCGATTTTGCTGCAGGTTACAAATCAGCAGTCCGGCCAGTCTTGTGGTGTTTTGTAGCAATTTGATCATGATCTTGGAGCTCCAATTGTGTTTTGGCGAGGTCGTTTTGTCCAGTTACATCAAAATCGACGAAATCACGCAAAGGTAAAACCTCTCTGACTCGAATTTGATGAAGCGAGGTTAGAATAGCTAATTGGGGTTAGGGTTCACACTTAGGGACTACATAAATGCTTAGATATATGATTGATAATCTAGATAATTGATTTGCTAATATTGAATGGAGGTGGATGATGATTTGTGGTTGATTATGTGGTTTTGGATTTAAATTTGTAATTTTTGGATTTTTGTGACATGTTTACTATTTAGCCTAAAATGAGGCTTTAGATGACTTGTTTTAACTCGAGACCTTTTAAACTTAGAAAGTGCGTTTTGAGACCTTTGAATCGATAGGTCGCATGGCCCTAACGGCCAACATTTGACCCTCGAAAAACACGTTACTATCTACTCAATTTTTGCAGATTCTTGGTGCTCTTTAGGTTATGTTCTTAGTTTGCCTTAGTATTTTTCTATTTTTATGTGATGATTTTTTTAACAAAGTTGTCTTCATGAAACTTGTTCCACATTGTCTTAAGAATATCATGTAATTTTTTTTTATAGATTTTTTGGACATGTTTTGTTTGGTCAAAATCTCTTAAATCTCAGTATGTGTTTGTTTGCCCTACATTAATCCGAGGCATATTTAGGCAAAATTAAGCATATAAATGAGCTTGTTTAACCTTAGAGCCTTCATGAAATATGAAATATATGCTGTCTGCTTTCTATTGATGCATGATTTGTATGATTTCGTCGTCATTCGATATGTCAATTACATGTGCAAACACATATGGGTGCTGCTGCAAGTAGAATGGTTAGTAATGTGTGTCTATCTTGTCATTTTTGTCACCGTTCGTATGATCGCAATTAGGTTTTGAGCTCTAGCAGAAAATGTTTGTCATTATTCATTCTATATGTCAAATTTTTGGTTGGATTTGTGTACATTCTTAAGTGACCGAAATTAAGTGTGCTTTCAGATCTTGATATAAGATTGAAGGCTTTTCATGTGTATGCTTTCACATGCTTGTTTGGGTCTCTTAGAGACTAAACCCCATGTTAGTGCCTTCTTGATTTTTGAACTACGTATTGCAAGCTTCATGTGCATATGTGATTCATCATAATTGAATGCCATTTCACATGTGAAAATCATGTCACAATTGTACTAGTTATATTTGGAAACTTTCAAATATGTCATTATAAGTCTTACATCATTTTGTATTGACATTGAGTCTTATGATATTTTCGCATGCCGACTTATGATTTGATGATTACCCAAATCATTTATCACATCCAATTCTGGGTCATGTGTGATTTTCATGTCATTTAAGCATTGTATGAATGATTTTAGGACTTATAAATGCATGTTTATAATCTGATCTTTAATGGTTAACGTGCACACCTTCACAAACCTCAATCTTAGAGTACCAAGTTGACCTTGATTAACTCGGGCCCTTCAAGAAAGTCATAAAGCACACTTAGACCTTTCGAACGCCGATTTCATCCAAATTGCTTATCGTTAGGTCCATTTTCCATTTTTCCTAAATTAGATTAGAATTCTGACTTAGGATTAAATTCGGAATCCTGTTTTTACCCTTATTGAGATAGACCTTTGCCATTTTTGTATCAATTTTTCGGTAGAGATTTTGGAGTTGGACCCTTAATGAAGTTTTCTTTTACCCTTTTGTCTGTGTTGTGGTAAAATTTCATGATTTTTAGACTTCATTTGATAGGGTAAATTCTGGTTGCATTGAGTTGATGACTTGTTGATTTAGTAATTTTCTGATGCATTGTTGCTCATTATTTGATTTTTATAAAATCACACTTAGCTATTTTAAGAAATTTTTTTTCATGAAGTTGTTTCATATCATGCTATACATGTTAGATAATTTTTTCATTGCTAGATCATCAATGGGTACCATCTAATTTTGCTGAATTGTTGTACTTGGTTGGAAAATTCTTGTTATAAGCCTTTGATTGTGATTGCTTAGTTAGACATTTTTAGGCTAGTTTGTGTGTCGTATTAGGACATGCCATCTTCATGAATATTGCTTAAAATCTTTTAATCTTCGTTGTTAAATTTTTTCGATGATTGGACTTTTTAAATTGTATCTTGAAATTGCTTTGGTACATGTGATGTTTCCAAAAGCAAATCGTTAGAAATTCTTTTTCAATACTTGATTTGACTTAGGAAGAATCATGGTTTGGACTGTATTTAAAATGCATGCGATGCCTGTGAATACATTTATGTGAGCCCCATGCTAACTTTGGCAATTAAATACGTTCCATAGCCTAGTTATTCCTTAATCCAAAATGTCTTTAAATCATTTTAAATTTTTATTTGACATTGTGAGAGTTATGGTTGGAACCGTATTCAAAATGTCTGTGACACCTGTGAATGTATTTATGCGAGCCTTAGGCTAGCCTTGGCAATTTAATGCGTTCTACAGTCGAGAAATCATTTTGTCTCAAAAAACTTACTGATGATTTTGAATCCATTTTTGAAACATCACATGTACCCCTCATGCATATAAACGTCATTCATTAGAAATGCTTGTGTTCGTGATTGATGCATGCTTTTAATAAGTGACCCATTGCCGGTTCATTCACTTGGTTGATTGATTGAGAAATAAGGTCCAAAAGGCCTGCACGTGTGTTTAATTCCGACAACACATGTGAATTCTAGATGTATATAAGGGGCGATGTATGATACTAAGGGAAAATCTTGGGGATCATATAGAACATTTTATTAGAGACTTACAAGCGTTATTAGCCATGTGAGAATACAAATGGCCAATAATAGCTATAAGTCACGAAAAATGAATTGGGTAAGTGTTTAGAGGGACCTACACATGAATTGCAAAGGCCGACCCCGAGGCTCAAATTTGGTTGATTTTAAACCTTGTTTCGTTGGATTGTTTGATTTTGGTCTTATGTTGTGATTTTGGTTGTTTTGATGTATGTGATTGTCTTTTTTCTATTTATACACCTAGTTATAGTTCTTAGGCTAGGTTTAGAATAGGATCTCGAAGACGGAAAGGACACGAAGACAGTGGAAGGTTGATGTCCATTCCGACCATAATCTTATACCATTCATCCCTGACATATGTTTCAGGTTTTCCTTATTTGTATAAAAACCTCATGAGTTGCATGTTCTTTCATTTACTGTCTTTTCATTTCATTTCCCTTTTTATCCTTCCTAGGACTGCATGATAGATTTACTGATTTCTTTGGTTGTTTACTTATCGTCTCGTACTTTCAATTTAATTGATTACTTTCTTTTCATTTTTTTTAGGAAATAGAATGACACAAAAATATTACTCACGCTTGATCGCCTAATTTAGGATAAATGATCTCGAAAAGGTAAAAAAGAAATGCAAGAACACTTTAGGTAACACAACATACTGTTAGGTACCGAAAATGCACTAATAGAAATATTAGCGTAACCCAAGTCCTCAAAACTGGATATTTAGTTGCATAGAAATCGAGATACTACTCTCAACTGTTGATTGGGTTCTCGAGCCAACCCCCAAAAACGAGACTAATGATGACTCCCTTCTTATTTCTAGGTTGAACTAGACTGTATAAATTTACTCGTTGTGAATGGTAAGTTCATAGTTGTGATTTAGAATACTCAAGATGGTGAAGCTGATAAAGATGAAATGATGTCATCTTTGGTGGATGTACATCTTGAGTGAGCTATCATAGTCGTAAAAGTACCCTTAAACTCACATTTACATTCGATTTCCTTTCGACCTGAAAACCTTCGATTAAGATGTGCCACGACGTCAGGGTAGGGTCACAATACTTTCTGCTGTCACGCAAGGTGCGAGTTTGGGAGAGCTTGCAACTACAATCAAGTGAACTTACAAGAGGTTTGCTCGGAAGGCAAAGTGATGATGTCTTTGTGAATGAGAACTGTGAGCAAGCTTTCGTGATCAAGTACCTCTAAATCCAACCTTTCCTACATCCTCTTTCCCGAGGGTTGGGTGGTAGAGAGATCGGATTGCGACAAGAATCGAAGGGAAGAAGAAGGTGTGTGGAGTTTGAACAAGTAATCAAAGTAGAAGTACTAGAATTTGAAGGAAACCTTAATCTCGATGAGTTTATTGACTGGCTTTATGACATCGAATGAGTTTTTGAGTTCCACTCATATTCAGATGAAAAGAAATGTAGAGTCGTTGTTCTCAAGTTTAAGAAACATGCCTCACTTCAGTGGGAAACTTGAAGATTCAAAGAGTATGAGAAGAGAAAAATTAATTCAGATCTTAAGAAAAGCTCAAGAAACTTATGAAGAATAAGTTCTTACTCAACAACTACAAGTAAGACTTGTTCATCAAATTACATTTCCTCCAATAGTGTGGAACGAGCATTGAAGATATGTGGTGCGATTGTTGCTCATTTCCTTGGTGGCTTAGATAGAGGCATTAACGATTTAGTTAAAGTTCAACCATATTGATTGAAGATGTTTGCAAATTGGTCATGAAGGTCGAGAAACAATTAAGTGTGGTAAGAATTTGTATCATCGACTGGGGGGACATCTTTCTTTAAAATTACTTCTTATAGTAGGGTCGGGAAAACGTTGACAAAAGACAAAGGTAAATAAAAGTCATGGAATTTGTTAAGGAACTCTCCAAAAAGACCAACGGTGGTTGTGCTCAAAAGTGCCTTAAGTGCCATGGTTATGGACACTTTATGTAACATCCTCAATTTCGATCTTTATCTTGATTTTGACTAGTAGGCCAATGATTGATACACCAATATTGAGACTAGGGCATGAGCCGACCCAAGGGTCGGTTATGAGCTAGGTAGAACCGACACGCGATACGCGACATGCGACACGATACGCGACACGCCATTTCTCAAAAAGTAGAGAATTTCAACACGTTCCGACATGTTAAATATTAAATAAATATTTTTATATATACATGATTAATTATTATATTTAAATTAATTTATTCAAATTCATAAATAAATAAACAATAAAAAAAGAGCCTATAATAAATCTATACTAATAACATTAATAAATTTATTCATAAAAAATTGGAAAGACATTTTTTTACTTTAACAAAAGTTATCGATGAAATAAATAACTAATGAAAGATTAGAGTCAAAATAAATTTACCTTTTTCTACGATGATCCAAATTTATCATTATTTAATATCTAGTGCTTTTATTTTTTGAAGTAACTTTTTAACCCGTCTATTTATTTTTTTTAGCCTTTTCATGTATTAATAAAGTTATTTAATGTTCAATATTTCTTTTTAGGGTTAAATGGGTCCCACCCATTTATTTCAACACGCATTTTCTTCCCCCACCCCCACCCACCCCGCCCCTATCACTTCCCCTGCACGAGGCTTTCTTTCCCTAGAAGCCGTCGACGCCTCGTCTCTCTCCTTTCTCTTCTTCCTAAAAACAGACCAAAGGGCAAAAACCCTAGCAATCACCTTCTTTCTCCTCTCCCTTTGCTCGGTCTCCACCTCTCTCACCGCTGCCTCGCCTCCGTTCTCCCCTTTGCCGTCGTAGCCTTGCGTCCAGCCCTCCATCGCGGCGTTGCGGTTTTCCATCTCAGCATTGCAGTCGGCGGTCGCAGCCTTCTCCACGTTGTAGTCGGCGTTGCAGTCGACGGTTGCAGCCCTCCCTCGCTGTCACTTGCAGCGTCGCCTCGGCTCCCTCACCCTTGCCTCCACCCTCCATCACCTTCTTCCCTTCGCACCTGCAGATCCGCCCACAAACCTCCGAACACGCTCCGACGCGCGTGTCGGAAAGAGTTGACCATGTGTTGGAAACTCCGACACGTGTTGACCGCGTGTCCGAGCGTGTCGGACACGTGTCGGGGTGTCCGACACAACACGGAGGCCCTTTGAACGTGTCTGTGCTTCCTTGGTTATGAGTTGATTAGCCCGTTCGAGATTAGGCGACCAAATAATTAGTTATGCTCGGATAGAGTGTTTGACCATAAATTAGTTAATCGATCATAAGGATCGATCATGAGACGATCACGTACTATCACAGATCGATCGATGGACAGTCATGGATCGATTTTGCTTGATCATTGTATCGGTTGCGGGTGATACCGCTTGGTCATTATACCGGTCATGGATGACCATGAATCGATCTAATGTGATTGTGAGTTGAGGCGAATCAATCGATCGCACATGATGACATGATAATTGAGAACCGACCATGGATCGAGTAAACTTAATGTGGCTCAGTTTTGGATTGGCCATATGTTGTGGCGCAGGACCATGGACTAGCCTGAGGATCGGCCAAAGGACTGATTGACTGGCCTAAGGACCAGCCCTTGAACCTATTTGCGAGTCCCTTCACATGTTAAAGGAGAACTCCAAATTCGGTTTCATTGATTAAGCTCGGTTGCATTTGGCTTTGTTTGATCATGGTTTAGGCACGAAACTCGGACCAAATAAGATGGTTGATCGTGGTCAAGCTCGATTAATCCCCACCCAATGATAAGGCTTTCAAACTTAGATATTTTCCTAGTGCATTAAATGCTTTTGGACGGTAGCCATTTAATGCATTGTTAACTAAGGGGTACACATGGCACCATAAGCTCTTGTCTTGGAAGATAATCGTGAAGCTTGTATCTTTGCTCATAAATGAAAGGTAAGTCACAAGCCTACTTAGGAGGCATCATGACTAAGCCTAGACTATTCTATCTTCTCGGAAATTAAGAACCTAGGCATTAAATGAGAGTAATGACTAGTAAGGCATGTATCCCTATTGACCTAGGCTTAGAACAACCCTAAAATTAGTGTGAAAAGGAAGATCTTGGAGCCCAAGAAAGGGGCTACACACCTGTTTGAGAAAGGAGCAAGCCAAGTCAAACTTTCTTGGCTCAAGATAAAAATGCATTAATTTTCTTTGGAGTCAAACTCTTCAATGCTAAGATGAGGTGTCCCTAGCCAATTAGAATTATTCATACCCTATTTTGAGACTTGATGACCAAGTCATCTTGCCTTTGATGCCCTCCTTAAATGCTTCTTGACTTAGAATTATTAGAAGCCACTAATGGTCCATTATTGTGGCCTAAATTCTAGCCGTCAATTGATGGACTAAATTCTAGCCAATAATTGATGCATGGACACACGATGGACTAAATTCTAACCGTCAATCGATGGATTTCAGCGACGATGCACCATGGATTTCAAAAGAACCGATGGATTTCGGCGACGATATCTGATGGATTTCGGATGCTTGGTGGATTTCAAAAGTATTGATGGATTTTGGCTATTAATAATTGAATCCCGTATGCATGAGTTTCTCATATTATAATGGATTCTTGGTATATACTTGCACATGATGGAGTCAGGCCTGAGTTCCTTATGTTACGTGATGAATCTTGACTTATGCTTGCATATTGTTGTTTGAGGATTACTCATGATTCCAATCAAGACATGGCTTTTGTTTTGCAATTGATTTGCCATCGACCATTACTTTAGATAAGTTATATGCAGGTTGAAAGGCAAGGCATCATCCTACCAGGAAATTAGTGGGTTTTAATTACTAAGTTATACTCATCCGTTGTCCTTTTCAGACTTGTAGGATGGCCACGTCGCCCATGAGATTTGGCGTCCCCACGGAGATGACTGTGATAGATACAGTGCTTTACTTCGCCAGTATAAATAAACACTACTGAATGGTCACTACGACCGTTTGGGTTGATGAAGAGCTGGATAACCTCGTTCTCTATAAGTACCAAGCCTGGTACGAGTGGTTTAATGGGGACTTTCTCGGTCCACTTTGCAGCTTCGACGGATTGCCAAGGCCTGATACTGATGATCCACCCAACGGTGTCGTAGAGGACTACTAGGTAGTCAGTCCTTGTAGGGTGTCGCTTTTTGTTAGGATCTCACTAGAGGAGATAAGTTTACCCCGGAGTTTGGTGTTCTTTTTGGAGGGACTATTTGCTTTTGTAATGTGAAACTTGGCCCAAGTAGATGGGCTTGTAAATATTGGGAAAATATGTAACCATATGTAGTTTGCCATGTGTTTATATATATATATATATATGGTTGCACGTGTATTTTCCGACTACTTGTTGATGTTGTTGATGTTATGGTGATTGGGTGTTATTAATCACTTTTGCATGCGTTTAACTTAAAGATTCATAAAATGAAAGAAGTATGGGACGACGACATGCCTAGGATGTCGCAAAAACTATATCCCTTATCGCTCGTGACCTTGGAGATAGAGTCGGAGTCGTTACACTTTAAAGCCGATTAAGAAATTTAAAAGATTGACTTGGAACTTTAAGAGCCTGAGCAAGATTCCAATTAAATTGATTTCAAATCAGAGAAGCAAGATGAACTTGTGGAACAAGTTAATAATGATGAGTTGTTGATTATCCGGAGGGCTCTACACACAACAGTTGATCGAGAAGTGGATGAGAGAGAACATCTTTCAAACCGGTTACACCATTAATGGAAAAGTGTGTAAGTTGATTACTGATGAGAGGAGTTATACCAATGTGGTGTCCTTGACTTAGATTGAGAAGCTAAAGCTACCCACTTCTATGCATCTTGAACCTATAAGCTTCAACGACTTAACAAGGGAGTGACCTTCAGGTAACTAAACAAGCTCTCATGTTCATTTAAATTGGTAAAAGTTACCAAGACCAGGTTTTATGTGATGTTATTTCTATGGATGCATGCCAATTACTGCCGGGAAGGCCTTGGCACTTTGATAGGATAGTTGTGCATGATGGCCATAAAATCACTTACTCATTCCACAATAATAAAAGTAAGAAAAGCATTTTCTTGAGTGAAACATGAGTTATGAGGGCCATATGCAAGCACAAGACTGTTTTTGCCTTGTTTGCCTTGTTTATGGTTAAGAACAAAAAGGGTGAGATAGAGAGACCCCTATACCCTAAAATGCATGCCTTGGTGAAAGACTTTGAAGATGTATTTCTAGAGGATTTATAACCTAGATTACCTCTCTTAAGTGGAATTGAGCATCAAATCGACTTACTTCCCCGTGCTTCTCTCCCTAATAAAGGCACATATTGTAGCAATTTGGAGGAAACCAAAGAGTTTCAAAGGCAAGTGGAAAAGTTGATCGTCAAACGATATGTAACAGAAAGCATGAGCCCATGTTTGGTTGTAGCCTACTTGTGCCCAAGAATGATGGTTCTTTCATAATGTGCATGGATAGTCAAGTGATTAATAACATATCCATATTCGAAAAACTCCCAAATTGGTGTCCCCGTGCTACATTTACTCCAAACTAATTTTTTGAACACAAAAATTCCAAATTGGTAGACTTGTGTCACATTTATCCCATATAAGTTTACGCATGCCACATTTACCTAAAAGAAATCCTAGATTTATCATAATTTTTACGCAAAAGTAGCATGGGTATATTAGTTTTGGGCATATGTTCTAATGTATATGAGTTTGGAATTTTTTTGTGACACAAAAATTAATTTAAGATAAACCAATTTAGTGTTTTTTTTATGATATTAGTCCTTATGATTTTTTTTTGTTGCTTGATTTTAGCCAGTGCTGCTAGTGCAAGTGATGTCTACAATAGTAAAATTTCACTTTATGTTGTTGTATAAATCGTCTTATTTTGAATGCAATGTTGTTTGGTTTGAATTTAGGCCATGGTTGATGGAATAATTGCTATTATATGTCTTTTCAAGTTTGTACACAAGTGTGCTGCCAACCAAGTGGTCCAATCATGCCTGTGTAAGCTAGTAGTAGATGTGTTTAAGAAAGTGAAACCAACATATGACTTTTTAAGAAGTTGAGAACCATAAGTGATTACTTTGAACAAAAATCGGTATTTAAATGATCACTTGTGAAATTGCGACACACTTACAATTCTTCAATCCTATGCATAAAGTAGCCAAAACCAACCATAAAAGAACTCAACCATCAATCTTCAACCAACCACTGCAGTAGAAATTCCAGCACAAAACTTAATCTAAAGGCACTTTCTACCAAATTGACCACATAATAGACCATTTAAACCTTCATACACACGATTACCAAAAAAGAAAAAAAAAATCAGTGGATGAATACTTGTTTACTTGACCAACAATTCCTAGATAAGAGTTATTGTAGCATTACACAAAGTTCAGCAAATTGACCACACTATAGGGTAACAACTAACACACGCTATATTTACATGAAGAATAACTAGTTGAAGATTGTTTGGTTGGCCAAATTTACTTTACAATAAGCAACAAAACAAAATTTCCAATACCAAACAAGGCAATGTAACTAGGTTATATTGTTGGACAGGGAAAAAAAAATCCAAGCTTATCTTCATTACTACCACACATTCTGGTGAGCATAAAATAGGCTAAACCAGACAAAATACAACATAAGCAACACTTGATATAATTTTCTTTCACTTTTCATCCTTGAAACTTCCTTATCCAATGGTTGGCTAGAGATTTTAGAACCTTCATTTTCTTTTGCATTGAGTAGGCATCATCCAACTTGTCTGTTAATTTAAGTGGAGGTTGATGTCATTCTTGAAGTAATTCCAATATCACTTGTGTTGCTCGACTAGAAAATTTTTCATTGACCTATCTAAAATATTCGCATTTGAGCCTTCTCTATACCTAGGGCATTTATGATACCTTCTCTTGCGATTCAACCTTGTCCAAGTTGTTTCTCTTGGACTTCCAAGACTACAATGGCAATAATATTCACCTTCATCTTGGTTTTGTTGGTACAAATTTGAACCTTGCCCTGTTCTTTCTCTTTGTTGTAAGATGCTGATTTTAATTTTTCCCTAAAATACCTCGATCTAAATTAGCGATTTCTTTTTGGGGACAAACATATGTAGCGACTTTGTTTGGGGCATTTATGCTAAAATATTGCCATGTCAATTGGAAAAAAAATGTTAAAATATTGTCACGTTAGATTTTCGACATCCCAAATTGGTGATAATACTTAAGTATTATTTTTTTTTTTTCCAAAATGGCACTATAGAGATCCATGAAAATGTTTTGACACCAAAGTGAGATTCGTACTAATGTTATGACATTTCTAGTATCATTTTCTTCACATCTAATGTTCGAACTTCTGAAATTATCATGGATTAACTAATTGAATAAAAGCGCCCTCCTCCACTAGATTACCACACATTTTCTTTATATGGATAAAAAAAGGTAGAAGTTGTAGAAGTAGAAGCTGGCCTAACTTTTTTATTTTCCATTTCTCTCCCAACATCATTATCATTTGTTAAATACTTAAAAATCTGAGGATACCCGTGCAATTTTGATTTGAGCAGTTATCTACTCATTTCTAAATCCACTGAGGACTGAGGCTTAAGTGGCAAAAACTGTTCCCCTACCTGAGTGAACTCCTCGTGAAGTGCAGCAGAGATCCACCATTACCCCCGAGTAAATCCAACCTGAGTACGAGGGTTCGAACTCGACAGTCCAAGTTGGAACAAAACATTCGATCCGGACTGTTCAGATGATTTTATATAAAGCTTTGAGTGAAAAACTGTGGTATTCGTTGCTTGTTACGGTAGCCGAAGAGAGGACCGCAGCTGAGACTTCGTGATATTTGTGTTTTGTAACCATTTGTACAGAAAAGAGTCATTCCCAGTACACAGCTTGCTAGTTTTAGGCATGAACACTTCGCATTGGTAATCTAGGAATCGTGATCTCATGTGTGTCCCATGCACCCATGTACTAAATACTAATCACATACACTTGACCCATGAGTTCCTGGGATCGCAGACGCCAAAGAAGAAGAGAAGACATATCAACTCTCATTTTTTGTGTGACCAGATCAATGTATATATATCGTTCAGAGTTACACAGCATAGTTAGATTGATAAATGGCGACAAAAGCTTTTCCGAAAGCATCCAATGCAGGCAGCCCCGTTGAAGTTTCCCAAAATTATAGCACGAGAGAGCTAGAGAAAGAGTGGGGCGATTGAACTCTCGGATGCTATTGCATGAACTTCAGCGAGCGACCCTCGTAAGTGCACATTTAAAAGCTGAATGTCAGCCTGATCAACTAGAGGGGAAAAAAGAGAGAAAGAAAGACTAGTGAAAGCAAGGGTCCTATCTTCGATCTGTTTCCGTTAGCGAATGACGAATGGGGGAGAGGAGAATCTAATTAAGAATAATCAAAAGCCGGTGAACGCAAACTAAAAGGGGTGAGTTGAAATACTGCATGATGATGGCCTCAGATCAAGTGTCGTTCCACACAGCGAAAGGGGATGCTGCCATCTGATGCATCGTGCAATTGTTGCTAGAGAAGAGTGTTGTTGTTGTTGTTGGTGGCACTGCAGTGGGTAGCCAACCCAGCTCGTATCCACCACCTTGTTCATAATGTTCATGGCCGCAATCATCTTGAATGTGGTTCTGTTGACCATACCCAATTATTTTCACTGCCCCATCATTATCTTTAGCCTCATTCACTCTGAATTGCTCGGCATGCTGATTTTGATGATGATGGCCAATGCCACTGCTAGCCAAGACCGTTCCCACCGGGATCCCAAGCCCAGAATGATTATTATGCCCGTACGGGGTTGCATTGTTGAATCCGCCACCACCATACACTAGAGAGTTGGAGGATGAACTGTGTTCCATGGATAATGGGGAGTCGATGTTATGGTTGGAAGAGTCAGTGGTGCTCAACAAGAGGGAATTAGTAGAGGACGGCTGGTGGTTGAAGAAATTGTGGGTGGTGTTAATGGTGTTGGAATTGGAATAACAATAATCATCATCTTGCTCTTGCTTGCACGGCCATGCCCTCTGCACATGGCCATATCCATATGGTGAGGGTAACTGATGATGCCGATGCATCACATTCTGCATATTACCATTACTCATCCATGCCTGCGCCTGTGCTTGTGCATGGAGGAAATCCCCATAATCATTAGTACCACCTTTAAATGCCGTATGGGGCCACAAAGTGCCGAGCGGTGATCCAGAGACGAAGTTATGGTGGTCGTGTGATCCCCCAAGAGTGATGTGGCCCGTGATGGCGGCTGTAGACTGTTCGGCTTCTTTCAAGCGCTTGGCAGCTGCTCCAATAGGCAAGTTGGTGCTCTCCAGGATGGTCTTCACATCGTAACGGCTCATGTCGAAATTGGTCACTGCGTTCAGCCCCCTGAACTTTATGGCAGCTATGTCATATGCCTCCGCTGCTTCCTCCTGGGTACCTGACAGCAATTTTTGCATTCAGTGTGCAATTCAGCAGATACATGTAGATATAGATATGTAATGCGGCACCTATAATAATGAACAGAATCAAGATTCAAGATACATATTTAATCGATTATGTACAGTTTAAATTGTTGTTACTATATAAAGACAGGAAAAGTATGCAGAAAACTCACTGAAAGTGCCCAAGTAAAGGTCCTTGTTCCCGGCAACCCTTCCTATTCTTGCTTGCCACCTTCCATGCTGGTGATGTCTGCCACAACATACCCACAAAAGCTCTAATTAATTAAGTTTTAAACATATTATATCCGGATATAATATGTGAGACCATGATAATCTAATTTTGGGGATTCACTCAACCATGGGCCACAATCAGTCTATGCAAAAGTCCTATACTTTACCTGGTCACCCCTCTATAAATGGATGCCCCGCGAGAGAACCCACTACTCTTCCTGCAACAAAGCATCGAAGAGATAAATAAAAAAAATAACTCCATAGAGCAAATCTTTGGAATCTCACCTTTTGTTAATGCAGCCCAAATCATTAAATAATATATATATTTGTTGTGTTAATGATTGATAAGGTATGTATTGTACGATGTATTACAGTACCTTCTCAAAGACGCAATGAACTCCTGCCTGGTCATGTGCTTCATCTCTTCCAACTCTTTATCGTAATTGTTGATCTGAAAGTTCAATCCGAACACATTGTTTTAGATAGAAAAGAGGCAAAAAAAGAAAAAAGAAAAAAAGTACGCAGTCATGTAAGTGGGAAACAAAAAAAGGCACACTTGTCGGGTAATTCATCGGTGAACGGAGGACACATCCCTCATATTAGGGAGACCATTTAGGATCTCATCTAAAACATGTCACTGCCCGGGAGTAAAAGGTAAGATAAGAAAAAGGTTAACACATTCATACGAAGTCTAATCACCAAATAATGGGTGCCAGTAATTACCGGGAAATTGGTCGTGGTGGTGGTGCCCCAATACTTGAGAGCAGCTAAATCGTAAGCTCGGGCGGCCTTTTCTTCCTTGTCATAACCTCCTACATCAACAAATCAATCATCACACAATGAGTTAACATAAAGACACAGATTCTGATGATGTATAATGAACTTAATTTAATTGCAAAGACAGATATGGAGGGCTGATACTTACCCAAATAAACTGCGACAAAGTGAAGTTGGTCAGGATGGAGGAAGCCAGGCCAGGATGAAGACGTCGAAGTAGAGAAGAATATGCAGACACATGAGTAGTAGAGAGGGGATACATTGTGGTAAGCACTTAACCAGGAGACAAATGATTAATAATGACTCTTAGTATCTGAAAAGGGCACCAAAGTCACTGTTACCTTGCCTTCCCTTGCGAGTTTGGCCTTCCCGTCGGCAGGTATTGTCCCAAAGGTGAGCCTCATATCTCCCAGTCCATCTGTGCCTGCACCAAAAGCCAAGAGAAGGATCCCCAACATTTGTATTGAGAACATGCAAGTATAATATATGCAAACCCACTTTGAACCTACATAAGTGTAGGTATATATGAGAAGGCGGTGGGGAGTTTGTGCAAAAAGAAGGCGGGGGAACCTGGTAACGCCGCGATAGATGGAAGTGCGTTGTCCGAAAGTGTCGACAGATCTGCGAGGGAGGGAGTCGGCGGACAAAGTGGTTGGGGTATCGTCAGTAGAAGAGCTATCAAGAGGAGGAGGAGGAGGAAGAGGAGGGGCCGTTTGCATTTGTCGCTCATCGTGATCGATGCCACCGCCACCAGCAGAAGCGGTAGAGAGTGACAGCGCTTGTGCTGGCGCACCGATCTCCGTCCCGGCCAGACTAGTACTGGTATTGCTATTGGGAGGATGGGTCCTCAGCCAGGACTTGATCATGGACAAGCCGAGCATGGAGGAGGACGGGGTGGAGCCGGTGTCGCCCTTGTTGAGGTTGTGGTTGAGGTGGAGGTGGTCATGATCAGAAGAAGAGGAGAGGGGGTTGCACCCGAGAAAGTTGTCGAGCTTGTTGTGGGGTTGTTCATCATCAGCAACTGGGGTTTGGGCCAAGAGCATAGCTGATGCTGATAGGTCCACCACCGAGTTCACCGCCTTGAAGCCTCCATCTCCTCCCAACCGCTTCAATCTCCAATCTGCACTCGCACCCATTAACTAGTTCATTCATGTATTCCCATCGTTTCATCCATCCATCCATCCATCCATCCATCATCGACATCATATACATATATCGGGTTCAGCAGGAGGAGGAAGAAGAAGAAGGAGAAGAAGGTGGAGGTATGTGCGTGTGTGCACTCAGTAATATTACCTGAAACATCACCATCATCAACAGCAGTGGGATCAGAAATGCCCTGGGAATGGGAGAGGAAAGGAAGCGGGAGAGCAAGGGGCGGCTGCGACTGTGAAGAGAGAGAGAAACCCAACCAGTTGTTCATCGAATCCATTTGCCTTTTGGATCTATTCACCTTATCTGTATCCTAAACATATACTTCTCATGCACAAGATTGATCAACCTTCTTTAAGCAAACAGATGTAGGGGGAGCCAGACTTCCATTTTGGGTTGCGTTGGGTTGGGGGGCGGGGGGCGGAGAAGAGAGAGAGAGAGAGAGAAGCATTCCCCCTGATGTGAGTTCTGTGTTTTTGGCCCTCTGAGACTGCAGGTGGAAGAAGGGAGAGAGGGAGAGGAAAAGGCCATACCCTCATCTTCAACTTTTTTTTTTAATTCTTTTAATATATGCCATCTTTTTCTTTAAAATTTTCTTGAAAAACATAAAATATTCATTTCATAATTTCCTCTATAACCTACAAAATTGACTTTTAAGGGAAAAAAGAAAGAAAGACAGGTGCCTAATTGACCTCCTTTGACTGCTTTATCTTCAATGCCACCCCCAAGGGTTCATAATCGGTTCATTGTACTGGATCTCTGTACATTGATATGGAGGTAAAAACACCTAATCAACCCCCTTTACGGGAGCTTTCTACGTGGATAGATTGATGTGTCCTATCCTCAATATATCGTAATAGATCTTCTGCCTAAATAGTGCACAGAGCTTCCCCGGACCAAGAGCTATCGTGCCGAGAGCTTTAACTACACTCCTTCCCTCTACTGAGACCGAGACTATAGAGACTATAGAGACTATACTTACAATAAATAGTCTTCATCAGCATTTCATTAAATAACAAAGGTACAGAAGCAAAGTTTGAACGAGGTATGCACTTCCCAAGCGGAATAGTTTAATATATAGCCAATTCGAATATGTTGGAACTAAGACCAAGTAGGGAAAGCTGAGATTATATTCCTGCCCTTTTGTCTTTACTAGGTTTAGAAAAAGATCATGTGCAAGAAGTCACTAACATATACAAATGCAGTATGATATGATAACAAGCATGCGTGTGCTTTCTTAATTAAAACCTAAAATCCATGAGGAAGATCCTCAAATTTGTTCCGATGATGATAACTTGCAGGGCAAATCAGATAGACCACCCCACCACACCCCCCTGGTCCCCAACCAACCCCACCACCACCTGCGACCGCCACCGCCGGAGTCATGGGCATGGGATCTTTGAATCTATCAGCACTTGGATTCTAGAGAACTGTCGACTACATGCATGTACGTTGTCCTCTTTAAGATCATTGCATCTACTCCTCCTGTCTCCATAGGATCAACTTCACGTGCCATCTGAACCCCACGCATCGTTTGTTTTTGCTTTCCTTCTCTGTCTAGTCGAAGAAGTTGGGAATAATTATAACATATAACAATAAGCTCATTAAACCCCTTATAGTCGCCGGACTCTTGTTGAGTAATCAACTATAGAAAATACCCCACTTCTTTGAATTCTAAGAAAAAGAGTGTAATTAACATTTTTCAAATTGAAGAGTTTTCTTATGAAACATACTTAATTACAGAACAAGTTTTTTTTTTTCTTTTTTCACACCACCATCGAACTGCAAGATGGCATTGAATCCCTTATCGTCACCGCCGCCGACGGAGTGCTACTGCTGATCCCCCCGTTTGAAGCGGGGGGTTCTGAGATATTCTGCAAGACTGCTGGGTTTGTTCATGCATGCAGGCTTTTTGCAGTGCAATCTAAGAAAAGCAGATGAATACAGCATTAAATGCCGCTTATCATATTCGTATTCATTCTAAAGTTTTCTTTAAAAAAAGAGAGAGAGAGAGAGAGAAGAAAGAGAATTAATTAATTAATTGCCAAAGCTGCACCCCCACGAGAGGACATCAGCCCTGGTCTTCCGGGTCTTACTAGATCATCTTTTTTTATTTCATTGCCTCTAGTATGCCTAATTCCCTCCTCTGCTTGCAAAATCTGGCTGCCTGTTCCTTACTGATTTTAAAAGCTTTTTGTATTTGGAAAAAGATTTCGCACCTTTTTAAGTTAACTACTTAAAGGAATTAAAGAAATTGCGACTTTTTAATACCTTAAATTCTATCATATCGTATGTAATACAGGTTCCGAAAATTTAAAATTTCTTGGATATTAAAAAAGTGACTTTTGAAAAGACTTGTTTCTTGAGTAGATAACTTTTCTCTAACGTGTCTTCTTCTATTAGCCAAATTGAAGCTAATATCTATGACTATATATTTTTACTAATTCTCATTAATGTTTTAAAATTACTGTTTAACAAAACTACAAACGCATTGAAGGGAGCATCGTGAGATGTGAATCGTCTTTACACCGACAAGGCATTCCAAGTTCCATTATTTTCACTAGATCGATATCCATCGCATTTAACCACAGACTTTCTTTACATGAATATTTGGCGGTAAACGAAATGCGTAGAGACAGTCATGTTAATAGGAGCGGTAAAGAATGCTTGATAAACATATTTAATTGCGAGATTTCTTTCTTATTTTCAAAATTATTGCACATCTACTTTGAAATGAAATCAATGTGTTGACAGAAACCCCAAAAATGACCTTCTTGGCTTAATTACTTTGAGAATAGAAGCCATCTATCATTTGTGGAACATCACCTGCAGGCGCACTTGATGAGATGTCATTATTAATGGGAAAATGATACAAATGGTTCCTAAAAATTTATCTAACGTACAATGTGATCCACGAATTTTTAATTTGTTCAATGTGGTCTATAAACTTTATCTCATTGTGTAATGTGGTCCATGAACTTTATCCTAATGTGCAATGTGGTATTAGAATTTTTAATTTATTCAATGTGATTCATGAATTTTTGATATATATTTACTTTAGTTCTATATTTTATGAAAATATTTAATGGTATTTTTGAACTTGAATTAATGTAAGGATAATACCGAACATCTTTTTATACTTCAGAAATTAAATTTTAAAAGTTCGGGATCATGGTGCACATTAAATTTAAGTGTTAGATTTAAATGTAAGGATGAATTGTGTTCCATTATTAATCGATTGGATGTCCCAGGATGGAGGCCCCTGCGGTCCAGTATGTCGTGTTTCTGATTGCTCTGACATCGTATGCAATCTCATGCATGGATATACATCATGCCATGGAGCTGGTGCATGCAGTGCACGTACCCAATGCATGCCATCTGTTACCCGACCACCCACCAAATATATATTTATTCCTACCCTAAATCCCTTATATAGATAAATAATAAAAAGGCCAATTATTTAAATACCATGACCCGTTTATTTAATGAAAACCGAATGATTCATAACATTTTCCTAGAAATAATCGTTCATACCGCTTACCAAAATGAATAGACGAAAAATATTTTCATCGTCCACTTAAATATTAAGATTAAATTACCATCAATAATAAAAATATTTTTTTCATTGACTAATTATTTCATGTGATACAATAAATCATTTTTGGGGTGAATGTTCTCCAAATCATTTATTTTTCGCGAAACAAATAGAGTTTAAACCACATATTTGTCTAATAATTTGAATTTCTAAGACGATGAGTAATAGTCCTAAAAAAATCTCACATGGTATCAAAGTAGAAAGTCTTGAAATTAAATCTTTATGGGTCACTATTTGCCTCATTTGTTATATTTTTCCACACTTAACTTTAGGCCAAAGTCTAGCCTGCGCACGAAGGTGATTGTTAGAGTATTTTAATACTAACAGCTTAAAATTTCAGAATGAACTGACATGGTCCTGCAAAATCCCACACCATATGCCCCGTTTTCCAGCTTCAACGTGTAGGTCGTTGTATCTATTTGAACTTTGAACTAATAAAGAAATAGCTATGGGCCCTAGGGGCACTTATCATATGAAGCATTCTTTGTTTTTACTGGACCTGTGGACGTAAGATGACAACTTCATCCATATCAAGAAGACAGAATACGAAAGGGCAAAGGCTATGTAAACGAGAGACAAGAGATGGAAACAGAAAATTTAAGTAAATTACAGTGCGTATCGAAAGAGTAAATTAGAGGAGGAAAGAAGAAGCTCGAAAACCAAAAGGGAAATGAAAGGGGCGAGGGGCAGGAGGACGGTGGCAAGTGGGGATTGCATCGGAGAAATCGGCGGAGCACCCGTGCCTCCTCGTTATCCTCGTTCTCGCCACCTCCCCTCGTTTTTTCGCTCCTTTCCATGGCCCCCCCCAACAACAACATTAATTATACTTACGATAATGATGATAATAATAATGATAATCAGCCCTTCCCTATGTAAGATACTTCCTCCAATGAAAGCAATTATCTTTTTTTCCCCATCTCACAGAGGTCTTGTTAGTGAAACGATTTGAAAAGCATTTTTTTCCAAAAAATAATCGTTCGACCCATGAAATTATAGAAATATTTTCATTATCGACAACAATTTATATTTGAATAGTTTCGTAGACAATGATAATATTTTTCGTTCATTCATCTTTATAAGCGATGCGAACGAGCATTTTTCATGAAAATATTTTTTAAATATTCAATTTGTATGAAACAAACGAAGTTTAAATAAAAAAAATAATAATTTCACTGCCTACATTGATTACATATGATGTACCCAAAAAGACTTTGTACAGTGGATATAACAAACTTAATTTCTATACTTGACCATTTAAAAGTAGAGATGAGCATGGCTTAGTTTGAACGAAAAAAATCGAAGTGAACGGAAGTAATGGAGTTTGGATAAGGACGAAACTGAACTAATTAATTGAATATTTCAATTTAGTTCCCTTGAACCAAATTAACTACGGGGACAAAAAATTTATGTAAATCGAATTAGCCTGTCTCTCTTTCTTTTGTCTTTATCCTTTTTTTGTTCACCCATTGGAGACTCTTTTCTTGAGTTTTCTTCTTACCTTTGACTTCTTTCCCTCTCTCCTCCTTTTTCATTATTCCCACCTACTACACAAATTTGTGACACAAAAAATAATCTGGTTGGCCGATTTGGTTTGGTTTGGTGAAAAGATCGAACTGAACCAAATTGTCAATTTTGACTCAGATTCAGCGTATGAACCGAAGTTTTGAAGTCACCTCTTCAAATTTAACTTCAAATCTGTTTGGCGGTTTGAACCTAATTATACTTAGCCCTATTTAAAAGGGCCAAAGAATAGTTGTAATGAAGTCCCTCTGCAAATAGGGTCACGTAACATGCTGCACAAGAAAAGTTTCGATTTTGAAACACCAGTTCCACACTTTATTAGAGCATGTAATACATTGAGATATCTATTGTAACCGACAAGTATTTCAGGGATACTTGTTAAACGTACTTAACGAGAATATATTTCATTTTCAAGGAATGGATAGTGCAAATCATAAGGATAGTTAATGCATTAAAATCTACTATATATATAGTTTTATTTAGGCACTTAACAAGTACATTGATGACGGGTTTTGACAAAATTCAGAAATTAGTTTAAAAAATATAAATGGGGCATTTCAAAAGTTTGAAATTTGTTTTTGTGCTCTTCTTCGTAACTTCGTACATAACTACATTTGCACCCTCCTATTCGAGTAAAAGACTTGGCTTACATGCTTTGTATGCTTGACGGCTGGGGCAATGGAGAAATAGATACTTACCATTGGGCACATTTCGTGACAGTAGTACACAATCGGGCTAACAATTTGGCTGCACTAAATTGATAACTATAATTAGATCAAGATATCAAAAGGGTATGGATTTTGACTGTAGTATTCTCTCATTTCTCCTCTTAAAAAAGTTCATAGATGTGATAAAGTATTTCATATTGCTTGCCTATGAGTTCAAATGCTATTTATATGCATGTGATCTTCTATCTATTGACTTAATTTTTTATTTAGACTTTCTAAAATCTAATTTATATAAGCTCTTTATGGACTCGGTGCCTTGCCCAAACCAATTCTAAGCCTGAATCCAGTAAATAAAATTAAAATCCATGTAGCCTGTCCTTTCTTTTTGTCTCCCCGTTTTTCTATACGCATTTGTGTGTGTGTGTGTGAGAGAGAGAGAGAGAGAGAGAGAGAGAGAGAGAGCGCATGCGTGTCGGCTAGTGTCTTTAAAGTCTCCGAGTAGAGAGAGAAACCCTACCCCTGGGAATGCTCGTTCCAGTTTCGTCTTCTCTCCTTTTCATTGGGGCTTGAGTTGGAAGACCTCGTTAATGGTGGACAAAAACTGTCTTCGGGATTCATACCCACCTCCCGTTTGACCCGCCCTGAGGTTTTGAACGGGACCAGCCTCATGGAGATGGACATGAACATGGGATACCCCGCTTTCATCCGTCTCTCTCTCATTCTCAACCTCAGAATTATATTTATTATCCCTTGATTCTTAGTTACTTCTCTTGTGATCGAAGCATGCAATACATGCGATATTATATGTGTTCAGTGATCGCGACTCCACATGTGCCTTGCCGACGACAAAGAACAAACATGTCCTGCGCGTCTTGATTAACTTGCTCTCGCCCCGCACGTGAGTTTAGTTTATTTCTCCATGCATTGCGTCCAACGAGAGGGTCAAGCGCAAATGTATACGTTTCTATGTATGTATAACTATCATTTCGCTGGCTGAAGCTTTATCAAGATCATGGACTGCTGCCATCTTATTGAGCTCGGCTTCTTGGGACATTGGTTCACCTGGATTAGCTAGCTCCTTTGATCATAACTCCCTCATTTAGGAAAGATTGGACAAAGCTACTGTGACGCATCTGACAAGGGTTCGTTCTGATCATGGCCCTCTCCTTCTAGAGTTCAATCCCTCAAAGAGGGATGACTGCAAGAGGCCTTCCCAATTCGAGCCAATATGGACTAATCGCGAGGAGTTCACTCTCTCGGTGCATGGTGTTGGACACTTTAATCACAGTAATCTCTTTTCCTCGACTGAGTTATTCAAAAAGGAGGTTAAGAACCGGAACAAAAGTAGATTTGGAACTACATTTTGAAAAGATAAAAACAGCTTTTGAAGAGACTTGACAGTATCCATAAAGCTTGAGATTACCTACCCGGTTCTTGCTTGAAAGGAAGTGCGGGAAATTTGGATTGTGAGGGATAAAGAAGGTGAGAATCATGTGCTCAATCACTGCAGTCCAGATGTGAGCTCAATCCTTTGATTCCTGCTACTTGGAATAACAGGCTATCTGACCAAACCTGGAGCGTTCTGAATGCATTTGTCACTGACGAGGAAACTGAAAGAGCTTCATCGGATCTTCTCAGACCTAATTAAACCTCCTGGTCCGGATGGATTCCATGCTCACTATTTTCAGTCCCAATGGGATGCAGTGGGCAGGTCTAGTTTGTAATAATATAAGGAATGTTACTGAATCTTGCCGCATCTCTCTGTCTCGGCGATACTGTGCGAGGTGCTCATTCCTGAATGCCAAGGTCCAAAGACCCTGAACTAGTATCGTCTGATTAGCCCGTGCGATACGGTGTTCATAATCATGTAAAAAAGTTTCATGAAAGAATCGAGTCCTTTCCTTGATGATTTCCATCGGTCCCCACTAAAGCAAACCTAATTCATGGTCTTGCACGATAACGTTATCGCTGTTAAAGAGCTTATTCAAAAGATGAGAAATGCTAAAGGGTAGAAAAGGTTCTTGTGCAATGAAATTGACCTAGAGAAGGCCTATGATTGTCTCGAATGGAATTTCATTAGAGGGGTTTGCAACCTGTTTGATTTTCCGGAATTGTAAGAAACGTCAGACCAAGAGTCGGAAGGATCAACCAATAATCTCTTGGAAAATAATCTTTCCCGGCTCTCTCTAGCTGAAGCAAGAGAGATAAACAAGCTATCAAAATGTGTTTGTTTCATGAAAAAGATTTACCCGAGATGAGTTTTCAAAGTTTCGTTTTTTGGTTCACCGAAAGTGGATATTCATCGGAAAAGACTTTATGGCTAATGGATACAACCGTACTTAAAATTGAGGAAAATGATTTCTCCGTCCTAAAAAGAAGAAATTATTTTCCCAAGCTGTTTTTCCACAAAGCTTCAATCTAGTCCCTCTTTATACCGGTCTTCACTCGTTTTCGCGCCTCCTCTCGGGATGCTTACTGTGGTATCATCTTTTGATTACTTTTTCGGAATCGAGAAGCGTTCTCACGTGGTGTTTCCTGACCTGAGAGATTAAGTTTTGCATTAATTTTTGGCATTTTTTTCAGGTTACTTCCTTTCGATAACACAATAAACATAAAATTTATACAGCGCATATTAGTAATGTTTTAGATGAGCATTTCGATATCATCTTAATATATTATAGCAAGAACAAAACATATTTATAAAAGAGAGAAGGATTTTTAAGAGTAAAATCTGACTATCAAAAACTTTTTCTATTCTATTTTCAAGTACACCACTAAATAACTGAAAATTAGTCATTTTCCTTTTAATATTATTTTCACTGAAAACATTTTCCTCCAGCAAGAAATTTACAATGAACTGTGTTTATTTCATGAAGAAAGTTATGTGGAAGGAAATGGCTTTATCCAAATTCATTTTCAAAGAAAGTGATTGATATTCTCTTGTATGGTTATGAGCATGAAAATGACAGCAAAGTAATTTTATGTTGTTTGGATTTCAATAATAAGTTCTTCTTTAGATTTTACATGTCAATATCACACATCTTTAGTTGTTTTACAGGCTGGCGAATCACCTAGTGATAGCAATGTCTTATAGAAGTCTCTTTTTGATGATTGCTGGAAAATATTAGTAGGAACACATCTTTAGAGAAGCTAATACCTTTGCTCATATCAAAGGTTAGCGCTAACAAGCACAAGTTGCTCAATCTCTTGCTTTTTCCTTTCGAGCCCAAACCTACGTTTGCTTAGTCAAGTTGCTTGAGCTATGCGAAAGGTTGCTTTTCAAAAACTATTTTATAATGGCACCTTAGCCTATCTATAGTCAGGGTCCTTATTTTGCTGGGCTTGAAAAATGGCCACCAATTTAGAGAAAGGGTCAAGGGGCAACCAACATAGGGGGCTAGCTTGCTTCCACTAGTGGCGGGCAGATGAAGATTCAGATTATAGATGAGTAAACGATAAAGAATGCGAAATGTTCTTTAATGCTTTTTGGATAGAAAACCTGAAATGAAAAAAATTAAAAAAGTATTAAAATTAAAGACAATTGTGTCCAGCCATATAAAGGTGTTGTGAATGTTAAGATTATAAAGAAAAATAAAATTGAGCAACTAGTATTCTTTTATTGATTGGTTGCCCTCTCTACAAACTACAATTCAAGTATTTCAACTACTGCTGGCATTGAACATCAGTTGTAGAACAAATTAGACGCCCCCTACACAATTCTCACAATTCAACAATCTCTATATACAAACCTTATTCACAAATAACCGACTCTACCACTTCGACGGTTGTGCCTTCAATACTTCACCGATTATGTTTGTCTCCTTTACTCTTCCGTGAAATTATTACTATCGATTGCTCACGAATTTCTTGGCTCCACTGCTCGGCGGTTGTGTTGAATTCCCTTTTTTTACAAATATTTTGTCGACAGTTGCGTCCTAAATTGTTACGTCCGCCATTTTGATGGTCACTTTACTTTGTTGACGGTTATGTCAATCATGGTCTTTTCTCACTTGAGTTGACCTCTAATTGTCCATATTCTACTCTTGGACTTGGTTGTTTCATCCATTCAATCCGTCGGCTAAAGCCAGTATTTTAAATTAACCGACTGAATTTGCCGACAAAGGATTTTCAACACTTTGCCGATTTTTCCTTCAATCGTACCTTGCGCGGTCTCTTCCGACCCAAGTTGACAATAAAAGACCTAGATATGTTTTTGTGCCGAACATTTCTACTTTGGAACTATGCTCCCTTGCCGTCTACCCTAGAAAACTACCCCACTTGTGATTGGACCATCACCAAACTTGGAAGAAATAAGGGAAAAGAAAGAAAGATAAAAAGATAAAAATTTTAAAAATATTAAAAAATTTATAATAATTATCCATCTCAGCGTCGAAAGTATCACGTAGGATGACCGATATACATGTCGGCGATTTTTGACTGAAGTTAGCTCAATTGACTCAATTAGCAAAACGTGAAAATGTTTATGATTTAATTGATTTAATTGAAAGATTTAAGACTGAATTTACATAATTAAAATAATTTTGGGGTTTTTTCGGTAATAGTGTATAATCTAGAACCACTAATCCAAACTTTCATATCCATGACTAAGACTTTGTATTAATGTTTCATATTCTTTGTATATCTAAATATGAGTTATGGTTAGTTGATCGTAGCAATAAATAGTGATCTTTAGATGTGATGACTCATTGCAATCGTTCAATTAAGAATACATGTGGAATTTGGGTAGACCTTGGAACTGCATTTGAAATCTGCAATAGGGTAGGTTTTAAGTTCCTAAATATACAAGGTGGGATTCTAGGTGTTAACAACAAAAATGGCTCAGCAGGCTAGAGATAGCCAACAAAGCCCACAAGCCCAATTCAAACACACAAGTCCATGAGAGTCAGGTTAGAATTGCCGTCATAGGTATCGACGGCTCGGTATCGACTATTGCTTGAGAGTAAGAAGATAAAAAGGATGCCGGTTGCTAAAAGGCTTGGTTCCAATCATGGATAAGGCAATACAATTATCGGCGAAGCACCAAATAGTTTGAGTGATTTAAAATTATAACAATAACCGTCATAGAGGTTATTTTCTTGGTTTAACTATAAGTAGCTGAAGAGAAGTCATTGTAAAGGATCACGAAATTGAACAATGATACCCCGGATACTCAGTTTTGGGCTATCTTTCTTTAGTTATTATTGCTTTGCATTTACTTTCAATTATATTAGATTTATCCTTTACTTATGCGCTTGTGGTAGAATCCATAGCTTCATTTCAGAAATGACATAAGGCCCGATAAAAAAAAAAAAAAACTAAAGAACTATCCTTCAACGAAAGATATTTTGTCCAAGAACATTCTTGGTGAAACACTAGGTTTCAAAATTTTGGAAACTAGTTCTAACATTCTAAGTTCTAGGTGGAACCTAGACCAATTCTAGAACTGCTCACCTACTAAAGAGACAAGAGATATGTGTGAGGGCTTTTGGGGTAGTTTCTGGTGTGGGCATAAACATGGAAATTTGTCCTCGTGGTTTTTAATCAAGTGGCAAGATGGAGAGACATCTTCTAGTCGTTACAAGAATTGTTTTTGCTATTTAGATGCCACCTTAGTAATTGAAGAAATATTTGTTAGGTATATATACCAAAGGAAATGTCAATTATGTCATTTCTTAATTGTTTATTTCCATAACAAGTTACGAAATATAAATAGACTTTCTAAATGTTATTGATTGTGATTTTTAAGAGAGTAAATGTAGTCAATATGCTATGTTATTGGTGTGATTGTATTTTTCACTTTATTTTAAGTTCTTTTTTTTATTGGAAAACCATATCTCATTTTCTACCTTTTCATAATTTCAATCACGACAATGGGCATTCACAAATTTGTGCCAATTTTGCTTTAAGTATTCCTTGCACAATTATGTTCAATAAGTACATCTAAACATTCTAGCTTTGATTGATAATTTTTTTTATAATATGGAAATATAATATTCTCAAATATTTTTGGAATTATCTCACCCTTATAGCCATCTTGTGCAACACATGGATTGACATATAGTTAAATAGGAAGCTAATATCCAAAATGGAGCGGTTACATCTGGCGTGAGATGTAAACTATGACCTGACAAGCAGGATAGATATATATGATTGGATAAAAATGCGTTCCAATTAGACGTGGTTTTTGATAATGTAAATTTTGGACAAATGTAACTTGCATTAATGAAATAATTTACAATATATACATGGGGTTTAGGGCTAAAACAATACAATGACAATTATGCCCTTTAGTACTAACCTAATCTACCAATACTCCCCTTGAAGTTTGTGAATGTAAACATGTCAACAACCCGTTCTTAAAATAACAAAATAAATCATGTGTGACCGGTTTTGTGAACAAGTCTACGAGTTGGGAGTGACCAGGAACATGAAGAGTATGCAAAGTGCCATCTTGAGTGTTTTCGCGAACCAAGTGATAGTCAATCTCGATGTGTTTGGTGTGTTCGTGGAAGACAAGATTATTGGTGATGTGGATGGCTGCTTTATTATCACAAAAAAAGATCAGCAGTGGTAGTGTTGACGTGGAGATCCGAGAGAAGCATGTAAAGCCATGTGATTTCACATGCGACAAATGTCATAGCACAGTATTCAGCTTCCGCTGAGGAACATGCAACAATGGTTTGTTTCTTGGAACGCTAGGAGATGGGACAAGAACCAAGAAACATGTAGTAGCCAAAAACAAATTGCTGTGATGTTGAACAAGATGCCCAATCATAATTTGTGTAACCATTAGGTTGGATAGTAGAATTGAATGGGAAAAACAAACTAGTGCCTAGATTATGCTTGAGATAACGCACAATATGAAGGGTGGCATTCCAATGGTCTTCATTAGGAGAGTACATAATTAACTAAGATGTTGCACTGCAAAGAGTAAATTTGGACGAGTTATTGTAAGATATAATGATCTACCAATAAGTCGTTAATATGAACCTGATTCCTTAAGAGTTGGGGAGGAGTCCAAAAATTGTATATTGGGTTCCATCAGAGTGTCAATAGGACATCCTCCAAGAAGACCAATGTCAAACAAAAAATCAAGAGCTAATTTTCTTTGTGACAAGAAAATCCTAGACTTCGAACGAGAAACTTCAATGCCCAAGAAGAATTTGAGAGCACTCAAGTCCTTAATGCGAAATTGTGTGTCAAGAAATTGCATGAGAAGTTGAATTATAACTTCATCATCACTTGTGATAACCAAATCATCAACATAAACAAAGACAATGGTCAAAAAAGAGCCACAGACTAATGTAAAAAGTGAATAGTCCGCCTTGAACAGTTGAAAACCAACATCAAGAAGTGTAGGAGAGAATTTAGCAAGCCATTGCCTCGATGCCTATTTAAGGCTAAGTGATTTCTTAAGCCAACAGACTAAATTCTCCCCCTTAATATGAAAACCTGGTGGAAACCTCATGTAGATCTCTTCGTTAAAATCACCATGCAGAAAAGCGTTATTCATATCTAATTGATTAAAAGGCTAATGATGAATCGAAGCAAGAGCTAGTAAAGTACGAACAACTATCTTTTTAGCAACATGTGCAAAGGTTTTATGGTAATAAATTCCCTCTATTTGAGTGTAATCCTTTGCAACGAGACGAGCCTTATAACAATCAGTGGTGCCATTAGAATTATATTTGATTCAATAAACCCATTTACATCCAATGGGGTGTTTGTCGAGAGAAAGAGAATAATTTCCCAACTGTCATTTTGTTCAAGGGCCTATATCTTAGAAGACACCACTTGGGAGATTGAAACGTAGCGTCATAAGTTTCAGTTTCTTGCTCAACGGATTTGGAGGCTAAAAAAGAGTGATGAGTGGGTGAAAAAAGCAAGTATGATAAACAGTTGGATAAGGGGTAAAGAGTACATGATTTAGTTACCTTAGAGTCCCAAGAGGATTAATTGGAGGCCACAATAGCGGTGCTCCCAAAGATATTTGGGTGGACAGCTTGGCCGAGATGGCTAAGGCATGGCTTCGGTTTCAGTGGGAGATGGTGCGGCCGTGGGTGCAGGAGGCTAAGAAGGTGAAGCGGTGCAAATACTGGGGTGAAGGGAGGATGGGATGTTTCACCAAGGTCGGGTATGAGTAATGGAATTATCAGAGTCTATTTTGTTGTGGTATGTTCGATGGTTTGATGGAAAGGAAAAACTTGTTCATAGGAAACGACATTGTGACAGATAAAAGTTGTTTGGTCTTGGAAGTCATAAAGACGGAAACCTTCGTGGCTTGTGGGATCACCATTAGCACACATCGACAAGATCGGGGGCCAAATTTATCAAAGTTAAGATGGTCGGTAGAAGCATATTATAATGAGCCAATCACAGAAAGATGGGAATAGGAAGGTGGTTTGCCATAGAGAAGATCAAATGGGATTTTATATTGTAGGAGAGGACTAGGTAGTTTATTAATGAGATGAGTAGCAGTTAAGACACAATTCTCCAAAAATGAAGAGGCAATGCCAGAATGAAAACACAATGCATGAGCAACATTGAGCAAGTGACGACGCTTACACTCAATAACTCCATTTTGTTGAGAAGTGCGAGAGCAATTGCATTGGTGGTGAACACCGTGGGTGCAAAAAAATTCTTATAAATGAGAGGAAAGGAATTTGGTCCCGTTATCAAATTGAACGTTTTGGACTTTGGTTTGAAATTGAGTCTCAACAAAAGCAAAGAAGTGAATCAGAGAATCAATTGCATCAGATTGAAAAGTAAACAAAAAAATCCAAGTATAGTGCGAATAGTCATCAACTATAGATAAAAAAAATAATGACATGTCTCATGTGTAAAATGAGAATAAGGTCCCTAAATGTCAACATGAATAAGCTCAAACGGACATAAAGTAGTAATAGTGCTAGACCAAAAAATAGACGTGTTTGCTTGGATAAATGACAAGCATCACATAGACTCAATTGTTTTGTTGGATTGAAACATAAAGTTTGTTGCAACGTAGATAAAATTGACTCAGATGGATGTCCTAAGCGGGCATGCCAAAGATGAAGTGAACAGGTTGTAGTCGAGAGGACAACAGGTTCGGTAGGAATCTCCAAGCAATAAAAACCACCATGCTCATGGCTCGGACCAATGATCTTCTTTGTCAAGAGGTCTTGAAAAAGACAGGAGTTATGAAAAAAAGTGACAAGCAGTTTAAAGTTTGAGTGAGCTTGGAGATTGATAATAAGTTGTATTTGAAAGAGGAAACGCAAAGGACATTATCAAGGGAGATACTTGAGGTAAGAGGGGCCAAACTGTGTAATGTCACGTGGACACCAATATTATTCAAAATCCCAATGGTGGAATGTGGAGAGGGATAGTGTGTCAGGTTTGTAAAGTGACCGAGTTCAAATGTGATGTGGTTGGTGGTGCTAGTATCTGTAACCCAAGTATCGGAATTAAATAAATTCGAAGATAAGCCGAGAACATTACTTGAGAGGTTGGTTTTTGGGATGTTTACCTCTTGCAGCAAGTGCGTCAATCACTTATATTGATCATTTGTAAACAGAGGAGGTGCTGCATTGGAAGTATGGCTAGACTTGTTGTCCATGGGTCTGAAAGAGGTAGATGGCTAGACTTGTTGTCCATGGGTCTGAAAGAGGTAGATGGCTGTCCACAACGCTACTTGTGATAGGGAGGGAAGCCATGAAGTCAATAACACACATCTCGTATATATCATGGGATGCCATAGTGGACGCATCTTTCCCAGCCGCGGGATGTGTTCATCCATTTAGCTAGGTTGGCGGATGGAGTGGGAGCACTAAGAGAGATGAGCTGTCCATGGGATGAGGAATCCGTGTATGGCCATGGAGTATGGTTACCGTGAGTGCTAAGTAAAGAGCTAGTCTGGTTAGACAGTGGATGATTCGACTAGATATGGTGGTGTGACTCATCCTAAAGATTTTGTGCATATGCATGTGCGACACTAGGTAACGGATCCATTAGTAAATCTGACTAATAACATTGGCTTACCTCGGATTGAGACCTATGAGGAATTGAAACAAGCACTGATTCTCTTGTTATTTGGTGATGATAGAATGAGCCAAACAGTAATGGATCCAAATTATCTAATTTATCCTAGCAGCTTCGCAAGTTGTTGTTGTACTTGGTCACGACATTATCACGTTGAGCAAGGGTGCATTTCTTTTGATTGAGATTGAAAAACCCTAAGACTATTCAATGGTGAAAAACATTCGCGAAGATCGGCTCAGACATCCCCAACTGATTTTGTGTAGAGAACCGTTGGCCCCAAATCTAGATGGATGGAATTAACAATTTAGGATAAAATCTTAATGTTAACATGAATCCAGGATGCATAGGTAGGATCGACTGTCGTTGGTTTTTCAATTTTTCCAATAACTAACACCATTTTGTTCTTGGCAAAAAGGGCAATCTCCATGGCACATGACCAATTGTCGCAATTATCTCTCATAAGGACCATGCCAACGAGATTAGATCCAGGGTAATTAGAAGGATGCGTAAAAAAGGGGTTGTTCGGCAGCTCATGTGCAGGAATGATGGTTGAAGAGGCTTGAGACTTGTCTGCCATGATGACTTGCGGCCGAAGGAGCAGCTGCTTGTGGTGGAATCAATTTGGCCAAATCAGAGAAGGGCCAAATTTTGCTTAAGGGACGGCTGCACAAAGAGGAAAGCTTGCACGATGAGCGAGAAAAAGGGAGAGGGAAAAACACATCTGGTGGCGGATGTTAAAAATGGTGGCAATAATCATGCCAAAAAAAAAAAAACAGTGGCTTTGGATGGAAGAGACGAGCTCCGATACCATGTAGAGTTTGGACAAACATAATTTGCAATGATGAAATAATTTATCATATATACATAAGGTTTAGGACTAAAACAATACAATGACAATTATGCCATAATATAAATCTAATCTAATAAATCTAATCTACCAATAGATAGATTAGAATTTGCACATTGCCTATGTTATTTTTTTTTCCATTGGCCAATGACATTTCTTTCAAGCTATTTGCTCAATAATGAAAATATACAAATTCAAGCGTAATATATTAATTAGTGTAAGAATATTTTATCTACTTAGCATCAAAATTAGAGAAATTTTCAAAATCATGAAATAACTCTTCAAAAATTATCCATAGTCGTGTTCAATTATTTCCACAACAAATACTATTGTTAATGTTGCTATTGTTGTTGGAAATCCTAAATCTCTTATTTTCTTGCTTTTACATTTTCTTTTGACATTCGCCCTGCATAGACAAAGAAAAAAAATTAATTTTTTTTAATGATAAATAATTATTCACGTCAATGCCAATCATCTTACACACTGTTAGGATTCGCTACACGATCACAAACAAAATAGAGGGTAAAAGCAAGAAATAGAATTTGAGATGTAATGTTTTATCTCGGTCAGCTAAGGATTCTATTATGATTAGCATTTCTTGATTACATCCGAGCCAATAGTTATTCATGAGGATTCCACCATAATTAGCATATTGTACCTCTCGATTATATTCCTCAAATATAAGAGCTAGCAATTATTCATATCGATAAAAATATGAGCTTAAACTATAAAAACCCTTTCGTGTTGCGGAGAGTATGAAGCACGCCCCAATCGTGGCATTACCGGCATCCACTTCAGCAATTTAAAGCTAAAATTGGCCGGATATACTCGATTGACTAAACATGTGAATTGACATAATTAAAATGTTTAAAATCGAATTGATACAAATACAATACATTCAAGACTTTCTAGGCAATTTTCCGGCGTTTCGTTATTTTCCAAGACGAGCCTCGTCTCCACTACAAGCATTCTCTTGTCAGACCTATACGGGCATAATACGTAACGGACGGTGGACAGATTGACGATGAAGGTACAGCCTACAGGTACGCAATGCAAACCGTGCGGTCCAAAAGCACATCCGAGGGGCCTGCTGATGCGCGAAGCGACGATGGGCTCGAGGCCGTGGAGGCCCGCAGCGAGCATTTTCCAGCGGCACGTTGTTATTTCCAACTCGTCGCTCGGAATGATGACGTCGACGTCGGACTCGTCGACGACTGACCGTGGTCGCATTCTGACAGAACCGGGGCCGTCCGCCGCTCCCTGTTCTTGACACTAACCAGGAACAATCGGCAAACCCAATCGCGAAGTTATGCGAAACGATGCCTTCCATGCATAAAGAAGGGAACCCATCTTTGTTAAAGAACGATTGAGTCGAGAAAGGACTGAACTTTATTGCCCTCTCTCTCCTCTCGACCTACTGTAATCAATGAAAAGATTCGGCTCTTAATGGCGGAGCGAATGTCCGTAAAGGGCGTGGCCTCGCGGAAGGGGAAGAGCCGGGGAATTGGGTATTTGGGTTGTCTTGGGAATTGATCAAAAGAGTCGTCAGTCGCGCGTTTGACGTTATGGATTACGCGCGATTTCATTCCGAAGTTGCCGGGGCTACTGTTGGGGAACACGATTGAATGCGTCACAGTCTCACAGATTCTTTGGGCGAGGGGAGAAGTTAAAAGTAGGAGTAGAAGAGGAAGTCACGTGACTTCGGGGGTCGCCTCGCCTTCCCTCCCTCCTGGTCCTTCACTGGCAAGTTCCTTCCTTGCAAAGCTTCTGCTACTCCCTGCGTCTATATGAACGCGGGGGGAGCGATGCTGCTGCTGTTCATGCATTTCGATTCCCTGCGTCTTTCCCTATTCCATCCCGCGAGTTGCTCTGATCCCTCCTGCCTTCTTGTCCTGAACTCCAGTGGGTTTCGCTCCACTTTTCCTGGTTCCACCGATCCTGCATTGTTTTGTTCCTTCTTCGCCTGATGTCAGTCGTGGGCGGCTCCGAGAGTTCGGTTCCCATGGACGTGCAGGCCGATGCGCAGCTCGCCGCCGATCCTCTTCCCTTTGCCAGATGGTCAGTTCCTTTTTTTTTCTTTTCTCTTGCTTGACAAACCCAGTATCTTGTGATCATCGAATTCTACCGAGATCGTCCCTCTCTGATTGCCCATTTTGGATTTTGGTGATTTGGGCTGACGATGGTTTTGGGTATTGATGGAAAAAAATAACAGTTATCAGGTGGAGGCGTTGGAGAAGGCGATGAAGGAGAACACGATAGTGTACTTGGAGACAGGGTCAGGCAAGACTCTGATCGCCATCATGCTCCTTCGCTCCTACGCCTACCTCCTCCGCAAGCCGTCCCGTTTCATCGCCGTTTTCTTGGTCCCTCAGGTCGTCCTCGTCTCCCAGGTTCTCCCTCTCCCTCTCTCTCTCTCTCTCTCTCTCTCTCTCTCTCTCTCTCTCTCACGCATTTCCATTTCAGCTCCTTCTCTTTTTCTTTTGAAGCTACCAACTGAGAATGCTCCCCTTCTTCTTTTTTGTTATTGGGTTTCTATCTTTCTGCAACTTCTCCTCTCCTTGTATCATCATCGGTTATGTAAGCAAGCGGAGGCCATAAAGATGCACACTGACTTGAAGGTGTCAATGTACTGGGGAGATATGGGAGTTGATTTCTGGAATGCCGCCATGTGGCGCCAACAACTCGATTGCTATGAGGTTTGATTTGTTTGTTCATATTTGCTGCATTGTCCAACTGTTCTCTAGTTGTTTCCCTTAAATTGTTGATTTTTGTCGAGCTCTGTCTCTTTGCGTCATTGTGAATGTCGTGTGGTTTCTTGTTAGCTTTCTTCGGTTGCATTCCTGATTAATTTGTCATTAGCTATCATCTGTAGCTATCCTTTGAAATTTTACCTAGGTAATCCTGATAATTTCCTTGACATATGTGTATCTGCTTCATCTCTTCTGAGGGAGAGCAGTTTAATCTTGTAAGCATCAGGTTTCCTCCCCTGCTGAGCAGTGACTGAAGTCGTCATATTGAATAGTGATCTTATTTTGTGTTTGTGCTCCCAGGTGCTTGTCATGACACCGGCTATCTTGCTCAACTGTTTGAGCCATAGCTTTTTCAAGCTTGACCTGATAAAAGTTCTCGTCATGGATGAATGTCATCATGCGAAGGGTAAACATCCATATGCCTGCATTATGACGGTGAGTCGTGAATTTGTCTGCTTGAATTGAAATAAGATTCTCTCTTAACTTTATCACAATCTGTATTGGGGAAATGGTTCCAATACAGATGTTGTTTCATCATCAATTCGCTTGTGTAATCTCACATGTCATTAACGCTGTTCCCGATACATACATCTTCAAATTTGGAGCAACTGCTGGTCGGTGGTTGGTTTTTTGCTTGTTGAATGAGATTTGGACTTTCGTTTCTGTTGCATTTCACCTGCCTTTTCTGTTACCTAGCATGCAAAACATGTTTTCGCTCATAATGGAAGGATATGGATGCATCTGCAGGATTTCTATCACCCTGGGTTACGTCGCAATATGCAAGTCCCGAGGATATTTGGTATGACTGCTTCCCCCATTAAGTCCAAAGGTATGCAAGCTTCCTAATTTTAGTTTTCTGGCCTTGTAAACCAATCTGTGCCAATGATGCTCGACTAACTTTCTTAAAACCTAGGTGGGAACTCTGAAATTCAATATTGGCAAAAGATTAATGAACTCGAGACACTCATGAACTCAAAGGTACCTCCTTGTGTTGTTGGATCCATGTGTCTTCATTCGTTATACCAAATAATAGATGATGGCGCTTTCTCTCTCTAGTATGAAGTTACTTTTGCTGCTGTGGTTTGAGTTCTTGATTTATTGCAGTTTTAAAGGCTTTGTATGATGTTATTCTTTGCGTTGGACATGTCCATGCTTATGCAATGTTCATATACATGAGATTACTGCTTGTGTTAAAATAATTTACGTTATGCACAGTTTTGGGTTTCTGAAATGAAGTGCGACTTTTACCTTTGGCTTTTGTATTTGAGATCTGATTTTGGTATAATATCGGATACCTTAGATTGCTGAAACCGACTCCACATTGGTATTAACGGTCAAACCTATATAGGACAAAATGAAATTATTTTCATTTTCCATTTTGGTGGGGAGTCAACATTTCAAAAGCTGCCCCCCAGCATGACCCAAGATTTGTGATTAACACATCAACGCATGTCATTGTTCTCTGGGCCTCGTGCTGGTTCGTACTAGTCACCCGAGTCTGTTTCCTTCTTGAAGCATGAGACATTGCGCTGTTAATCCCTTTAGGCTTTTGAATGTTTAGTGCTTAGTGATTTTCTCTGTTATGCTTCTTTGTCGTATGATAAGCCATGGGAATTCTGTTTTAGCGCTGGTTTGTGAATTTCTAAGTTCTTCTCATGGTCATTTTTTCCTTCATCTGTTATCTAAGGTCTACACATGCGCCAGTGAATCTGTTCTTGCCAGATTCATTCCATTTCCCACAGCAAAGTTCAAGATTTACGAACATGTGGAGATACCTTCCTATCCACGTTGGCTAGATCTACTGAAGGGTTTCGTGGAAAAGGTTGGTTCCTCGTGCGTAAACTTTTGCACAACATGTGAAAACTAAGGACTATAACAACCTGAACCAAGTTAACAGGTCACAGATAATAGTGTCTTTTCCATCAAATATTAATCTTTTTTAAGGGATCGATGTGGTCAGTGGATACTGTTTATGCTTTGGAAAAAACGATAGTTTCAGTTCTCTAACACAGTCTTCATTCAAATGAAGGAGCGAAAATAGAAATAGCTGAGAATGACAGGATTTCAGTATTGTGTTCTTTAATCTCTTTCTTCATTACTCTTGCCGAAACTGATAAATCGCTTGGTGCGGCTCTGGCTTTTGGCTTTCTAATTTAGGTTTAAGATTTTGGTGCTTGGAACAAGAAAATTGTTTAATGTCAAAAACCTCAGATCTTGTATAGATATAGGCATTGATATTTGAAATCATAATTAGTAAAACACCACCTTTTTTGTTTTAAATTGTCATGGAAGCGTTAGATTTTTATATTTTCCCTGGGTTGGGAAAAAAAGAAAAAATACTTTATTTGGGTTTGTACAGCGTTTGAATCTTTTATCTGCACCTAATTCTGATACCACACATACTCATCATATTGAGCTACGCTACATGTCATGAAGATTTTCTCCCCTCCTTTGAATTTACATTTATACTTTGAGTGCCCTATCCTCGTCTGAGAGCTATATGATACTTTCTTTGTTGCTTCTCAGCATGAAGTGGATCTAAAAAGGTCAGATAGTGAGGAATCATCAATTCAATCCACGGTGAAAAAAATTCGGAAGATCTTCTCAACGTTTGTTTTCTGTTTGGATGATCTCGGTCTTTGGCTTGCTGTAAAGGTGCTATTCTCCTTTTTCTGTTTACTTCCACCATCTTTCCATTAGACAGTATAATTAACTGCATATACCAGTAATAGGCTGCAGAGTCAATATCACGCCGTGAAGTTGATGATATATCTTGGGGGAACTTAGATTTGTCTGGTGAGGCGATTGTGAAAGACTTTAGCCAAGATGTCCTCAATGCACTCTCACCTCATATACCTTCAGGTAATATGATAAATACTGCTTTTGACTATCCAAAGTCTGATGCTCTGTTTGACATATTTTTCTCTCCTTTTAAAGATCCAAACTGGTCAGTTGGTGATAATGTCCAACGAGATGCGGATGCTGGGCTCATTACTTCTAAAGTCGTTTGTCTCATAGAATCCTTACTTGAGTACAGGTAGGTGTATGAACGCAAGATCTCTCATGGTTTTGTGTTTGTCTGATGATTTTTTGTTTTATCGAAAGTTGACGTGGTTATATTGTTTCAAATCACTTGTGAACCTGCATAAAGAAACTTTCATTCTTTATTTTACTTTTCAGGGGTATTCATGATATCAGATGTATAATCTTTGTAGAGAGGGTCGTTACATCTATAGTACTTCAGGCTTTGCTAAGCGAGGTGCTTCCGAAATACTGTAACTGGCAGACCAAATGCATAGCAGGAAATAACTCTGGTTTACTATCGCAAACGAGGAAGCACCAAAATGAAATTGTGGAGGAATTCCGTAGTGGAAAGGTTCATTTTCTTGTTTCCCCCGTGTCACAGCTGTTTGTTAACTCTTCTTCACTGTAACTTGCTTAAGTTTTTCCTGTGCCAGGTGAATGTCATTGTTGCAACATCAATTCTTGAAGAGGGTCTAGATGTGCAGAGCTGTAATTTGGTCATTAGGTTTGACCCGTCCACCACAGTTAGCAGTTTTATCCAATCCCGAGGCCGTGCCAGAATGCAGAATTCGGACTATTTGTTGATGGTGAAGAGGTGATAATTTTGATCTTCCTCATTAGCTGAACTCAGCTTATATAGTTTGGTGTCCCTCTTAATCTGTCACTGCTGAAAATTATAGTGGATTCCAATAGATTATTTTGTCTTTTCTGTTTTCATTTAGATTTGTTAGTCTATTCTTTGTGTAACACCTTCTTTGCTATGAGTTAGAGGGGATTCTTCAACACATGCTCGTCTTGAAAAGTACCTGTCTAGCGCGGAGACAATGAGAAAGGAATCTCTACGTCATTCTTCCCTTCCGTGTGAACCTCTTAATGGCACCTTGTATGATGAAGAACACTATCAGGTCGCAGGCACTGGAGCAATTGTTACTCTCACTTCCAGCGTTCAATTGATATACTTTTATTGCTCTCGGCTTCCTTCTGATAGGTTAGTTACGTCCCATTTTGTGTTTTTGATGCTATTTTTTTCCCCTTCATTCTTTGATTTCTGCAGCTTAATGTATGTCTATAATGTTCTTCTATGTGCTTTATGGTGCTTTAAATTATACAGTTACTTCAAGCCTGCTCCGAGGTGTGTCATAGACAAGGAGATGAACGTCTGCACTCTTTATCTTCCAAAGAGTTGCCCCCTACAAACTGTCTGTGTCGAAGGCAATCCTAAGATGCTGAAGCAAATGGCATGTTTTAAAGCATGCAAACAACTTCACATGATTGGTGCTTTGACAGACAATCTTATCCCTGCTATTGTCGTGGAGGAAGCTATTGCACCAGTAGTTGGTATTCTGTTATCTAGCTTCTAAAGTTCAGCATTCTCTTTTTCATCCTTCTACTTTCTCTTGATGATAATGGCCTTAAGACGTAAATTTTTTCTTCCCAATACTTTTGTCCTAATTACATTTACTATACTTTTTTTGGCTTGTGTCTCTTGCTTGATGAAAGGCAATGAACCCCATAATGAAGACCACCCTGCTTACTTCCCTCCTGAGCTGGTCAATCATCTTGCCAATAAGTCCAAGACATTGTATCATTGCTATGTGATTGAGTTGAGGCAGGACTACAATTATGATGCAACAGTTGAGAATATCGTTCTTGCCACGAGGAGTGAATTGGAAGCTGATATTTGTGATAAGTCTTTTAAATTACAAGTTCCGAGGGGATTGTTGTCGGTGAATGTGACGTACGTGGGAGAGATTCATCTTGATGAGAACCAGGTGAACTGTTTTGTTAGTCTTTTATTGGACAAGAATGATATTTTTGAACATTGTAACTGCCTTTGTTCTAGAAGGGTAGCTTGCTGTAAAATTTTTGCTACCTACTTGAGCTCTGAGTAAGTTCACAAAATATCTTGAGGTGGCTCTTATTTTACCTCTTTCTTAAATCATGTCACAGGTGCATCTCTGCAGGAAATTTCAAATAACTCTTCTCAGTGTGCTTTTAGATCACTGTATGGCTAAACTGAGGGAAACATTAGCTGGTTTAAATTTGGTGAAAGCTTCTGATGTTGATTATCTACTCCTACCACATGCTGGAGCTCATCCAACACCAGGCGCCATAGATTGGAGATCTGTCGTCTCTGTTTTATTTTCAATTGATGATCACACCTGCGGGGATTACTTAAAGTGTCGCCGTCATCGTGTAAGAATGAAAACCGGCCTTGTATCTCGTTGTCTGCTGGAGGGTTCCCTGGTCCATACTCCCCATAACGATCGGATTTACTGCGTTACTGGATTTTTTGACGATATGAATGCCAAGTCATGTTTGAGGATGAGAAATGGGACAGTTACAACATATAAAAAATATTACGAAGAAAGGTAAATAATTCTAATAAAAATTTTGATTGGAAATAAAACTTCAACATATCTGTACCTTTGCACAGAATATCCATAGTCAAGTTCTCAGTATGTTATTATTTCAGTTATGGCATCAAGCTATGTGTTGAAGAAGAGTTTCTTCTTAAGGGGAGGCACATATTTCATGTGCCAAATTGTCTTCAACGGTGCAGGCAACAGAAGGAGAGAGGTTTTTATCTGCTCTCTTAGTGAATTATTTCTGCTTGGATGAAAATAATATCATTTTTTTCATCAGGAGGAAAGATGATAATGTGCTGGTTTCTTCACTCAAAGTTTTATTTCACATAGTCAAACATATCAAGAATGAGCTGGACTGTACAGCTCTTAGTGAACGTCCCCCATAATGATTTCTCTGTGCTTTATTTAAAGATGCTATTAAAAAACCTATATGCTTCAATGCCAGACTAGATGATAGCCCTTCTGATCATCTCTGACACATTTTCATTCGTAAATGTGAAAACACAAATGCGAAAAGTTGTTAAGATAGACCAACCTGTTTCATAGCTCAATGTTAATCATTAACTCGTCTGTGAATGTTACATTTTGTTTATGCAGAACCCAGTACTGCTTCTGTGGAATTGCCTCCCGAGCTATGTGACGTGATTTTGTCCCCGGTGTCTGTAAATACATTGTATTCCTTCTCATTTGCTCCATTAATTATGCACCAGCTTGAGGCTTTGCTTGTTGCTGCTAATCTGAAGAGAGTGCTTTCGGACAGTTGCCCTGAAATTGCCATTATTCCTACTATGAAGGTCTTATTATTCCTTTGTTTCTTTATATAACGACACTTGATGCTCATGAATGTGTGTGACAAATATTTTTTATCCTTTGTTAATCTTGGCCAAATTATCTACTTTTTATATGAGGTGACATCATGCATCTGAGTGCGATCCTTCATATGCATTGGTTAATCTTGGTTCTTGGGTTTGAGATTCAGAAGGTCTCAATATAACTCTCGGTATGAAACTAGGAAATGCCCTTTCTGTGGGTGATGGAATTCCCATCAGTCTGCTTTTGTAGGTAAGATGGGGCATTTGATGTTGACACTTTGACTTCTGCTATGGCTGTGCCCTATGTCTTCCAATATTGTCAAATTGACTTTAGATAAAAGGAATGCATAATGATAGGCAGGAAAGTATCTTCATTGACAGCTTGTTTTTATAATTTGATTATTTGCTGCCTTTATTTTCTCTGCAACGAGGGAAGTAAGCCATAGGGCCTGAAGAGTTTCCTTACTTGGCCATATTCTTTTAAAAATATCTTGACCCACCCCACCCCCTTTTTTCTATCTTCCCTAAACTACAGCAACACCTCTTGCATTTTCAAACTTAAAACAGCACATCTCATTAAAATGTGTTGGCCAAATTCAAATAATAAAGTACATGGATGGGCTTAAATAGGTTTGACAGTTTAGGCAAAACTAAAGGGATACCATGGCAATTTACACCATTTCTTTGAACTTTTTCTGGGCTTAGTTTATATTGATAGTAACCCTGCTATTCCTTGGTGCCTGCAATAGAGAGCTTGTCAGCTTTATTCGTAATCAAATAATAAATGTAGTCCAGGTAGGTTAGTTAAGAGCTAATCTGATTAAGGCAAGAGAACCCTGAAATAGTGTTGTACTCTTGCTTGACTCTGAAAAGGACTGGGTCTTCAGATTAAATGTAGCGGTATTTAGCTATAAATCGTGCAGTTGATACATTTTTGTTCTTTTAGATAGACAATGCATCTCTATCAGCCTACTATTCATTGTTCTTCTAGTTGTTTTTGTGTAATACTGGCATCTTTATATTTGGCAAGTCAATCTTCATGAGAATGAGAAGGTAATACGATGATTAATCATCTGTAGCAGTTTCATCTGATCACATGAAGCAGCTGCTGGCCATGTAGAACTCTCCTTGCTCTGGTTGTTACATATATCAAGAGAACGTTGGTTGACTGTCATTCTCTGTGTTGTAGGTCCTTGAAGCACTTACTACAAAGAGGTGCCAAGAGAGATACCATTTGGAATCATTAGAAACTCTCGGAGACTCTTTCCTGAAGTATGCTGTTTGTCAACAATTATTCCAGACATACCAATGTCATGATGAAGGCTTGTTAAGTGTCAAGAAAGACAAACTGATTTCTAATGAGACACTTTGCAAGTTAGGGTGCGACCGCAAACTGCCGGTACTGTCTTCTGCATTATTTTGTCTGCGATAATGGCTTGGAGACTTTGATGCATCTCATTTCTCTATGTGCTACATAATTTGTTTCTCTTTCATCACTTTTCTCCAACATATTTCTCGTATCCATATAAAGAAAGAAAAGCAGAGTTGAACCAATTCATTTGGGTTGTATGGGCTGCTTGCTTTTTTGTTGACTGGGAGAAATATTCAAGGACCACTAGACATTGGGTTGTAACAGAGAGCTTTATAGAGATAACTTCCTGGTATTATTGTGACTGATAAAATTTTGGAAAAATATTTAGAGTTGGGCCTTGTAGTCATTCTGCTTGTCCAAAGTAAGTTCAATGGTTCTATGATTTTATTATGGTGATCTTAGCTAACAAACAATAGTATTTCTCAAGATATTGAGAGTGGAGTTTCAAAATTTACATTAAATGCTTGATTTGGAAAATGGGGAAATGAAAATGATGATTTTTCTTTGCCCAAACTTTGTTTTTGCCGCAATTCCAGTGAGCTGGTTGAAAGCCCTAGGAACACAGTTCTTTTCCAATGATTTTTCTCAAGATAACTTTCACATCATTTTTTGGACAACAATTTATCTAGCTATTTCTCGTGCTAATTCTGCCCTGTTTAATATTTTTGAACATAGGGATTTATACGTAATGAACCCTTTGATCCTAAAACATGGATCATTCCGGGTGATATATCTAGAGGAGGACTGTCCCTGTGTGAGGACTTGCTCCCTAAAGCAAGAAAAATGTACACTATGCAGAGAAGAAAAATAAAAAGAAAGACAGTTGCCGACGTTGTTGAGGCACTTCTTGGTGCATGTGTCAGTGATGGTGGTGAAAATGCTGGCTTGTTTTTTGTGCATTGGCTGGGTATTGAAGTGGACTTTGGAATCCGCCCATCCAACAGAAATTTACTTGTAAATCCAGAGAGGTTCATTAATATCAGGGATATAGAATCCCTGTTAGGCTACTCATTTTGTGACCCTTCTTTGCTGGTGGAGGCTCTGACTCATGGATCTTATATGCTTCCAGAGGTCCCAACATGTTACCAGGTACTTTGAATGTTAACTTCTATTTATCCATATATATTGTACTTGCACCTACCGTTTGTTGAGGCAATGGACTACTCTCTTATGGTGGAATTTACAATTTATAATCGGTGTGTATTTTTTGGTAATTCTCTAGCATGCTCAGGTAGTCCGGCAATGGTACTGCCATGTTTACCCTTCTTGGATTTGTATTGGTCCTGTACATTGGCATTCAGACTTTTAAGCAAAATGGCAGATGAAGCAGCTACTTGTTCATTTTCTTTAAAAAATCATTATTGTGAGATATGGGTGTGTTTTTGGGAATTTTGTCCCTTCGATTGAGTCTTCTGCATAAATTTGTGACATCTGCATTCGTGATGCTCATTTAGCTGTGAATTGCCTTGTATACAGGATGTATTGTCCCAGGGAATTTGTACCATGATTTATGGCCTCATCCCCATCACTTGAATACCATTGCTGTTAATAGGATCTCTGTCGCCATTGCACATCCAAATATTCGTTGATATTGCTGACTAGCTGGCATATTTGATGATTTCGCATGCAGAAAGAAAGATCGCTTTGAATGCCCTTGGCAAAACCAATTATCCAGTGATCCCAAATGCTTATTATCTTCTGGTCTGAGCTTCATTTTGAGCAGATCTTGACTGATGAATATATCAAATAACATATTCGTTTTGTGCAGCGACTGGAATTCCTTGGAGACTCGGTTTTAGATTATTTGGTCACGATCCATTTATACAGAAAGCATCCTGGCTTGTCCCCAGGAGTATTGACTGACTTGAGGTCTGCTTCCGTAAACAATAATTTCTATGCTCAGTGTGCAATGAAGGTTGGATTGCAAAAGCACATTCTCCATGCATCAAATGTGCTGCACAAGCACATTGCTGACACGGCCAACAACTTTGAAAAATTATCATCAGAGTTTACCTTTGGATGGGAATCTGAAACATCCTTCCCTAAGGTTAGTCTGGTCACTTGTTCAGTTTTATATCTTTCACTTACGAATCCCAATGCACTTCCTCTAAAATGGTTTTTATGATTTCCTTCTCTTTACGGTGGTGCATTGACACAATTTTCTGGAATCCGGCAGGTTTTGGGAGATATAATAGAGTCCCTGGCAGGGGCAATCCTCGTGGATTCAAACTACAACAAGGAAAGAGTGTTCCAAAGTATTAGGCCTCTTTTAGAGCCATTGGTTACGCCGGAGACAGTGAGGCTGCATCCCGTGAGAGAGCTGAGTGAGCTTTGCCAGAAGGAGCGCCGTTTCATATTGGGAAAACCCATCGTGTCTCGTGAGGATGGCGTGTCTTCCGTCACAATTGAGGTCGAAGCTGAAGGGGTGGTGTACTGTCACACGACGAGAGCAGCTGATAAGAAGACGGCTAAGAGGTTAGCTTCGATGGAGGTCCTCAAGTCCTTGAAAGAGAACATCGGCAGACTGTGAAGATCGATTCACGACATCTTGTGCCTACAAATCAAAACATCAGACACGATGTCTTCTCGGGGTTGAATCTTTGCCATTCGACCTCCAATATTTGTGGAGTGGCATTTTTGACTGCGTTATCGAAGTCAACTGCGGTTGTGGCTGCGGCCGCTGCTATTTTTATTTTATTTTTCTATTTTTGCGGGAGGGCACATGTTGTCACGAGGGAGGGAGATATCTGTTATGTTAGGCACTGAATTTTGCCAAGTTTGCGATACATTGTGGTTGTATAGGCCGTGGTCCAACGCATATTTTACTGTAAATAACAGAAAGTTGGACCCTGAACTCTATGCTTAGGTGCAGAAAACCCAACATTCATTCTTGAGTCTCGGCATTTAGGACCAAGTCTTTGGCAGCCGAGCTTGGGTCCATCAAGGCCAGGCCTTGGACCTTAGTTTTCGGGCCTAGGCCCTGGGCACCCATGGACAAGCCAATCAAGATTAGGCTTGAGCCCCTAGTGCTTGTAGCCAATGCTCCAACATCTAAATTTGGATCGATAAAGACCATACTCGAGTCCTCGATGCTTGAACTCTAGTTTGGGTCCACAAAGATAGTGTGCAGGTTCTTGGCGCTCAAGCTCGAGTCCTTGTTAATGAAATGTTTCCTTTTACAAATATATTTTATTAAAAAATTAATTTATTATTTAAAATTTTCTTTTCCTTTTCTTTCTTTTTATTTTAATTGCTTTTTTTCTTCTTGCTTCTTCCTCAACTGATGAGCTTGGGTCACGTTAGATCAGGTTAGCTCACGAGTTCTAGCGATAAGATCGCAACCCGTAGTAGTAAGGCTTGAGCTCGCCTAAGACTGGAGAACACGGGCCTTGCAAGATCGGGTGAGTTTGTGGCCTTTAGTAATAAGCTTTGAACCTTGCCGGCCTTGAGTGAGGCTTGAGCTGGCATATGGCCGATCACCTGAATAAAAAAAGAAAAGAAAAGAAAAGAATAAAAAAATACATTTTTTTTTTTTTGATAATTTTCACTATTAGATTTTCCTTACCAAATGACAAAAAATACTTTCCGGGTCTTTTTTCAAGTTTCAACCAAATACCAAAAAATAAGGTCATTTCCTTATAAAATGACTTATGGAAATAGTATATCTTTTTCTGAAACAAACGGAGCTTAGGATGCATTTGTTTGAAGAAAATTGTTCTCTTGGGATCTTGTAACATCATCAATTTCAACCTTTATTCTGGTCCCCACTAGTAGGCCAAGGACTAGCATGCCAATGGTGAGACTAGGCTATAAGCCGGCTCGAGGGCCGATAGTCATGAGTCAATTAGCCCATCGAAGGATCGACAGCCAAAGGTCTAGTTATAGTGTTTGATCATGGAAATGTTATTTGACCATAAGGATTAGTAGTGAGATGGTCACGTACTATCATGGATTAGCGGACGATCATGGCTAGATTTCGCCCGGTCGATGTACCGACCGCAGATGATTTCGCCTAATCGATGTACTGGTTATGGACAACCATGGATCGATCTAATGCGACTGTGAGTCAAGGCAGATCAATTGATCCCTCATGATTATATGACAACCGATAATCGGCCATGGATCGAATGAACTCAACATGGTTCAATTTTAGACTGATCATCATGTGTGGTACAAGACCTTAGATTGGCCACAAGACTAACCATAGGACTGGCCGGGGGAAACTAGCCCGTAGATTAGCCAACGGACCAGCTAGAGGACTGACTGACTAGGCCAAGGCCTGACCTCAAGACCTAGTTGCAAGCCCCTTTACTCGATAAAGGGAAGCTTGAGCTCAGTTTGGCCGATTGAGCCCGGTTGCATTCGGCTTCATTTGAGGATGGCCGAGGCACGAACCTCATGTCAAATAAGGTGGTCAATCATGGTCAAATTTGATTAATTCCTATCCAATGACAAGGCCTTCAAAATTTAAATATTTTCCAAGTTGCATTTCATGCCTTTGTCATGTGGTAGTTCAACGAGCATTGACTAAGCATGGACACTTGGCATGTTGGGTTTTGGCCTTGGAAGATAAGCTTGGACTTGGACATTGACCAATTAATGAGGGGGGCACCTTGGCCTACCTATGGAGCCCTATGCCTAGGCCTTGGACTAGTCTAATCCCCTTAGAAACAAAGTGTGAACAAGTGCGAATACATGTGAATGCATTAAATGAAGTGTGGGCTACTAAGGAATATGTGTTTCTATAGTCCAAAGCCTAGTCATAGCCTAAAAACTAGTCTGAAGTGGACTTGGAGCCCACAAAAGAGGGCCATACGCCTACCATAAAGAGGAGCAAGGCCAAATCAAATTTTCGAACTTAGCATAAGCTCGCATTTAATATCTTTGGAGTCTAGCCCTTAATTGGCCAAGGTGAGGTGTCCAACCTATTTAGAACCTAATTTGAGCGTTGATGCCCAAGTAAGGTCCTTCATAAATGCTCCTTGACCGAGTCTATTAGAGGCCAATAATGGAGACAACTTTGTGCTAGGCTCGGAGCCAATCACAAACCTGGTCCTAAGGCTGGCCGTAGGGCCCACAGAAGGGGGCCATCAACTTAGCTTGCCTATAAATAAGAGGGCATCTCTCTCTCATCCCCATAACACACCACCTTATTTCCTCTCCCTCAATCAACCAACCTCTCCCTCTTCTCCTCCATTCGGCCTTCTTGCCCTCTAAGTGTTCTTGCCGTGGGACTTGCCACCCCATTGCCGATTGAAGCCGCCAACTTAGAAAGTTGTAAGTATACTTATTAACGTTTGGTTAGGACGTTGTGTTACAATAATCTGAGCATGTAGCGAGTCCATGTTTGAATTGTTATTCTTGCTTGAGGTTTGAAATATGTTTGCTTGGATTGTCCATGATTGGGTTCAGTACTTATTTATTGGGCTTTAGCCTGGCCTTTAGCTTGAATTGACTTAGAGATGACCTGATTATTGTGCTTGTTTGTTGTGCCTTGACTTGGCCTTTGGCTTCACTTGAATTGGAAGAGATCCGGTTCCTGGGCTTGTTTTATTATGCATTCGTTTTACTTTGATCCGAATTGTTTTGAAAGATGTTTTAGTAAAAGCTCGTTATTGTTTTCTAAAACCATTTTTAAAACACTCTTACAAGTGTGTGTTCTAGTTCATGCCTTGAGCTACAAAAAGGGGTTTCGTTGGCCTTGGATGAACGTGCGATCACATCAGATCGGTCCTTTTTTGGTCTCGGTGTGATATTGAGCCGTATCATTCCCAAGTCAAGTTTAGTATTTGATCGGTGCCTCGAATAGTTCGAATTAAGTCATGAGCCTTAATTCGCACTCAGCATGCTCAATGACTCGAATTCGATAAAGCATTTCACACATGTAGGCATGGTACGCCTTCGGGCAAACTAAAAGTGAAGATAAGAATTGACTTGTAATGCTTGATGCATGGACACATAACGGACTAAATTGTCCCATCGATCGATGGATTTCTATGACGATGCCCGATGGATTTTAGATGCTCGATGAATTCTAGAAGGGTCGATGGATTTTGATCATTAATAAATGAATCCTGTGTGCCTGAGTTCCTTATATATGAAAGGGATTCTTGGTATATGCTTGCATATGATTGAGTGAGGTGTAAATTTTCTCATATTGTTTGCTGAACTTTGGCTTATGCTTGCATATGATCGAGTGAGGTGTAAATTTCTCATATCGTTTGTTGAACTTTGGCTTATGTTTGCATATAATTGTTTTGAGGATTTCTCATGTTCTACCCAAGACATGGCTTTTATTTTGTTATTGATCTGCCATCGACAATTGATTGGGATAAGTTATGTGCTTGTTAAATGGTAATGCATCATCCTACCCAGATTTTAGTGGGTTTACTTATTGGGTTATACTCACTCATTATTTTTCTTTAGATTTGTAGGATAGCTACACCTCTTGTAAGGTTCAATGTCCCTATGGACATGACTATGTCAGAGACCATGATTTATTTTGCGAGTATTAATAAACATTACCGAATGATCACTACAACCATTTGGGTGGATGAAGGATTGAATGAGCTCGTCCCTCATAAATACCGTGCCTGGTATGAGTGGGTTGATGAGGCTTTATCGATCTATTTCATGGCTTTAACAGCCCGCCAGGGCCTGAAGGTGACGCTCCACCCAATGGCATTATAGAAGACTAATTATATAGTTGGTCCATAGGGGTAACAATTTTGGTAGAATCTCATTAGAGGAGATTAGGAAACCCCAAAGCTAGTGTGTTTTGTAAGGACCGTACGTATTAGATAGTGTGGAACTTGGCCCGAGTAGATGGGCTTGTAAGATAAATAAGACATATATGTAAAATATAAATAGTTGCCATGTATATGTAAATTTATAGTTGTATGTGTGTTTTTCCTACTAACTTGTCGATGTTGCAATGTTTTATAGTTTCTGCATGTGCCTAACTCGAAGATGAATAGAAAGGAAAAAAAGTATGGGTTGGTGACACGCTTTGGATGTCGCGAAAAAATATAATCCTCATTGCTCGTGACCTTGGAGATGGAGTTAAGGTTAAGATAGCCTAAGTTTTTGGTATCAGAACAGGGTTATTATCGAGAGTGATGAAGAGCGTTAGGAATTAGGATAACTAGTTAGGAAAACACCCTGTATATGTGATTGCTTGATTGACTCTTCTGAATGTTAGTTTTAACCCCTAACCTTATTTTGTAAGTTGTAGAAAGATTTCCCTAGAATTCCTGCAATTTTAGCACGAGTGCTCAAGACCACACTTTGACCTCAAAAGGAAAGTCAAAGCAAGACCCCCGATTGGAAGGGATTTTGCAAGCTCTTGAGACCATAGGTGGGCTAATGGAGCAGTAGACTCATCGGCAAGTAGCTACAAGTATGACTGCAATGAATGGAAACAAAAATAGAAATGGTAACGATGAATGCCCAATGCATAGCTTGGTGGAACAATTCTTGAAGCTTCGAACCCTAAGGTTTGCCAAGACTAGAGATCTCGAGGAGGTTGCATCTTGGCTCGATGAACTTGAAAAGATGATTGCACTATGTAGTGCTCTGATGAAAACAACGTGACCTTGGTGGCTTAGCAACTACAATGTAACACCGGTTATTAGTGGAAGGCCACAAAAGGAAGAATCTTTCTTGAAGGTGTTGTACTCATGTGAGATGCTTTTGTTGAGGCATTCAATGGAAAATACTTTTCCATTTGCGCTTGCGATCGGATAATGGAGGAGTTCCTACGGCTTTGACAAAATAACATGATAGTTGACCAGTATGAAGCTAAATTTACTAAATTGTCCAAGTACATTCCCAGACTGATTGAAGGCCTGGTGGACGGGGTGAAATGATTCCAAGACGACCTGAAGCTTGATATCCGAACTTTAGAAGACATGCTTCGAGCTTGGTTAATAGACTTTAAAGGAAGTTGGGACGAGTGACTGCCCCCATAGAATTTGCTTATAACAACAGTTATTAGCAAAACATTAGAATTGCACCATTTGAAGCCCTTTATGGTCGAGCTTGCAGAATTCTAGTATGTTGGGATGAGGTTGGAGAAAGAAAGATTACAGGTCTTGAACTAGTTCAACTCACGGTAGAAGTTGTGTAGGTAATCTGAGATAGATTGAGAGTTGCCCAAAGCCTCCACAAAAGCTATGCAGATAGGCTTTGTAAACCATTAAAATTCCAGGTAGGCGACCATGTGTTCCTTAAAGTGTCACCAATAACAAGTGTGTCATGGTTCGGGAAGAAAGGAAAATTGAACCCAAGGTACATAGGACCTTTCAAAATTCTAGAAAGAATAGGAAATTTAGTCTACTGGTTGACTTTACCGCCAAGACTTGCTTAAGTACATGATATGTTCCATGTCTCGATGCTAAGAAAATATGAGCCTGATCCAACACACATGCTAAATTTGAAGAGATCGAAGTAGAAGATTGAGTGTCGTATGTTGATGAGCCAGTACAGATCAAGGATAAAAAAGAGCAAGTCTTGCGTAATAAAGTCATTCTCTTAGTTAAGGTCCTATGGCAACACCATAGTGTGGAAGAAGCAATTGGGAAAGTGAAGAAGTGATGAAGCGCCAGTGCCCACATCTTTTTGGATGATCAAATACGTATTTAAAATTTTGGGGATAAAATTTTTTTGGAGGGAAGAGTTGTAACATCATTGATTTTGACTCTTATTCTAGCCCTAACGAATAGGTTAAGAACTAGTGTGCCAATGGCGATACTAGGCCATGAGTCGGCTCGAGGGCTGGTCATGAGTCAATTAGCTCGTCTAGGGATCGGCAACCAATGAACGTGTAAAGGTTAATTGACCATAAGGATTGGTGGTGGGATGGTCACATACCATCATGGCAAATGGTCATGACTCAATTTCGTCCGGTTGATGTACCGATCGCGAGTGATTCCACTCAATCAATGTACCGATCATGGATGACCATGAGTCAATCCAATACAATCGTGAGTCAAGGCAAATCGATCAATCCCACACAATTACATGAATCGATAATCAATCACGGATCGAACGAACTCAACCTAGTTCAATTTCAAATTGATCATGACTTGTGGCGTAGAACCTTGGACTGGCTACAAGACTGGCCACAGAACCGGTTAACTAGCCTAATGACTAGCCATAGGACTGGCCAGAGGAAACTAGCTCGCGGATTAGCTAATGGACTGACTAGAGGATTGACTAACTGGGTCAATGCCTGGCCCCAAGACCTAGTCGTGAGCCCCTTTACTCGATTAAGGGAAGCTAGAGCTTGATTTGGTGGATCGAGCTCGATTAGTCCGATTTTGTTTGGGCATGGCCTAGGCACGAATCTCGAGCCAAATAAGGTGGTCGATTGCAGTCAAACTCGATTAATTTTTGTCTAATGACAAAGCCTTCAAAATTTAGATATTTTCCAAATTGCATTTAATGCCTTCGTCACGTAGTAATTTAATAAGTTTTTACTAAGTATGGACACTTAGCATGTTTGACCTTGGCCTTGGAAAATAAGCTTGGATTTGGACATTGACCCATTAATTTGGGGTGGGGGGGGGCACCTAGGCCTACCTATGAAGCCTCGTGCCTAGGTCTTGGACTAGTTTAATCCTCTAAGAAACTAAGTGTGAACAAGTGCGAATACGTGTGGACATATTAAATGAAGTGTGGGCTACTAAGGAATATGTGTCCCTAGAGCCCTAAGCCTAGTCATACCATAAAAACTAATGTGAAAAATGGACTTGGAACCCACAAAAAAGGGCCATTCATCCACCATAAAGAGGAGTAAGGCCAAGTCAAATTTTCGAACTTAGGATAAGTTCGCATTTAATGTCTTTGGAGTTTAGCCCTTAATTGACCAAGGTGAGGTGTCCAACCTATTTACGACCTTGTTTGAGCGTTGATGACCAACTAAGGCCCTTCATAAATGCTCCTTGATCGAGTCTATTAGAAGCCAATAATGGAGACGACCTTGTGCTAAGGCTTGGAGCCAATTAGGCCAGAGTTGGTCCTAGGGCTGGTCGCAAGGCCCACAAAAGGGGGCTACCAACTTAGCTTGCCTATAAATAAGGGGCATTCCTCCATCATTCCCACAACACACCACATTCCTTCCTCTCCCTCAACCGACCAATCTCTCCATCTTCTCCTCTATTCAGCCTTTTTGCCTTCTCAGTGTCCTTGCCATGGGACTTGCCACCACCGCCATCGGTTGAAGCCGCCAACTTAGAAAGTCAGTAAGTACTAATATTTGGTTAGGGCGTTGTGTTACACTAGTCCAAGCATGTAGCGAGTCCATATTCGAATTGTTGTTCTTACTTGAGGTTTGAAATATATTTGCTTGGATTGTACTTGATCGGGTTTAGTACTTATTTATTGAGCTTTAGCCTGGCCTTTGACTTGAATTGACTTGGAGATGGTCTGGCTCTTATGCTTGTTTTATTATGCCTTGGCTTTACTTTGTTGATCCCAACCATTTTGAAAAATGTTTTAGCAAAAGCTTGTTATTGTTTTGTAAAGCCATTTTTAAAACACTCTTACAAATGCATGTTCTAGTTCATAACCCCGGTTTTGGATGAATGTGTAGTCACATTGGATCAGTCCTTTGTTGGCCTCGATGCGATATTGAGGCATATCGTTCCTGAGCCAAGTTTGGTACTCGATTGATGCCTCAAACAAGTCGGACCAAGCCATGAGCCTTAATTCATGCTCGGCATGTTCAGCGAAACGAATTCGATAAGGCATTTCACACACTTAGGCATGGCACGCTTTTAGGCCTTTAGCTAAAAGCAAAGATAAGAATTGGCTTGTGATACTTGATGCATGGACACACGAGAGACTAAATTATGTTGTCGATTGATGGATTTCGACAATAATGCTCAATAGATTTCGGAAGCACTGATGGATTTCGGCAATGTCGTTGATCGATGGATTTTAACGACAATGCCCAATAGATTTTGAATGCCTAGTGGATTCCGGAAGAGTTGATGGATTTTGATCATTAATAAATGAACCTCGCGTGCCTGAGTTCCTCATATATGAAATGGATTCTTGGTATATGCTTTCATATGATTGAGTGAGGCGTAAATTTCCTCTCTTGGTGAACTTTGGCTTATGCTTGCATATAATTGTTTTGAGCATTTCTCATATTCTAACCAAGACATGGCTTTTATTTTGCTATTGATCTGCCATTGATAATCGCTTGGGATAAGTTATGTGCTTATTGAAGGGCGAGGCATCATCCTACCCAAATTTTAGTGGGTTTACTCACTTATTGTTTTTCTTCAAATTTGTAGGATGGCTATACCTCTTGTAAGGTTCGACATCCTTATGGACATGACCGTGTCGGAGATCGTGGTTTACTTTATGAATATTAATAAGCATTATTGAATGATCACTACAACCATTTGGGTGGATGAAAGATTGAACGAACTCCTCCCTCTTAAATATCGTGCTTGGTATGAGTAGGTTGATGAAGGCTTTGTTGATCCACTTCATGGCTTTGATGGCCCACTAGGGCCTAATGGGGACGCTCCATCCGATGGCACTATAGAAGACTAATTAAGTAGTTGGTCCTTAAAGGTACTAATTTTGGTAAAATATCATTAGAGGAGATTAGGATACCCCAAAGCTGGTTTGTTTTGTAAGGACCATACGTATTAGATAGCATGGAACGTTGCCCGAGTCAATAGGCTTGTAAGATAAATAAAGCATGTATGTAAAATACAAGTAGTTGCCATGTATAGGTAAATATATGATTGTACGTCTGTTTTTCCTACTAACTTGTTGATATTGTGAAGTTTTGTGATCAGATATTGATTGCTTCTGCATGTGCATAACTCGAGGATGAATAAAAAGGAAAGAAGTATTGGATGGCGACACGCCTGGTATGTCTTGAAAAATATAACCCTCATCGCTCATGACTTGGAGATGAGTTGGGATCGTTACAGATCTGTTGTCCTAGCTTTCATCCATTTCGTTCTCCGAAAATAATTAGTTAACAAAAAACACTTTCCTTTCAAGGAAAACACTCATGCGTAAAATCGAAAGTAAATTCCCTAACCTAAGAATGTGAAAACACTTCCTAAGAATTGCTTAAATGAATTTGTTAGTATTTTCTTTTTCTTTTCTTTTCTTTTCCCCCTTTTCCTCCCTTTGCCTATCGCCAGGCCTCTGCGACAGCCGGCGAGGCCACAAGCCTTGCCAAATCCCAAGCTTGACCTCACCTAAGGCTAACGAGGCTCGACCTCGCCCAATGCAGGCCAAGTCGATCCTCGCTTGCTATTAGGGGTGAGCATTGATCTAGGGTCAACCCTGAACCGACCATGGACCGGCCTAACCCTACTAGTCCTAGTCCGGTTCTCAGGGAAATTAGGTCGATCATTGGTCCAAAGATTCCTGAACCAGCACTGTGCGGGTTGGTCCTCGATCCTAAGAGTTCAGGATTGGTCCAACCTGGACCAACTCTGACTATATATATATATATATATATCTAATATATTATTTATAATTTTTTTTATATAGAGAAAACCTTAAAATAAATGGTAGTTCAACTAATTTTACATTGTTCTTCAAGTAACTTAGATTTTTAATGTCTTTTACGGTGTCAATAATCATAATTTATGAAGGAGAAAAATGTTTTAGTGAGGAGTCCTCACGGCATCAAAAATGGCATAAACAACTCCTTACGGCATCCTCCTCTAGAACTCGTTCTCTTCTATCTTATTTGTCCTCTTAGTATTCAATTTACCAAAATCGAAAAAAATAACTTCTCTGCTCGCCACTCGACACTTGCCTTGCTCGTTTTAGGTCACCCATGTCGCTCGCCTTTTGATGCTCGCTTGGCTTGTTGCTCCCCACTCGACACTCGATGCTTACTCCGTTCGACGCTCACCCCACTCGACCTTCACCGCTTGCCTTTCTTAGCTGACCTTGCTCGTCATCGAACCCATTGGGTCGGTCCGGTCCTTGGTTTCCCTTTCAAAGAGTACAAAAAATGAAATAAAAAATTATTAATTAGTCCCAAGTTGATTCTCGAATCGAACCGAACCCATTAGGTCAGTCTGGTCCTCAATTGCTTTTTTAAGGAGTACACAAAATGAAATAAAAAATTATCGATGGGTCCCGGGTTGACCTTAGAAATGGACCGAACCTATTGAGTCGATCCAATCCTTGATTCCAAGCTTAATAGAGTCAGTCCTCAGTCCCAAAAATTGAGGACCAGTATTGTGCAAGTTGATCCTAAGGTTAGTAGGTGGACTGGCTCAACCCGGACCATGCTCACCCCTACTAGCTATGAGAGGAAGAAGGAAAATGAAAAAAAAAAAACCATAATTAAAATTAAAACTATTTTAAAATTCAATTTTTGGCCTAAAATAAAGTCATAAGATTGAAATAATTTTCCAAATTAGATCTAAATACCGGAAATTTTTTTCAATCACATATCACTAAATAAAAGAAAACTAATCATATTCCTAGAATATCCCTAAAAACATTTTCCATCAACCATACAATTCTGCAAAACAAACGCGCCTTGTGGTATTGTCAAATTCTTCGCGCCAAAGCTTCAGTGCGATGCCTGCAGGCTTCGACGCGAGCCCAATAAGTTGGGCCAAGAAAAGAGAGAAGTCCGCGAGCCCGTTCTCTGCCTCCGAAGAAAGTCCTTTGGCGAATGCACCGGCAAGCGTGCCTCCCTGCATAAAAATGCAACCTTTCCTGGCCAAGAAAAGAAACGATGGAACGTCATCACCGTCATCGTGCCGACCCAGAATCCAGACACGTAGATTAGATAGACAAAACCCAGAAGCAGAGACAGTTTCTAGTTCGCGTTTCGAGTTTCGGTCGGGTTCGTGGGGTCGAAAGAAATGGAGGGTCTGTCTCTGGTCCGACCCTTGTGCTGCTCAAACGTGTCATTCGTTGTCCCTCCGCGAGCACGACCCTTTCTTCCTCCCTTTTGTCTGCTTCGCCAACTTCGCGTGCCTTCTTCTTCTCGCTTCCGTTCGGTCGGGTCGGTCGTGTGCTCGACCTCTAACGACCAGCTCAGCCAGAGCATTGAAGCGGATTCAAGTGAATGGGCAATGCAAGGTCCTCTTTTCTTGATTTCAGGGACCGTTTTCTTGTTTTCTTGTTTTGGGTTTTGGATAGTTGGTCGTGGTGACGTTCTTTTCTTTGGCTTCCTCCCTACATGACGTTTGCCTTCCTTCAGATTTCTATTCCTTGAGAAGAGAGGTGGAGGCCGCATCGGCCCGGGTTGAGGATATACGGGCGTCCGCCGGTCTCCCGCAGTTGGAGAAAGAATTGGCAGATTTGGAGCTTAAAGCATCTGATGCCTCCTTTTGGGACGACCGTGCTAAAGCCCAGCAAACCCTCTTGGCATTGACTGATGTCAAAGACAAGATCAGACTACTCTCTGACTTCAAAACACAGGTCTGGACTCCTACCAAATCTGTCTTCTCCACTGAATTGTCGTGTTGGATACCATCTATTTCGCGGCACCTGAATTGTTGAAAAATCAGCCCTTTTGCCATCTGCCACTAAGAATTCGAGCTTTTTGTGTTTCTGCTGTCTTTTGTAGTGATGCTGTCGAGCGTCCATTAAAGGGAAAGTTTCTCATTGACTTGTGGTTATACCTTCCCTCTGGTTTTGCAGACCACGTTCTCACCGATGAGTTTGTCGACTTCAAATTTGAAATAGCTTAGGGTCAGGAATTGATCATGGCAAAGATACATGCATTTTTGGCATTTGTTGCCACTCTTTGTTTTTTTGTGGTGCATGATTGTGTGTAATACTTATCAGTAGCCCAGAAAAATATGGGATAGAAAACAATAGTTTTGCAATCACCGTTGATGATTATCGCCATCGTCATGGATAGTGGCATCAGGTTAAATCTTCAATTGTTGATGAGGGGCTTCTGAAATTTGGCATTTTGTAGTTTGACCTTGCAGATTGATTGATTTGTTCGTACGTGAAACAATTTTCTGTAGATAATGGAGATTCAGCGTATTTTGGTGTCCCTTGGAGAATTTAAGCAGTGATATGGACCTTCTTAAGTTGTATCTCGGTTTAGTAGATCTAGTGTAAATGCACAAAAGGTCTAGGTGAACTCTTATGATCCATTATGCTTATGCTGAAAAATCATTAGCATCGAAGTGAAATTTGAAAAGGAGACCCTTTTGATGCAGATCATTCCGAAAAGCTTCAATTAAATATGTTCTAGAAATGGAGATATTTTCATTTGGAACACGTGCTCTCTAAAGTACGCACTCCTAATCAGGTTGAAGAGGCAGAAACTGTAGTCATGTTGACCGAGGAAATGGACTCTAAAGATACGGGACTTCTTGAAGAGGCTGCCGGTATTATCAAAGAGCTGAACAAGGCATTGGATCGCTTTGAGTTAACTGAACTCCTCTCTGGTCCCTACGACAAAGAAGGTGCAGTTGTTAGTATAACAGCTGGTGCAGGTGGTACTGATGCACAGGTAATTAAAGATGTGCCATCTCTGGTGTTCTGCTTTTGTTGACCATAGATTTTGATGGAGCATCAAGTTACATTTATTGAAAGATGTACATGGTTTCCTATTGAGGCACTGAGGAACTCAACGACTTGGCAATGTGATCTAGAAAAGGCTTGCACTCGTAAACTCTAGCCTAACTTTTGAAATTGTAATAATAAGATCCTGTTAATTTAAATGGTGATGTCAATGCCTATGTGAATCTGGGAATTTTCAATAGGATAATGAAGAATTGGTGGCTGCAGGTAAATAAGGGACAGGCATTTCCTTGGGTGACTAAGGGGGTTGTGTTTCGTGGAAAACTTATAGATGGAGGAACACGTTTTTCATTTTAAGGAAAATAGTTGGTTTTAAGATGATTGGTGGTGTATTTGAAAGTGAGATGGAAAAAGTTTTACAATGTTTAGATCTTTCTTGCGTAATTTTTGTTTTCGTAATATTGTTCCTGATATAAGATACTAAGATGATATTGAGATGATTATCAAAGATATTACTGCTATATGAAATATAAAAAGGATGCCCAAAAAACGATAGAAAATGCAAATAATTAACAAACTTCTGTCGGTTCTCATAAAACTTAAGGAAAGTCCATTACAGAAAATTAATCAAAGCGTGATACCACAGCAAGCATCCAAACAGAAGGTACCAAAGAGAAGTGAAGACCAGATTGAAGCTGTGTGAGCGTGCGTGGAAATGGAGCTTGAGAAAATTTCTTCCTTTTTAGGATGGAGAAATCGTTTTCCTCAATTTTAAATATACTTGTTTTCCTTGACTGCAAAGTTTTCTTTTTCCATTGATTATCCACTTTCAGCTAACCAAATATATGAAACTTTGGAAAATCATTTCATGAAAATTATTTTCATATATGCGAAGTAGCAGTAAGGTTTAGAAAATTATGCCTTGGTGATGCAGTTAATTTTCAATCTATATTGTATATTTCTGAAGGCTTCCTATTGAGTCGATATAGCCGTCCTTTGAAGAAACGGTGTGAAGCCTTTTCTTCTGTTGGCTTAGTGCTTACATGATTATCCACCATCATCCACATGCCATAAGCCATATTCTTAATTTGATTTGGTTATGGATATTGAATATTTTAATAGTGTAATATTTAGAACTACTTCTGGAGCCTAAACGAAATGATTAGATCTGATGGTTTGTCAAATGCAGTTCTCTTTTTGAAGTGGTTCCATAATGGCCACAAGCCTCATGTCATACATGTCTGCACTATGTCGATTGACACTTGAATTGTCTTTCATTTTCTCAAAACAATCTATTTTTAATAATGTTTAATAGCATTTAATTAATACAGCTGAGAATGCTAATCTGCCTTTTAACTAAGCAATGTATGAATCCATCTAGCATGGGAGCTGCAGTATTCTCTTTTCTTCTTTCTGTAAATTATTATGATCGACTTCAGTGCAGGATTGGGCTGACATGCTTCTCAGGATGTATGTGAGATGGGGAGAGAAACAGAGATATAAAACAAGAGTTGTTGAGAAATCCATGGGAGAGGAAGCTGGGATCAAGTCAGCAACTCTTGAAGTGGAAGGGCGCTATGCATATGGATATTTATCAGGTGAGAAGGGGACTCACAGGATCGTCCGACAGTCTCCATTCAATGCAAAAGGTCTTCGTCAGGTAATATTGATTATTGTGATGATTCCACTGATTCTGAAGTTCATGTTTTTAAGGAACCCATGAAAGTGCTCTCGGTTAGTCGTTTTTCCTTCAATAACAATGTTTTTCTATCTTGGAAAACCATGTAGACTAGCTTTTCTGGTGTTGAAGTCATGCCTCTTCTTCCTGAAGAATCTCTAAATGTTGAAATTCCTGAGGAAGATTTGGAAATTACTTTTTCAAGAGCAGGAGGGAAAGGTGGCCAGAATGTGAACAAGGTAGAAACGGCAGTGCGGATCACTCACATTCCCACTGGGGTCACTCTTCGCTGCACAGGTATCTATCACCACATCTGAAATTGTCAAGCACAACAGCCTTGTTCATATCTAAATTCTTCTTTTCATTATTAGCCGAGTGTTATTGCCATTGATATATCTCTAAAGTACTTTGTAGGATATATTTGACTTTTTTCTAGGACTATGAATTGATTCTCTCTGGAACTTCGAAACATAGATTATGTTCCATTTAACCTCATCTTGGATAGTTCTTAACTGTTACCTGAGGTGCAAGGGAGCTCTTGGAAAGTGTTTGTTTGAATTCTCTCTCGATGGTTCGATGGTTCTTATAAGTGGATACGCGAACTCTTCGGACTTCAAATTTTATTATCTCACTTATGTTGCGGCCACATGAAGTTTCAGCTTGATCTGTGTGAAGTTTTGTTCTCAAGATCTATGGATAGCAAACTGAGATTTCATTGACTGCAAACGCAGAGGAGAGATCCCAGCTAGCAAACAAGATCAAAGCTCTCAGCCGACTGAAAGCAAAGCTACTTGTCATAGCAGAAGAACAGAGAGCATCTGAAATCAAGCAGATACGGGGAGATGCTGTCAAGGCCGAGTGGGGCCAGCAAATTCGAAACTATGTATTCCATCCATACAAACTCGTGAAGGATGTGAGGACTGGATACGAGACATCGGATATCTCATCTGTAATGGACGGTGAGTTAGATCCGTTCATTAAAACATACCTCAAATACAAGTACAGTATGTCACAGTCAGCTATTGAAGCTGTTCAGTAGGCCGTTTTCACTATGCCGCTCGAGTTGGCCGGTAGGGCGTGTACCATTATATTTGTTGAAAATGTAACGTAGCGAATGAAGTTGGTCCATAGGGTATTCTTGATATGCGCTCCATTTTTTCAAGAGGAGGGATTTGTGTCATGGTACTTTCCCCGCTAAGAATGTATATAATTTACGTCGGTCGATACCTTCATAGGATCCTTGAACTTTCTTATTTTGATAATTCAACCCCAATGAGGACCCAATATGATCTAACCCAGCCAGTAAGGGACAAGCAGAGCACAAGCTTGAGTTCACATTAGCCGCCTCACTAGCATTTTCAAGCATTGTTGCATCAAATTTTGTCTCTTAGCATGTATTTAGAGCACCAACTTCCCTTGAGCCTGACGGCTTTGAGAGCTCTCTCTCAAAATTCAGGTATGTGGGTCCGGAAGTGGTGGAGAGAGCGTTCATCGACAGTAGTTTCACTTTAGTCACCTTACCTGTCGAAGAGCCAGACCATCTAAGCCCTGAAAGAAAGGGGAGAAAGATAACACGGGACCATGTTCGAACAATTGTCGAAATTTGCCGTGTGACATGTGAGATCAATCCTTGAAACGGTCGGCTATGAGGCCATCGAGGTGGACACCGAGAAAATCATGTTAATAGAGTTTGCATTGAAATTGACTTATTACAAATTGGTCAGAATGATTATTCTTTTTCAGGTGCCTGCTTTCATAGTCAGCTCATACAAGCATCCAGCGGGCATCTCTTGCCCCCTAGGGAGGAGAATACAGAAGCTCTTCCAGCTGTAATATGTGAATATAAAATTACTCGAAATGTGTACAATATAGTGACAAATTAACTGTGCCAGTTGATGGTTTCATGCTGCCTTTCCTTTCCCAAAAATCAAGCCCAAATTATTAGTGTTGCCTTTTCGAGCAGCCGCTTCGACTTGATTCCCACCAACCTAGAAATCAATGTCACCAAAAAACCCCAAATGAATTCAAGCCACAATAAATTGGAGTGACCAAAAACACAAGGACAGACCAGAATTTTGTCTTTTTGGCTAGTAAAACGGTATCTGGGAGAACATAGCATTTCAAAGCACCAAGCAAATACCAAACCTTCATTTCTAGAACTGAATGTGACAATTCCCGTATCAGGCATGCATAGGAAGTACCTTGTCCATGAGAAAATAGCCCATCGTTGGCATGTACTGCACCAAATACATCAGAGCAAGTACAGGCTGCAAAAAAGCCACTTGCTCCATTAGATGTACATGCATTTAAGTCGAGAATGAGAACAAAGAGGCCTTGCATCATATACTTCTACTGGATGACATTCAGCATGGAACTATCCGCACGCACATATGTACCCTTCAAAAGAGCACCAATAGAATTTAACCAAAGTTTGTTAAACTATAAGCTACCCGCAGTTCACCACTAAGCTCCTTCCTGTTTTGAGAGTACATCACATCAAGAATTCTTAGGTCCTTCCTGTTTTAAGAGCACATCAAACTAACAATTCTGATCCATTTCATTAAGAGTCTTCAAAAGCACTCCCTCCAGTGATCTGACTTGGCCATTATTACACATGTTGGCCACAAGGAGAAGTTATCTGCTATGGAAAATATACTTTTCATCTTAAATTATCCGTTAGATCACAGAACCTGCTCTTTTAGAGGCACTCCTACTATTGAAGAGCACCTGTCTAATGAAACTGTCAAATGGAATGTGCATCGCCTTACAACACTTTAAAGTGTTGTCACTCAGGAGCAACTATTTTTTTATGATAATATACAGAAATTTGTTGATAACTTGGATTTATCAAACGTCAAGTTGAAAAAAGTGTCTTCCTCACAAGAAGAAAAGACAGAAGCAAGCTAGACGCTGACATTTTATAGGACTTCACTCCTTCAAAGCATAAATTTTTTTAAGTAACATCATTGGGACGTTTTCCAGTTCTAAGACAAATCATAGATGTCATTAATTTGACGTGCATTCTGCCAGGAAATTTTTCCAACTCCTGAAATAGGTTAGAGCATGATGTTGAAAATCAAGAGAACTTACAAAACAAACAAGACATATTACAAAAAGTGGAGGTTAGTCCAAATAATGTAATGATGAAGCTGGCAAAATATTCTAGGTTCAAAAAAGTAAAAAAGGCAACACCAACCTGATATGATATCCAAGCTTCCTTTAAGCCATGAGAGGCTGCAATTATTGTCAATTCAGCACATCTTTCAGATGACACATGCTTCTGTAAGTACGAAGAGGTAGAGGTAAGACACAAAACATATTATCCCAAGAAGCCACAAACATGACAAAAGAAAGAGAGAATATGTCATAGTCGGTTGATATTAACAATTATTAGGTGTTGACTGAATGATGAAATTTGTAGCATCCCTGACTGGCAGATTCTCTTTTGGGCTCTTCGAAGAGTGCAGAGAACCACTAGTTTTGCTACTGACAAGGAGGTTTATGCATAAGAATATAGAAAATAACAAGGGATCTGGAAGTAATCAATTAAGGAAAATTTTCTAAGTTAAGGTTCTGGTTTTTGGAGTCATTAATTTCTTTTCCCTGTTCTCCTGGCCATCAACATCTCTAAAGAGCTGCTCACAGTATCACAAGAAAAATTTCAGTTCTGCCAGCAATGTAATCATCATGTTCGGGTGGATTATGCAATGAATACTAATTGAGTTCTTTGATCTAGCTTTTTCTACTACTTTGCAAAAATATGACCTCTGCATGGAAGTGTCTTTTTTTCTATGGATGACACAACTTTCAACTGCACCCAAGCGAAGCAGCTGCCCTGCCTTGATAACTTGGCAATAAGAGTAACACATGTTGCATGTAAATCAGCCTCTAGTCGATGACTTGTAAGTTCATCACACACTGGAACCAGGAGAGAAGTAAGGTCTAAATCATGAGTGATTTGCTATTAGAAATAGTTGCAGTTGACTAACGAAAGCAAGTAAACACTTGGCATCTTCTTTGTCCAAGAATTTTGAGAGCTGTATCAACAGCTAGCATTCTTATTCTGTGGGAAAAATCTAAGAACAGTGCCAAATCACCTCTGAGGAGCTTCTCTTTGTTGATGCTGTCGCTCCAGATCCATTTGATGTCTCTATTGGTCCAGGACAAACAACAGTCACCTTGATTCCTTTCTGGAAGAGCTGCAAGCAGGGAAAGAAATAGGCTTCTTTTGAAAGAATTACAACTGAAGGAAGAGACAAGCAACATGTCCAGAAGATGCACTTAAGGAGAAAATGAATGCATGAGAATCCTAAACTTATAGAGGTATCGAACATCAAAGCACTACTCTCATTTTTTCAGAAGAAACAATATCAGAGCCCCCTTGTGCCTCACATAGTTGCAAGCAGGGACCTTTTAGGACTTATTAGACATGCATAAGACTAGGACACTTGTTCATCTTAAAAACATCAAAGACTTCTCTGATTACAACAGCTGCAATCTATTTCATCATCAGAAGCTTTCCATAACTAGATATTTGTCTTCCCAAACCTTCTTAGATGCAACCCTAAAAATAGGCACATTCTCTTCTGCCACAAGTTTTCTCGTAAGGCTCTTTTCTTGTGTTATTCCAGATAGGCGCTCTTCAGGCTAAAGCATAAGATTCTCTCATCTGTCCTCACTACCGAGTACCACTGGCAAGTTTAAAGGATCCAAATCCAGTTATCCAGTGAAAAAGGAGCTTATAGATATCCTTATGATGGGACAAGACCAGATGTTAAGATATTTTAACATCAAAGGAAGTGGTAATACAGACAATTGTGAAGTAGTCCCAGTTGACTAGTAGCAAATATTAAGTTTAACTCTCAGTTTCAATTTCGAAAGGATTTATGGTCATAGCCAGGGAAGTGGTTGACAGAGATTTGCAACTGTGAGGCACCCTTTATCCAGAAAGATGCTTGAAAGGTACCACAATAGATAATCTCTTTGTTCCAAGTTTACATGGTAGATGCCTTCCCTGGTAATTCACTTACTGATCAACGTAGCATCGACAAACTTATCCAGGTTACTCTTGTGAAGTTATCTCTATTTAAAGCTTGAGAATTCAAGCACACAATTCTCATAATCAATCATTTCACATAATTAATTCCTGTATTCCAAAGCTGCTGCCACAGCCATTCTTTAGTTGATCAAAGTGATGCATTATTCCTTCTCACAGGCTAGTCACATGATTCCTGTTCGCTAGCTATCTCAGTGATAGCTCTTCCTCCAACCTTTTTAGTGAGAAAATAAAGAAACTACCAAACTGACCATCACAAATATACCCTTGAGAACAGAACGCCTGTATACCTCAGAACGCAAGGTATGGAAGTAGCCATTTAGAGCAAACTTGGATGCAGAATACACAGCTTTACCAGGTACAGGTGCTTTCCCAGCCGTACTGCTTATCTGCGATGATGCAAAAACAGAAGCTTTTTGACCAAACCATGATTAACAAACTGGTTATTGACGAAGGGAAGAAAAATGGATTCAGTATTCAACTAGAGGCATTATAACAGTGAAAACACAGCAAAACTAGCATATTAAAGTTCCACATCTACTTCTAATCTGTAAATCCAAGGGCCAACAAGAACATGGCAACAAAAAAAGTGCCTCTTTCTCATATCTGATGGAGGCTCTGGAAAATTTAGAGACTACAAATCAAGAATTACCCAAATCTCAACATAAAAGTTTCAAATCTCCAAACATATTTCCTACTAAGGACAGTAAATAACCAAATAATCATTAGCACGTACCACGACAAAATGACCCCTACCACGTCTGAGCATGAAGGGTGCCAAAAGCCGAGTCAAAGATATAGTCCCAAAGACATTAACATCGAACGTTGCCTAGTTGCATAAAAAAGGAATATAGTTGGTAAGTTAAGATAGTTAACTTGCTAATCTAATCATAACAAAAGGACCGTCAGTGCATAATACGAGAGTAAAAAGAGCTGTCTATGAGATTGAAATCTGTGATTGTCTTGGAAATTCGCCCAAACTGTCCATGTCAGAGCTGCTGCAAGATTCTTACATACCTTTAGGCTTCCTTCCGTCACATCCAAAGCTGATGTTATCTGCCACAATCAAAGAGATTGATTATGAAGGCCCATCTACTCATGGTATACATTCACCCTCTCTTATGACACAAATGGTTTCAGGGATATAAAACTATCAAACCAGATGATAGGATGGGTGCAGACCAAGCTAGCGTCCTTGTGTATCCCATTCTAGTTCAAAACAGAGACCACCAAAGAAAAACCCAGTGCATCGAACTAGAGATGTAGAAAGTTTCCCCCACACGGCACTGAGAAAAGAAAGTTTCTAGCCACTTTTCTATCCAATAATTGGAGGAAGAATGGTATTAACCATTTCTTGTATATTCAAACAGCTTAAAGCAAGAGCTAATTTTGTTAGTAAAATTTTCCTTACCTTTCCTGTTGGGTTCTTTTCAATGAGCTTCTTTGTCTTATGATATTAATTTGAATTGCCATGCGTTGTGATAATAGACCTGTTCAATCGTTGCAGTGATTATATTCTGTCATTTGACCTCATCTTCCAAAACTTTTGTTTTCCAGCTAGATAACTTTACTGTACCTCCAGGCATCACACTCAACCTTTTAAAAGCATATTTTTAACATGCTGGTTTCCCTAAACATCCACCAAATGCAAGGACCGACTTCTTAATTCTGCTAATTCCAGCATCCTCATTGCGCGAGTGCAATGTGCATTTTCCATTAGTATTCCATTCGAAAAGGGTTCTCAACTTACAGGGCGCTCAGAGGCCGCATTGTGAATCATAATGTCGACACCAGAGCCACCGAAGAAAGATTCAGCCTTCTCCATGGCCTGCCGGAGAGAATCTTCCCCGGACGCCAAATCGAGCAGCAAGATTTGAACTCCATCAGGTGCGTGTTTACCTGCCAACAATGCCACGCGCGAGTAGTGTTGAGTCACAGGCACGCCAATCATTGGCAACTCAGCAGCAGGATAAAACCGAAAATGACATTACCAGTGAGCTGAGCCTTGACGCGCTCCAATTCTGCCTCGTTCCTAGCGGAGAGTATGAGCTTCGCCCCAAGATTCGCAAGCTGCTTCGCAAGAATCTCCCCTTCGATAATCCAGCACCAGGAGAAGAATACCCGATAAGGTGAAGAGCTAAACGAAGCAACAGGGAAGACATGGATGCAACGAGAGATGAAACCATACCAATTCCACGGCTGGCACCGGTGATCCAGACAACCTGCGCGCACGAACAAAAGACCAACCTCAACGGATTAAGCCAAGCCAAGCCAACCCAAGAAAGGGAAAAGAGCAGCGACAAGATGACGAAGGATCGTGGGTTGCTCACCTTATCTTCAATCTCGTCGCGCTTCACGTGCTTCTTCGACGTCAACGTGAAGTCTCCTGGCCAAGGACAGAAAAAAAATGAAAGAAAGATGGGATTAGAGGAGGAGCTCAGGAGCTGAACAGGAGGGAGAAACGGGTGACGGCGGCGGAGGATGAAAGAGGGACGACCATCGGCGGTGACGAATTTGAGGAGCAGAGCGGAGATGCCGAGGAGGAGCAGCAGGAGCAGGAGCAGCAGCAGCATCGTCGTCGGTCGTTTTCTCGTCTTCGGTCTTGCGCTGCAACTCTCTCTCGCGCACGCGCGGTTTGAATAAGAACCTCGACCGACCGCCCGCCCTTTTCGTTTAGTTTGTCCAGAGTTCGTTGCAGCAACGGTAGCGTTTATGTTTAATTGGGGGAAGATTCCGAAATTAACGCATGGAGTGAGGTCACTCCGGCGGAGATTCCAATTTTTTCAACTAAGACAATAAAATTAGGGGTAATCGGTTTTAAGGTGGAACTGAAAATTTTATCAGATTCGGTCTTATGGAATTTGTTACTTTTTTTCCCTTAAGAGTATTTGTGCACAATGAAGTGACGATGAGTGAAAAGTTATTATTCTGTAGCTTTAGTACCACTAGAGGAGATAGGTTGCGTTCAGTAATGTTTTTGTTCCAAGAACAATCTTCGTCTTATAATACTTTTTTCTATTTTTGTTATTAGAACAGTTTCTGAGCTTTTTAAGGCATTTAGTAACTTTACAATTTTTATTTTCGGAACAAAAATGCATTTAGTATGATCCCAAATTTTTTTGTAACGTAATATTTCTTTTAATTTATTAATAATTTTATTACATTTTTTTCTTTCAAGGACTATGAATTGATTCGCTCTAGAACTTCGAAACCTAGATTATGTTCCATTTAACTTCGTCTTGGATAGTTCTTAACTGTTACTTGAGGTGCAAGGGAGCTCTTGGAAAATAATTGTTTGAATTCTCTCTCGATGGTTCTCAAGAGTGGTTAGGTGAACTCTTCAGCCTTCAAATTTTATTATCTCTCTCAGCTTGATCTATGTGTGAAATTTTGTTCTCAAGATCTATGAATAGCAAACTGAGATTTCATTGACGGCAAACGCAGAGGAGAGATCCCAGCTAGCAAACAAGATCAAACAGAGAGCATCCGAAATCAAGCAGATACGGGAAGATTCTGTCAAGGCCAAGTGGGGCCAGCAAATTCGTAATTATGTATTCCATCGGGAGAGCTATAAGTTGTGTACGACGCTCACTTTGGTGTTAAAAGTTTCCGTCGAATCATTTAAGTACCAACAAATTTGAAAAACGATCATGCCGATAAAATTGATCGGAAATCCGACGTGGCTCTTTTTTATTAATTTTTGAAGCCGACGTGGCTCGTCAGAGAGTACAGTCAGCCATCCAAATAACAAAATGACGCTATTTCGCGTCTTCCCCCAACTTAGAAACCCTAATTCCCCAAATTGAGAGAGAAAGAAGGAACGTCGTCTTCTTCTTCCTCGAAGACCTACGCCAGCAACGGCACCAGCAATGGCACCAGTAGCAGCACCAGCAACGTCATAGCAACGGCATCGGCCCCACCACCACCACTACCAGCGCACCAGCGGCACCTTCAACCCCTCTTCTTCCTCCTCCTCCTCCGCCCTCGTTTCCTATTCTTCCTACCACTTCTTGCTTGAGCAACAATCTCAATCTCTCCTCACTCGCCTGGTCGAGCAACTACAATGGTGGCAAAGCGACGGTGCCAAGCGATGGCGGGTGAACGACGGTGGCCGAGTGGCGAGCGGCGGAAACCCTAATTTCAATCCCCGAAACCCTAATTTCAATCCCCATGAGCTATACGGCGTCATTTCTTTGAGGATGTCCATGTATAACGGCAAAACGACATCGTTTCTTGAAGAGAATGGAAAACGATGTCGTTTTAAAGCCACTGCGACTTTTTTTAAAAAAAATATAAAAGCCACATAATTAATCTGGCCGGAATCACTCGTCGGTAGCACCAAAGTGATCGTTTTTTTTCTGATTTGACACTTAATAATCCGACGGAAACTTTTGGCACCAAAGTGATGTACACAATTTATAGCACTAATAGTTTACTTCTCCCGTATTCCATCCCTACAAACCCCTCAAGGATGTGAGGACGGGATACGAGACATCGGATATCTCATCTGTAATGGACGGTGAGTAAGATCCGTTCCTTAAAACATACCTCAAATACTCAAATACAAGTACAGTATATCACAGTCAGCTATTGAAGCTAGTCAGTAGGTTGTCTACACTATGCCGCCCGAGTTGGCCGGTAGGGTGTGTACCATTATATTCGTTGAAAATGTGAATGAAGTTGGTCCATAGTGTGTTCTTGATATGTGGTCCATTGTTTTTTTAGGGGAGGGATTTGTCATGGTACCTTCCCCACTAAGAATTATATATTTTACATCCGTCCATACTTCATAGGATCCTTGAACTTTCTTATTTCGATAATTCAACCCCAATGAGGACCCAATATGATCTAACCCAGCCAGAAAGGCACAAGCAGGGCACAAGCTCGAGTTCACATTTGCCGCCTCACTAGCATTTTCAAGCATTGTTCAATCAAATTTTGGCTCTTACCATGTATTTAGAGCACCAACTTTCCTTGAGCTTGACGGCTTTGAGAGCTCTCTCTCAAAGTTCCAGGTATGTGGCGGTGGAGAGAACATTCATCGACAACAGTTTTACTTAAGTCACCTTACCTGTCGAAGAACCAGACCATCTAAGCCCTGAAAGAAAGGGGAAAAAGATAAACACGGAACCATGTTCGAACAATTGTCGAAATTTGCCATGTGATGTGTGAGATAAATCCTTGAAACGGTCGGCTCTGAGGCTATCGAGGTGGACACAAGGAAAATCATGTTAACTGAGTTCGCATTGAAATTGACCTATTACAAATTGGTCAGAATAATAATTCTTTTTCGGGCGCCTGCTTTCATAGTCAGCTCATACAGGCATCCAGCGTGCATCTCTTGCCCCCTAGGGAGGAGAATACAGAAGCTCTTCCAGCTGTAATACGTGAATATAAACTTACTCGAAATGTGTACAATACAGTGACAAATTAACTGTGCCAGTTGATGGTTTCATGCTGCCTTTCCTTTCCCAAAAATCAAGCCCAAATTATTGGTGTTGCCTTTTCGAGCAGCCGCTTCGACTCGATTCCCACCAATCTAGAAATGAATGTCACCAAAAAAACCCAAATGAATTCAAGCCATTGGAGTGACCAAAAACACAAGGACAGACCAGAATTTTGTCTTTTTGGCTAGTAAAACGGTATCTGGGAGAATATAACATTTCAAAGCACCAAGCAAATACCAAACCTTCATTTCTAGAACTGAATGTGACAATTCCTGTATCAGGCATGCATAGGAAGTACCTTGTCCATGAGAAAATAGCCCATCGTTGGCATGTACTGCACCAAATACATCACAGCAAGTACAGGCTGCAAAAAAGCCACTTACTCCATTAGATGTACATGCATTTAAGTTGAGAATGAGAACAAAGAGGCCTTGCGTCATATGCTTCTACTGGATGACATATTCAGCATGGAACTATCCGCATGCACATATGTACCCTTCAAAAGAGCACCGATAGATTTTAACCGAAGTTTGTTAAACTATAAGCTACCCGCAGTTCACCACTAAGTTCCTTCCTGTTTTGAGAGTACATCACATCAAGAATTCTTAGCTCCTTCCTGTTTTAAGAGTACATCAAACTAACAATTCTGATCCATTTCATTAAGAGTCTTCAAAAGCACTCCCTCTAGTGATCTGACTTGGCCATTATTACACATGTTGGCCCCAAGGAGAAGTTATCTGCTATGGAAAATATACTTTTCATCTTAAATTGTCTGTTAGATCACAGAACCTGCTCTTTTAGAGGCACTCCTACTATTGAAGAGCACCTGTCTAATGAAACTGTCAAATTGAATATGCATTGCCTTACAACACTTTAAAGTGTTGTCACTCAGGAGCAACTATTTTTTTATGATAATATCCAGAAATTTGTTGATAACTTGGATTTATCAAACGTCAAGTTGAAAAAAGTGTCTTCCTCACAAGAAGAAAAGAGAGAAGCAAGCTGGACGCTGACATTTTATAGGACTTCACTCCTTCAAAGCATAAATTTTTTTAAGTAACATCAGTGGGACGTTTTCCAGTTCTAAGACAAATCATAGATGTCATTAATTTGACGTGCATTCTGCCAGGAAATTTTTCCAACTCCTGAAATAGGTTAGAGCATGATGTTGAAAGTCAAGAGAACTTACAAAACAAAAAAGACATATTACAAAAAGTGGAGGTTAGTCCAAATAATGTAATGATGAAGCTGGCAAAATGTCTAAGTTCAAAAAAGTAAAAAAGGCAACACCAACCTGATATGATATCCAAGCTTCCTTTAAGCCATGAGAGGCTGCAATTATTGTCAATTCAGCACATCTTTCAGATGACACACGCTTCTGTCAGTACGAAGAGGTAGAGGTAAGACACAAAACATATTATCCCAAGAAGCCACAAACATGACAAAAGAAAGAGAGAATATGTCATAGTGGGTTGATATTAACAATTATTAGGTGTTGACTGAATGATGAAATTTGTAGCACCACTGACTGGCAAATTCTCTTTTGGCCTCTTCGAAGAGTGCAGAGAACCACTAGTTTTGCTACTGACAAGGAGGTTTATGCATAGCAATAAGAAAATAACAAGGGATCTGGAAGTAATCAATTAAGGAAAATTTCCTAAGTTAAGGTTCTGGTTTTTGGAGTCATTAATTTCTTTTCCATGTTCTCCTGACCATCAACATCTCTAAAGAGCTGCTCACAGTATCACAAGAAAACTTTCAGTTCTGCCAGCAATGTAATCATCATGTTTGGGTGGATTATGCAATGAATGCTAATTGAGTTCTTTGATCTAGCTTTTTCTACTTCTTTGCAAAAATATGACCTCTGCATGGAAGTGTCTTTTTTCTATGGATGACACAGAACTTTCAACTGCACCCAAGTGAAGCAGCTGCCCTGCCTTGATAACTTGGCAATAAGAGTAACACATGTTGCATGTAAATCAGCCTCTAGTCGATGACTTGTAAGTTCATCACACACTGGAACCGGGAGAGAAGTAAGGTCTAAATCATGAGTGATTTGCTATTAGAAATAGTTGCAGTTGACTAACGAAAGCAAGTAAACACTTGGCATCTTCTTTGGCCAAGAATTCTGAGAGCTGTATCAACAGCTAGCATTAGCATTCTTATTCTGTGGGAAAAATCTAAGAACAGTGCCAAATCACCTCTGAGGAGCTTCTCTTTGTTGATGCTGTCGCTCCAGATCCATTTGATGTCTCTATTGGTCCAGGACAAACAACAGTCACCTTGATTCCTTTCTGGAAGAGCTGCAAGCAGGGAAAGAAATAGGCTTCTTTTGAAAGAATTACAACTGAAGGAAGAGACAAGCAACGTGTCCAGAAGATGCACTTAAGGAGAAAATCAATGCATGAGAATCCTAAACTTATAGAGGTATCAAACATCAAAGCACTACTCTCATTTTTTCAAAAGAAACAATACCAGAGCCCCGTTGTGCCTCACATAGTTGCAAGCAGGGACCTTTCAGGACTTATTAGACATGCATAAGACTAGGACACTTGTTCATCTTAAAAACATCAAAGACTTCTTTGATTACAACAGCTGCAATCTACTTCATCATCAGAAGCTTTCTATAATTAGATATTTGTCTTCCCAAACCTTCTCAGATGCAACCCAAAAAATACGCACATTCTCTTCCGCCACAAGTTTTCTCGTAAGGCTCTTTTCTTGTGTTGTTCCAGATAGGAGCTGTTCAGGCTAAAGCATAAGATTCTCTCATCTGTCCTCACTACCGAGTACCACTGGCAAGTTCAAAGGATCCAAATCCAATTATCCAGTAAAAAAGGAGCTTATAGATATCCTTATGATGGGACAAGACCAGATGTTAAGATATTTTAACATCAAAGGAAGTGGTAATACAGACAATTGTGAAGTAGCTCCAGTTGACTAATAGCAAATATTAAGTTAACTCTCAGTTTCAATTTCGAAAGGATTTATGGTCATAGCCAGGGAAGTGGTTGACAGAGATTTGCAACTGTGAGGCACCCTTTATCCAGAAAGATGCTTGAAAGGTACCACGATAGATAATCTCTTTGTTCCAAGTTTACATGGTAGATGCCTTCCCTGGTAATTCACTTACTGATCAACGTAGCATCGACAAACTTATCGAGGTTACTCTAGTGAAGTTATCTCTATTTACAGCATGAGAATTCAAGCACACAATTCTCATAATCAATCATTTCACATAATTAATTCCTGTATTCCAAAGCTGCTGCCACAGCCATTCTTTAGTTGATCAAAGTGACGCATTATTCCTTCTCACAGGCTAGTCACATGATTCCTGTTCGCTGGCTATCTCAGTGATAGCTCTTCCTCCAACCTTTTTAGTGAGAAAATAAAGAAACTACCAAACTGACCATCACAAATATACCCTGGAGAACAGAACAGCCTGTATACCTCAGAACGCAAGGTATGGAAGTAGCCATTTAGAGCAAACTTGGATGCAGAATACACAGCTTTACCAGGTGCAGGTGTTTTCCCAGCCGCACTGCTTATCTGTGATGATGCAAAACAGAAGCTTTTTGACCAAACCATGATTAACAAACTGGTTATTGACGAAGGGAAGAAAAATGGATTCCGTATTCAACTAGAGGCATTATAACAGTGAAAACACAGCAAAACTAGCAAATTAAAGTTCCACGTCTACTTCTAATCTGTAAATCCAAGGGCCAACAAGAATATGGCAACAAAAAAAGTGCCTCTTTCTCATATCTGATGGAGGCTCTGGAAAATTTAGAGACTACAAATCAAGAATTACCCAAATCTCAACATAAAAGTTTCAAATTTTACCAAAAAAAATTTTTTTACCAATATATATATGTAGTTTACCAAAGAAAAAAAAAACATAGAAGTTTCAAGTCTCCAAACATATTTCCTACTAAGGACAGTAAATAACCAAATAATCATTAGCACGTACCACGACAAAATGACCCCTACCACGTCTGAGCATGAAGGGTGCCAAAAGCCGAGTCAAAGATATAGTCCCAAAGACATTAACATCGAACGTTGCCTAGTTGCATAAAAAAGGAATATAGTTGGTAAGTTAAGATAGTTAACTTGCTAATCTAATCGTAACAAAAGGACCGTCAGTGCATAATACGAGAGTAAAAAGAGCTGTCTATGAGATTGAAATCTGTGATTGTCTTGGAAATTCGGCCAAACTGTCCATGTCAGAGCTGCTGCAAGATTCTTACATACCTTTAGGCTTTCTTCCGTCACATCCAAAGCTGATGTTATCTGCCACAATCAAAGAGATTGATTATGAAGGCCCATCTACTCATGGTATACATTCACCCTCTCTTATGACACAAATGGTTTCAGGGATATAAGACTATCAAACCAGATGATAGGATGGGTGCAGACCAAGCTAGCGTCCTTGTGTATCCCATTCTAGTTCAAAACAGAGACCACCAAAGAAAAACCCAGTGCATCGAACTAGAGATGTAGAAAGTTTCCCCCACACGGCACTGAGAAAAGAAAGTTTATATCCACTTTTCTATCCAATAATTGGAGGAAGAATGGTATTAACCATTTCTTGTATATTCAAACAGCTTAAAGCAAGAGCTAATTTTGTTAGTAAACTTTTTCTTACCTTTCCTGTTGGGTTCTTTTCAATGAGCTTCTTTGTCTTATGATATAAATTTGAATTGCCACGCGTTGTGATAATGGACCTGTTCAATCGTTGCAGTGATTATATTCTGTCATTTGACCTCACCTTCCAAAACTTTTGTTTTCCAGCTAAATAACTTTACTGTACCTCCAGGCATCACACTCAACCTTTTAAAAGCATATTTTTACCATGCTGGTTTGCGTAAACATCCACCAAGTGCAAAGGACCGACTTCTTAATTCTGCTAATTCCAGCATCCTCATTGCGCGAGTGCAATGTGCATTTTCCATTAGTATTCCATTCGAAAAGGGCTCTCAACTTACAGGGCGCTCAGAGGCCGCATTGTGAATCATAATGTCGACACCAGAGCCACCGAAGAAAGATTCAGCCTTCTCCATGGCCTGCCGGAGAGAATCTTCCCCAGACGCCAAATCGAGCAGCAAGATTTGAACTCCATCAGGCGCGTGTTTACCTGCCAACAATGCCACGAGTAGTGTCGAGTCACAGGCATGCCAATCATCGGCAACTCAGCACCAGGATAAAACCGAAAATGACATTACCGGTGAGCTGAGCCTTGACGCGCTCCAATTCAGCCTCGTTCCGAGCGGAGAGTATGAGCTTCGCCCCAAGATTCGCAAGCTGCTTTGCAAGAATTTCCCCTTCAAGAATCCAGCACGAGGAGAAGAATACCCGATAAGGTGAAGGGCTAAACGAAGCAACAGGGAAGACATGAACGCTAGGGGTGTACAAAAGAACCAGACTCGCCCGGACCGTCCAGAACCGGACCAGAACAGCCTATGGTTCTTGAGGGAACCCGTCAAGTTCTCGGTTCCAATCTATGGGAACCGGTGGGTACCGGTCCGATTCAGGCCTATGGGCGGATCCGTCCATTCGAACAGAAGCATCGATTATATTATAATAATATATTAATTTTTAATATTAAAATAAATTTCAAAATTACGAATTAGGGCTTGTTTGTTTGTGTTCTTTTTTTTTGGTTATCATGAACATAATTTCGTTCTTTTGTTAGGAGAAACAAAAAAAAAAAGAAAATAAACGCATTTGTTTACGTTTTTGTTCTCGGGACTTGTTTCTGTTCCAAAAAACAAATTTGGAACAAAAACAAGAAATAGGAAAAACTTTTTTTTGTTCTTGGGAACACTTTTTGAAGAAACAAAAAAACAAAAACACAAAAACTTGTTTATTTTTTTTTCTTCTTTTTTCTTTTTTCTTTTTTCTTTTTTCTTTGGCTAGTCACTGGCCTTGGCCATGGCCTGCCGTCGAGGGCCGGCGACCTCACCGGAGCATTGCCAGCCCCCGGCAAGGCCGAGCTCGGCCAGCCACCGGTGAGGCTCGACCTCGCTGGGCCATCGCCAGGTTGATGTTGCCCAACAGTGGCTCGGTGAGGCCGACCTTGCGTCGGCCGACAAGGCTGAGCCTCGCCGGGCCACCTCCAGGACGACGTCGCCCGGTAGTGGCCGAGCGAGGTTGGCCTCGCCCAGCCCAGGCGGCCCGACGAGCTTGTTGAACATCGCTCAGCCGGTCGCCGGTCAAAGAGAAAAAGAAAAAGGAAAAATAAAATTAAAAAATTAAAAAAATTAAAAAAAATATTATACAAATTTACCAAATATATTTCTGTTCTTTTTTTATTCCAGGAATAGAAATTTTGTGCAGTTACCAAACGCGTTCTTCTGTTCAAAAATTGTTCCCCAGAAACTATTTCTGTTCCTTGGAACAATTTTTAAATAGAAACGTTATTAAACGCATCCTTAGTAAACCTAAATTTAAGAGTTCCATCTCCTCTCACGATTTCCACGTTCTTATAAGAATTTAGTAAAGTGTGTAAGCTGCCTTTCAGCAACTCAACAAATGGCTTCTTCAAAAGATACTTCTAGAACTCATATAGGATACTGTATTCAAGAATATGTGGAGTATCATTAGAATTGTTTCTACAAAAAGAATTCAGTAAAGCAAAAGTTGTAAGAAATTGAACACTCTTAGGGGATAAAGGAAAAGACGATATACATATGACAATTATCCAGAACCTTGAACTTAAAAAATATTTTAGATTTTAACTGAAATGATTTAAAAACATGAAAAAAAATATATTTCCCTTCTTTGGTAGTGTTTTCCAATAAATAAAAAAATGGTACCTTGATTAAACCAGTTCGATTTAAAGATAAATACTACTCGATATGAAGAGCACTTATGACGGGATTTGGAAAACGATATTATTATTGGTGAGACTGATTCCATGGATCCACTCGGGAACCGGATCGAACCAGCGATCCAGTTCTCGGGTGGATCCATACAACTGACTAGTGGTTTCCAATTCCAATTTTTTGGAACCGGTCCTTAGCGGGCAGTTCCCAATTCTATGCCGAGAACTATCCCCAGACCATACACACCCCTAATGGATGCAACAAGAGATGAAACCATACCAATTCCGCGGCTGGCACCGGTGATCCAGACAACCTGCACGCACGAACAGAAGACCAACCTCAACGGATTAAGACAAGCCAAGCCAAGCCCACCCAACCCAACCCAAGAAGGGAAAAGAGCAGCGACAAGATGACGAAGGATCGTGGGTTGCTCACCTTATCTTCAATCTCGTCGCGCTTCACGTGCTTCCTCGACATCAACGTGAAGTCTCCTCGCCAAGGACATAGAAAGAAAGGAAAGAAAGATGAGATTAGAGGAGGAGCTCAGGAGCCGAGCAGGAGGGAGAAACGGGGGACGGCGGCGGCGGATGAAAGAGGGACGACCATCGGCGGTGACGAATTTTAGGAGCAGAGCAGAGATGCCGAGGAGGAGCAGCAGGAGCAGGAGTAGCAGCATCGTCGTCGGTCGTCTTCTCGTCTTCGGTCTTGCGCTGCAACTCTCTCTCGCGCACTCGCGGTTAGAATAGAACCTCGACCGACCACCCTTGTCGTTTAGTTTGTGCAGAGTTCGTAGCAGCATCGATAGCGTCTATGTTGAATTGGGGGAAGATTTCGAAATTAACGTATAGAGTGGGGTCACTGCGGCGGAGATTCCAATTTTTTTCAAATGAGAGCGTGAAATTAGGGGTAATTGGTTTTCCATCTGCTCCAATTTTAAGGTGGAATTGAAAATTTTATCAGATTCGGTCTAATGTAACTTGTTACCTTTTTTCCCCAAAGAGTGTTTGTGTACGATGAAGTGATGATGAGTGAAAAGTTAGCTTTGGTACCACTAAATGAGATGAGAGTGCGCTCAATAATATTTTTATTCCGGGAATAATTTTCGTTAAAAAATATTTTTTCTATTTCTGTTATTTGAACAGTTTTAAGCTTTTTAAGGTATTTGGTAATTTTACAATTTCTATTTTCAAAACAGAAATACATTTGGTGTGATCCCAAATTTTTTTATAACTTAAAATTTATTTTAATTTATTAATAATTTTATTATATTTTTTTTTTTTTTCTTTCAATGACTATCTAGAACTTCGAAACCTAAGATTATGTTCCATTTAACTTCGTCTTGGATAGTTCGTAACTGTTACCTAAGGTGCAAGGGAGCTCTTGGAAAATAATTGTTTGAATTCTCTCTCGATGGTTCTCAAGAGTGGTCAGGCGAACTCTTCAGCTTTCAAATTTTATTATCTCTCTCAGCTTGATCTATGTGTGAAATTTTGTTCTCAAGATCTATGAATAGCAAACTAAGATTTCATTGACTGCAAACGCAAAGGAGAGATCCCAGCTAGCAAACAAGATCAAAGCACTCAGTCGATTGAAAGCGAACTACTTGTCATAGCAGAAGAACAAAGAGCATCCGAAATCAAGCAGATACGGGGAGATGCTGTCAAGGCCAAGTGGGGCTAGCAAATTCGTAACTATGTATTCCATCCCTACAAACTCTTCAAGGATGTGAGGACGGGATCCGAGACATCGGATATCTCATCAGTAATGGACGGTGAGTTAGATCCGTAAATTAAAACATACCTCAAATACAAGTACAGTATGTCACAGTCTGCTATTGAAGCTGGTCAGTAGGCTGTCCACACTATGCCGCTCGAGTTGGCCGGTAGGGTGTGTACCATTATATTCGTTGAAAATGTAACGTAGCAAATGAAGTTGGTCCAAGTGTGTTCTTGATATGTGGACCATATTCTTTTGAGAGGAGGGATTGGTCATGGTACCTTCCCCACTAATAATGTATATATTTTACATCCGTCTATACCTTCATTGTGTTCTTGATATGTGGTCCATATTTTTTTGAGAGGAGGGATTGGTCATGGTATCTTCCCCACTAAGAATGTATATATTTTACATCCGTCTATACCTTCATAGGATCCTTGAACTTTCTTATTTCGATAATTCAACCCCAATGAGGATCCACTATGATCTAACCCAGCCAGAAAGGCACAAGCAGGGCACAAGCTCGAGTTCACATTAGCCGCCTCACTAGCATTTTCAAGCATTGTTCAATCAAATTTTGGCTCTTACCATGTATTTAGAGCACCAACTTTCCTTGAGCTTGACGGCTTTGAGAGCTCTCTCTCAAAGTTCAGGTATTTGGTGGTGGCGAGAACATTCATCGACAGCAGTTTTACTTTAGTCACCTTACCTGTCGATGAACCAGACCATGTAAGCCCTGAAAGAAAGGGGAAAAAGATAACACGGAACCATGTTCGAACAATTGTTGAGATTTGCCATGTGATGTGTGAGATTAATCCTTGAAACGGTCGGTTCTGAGGCTATCGAGGTGGACACAAAGAAAATCATGTACTGAGTTTGCATTGAAATTGACTTATTACAAATTGGTCAGAATGATTATTCTTTTTCGGGTGCCTGCTTTCATAGTCAGCTAATACAGGCATCCAGCGTGCATCTCTTGCCCCCTAGGGAGGAGAATACAGACGCTCTTCCAGCTGTAGCATGTGAACATGAAATTACTCGAAATGTGTATGGTACCGTGACAAATTAACTGTGCCAGTTGATGGTTTCATGCTGCCTTTCCTTTCCCAAAAATCAAGCCCAAAGAATAGGTGTTGCCTTTTCGAGCAGCCGCTTCAACTCGATTCCCGCCAATCTAGAAATCAAATGTCACCAAAAAACCCCAAATGAATTCAAGACACAATAAATTGGAGTGACCAAAAACACAAGGACAGACCAGGATTGTCTTTTTAGCTAGTAGAACAGTATCTGGGAGAACATAGCATTTCAAAGCACCAAGCAAATACCAAACCTTCATTCCTAGAACTGAATGTGACAATTCATGTATCAGGCATGCATAGGAAGTACCTTGTCCATGAGAAAATAGCCCATCGTTGGCATGTACTGCACCAAATACATCACAGCAAGTACAGGCTGCAAAAAAGCCACTTACCGCATTAGATGTACATGCAGTTAAGTAGAGAATGAGAACAGAGAGACCTTGCATCATATACTTCTATTGGATGACATATTCAGCATGGAACTATCTGCATTCACATACATAACCTTCAAAAGAACACCAACAGATTTTAACCAAAGTTTGTTAAACTATAAGCTACCCGCGGATCACCACTAAGTTCCTTCCTGTTTTGAGAGTACATCACATCAAGAATTCTTAGCTCCTTCCTGTTTTAAGAGCACATCAAACTAACAATTCTGATCCATTTCATTTAGAGTGTTCTTCAAAAGCATTCCCTCCAGTGATCTGACTTGGCCATTATTACACATGTTGGCCACAAGGAGAAGTTGTCTGCCATGGAAAATATACTTTTCATCTTAAATTGTCTGTTAGATCACAGAACCTGCTCTTTTAGAAGCACTCCTACTATTGAAGAGCACCTGCCTAATGAAACTGTCAAATCGAATATGCATCGCCTTACAACTCTTCAAAGTGTTGTCACTCAGGAGCAACTATTTTTTTTTTTTTTTATGATAATATACAGAAATTTGTTGATAACTTGGATTTATCAAACATCAAGTTGAAAAAAGTGTCGTCCTCACAAGAAAAAAAGAGAGAAGCACAGCTAGATGCTGACATTTGATAGGACTTACTCCTTCAAAGCATAAATTTTTTTAAGTAACATCATTGGGACGTTTTCCAGTTCTAAGACAGATCATAGATGCCATTAATTTGATGTGCATTCTGACAGGAAACTTTTCAACTCCTGAAACAGGTTAGAGCATGACGTTGAAAGTCAAGAGAACTTACAAAACAGAAAAGATATATTGCAAAAAGTGGAGGCTAGTCCAAATAAGGAAATGATGAAGCTGAGAAAATATTCTAAGTTCTAAAAAGAAAAAAAGGCAACACCAACCTGGTATGATATCCAAGCTTCCTTTAAGCCATGAGAGGCTGCAATTATTGTCAATTCAGCACATCTTTCAGATGACACACGCTTCTGTAAGTAAGAAGAGGTAGAGGTAAGACAGAAAACAAATTATCCCACAGAAGCCACAAACATGACGAAAGAAAGAGAGAATATGTCATAGCGGGATGATATTAACAATTATTAGGTGTTGACTGAATGATGAAACTTATAGCATCGCTGACTGGCAGTTTCTCTTTCGGCCTGTTCGAAGAGTGCAGAGAACCACTAGTTTTGCTACTGACAAGGAGGTTTATGCATAGCAATATAGAAAATAACAAGGGAACTGGAATTAATCAATTAAGGAAAATTTACTAAGTTAAGGTTATGGTTTTTGAAGTCATTAATTTCTTTTCCCTGTTCTCTGGCCATCAACATCTCTAAAGAGCTGCTCACAGTATCACAAGAAAACTCTCAGTTCTGCCAGCAATATAATCATCATGTTTGGGTGGATTTTGCAATGAATGCTAATTGAGTTCTTTGATCTAGCTTTTTCTACTTTTTTGCAAAAATATGACCTCTACATGGAAGTGTCCTTTTTCCATGGATGATACAGAACTCTCAACTGCACACAAGCAAAGCAGCTGCCCTGCTTTGATAACTTGGCAATAAGAGTAACACATGTTGCATGTAAATCAGCCTCTAGTTGATGACTTATAATTTCATCACACACTGGAATCGGGAGAGAAGTAAGGTCTAAATCATAAGTAATTTGCTATTAGAAATAGTTGCAGTTGACTAATGAAAGCAACTAAACATTTGGCATCTTCATTGGCCAAGAATTTTGAGAGATGTATCAATAGCTAGCATTTTTTTTCCGTGGGAAAAATCTAAGAACAGTGCCAAATCACCTCTGAGGAGCTTCTCTTCGTTGATGCTGTCGCTCCAGATCCATTTGATGTCTCTATTGGTCCAGGACAAACAACAGTCACCTTGATTCCTTTCTGGAAGAGCTGCAAACAGGGAAAGAAATAGGCTTCTTTTGAAAGAATTACAACTGAAGGAAGAGACAAGCAGCTTGTCCAGAAGATATGCTTAAAGAGAAAATGAATGCATGAGAATCCTAAACTTAGAGAGGTATTAAACATCAAAGCACTGCTCTCGTCTTTTTAAAAGAAACAATATCAGAGCCCTGTTGTGTGCCTCACATAGTTGCAAGCAGGGACCTTTTAGGACTTATTAGACATGCATAAGACTAGGACACTTCTTCATCTTAAAGACATCAAAGACTTCTCTAATTACAACAGTTGTAATCTACTTCATCATCAGAAGCTTTCTATAACTAGATATTTGTCTTCACCAAACCTTCTCAGATGCAACCATAAAAGCAGGCACATTCTCTTCTGCCACAAGTTTTCTTGTATGGATCTTTTCTTGTGTACCGAGTACCAATGGCAAGTTCAAAGGATCCAAATCCAATTATCCAGTAAAAAAGAAGCTTATAGATATCCTTACAATGGGACAACACCAGATGTTAAGATATTTTAACATCGAAGGAAGTGGTAATACAGACAATTGTGAAGTAGTCAAGTTGACTAATAGCAAATATTAAGTTAACTCTCAGTTTCAATTTCAAAAGGATTGATGATCATAGCCAGGGAAGTGGTTGATAGAGATTTGCAACTGTGAGGCACCCTTTCTCCAGAAGGATGCTTGAAAGGTACCACAATAGATAGTCTCTTTGTTCCAAGTTTACATGGTGGATGCCTTCCCTGGTAATTCACTTACTGATCAACTTAGCATTGACAAACTTATCTAGGTTACTATTGCAAAGTTATCTCTATTTACAGCCTGAGAATTCAAGCACGCAATTCTCATAATCAATCATTTCACATAATTAATTCCTGTATTCCAAAGCTGCTGCCACAGCCATTCTTTAGTTGATCAAAGTGACACATTATTCCTTCTCGCAGGCTAGTTGCATAATTCCTGCTCTCTTGCTATCTCAGTGATAGCTCTTCCTCCGACCTTTTTAGTGAGAAAGTAAAGAAACTACCAAACTGACCGTCACAAATATACCCTTGAGAACAGAACAGCCTGTATACCTCAGAACGGAAGGTATGGAAGTAGCCATTTAGAGCAAACTTGGATGCAGAATACACAGCTTGACCAGGTGCAGGTGTTTTCCCAGCCGCACTGCTCATCTGCGATGATGCAAAAACGGAAGCTTTTTGACCAAAACATGACTAATGAACTGGTTATTGACCAAGGGAAGAAAAATGGATTCAGTATTCAACTAGAGGCATTATAGCAGTGAAAACACGTTAAAACTAGCATATTAAAGCTCCACATCTACTTCTAATCTGTAAATCCAAGGGCCGACAAGAATATGGCAACAAAAAAAAGTGCCTCTTTCTCATATCTGATGTAAGCTCCAGAAAATTTCTTGAGACTTCAAATCAAGAACTACCCAAATCTCGACATAAAAGTTTCAAATCTCCAAACATATTTCCCACTAAGGATGGCAAATAACCAAATAATTATTAGCACGTACCACAACAAAATGACCCCTACCACGTCTGAGCATGAAAGGTGCCAAAAGCCGAGTCAAAGATATAGTCCCAATGACATTAACATCGAACGTTGCCTAGTTGCATAAAAGAGGAATATAGTTGGTAAGTTAAGATAGTTAACTTGCTAATCTAATCGTAACAAAAGGACCGTCAGTGCATAATACGAGAGTAAAAAGAGCTGTCTATGAGATTGAAATCTGTGATTGTCTTGGAAATTCGGCCAAACTGTCCATGTCAGAGCTGCTGCAAGATTCTTACATACCTTAAGGCTTTCTTCCGTCACATCCAAAGCCGTTGTTTTCTGCCACAATCAAAGAGATTGATTATGAAGGCCTGCCTACTTACAGTACACATTCACCCTTTCTCATGACACAAATGGTTTCAGAGATATAAGACTATCAAACCAGATGATAGGATGGGTGCAGACTAGGCTAGCAGCTCTGTGTATCCCATTCTAGTTCAAAATGGAAACAACCAAAGAAAAACCCAGTGCATCGAACTAGAGATGTAGAAAGTTTCCCCCACACGGCACTGAGAAAAGAAAGTTTATAGCCACTTTTCTATCCAATAATTGGAGGAAGAATGGTATTAACCATTTCTTGTATATTCAAACAGCTTAAAGCAAGAGCTAATTTTGTTAGTAAAATTTTCCTTACCTTTCCTGTTGGGTTCTTTTCAATGAGCTTCTTTGTCTTATGATATTAATTTGAATTGCCATGCGTTGTGATAATGGACCTGTTCAATCGTTGCAATGATTATGTTCTGTCATTTGACCTCATCTTCCAAAACTTTTGTTTTCCAGCTAGATAACTTTACTGTACCTCCAGGCATCACACTCAATCTTTTAAAAGCATATTTTTACCATGCTGGTTTGCCTAAACATCCACCAAATGCAAAGGACCGACTTCTTAATTCTGCTAATTCCAGCCTCCTCATTGTGCGAGTGCAATGTGCATTTTCCATTAGTATTCCATTCAAAAAGGGCTCTCAACTTACAGGGCGCTCAAAAGCCGCATTGTGGATCATAATGTCGACGCCAGAGCCACCGAAGAAAGATTCCGCCTTCTCCACGGCCTGCCGGAGAGAATCTTCCCCAGACGCCAAATCGAGTGGCAAGATTTGAACTCCATCAGGCGCATGTTTACCTGCCAACAATGCCACACGCAAGTAGTGTCGAGTCACGGGCACGCCAATCATCAGCAACTCAGCCGCAGTATAAAACCGAAAATGACATTACCGGTGAGCTGAGCCTTGACGCGCTCCAATTCTGCCTCGTTCCGAGCGGAGAGTATGAGCTTCGCCCCAAGATTCGCAAGCTGCTTCGCAAGAATCTCCCCTTCGAGAATCCAGCACCAGGAGAAGAATACCCGATAAGGCAAAAACGGGTGGTATGACCCAGCGAGCTAAACGAAGCAATAGGGAAGACATGGTACGCAGCGAGAGACGAAACCATACCAATTCCACGGCTAGCGCCGGTGATCCAGACGACCTGCGCGCACGAAAAAAAGACCAACCTCAACGGATTAAGCCAAGCCAAGCCAACCCAAGAAGGGGAAAAGAGCAGAAACAAGATGACGAAGGATCGTGGGTTGCTCACCTTATCTTCAATCTCGTCGCGCTTCACGTGCTTCTTCGACGTCAACGTGAAGTCACCTGGCCAAGGACAGAAAAAAAATGAAAGAAAGATGGGATTAGAGGAGGAGCTCAGGAGCTGAACAGGAGGGAGAAACGGGTGACGGCGGCGGCGGATGAGAGAGGGACGACCATCGGCGGTGACGAATTTGAGGAGCAGAGCGGAGACGCCGAGGAGGAGCAGCAGGAGCAGGAGCAGCAGCATCGTTGCCGGTCGTCTGCTCGTCTTCGGTCTTGTGCTGCAACGCTCTCTCGCGCACGCGCAGTCAGAACCTCGACCGACCGCCCTTTTCGTTTAGTTTGTGCAGAGTTCGTTGCAGCAACGATAGCGACTATGTTTTTTTTTTCCTTTGTTGAATTGGGGGAAGATTCCGAAATTAACGTGTGAAGTGAGGTCACTCCGGCGGAGATTCCAATTTTTTCGAATAAGAGCGTGAAATTAGGGCTGACGGTTTTGGATCTACCCTGGTTTTAAGGTGGAATTTGAAATTTTGACAGAAGGATTGCTTCAGTCTAATGGAACCGGTTACTTTTTTTTCCTTAAGAGTATTCATGCACAATAAAGTGACGATGAGTGAAAAGTTATTGTGCTGTAGCTTATGATACCACTAGATAAGATATGATGAGTTTGGTAATGTTTCGTTTTCAATAATAATTTTCATTCAAAAACAGTTTTTTATAATTCTTTTTTTTAAAATAATTTTAAAGATTTTAAAACGTTTGGTAATTATATAAAATTTTTATTTTGAAAGCGTAAATTTGTTTGATACGATTCCAAAATTTTTTGTGATTTAAAATTTCTTTTAATTTATTAATAATCTTATTATATTTTTCTCTTTCTTTTGTCTTTTTCTTCTCCTTTCTCTAACTAGTTGCCGACCTTGGCCTTGGCCGGCCATCGTCAAGGTTGACAATAGGCTAAGGGGAAGAAGAGAGGAAGAGAAAAATAAGACAAGAAAAGATAAAATACTTGTTTATTGAGTTGCTTTCGAGAATAAGAAGTAGCATTTTTTTTCTTATTTCTATTCTAATCTATTTCTAGGAACAAAAAAACTACTAAACGTGTTTCTATTCTATTTCTATTTCAAGAAACATAAAAACAAAAATACTTATTAGAAGAGTGTTACCAAATGCAACCATAATATCTAGTTCACACTTACTAATTTTTTTGAAGAAATAATAGAAAAAAAAAAGTATATATAGTTAGTTTGGTTTCCTTAAAACTCGGAACCAGACAGACCAGCCGATTCAATCTTGGTCGGGCGATTCTCAATTGGAGCTCTACTTGAAAAGGCCTGAATTGACCATGGCAATTTCACATAAATACCTTACCTTGTCGGCTGGCTTAATATTCCAAGTGGTGAAAGGTATTTTTGTCCAAAGACAATTTTAATATAAATTTTAGTAAAATTAGATTAAAAATTACAAAGCGCAAGGTTTTTAAAAAAGAAAAAAATATATAAAAGGACTAGGGCCAACCCTCTCGCTTGTTGGCATTGGCTATGGTTAGTGGGCTCTTGGCCATGGCCAACGAGGTTGGTGTGGGTCATAGTCCCTCCCTGACGCCCCACCGAAGATGGGGCAACATCGGCAATGGCCGGTAACCATGGGCGAGGGGCTTGAGATTTTTCTTTTCTTATGTGTGTTTTCTTTTATAAGTTTCAAGCTTTTTTTTTAGTTTTTATGATTTTTTTTTTGGATTTTTTAACATAAAATTTTGAAAAAATTGTGTAAAAATTAGGATTCGAATCAAAACGATCTTGTTTTGGTTCTTTAGTTAAACTTAACGCCACATGGAAAAAAAAATATATATATATATTTTTAAATCATGTTAGCAACTTTTTGTTAATCAAATTAAATAGAGTTAGCGGAAATACTCAATTTTTATAGAAAATTGAGTCATGGGTGGGGTAAGGGCTTGCAAGCTCTCCTTGGCCGCTAGCAAGGGTTGCCTCACCCAAGTCCTCACTAGCCACGGGAGAGGCAACCCTCACCTAGATCTAGTAAGACCCGATCTTACTTGTGGCTGACGAGGGTCACCCAAGTGAGGCCGATCCTCGTCTGTGGCTTTTAAAAGCGGCCTCGTCTAACCCTCATCGAGTATTGCTGGTGGTTGGCCATCACTTGAGATTGGCAACCAGTGAAAAGGAAAGAAAACAAAATAAAAGAAGAAAGAAGAAAAGGAAAAAAAAAGAAAAAGAAAAATAATTGATGAAAATGTCTTTTTAACTAAATAGTGAGGTAAGACCTTTCTTTGATATTGATATGGCCACTTCGGAATCTTATTTGAAATAATGTCTCATTTAGAATTTTATTTAAGAAAATAAAGATACTTCGTGCATTTATTTTAAATTTTGCTAAATCAAAAGTCAAAATCAATATGACAATTTCTTTTGTAGAGAGATTTTTGAAATATATTGCTTGTATGAAGTCTCCAAAGTCGAGGTCCATATCAGCTTTGGATTTTAATATTTTCGAAATGTTGATGTATTTTTTTTTCTTCTTGACTTTGCCCTCGCTAAACTCTTATTATTCCAAAAATGACTTTGTCACAAGCCGTAGCATACAAGGCTAGCTTTTGCCATTGACGAGCCAAATCTGACCGCCAGTAACCTTTGGAGGCCGATTGGAGACAATAGCAAAAATACCTTTACAAATGTTTTTTCTTTTTCCAAATAGCACTTAAATTAAAGTTACTTTTCAATACACATTTAGATTACACTCTACCAAAACCACTATTTGCATTTTTAAAAAAAAATCTTTTACCTAAAATTTTTTGCAATTCCCCAAAGTCTTTTCTCAAAACTAGTAGGCCTTTTCGAATAAGAGTAAATAGGTATTGTTTCTAATAATTGTTGAAAGTAGTGCAACCGGCCTCAAAGAAGGGTTTAAACTCATCGGCCACCAAACATTCGTTGGCCGACATTTCTAGCGACTAAAATGAAGGTAATTTTGTCAGAAATCTACAATTGGATAAAAAAAAGGGACAAAATCCCCAAATTGAATAAGATCAGGCTACTCCCCTTCAATGTCTCAGTTTTCTTCTTCTTCCTCTCCCACTACTCCTCAATCCTAAAGCATTTGGGTGCAGTGAAACAGAAATGGGCCGAGTATTTGGGCCGAGGTAGACCGGAAGGCCCAAATCCCTAACTCGGCCGACCCTGTTTAGAGCCGCTGCGGGGTTCCCATCTTCCCATTTTTCCCCTGCGTTTCGTCTCGCGAGCTCGAGAAAAAAGAGAGACCGAGAACTGAGGAGGAGTAGCGGCGCAAGAAGCTCCAATGGCGGCGGCGATGGCGGCGAGGTCTGCTCTGCTCAAGTACCTGCGGGTCCCGGTCAAGCCTTCCCTCCCCTCCGGCCCCACGCTCCCCTCTTTCGGCCTCGCCCTCCGCCGGTTCTCCGAGGAGGTCCGGGGCTCCTTCCTCGACAAGTCCGAGGTCACCGATCGCGTCGTCACCGTCGTCAAGAACTTCCAGAAAGTCGACCCCTCCAAGGTTTCTCCTTTCCGCTCCCTTCCTCCTCCTCAGTGTATTGCCGGGAGAGGGTTTCGTTCGATTAGGCCTCCTCGGATGGAGACGCGTTTGTGATGTCCGGATTGTTTTGTGCGTTTAGCCTAGGTGGGGAATGTGCCTGAGGTGCTGGTTCTGCTGATCGCGTGGTTAGGGCAAATTTGATGGCGGAGACTTGTGTGCGTGTCGACTCTGCTGTCGAGAGAGAGAGATGGCATTACCGCTAGGGTTTTGGGTTTCTTGAGGGTCGCGCTATTTCGTGCCAAACCACTGCTGAAGAATCGAACTTTGTTTAACTTGATGGACTAGCCAATAGGAAGAATTGCAATCTTATTTCTGGACCCTTCCGAAATCGCACTCCAAGTTGAGGTAGCAAATGCGAGTAAAGACGAGATTATTAATTCGACTATGAACAGAACCCTACTCGATCTTCGTGAAGGATTGTGTGTTGTAATTGGGACTTGTTAATTGGGTCTTATAGTTGATATTCTGTGATGAGCTTGCAGCCGGATGCTCACCTGATTTGTGGTTTTGCTGTGAAGAAAATCTGAATTACTTTTGGAAAAAAAATAATCTGGAAAGATTGGTAACATTCTCGCTGTTTGAACAAATATCAGCTTCATTGATTTCCTGTGCTGCATCAGTGGGTATGGGCCTGCTTTTCACTTGGCTGTTGTCTATGCCTAATATAAAGCCACATATGAAAGGCAGTCAATTGCCCTTTTCCATCCTGACTCCACACTAATGGGTACCTCGATGAGTGTAACACAGGACCATAGAAAAAATAGTGTTATGTAGTGCCGATGAGTGTTATATCGTATCAGGAAATATATTCATGTGCATTGTTATTGTTGTCTTTCCATCGTGCTATTATTTTGGTCTCAAGTCTCTCAAATGATTGGTGTTAATGAGATTCAGCTAGTTTGAACAGGTACCTGAGATAATGGATTTTGAGATGTTCTCGCTTCTCCATTTGACATTTTGTACATTTCACTTGTCATGTTCATGTGTATACCACTAGTGTAGGGTTGCATTGCTCCATGTGTTGTCTTCCATCATTTTTCAAGGTGCAATGTCTTGAATAAATTATGAGGCCTCCATCAACTTGCCTTGATACCAGCAAGGCTTGTTGACATAGTGCAGCAGAGCTTTTAGTAAGCCTCTAAAGAGGCGTGCAGTATGGAATAACTATTATTGTTGAAAATAGGTATAGCATAATAGCATTATGGACCCCATGTGGTCGCTATTGGCTCTTTTATGCAATATTGTGATGCCTAGATCATGTGCTGCAATCGGCACTCACTGGAATGAATCTGATTCTTTACGAATTTCATGTTTGTGCTTTTCTGGTGCAACCACATGGCTGGAATATTTGAGCAAGGTAACAACTGCGTCAATCTTCAAGTTCTAAGCTGATTCTCTTTTCCTAGGTTACACCAAATGCGCATTTCCAGAATGATCTTGGGTTAGACAGTTTGGACACGGTGGAGATAGTTATGGCTCTTGAGGAGGAGTTTGGCTTCGAGATTCCAGATAATGAAGCAGACAAGATAAACACGATAGAACTTGCTGTTGACTTCATTGCTTCTCATCCGCAGGCGAAATAGGAGAAGCATTGAAAGCCCATGTTCTTTCCTTTTCTCCTGGAGGATGGGCATTGTCATTGAGTTTTCATAAGTGGCACATTGGCACATTTTAGAATCTTTTTGTTGGCATGCTTCCCTCCAATGGACGTGTTCCTTTTTCTGTACCAAACTGCTATGGCTACTTTGGAGCTGGGTGGTAGCTGCTGTTACAGGCTCTTAGAGTCCTTGACACTATTTTGAAGTGTATCCAGAATGAGTTTTTGGTTGCATTCAAGTGGAGTTTCTTATTTTTTATAAGTCCAGCATTGGGAGACTGATATCATAGAGGAAATCTTGCATATGCAGTGTGCACATAATGACATGACCTGAATTTTGTCATATATACACATATTGGGCTGTGACTTGACTTCTCTGTTTTCATGGTTCCTCGAGTGGTACCAGCAAGTTAGTTATCGAGAGAAAGAGAGAGAGAAAGTAAGAAATTCTTTCATTTTTAATTGCACTATTGGGGATTTTGTGATGAATGGTTGAATGATCCTTGTTTTGTGTTTTGTTCTTCCTGCTTGAGGAAATTAGATGATATACTCTTTAGCTAATAAGATTACAATTTTTTGACTCCTAGTGATTAAAATGTCCCACGTTACTTGTTTACAGGATTTATATGAACGTGTTCTGATTTTCAAATTTTAGGTTAAATTCTCTAATGGTGGCCCTTTGGTTAGAATCGAAACGGTCGAAACGGTTTGAGAATGTGTGAAAGAGACCATACACCTGCTAATCTAGTTCCATGAATATAAAAAATGAGGCGAAACTCATTAAACGCCTCATTTGTCTATATCTAATCTAATCTAATATACATAAGTCAAGTCAAATCTCTAAAGATCCTTGCAGTGCAATTCTAGCTACCACATTAGTTCATCGTGCTTCTGATTTTTCAAGAAACTTCTCTTGGCAGGACAATGTACATTGATGGAGGTATAGGTTGCACATGACAAAATTTCTGTCTTTCTATTTCTTTGATTTTTTGTTTTCAGGAATAGGTTTGGAATAAAAATTCGTTTGGTAACGTAATTTTATTTTTCTATTTTTGAAACAAATTTCTATTCTCGAAATAGATTTGAAGTAGAAATCAGAAGTTAATTTTTTTAATTTTTCTATTTTTCGGAACAAAAGTGAGAAATGAAAACTTTGCTAATTGTTCACTCTTGTCATTGACCCCCACCTACCTATCACCCGTGGGATGTCGGACATCGGCCATTGCTTCCTTAAAAATATAAATTTTATTTTGTTATTAAAAGAATTTCTGTTCTAGAAACAGAAATTTTAAGTTGTTTTCAAATACGTTTTTTTTTCTTAGAAACTCATCCGAAAATAAAAATTAAGAAATTAATTTTTGGCTAAAAATTGATTTCTATTCCAAAAAATTTGTCATGTAGGCCCATAATGGTAGAGGTGAGCATGGTTTGGATGAACGGTTCTTACATTGGAATTGCAAACTGCCAATTAAGGACCAGTTTCGAAAATTGGAGCTAAGACTTGCTTATTAGTTCCATAGATCCACTCAGGAATTGAACTGACGATATGGTCCAGTACTTGGGTGGGTCCATGGAATCGGTCTCAAATGCTTACAAAACTTGTTTGGCTTTATATTCAGGTTGAATTGTGAGCCATTGATATTGATTAAGGATTGAAAACTAAGCAAAACGAATAAACAATACTTATTAGCTAAAAACTTAATTTATTCAAAGGTCATGATGCGGTCCTTTTGAGATTTCTCGACACTAGAAACATGTGGAGAATTAAACTCCACATTAAAAGTCTTAACCTCCACAGAATTAAATAATTAATCGCTTGATTCATTTTTTTTTTTGACGTCAACCTAATTTAATTATACTCTTAAAACGAGCCGTTGGCTTTGAATGACATCTCCAATTGATTCTCTCGTTCCTCTACGTTTGTTTATTTTGTTTTGGTTGAGAAAACAAGTAAATGGATTATTAGAAGGAAAAAAAAAGTAGAGGGTTAATCCTATTATATACCTAAAATATAAAATTAGTCAATAATATCCAATAATCTCAAATACACATATATGTACATATATATTTAGTCGAAAAATGTAAAATAATTAAGTAATTGAGATAAAATTTCTTTTTTTAAATCTAGAACCCCACTAAATTGGAACCGAGAGCTGGACTGGCCCCCATAAGAACCACTAGTTCTAGGTTCAATTTGGTTAAGTTCCGAGTGGTCCGAGCAGTTTGCAACCCCTACATAGTCATCACAAATGAACCACTTGAAATGGCCAAAAAAGGAAAAAGAAAGATAATTTTTTTTTTTTTTAAATTTGTTCTCATATCTTTAGCGATTCCGAACTCAAAGTAGCCTAATTTAAGGGGAAAATATAAGTAAAAGTGATTGGAAAAAGACATTGCATTCTGCAACTTATATAGCTTATTCCATACGTACGATATCAACTAGGACAAAATCCGATATAATGCCCTATTAAAAAGTTCAAAAAGAATTTAAGTTGCTAATGGAGAGAGACCACATGCATATGAACAACATATGAACCCCATGAACAATAAATGTGTGATAAAAAATTAATATTTTTATGTAGAATAGACTCGTAATTAAGCGCTTTGGTGATGAAATTGAATTGATTTCTGTTGCCCCAAATCTTCCTTACCGTGCTTCAATCGATCTTAATTCAAACGTTATTTACTTTTGTAGACATTTTTCTATAGGCTTTATCTCAAACTAACACATCTATTAAGAAGATTCAAAGGAAATAACCATGGCTCATTTGAAATTTTCAGTTCTTCATTTCCAGTTTAAGTTGGAAAAAAATCCAATAGATAGATGATCATTTACAGTTGTGTTAATTATTTTTTAATGAACCAACCAGTGATTATCATCGGATTAACACACAACTAAGCTCAATTTCAAATTGACCATTTAAAACTTATTTAATGGTATTTTTCTGGATTATATTATCTATTTGATATTTTTTACTCTATCTAATGGGAGCAAAACAAAAGCCGAGTGCTTGTTTTGTTTGCCAAAATCGATAATAGAGGGTTTTAGGTTGTTCGATCCTAATAATATCTTCATTGGGAAAATTATTGAAAAAGTCCTAAACCTATTATATAGTGACTGATTCTATCGTATACCTTTCAATTGTGCCAAGTTAGTTTTAAATCTTTTGATAATTTACTGATTTAATCATAAACTTTTTGACGATTTGTTAATTTAGTTCTAAATTTTTTTACAATCTATCAATATAGTCATTTTGGCTAAGTATTCTAATAATATATCTAAGACTAAAACAACAAATTTTCAAAAGGTTTAGATCTACATATTTGAAAGGCTCAGGACTAAAGCACAATTAAAATGTTTAAAGCTGAATTAGCTGTTATACAAGAGGTTTAAGACTTTTTAGATAATTATCATTTTATCCATTTTGTTCATTCTCACTTGATCCTATGAAGCCCTAGCTTGTGCTTGCTCCATTTACTCGAAATTGCTTAACTAACGTGATCTCTTTGCCACTGTCCTAAAAAATAGATGTGCAATAGTATATTTTGGTTAGAAGCTTCGGGGTTAGCTCAGTAATCTTGGCTAATTTCTCGGCCCATCGGGCCTTGAAAAATTCTAGACCGTGACACCAAACTCATGGGTTGTGCCTACACCCTTTTCTTGATGTTACCAATTTAATAAAGTGAAACCATTGATAAAGTGAACAAAAAGTGCTTTTCAAGTCATTACTGAAGCTTACCCCAATGGTCACTCTTCCAACATAGAAAGAAGATGTGGAGGGTTCGAATTCCCATATTCTTAAGACAACACATGAGGACAATTTAGTTTCAAGTATAGGTTTCTGAAAGTTAAAGTAAGAGTAGAGTAGGACCGACCAAAAAAACAAAAAAGTAATGCTGGACAAGTAAAGAAGTGAGATTTTTGAAATACTTTCTACGACAATCCTTCAAAAATTTCAAAAGGTTCATCAAAGTAGAGAAGGAAAAAAAATCTGGTTTTACATTGTACGGCATTGCACTGAATTCCTTATCATAAACTATAGTTCTCATTAATCACTTTATACCCCCACAACTTCTGTTCTTACATGTGAGTTTGCGCCAATAGGTCCTGTGAGTGCTTGGTTGTTTATAATTGCTCAAGAGATTCAGCATGAATCTAATAGGAGGGGGATCCGTACACTACAAATAAATACGCCACGCGTAAGGGATATGGAATTCACTGAAAACTTTGACTCATGCTCTCTTAATATGCAGTTTGACACCGAGTGCATACATCATGGGAGGGATCTAACGCATTCTCATTCTGAGATATTAACAAATGGCTTGTTTATTATGTATGTGAGCCTATTTCATGGGATTTCTAATTGCATGAGTTGGGTTACCATTATTGTTGGCATTTTAAATTAGCAAAAGCAAGGTCGAGTTCTCCCTAGGCCGGCAAGCTCGAGCTCCGAGGAGGTCGGTTGGCGAGGCTCGAGCTTGCTTGATCCCGACGAGGTTAATCTCACCCGAGGTCGAGTCTTGCCAACCTCAGGTGATGCTCAACCTCGTTGGCCTTGGGCAAGCTTGAGCCCAATTGGCCCTCTCTATTGGCCCGGTGCCAAAGGAAAAGAGAGAAAAAAAAAAGAAAAGAAGAAAATAAACAAATTATTAAAAAAATCAAAATTTTTTTTTTTAAAAATTGTTTGAGTGTGGTTGTCAAGGTCTCCAGCATGGCCTAGATGCACCTGGGCCTGCCCTTGATTGACCCAAGCACTAGGACTCGGCCCTACTGCCAAGGGCCGAGGAACAAGCGTTGAGGTATCTGTGCCCAAGCACTGAGTTTCTAGTCCAAATGCTAATACGTAACATATTTTGTAAAATGATTTCTGCATTTTGAAAGAGGAAATTAATTTCTTGAATTAAAGTTTTGGTAGGAATTTTTTTCTCATTGACTCATTTTTCTAGGCGTACAAAATGCTGGAAAACGCTTATAGCTAGACAAACGGAGCCTTAGTTTTGTAAAAGTTAATTCCAGTAATATTGAGCAGACTGCAAACTTAATTTTGTAAAATTCAAGGTGCTATACGATGAAACTAGCCTCGATAACATCTACAAGTAAGTTGGAAATTCAAAGATTGCTTGAATCAAGCAAGACCAGCGGAGAACAATGACCGAATGTCCTTGAAAATTTTGGCAGTCGTGTAACATTGGCTTCTTGCTGTCCATGAGATTTGGCAGTGGCATTGTTTTTTTGGAGATGCTCCTCATGATGAAATATCTTTCATCGAAAGTAATTTTTTGGCTATTGATTAAAGAAAACTAGGGTTCTGCGCTAACATTGAACAACATATATCTATGGCGATTAGGAATCAACAACCTCATATAGAATAAGACTATAAACACAAACCATCACAGAATTCAATCAACGATATGACTTGGAAAATATAGACTAGACAAAGTAACCCGATGTAAACAAACTATGCCGGAATTTAATAGATGACACAACATGAGAACATAGAAGCTAAGTAAACCGCACTACAAGAAAGATAAAAGATAGTAAATTAGTTTGATTTGTGTCAAGGGTTCCTAATAGACGATTAGTGGTATTTATAAGGATTTTTTTTTGATGACCCAGGAACTCCCGTAAGCCGATAGCAGTGGAGCAAACCTTGGGTGACGCTAGCTGAGAACCCACCACCCCGATGTCACGCTTAAGACCCCAAGTGATCAAGAGGGGATTCGAACTCCTCCCTTTCGTGAGAAGGAGAAAGCCTGAACCATCTTAACCACTAAGGCGGTGGTGGTATTTATAAGGATTGCTATCGCAAAAAATCATAAACTAGTACACCGGTAATCAGTTTATCAAAAGCTAATTTTTTGACAACTAAAAACCTTAAATTGGTATATATGTGATACATTTACCCTAAACTAATTCTTTGATCACAAAAAAACATTTGTAACAAATTTATCTCTGTTAGTTTTTATTAAATTAGTTTAATAACATGAAAAATCACAAACTGGTATACCTATACCTCAAACTAGTATACTCATTAATTATCACGTGTCATCTAACTTAATAATTTGACAATAAAATTTAATAAAAACTAATTGATGGTAAATTTATCATAAGTGTATTAATTTGAAATTTGAGATAAATTTGTCACAAATGTACTAATTGATGATATTTTTAACACCTATATTTAGTTGACATGTTGATAAAGGTAGAAAATTTGAGTTTAGGGTTTCCGATTACCGTGGAGTCCATTTCTCGAACCAAAAAAGTCAGTTTTTATATATTTTTCTTTGGCCTATCATTCTTAGGTAATTTCCTAATCATTTTCATAAAAAACCAAAAAATCAAATGATTAACTTTCGAGTTGACTTTTTGGTTAACCTTTTGACCGAAAGTCAATCTCAGGTTAATAATTGACTTTTTCATGTAAAAAAGTCCTAAATAGCCTTAATATCACTTTGGCTACTTGATTTTTCACAAAATTCAAAGATTTAATCACGAAATCAATCTTTTAGTGAAAACCCAACTAAATAATTGACTTTTGGTCAAATCTTTGACCAAGAAATTGAAAAATATAGAAGCTCGTAAATCATCACATCTTAGCTTCAATTTGAGTTTGATAGTGAAAATTTTGTGAAAATCAATGAAGAACCTCAAATTCCAATTTTTTTGGTTTTAGATTAAAAAATGACCAAAAATAAAATTATATTCATTATGTTCACATTTTAGTTTAGTTCCTTTTACAAAATTTGATCTAGAGGTCATCTAATATTCACTTGTGTTGCTAATTTTGATATTTGACAAGCCCAAATGAAAATTGCCATTTTTAGCCCTAATCAATGGTTCGAGTCGATTCTTCATGAATTGAATTGTGAGCCAACACTTCCATTCGACTCATTTTCTTGACATAAATCTGAATCCAAGATCAATTATGGTGAATTCACTTGAGAACTCTCCAATTGGATGGATTTATTTACTTAGATTTAAGAAATCCAAGCTAATAAGTTTTAATTAGTGCAATTCAAGTTGACCCATTATGGACTAAGATTTAATTTGATGGGTTGAGATTCAATTTCATCATTGACCTTCAATTCGATTTTGGCATAAAGGCTGTACCATCACTTCGATATCTTATCATATTAATTGAACTCAATTTCGGTCAATTTACATTTTGAGGTAGGCAATGGTGTAAATTTGCTCATTTTGTCCCTCAATTGAGTAAAGATTCTTTTTAATTAGGCCCCTAGATGACTAAATTGCACAAAAAAGGGGAATAGAACCGAACTGATCAAGATCCGTTCAGATTGGCTCGACTAGCTGATCGGTTCCGTTGGAAAGTGACTGGTTCAGCCACTTTCCGGTGGAATTTGGGAGGCCAATGACCATGGTGAGGTGGCCCATCTCATGGCTGACCTACCCGTGCCTTTATTTTTCGAATATACAAAATTGCCCTTGGATCTTACGAAATTATGAAAATGCCCCTCGATTAAACTTTAATCGCATGATTGATCACAACCATTCATCCTTGATGCATCATAGCTGTTTAATGAGCATGTGCTTTAATAAAAATAGCTTCAAAAACTTAATCAATTAATCAAGATTAGTTAGCTAAGGGATCAAACCTTAGTATATCAATGATTAAGATTTGATTTTACCCCTTGGTGTGAGGATTTTTCCCTCCAATTTTGGGAGGTCCTCATCTTCAGAATGCCCTTCTCTCTCCTCCCTCTTTTCTCTCTCCTCTCTCCCCCTTTCTCCTTTTCCCGCCAAACAGCGCAACCACCAGCCTCACTTCATCGCTTGAGCTGCTGCTCATTGGAGCTTGGTCAGCGGTGTGCCACCCTCTTTGACGGTCGCTGCCTCTCCATCGAGCCAACTGTGGCTGGCGCACCCCGGCGACTAGCCGATCCACCTGCCAGTGGCCGATTTCCCTTCGAGAGTGCATAGACACGAGTTTCTTGCCAGTGCTGTCCTAACGTGATTCAACACCCTCTGGTGGACCTTTGACAGCCTGCAACTCCTCAAGACATCCGGTGACGTTCTCCGATCATCCTTGAGTTGGTTTCAACAGCTGAGAGGGATCCGAATCCTTATTCGGTGCCGATCTCCCCGATGATCTCCTTAACCAGCCCAATCCTGTTCCGGTGGCCATCTGGCGCCCATCTGCCCTTATCCCGACCTCCTCTAGCGTCCTTGATGCCGGAACTCCCTTGAGGCTCTGCGTCGTTTGGCTGAAGCTCATTTGAGCTTGATTTGTGCGAAAACCTCGAAAGGTGATGATCTACATCTCGAGCTCAATAAAGCAAGGTCATTCTAGAGGACCGAGGCTAGAGCTCAATATAGGTTGAAATCTAATGAGTTCATTGATATATAATGATGCCTAAGGAGTCTGAGATTGATCAGTGATAGGTTTGAGTGGAATTTATATGGATGATTGCTTGGTTTGCTTGAATATGCAATTCGGATGTCTTGGATGCCTGATTGTTGATTGTCTTGGAACAAGCTGCTAAACGTGCTCTTTTGGTCTCAAGTCGTCCATAAAAGTCATGGTATATTCCATGGCCTTTCCAACGATATAAAGTTTGCACCGAACAGCCTCCGTTTGCCCTGTCAATTGCATGCTTAAAGTTCTATTTTAGTTCTATGGTTGTTGCTGTAGTTTGCTTTGGATGACTTGGGACATCTCACGATTTTGTGTACCTTTTTGTGGATTGAATTAGGTTAGGGTGTCCTCATATGATCTAACCGTTACATTTAGGTCTAGTTGCACGAAAAATTGCAGAATTTTCTCGTGTTATATAGATAGGATTAATCATGGTTGATTCTAGTTTGTACTGCTGTTTCCATTACTGATCTGACCTCCTAGAGAAATGTCTTCGATTGAGCTTGTTAATGAATCAATTTGTCGATGATGCCTTTTGGACATTTGTAATAGACATCTTAAGCTTTAAAATGACACATTGTATGCCTTAATTGGCCATCATTTTCTATGTTTAACATTTTTGATAATCCGAGTCAGATTCTGGAAATCATATTGAATTGAAACTGCATGTCGTTTTCTTGTTAGTCTAGCTGTTTGCCATTTTTGCACTATTTCGTAGACATATATTTTGGGGTTGAGTCCTCAATGAAAGCTGTCCATAACATCAATGTCTATAACTTGGAAAAATTTGAGGTCATTTGAACATCAATTGATAGGGTCGATCAGCTGTAGAATGTCAGTGTCACATGCTGCCCTGTTCAGTTCTTGACTGACTTGTTCATGTTCCAAGATTTTTAGAAATTTGTGTGTTAGGAACTTTGAAATGCTTCCTTCGTGAGAGTTGTTCCTCATATATTCATTTACCTATCATTAAAATCTTAGGGTGAAATAGTTACTGATTGTGCTTTTATTGAGCATATTCTGTATACCTTGTTCTGTGATGATTGATTTGGCTGATGGACATGTTTGCCTTCTTGAATATTTAGGAAATTATGCATGCTGAATCTGAAGATGTTGTCTTGTGAGTGCTGAACTTTGTTGTCACAAAGTTTCTTAAAATAAAAATGTGATTTGGTATTTTCACCAATCATTTCAAAACTGCAAGATGTTCTGAAATTCTGATTTCTCAACGTGTTTTCGAACTTACCCAAAATTTTGGTAGTTCACGTGATACCCATGTGGAAAAATTGTTTAACATTTTTCAAACTATGATTTGACATGATCTTCATCAGAGTACTGATTCTTATTTAGAACGTTTGTTATGCTTGATTAGTTGTGCCCACAATGCACCCAAGCTTATCTTGACGGCTGGATATGTTCCATGATTTAATGAAGTTATGTCTCTCTTTTCATCAAATCTTTTAAAATGCTATCTTTTGTCCATTGTCCGCAAAACGATTTTGGGTATCATGTGAATTGCATATCATTTGCCTCATTTGTCATGAGCATATATGTATTGTATGAGCATATCCAATGGCGCATGTGTTTGAATAAGCGATCCTTAGTTGCTTTACTCATTGATTTGGATTGTTTGAGAATCAAGCCCGTATGGCCTGAATGCCTGATAATTTATATGCTTCGTATGTGAATGTTAGATGAATGAATGCATGACAACGTGAGTTCCCTTGGGATGCCACATAGAACTTGACCTAGAAACTTTATGACTTTAGTCACCATTTGCGAACACAATTGATGTCTAATAGTCATAAGTCATTAAGAAATGAATTGGGGTAGCTATTTTAGGAAGGCCGTCGCATGAACTTCAAAAGCCAGCCCCGAGGCCACTGGTGATTAGTTGATTACTTTTCTTGGATGTTTGGATGTGAAACGTTGTGGTTGCTTGATTGTTATGAATTGCTTCTTCGTGTACTTTATGTATTAGTTTTAACACTATAGTAGAACTAGGATAGGTTCCAAATGCAATCCCTAAAGGCAACGATCCGAAGACACAAGGATGATGAATGGTCGATGTCCAATCTGACCCGATTTTTTTTATAATATTCATTCATTCCCTCAATATATGTTTTGAGTTTCCTCATGTGTTGTATAAATACTTGACGAGTTGTGGGTTTCTTTTATTCATTCTTAGAACAATTCGTCTAGGTTCTTTCTTTACCTTTGAAACTGCTCTAAGTGTTTACTTTTCCGCACTATCATTTCAATAAGTTGTATGCTTTACTTTCATGCTCTTTAAAGTATAGGGATAAGTGCAATAAAAGTCCTAAAACTTATCATGAAAATACAATTGAGTCCTAAAACTCGCAAAAAGTGCAATCAAGTCTTAAAACTTGTCAAATTGTTTTAATCGAATTCTAAAGTTAACATTGTCAACCTTTTTAACGGAAAATGCTGATGTAGCATTTTAAATAATTTTTCATATTCCACATGGCTTTTTTTAATTATTTTTTATTCAAAATTTAAAAAAATTAGATTTAAAAACTAAAAAAAAGCTAAAATTTATTTAAAAAACAAAAAAGTTAAAAAAAATAAAAAAATGGCTGTCGCCCATTGCTGGAGGGGCCGGCGATTTTTTTTTTATAAATTTTTTTGTTTTTTAAATAAATTTTAACTTTTCTTTTCTAGTTTTTAAATTTAATTTAAATAAAAAACAATTTTAAAAAAGCCACGTGGAAATAAAAATTCATTTTAATTGTCACGTTCGCGCCACGTCAGCATTTTCCGTTAAAAAGGTTGACGGTGTTAACTTTAGGACTCGATTGAAACAATTTGACAAGTTTTAGAACTTGATTGCACTTTTTACAAGTTTTAGGACTTAATTGCATTTTCGTTATAAGTTTTAGGACTTCTATTGCACTTATCCCTAAAATATAATGAAATGAAGAAACCATCAACGCTTGATTGCCCCTTTGGTCAAGAAGTGCATGAAAAAATAAAAAGACATGCATGGACACGATAGGTAACACGTCAACTATTAGGTACCGAAAGGGTGTTAATAGATATATTAGCATAACCCAAGTTCCCGAACCTTAGATCACTGGTTGCGTTGGAATCGATGGATCACTCCCAATCATCGATTGAGCATTCTAGCTGGCTCTAAAAAACGAGGCTAGTGGCGACTCCTAGATATTATTTAGGTTGTTTAAAGCAACTTAAAAATAATAAATGAATTCGTCACAAGAGATATAAACTTTTGGAAGAGTTTGCAGCTATGATTTTGCATACTCAAAATGGTGAAGCCAAGAGATGAAACGATGCCATATTTGATGGATGAACCTTCGAGGGGGCTATTATGGTCGAAATATTCTTAAACTCACTTAATGTCCGATTTTCTTTCGACCTTCAAACTGCCGATCAAGATGGGCAGTGGCATCAATGTAGAGTCACAACAAATCCCGCTGTCACACAAGGTGCAAGCTTGGGAGAGCTCATGATCGTGATCAAACGAACTCATATAGTCGATCCTAACGGAGGAGGTGATGACATTCCTAGAGTTATATCGTGAGGGAACTTTCATAGTCGAGTACCTCTAAACCCCACCTTTACAACTTCACATTTTGAGGCGCTGAGGTTGGGTTGTAACAGGTCTTAACCCCATTTATATTAGTCACATGATAACTGCTCCTTAGCGATTGCCTATATCCTTCTCCACTTACGAAAGTCTTGTGCTTATATCTCTTGATCTTACTCCCAAACAGTTGTTCCTTCGGAAATGTATGCCGACTTTCCCTTGTTGTCCCACGATCTTGCTCCCAAACAATAATTGTCTCACAATCTTGTTCCAAGTGCTCATTGGTAACTCCACCATGATCGCTCATCAGTAACTACTTAGTGATCTTGTCACCCATTATCTTGCCTCTGAATTAGACGGCTCTATAACCCTACTTCCAAGTAATTGTCCTTTAAAATATGCAAATATATGCGTGCCGATTGCTCTTCGATCCTCAATTGCTTTGCGCCCTTGTGACCTTGAATTCGCAATAATGTTCCTATGTTCTTCATGCCTCCAAAGAGTTTTGTTAGGTTGCCGTCCTTTGCTCACTGGTATCCATATCGATAGCTATTAGCCATTAGTCATCATATATCAACAATTGACTAGCAATTCCAGTCAATATGCATCATTGATGCGTGTCAATGCTGATTGTTAATATCAATATTAAACTCTATGGTAGACGGCAAGATGTCACGTGCATGATAATCCTCACACATTAGTCAAGTGATTATTTATGTTCATTTGTTGGTCACGTTCCTACCTATGTTGACGATCCAATCAATTTTGGAGTAAATAGGCATGGACACGGTTTTCAAAGAACTGTGAAGTAAATGTAATACGTGCAAAAGAGGTGGCCAATTATGTCTCGTCAACATATCACGTGAAGTCACATCACTCTTTATTACCATCGTCGTATGTGCTCGGAAGTCCAGCGCGTGTTAGAAAGCGCGTGTTAGAAAATGGGTCGACCAACTGGTCTTTGTCCCCACCCGAAGAAACACGGTTAGCCCATCCTCACCTGTATGGCCGGTGATAAATTTATGGCCTTGGCTTGACTTGCTAAATCCAGTAGCAGAAGGTGTGGTCTCGTCGATGTGTGTTTCAGATGATGCTTGGCTCTCATGTGTTGTAGAATCAATGGAATCCATGCAGCTCCTTTCAAGATTCGTCTTCTTCCTCTTCCTCTTCATAGCTTCTTTTTTCTGTGTATTCCCCGACACGGCGATGGCTCAAGCTACTACAGATCCACTTGAAGGTTCTCTCTCTCTCTCTCTCTCTCATATGCGAGAGGTTGAAATGTAATATCTGAGATAGGCTTAATTGGGAGAGACACTAAACACGACCAGTTTGGCTTGGTATTGAACTCCAATCGCCATCGCAAACTTCATGTGGAAATCCTAACAATAATTCTGCTACGTGCTTGGTAAATTAATCACACAGTAAAAGCTCTGAACCGTCTGTTCCAACAATGGAACCTGGCTGTGCGGCCGAGTTGGTGGAACATTAGCGGAGAACCATGCAGCGGCGTCGCCCTCGACACGACCAGCATCGACGAAGACAACTACGGGCCTTCCATCAGATGCGATTGTTCTTATGACAACGATAACACCTGTCATATCACCGAACTGTGAGAACCAACTATTCTCTCATAGTGGATTTATTGATTAAGTACGCTAATGCAGTATGGACGAAAATGTGTGTCACGCGGATTTAATTCGATGGTTCGAATGCAACATAACATTCTGATAAGCTGTTTTATCAGTCATGATTCGTCACAGAATCTGAAACACTAACACCGTGTCGTTTTGCAGGCGGATCTATATGCTGAACATTGTGGGTTCAATTCCGGAGGAGCTATGGAGTCTGAGTTACCTCACATATTTGTATGATTCCTATTTTGCTTCCTTCTTCCTAAATTTTTTGTTAATTCATCTCACGGTCTTATCAGCTTAGCATCTTGCCCACATTTAGCAACTTAAGATCAGAAATACGCAAAGAACTCGGAAGAAAATGAAGAAAAATGAAACAAAAGATACAAAAAAAGGAGAATTATTATATTGTTCTCTAGTGTGGAAAACGAGGCGAGGGGAATCTTCGGTCTACTCATAAATTACGACTGATTGGATATCAATTGAGTTCATGTGGCTTATGTGAATCAAGTACATTTAAGAAATTGTGGCTTATGTGAATTAAGTACATTTAAGAAATTGACCGATTAGACGAGCTACACAAGGACGGATATGGACTTAGAGTCCCCCGTCGTACCTTGTCGTGAGCATGAACCTTAATTACGATGAGGTATGTGGGGAGACTGGTTCCATAGTGAACGTGGAAAATCTTAGGTCGAGATATTATAAATGCAACTTTTTTTTTTAATACAATCAATCTTCGTCATATCAACATGGAACAATAATAAATTGTTAATTTAGTAAAACGCTTTAACCAGAATTGGTCCCCTGAAATCTACTTTTTGTGAATAAGGATAATTGTGATAAGCTACTTGTTTAGATATAATTTAAGAAGGGTAAAAGTCACCAAAAGTTCTAAACTATACCCATTGTGACATATTTAATTTCAATTTTTTTTTTCGTGATGCAAAAAATTTCAATTTTTTTCTATAGCACAGAAAGCTACAAACTTTTTTCTTGTGATATTAAATTTTTAGGGTAAATGTGTCATATGAATATATGTTTTAGGTTTTTTGTGTTAAAAAAAAGTTTGGAATAAATATGTTATAAAGGTACGAGCTTGAGATTTTTTATGATATCAAAAAAATTTGTGGTAAATGTCATAGTTAGTAAAGCTTTAAATTTTTTGTGACTTTTATCATTTAAGAAATAAAACTCAGATATTTATAGCCTGTTTGGTAAAACTTCTCCATGGGAGTTTACAGTTGTGAAAAAGGTCTTACAGCTTTATCGATAAACACCTTAATAAAAGGTATAGCGATTTCTAACAACTTTTAGGAAATTTCCGCCCAATTCTAGAGGCGTTCTAGCTTTAAAACTTATATTAAAAAAAACGCATGTTACAATCTTCATCCGGCTTTAGAATAATATTGAACTGATTTTCGAATTTTCCAAGATTACATTGCATGAAAAACAAAATTTGAAGGACCAATTAAACGCCAACAAAAAGTTCAAAAATTTCCTACGTGTTTAAAAATGATTTAATGATGAAACTAATTTCCTCTTAGGAGGAAAGGAAATGTGATCTTAAGAAATATCCTTACCTATAATGTTATTTGCTTACCATTTTGCTTGGTTTATTTTGCAAAAAACAAATGATTTGAAAAATATTTTGCTAGAAATGATCGCTTACAAAAATGCATGAAAGGGACATATTTTCATTGTTCATGAAAATATTTAGACATATATTATTGTATATAATGAAACATTTTCTGGTGACTAATTATTTCAAATAATACAAGTGATAATTTTTAATAAAATATTTTTAAAATCATTCATTTTTTTTTTGCGAAATAAATAAAAGCTAAATAACACTGGATCAAGAAAAAAAAAATACTTACTTACCAATTACTAACTCTTACTATCAAGCTAATATATCGAGACTTTCCGTGTCATGGAGCGGTGTGAGATCTTAAGACTAATTCCCAATCAGTACGAGCTGTTAAGGTCCAGTCACAAAGAAATAATTCTTGAAAATCCCCACAATGTGAATGCTTTGCCTCATATTGATTTAAAATTGTAGACTTGACTTGACGTGTGAAAATCAACTTAATATGCCACATAATTGTAGTGCGATAGAATGGAAGAAAATGGATAAGAATACTAAGATTGACATAAAATCAATATATTAAGTGATGTGATAGACATTATAGGATACTTTTGATAAGCTACTTGTTTAGAGGGGCCGCTTGCATTTTGCAAGATGAATGATAACAGAAAAAAGAATAGTAATAGTACCATACTTTGATATGTCATTCATTTTAATGTCACAATTTTTTAAGCGATCATTTAAATGACCCAATTCTTAAAAAACATTCACTTGAATAATGTTGACGATTTTCCTTTCCTAAAAATTCTAAGTGACACTATTTAAATATAAAATTGTTTGACGTAGCTTGCAGAGAAAATGATATCATTAAAAGGGTATGGAATGACATTGTTTGAGTCATTTCCTTGCGTGCAAATGACCATTTAGGGCTCCATTAGGTTAAAAAAAATAAATTTGACGCCACTTTCATTTGCAAATAAAAAATTGCTGGTCAACGAGAAGTTGATTTTTTGAAAACCCTGGACTCCATTTTCGTGCCTTTCGACTACCTCAAGCACATACCGATCGGTCCTCTCATTCCAACATCAGTTTTAGAGTAGGGAAATGATATAAATGGTCCTTACACATTAGTTCAATATGTAATATGGTCCCTAAAGTTTTAATTTGTTCAATATGATCCATAAACTTTAACCAAATATGTAATATCGTCCTTGAATTTTTAATTTGTTTAATGTGATTCTTAAATTTTTGATATGTTCAATCTAATCTTTGAACTAAATGAAAATGTTTAAAATGATCCCTCAAGACAAATTAATAAAAGGATAATATTGAATATTTTCATATAATTCAAATATTAACTTGAATATATGCAAAAAATATAAGGATCATATTAAATAAATTAAAAATTTAGGAATGTCATTACGTTTAAAAGCCAACACCACCTCCTCTTTCAATGAGCGATGTTAATTCACCTCACTTCAATTTCACCTGCTTCAACCCTGTCAATTTGGGGGGAGGAAAGAGCCGAAGGGACGTTATTCTATACGCTTTTCACGACATCATTTCTTCAATAATCCACATCAAAAGATGTATTAAGATAATGCTACGTAGAATTTTTAGGCGAGGAAAATGATCGACATTACTTAACTAAATATTTTCTTAAAGTTATGACATTTAATGTGATCGGCCAAAAAGTTATGGCATCTAAACATCCTAAAAAGCGATAAGGCTGTAAGTGCCTTTTTGTTTTGTGTTTTTTTGGTCGAAGTGCCTTTTTAGAGCGTGTTTGGTAATGCTTTTGTTCTAGGGAACAATTTTTGATCTGAAATGATTATTTTTTATTCTGTTCTCGGGAACAATTTATAAGTATTTTAAGCTATTTGGAGAATCGTCCAAAACTTCAATTCCCGGAATAAAATTATATTTGGTATTGTTCTGAAAATTTCTAATCCAAATAATTTTTTTTAAAAATATTTTTATTACATTTTTCTTTTTTTCTTTTCTTTCTTTTCTTCACCTTCAAGGTTTGTCGGCGACCTTGTGCATCGTCGGCCCTCGATGAGGCCGCACCTCATCGGCCGAGCCTCGCCGATAGCTAGGCGAGGCACAGCCGAGCCTTGGCTGGGCAAGCGGCCTCGCCCAGCCGTCGGCGGGGCTTGACCGCGCCGAGCCAGAGCGAGGTCGGCCTCGCCTTGGTCGGGCGACGCTAACCTCGCGGTGGCTTGGCAAGGTCGAGCCCCGCCGGCGGTTGGGCGAGCTCAAGCCTCGCCTAGCCATGGTTGGGCCGAGCCTTGCTGTTGGCCAAGGGAGGCTTGCCATTGTTGGTGGTTGGGCGAGCCTTCGGCGAGCTCGCCGGACCTCACCCAACCGGTTGCTGGCGACTGGCGGTGGACGGCAGCAACAATTGAAGAACAAGAAGAAAGAAAAGAAAAGAGAGAAAATAGGTTGGTTGATTCTAGAATTGTTCTCGGGAACAAAGAATCAACTTTTTTTTATTTCTCGATTTTGTTCCAAATTTACTTTTGGGGACAAAAAAATAGAAATTTGTTTCCAGAAAATTTTTTTTATCAAACGAATTTCTATTTCAAATCTAATCCCAAGAACAAAAGAATAGAGGTTACTACTGTTTAGCAAGTTGCCAAACAGAGCCTTGGTTGCTCGAGAAGAAATTCCTTCCTTCCTTTCCCCTTCCCCTCCAACTCAAGTCACAAGTTTAGACCGGTCCGATGGCGAAATGTCCGGTTCAAGTAATCCCATAACGATACGGGCCAGTTCGCCGGCACCGTCAAGATCACGATGGAGATGCGACGGAGAGTGGTCTCCGGTGAGCGAGTTTTGCGGATGGAAAAGCTCACCGGAATAGCACTGGCTCCTCGGACTGACATTACGACGGTTGATTTCTAATCGAAACCAGCTGCAGGGAAACACCTGCAGTCAGCTTGAGTCGGCGAGCCTGGATTCCTGTGAGGTTGGATCCTACAAAGCGAAGCGATGGATGGACAAATGTTTTGATTAAAGTGAAGATTCATGAGCTTTTGTCTATATAGTTTTTTGCTGGAACAGTTTTTTTTTTCTTTGTTTTATCACACAAGTAGATCCCTGAAAGAGCTGAATTTTCACCAATTTTCATTACAGGAACTTGGGTCTGAATCTCTTGACGGGATCAATATCGCCACAGATCGGCAATCTGAGTAGCATGCAATACTTGTAATTCAACCACTGTGACAAGAACAAAATGATTTGATTAATGGGTTGTTTTTCATGGATTTATGATGTTAAGTTGTTTTTGGTCTCTCCCAAATTATTCCCACATTCCACTGTTGTCAGGAGCCTCAATGCCAATGCCTTCTCCGGGGAGCTTCCGAACGAGATTGGAAATCTTCATGAGCTGCTAGCAGTGTAAGTCGTGCTTGTAGCTTGATTTGATGTTTGTCTATCTTCCCTAGGCTAGTTGATGCCTATCAGAGTGTATCTTGATCACGAAGAATCGATAGATGTAGTCATGGAGTTGCATATACTTTGTTTCTTTATGCATGTGTTAGTCGATCTTGAGAATTGAGGAGTTCATAAAAATTAATCTAAGTTAAATTTATCAATACATGCTTTTAGATTGCATACTGTGGAGCTCCGTTTCTGTACACTCGAGGAATTTCAAATGATATAGTCTGTTGCTGCAGAGGAGACATCGAGTTCCATGTTTTAGCGGCCTTTCCCTGTTGTAAGAGATCTATAAGTGATATATACTGCTAAAGGATGGGTTTATTCTATGCTGGATCAGTAAAATTTTCTAAGAGCCATTTCTAAGATGAAATTTAAAACTTAGAAAACAGAATTTGTGAGTTTTCTTGCATCATCATGAGCAAAGGATGCATTGGTGCCAAATTTTTTTTGTAAATAGACAGAAGATAATGCCAGAGGGGTAAGCAAGTTTTGGCAAATGGTAGTTGCCCTTTTATAATGACTGAATCACATGTAAGGGTAACAGATTACGTATGCATTAGTTTGTCTATGCTTCTGTAGATATGCAATGGAAGCTTTGATTATTTCCCCATTAGTTAGTACCGTGTTCAATTAAATGCCCCCAGTAACAAGAACTACAAGTCCGTTCTTCCTTCTCTTTCGCTCTATTAGATCCATCTGGGCATAATGACTTTTGAGATTTGCACTTGTTGCAGGTCATTCGCAGAAAATAACTTCTCTGGTTTTCTACCACCTTCTCTTGGAAATCTCTCAAAGCTACAGGAATTGTGAGTCTCTTCATGTTCTGGAGTCCTTCTCAAAATTTGTTATGCGACGAAGTGCATAGAGTCTTCAACTGTTGTTGCCTTTTATTTTGGTTTCCTTAAGTTGCGATCCTCACTAACCTTAAATAAAAACACGGGCTATGATGATGGAAAAATCAGTGATGGCCTCTGGAGTTAGCTGAAAAGTCAGTTACTACTACTTCATATCTTCAAACTAGAAACACGCTAATTCAAATATATGTATTTTGTCTTAAACTCCATTTCTCTCTTACCACATCTATATTCTTTTCCTGTTTACTACTAGAAAGGGTGGATGTTGTAGATTGATGTTATGAAGTCGGTATCAACTGTATTCTTGTCAATTTAAAGTGAGGAAAAGGTTCCTTCTTTCATTTAATAGTGACCTGCTTCTACTTTATCGCCATTTATTGCTTAGTTGATCCATTAAAATTGTCTTCTTTTATCAAGAGAAAACATGAATATTGTTCATTTAGCTTTTCGAGAAATTTTCATGTGGACAGATACTTCTCTAGCTCAGGAATCAGTGGTGCAATTCCGTCATCTTATGCAAATCTTACAGATTTAAACACCCTGTAAGAGCCTATAAAACCTTTTGTTCCCAATAGTGTCTCAGGACCTTTATGTGAGTCATTACAGACATCAGGCATTCTGAAACTCTCTGAACCTCAGGTGGGCATCTGATGGTAATCTCGCAGGCTCCGTCCCTGTCTTCATAGGAAACTGGCTCAAGCTTACTGTGCTGTACGGTGGCATAGTTTGATTTATCATCTGTTTTCCTGTTCTTACCATTATGGAGATGATTAGGTTCTCTTTATGCTGGATCTTACTGCTTAAGTCAAATCAATAATCATCTTGTCCTAATTGTATATGTAGGAGGCTGCAAGGCAATTCTTTTGCCGGTCCAATACCATCAACCTTTTCCAAATTAACCTCTTTAAAAGAATTGTAAGCATGTTGTGGTTAACCCAGTACCATCTATTTTTCTTCTTTTTGTTGTTTCTACATGGCTAATTTTTGGATAACCTCATATGTAACTTGAATTCTAGGAGAGCATCCGACATTTCTAGTGGCATATCTACACTAGAATTTCTGGCTGACATGAGGAATCTCACAACTTTGTAAGGCAGCCTTAGTCAAATTTGACACTTATCAGTGTTTTTCTCCATTCAGTTATACTTTATCTGAGGTATCTAACATGTATAGGTTTAATTGCTTGCAGAGTTCTGAGGAATAACAATATTCACGGTGAAATTCCACTAGATATCAGTAATAATGAAAAATTAGAGCACCTGTAAGTTGTCTACCAATTAATGAAAAGCATCTGCAACTAATAGCTCCCTCTGGTCATTATTTGAGACAAATAAAAGCTGCTAAGACATATATCTTATTGTTCCCTGCAAGAATTAGCTCATTTGAAGCACTTATTTTGCTGTTGCTCCCATAAAAGGGAATGTTTATTTCGGCTTTAGGCCAACAAAATAAGCCACGTCGGATTTCCTGCTGAAATATTTTGTAAAAGATGAAAAAATTTGGGGTGACTTTAAATGCTAAGATACTGGTAAAATATAGAAGGTTTAACACATAAATAAGTCCAATTTCACTTTCTAAAGGTTAAAGAAAAAGTGAAATGTTAAAAGCAAAGGTCCCGCCAGAAACCCACTAAGCTAACTGTTTAGGTACCAAACATACTAATACCATTTCTATCTATTTTTTTGTTGCTTTCTGGGGATTTCTAAATGAAACCTTGATGAAGCACCTCTTTTTTATTTCTTTATTTTTATCACACTCAATAATCAAACGCTGTTCTGTTTAATGAGATTGGTTTCCAGTGGTCTCAGAGTTTTGGTTGACTTACGCTGATTCTGATAGATTGATTCCATGTGCAAGAAAATCATTAAATTTTTCTCATATTCTTACTGACAATTTTTCGCCTTGCAGAGACTTAAGCTTTAATAATCTGATTGGATCAATTCCAGCTTCCATATTCGCATTAGATTCACTGTCTTATTTGTAAGGCATCTATTTTAATTAGTTATCCAAATCATTTGAGATGTTCTATCCAATATTGAATAATGCCTATTTCATGCTTAGGTTTCTCGGAAGTAATAACTTGAGTGGAGCCCTCCCCTCAAAGAAAGGCACCTCTCTTGTTTATATGTGAGTGAATCAAACCAATGAGCATCTACTGAACCGCAGGACATTGCGGGATCAATTTGACTGAACTGGTTTTTGTAACAGAGATCTCTCCTACAATAACTTAAGTGGCAGCTTCCCTTCTTGGGTCAACGAAAATATTCAAAGGTAAGTATAGGAGCTTCAACTGAAAGTACTTTCTTTTTTGTTTTGCCCCAATGTGCATATTCAATTGTCTAGGGTGTTCTGTATATTACTGGTATCCCTCCCAGACTAACCTGATGCTTTTGTCATGCACATTCAGTAACTTCATTGCCAACCGCTTAACAGCAGAAAGTTCAAATAGTGGGTAAGGCCCTTTAATCTGTTTTACTAATGGTCTCCCGTTTAGTCTAGATGATCATCATGATGATGTCTTATTCTGTTGTATTGGCATACAAGATGAATGAGAGATGGCTCTTTCTCTGACTTAAAAGAAATATGAAATGATTCTTTCAGAAAGAAGGTAAGTAAAACGGTGAGTTACAAAGTGAACGACTTAATAGATATGGAGCATGTCAAAGTACGTAGAGTCTCTGACTGGAAAAAAGACCTATAAATCATGAATTTCATAGTTTATACAAAACTTTTCATCTGGAAGGATCAACATGGATCAACATAGCTGATCCCATGTGGGAGAAAGTGCTTAATTGTTCACTGATATGGCATTATGCTCATTTTTCACTGTGAGAAAAGTTTCTAGCTCAGAGTGATACTGTGCTCCTATTTGTTTGCTTAGAGGTCAATATGTTTGCTTTAGTGTGCTTTTTTATATGCTCTGGTGGCCAGTAGCTCCAACCAGGAAAGTATACATGGTAATGAGTAAAGTCAAGATGTGTGACATATGGATATTGGCATTATTTAGGTATAAGATAATAACATAACAGAAACTGGAAGGACGGGGAAGTATACAAACTTATGTACAAGATTGAAGCAACTCAGTCAAAGATCGTGGCATTTCCTCTAAATTGCGGGCGTTTAGTGGCTTTTGCATTTAGCAATGACTCATTTGCTTCAAAAGTTTCATAGACGACCTTTTGACAGCATACTCATGTTGTAGACTCTTTGTTTGCATTTTGCTGGAAGCCGCTGACCTTCCTAAACATAAACTAGCTATGTATAAGAGAATAATTGAAAAATGCACCTTTACCTAACAAAAATGAAGACATCAGTCGGCGGATCAACTATTTTTTCCATGTTGCACACTATATGAAAACTGACACCTGATTCTATGTAAGAACATGTATGTTTGTTACCCAGTACTGTTAAGTATCATCTCTCTTTGTTTTGAACTTAGGGACTTGCCTTCGGGATGGATTTGCCTTCAACGACCATTTCCTTGCAGAGACCCAGGAGTCAGTAAGTTAATTTTTTTTTTTTTTACTTTTTCCTGAAGATAGATTGTAAGGGAATAAAATGTCATCAGTAAGAACTTTACATTCAATGCCAAATAATACTTGTTTCAGTATTGCATCCGTGGTTTGTCTCTTTTGTTTTCAGTAATGTATACTCGTGTTCATTAATCTAAAATTGATGAGAGCGGTTGACTGTCCCTGTCATTAGTTTTTTTCGGCAAAAGTATCATCCCACTATGTATTTATATGGATGGGGACCCTTGGAAAATGAAAATGCTGATTGACTGCCAGCATATGCCATTCCAAGGGCCTAAGGACTTGTCTTTCTTCTCAATTGAAAAAATTAAAGTGGAAGGTTTTCCTTAATATGGAAGCTAGTGAGTCATTTTGGCATGTCAAAACCCTCTTTTGCACCCATGATTCATGATTTCTCAAAAACTAACTGAACAGGGAGGACTTATGGTAGTACACTGATGCAATTGCAAACAAACCTCCTCTAAATGAGGCCACATACTGGAAGCTACTAATATCACCCTGTTTATTACAGCCAATCCAAGATATAAAACCTCGTAACAAAAGAGGCACCAAAGTTTGTAGACTTGCACAATGTTGCTCCTAGTGGAGAATCTTCATAAATTTGCAGATTTGTCAAGTACTCCTTGCAGGTTTTTTTCCTAATTATTTTAGGTCATCAGATCAAAATACAACAAAGTTTCTGAAGAAAGGGCTTAAACAGTCATAATGTTTGCTCTTTCAAATGTTTGGAGTATCACATGCAGCTTTCTATTTGTCTCTGCTTCTCAACTTAAAGTGGCGTTATCCACTCTGCATGGCACTAAGGAGACATGGGGTGGGGTAAGTACACTATCAATGTCAAAACTTGTGTACGGCGCTTACTTTGATGCAAAAACTTTATTTTGGATTACTTAAATGCCAAATTGGAGGAAAAACGATCACTTTGGTGCCACCAGAGTCAAAATGATTACATGGCTTTTATATTTAAAAAAAAATATCGACATGGATTTTAAACGATATCGTTTTTCGTCCTCCTTAAAAAACGACGTCGTTTTGCCGTTCTAAGTGGATGGCCTCACAAAAACGACGCCGCACAACTCATTTGGGGATTTTTTTTAAATTTTATTTGTGGATTGAAATTAGGGTTTTTTTGTCCGATCCTCGCCCAACACTGACCTAGCTCGCTTAGCCGCCGTCACTCGGCCTCCACCGTCGCTCGGCCGGCATCACTCGGCGCTGTTTGAACGCCCTCCATGAGCACGTTGTCGCCAATGCTCAACGACTTGCGGTTGCACTTGAGCGCGAGCTTCGTGACCGAGTCGAACAGCGTGAACAGCTTCGGGACCACGTCCAGCAGCTCCGAGTGGGCGTGGAGGGCGAGCCTCTGGCGGTGTTGGCCTTTGATCGCGAGCTAGTGGCGGCACACGAGGGAGCACCAGCCTCGGTTGTTGGAGTCTAGGTACTGGAAGACGCAGGCCAGGCACTCGTCGGGGAGATCAAAGATGGAGAGGGAGAGATCGGGGGTGGTGCACTCGTCGGCGGCCTCCTCGAGCACCAGCTAGATCACGGCCTTCGACTTGGCATTCGAGTGGCCGTCGTCGGGGTCGGGGTCGGGGTCGGGGTCGGGGTCGGAGCCGCGGCTGCCGAGCGCGGGGGCCGTCAAGGACGGTGACTGGCCCATCGTTGGCGGAGGTGGAGGCGAAGGATGTGGGCGGTTGAAGGGGGAGGAGGAGGGAAGATTCAGGCGGCTTATCATCTCTCTCTCTCTCTCTCTCAATTTGGGGATTTAGGGTTTTGAATTGGGGGAGAGACATTAAATGGCATTGTTTTATTGTTTAAATATTGACTGTACTTTCCGGCGAGCTACATCAGCTTCAAAAATTAATAAAAAAGTGCCACGTCGGATTTCCGGCCAACCAAATCGGCGTTGGCACTGAAATGATGGTTTTTCAAAAGTTTTGGCACTTAAGTGATCCAAAATAAAGTTTTGGCACCAAAGTAAGTGCCGTACACAAATTTTGACACTGATAGTGTACTTACCCTATGGGGTGTTATCGCTTAAGTAATCAGTGCAGTCAACTATTTATGCTCTATGTACCACATTTGAAGTACATGCGCAGCTAGCATAGCATAACTGCTTTTACGTTCTTGCATAAGACCTCAATCAACTCTACCAACTGCCATTATATATGTGGTCTTGCTACTGGTGAGACTGTTTCTTCTTCTTCTTCTCCTTTTTTTTTTCAAATTATTGCCATAAGTACTTGAATAATGAATGGCATGATGTACAATTAATCATCTACAATCGACCTCATCGAAGTTCATTTTTATGGCTGACTTTGTGCAATGGAGTGGAATTGCTTTGCATTTTCAATCGTAATTCGTCCAACTAGAGAAGGACATGTCACCATATGCGTGCGTCAATGTTAAGTTTGAGCATGTGGTCATGGTAAAGATTGCTAAGCTGAAACTTTGTCAGTAAGCCATTCAGATAGTAACATAGATGTTTGAGTATTTTCTAAATTATCGCAAATACTTGTCTATGGGTTTTATATTAGCATTATATGAACGCAATCTGCTTCCGCCTAATAGCTTAAGCTTTTTGGATGGACTTCTAAATTAGGTTTCTCCTCGATTTATTTCACACGTGTGGCTTCCCATTCCTTATTTCCACATTGCTGTTCTTGGTCATGTTTGCATAAGAGTGGGGATGTTAATGCATTCCACGTTACTTGTCACAAGTTTATACGGGTCTTACATTTGGTTTCCCTCCACCTAACATTTTAAGGTTTTGAGTGGACATTCCAATAGTATCCAATCAGAAAAACTATGCATTCCTTTGCAGATATTGGTTTTGCAATCAATTGCGGGGGTCCACCAATCAAATCTTCTGATGGAACTTTGTTTGAGGGTGACTATAACAGTGGCATTGGTCCAGCTTCGTTCTTTGTTAGCGAGACAAAGAGGTGGGCACTTAGCAATGTTGGGATTTTTACCGATGGTACCAACTACGAATTCACGCATTCAACATCCAAAACCATTTTGAATACGCCAGACCGAGCTCTCTTCCAAACAACAAGGACATCTGCGTCATCATTGAGATACTATGGGTTGGGACTTCAGAATGGCAACTACACAGTGAACCTAGGGTTTGTAGAGACAGCTTTTCCAGATGATAGCCAGTGGACAAGTCGGGGAAGGCGTCTCTTTGATATATACATTCAGGCAAGTCTTTAGACCTGTATGCTGCATAAAGTATTTTAGTGGCATGAAGCTCCAGTAAGACGTCCTGGATGCACAATTTGAATATCATTGGCATAGCTATTTATGAGATTCTTACTTTATTTGAAGCAATACTCTAATCTTTGTTTGATGATTCTTCATCAACAGCGTCAGGTTCATGATGGACATTTACCTTTTTCAAAATCCTTGCACAAGATTGCTTATCATATAAGTACTTCGAATGATTATATCCTCACTCCAATGAATCATCTTTTCCAGTTCATGATGCAAGAAAGATTTACTATCATCTGTCTTCTTTGTGTTTTTGGTGCATCTCTTTTTATAATTGTCGATTCTAGTGCACAAACTCATAAAATACAGCCTTTAAATCAGGATGAACTTTTCAATTTTTAAGATGAGTTTCTCTGAGTTTCCCATAGTTAATTACTCAAGAAGTAGGTGGATAAGGTTTTTGTAAAAATTAACCACAGTAAGCATCGTCAAACTTTCTTTATCTAGCGCGACAGATTGTACTAGGTAACCTGATCTATCTTTTTCGGCTTATTCAAGGGGATTTTGATGTCAAAGGACTTCGACATTAGAAAGGAGGCAGGTGGAAGGTCCTTCCGAGCTGTTGAGAAGGCATTTAAGGTTCAGGTATTTGAAAACTATGTTGAAATTCACTTCCTTTGGGCTGGAAAAGGGACATGCTGCATGCCTGATGAAGGTACATATAGACCATCTATTTCAGCTATCCGTGTTAGTCCAGGTAATATATTTCTTCTCTTAACGAATATCATTTTCTGACTAGTGCACATTCACCACCATGTTCACTCCCCTGAAATGCATCTACAGATTTTACATCTACTTTTCCAGACAAGAGGAAGAATACGATGCCCTTGATCGCAGGGATTGCAGTTAGTGTTGGGGTGATGCTCTTTCTATCTACTTTTGTAGCTATTTATTTTCTCAGAATAAGGAAAAGGCCAAGCTCCAATCAAGAGACAGGTGAAATAATTTGCATCATGGGTGTTTAATCCTTCTTGAAATTATTGCATAAGTTACATGCATGACGATTATTTGATGGTTCTTAATAGCCTTACATTGTGTCAAAGTGTCTAGTAATTATGTTATCGTGCTTTATTGTCCCAACATTTATGGTTCTTAAGGTAGTCTCATATAATTTCAGACATACTTTTCTAGTGTTAATAGTTTGTTGTAATCCTCAATGCAATACATGGTTTTCCTCTTGGACAGGATATTCTACCATATAGAAAATTATTATGCCTAGTGTCATTCCATCGATGATTTGACAGAAAAACCAATGAATAGCAAAAAGGAAGTCAATTAGTGTGCAATCATTTTTATAGTATAGTGGGACTCTGCATTTTTGGACTGGTTTATCAGTTATCTTGCTAGTAAGTTATCTGTCTCTTTTGAAGTTTATGACTTATTCTGTCGCTAGTAAGCCTCTTTTGTAAAGGAAATGAGAAGTGTTTAACCGGGGATATGCTTTCAAAAGAATTTCCTCAAGGAATGAGTAATGGAGATCAATCATCTCTTCTCTGTTGCTCATCAATGCGTAATTACATTTCAAATAAAAGTGATATAATTGACTGCAAGACTTAATTTCCAAGAGAAGTGCCCGAAATAGAGGAAATAGATATTCTATTTGATAATATATTTGCCAAAGGGAGAGCACTCTGGTGACCTTGCAACATAGTCAGTGTTTTGCAGATGGGCAATGAGTACATTTGAAAATTTTTCTTACTTAATATGTTATGCAGATGCCCTGAGAATTGCTACAGGGGCATTGACCTTCAACTATTCAGAGCTACACAATGCAACAAATGGTTTCAGCCTTGCTAATAAGCTGGGCCAGGGTGGTTTTGGCATTGTTTATAAGGTAATTTTGCATCCTCATATTTGGAATATGGCAAGAGGCTAAGCTTTCTGTCCTCTAGGGCTTTGCGATGCTTTCCAACTGTCCCGATCTTGTTTGCAATTTTTGTCAGCAGTATGACATTTTAACTGTTGATTTACTCCAAAAAGGTGCCAATTCGTGTTAAAGTTTGAATTTAGTGTATTATTTTGTGTTCCGTCCGTGTTTTTGTCAGTACCTCTTGTCTCTTGTTCTGTTAATGTGATTGTACCAACTGTGGCCATTAATGCCAGCCCAAGTTCACAGAAAGTCATTATTTTACTGTCTCTAAATGTGATAGCACATTCTTTCTATATGGCAAAGTTGTTAGATATTAGCTAAAAAGAGTTTATTTTCGAAGATGAAGATACTGCCCTTTTTTGGGGGTCACTTCTGGATTCCGTTTGAGTTTTGATTGATCTAAGCTATTATTTATCCTTTTCCCGAGCCCTAGGCCCTACGTGCATGCTAGTAACCTCTTGATTATCTTACTGGAAATTATTGGCTGAGAATGTACTATGTGAAGACTTGGTTCCCATTGGATCACTCTTGTCATCTTTAGGTAGTTAAGATAGAAACACGACTAGAACTCATAAGTCTGTTATGCTCCTGAATATTTTCTTCTTCAAGGGATGATTAATATTTTAGATTAGCTAATAGTCAAATATCATGAATGAGCACATCCCTATTTTGTTTCATGGAGGTGGTAAATGGTCCTGCTAGCTTGTGCCAAAAGAGGTGTCAGCCACAAGTTTGATATTGTATATGCACTCTGGAATGAGTGTATTAAGTGGTTTTGACAAGACAATGGTCATTCGCGTACATTGAACTTCTGTAGTAAAAAGTACTCTCATTGGTCGACTATTAGAAGGGAAATGCAATAGTTCCGCTTTCTCGAAAAGTCCTGTTCTTATCACTTAAAAATTTATTTTTTGGTCTTCACTTGCTATCTTTTCTGCATTATTGATGTGAGATCAAAGATACTATTGTAGTACATCAGTCAGTTCCATTTGGGAGAAAAGAAAATAAAACAAATAGGGTTCATTAATTGAAAGATATTTGGCTGAGACGTGGTAGCAGTGGCATGATGAACAGAAACTACTCTGGAAAGTTTTTTAACCCTTAGGCTCTTATGCTCCATCGTTCATCATTTGTTCACTCTCCGAAGCTCATTCTCTAGGAGGTTAGACCATCTGTGAGATTTTAGATGGAGAGAAATTGTTATTTTCATTCATATCTTCTGGTGCTTTACAATGTTGTATTTATAGGCTAATACACAGATAAATCCTAGAAAAAATAAAGGAAAGAAAGCCTAAAAAATGAGAAAGGCTAAAATCCCACGATTTGTGGGTTAACAGCTATAATCCCATGATTTGTGGGATTTAATCAGAATCAAATCAGAATCCAAAACCTCCTAAAAAATCCTATGTATTTATAGTCATATAATCTGTCTATTTACAGCTCAACACTCCCCCTCAAGCTAGTGAATAGATATCTTCCATTCCCAGCTTGGAAATTAGCTCATGAAAACTTCCACCATTAAGCCCTTTGGTCAAGACATCTGCCACTTACTGTCCTGAAGGAACATAAGACAAACAAATCAATCATTCTTCAAGTTTCTCTTTGATGAAGTGCCTATCAATCTCAATATGTTTCGTCCTGTCGTGCTACACAGGATTATGAGCAATATTAATTGTAGACTTATGGGGCAAGTACACTATCAGTGCCAAAAGTGGTGTACGGCGTTCACTTTGATGCCAAAAGTTTATTTTGGATCACTTAAGTGTCAAAAAGTTTGAAAAACGATCATTTTAGTGCTAAGGCTGATCTGATTAACCGGAAATTCAACGTTGCACTTTTTTATTAATTTTTTAAGCTGATGTGGCTCGCTAGAGAGTACAGTTAGCATATAAACAACAAAACGACGCCGTTTGGCATCTTTCCCTCAAGTCAGAACCCTAAATCCCCAAATTGTGTGTGAGAGAGAGAGAGAGAGAGAGAGAGAGAGAGAGAGAGAGAGAGAGAGGGGCATGGCATGGGCTTCCCCGTTGTCTTCTTCCCCGAAGAACAACACCAACACCAGTGTCGTCACCAGCAGTGACACCAGCACTAGCACCGGCACAACTCCGCTTACGGTTTGTCCGACATCGTTGACAAGCCCAAGCTCTTGTCCTCCTCCTCCTCTCCTCCTCCTTCTCCTTCCCCCTTTAGAAGGACCCACCTTTGACTCCTCTTCTTCCTCCTCCTCCTCTGCCCTCACCTTCTATTCTTCCTGTCGCTTCTTGCCCGAGAAACAACCTCAACCTCTCCTCGCTCACCTAGTCGAGCAACTATGACGGAGGCTGAGCGACAGTGGCCGAGCGAGCTAGGTCGGCGTTGGGCGAGGATCGGACAAAAAAACCCTAATTTCAATCTCCATATGAGTTGTGTGGCGTCGTTTTGTGAGGCCATCTACATATGACTGCAAAACGACGTCGTTTTCTTAAGGATGATGGAAAACAACGTCGTTTAAAAGCCATGTCGATTTTTTTTTTAAATATAAAAGCCACGTAATCATTTTGGCTGGAATCTCTCACCAGTGGCACCAAAGTAATCGTTTTTTCTCCGATTTGGCACTTCAGTGATCCGATGGAAACTTTTGGCACCATAGTGAGCGCCGTACACAACTTTTGACACTGATAGTGTACTTACTCCCAGATTTATTGTCACAAAATAGCTTCATAGGACTCTGCCACTCAACCTTCAAGTCATCAAGAATGATCTTGATCTATAATAACTCACATATTCCTTGAGCCGCTGCCCTAAACTCAGATTCTGCACTTGATCTTGTCACCACATTATGTTTTTTACTCCTCCAAGTTACCAAATTACCTCCAAGGAAGGTACAATAACCAATTGTAGAATTGAGTCTGCATAATTCACATCTATATAAGCCTCGAGCTTGAGATTTGGGCTCCTCTTGAAAAGTATTCCCTTTCCTGGACTACCTTTTAAGTAGTGTAGAACTCGATGAACAGCTTGTAGATGTGATTCCTTTGGATTATGCATGAGTTGACTAATCAAGCTGACAGCATAGGAGATATCTAGTCGGGTATGAGTAAGGTAAATTAACTTCCCACCAATCGTTGACACATTTCTCGATCCACTGCTGCCTCCTCTTCTGCTTCTGTTAGCCTCTGGTTCGGCTCAATTGGAGTAGCTACTAGTTTGCAACCAAGCTTCCCAGTTTCTTCCAAAAGATCCGTCACATACTTTCGTTGTGAAATAAAGACCCCTTACCTGGAATACGAAACCTCAATTCCCAAAAAATACCGTAGCTTCTCTAACACCTTTATTTCAAATTCCTTAATCAAGCATTGTTTCAACTGCTGTTTCTCCCTTTCATCATTGCCTGTGACTATTATGTTATCAACATACACCAACAATGCTGTAACTCCCCTCATGTCCAAGAGTTTTGTGAACATTGTATGATCTTCCTAGCTTTGTTTATACTTAGATGCCTTCATGATTCTAGCAAATCGTCCAAACCAGGCTTTAGGTGATTGCTTGATCCCGTATAATGCTTTCTTAAGTCTACAAACCTTTTCTATTGTTTCTTTTCCTTCAAAACCAGGTGGGATGCTCATGTAGATTTCCTCTTCCAAATCTCTGTGTAAAGACACATTCTTTACATCATACTGTTGAAGTTCCTAATCAAAATGAGCAGCTAAAGACAATAAAATTCTTATAGTATTCATTTTAGCCATTGGTGCAAATGTCTTTTGGTAATCCACTCCATATGTTTGAGTGTAACCCTTTGCAACCAATCTTGCCTTGTACCTCTCCAGAAAGCCATCTGCCTTGTACTTTACAGTGAATACCCACTTGCAACCAACTAGATTTTCCCCCTTGGCTTGTCAACAATTTCCCATGTTTTTTTTATTTTTTTTGAGTGCTTCCATCTCTTCTTTCATGACATTCCTCCATTTCTCTTTTGACAGTGCTTCAGACAAGGTGTTAGGGACAACAATTGTGTTTAAACTCACAATAAAATTTCTGCATGATGATGATAACCTATTAAGGGACACATAATTTAATAGTGGATATACCGGTTTCTTGGTGCACTCTCTAGTCCATTTTCTAAATAGCTAAATCAAGATCACTTTCAGGTGTATCACTAAGCTGTTCATCCAAAGGAGATTCAGAATTTACTGTGCTTTCATTGACAGTACCCGGAGTGGTATATTGGACCTGCTCTTGTGTTGGAACGACTGTCCTCCTTGAATACACTTGAGAAAATCTCTTAGAATCATGAATACGAGTTGGACTAGTAGGAATAGGAACAGAGATAGGTTGGTGTGTGGGAGATTGTGGTGGACAATAGACAGGATTCAAGATAGGTTCATGAGCAACAGTGGACGAGTTTTGGTTATTAGGGACATTGGACAATAAATCTAAGTTATCAATGACACCAAGGTCCTTATCTTCCATGACTGAAAAATCCCCCTGAAGATAAGATTGTGAAAAATAGGGTTTATTTTCAACAAAAGTGACATCTGCAGAAAGATAGAATTTTTTAGAAGGAGGATGGTAACATTTATAGCCTTTTTGTGTTTGTGAGTAACCAAGAAACACACATTTGATTGCACGAGGATCTAACTTTCCTCGTTGATGATGATGAATGTGGACATAGGAAGTGCAACCAAAGACTCGAGGTGTAAAACCATTAGATGTACGAAGGTGAGGATAGAACTGAGAAAGAACTTCCATAGGGGTCTTGTGGTCTAATGTACGTGAGGGTAGTCTATTGATCATGTATGTAGCTGTAAGAACAGCTTCCCCCCAATATGCTTTAGGAACTTGTCCGTGAAACAAGGCATGAGTTGTGTTAAGGAGATGGCCACTTTTCCTTTCAGTAACCCTGTTTTGTTGTGGTGTATTCACACAAGATGACACATGGATAATGCCTTCCTTTTGAAAATAAGGGGACAATACTTGATTGAAGTATTCTTTAGCATTATCCGATTGAAAGACCTTGATCTTGACCCCAAATTGAGTTTGAATCATGGAATGAAACGAATGAATAATGCTACTCACATCAAATTTATGTTTGAGTAAGAAAGTCCACGTGATCCTAGAGCAATCATCAATTAGAGTGACAAACCAACGAGCTCCAGAGATGTTTGGAATCATGGAAGGTCCCCAAATGTCACTGTGGATTAAGTGAAAAGGGTTAGAACTACGGTGATTGCTAATAGGAAATGGTACACGATTATGCTTGGCTAATTCACAAACATCACAATGGAAGTCTTTAATATTCAGATCTTTAAACAAGGATAGAAACATAATACTCAAAACTTGAAAGGATGGATGACCAAAACGAAAATGATGAAGCCAAATGGTTTCTTTATTTGAAGTACTAAGAAACGACGAAGACAGATTATACACGATCCTTCTTGTAGTGAGATGTGTCTCAAGATAGTACAACCCATTTTGTTCCTTAGCAAGTCCAAACCTCCTCTCCGAGTCCCAATCCTGAAAAACACAGTAAGATGGGTAGATGGGTAAAAAACAGCTTGACAATGAAGATCTTTTGTGAGTTTCTGTATTGAGATAAGACTAGCAGATAGTTTAGGGACATGAAGAACATCTTTAAGGACAATATTAGGTGTGATAGGAACATTTCCAACCCCTGCAACAGTAGCAAGAGACCCATTTGCCACGATAATCTTCTTATTGCTAGGACAAGGTGTATAAGTGTTGAAATGGGATGAGGTGTGAGTCATGTGGTCAGTAGACCCAGAATCAATAACCCAAGAATTACCTGAGAGTGCTAGTGAGCATGCACCAGAGGGTTTATTAAGAAACCCTAACAAACCTCTTAATTTCTCAATTTCTTCACTGCTGAAGGTTGCTTTCTCTTGAACTTCTTCTTGTCCAGCTTTCTTAGTTAGGTGCCCGAGACCTTGGCCGTGTTGCCCGATTCACCCACTCTCGGCTTGAAGTAGTTGGTCTGCCATTCAATTTCCAGCATTGTTCTTTTGTATGTCGGGGCTTCTTGCAGTAGGCACACCACAAGCTGTCTCGATTGTCTTTCCGTGGCAGGTCACCCTTTTCATCAATCTTTCTAGTTGTCAAGGCTGACCTTTCTACAGCTTGCGGTTCTAGCATGACAGATTGACGGCTTTCTTCCGCCCGAATCAAGGAAATTGTTTCCTCTAATGATGGCACTTCCTCCTTGCCTAGTAGTTGAATTCTGACTTTGTCAAATTCAGAATTAAGTCCGGCTAAGAAATTGTAGACCCAATCCTTTTCAATAAAACTCTTTAGAATAGCAGCATCATCTGGACACTGCGTCTAAAATACTCGAAAATGATCGAGTTCTTGCCATAAGTTCTGCAGAGAATTAGCATACTCGGTAACAGTCTTACCTCCTTGCTTTGTCCCACTAGTTTTCACCTTAATTTCATACACCTGGGCTACATCACGAGCCTTTGAGTACGTCCGTCGAACGGAATCCCAGATCTCCTTTGCGGTTGGTAGAAACATACAAGTGTCGCTTATGGCTAGTTCCATGGAATTCCATAGCCATAACATGATCATGGAATCAGCCTCATCCCACGCATGAAAATCAGGATCTCTTTTCTTGGGTCCTGTCCCAAGTAAATGGCTGAGTTTTCCTTTCCCCTTTAGATACGTCTTGACAAATTGTGACCACTTTGAGGTAGTTCTTCTCATTCAATCTATAGGTTGGCCTGATATTTTGAAGATCACCTGTCGTGTGTTGAGGCGACATCCTCAGATTGGTTCATGGTAGGATCTGTGGCTTTGGATGTGATTTCAGATGTGGCCATTTTGGAGAGTGAATGTTAAGCAGAGAACAAGGGCAATAGTGCAGCTATGAAGGCTGTGTAAAAAAGAAAGAATTTTTGGAGAATAATAGACAGCAAAGAAAACAGAAAAACTGCAAGAATGAAGGCTGCAATTGAAATCCAGAAATCTATTTCTGGAGAATAATAGACAGCAACGAAGGCTGAAAGGGATTCCAGACACAAAAGCTACACCTCGATAAAGCAATTAAGGACAAGGCTTTAACTTTCAAAGGGATTTCGAACAACCCCAGAAACAAAAGACTCCAACTGAGCTAGGGATTACATCCTTCTATTTTTGAATTATCATGTTGTCTCTTTATCTCATCCAGCTAGGTTGTGGCTACCTATTCACTGGGAGTGCTTTCTATGTTTACAGTAGAGGGCTAGCCATCCGTTGGAGGGTCTATTAGGTGCTGCAGGCTTGGTCTCATCAGAGCTGCTTGCGGCCAACAGAGATGCAGTTGGGGATGGATTCGTCTCTTTGGAAGCTGTTGCCGACTGCTCCTCCTCTGTGTTGGGTCATCGCTACCTAGTCACTATTAGTGTGCTCTTTGAAGATGGAGGCTTGGATTTTTGTTATTCCTGTCCTTGCTTTGTCTTGTTTTGCTTGGGGTAGTTCTATGTTGTTTGCTAGATACCCCCCTCTCCGTTTGGTTGTGGCCACTGTTTGGCTGTTTGCTTTTTGCTGGTTGTTTTCCTTCTCATGCCGGGTTCCCTTGTTATACAGCTGTATAGCTTATTGGTTTAAAGTCAATATATCTTCTACCAAAAAAAAAAAAAAAAAAAAAAAAACAAAGGCTGAAAAATGCAGCAATGAAGACTGCAATTTTAAATTTAGGAATCTAACCTTGCTCTGAGAATGTGAGATTTTAGATGGAGAGAAATTGTTATTCTCATTCATATCTTCTGGTGCTTTACAATGTTGTATTTATAGGCTAATACACTGATAAATCCTAGCAAAAATAAAGGAAAGAAAGCCTATAAAAGGAGAAAGGATAAAATCCCACGATTTGTGGGTTAACAGCTATAATCCCATGATTTGTGGGATTTAATTAGAATCAAATCAGAATAAAAAACCTCCTAAAAAATCCTATGTATTTACAGCCATATAATCTGTCTATTTACAGCTCAACACCATCATTGTATGCTACACGGCCCTTATTACATGTCTTAGCATTGTCTCTTGGTTGAAACATTCAAGTCAGATCCTTTCAGCTTATTATATGTATTTAACCTGAGCCCCACCAAGTTGCTGGGGAACAAATTAACAGGTTGATGCTTTTGATTTAGCGCGGACTATCTTAATGAGCTTCTGCAGGATTTGCTCTTGCTCTTGCACAGAGAGACATTCAGCTCAGCTTTTCCTCTGAACTGTTCACATTGTTAACTCCACTGTATTTGGAGGCTTGGAACACTAATAAATAACCGAAGTATTTTCATTCCTCAGTTTTATGATTCATTTGTGTCTGATGGACCCTTTGTTGAGCCTCAAGATGATGAATTGTAAAAGCTAACGCTAGCTTATTGGTTCTCAAATTTTATCTACGCGTAACTGATAATGATTTCTCCGCGATGTGCATGTTCCGTGAAGATAGTTTTTTAAAAAACGATTATGTCCCTAAACCATAGAAAATTCTACACTGTAGGGAATACTTGGTGATGGTAGACTTGTTGCTGTGAAGAAACTCTCTGCGAAATCTGACCAAGGAAACAATCAGTTTCTAGCAGAAATTGTGACGATATCTGCTGTTCAACATCGCAACCTCGTAAATTTGTATGGATGTTGTGTACATGGTGATAAACGTCTCCTTGTGTATGAGTTTCTAGAGAACAGTAGCCTCGATCACGCCTTATTTGGTAAGTGTCAGTACTCTGCATTCAATGGATATTCCATTTGATGCAAAAATGCTAGACACAATATTACTAATGACATGAATGGCACAGGGAAAACAAGCCTTCTTATTGACTGGGGCACTCGTTATGATATATGTTTGGGCATAGCGCGAGGACTGGCTTACCTTCATGAAGAATCAAGAGTTAGAATTGTGCACAGAGATGTGAAGGCCAGCAATATTTTGCTTGATTCAAGTCTTAACCCAAAAATTTCGGACTTTGGATTGGCAAAGCTTTACGATGATAAAATGACTCACATAAGCACTAAAATTGCAGGGACAATGTAAGATACTGAACACTTAGCTTCTTTATCTTTTTTATTATAAATATTCTCACACATAAAAATCTGTGTTTATGAGTACCTTTGCATCTTATTTTCTGGGACTGGAGTAGTGGGTATCTGGCACCGGAGTATGCCATGCGTGGGCACCTAACTGAGAAGACTGATGTCTTTGCCTTTGGCGTGGTGGCTTTAGAGATTGTTGGTGGAAAGCCAAATTGTGCATCTGAAGAAGAGGCATCTCTGCTTGACTGGGTAAGGATGAACGGAATTATATGCATATGGCTCTTAAGTTCGTTTAAGTTCTCTTTTATTTTGGTCAACGGAATTTAGAAGATCCCGAACCCTTCTAGATTTCTCTCAATTGACTCTAAGAATTTGAAAAGAAGATATTGGGTTGACACAGCAGAGGCCTGATACCTTCATGAGAGGAGATCACCAAAAGAGAGCCTAAATTCAAACTTCATGTTACACCACATTCCCAATGTGGGACTGATTTCACTTAAGACCCTTACATGTGCACTTTAGCAAATCTACCCCACACGTGAGCAAATATTTAGTAGAGAACCCAAGTCCGAGCCCATTAATTTATTCAGTTGGATTCACCTTCACTTAAAAGCTTAAGCCCATAAATTATGGGCCAAGTAGGATATATTAATTGCTTCACATTATGCCATATTCCCAATGTGGGACCTCACATGTGCTCCTTAACATGTAGGTGTGTACCCTGTACATGCATACATAAGAGGTAATACACATGTAGTTTCATGCTTGTTATGTGTAGGTACACATTCGTTCATATTTCTTTATATATCAGACTATGAGAGGTGTGTGAGATGTTGCGTACTTATCATTCTCTGATGATGAAGACAAGTTGCATGTGTTAACTTTACAGGCAATGCACTTACAGAGTAAAATCAACTGCTTCTGCTTCGGTTAAAAGATGTAATCCTTATCTAATTTGATGTGCTGAATTAACGATATGTAGCCTCTTTTACAGAACCAACGCTTTTTTTTTAGATTAATGATATTATAATAGAAAAATCAGCAACCAAATTTGATTCGAAAGGCTGCAGATAATTCGCTTCAATCTGTGCATTGATAGATAGAAATGGTCATCTTTTCCAAGAAAACAATAGTTGGGAAGGGATTGACTCTTCCAATGTCTTAACCTTTTTAGGAGAAAGAAAGGTGGTGAATGGCCTTTTGCTCTTCATTGGTAATAGTCCTCTGGTTTTTTGTCATGCACTATAGTTTGCTGATTTTGCTGCAATCTTTTGCTTTTAAGGCCTGGCACCTGTACGAGAATGAGCACCACGTACAATTAGTGGACCCTAGATTATCAGAATTTGAAGAGGAGGAAGTTAAAAGAGTGATTCATGTGGCCCTCCTCTGCACCCAGATGCAGCCGTCTCTAAGGCCGCCGATGTCCAGTGTATTGGCGATGCTTCTGGGACGTACCAATGTCATACCTGTGCCTTCAAAGCCAGGTTACTTGACTGATAACATGTTTGGCAGTTTTGTCAATATGATGAGCGGAACAGCGATGGAGGGAAACTTGTGCAGCGATGACTTATCTCCACATATGAGCCTGGCCAACACTGGAGAAGAGTCGCCCAAAAGTGCCGTCGCGCCAATCCTAAAGTATCTACCCTAACTAAGTTGGTCAGATCTCTTTTATTTGTCTTTCCACTGTGGTTTAAGCTCATGAAACTCCTCTAAGATTGTTTTTTCCTGAATCTTGTGGTGACACTTTTTCGTTTGGTGGGGGATAATATTCTTGGTCAAGTTAAATCTCGAACTCCTTGCTACTCCACCTCGGCAAATCATAAGCATGCCCCTTTTCTCTGGCTTCCCTTACTATTTCCTGCTTTTATTTTTCGTTAATTATGTACAGGAATGAAGTATACACTTAGTTCTGAACTCTCCTCTTAAAAAGGGTGATCCAGAAAGCTTGGTGATGAAGCAGCTGATTATTGAAGGTATCCCATGACGTGACGTGAGATGTGAAGTTTAATCGGAAGCATTGTTCGATAGAGACTGCATTAAGAGTGAATATCGACAATGTGTCATTTCTTTCACAGTATTGGCCAGTTGCTTCGTCAATCAGGCCAGAGTTCTGGGGGAGGGCGTCCGTTAAATGAAGGTATTTTGCATATATAAAAGGAAAATAAGCAAATGTTGATACCTCACATTGGGTAAATTCTTAACCCTTCCCTCTCCTACTAAGACTACAGAATATTCTTGTGAAATATGGCCAATACCAGGTATATAAGCAGTGATTTCAAATCCAAAGGTTAATTGGGCTTTGGCAACTTTATGTAAGGTAGAGTTTGGTTTTTTTTTGGGAGTGATAGTGGAAAAGTTTACAAATAAGTCATTCTTACTGCCACCTTATGGAACTGTACATGAGATTTTTACCTCATATGGCTCCTTGTTCAATTCTTTTGAAGTCTTTGGGTTCTTTTCTTCATTCGAGAATCTCCTCCCTTCTTCCACTCTATCGCGAAGAGTAATTAGGACCAATTTAGTTATGTTTTCAAGGTTACCAGCATTGTGGTGTCATAGAAAAGCCGAGTCTGGTTTCTTCTTATTGGGTGTTCAAGTCAACGACCATCAAAGAGTTGACCCATTACTTTATCACTCGTCTAATGCGTACATTTGCCATCTTAAATTGTTGGAACAAGAACGTCAAACTCACTGGTATTTGAGTGTACAAATTGGACTTGCTCAAGAAAGCACACTAGCTTGTTCTAGCATTTCCACCTTGAGAGCGACTTTGGTACCTCAGCCGCAGATACAATTGAAATTGGTGGACAAGCAATTGTTGGTAATTTGTTTGTTAAACAAGTTAAGAGGTGTTATGTCCCACATTGAAAATATGCGAGTGTGCATGAAAATTAGATGTGGCACTAACCAACGTTGATTTTTATTATTATTTAATTTTGAATTTATTATTTCCGCCTAACAGTTATTAGATGCTCTTACAACCTTATCCATTCAAATATATTTTATCTGTGATTATGTATTCAACATTTGTATTCAATATTTTTCAACTTCCACTTTCGCTTCTTTTAAGAGATATATGACATTTTTTTCTAATTGTCTTTCCTTTAAGAGTTCCTAGAGAATTATTATTATTGCATCCGGTATTTTCATTTGAGACTTTGTTGTATTCTAGTGATAGTAACCATTAGCAACATTATGAGACAAATAATTTCTTAAAAAGAGTGTTGTTACGCCTCAAAATATTACTCCATTCTTCTTCCCAATGTTGAAATTTCTGCAACAGCAATCGCCAACGACTTCAGCTCTCACAACTACTCGATTCTCTGCCTCCTTGGCTTCACATTTCTCCTGCTGCACAATGTAGCGAGTTGAAACAAAAGAAAGGAGAAAAATCGGAATGTCAGATTCTTTTTCTTCTGATTTCACAGCATTGCTCGATCGTTTCAATCTGTGCACATCAAACCTTTGTGGTCTTGGTGCTGCCTTGTTCACCAGGTTCATCGTCTTCTCCGACATCAGGCTCCCACGATCCCACTTCTTGCCCGTCTCTTCTAGGCAACACTTCATCCTCTTCTGTCGCTGCATTGGACTACAAAGAAAAAAAAAATAAACAATTAAAGAAAATGACTTTCAAACCACCAAATGAGAACATATAAGAAATCTAAAACCACTTCACTTATTTTTTTCTAACTTAATTGTAAGTCAATTTTGCTTCACTCAATACCCATATGACCCCAAAAATCAGAGGATCTAGAAATAATTGTCTTTTACCATTGATTGTGTAAGTTCCTTGTCATCATCATCACTTGGATAATTACATTTGGCAAAACTTCGTCGTTAGATTCATTGGATAGAGCAACTTCCCAATCTAATTTAATTAATTCTTCATCAGTTATGTCTTCACCAAAGACTCTGGGATGTGTCCCCATTTGCTAAACTCTCTCTAACACACTCGCTATATGCTTTGTTTCCCTCTCCTCCCTCTCCTCCTCTCCTGTTCTCCTTCTTCTGAAATAGATTCATCCCCAACTTGAGTGTTCAGTTCAATACCATCTCCTATTCCTCCTACTTGAATGCTCTCATCATCTTCATCATCACCATAATACTCAACATTCACTTTAACTTCCTTGCCATCAAGATGAAAGATTCTCAAACCATCCTTCAAGCTCTACCCAAAAACATTATAGTGCAATTTTTCTATCTTGCATTGTAAATGTTGCCCTATATCCCTCATGAAATAAATTTATGATAGCCTTTTACTATCGACAAGGATAGTACCTTCATTTCCACCAACTTATTCCTACTTATCGGTGCCAATAACAAATCCCCACCATAGCAGACAATGATACCAACGACATTGTTTCCTATGCCATCACGATAGTCAAGAAAAAATTAGCTTTTGGGATCACAACGTAGAAATGATGACAACTTCACAAGGAGGTCCCCACAATTACACCTAATTGATTAAACAATGACTAAGTAGTTGTCATTTAGTGGACAGAAAGCAACAAAGCTAATGCTGAATTGATTTAACAAATTAAGCTCCCTATAATCGTAACTTCACCATTGCGTGATTCCTTCTCTAGCATTGTCATCCCATGGCTGCGCCAAGAACCCTAATTTTTCTCTTTAAAGCCTAATTTTGCCCTACAAGCCCTGATTTTTCTAGCCAATTGAGCCAGCGAGAGAAGATGACAAACCATATTGAGTGAGAGTGATAGAGATGGCACACGAGTGATGACGGCAACTAACAACGGTGATGATGAGTGAACAACGAGGAGGAGTTGTTTTTTGGAATTGCCTAAAGGACGATGACCCCCAAGCCCTCTTTTGTTCCTTTCCACGAGTTGTCATTTTCCCCCGAGGTTGTGTGACATCATTTACGTCACTAAGCCACGTAGGATTGTGCGACATTGTTTAATCTTTTGATGTAGACTTTTTTTTTTTTTAAAGGCCACATGATTTTAAAATGTAAATTTTAAATGCCATCTACTTATTTTGGCTGGAATTTCTCATTGGAGGCACTTAAGTGATTGTTTTTTCTTCGACTTGGCTCTTAAGTGATTTGGCAAAAGCTTTTGACATTAAAGTGAGCATTATATATAACTTTTGGTACTTATAGTATCCCTTTGCCTATTGAAGTGTGACTAAACAGAAAAGGGTTTCGTCATTGTCAAGCCATAGTGAAAGAGTAGCTGTTAGAGGGAAAGAAAATGGACGTATGAAGATGTTCTTGGTTTCATCCGTACGTAACTCTTTTTTTGGGCTTGAACACTCTGTAATTTTATGCTATGAGTTTACATCCAATTAAATTGTTTATTTGTGAACACTCTAGGTTTAGGCTTAATCTAGGTGTAGGAAATATTCCAGCATGTAAAGGATTGTAACTTTGATTCATCAATTACAGTGGATTATTTGCATCCGACTCTTTTCATGGATGTAGGTACCTATACTTGGACCGAGCTACGTAAATCTTTAATGTCCTTTATTATTTCTCATTTATTCCTTTGGTTCTCTTGCATTGACTTAATTTGCAAGATTTGGTTGGCTTCCACCTTACTTGTACAACACAAGAGATGGGTATGTGGTCAGGTAGGATACTCTTTGTTGGAGAGTGGCCATGATAGAAGCGACAATGAGGAGATCCTTCTTGCATGCAAAGGAGTTGTAGTTGTAGCCAAATTAACTCTAAACATGAGCTTCTGTGGCGAAGTGGCAGCCACATCATTGATCTGAAAACCATCGCGATCCTCACTGGTTAAAGTCCCAAAAATCTCATCGGCATTCTTGAGCTTAACTAGATCAGAAGCGAATCTTTAGAGAATGGATCATATTGAAAAAATTGAAAGTTTAGTAACGACATTGCACATTGGGCTAAATTTAAGGATCACATTAAACAAAAGAAAAGTTCAGGATTACATTGCACATTAAGTTAAAATTCACGAATCATTTGTGTAATTATTCCTAACTCTTAGTCACTTGAGATCGTCACAAAGCATGTGACAGCCCAATTTTCAGGTTCTATTTTCAATTGAATAAGTTGGGCTTTTCATCGATGCGCCTATAGTTCTTTTCTCTGAGTTGGCTATTCACGAGATAACTAGCCTATCAAGTGAAATCGTTAAGGAATCTAAACACAATAGACTTGAGAATTCGACCAGGAATCGACTATTCGACCATGCTAATCTGCAATGGTCATTACGGCATCGTCAAAATCGATCGAAGACCGAAGATAGGTCGATTCGACAGAGGTATGTGATTAAAGTGTGGGTGATTCCACCTGATTGTAAAATTTCTATCAAATGGTACTAGACCGATTTTTCTATCATTTCTATACCCTGTGCCCTTATTTGAAACCTCGAGATTTTCACAACAACCGGGAGTCGCCAATGTGTCGAAGATGTACAATGTGGCTAAAAAAATAATCTACCACGAGTCAATTGCACTAAAAATTCCTAAAAACTACCCGATAGGTTAGGTCACGCTAAAATCGTATCAGATTGAAATTAACCGCGAATTTGAACCCGATTTCAAAAAATTTAAAGTTTTGTCATGTCATGATTGATTTTAGGAACGTCACCTCATCCTCCGAAGATTTTTTTGCAAATTCGAGATTTTTGGCGGAAATTCAAAGTAAGGTGATTTTGGACCGGAAAATTTGAGGGACTGTTTTTGGTCACATTTTTGGCCGTCAAGTTGGTTCAATTGATGAGGAAAAATGTTGAATTTAATGAGAGCACCTTGGTTGATTTTATGGAGGCCAATTTGTGCTCAATTGGAGTTGAAATTGCACCAAATTGGAGGGAATTGGTCCAAAATTCGTAGGACCAAGGGGCAGCCACTTTTGGACCTCTTCAATGGCTCTTAAAATAAGTTTTGTGCTGCAAATTGGCTGAGGATTGAAGGCTGAAGGTGGTGGGCCTTTGCAATGAGCAATTGGAGATATTTGTGTGGAATTTTGGGGCAATTGGGACCCTCCAAGCTGCAGTTGGCTTCTTCTTCCTCAGCAGCCCCACTTTATCCATTGTTGAGCTATTTTGGAGCTTGAGAGAACTAGAGAAACCGAGCACAGCACCCCCTGCCCGTCGACCGCCTCCCTTGCCACTCGTCCGCCCATCGCACGCCAGCTTCGAGCTTGAGCTAGCGCCATCCGCATGTCCGCCCGTTCCTGCTCTCCCACGATCTCACACCATCGTCCGTGTGCCCTGGTTGCTGTCGCAGCCTCGTCGGAGCTCCACCGTCGCCGTCTAGCCATCGTCGAGCACCGCTATCGCTCGCTGCAGCCTCGTCCGCTCGCCTGGCCCGTTCCAACCCAACTACCCGCCTCGACCAACCCCTTTGGCCCAAGGACAAAGGCCGAAGGCCAACAAGGGCTGTGAAGCTTCTAGGCCCGTTTCAAGGCCCATCCGGACCTCCGTTGGTGTCGCCGCAAGCTTATTTATCACTCGCTTCCGCGTCGCCGTCGTCGTGGACTCACCGGCCCGCTAAACCGGTGAGTTTACTTGCTAAACTCTGCTTAGGGAGTTAATGATGCTTAAGGGTTAATTTGTTTAAGCTAATTATGGATTAGGTGGTTAGTTAGATTAGATTAGTGATTTAATTGCTTATTTATACATGTTAGGTGGATAGAATAGACTAATTAGGGGTTAGTTAGATCGTACTATTTATCTAGATAGGTTCATAAATTTTCTAGGCCCATTTAGGTGGTTAGATTAGCATTTTCAGCCTAAGTTAGTATTTATTGAATTTAAATTGCATTATTTAATTATTTTTGGTATTTATTTAATTATTTATTATTTTTCGGAAATTATAACGGGATAGTCGGTGACCGGAATTTCGTGCTGATTGCAATGGTGTGCTTAGTTTCTGCAATTGAGTGTTAAATTGTGCAAATTGAGTGGTAATTAGAATTTTGGTTATTTATTCCAAAATTGTGGAATTTTGATATTTAATTAGAAAATCCCGAGTGTCGGGTTTTGACACCGAAAATGATTTTAAAGACTATATCAAATAGTGGGATTTTAAAAGGAAGGGTATCCGTTTTTCTGGTTCAAATTGACCATGTACCCACACATGATTATTTTTACCATGTGTTTTATACGAAGAAAAATGGCCAAGTATGTTATTTTAATTGGGACATTTGAGTGCAAAGCACAATGTCCTTGGCCGAGATTGAATGATCATGTGTTGGTTAAGAGAATATGCCCCTGAAATGAGTCGGGTGGACGTGCCCCTATATGGGATGCGCTATCAATGGATGCCGGTCGCAGTAGAGGCTGGACCGATGCTCCCTTGTGGAATGCCGTCGACGTAGTGACGTTGCCGTGCTCGATGGGGTGAGACGATGCCTGGTTACGCTAGAAGTCCACCGAACGTTGAGTAGGCCGTGCCAGTGTGTGGCCGTGATCATGTTGAGTGAAATTGACGCGCCGTATTATGGGACAAAATTGTGTGGCACGGAATGTGACATGTCATAATGATTTGGCCTTATTATCGGGATTCCTATGGCTATTTGAGAGATGAATTGTGGCGTTCCAATTGACTGAGTATGAATATTGTTTATGTTTGTGATATGAATTGTATTGACATGCAGGAAGGATCTGAGACGAGGTAAGTCTCTGTGATTGTGTGGCTATGTGATTAGGACGTCCCTAGGCATATTTCCTTCCTAGTTAGAGTTTAGGAGGTGAACTTGCTGAGATATTATCTTACCCCGTCATGAGCTCAATCTTTTCAGGTTCTTCAATGGTAGTTCCTCCGGAACGTTTTGGGCAGCCGTGGGCTATTACTGAACAGGGTATAGACGTCCCTGTCTCTGGTAGTCATTGGGTCTATGAGTTAGTCGTGACCACCGTCTGGGTCGATGAGGGCATACTTGAGAGGGTACCTCATCGATTCAGGGCGTGGTTCCACCATGGACTCAATGGATACAGAGTGGGTCCCCTTCAGGGTTTTGAGATTCCCGCTGTGGTTGTCGATGCCGCTTTTGGTGAGGGTGCAGCTGACCCTCTTGATGGTGCTGTGGAGGATCCGGTGCCCCCGGAGCCGGTGGAGTCCGAAGGATCAGTGAATATGTCCAACTAGTAGGTCGTAGGACAGTTCCTTTTTGGAAAGCCAATCTTTTGTAGACCTTTGTATATAAACTCAGCTTGTTATAAAAAGTGTTTTGGTTTGATGTGATTGTCCTACTTTCCTATCCTATGCTGTTTGCTGTTAGGGGTTTTTGTTTATTTGCTTCTGCATGTGCAATAAATTAAATGGGTTGGCGATGCGTCCTATGATGTTGCAATTTCATCAACCATCGAGGGATGTGCGCACGCTCGAGGATCCGAGGCATGAGAAAACACCCCGAAAAAAATAGTCAAGTGATTGATACATTTCACAAATACCATGTCATGATGATATTATGTAGGGGTGAGCAAAAGGAACTAACTACATTGGCCAATACGATCTGGTCCCTAGGGGTGTTGGTTCAGTTCTCGGTTCCATAAAATTGGAATTGGTGATTTCAGTCTGTTTCTTGGTTCCAAGGGGGTAGAATTGCTTGGACCGGATTAGATCGATTATTTTCTAAAAGTTTAATTTTATTTCTTCAAAATTTTTAAAAAAATAATATGCACTCTTAATTATTATGGCTTTTTTCAATTTTGTTGAGATGCAAATATTTAGACAAAAACCCAATAAACACATGCTTTGGATAGGTACATGGCTTGGCTTTTTTTGATAACTCATGTTACGGTCTATGCGTGTTCGTTTGATGTGGAACTCTCTATTGGAGCTAACAATACAATCTATGTGACATCCCGAATTTCTGGTTTTGTTTTCAATTGAATGACTTGGGCTTTTTATCGACACGCCTATAATTCTTTTCTCTGAGCTGATCACTCACGAGATAACTAGTCTATCAGGTGAAGCCATTAAGGGATTTTAACGCAATAGACTTGAGAATTCGACTAGAAATCGACTGCTCGACTGTGCTAATCTACAAGGGTCAATACGGCACTGTCAAAATTGATCAGAGATTGGAGATAGGTCGGTTCGACTGAGGTATGTGATTAGAGTATGGGTGATTCCACCTAATTGCAAAATTATCGTCGATTGACACTAGACTGATTTTTCTGTCATTTCTGTACCCTGTGTCCGCATTTGAAACCTCGAGATTTTCACGACAACCGAGAGTCGTCAATGAGTCGAAGATGCACAATGTGGCTCGAAAATAATCGACCACGGATTAATTGCACTAAAAATTCCTAAAAGCTACCTAGTAGATTAGGTCATACTAAAATCGCGCCCGGTTGAAATTAACTGCGAATTTGAACCCGATTTTAGAAATTGAAAGTTCAGTCATGTCACGCTTCATTTTAGGAACGTCGATTCATCCTCCAAAGATTTTTATGCAAAACCGAGATTTCAGCAAAAAAAAAAATTCAAAGTAAGGTTATTTCAAACTGGGAAAATTAAAGGGCCTTTTTTTGTTGTATTTTTGGGATTCAAGTTGGTTTAATTGATGAGGAAAAATCATGAGATGGATGATGGCACATTGGCTGGATAAAGGACACCAATTTGAGTCCAATTGAAGAGGAATTGAATGAAATTGGATAAGGAATGTCACAAAATTCGTAGGCCAAGGGGGGAGTAACATTTCAGCCACCTTGGATGGCTTCTTAGAGAAGCTTGGGTGTGGATAATGGCTGAGGATGGTGGCTGAAGGTGGTGGGGCAGCCACTCAAGTGTTTGGAGATTTTTGGAGAGCATTGAAGGCCCTTGTTCCCTTGGACAGCAACAACAGCCTCCTTCTTCCTCCTTGCTCCTCCTTTATCCATTGTTGTTGTGCTTTTGTGAGCTCAAAGAACCAGATGACAGCTAGCTCTCCCATCACTCTCTCTCCTCTCCTTCTGCCCAAGCAAATTCGCAGCCCTCGCTCCCCTGTTTACCCTTCCTTTCTGCTTCTACTCCAACTGACCTTCCTGCAAAATAATATCCATTGTCGATTGTTTCCTTCCCGTGAGAATTAATGCTCGTGCCACCCACCACCGTGCTTAGGACACCCAGTTCATATGGACGGAGTTGGCCATTCGCCAGTTGGAGTCGTTGGCTGACTCGCCGGCCAGCCAGAAGCAGCCACTCGCCGGACCGCCTGGATGCCTGCCCACTTGCACTATTTCGCTGTTTCAGCCTTTTTCTTTCTATTTTGACCCAAGCTCCACCCAGCCCAGCCACCAGCAGGTCCTCCTCAACCCCTAGGTGCTGTCGGTTGCCGGCCAACCCCTTGCTGGAGCTCTAATCAGCCCGGCCAACTCCCTTTCCCCTTTGGCAATGTAATGTTTCAGAGTTACAGTGAGAAGCAGGGTTTGTTGCTGCTTTTTTGAGCTTGGGACCACCTTAGATCGTTGTGGTCGAGGTCCCCGTGCATAGCCTCCGTCGTCGCCGCCACGTCCGTGTCTCCGGCCCGCTTAATGAGTGAGTTTAGCTCCTAATCCATCGATTAGTACCTAAACTTGCTTAGGGTTGGTTTAGTTAGGATTAATTCTGGTTTAGGAGGTTTAATTAAGTTGTATTAGCCTTAAGATATGTGGTTAAGATTAAATTAGGTTAATCTTGCTTATTGTTAATTAATTGTGGTTTATGTTTAATTAAGATTGTTTAGCCTTAATTGATTGATTTCCATAATTGAATTATTGTTTTATTGAATTCTGAATTTAATTTATTGGTTAGGAAATTCGGGAATTTCACTGTTCATGATGTACTGTTCACGAGGCACTGTTCACAAATTACTATTCACGTGACACTGTTCACACAAAAGTGAAATTTGGTCTAGATGCACATGTCTTGATCATATGATATGTATTGATTATGTAAATACGTGGGCATTTGCATGAAATGCGTGGAGTTATAAAAAGGGGAAATATGGTTTGTCTGAGGGACTTTGGAAATGGACCACTTTTGGGGAGGAAATGATTTGAAAGTGTATATGCAAGCATGTATGCATTGGTTAATGCGCAAAGATAAAAAAGTGAGTTGTAGTGGTATGCTTGCCTAATCATTAAGTGGAAGCCGTCACTCAACGGGAGTTTGGGGGCGATGCCTGGCGGGAGTTCAGAAGTCGGTCGCGGTAGAGGCCGGACCAATGTCTCTCTTTGGGATACCGTCTAGGTGGGCGTTCTAGATGTTGCCGCGCCTCACAAGGGAGGGCGATGTCTAGTCATGCCAGTAGACACTAGTGGGAGCTCGGTTGTAACCCTGGGAAGGGTGGTGATAATTGTAACCCTAGGAAGGGTAGTAACAATTGGAACACGCATAAATGTTGAGATCATTGCGTCTTATTATAGGGTAAAATTGTGTGGCACGGTATGGGACATGTCATAATGATTTTACTTTATAATCGGGACCCGTGTGATTGATTGATGCATGATAGGTGGCGCACTAAAGTGCAAGAATGTATGAGAATCACGGTATTATTGGTTCTAGTTATGCATGAGCTGATCACATTGTTTATGGCACGTACGCATGAATCGATAATGTGCAGGGTGAGGCAATGGCCAGGTGAGATCGCTTGTGATGCGACTCGTATGTGATTAATGAACTGCATCATCTAATGGCCATGTGCATTGCGTGTATTATGCCAAGATATATTGTGCAGGGTATGGCATACCGGGTAAGGTTGCATGCGAACCGACTATTTGATTGTTAGTTGTTAGTCGTGGTTTTGTTTGTGGGGTGGTTCTAGAGAGATACCCCGAGTTGAGTTGGTGTACTAATCAGGGTTTAGGGGGTGAACTTGTTGAAACATTGTCTTACCCCGTCGTGGGCTTATCTTTTCAGGTCCCTAGTGTGAAGACTCGGAGCTTGAAGTGAAAGGGTCAGGAGCATAAATGGCTCAGTAGTTCTTTTTGAGATAGACCTTCTGTATAAGAACTTGAGGTGTTTATGAAAGGTGTTTTGGTGAAAATCGTATTCTGCTTTTCTATCCCATATTTGTGTTGTCTAGGGATTTTATTATACGCTTCCGTATGTGCAATTAAAAGAAAGGGTCGGCGACACGTCCCGGGACGTTGCTTTCTATCGACCAAGGAAGGAGTTGTTGTGTGCCCGGGGTTCAGGGCGTGACAATCTAGAGGGGATGAATAGGTTGAAAGAGAACTATGACAAATATTTGTGGGAGATAATAAGTTCAACTTCAAACATCATTAGAAACAAATTGTTGAAATAAGGTGCGCATGCTGCTGTTTAGCACATGGTGATGATTACGAAGAGGCAATGCTAATAGTGAGAAGATAGACTATATTGCAAGAAAATCTTCAAGATAAGTTACAATCAGCCAATATCGTCTTTCTAGTAAGTCACACTATTAGGACTCATGTATTGCTATCACTCTTGTATACTTGCTCTTGTCACTGATTACAAATATTAGCATCACCCAAATATTGACATTAGGACTATACAACAGCTAACAAAAAAAAAAAAAAAAAAAGCAAAGAAGAAGATTTAAAGCACATGACCATCTTGTTTGGTTTTACCCACCCAACTGCTTCTCCTGAGCTCAATATATAGTTATACATCCTCAGATGATTGTTGTCCATAGAAATCTTCAAGTACCTGTTGTCATCAGCAAACCATTGCTAAAAATTGTCAGAACAGCTCTGTGATAGTGGCTAATTCCATAATAGTGTCAATGTATTTTTGTCAAACTTGCTCATTAAAGCCAAAACTACTCCTAATCAACTTTGGTGATCTTTGGTGATCTTTTTGCAAATTCCAAGCTTTTGTAACGACTATTTTCTTGTTTTATGATGTTCTAGGAAGATGGTCAAGTGGCCAATACCTTTAGGACTCAATATCCTCCCAATTCCTTATCTATAATTAGAACGTGCAAATCTTTACTAGTCTGTTGATGTTGTTCACTAACAAACCATGTGAAATGACTTGCAATCACTCATCCAGTGATCCTCTTGGCTTCTTTAGTATACAAAGACTTCCAAGGATACAACATCCTCATTGATTCCTCATATTCTCTGATCAACTATATCAATTTCCAAAGATCTCTAATGATACCTGCATCCTCGCCAATTTCTCATCTTTACTGATTTGACTAAGTCAGCTTCTAAAAATCTCCAAGGACACCACATACACAAGTTAGGTCTTCATCTTCACTGAATTCACAAGGATCATTGATATTGTCACAATCTTCCACCTCATATGTACAAGGCAATTGCTCTATATGAATAATCTACTACTCCGATAACAATTCACTACAACCAATAATGATAAGCATACTACCAAGCTATTCATCTTCGTGGTCCTTCCAAGCTTTACTAAACATCCCTGTTCTAGGCTTTTTCACCTCACTGGGTCCATCCAATTGTTCACTTGATCTTGGTATCTCCAAGCTATCACAAATATCCCAGTTCTTCTTGGCTCGTTCATCCTCGATCAAGGTCATTCTAGATGTTCACCTTATCAAAAGATCTTTCCAGCTCGTAGACATCTTCAATCGCTTAATATCTTGTTCACCTTTGATATTGGCATAGCACTTTAGATAATGGCAAAACACTCCTCATATCAGCTCACCTGGTGCTATTTATGACAACATCTATATTTCGGCTTGTGCATAAATCATTTGGCACTACTCAACCATATGTACACATTAGTAGCCTTTGGTTGTCTATGACATCTTCAAAACAACATAGTGATTTTCCCGACACTCTCGGCATGTCTAGCTTGTCTTTATTGTGGTGTCCAACCTTCCATGCAAACACTTTCGATGTGGGACCCTTGACTTGTCTCTGTTGTTGGGTCCAACCTTCTATGCAAATGCCGAGAGTTCCACATCAAACAGGCACGTAGAGACTCCAAGGGGGGTTGTAAATAAAAATCAAGCCATGCTCCAATCAAAACATGCCTTTCTAGGCCTTTCTGATAAGATTAAGTATAATATTTGGAAGAGGAAGCTGGTTTATCACCGTAATTTGCCAATCCTATTGGACTGCCCAGGAACCGGTCTTACTAGTCCAACTCCTGGTTCATGAGTGGGATGGGCCAGGAACCAATCATCTGTAATATTGAGTTAGTAAATAGATCGAGTCAAGTACTCAAGGGATTTCATCAATTGTCTTCCCCATGGGCATCAATCATGTGACGAGTGGTCTCTTTTAGACTTGAAATATTCAAACAGTTAATTACTTTGATTATGTTTTCCCTTTGATGTAATGATGGAGATTGGATCCCATACCTACCATCTACCCCCTTTGGAATTTCCATAATGCCCTTAGGAGTAACTTAAAATACACATTAAAGCCTTACGATGCTAGTAGCTTCAGAGAATGCCCCGTCATCTTGGCCATCTCCTCAACCTTTCAACCCTCGAAAACCTCCAGTCCGTGATATACGAACGCTCATAATGTGGCCTTGATAAAATAATAGATCACTCTTATGTCTTTAATAATTATATATTTTGATCACAAATCAAGATTCGCATCCCACACTTAATTTTAATGCAGCAAGATGCACAGGGAGCTTTAGACATAGTGACGTAGCATTCGAATTGTCTCTGCCGCAAATGAAATAGTAGTTTTTCTAAGTTTCCGTGTGTTTTACAAAAAATATAGCATTTCTAGAAAATATTTTCCAAGAAGTTATATTTCAAGAAAATGACAATATTTTCAGCATTTGACTGAAACCTAAAAATTTATTAGAAAAAATATTTTCCGTCGTTTGGTGTGAATAATCTAATTTGATTTTCTTTGAGAAAATTATTGAAATATTCGAATTTTAAGTTCTTTTTATTTTCAAATTATTTTTCTTTCTTTTTTTTTTTTTTTTTTCCTTCTTCCTATCCATCGCTTCAATGCAACCACTACCACCATGGAGCTCGACATGGAATCCATGGCCTCTGCCAGTAGAGTTTTCGTCCCTGTGTTTTGCTTCCCCCTCTACACTTCCTCACCACCATCCCTATCTCCTTCCTCGAGCACTTTGTCCTTGGCCAATGAGGCTGGAACTCACTACATTCTGGCGAACAAGAGGCCTCGCTAGAGGTTTGCGGCGAGCTCGAGGCCTCGTGAGTCAACCATCCACTCAAGCTTGAACAAGGCCTACAATGAAGGAAGCAAAGGGTTTTGAGTGGACGAAAATGAGCCTGAACAGAGAATCAAGCCTTGGGCAAGTGGACCAACAATGGTGGAGCCTCACCTCACTAGATTAAGTGAACTAGGAGGCTTGAGAGGCTCTGGCAACCTTAGGCAAGGCTCACCTAGCTTGCTAGCCTTGGGTGAGACTTAAGCTTGCCTATGGCCAACCGCTAGCCGTCACCATAGCTGACGACCGACCAAGGAAGAAACAAAAAGAGAGAACAGGAAAAAAAAAATGAAAGAAAAAATATAAAAATATAAAAAATTAAAAATTATATAATTGAATTTTTTTAAATAAAAATAATTAAAATTTTAATTTGAATTTTTTAAAATATACTTTCATAATAATGAAAATTTCATTAATCAAGGACAACCTAAGCCCAAGTATCAAAGGCTCATCCTCGTCATTTGTGGACTTGGCTTGAGTGTTGGGGACCAGAGCTCGAGCGTTAGGGACTTGAGCATAGCCCTTCCTCGATTTCGACCCTGTAAGGATTGGCCATAAGGTCCTAAAAGGATCGATCATGAGCCATTGGCCATGGACTGATTGATTCGATCGGCAAGGAATCACGAAGCGGTCATGATCAACCGACCGACCGACCGACCAATCGACCAGTCATGAATTGGTCGAGGTGTCAGCCATGAATTTCTACCAACCATACCGATGGGATAGGATCATCAGCTCATAAGATAACTTTTTGATCATGAGAATTGGTCATGGGATGATTTTGGATCGGTGGATGGTCATGGGTCGATCTGACTGGTTACAGTTTCTGGTCGCGAGTGATTCCACCCGGTTATGCACCAATACATGGACGATTCAGATTGATCAAATATGACTTCCTTCCAACCAAAAATTCATCATTCCTTATTTAATTCTTAGTGATTGGAATGAAATCTCAAATTGGTGATGTCCGATCATGGATTGGTAATGCACCAACCATGAATCTTACCGATGGATTGGGTGCCGACCGGAATGAGCCCAAGGATAGACCCGGCTATTCAGTCACAAATTCTAAAGTCCATGACTGCCTTGGCTTAGTGCTAGGCCATGGGTAGCCTTAGGATTGGTCTCGAACCGATCAAAGGACAACCGACCTTGTTGGCTGATCGTCCATCGAAAGGAACGGTTTGGGCGAATATGGGGTGTGATGACCAAACCTCAAGTGTACATGATTCGATTTTTCAAGGTGTACCTAACGATCCATTCTTTGGCCTCGAAACCAATTTCAATGATAGAATTCTCTAGACCGCCTCAATAATGAAGAAAAAGACAAAAGCACAGAAAATTCTAGAAACCCGTCATTAAATAAAGGATGAGTTGTCCCTTAAAAAGTCAAAAGCCGTGATGGCGGCCAAAATATCTTTGAATATTCTATAGAAAGGCGGCATACAAGTGGACCAATTAGAGAGCAATACACGAGCTCTCATTAATAACCGAAGTTTCTAGAATTGCCGAGTTAGCAACTATAGGACAGTTATTGTCAAACTTCATTAAATGTCCATTAATTGCAGCATATAGGTGGACTAATGAGAGAATGAAAAGCGGGCCATCATCGATGACGTCTAGGAGCTTGAATTGCCAAGTAAGGCCTTTAGCTTGGCTAACTCACTTTCTAGGTGTAATCATGAGACAAAGTAGACTTGCCACCCAAGGAAAGTAGGCGGCCACATGGAAACTCAAAATTGGACCGCTTGGCTTAGTAGTGATGACACCAAGGGCTATAAATAGGAGGAGCCTCTTCTCATTTCTACCACCTTGCTTCCATTTCCTCCTCCCTCCTCCTCCTTAGTCGCCCCTCTCTTTCCTCACGCCCTCTCTCTCCTTTGGCCTCAAGCAAGCCGCCATCTTTGTAGGTTGCGCGCTAGTTCAAGGTTCATCCAAGTAAGTGTAGTTTCTCCCTTCTTTTAGTAACATTCGAGACGTCTTTGACCCTAGGAAATCCTCTTGCAAACAAGCTGAGGGTAGGTCGATTGATCCTTGGATGATTGATGTATTTTATGACTTGTTAATGTACTTGAATTTCTTGTATGACTAGAACGAAGTCACGGTTCATAGCTTTCGAGTGGTACAAGTCGAGGTTCGCCCATAGCCATAAGATGTGATTTGGTATTGAGGCGTACCAAACTCATGTATTGGATTGGTGCGGGGTTCCTTTATGCTTGCTACTCGAGCGGAGCTTTGGGCTTAGGCTCGTTCGTAATGTTGTTGATGAAGAAATTCATGACTTTATGGCACGGGAATCATATTTGAGCATAAAGTGCATAGTTCATGGCATGTGCATAAAACTTGAGTACACCCTCCAGAAGGGATTTGTGCTCAAGCAAAGATAAGAAAAGATAATAATGGGGTTTGAGTCCCCGAATTCCTGACAAGAACTGGGTTTGAGTCCCAGATGCTGGCATAAGACTTGGGTTCGAGTCCCGAGCATATTAACTGGGTTTGAGTCCCAGATGCTGGCATAAGACTTGGGTTCGAGTCCCGAGCATATTAACTGGGTTTGAGTCCCAGAAGCCGGCAAAAAGCTAGAAGCTTGATTAAAAAGCCCGGATTGAATTGAGTTCGAGTCCCAGGACGGCTCCGAGAGCTCGGTTTGAAAACCTAAATTAAATTGGGTTCAAGTCTTAGGACGGCTCCGGGAAGACTTGGTTTCGAGTCCCAAGCACAAGAGAAAAGCTAAACAAGCATGGCATGCATGAGCAAAAAAGAAAGGCTAAAATGCATAAGCTCAAGGCATGCATCACGTGCACGAATGTTTGCGAGAATTATCATTCATTTGTGCTTGAAGCTTGGTTGCATCTTGCGATTGATTTGCCTTCGCCATGATTTGCATGAAATGATTGACTGGTGTTGATGATGAGTCGATGTTCTATTCGAAGGCCAGAGGCTATACTTACTGAGTATTCCAAGTACTCACCCCCGTTTCTTTTACAGGTACTTAGAATCATGGATACTGTGCATTTTGGTTGCCCTGTAAAGATAGATACTACTATGACGGATGTATACGATGTAGATACTGACATTACTTATCACAAAATATCATCAATTGTGTGGATAGAGAAAGGTTTGGATGAGCTTGTCTCGATGCATTTCGAATCATGGTGTATGTTGTATGAAAATACTTGGATAGGACCCCTCCATGGATTCGATAACCCAAATCAGAATCTTAGTGATAACGAGGATCCATCCGAGTGTTCGGACTAAGTTCATATGTATTAGCCAAGTAGTAGTACAAGGGTTCCCAAATTTTGGAAAGTACCCACCATAGCAGTGACAGGGATACCCTAAGCCACTTTTGTATGTAAGATAGGCTTATAACAATCACTACTTATGTAATATATGAAGTATGTTAGTGGTGTTTGTATCTCATGTTCCTAATGTTATTTTGTGTCGGGGTATAGTATGTTTATGCTTTCCGCATGTGCATAAATAAGAAGTAAATGAATTCGGGACAATGACAAAGCCTGGGATGTCGCAAGATAACCCGCCGCTCAACCTCTGAGTAAAGGGGTTGTGACACTTGTGGTCCTCGGCTTTATGTTGGGGCATTGAGCACGGGCACTAAAGGTTTAGGCCTAGCCTCGATGGATCCAAGCCTTGGCGCTTAGGGCTCGGGCCCAAGCACATGGGTCATGGGCCCAACCTCGATGGATCCGAGCCTCGGCCACTTGACACCTGGTCTTAAACATCGAGATCCGAGAACCAACGTTAGGATTTTCATGCCCAAGTGTAGAGTCTTGAGTCTAATTGCTGATACCTAGTCATAATTTGGAAAATCTTTTCGATTTTTCAAAGAGGAATCATTTTCTTGAATTTAAGCATTATTTTTTATTTGATTAGAGAAATTTTTTTTGTTGACTTGTTTTTTTAAGTGACTAAAATGTCAGAAAATCAGGAAAATGTTTTCCCGAAAAATGCTTTCTACATAACAAACGGAGATTAAGTTCGAATAATTCACAAAAGAGCCGAATGGAAAGCAAAGACGGTGAAGAAATAGGGAAAATGTGGCTCTCAGTAGTGTTGAATCCGCCTTTATCATCCTAGAGAGCGTATTCTATTTTCCTTAACTCCAAAACTATCTAGAAACTGCAGAGATGCACATCACAAAGATATGGTACTATGGTAGAGAATCATCGGCCATGCCGAGCGAGCCCTCCCCTCGTTTGTAAAGCGATCGAAGAGAATGCTGATCGACACTATTTGCATCCACTAATCAATACAAACTATCCATAAATGAAAAATAGATTAACAATCAACGTTTAGAACAATAAAACATAAATAATCCGAGGCACGTGCAAGCACGGACATCTTGCTATTTTACATGTATTTGTAGGAATGGCATTGTATTTTCTTAATAGAGAATATTGCTTGACAAAAAATTCTGTATAGTTTACATGGATGGACAAACAGATTAAAGACGTCTGCAATGGTCAATTTCCGATTTTACGGTGGACCACTACCTACATTTTGTCTCCACTTTCTTTAAATGTAATATTTTATGGATTTTAATTGCTTCTATGAACAATGAATTTTGTCATATCGTACATCTAGAACATGCATTATTTTAGCGAAGAATCTCACTATTGATAATGAGAGCGGGTAGCAAATACAAGAAAAGGGTCATTGACTTTTTTTTTTTTGGTCCTATTCTATATCTATTTTGCAAGTCAGTGTGTACGCTATGTGCCGTGCACAACTTGCGCTCACGCATTTTCACTCTAATTCCTTGAGAAGATGGGGAATCAAACTCCTCGCTTTCCCCTTCTCAAGTAGAAAAGATGGTAACTGAGGCAATTCCTAGTGGTTCATTGACTCATTGCCATGCTACGAGAAATGGCTAATTTTCTTAAAGGTTGTGCAAACGTGAAGTATTGGGAAAAGTAAGATGGCATGTTAATTTATGCCTAAGGCTATCATGAATAGAAGCGATAAACAAGTTTTTGTAACTTTTAGCATTTCATAATTTTACTTTAAGTAATTTATTAAAAAAACATATCGACAAGTAGGGACATGCTTAAACTCAAGGTTGACGCTGGAACTGGGCAAGTGCTCGCAACACTGTTCCACGTTGAATCCACACTAATAATTTATAAAAAATGGGCCAACAAAAAAGCAATCAATGGATGCTAAAAGCATTATAAATAGAATAAGGTAGTTAAATATTTTACTAAAATTAAATAGTGTAAGAAAAATAGACAAAAAGGAAATATGAAAATCCCCATGAGACAAGTTCAAGTAACACAAGGCGAAGCACACTAGGTAGAACATAAAAAGACGAGAACCGTGGAACGCCCGGGAATTCCACTGGTTTTTAGTAGATTGCCAACTTTATAATGTAAAATTGAAGGTGCTATCTCTTTTGTAAAGGAGACGTAGTGTTTAACCAAGGACATGCTTCCAAAAGAATTTCCTTGAAGAATGAGCAAAGGAGATTTATCATCTCTTTCTACCGTACTCGTCAATGCATGATTACCATTCAAGAGAAGTGTGCCCAGAATTCAGGAAAAAGTTTTATTTAATAATATATCTGCCGACGAGGGAGAGCACTGCGGTGACCTCGCAAAGCAGTGTCAGTTCTTTGCAGATGGGGACATAAGCTTGTTTTTACTGATTATGTTAAGCAGATGTCTTGAGAGTTGCTATAGGGGCATTGACTTTCAACTATTCGGAGCTACACAATGCTACAAATGGTTTCAGCCTTGACAATGAGCTGGGCCAGGGTGGGTTTGGAATTGTTTATAAGGTAATTCTACATCCTGATACTTTGAATACGGCAAGAGACAAGCTTTTTGTGTAAGATGCAAAACGTGCGATCTCATGATTTCTATAACTAGAACAATAGCACATATAATCAAGTAGAAATATTAACACATCTGTTTTGGAATCTATCGTTCTTGATGTAGAAGTAGAAAAGCGATAATCCACGCACAAGTCATTCTCCTTTATTGCTCTCTGTATCACTGGCTCAATGAGACGGTCCCCTCACCCTTTAGCGCTAGGTAAACGCTCCTTTGTGAGGATACTTGTGAAGATTAGAGTTAGAGGAGAGAGTTGAGCACTATTTTTAGAGTTTCCAATTAGGGTTTCTCATTACGAGCCAGGCTCAACTCGGCCCACACTAGTCAGCCTCATATTAGACAAATTAAGAAATCTTCTATCTCTCCTTAGACTAACCCTGTAAAATGGTAAATTACAATATCAACTAATATAGTTCACTACCGCCCGCGGTGGCCGCGTTGGTTAGAGCCCTGCTCCCTCATCGAGAACCCCACGTCCCCATTGCGTGACTCACCTGTGGTTGGGTCTGTGGTGGTGGCTCAGTCGCCCCGGGTTTACATCGCCGGCTGTATGGCGGTTCCCAGGTCATCAAAAAAAAAAAAAAACTAATGTAGTCCACATTTTTAAAAACTCTTACATTCTCCCACTTTGACTATATTAATTGAAATTGTATTGTATGTGCACACATTGATCTAGAGATAATTTTAAATAATCAATTCTATTATATAAAGTCTCAAATACCATATTATGGCGGTAATTGTATGTATACACACAGAGCCTTCCATGGTCACAAGTGTTTTCAACGTTATTGATATGGATTCAATATGGTAGTATGGCAAATAAATAACATATGTCATAGAGATATCCCATTTATCAGTCACCATTCTCTTACCTTAAGTGTCACAAAAAACTTGTGCCACTAGAGAATGTCTTTATGGTTCCAATGAACCCACATATACCTTGTATTTACCGTTAACATTTCTTTATGTATAACAAGATATATGCATAAAGCTAATAATTGGATGTCCCTAACCTTCACTCAAGGTTTATACAATACCTTGAGACTTTTATCAATATATATTTAACATAATGACAACACATTCAAAAATATTTTATTGAATACAAAAGTTGATACATATTAAACCGTTACTAAGTGTAACGAACACAAATGTAAATTTTATTAGAGTAAAACCGAAATAGCTCCACTAAACAATGGCATCTCATGATGCTCCTAAACCCATATTAATGACATGTCGTTCAAGAACAGAAGAGTGAAATCCTTTAGTTAGTGGATTTGTAACCATATCATCTATGAAAATATACTATATTATAGCGTCACATTTCTGTACCGTTTTTTTATGGTAAAATATTTGATTGTCATATTCTTACTTTTTACCCAAAAAAAAATAAAAATTGATTGTCATATATTTAGACCCATTGAGACCTCCGTTGTTAATAAATAATATTACAAATTTATTGTCTCAATACAACCGTATGGGTCAATCCATAAAGTTAAATACGGTCAACTCCTTAATGAGATTTCAGAGTTTGATAGCTTAAGTAACAGCCTAAAAGTATGTTACAAACTTTGCTTACATAATAGAATATGACATAAAACTTTATTTGCACTTCCTACTAACACACACACACACACACACACACACACATATATATATATATATATATATATTCCGTTATTGATCTCATGTCATCCTAACAGCCATCAAAATTTATATCTAAATATCCTACTAGCTGCAAGACTTGAACATGTATGTTAATCAGCATACAGTTTTTATTTTTTATTTTTTTATATATACCTCAAGAAAACTTATTGGCAGTAACCCAATGATTGTGTCCTAACTTTAACTAGTATCTACCTACAAGTCTTGTTGCAAATGCGATATTTAGTCTAGTGCAAATTTAAGTATATATTATAATTTTAAGTGCACTGATATCAGGTACACCATTTAACTATATTTTCTCAATATTTAAATAAGGACAATGTAATAGATTCAGTCCATCACCCTTAAAGACAAGCAATTCATGGCTTGCAATGATGTATATTATATATTTTTTAAATTTGATCAGCAAATGTCCTCTGAGATAAATCCAATATATATGGCGAGAACGATTCTTACGAACCTTAGTGCAAAGGACAAAAGATGCCTCAATGTCACTATTTGTAAGCAAAATATCATGTACATAGAGTATGAGAAAAATAAATTTTCTCACATTGACCTTGCAGTATATATATATATATATACTGAATTACTTTGTTCCCAACTAAACGAAGTGACAACATTATAAAACTTTAATAAAATTGTCTAGAAACTTACTTAAGACCATGAATAAGATTTTTCAATCTACGCACAAGTTTACTTGAATAATCTGCTGCAAATCCTCCGGTTGTACTATATAGATTTTGTTATCAACGTGTCCATCTAAAAAGATAAGATAATATCTATTTGGTGTAACTCCATATAAAAAAATAAACTATTAATGCCATGTTCATTCTGAAAGAATCTTTAAAAGATATTAGAAAGAAAGAAATATATATATATATATCGTTTCTTCACTATCCACCCCTCTTCTAGAGTGAAAACTTTGGCTACTTGTTTAGCTTTAAACTCTACAATCTTTCTTTGAAATCCTTTTAGTTGTGTACACATATTTACAACTAATGAGCTTGTGATCTTTAGGCGAATCAGTAAGTTTCCAAACACTATAATATTTCATAGATTGCATATCGTCTTTTATGACATCTAATAACATACTTAATTAAGAACAAGAAACAACATTTATATAAGTCGTTAAATCAACCATGTAGTAGATATTGCAATCATGCTCTCACATATAGACTATATAGTCTGATGGTATAATCGATCGTTTTTCCCTAACAGATCTCCTGAGTAAAGCTACAACCACTTCATTTTGCACTTGAGAGATTTGAGAAATTTCATCATAAACTATATCAAAAATAATACCTTGAACCTTAATAAGTTTAGTTTATGATATAGGAGATTCCACAATTGTCTGTATAGGCAAAAACAAAAACACAATTATCTCCATCATACTATTATCCTTAATAGTCTGAGAGCAGCTATCCTCTACAACTACGTCAAACTCTAGAAACTTTACTATTTGTAATTCCATAATTCTTGTACTTTCATTAGGGTCATAAAATCAATACCCCTTTAAACAATCTAGATAATATACAAAATAATTCCAAGTGGATATGAATTCCAACGCATTTAATATTGGATTATATAACCTAACTTCTGCATGACACCTCTAAATTTTAATATGATTCAAGTTAAATTTACGTCTAGTCCATAACTAAAATAAATAAATAAATAAGGGACAACTTTGGTAAGAAACACATTTTTGTATGTGAAAATGTTGCTTTCAAAATATCAACTCACAGAAGACCAGATAAATTAGTCTTACTAATCATACTCATCACTATATTCATTATGGTGCAATTATGCCTTTCGACCAAATCATTTTGTCGGGATTTTCAGGCATAATAAATTAAGTTACCACCCCAAAATTTACCAAGTATTTGACAAGTAACTATTTTAAACTATTCAGCCTTGCCATACTTGTCAAAATACTCACCGCCATAGTTAGGTTTGACAACCTTTTGACTAATTCTAATTGTTTTTCAATTTTAGTCTGAAAATTTTTGAATTGATCCAAAAGTTCAAACTTTTCTTTAATTAAGTATAGAATAAATAGTCATTAATGACTTTGTTGAAATAAAATTTCTACATAAGATTCACTAAAATTAATCAAATGACCTATAATATGTCAAAACTATAGACTGCTGTTTTATTCTTTATCTCGGTCATTTTACTTCTACAATATTCTATAGAAATCTTTAGATAACCGTTAAGAGTAGACAGAATATTAACATCATCACATTTTCTACTATTTCTTTAGACATGTATGAGATTATTCCTTAAACAGAAAACTTTTGGAAACTATCTTTTCAACCGTATACGACACGTATATATCATTAGAAGTTAAACACAATCTGTACAATTCATTTGATATAGTACTCAACCTTATTTGAATTAAAGAACACAATTATTTATTTATTTATTTACTTATTATTTTAAACTTCAAATTTACTATCCTTAGAACGTAATTCATAATCTTATCAAAAAAATCATATCTTATGTTAAAGAGTCATTGTAGATGTGCCATAATTTCGGTATTAAACAATACATTATTTTAAGCCACTAAGGCTTCTATCATCTTTTAGCAGTGCAGACAGTTGGTAAACTATTTTTCAGATGTTCCTAAATAAAATGCTTTATTAATAACAGGCAAATCTGATTGCTCTTTTACCAAATAGAAAATCCTATTTTCACTACTTAAAATTTGAACGAGTAAAAACATCAATAATAGTGGAGTTCTTAATTACAAAAAATGTAACTGAAAAGCAAACAATATACATAATTAAGATCAAGTGAGTACTATGTAACTTAACATACAAGTATACATCCCAAAAGTTACATGCAAAATCATATAATCACATTTGAGCAGAATACATGACATCAATTGTACACTCTGCATATGATAGCGGTTATGAGAATATATTCTAACCATATGAACTACTAGGATCAATCACTCCTCTACCACACCATCATGTATCCCTCCATGAACTAATACACAATCACCTCATTTGGAAGTATGACCACGCATTAGATTTTGAGACATCCTAATCATTATACGAGACCGATATTTCTCAAATCCAATCAAGTGTGCCACTTTAGCAATCACAACTCAATTGAATATTTGAAACTTTTTCATATTAGGGATATAAACTTTACTTCTCACATAAATCATATACATGTGATTTTAACTTTAGTGATAGGGGCAATATATCATTGAAATCACATATCATGCTAATTACACTACTTTATTCATTAATAAAATTTAAACTTTATATATATATATATTATATCAATAAATCACACATTTATAATATTTATGTGATAACATACATGTAAACCAATACCTGTATTTCCAAAATCATAGAAAAAATAAGAAATATTCGCGAAAATATACTAAAAATACGCGTATTTAGGGTTCTGTATGTATTTTCACATCCATAAAATCATCAAACATATAAAATAAATACTCCACAACATAGATAATGGTCATATGAACCTATAGCCACCAACCACGCGCCCGCACGTGCCACCTGAGTACGCGGCGCGTGGAGCTCACGCGCCAACGAACTTACCCCTCAAATCCAGTTCGACCGATAGCGGTCCGACCGGTTGACCGATTTGGGTGGGTCAACGGGTCGAATTGGGTTGGGTCGGGCCCAGGGTCGCTGACATCATCATGACATTAGCCCTCTGGCGTGCAACACACGCGTGAGCGGCGCCTCGCGTGTGGGAGCGCGTGTGGCGCATGCTCGACACCTTGGCGGTGTGTGGAGACGCGTGGGGCCTCCCCTGGCGACGCGTCACCCACGGTTTTGCTCGTCTTGACGAGCCAAGTCCGAATTTATAATTAAATTTGATTTTTATTGAACAAAAAAATCACAAAAATCATAAAAAAATATGGCGAAAATTATATGCATTCGTGTTCTAGGTTATAATTGCTCTGATACCACATGTAAGATACAAAACGTGCAATCTCATGATCTCCATAACTAGAACAAGAGCACATATAATCAAGTAGAAAGACTAACGCATCTGTTTTGGAATCCATTGTTTTTAATGAAAAAGCAAAAAAGTGATGATCCACGCACAAGTCCTTCTCCTCTATTACCCTCTGTATCACTAACTCAATGAGACGGCCCCCTCACCTTTTAGCGCTAGGTAAACGCTCCTTTGTGAAAATACTTGTGAGAATTAGGGTTAGAGGAGAGACTTGAGCATTATTTATAAAGTTTCCAACCAAGCCCTCTCATTACGGGCTAGGCTCAACTCGGCTCACACTAACCAGCCCCATATTAAATTAATTAAGAAACATTCTATCTCATTTTAGACCAATCTCGTAAAATGGTAAATTACAATATCAATTAATGGAGTCCACATTAGAAAAACTCTTACATTATGTCATCTAGGGCTTTTCTAGCCTTCTCAACTTTCTTGGTCTTTCGACCACGAAAAAAATAAAAATAAAGTCTTGGTCTTATTGTGATTCAGGTCTGGAGTGTAACATTTTAACACTTAATTTACTCCTAAAAGGTGCCAATTCATGTCAAATTTGAATTGATTCTATTATGTCGTGTTACGTTTGTTTTTTGTCAATACCTAGTATTGTGTTCGTGTGCTTCTACCAGTTGCGTCCATTAGGCTAACCCAAGTGCACAGAAAGTCATTCTTTCTGCTGTCTCTGAATGTGTTAGCACCTTCTTTCTAAATGGTCAAGTTGTTAGATTATAACTGAAACTCAGAGTTTATTTTCAAAAATAAAGATGCCTTCCTTTTTGGGGGTCGCACCGCCTGGGCAAGCGCAAAGGGAGGCGATGCTTGGGGGGCGTTGACCATTTCAATCATATCCCTTGGCTGTGTTATTAACTAATATATATTTTCATTATGATGATGAGTAAATGCAGACTTTCCTGTTCATAGAATAACCAAAATTATATTTACATCTTAATCTTCTGGGTTACCTTTGAGTTTTGATTGATCCAAGCTATTATATATATTTTTCCGAGCCCTAGGTCCTATTGTGCTTGCTATTAACCTACATTCGATCACTCACTGGAAAATATCATCTGAGAATGTACTATGTGAAGATTTGGTTCCCATGGGCTGACTCATCATCTCTAGGTAGTTAAGAAAGAATCATGACTAGAACACACAAGGCTGTCATGCTACTGAATATTTTCTTCTTCAGTGAATCAGTAATTATTTAGATTAAATAACAGTTGAATATCATGAATGAACATGTATCTATTTTGTTTCACTGAGGCAGGACAAAGTGGTATCGGCTTGTGCCAAAAGAGGTGTCAGCCACAAGTTTGATATTGTCTATGCACTCATGAATGTGGTGTATAAAATGGTCTTGCAATCCAATGCTCGTTCACGTACATCGAACTTCTGTAGTAAAAATTGTTCTCTTGTTGGTCAACTATTAGAGGGGCTCTGCAATATTTTCAGTTCCCTTAACTAGAAAAGTTCTGTTTGTATCATCTTATAAATTATTTTTCGGTGTTCACATGCTATCCTTTCTGCATTATTCACGTGTGATCGAAGATAGTATCATCATGCAGCAGCCAGCTCCGTTTGGGAGAAAACAAAAGAAAATATGTGGAGTTCATTAGTTGAAAGATATTTTGGCTGAGCCACGGTTGTAGTAGTGGCATGATGGACAGAAACTTTCTAGGAAGTGTCTTTAACCCTTTGGCTGTTATGCTTCATCATTCATCGTTCATTCGCTTCATAATCTCGTTCTTTAGGAGATTAGAACGTCCATTTTCTGCCACACAGTCCTTATTATACTTGGCGCTCTCTCTCAATGGAAACATTCATGTCAGATCCCTTTAGCATGTAACATGGACTATCTTAATGAGCCAAATTAACATGTCATATGACCTAAGCCACTGCCAAGTTGCTGGTGCCGAAATTAACAAGTTGATGCTTTTTACTTAGCATGGACTATTTTACTGAGCTTCTGCAGAATTTGCTCTTAGACAAAGTGACATTCAGCTCAGAACAGAACTGCTTGCATTGTTTACTCCACTGTAATTTGAGGCTTGAAGCATGTAATAGATCACCAAAGAATTTTCATTCCTCAGGTTCATGAGTTACAATTTTATTTGTCTGATGGACCTTAGTTGAGCCTCAAGACAATAAGTTATAAAAGCCAAGGCCAGCTAATTGGCCCTCAAACATGAGTATCTCCCTAAGCCATAGAAAATTCTACACTGTAGGGGACACATGATGATGGGAGAGTTGTTCCTGTGAAGAAACTCTCTGCAACATCCGACCAAGGAAAGAATCAGTTTCTAGCAGAAATTGAGACAATATCTGCTGTTCAACATTGCAACCTCGTAAATTTGTATGGATGTTGTGTACATGGTGATAAACGTCTCCTTGTGTATGAGTTTCTAGAAAACAGTAGCCTCGATCATGCCTTATTTGGTTAAGTCGATCATGCCTTATTTGGTTAAGTATCAGTACTCTGCATTTAATGGATATTCCATTTGATGCAAAAATGCTAGACACAATATTACTAATGACATGAATGGCACAGGGAAAACAAGGCTTCTTATTGACTGGGGCACTCGTTATGATATATGTTTGGGCATAGCGCGAGGACCAGCTTACCTTCATGCAGAATCAAGAGTTAGAATTGTGCACAGAGATGTGAAGGCCAGCAATATTCTGCTCGATTCAAGTCTTAACCCAAAAATTTCAGACTTTGGATTGGCAAAGCTTTACAATGATAAAATAACTCACATAAGCACCAGAATTGCAGGGACAATGTAAGATACTGAACACTTAGCCTCTTTGCTTTCTGATTATAAATGTTTTCATACATATAAGTCTATGTGTATACGTTTGCATCTTATTTTCTGGGACTGGAATAGTGGATATCTGGCACCGGAGTATGCCATGCGTGGACACCTAACTGAGAAGGCTGATGTCTTTGCCTTTGGCGTGGTGGCTTTAGAGATTATTGGTGGAAAGCCAAAATGTGCATCTGAAGAAGAGGTATCTCTGCTTGAGTGGGTAAAGATAAACGGAATTATTTGCATACGGATCATTTAAGTTTGTTTAAGTTCTTTTTTATTTTGGCCAACGGAATTTAGAGGATGCAGAACCCTTCTCGAATTTCTTTAATAGACTATGAGAATTTGAGAAGGAAATGTTGGGTCGACACGGTTGAAGCTTCAAACCTTAAACCAATGATTGGTCAATTAATTGCTTCATGTTACACCACATTCCCAATATGAGATTGTTTTTGCTTAAGACTCCTACACACGTGAGCAGATATTTAGTGGAGAACCCAAGTTCAAATCCACTAATTTATTCAAATGGATCCATCTTCACTTAAAAACTTAAGTCAATAAATTATGAGTCAACTAGGATATATTAATTGCTCCACATTACACCGCGTTCCCAATGTGGGACCTCATATGCGTGCACCCTGTATGTGCATATATAAGAGGTAATGCACATGTATTTTCACGCTTTATTACGTGTAGGCATGCATTGGTCCATATTTCTTCATATATCAGATTACAAGGGGGCGTGTGAGATGTCATTGTATACTTATCATTCTCCGATGATGAAGAGAAGCTGTATGTGTTAACTTTACAGGCAATGCACTTATAGAGTATTCAATTCAACTGCTTCTGCTTCAGTTAAAAGAAGCACTCCTTATTTGACATGCTGAACTAAAGATATATACTCTCTATTACAGAACCAACATTTTTTTAGATTCATGATATTATAATAAAAAAATCAGCAACCAAATTTGATTCGAAAGGGTGCCAATAATCCTCTTCAATCTGTGCATTGACAGAATGAAATGGGCATCTTTCTAAATAAAACAGTAGTTGGGAAGGGATTGACTCCTCCAATGTGTTAACCTTTCCAGGAAAAAGAATAGGGGTGAATGGCCTTTTGTTCTTCGTTGGTAATAGTCCTCTGGTTTTTTCTCATGCACTTTAGTTTGCTGATTTTGGTGCAATTTTTTGCTTTTTAAGGCCTGGCACCTGTACGAGAACGAGCGCCATGTCGAATTAGTGGACCCTAGATTATCAGAATTCGAAGAGGAGGAAGTTAAAAGAGTGATTCACGTGGCCCTCTTCTGCGCCCAGATGCAGCCATCTCTAAGGCCGCCAATGTCCAGTGTAGTGGCGATGCTTCTGGGACGTACCAATGTCATACCTGTGTCTTCAAAGCCAGGGCACTTGACTGATGACATGTTTGGCAGTTTTGTCAATATGATGAGCGGAACAGCGACGGAGGGAAAGTTGCGCAGTGACAACTCATCTCCACATATGAGCCTGGCCAACACTGGAGAAGAGTCGCCACAAAGTGCCGTCAAGCCGATCCTAAAGTGAGTATCTACCCTCACTGCTAAGTTGGTCAGATCCCTTTTATTTGTCTTTCCACTAAGCTCATGAAACTCCTGTAAGTGCTGAGTTTTTTTTTTTTTTGCCCCTTTCCATTGTTTTTCCTGAATTTTGTGGCGACGCTTTGGGTTGGTGGGGGTACGTAGAGTGATAATATATCTTCATCAAAAGTCATAATTTTCTTGTTTTTGTATTAAAATCCGTCGTCAAGTCATGAATCTCATAATCCTTCCTACTCACCTCGGCAAATCATAGGCAAACCCCTTTGTGTTAATTACATACATAATTGGAGTATAAACTTAGCTCTGAACTCTCCTCTTAAACAGGGAGATCCAGAAAGCTTAGCAATGAAGCAGCTGATTGAATTGAAGGAATCGCATGACGGGACGAGAGATATGAAGATTAATCTGAAGCGTTGTTTGACGTCTATAGACCACATTAAAATGAATGTCGACAATGTGTCATTTCTTTTATAGTATTATTGACCGATTGTTCCATCAATCCAGCTACAGTTCTGGTGAGGGCGTCTGTTAAGTAAAGCTATTTTGCATATATAGGTAAGGAAAAATAAACAAGTGCTCTAGTTACCAGCATCTAAGTGTCGAAGACAAAGCAGAGTATAATTTCTTCTTATTGAATGTTCAAGTCAATGACCGCAAAGAGTTGACCGATCACTTATTACTGGTCTAATGCGTACTTTTGCCATCTTAATTGTTGGAACACGAGCAACAAATTCACAGGTATTTGTGTGTACAAATGGGACTTGCTCAAGAAAGCTCACCAGCTTGTCCAAGCACTTCTACCCAGAAAGCAGAATTTGGCAGCCCTTTGCCATAGGGACAATTGAAATTGATGGACAAGCAATCGCCCACGACTTCGGCTCTCACAGCTTCTCGATTCTCCGCCTCCTTGACTTCACACTTCTCCTGCTGCGCAATGTAGCAAGTCGAATCTGAAAGAGAGGAAAGGAGATCAATCAGAACAACGAAATCTTTTCCTTCTGATTTCACGGTGTTTCACTGAAATTGCTCCTATGACGAAATATATTTTACCGAAAGTCGTTCTTCGGTTTTTATTAAAGGGAACAAGGGTTTTGCGCCAACTCCGGACAAAAGATATCTCATGTAAGAGTAAATTCAACTTCTTTGATTCAAACAACACTATTCAAGGACCGAGTTAAAATTTAATCAACAATGAGGCCCATAAGTTATAAGACCAGTCTCGAACTATGCCAAAAGTTAATCGACAACACAAATTGAGGATAGGAAAATACAATGCCAAAATCTAATAGACGACATTGTATGAGGATAGTGAGATATAATGCTGGAATTTAATCAATGACAAAACACCATGATAGGAAAACATTCCGGAATCTAATCAATGATGAAGCAATCACTCTTTCATATCACGCACCTTTAGTACTTACCATCCTATCTCCCTGAGTAATATTTAAAGCGTCTTTTATTAAAAAGTTTGCCGCCAAAGTCCACACAAGCAGCCACCAACCATCCATCGTAGTATTTCAACTATTGGACAAGGTGCATTTCCTTATCTCCTTATCGATCACTGGGTATTTACCCCATGTCCATCAATGGTCCAGCGTGTATCAAACATTACTCACATGTCATACACTTGACTGTAACTCATTTCTGCTCAAATGTTACATTTTTCTCCCATAACAAGCACGTGATAACCAGGTCAACTTTGGGCGTCAACACACGGCATTGCACAATCGTTTCAATCAATGCACATCGAACCTTTGTGTTCTTGTTGCTGCTTCACCAGCTCCAGCGTCCTCTTCGACTTCAGGCGTCACGTGATCCCACAATTTGCCCATCTCTCCTAGGCAACACAAACCACTTCACTTATTCTTTCCTAACTTTATTGTTAGTCATTTTTGTTTCACTAAAGACCCAGATGACCCTATAAAATAGAGGAAACAGAGAATTCTATCATTCACAGACGAGTACCAAAACCAATGTCACTTTAATCAATTCAACACCAGATATAGGAAATGTGTAATTCACTATTTACACGCATACGATAAAATCAAGATAAGGGTTACCAATCATTTCAATAGTCAAGAGAGGAAGTCGGGTTTTTTTTCCGCAGCTCATCGGGTCGTTTTGGTGAGATTTCCCCACTTATTTGCAACATCCGAGGTGAAGTATTGAAAAAGCCACGTAGAAGCACACTCATCATCAACATAATCTCACATCTTCTTTTGCAATACTAGAAGCCACTGGAGTAACTTATGTGATGTAATTTGAAAGTTAAGAAATTAAATGAGCAATTGAAAAGTTGATGCACCAAACAAGGCACCGTATGGATATTTAGGTGCTTCTAGGGTTTTTTTTCCTAAAATAAACTAAATAAATTATTTTTATTCTATGGGATACGAACGACGAATATTATCTTTCTTTCTTTTTTCACTTTGATGAGAACGTAAAATATGTGTATTATGAAAAAAAGGAATCTTTTTAGACAATCCAAACACACCTTGGTTCAATTATATTAAATATGTTGCTAGAACAATCTGTATAATATATTAAAATAATGTACCTTGAAAATTGCAATTTGTAAGTTCTGGGACTGAGATGGGGTCAAAGATATCTATGGGACAAAAAGTGAACTTAGTCATCCTTGCCCCAAGGCCTATGCTGTCCCGCACGCTATCCCTACTACATACTAAATTCAGTGTTTTATACTATATGTCATTTATAAAATTTAGGTCTACTACTTGGCAATGATTTTATGTTACACTTTCACTGATCGCATGATACTAAATTTTAAATAAATATCTTAAAGTAAATTTAAACTTAAGAGAGATGAAGGAAGCAAGGAAGTGAAAGTCGAATGTTTTCGTCCCGACTGAAGGGCTCTCAATGGAGTGTTCCATTCATATCAGCTCTAGCAGGACATGTAAGTAAAAAAGGGCAGGGGATCTATGAGATCAACTCAAGAGTATCGACTCACAATTTTTATTTGCTTTTTGGTTGAAGAAATTACCTTCGTTCAAACGTTACTCTTCATGCTACAAAATGTCCAGAATTTAACCACCTGATAAGCTAGTCATTTAGTGAATGGCCAACTCAAAGAATAGAACTATAGGCGCGTCGATGAAAAGCCTAACTTATTCAATTGAAAATAGAACCTGAAAATCAGGATATCACACATAATGCAGATTAACAGTCGGTCAATGGTTAATGGTCAACGACAATCAACGGAGGTCACGCCCTAACCCTTGGACGCACAACTATCCTATTTCTTTTCAGTCATTTGATTGTGACGTCCTAGGAGGCATCGCCGACCTATTCATTTTATCTTTTAATTATATGCAAGCGGCAACAGAAATAAAACCACCAAACCATTCACAAACAGTAAGGATAGCAACGGGCATATATAATAGAACACACTTGAATATCTACATATGAAATAACCATTACATGCCACTTGCTTTACATCCTAAAAGCTTGATCGTACACACATCCAAAAATGTGTTTGGGGGTAAGTCATCACCTCTAGTACTACGAGGACAATCTCAAAAAGTAGTGTCCCTTACTCGTCTAGTATGCGTCTATGTTATAGTACCATGGCTTAGGCTTGAGGTCTAACTCCGAATTTGGATCCCAAAGACCACCCCCGGATTCCTCTCTAGTGGTCCATCAAATCCATTGAAATGGCCCAGCACTACCAAACGTACCAGGCCTCAAACCTATGGGGTATCGGGTCAAGCAGCCGCTCATCCACCCAAATGGTGATCATGTTGTGACATCTTGATTTTCCACTTTTATTTTTAATTGAATGAATCGAGTCTTTCATCGACGCGCCTATAGTGCTATTATCTAAGCTAATCACTCATGAGATAATTAGACTATCTGGGAAAGTCATTAAGGAATTTTAACGCAATAGACTAGAGAATTCGACCAAGAGTCGACTGCTCGACCATGTTGATTTGCAAGGGTCATTACGGCACTGTCAAAATCGATCAGAGACTGGAGATAGGTTGATTCGATAGAAATATGTGATTAGTATGTAGGTGATTCCACCTGATTGCAAAATTTCTATCGAACGGCACTAGACCGATTTTCTGTTGTTTTTTGTACCATGTGCTCGTATTTGAAACCTTGAGATTTTCACGACAATCGAATATCGCCAATGTGTCGAAGATGCATAATGTGGCTTGAAAATAATCGACCACGGGTCAATTGCACTAAAAATTCCTAAAAGCTACTTGATAGGTTAGCTAATGCTAAAATCACGTTAGACTGAAATTAACTGTAAATTTGAATAATTCTGTCATGTTACAATTTATTTTAGGAACGTCGACTCATCTTCCGAAGAATTTTCGGTGATTCCAAGATTTTTATGAAAAATCGATCGGACGATTCAGAAAATAGCGGAAATTTGGATGGGCCAAATTGAAGGAATTTTTGGCCTCCTTACCAAGCCTTTGGGTGATGGGGACTTGCAGAAATTATATGGGCTTTTTCCTTGGCAAATTTGGATGTCGATTTCGGGAAATTGTGAAGAAATTGAGGCCTAGAATTGTGAAATTCGGAGCCTAGGATGGGGGTGCAACAATTGCATCAAAATTTGATTAATTGGTGGAATTTATGCTAGAAAGTAATAGGGAACCAAGCCTTAATGGGTGGATAGGGCTGTTGGACTTTCTGCCCCCCACTGTGACTTCTCCAGCACGCCGACCAGCTACCCTCCATCTTCGTCACTGACCTCCCGCATGTTCCTTTCCCCCTGACGCCAGCTGCTCTTGTTTATCTTTCATTTCTTTTTTTTTCCTTCGAAGCTCAGTTGCCATGAAATCACCCCCACTGAAGCCTTCTGCCCCTTCGTTCTTCTTCCTTCTTCGTGTCTTCATCCAGCTGCACGAAGACAAGCCGTCGAAGTAGCTCCATCTCCCTGCCCCATCTTTGACCACCAGCTCACCTCCCTCAGTTGGTTTGTTGGCTGCTGCGTCAACTCCAGTGACTCCACCGAATTCCCAAGCTGCCATACGCCCCATCTCCACTACCGTTTGTCTCCCATGAGTCAAACTTCCCTTGCAGCCTTCGATTGTTGACCCCTCTCCACTCACGCCAGCACACCCCGCCCACTCACCGACAGCAACCACGTCGCCCACGCGTCTTTAGCCCACGAAGCAAGCCCCTGCCGAGTCAACTCCAACAAACCTTTCCTCGAACGTTGACTCTTGTGGCTTCTTGGATGCGTGCTCTCTCCGCCAGCTGCTCCTTCGCTGCTTCGAACTGCTCAGCTCGCTACCAACGATCGACGTCTCCAGCCTTCATGCCCACAGCCCGCTCGTTTTAGTCCAGCCGAGCCCATACGCCTGCAGCGGCCCAATCCAGTTGAATTCAAGCCCTACAGCAGCCCAGCCCAGTTCGTTATTTCCCCCATCGAGCAGCCCATTCCTAGCCCACAAGCCCAGCCGCAGTTCAGCCCAAAGCCAAGCCTAGCAATTTGCTGTGGGCTTGCAAGGCTTTTTGGCCCAGTCCGAGTCTCCGTCAGTGCCGCCAAAAGTTCCGATTTCGGTCGCCATCACGATGAACCGGTTTTCGCGCTAAACCGGTGAGTTTATGTACTAAACTCTACTTAGTAGGCTAATGACGTTTAAGAGGTGTTTAATTTAAGTTGATCAGGGATTAGGTGGTTAGTTAGATTAGATTAGTGATTTAATTAGTTAATTATGCATGTTAGTTGGTTAGAAGGGCTTAGTTAGGAAATAAATAAGCTGTATTATTTATCTAGATACCTTCGAAAATTTTTTGGGCCCGTTTCAGTATTTAATTAGACAATTCTGGCCTAAATTAACATTTTTAGCATTTAATGTATTTATTTAATTAATTTGAAATTATTTAATTATTAAATATTTTTCGAAATTAGACTGGGATAGTCGGTAACCAAAATTCCGTGCTGATTACAATGGTGTGGTCAATTTCTGCAATTGAGTGTTAATTTGTGCAAATTGAGTGTTGATTGGAATTTTGAGTATTTAATTTCGAAATTTGTGAATTTCGATATTTATTCAGAAAATACCGGGTGTCAGATTTTAACACTGAAAATAGTTTTATATACTATATAGAATAGTGGGATTTTAAATTGAAGAATATCAATTTTTCTGGTGTGAATTGACCGTGTACCCACATACGACTATTTTACCGTGTATTTCTAATACGAAGAAAATAAGCCAGGTTCACCATTTTAATTGAGACATTTGAGTGCAATGCATGGTGTCTTGGGTCAAGATTAAATGGTCGTGTGTTGGCTAAGAGAAACCGTCCCCGACTGTTAAGCTGGACGTTACCCCTATATGGAACGCCCCTAGACAATGGGAAGCCGGTTGCAGTAGATTCTGGACCTGTGCTCCTTCGAGAAAGCCGTCTGATGGAGACGTAGTCGTACTCAATAGGCCTGGCGATGCCAGAAGACCGCCGAACAGAGAGTAGGCCATGTTATATGCCGAGATCAAAACTAGGAACGCATGATTAATTGAGTCGAATGTGTCAGATCATGGGACAAAATTGTGTGGCACGGTATGGGACATATTATAACGATTTGGCCTTATAATCAGGACCTTTGTGCTGGTTGAACTTGAATGTGGCATTCTAGTTAATTGGGCTTGGTTGTTGCTCATGCTCTTGTGCTGTCTGTGATATAAATTGTATTGACCTGTAGGGTGGATTTGAAACCAGGTAAGTCTCTGTGGTTGTGTGGTTAGGACGCCCTTTGGCGTATTACCCTCCTAATTGGGGTTTAAAGTGTGAACTCGCTAAGATTTATATCTCACCTTGTCATGGGCTCAATTTCTTTCAGGACCGTAGAGTGGTGGACCTGGAGCCATGCTAAGGGGATTGAAGTGTGGGTCAGTTAGGACAGCTTCTTTTTGGAGAACTGTCTTTCGTAGTGTTTTGGTTGTTGACCTTTTGTACATGACTCAGTATGTTTATAAAGGCATGTTTTGTTTGTAAATCTATTGTCCTGTTTTTCTATCCCGAGATTGTTACTATCAAATGATTTATTATTCGCTTCTGCATGTGCAATTAAATGAAAGGGTCGGCAACTCGTTCTAAGAAGTCGCAAAATTTTATCAATCACCATGGGATGGGCACGCGCTCGAGAATCGGGGCGTGATACACATGCTTCTCGTATCTAATGTTCATACCCAAAATCGAATAAGAGGCCACCTCGATGTTTAGATCCATAGGCACCCCAAAATGAACGTAGCCAAATGGTTCAGACATGCCTAGGGCCTGAAAATAGTTAAACAACAACAATAAGATGAACTCAATGAGTAAGCTCCTTAATCCTCCCACGGAGAGGTAATTCACATCGAAATCACCATAAACGTGCAATTTATCTATCGATGACAAATCAATAGCAAAGCCTTTACTTTGCCTTATCTATTAACAAGAAGCAGATAACTCATCCTCTCAATGTCCTCAGCACATAATCACATAGATAATTCTCACAATAATCCACATACTCAAGAGGCATTAACAAAAATGTGCAATGTCCCATAATCATGCGCAAATGTCATTTAATAATCCAGATGTAATCAAATATTATTTTCATGCACATTGCACCCCATATATATATATATATATATATATATATATATATATATATATATATATATATATCCCTTTACGTGCTTCAAAAATCATAGACAGGGTAAATCAAAAGCATCACGTGCCACACAAGCCACTAATATGACATTTCATTCATGCACGTGCCTCATGCAACTCGCATATCTTCGTGCCACACATGTAATTCACACATGCGTCTCATGCAACTCATACAAATCCATGCCACATGTGTGCAGGCTATAGCATCACTCTCAAAATATGCATTCAGCACTCATGCCACTTTGCACACGTGGCGTCTCGAGGATCGCATGGCATCTCACACTACCATGCTACCATCGAGACCATGCTTTCGGATTATTACGACCACTCTCGGTCACGGCCAACCCGAAGGATGGCGGTCCTTCAGCATGACCGGATATCGTCCCGCCCCATCGGGCACGGCATTATCTTGCATATTTATACGCCTCAGGACGGCATTCAAATTAAGAAGTTTCGTTCTGAAATTCATTTGCGAACGGCATCCTGTTGACATGAGGGCATCCAAAATCCATTGTGTATCGTCCCGCATAATCATACACATGAGAATGAAACCATTACCCCGTGTAATCATACGCATTAGGGGCCATTGTATGATCACATGAGCATACCATCACTCGAGTCCATTTCTTATCTTCTTCGTTAGCCAATGCATGAGTGTATGATGCTCATACCACATGCAATATCATTATGCACATACAATCATGTCATGCTATTATGTCACGTAATCACATCCCAATTATACATTCATCAAAGTACTCATACCTCTATCTCATAATGTATTACAATGCAATATCATTTAAACATTTCAATAGTTTATCCTTCCAAATAATCTTACATACATACTGATTAACTACAATCATTAAATGCCACAAATACTTACAATTTTCCACACTAAGGATTGCATGAGCATATATCATATTTAAAATTAGCATTCAACAAGCACTAGTCATTTTAGAATTCATAACATAAAGAGTACTTATCATAAACAAGATAGGTTATTGCATCCTATGATAACCTATAACGATAACTTATCATACTATGTTATAGCTTATTATAATAGCTTATCGCATATTAGTATAACCCATCACGATAACTTATTGAATATTACAATAACCTATCACGATAACTTATTGCATATTATAATAACACATCACTATAACTTATTGCATATTAAGATAACTTATTGTGTCCAACTATCTCTTATCACTATAACCTATCGCCACTACTTATCGCCTAACATGATAACCTATCACTTTAATCTACTTATCACTTAAGCTAATTATTGTTTATCCTTAATCTAATACTAATCCTAGTCCTAAGTGCAACCACAACACTAAACAAGTGTTAGAAAGCTACTCATCCCTGGATCAAGGTTAAGGCTAGCGGCGGCGATGGCGGCAAGGACTTACAAGCGGTGGTGGCTCACGATGAAGACACGGCAAGGTGCTGAGGTGGTTGGACGGCACTTGACAGCCCACATCAAGGGTTGTGGATGGCGGCACGAATGGTGAATGGCGATGGCAAGAGGGCGTGCAGCATTCGGTGGCTCACAGCAGCTCCAACCTAAGGAGAGAGAGAGAGAGAGAGAGAGAGGTGGCGTGAGGGTGCTGGACGGTGTATAGCTCATGGCTAAGGCTCGGCACGAAGTGAGGACAGCAACATTCGGACGGCGAGCTCGAACAGCAAACGGTGGACAATATGAGCGACGGTGGACAATAAGGTGAGATCCAAGGGGAAAGACAGAGAAATGGGTATGGCGTTCGGTTGAGAGAAAATGAGGGAGAGAATGAGGGGAAATTCGTCCAAAGGGGTAGAGAGAGAGAAAGTGAGAGAAATGGATCTCCCAAGCATTAATGGCAAGCTTGCATCATTGTCATAAGGTCATCATTTCTCCAAATTTGGGGGGCATGAACACATCTCAACCACATAATGACCTAAACTTAGAGAGCAATGATGGATATCTACCTTACATGTGTCAAGCTAAGGGCTAGGTTGAACTCTCTCTCTTCCTTCTTCATGGGCGCCACTTCCTCCTTCATATGGTCGCAATTTTTGTTTTATTATGCTTAAGCTTCTAGAAGGGGCAAAATGGTAATTTCACCATTTAAAACACTATTCATGCCACAAAAGTGAAAACCTTCTAGAAATCTTAAATGGGCTTGGGCCCATTTTCTCTCTTATTGGGTCTTGCCATGGTCGAATTTGTTTATAAGCTTGTCCTTGAGCCTGATTTCTTGTGGGCTTCTCATTTTTGGCCCTTTATGTATACTTTTCCCAAAATAATCCAAAATGGGCCTAAAAGGGTAAAACCGTCATTCCTACTTATTTGGACGTTGTGGCCGAAATTTAAAAGAAATGTGGACCATTGGGCCTCTCTAAATTTGTGGGCCCTATTGGGCTTCCAATTTCCTGCCTAATTTCACTTATTCAAAAATTCGGGGTTTATCAATAATTCGGGCTTCTCATTTTTGGCCCTTTATGTATAATTTTCCCAAAATAATCCAAAATGGGCCTAAAAGGGTAAAACCGTACTTTCTACTTATTTGGACATTGTGGCCGAAATTTAAAAGAAATGTGGCCCATTGGGCCTCTCTAAATTTGTGGGCCCTATTGGGCTTCCAATTTCCTGCCTAATTTCACTTATTCAAAAATTCGGGGTTTATCAATAAATAAGAAATTGGATAAAGTAATGTCAAATGGTTGTCTCTTAATCCTTTAAAGTCCAATACCCTTAACCGGATTAGAATTTGTGGTTGAAATCAATCAAATGCGACTTTAGCATAATTAAAGCCAACAGGTGGCCTTTAGGGTTTTATGAGTTCGACCCATGGTTGATTCGATATTAATTACGAACGACCCTAAACCAATTCCAAATGATCATATACTTCGGAACGAGCAATCGTTTATGAATCAATTCAAAGTCTAATTCTACTAATTGCGCATTGATAAAATTAAACCCTTTATCATATCTTGAAATATGGTCGAATTTTGAGGATGTCACAACGTATGACCATGTTGGATCAATGGGTCAATTGGCTCGGGTCAACGGGTTAGCTAGGTTGGGTTGGCCAAGGAGCAAAACCACAATTTTTCGGAAAGTTGGGGGCGAAAAGGTAATTGCCCATGCAGGCGTGTGTTGCACACATGCCAGCAGTTGCTACACGCGTGCCGCGCACGTGCTCGCAATTACAACATGCGCTTGGGGAGTCCCTTGTGTGTGTTGTGCATGTGCCGACAACTCCATTCCCTTTTAGCCATGCATGGAGGTGCGTCTGGCCTTCTTCGGCTATGTGCCATCATTCGTTTTTCTCATCTCGGCAAGAACTATGACCCTACACTTCCAAATTTAAATTTTATCACACGTAGCATCAAGAAACAACCTCGAACAATATGATCAAGTGTCGGTTTTTCGTATCCAAGTGTTCGTCGGCATTGTTTCGTGATTTCCAGCCAACAATTCAATTATTAAATATGTTAAACGATCAAGAAACAAGGACACATGCTCTGATACCAATGAATGAAACTAATTTTGAAATTTCTAAACTTGAATTATTGAGTAATATCAAACCGCATACAAAAACAATCATAGAAATACCTTGTATCATTGATCATAAGGTACATCATGCAACGGAACCTACCTTATTTTCCATGAACTAAATGCACCGATTGCAGCGTTGTGAGAGATTGAGTGGAAACAATTTTCTTCACGGAAAGAGGGCCTTTTTGTCCTTCTTCTTTTCCTTTTAGGTAGCAGATGGTAACGTTTCTGTTTCTCCTAATTTCTGTTCTTTTGTTCCTCGGAACAAAAAAAGGAACAGAAACCTGTTTGGTAAAACATTTGTTCCCGGGAACAATTTCTCTATTTTTTTGTTCCCACGAATAGTTTTGAGAAACAAAAAAAAAGTAACTTCTTATTCCCGTGAACAATTTCTAGATATAAGCCAATTTTCTTTTCTTTTTTTCTTTTGTTTCTCTCTCTTCCCGTGGCCACCTCCAATCACTCGGAGCCACCGCCGACTGCTGCTGGCCGTCGCCGCCACCACCATCGCTGCTGCCTGCCGCCCGCCGCCAGCAGTTGCCCGCCGCCGCCGCTGACCATCGCCACCGCCGCCCGTCGCCGCCCGCCGCCGCCGCTACACAACCGCTCACCGCCGACCATCACCGACAACCGCCGCCGACCATCACCGGCGACCGTTGCCGCAGAGCCCATCATCCGACGGCTAGTAATTGGCGGCAACAGTCGCCGCTGATGGTCGATGGCAGGCAGTCGTGTAGCAGCGGCAGCGAGCGGCGACGGCCGGCGGTGACGGGTGGTGGCGGCGGGCGGCGATGGGCGGCGACGGCCGACGATGACAGGTGGCAATCCATGAGAAAGAATAAAAAATGAATAAATACAAAAAAGAAACTATTGCGTTACCAAACGCATTTCTATTCTTTTTCTATTCCAAGAGTATAAATTTTGTGTAGTTATCAAACGGGTTCTTTGACTCAGAAATTGTTCCCCGGAATAGAAATAAAATAGAACTATTTCTAAAAAAAAAAAGCTCTTCCCCTGCCAAGAAGCGTTGTCATGCGCAGCCTTAAAGTACACAATTCTATACTTCCACACACTTAGATAATAAACACGTTCTTTTATTTTTTAAAGAAGTAACTCTCAAAATAACTACATTAGCGGTTATTTTATTTGAATTGTGGGCTATGGACTCTTTTGAGTTATGGACTGGGTTAGCCCAATATGGGCGGCTCAATAACAATAAAACCCATCATGAAAGAATTGTGAAATGAATATGCAATACGTGCAAAAAACGCGGCCGATTACATTTCGTCGACATATCATGTGAATTCACATCATTATTACCATCGGTGTATACTCTCGGAAGGTCAGCACATGTTTGAAAATCGTTGCAAGTTAGCCAAAGTTGTTGACCTGCTGGTCGTTGCCCCCAATTTCATCCGGCTGGCTTGACTTGACTTGACTCTTATGGCCATGATGACTGCTTGTCTTTGCCCCCAATTTTGGATTATTCTCAAAGGAGAAGATTGTTCTTTTTACCAAACATCTACGGATCCAATCACAATCTTATAATAAGATTGTGATTATTCTCAAAGGAGAAGATTCTTCTTTTTACCAAACATCCGTCTAGTTGATGTGTGTTTCAGATAATGCTTGGCTCTCGGGTTGTAGAATCAATGGAGTTCATGCCGCTCCCTTCAAGATTCATCTTCTTCCTCTTCCTCTTCTTCGCTTCTTTTTTCTGGGTATTCCCTGATATGGCCATGGCTCAAGCTACTACAGATCCACTTGAAGGTTCTCTCTCTCTCTCTCTCTCATGCATGCAAGAGGTTGAAATTTATCTAAAAAGGTGATTACAAATAAGGAATGCTTAATATTACTGGCCTTTATCATGATGGAATATTGAAGAACTTGAGTTAATTTTTCTTGATGTCCTCTTCCGGGGTCTTCTATTCTATTTTATCAAGTGCCACTTGTTGTATATCCAATCAGGTCCCATATTATCTCAATATTCAGTTGAATATTGAAAAATTATACGAGGGAAACTTCCTCCTTCAATCTGTAATAAGTTGATTCGTGTAAAATATTATGTGCCAAGACAAGCTTGAATATAATTCTTCACGCACACCTCTCCACTACACCACCGTAGCTCAGCCACCGCTGCCGCCATACCCCCCACCCCATCTTCAAGACCACCACCGCCACTCCGACCATGGCCCCGTCAGTAGCCTCTTGCTCTATCTCACCCACTCAGCCGCTCGCCATCACCAGCTTAGTCGCCTAGCCTCACCGCCTTCAAGTTTCATCCAACGTTGACTCATGCTCCTCGTTGTCTCCGCCATCAATAGAGCCCTTGTCGCCCAGAACTGCACAACACCAGCATCGATTGACAACGGGGGTGTCCAGATCTGATGGGGAGAGAGAGAGAGAGAGAGAGAGAGAGAGAGAGAGAGAGAGAGAGAGAGAGAGACCTGATGGTGATGGATAATGTCAGGGTTATTTGGATGCGTAATATCTGAGATAGCCCAGTTTGGCTTAGTATTGAACTCCATCTGCCACTTGAACTTCTTGCGGACATCCTGACAATAACTTTGCTTTGTGCTTGTTACTCAATCACACAGTAAAAGCTTTGAATCGTGTATTCCAACATTGGAACCTGGCTGCGCCGCTGAACGAGTGGAACATTAGCGGAGAACCATGCAGCGGGGTTGCCCTCTCTCCGACCAGCATCGACGATGCCGGCTACAAGCCCTACATCAGATGCAATTGTTTTTACGACAACGATTCCACCTGTCATATAACTCAACTGTGAGTACCAACGACTCTCTCCTATCAGATTTAGTAATTAAGTAAGCTAATGGAGTATGCATGGAATGCGTGCTACGCAGATTTAATTAGATAATTCAAATGCAACCTGACATTCTAATAAACTATTTTATCAGTCTCAATTCATCACATAATCTAAAACACTAAAATGGTGTCATTTTGCAGGCGGATCTATTCGCTGAACATTGTAGGTTCGATTCCGGAGGAGCTATGGAGTTTAAGTTACCTCATGTCTCTGTATGATTCCCATTTTGCTTCCTTCTTCCTAAAGTTTTTGTTATTTAGTTTTAGATTTGTCAAATGGGTGGGTTGGGTCTAGTCATAAATGGTTCGACTAGTTTTGATCCATTACTATGTTATGCAAATCTTGTGACTTATACTCAACCCAACCCGTACCCAACCCAACTTTTGTTGTTAATCTAATCTACAAAAACTGAGGTGAGAGTGTGAAGTTAATAAGCACAAGATTGAGTGAACATGAGAGAGATTGAAGAAAGATATAAAGGTTGGTTGAGTCTAAGTAAGTTGTAAACCCATTTAACACCCATATTGTGTTTAAACTCATATATGACTCTCTGACAAATATATATATAATTCATTTACTCAATATAACCGACCCATTTAATCCTCATATAGGTTAAAGAATGAATTTATGACCCATTTTAATAGGTCTAGCAGTCTCACAGCCTTATCATCTTGGCATCTTGCCCACGTTTAGCAATTTAAGATAAAAGATACACCAAAAATTGAAAGACAATGAAGAAAAATGAAACAAAAAGGAAAAATTATTATTTCGTTCTGTAGTTTGGAAATCGAGGTGAGGGGAATTCTTGGGCCTACTCATAACTTACGACTGATTAGATATCAATTGAGTTAATGCGGTCTATGTGGAGGGTTCATTCAAGAAATTGACCGATTAGATGACGTACACAAGGATGGATATAGACTTAGAATCCACCGTTGTACCTTGTCGTAAACGTGAACCTTAATTACGATGAGATATGACGGGAAATTAGTTCCAATAGTGAATATAGAAAATCTCCTGCCAAGATATTATTAAGGCCCAGCTTTTTTTTTTTTGTCAATACCATCAATCTTCCTCATATAAATACGGAACAATAATAATTTGTTAATTTAGTAAAACGCTTTAACCAGAACTGATCCCCTAAAATCTCAAGAGCTACGTTAATTTTAAAGGTGCTGCTTTCTATATAATTTTAAAATGAAAAATAAAATTAAAAAAAAATCTATTTTTTTGTAAATGGCATAACTCTTAAAAAACATTTACTTTAGTAATGTCGGTGATTTTTCTTGCTTAAAAATCCTACAAAACATTAGCTTAATATAAAATCGTCCGATGTGGCTGGAGGGATGTAGAACGGCATTGTTTGAGCCATTTCCTTGCCCCAAATTGAATATCTAGGCCTAAATTAGGTTCCAATAAAAAAACCTTGGACACCATTTTCATCTGAAAGTAAAAAAATGCTGGTCTGTGAGAAGTTGGTTTTTTAAATACCCTGGACCCCATTTCACGCCTTTCAACTACATCGAACACATACCAACCAATCCTCTCATTCCAACATTAGTTTTAGATTAGAGACAATGCCTCAAATGATCCTTCAACTTTGGTCTAAAGTAAAATGTGGTTCATGAAATTTTAATTTATTCAATGTGGTTAATAAATTTTAGCCCAATGTACAATGTGTCTCTAAATTTATAATTTGTTTAGTATAGTCCTTGAACTTTAGGACTAAATTGACATTATTAAAAGGTTTGGAACTAAATTAGCACAAGTGCAATAGGTTTAGAACTTTTTTTTTACACTTTTCCCATTTAGAGTACACGGTCAATATCAATAATAAGGGACGAGGAAGCTTCTTTTATGACAATGTTAGAAACTTGGAGTCACCAAATCGAATGTATGCGTGAGGTCTTCAATTAAGTATCATGGACTTGACGGAGTGTTGTCACAATAATGCCGACACCACCTCCTCTTTCAATAAGTGATGTTATTCTACCTCAGTTATAGTTTCGCTTGCATTAGCCTTGTCAATTTGAGGCGGGGAAAGAGCTCAAGGGATATTATTCTATACTCTTCTAATGACATCATTTCTTTTGTAAGCCACATCAAAAGATGTTATATTAAAATAATGTTATGTAGGATTTTCAGGTCAGTAAGATGATTGACGTTACATGAGTGAATTTAAGCGAATGTTTTCTTAATGTTATGGCACTTAAATGCGACAGTTTGAAAAGTTATGACATCTGAAACATCCTAGAAGTTTTGGGGCCGCAAGTGCTATTGCGGTCGTCTGAGAGGAGATTCCTTACTTCCTTTTCGATTTCCCTTCCAACCAAAATCACAAGTTAACCACTGGGGTTTGCCCCAGTGGCCACCCTTCCAACTTGGAAGGGGAGGTTGGGAGTTCAAATCCCCACCTTCTCAGGGGAAGTGGGGTGGGGACGATTTCAGGAGTGGATTTCGACTCCCACGCCCTGCAAGGAGGCAGGGTAAAAGTCTGAGAGTGAGTGTTAGAATAGGATTAGAATAGGACTGACCAAAAAAAAAAAAAAAGTCACAAGTTTAGACCGGTCCGATGACCGAACTGTCCGGTTCAAGTAATCGCATGGGCTGGTTCGCCGGCACCGTCAAGATCACGATTGAGACGCGACGGAGAGTGGTCTCCGGTGAGCGAGTTTTGCGGATGGAAAAAGCTAAAAGCTCGCCGGAATAGCAACGGCAGGGAAACACCTGCAGTCAGCTTGTGTCGGCGAGCACGAATTCCTGTGGTGTTGGATCCTACAAAGTGAATCGATGGAGGGACAAATGAAGATTCATGAGTTTTTGTCGATATAATTTTTTCTGGAACAGTTTTTTTTTTCTCATTTTGTCACATGAGTAGATGTCTGAATGATCTGAATTTTCACTTATTTTCATCGCAGGAACTTGGGTCTGAATCTCCTGACGGGATCAATACCGGGGCGGATCGGCAATCTGAGTCGCATGCAATACCTGTAATTCCCCCACTGTGACAAGAACAATCTGATTTGATTAAAGGGTTGCTTTTAATGGTTTAATGATGTTAAGTTGTTTTTGGTCCGTACCTAATTATTGCCACATTCTACTGTTGTTAGGAGCCTTAATGCCAATGCATTCTCTGGGGAGCTTCCGAATGAGATCGGAAATCTTCATGAGCTGCTAGCAGTGTAAGTCATGCTTGTAGCCTGACTTGATGTTTGTCTATCTTCTTTCGACTAGTTGAGGCCTATCAGAGTCTGATGTTTTGATGTGACTTGAGTGTATCTTGATCATTAAGAATCGATAGATGTAGTTGTGGAGTTGCTTATATTCCGTTTCTTAATGCATGTGCTAGGTGTTGGAATTGAGGAGATAATTAAAATTAATCTACGTTAAATTCTCGGGACATGCTTTTAGTTTGCATACTGTGGACATCCATTTTTGTACACTCAAGAGGAATGTGAAATGATATAGTCTGTTGCTACAGAGGAGACATCAAGTTCCATGTTTGAGTGGTCCTTCCCTGTTATAAGAGATCTATAAGTGATATGTACTGCTAAAGGATGGGTTTATTCTATGCTGGGTCGGTAAAATTGTCTTAGAGCTATTGCTAAGGTGAAATTTAAAACTTAGAAGACAAAGTTAGTGAGTTCTCTTCCATCATCATAAGCAAAGCATGCATTTGTTCCAGAAATTTTTTGTAAATAGACAAAAGATAATGCCAAAGGGGTATGCAAGTTTTGGCAAATGGTAGTTGGCCTTTATATTGACTGAAGCACATATGGAGGCAACAGAACACATAAGCATGAAAGGTTTATGATGATTGCATATGTATTAGTTTGTCCATGCTTCTGTAGATATGCCATGGAAGCTTTGCTTATTTCCCCATTAGTTAGTACCGTGTTCAATCAAATGCCCCCCAGGTACAAGAACTACAAATCCATTCTTTGTTCTCTTTTGCTCCATTAGATCCATCTGAATATAATGACTTTCGAGATTTGCACTTGTTGCAGGTCATTCGCAGAAAATAACTTCTCTGGTTCTCTACCACTTTCTCTTGGAAATCTCTCGAAGTTACAGCAGTTGTGAGTCTCTCCACGTTCTGTAGTTCCTTCTCAAAATTTGTTATGCGACGGAATTGCATATAGTCTTCCAACTTTTGTTGCCTTTTTTTTTGGTTCCCTTAAATTGCGATCCTCACTCATCCTAAATTAAAACACGTGCTAGATGATGGAAATATCAGTGATGGTCTCTGGAGTTAGCTGAAAAGTCAGTTACTACTTCTCCATATCTTCGAACTAGAAACACCCTAATTCAAAAATGTGTATTTTGTCTCAAAACCCAGGGTTAATATTCTGAAAAACTCCAAATTGATATGCGTGTGATAAATTTATCAAAAACTAATTTTTTGACCATGAAAAACTCCAAACATAACACTTATGTTAAATTTACCCCAACTGACCATAAAAAACCCTAAACTGGTACACTTGTGACAAATTTACCTTAAACTAATTTATTTAGCCGCCAAAAACCCGAAATTAGTGCATTTGTAACAAATATACCCTCCATTAAATTGGATTAATACCACAAAAATCAGAAAAACTTTATAATTATGGCAAATGGAGTATAAAATCTCAAACTGGTACCGGTCAACTGTCACATGTTATTCAACTTAGTAATTTGACAATAAAATATAACGGAAATTAATAGATGATAAATTTGTCACAAATATATCAGTTTTGGCAAATTTGTCAAAGGTGTGCCAATTTGGGGTTTTTGGTAGTTAAAAAATTAGTTTATGGTAAATTTGTCACATGTATACTAATTTGGGGTTTTTTAAGTTACTAACCCTAAAACCCATTTCCCTCTTATCACATCTGTATTCTTTTCCTGTTTGCCAACTTTACTAGAAAGGGTGGATGTTATAGATTGATGTTATGAAGTTGGCATCAACTGTTTTCTTGTCAAATTAAAGTAAGGAAAAGATTCCTTCTTTCGTTTAATAGTCATCTGCTTCTACTTTATCACCATTTATTGCTTAGTTGATCCATTATAATTGTCTTCTTTTATCAAGAGAAAACATGAATATTTTTCATTTAGCTTTTCGAGAAATTTTCATGTGGACAGATACTTCTCTAGCTCAGGAATCAGCGGTGCAATTCCATCATCTTTTGCAGATCTTACAGATTTAAATATCCTGTAAGAGCCTATAAAACCTTTTGTTCCCAATGATGTGTAATCTTAGGACCTTTATGTGAGTCATTACAGACATCAGGCATTCTGATACTCTCTGAACCTCAGGTGGGCATCTGACAATAATCTCACGGGCTCCATCCCTGACTTCATAGGAAACTGGCTCAAACTTACTGTGCTGTACGATGGCGTAGTTTGATTTATCATCTGTTTTCCTGTTCTTACCCTTATGGAGATGGTTGGGTTCTTTTTATGCTGGATCTTACTGCTGAAGTCAAAACAATAATCATCTTGTCCTAATTGTATATGTAGGAGGCTGCAAGGCAATTCTTTTGCCGGTCCAATACCATCAACCTTTTCCAAATTAACCTCTTTAAAAGAATTGTAAGCATGTTCATGGTAACCCGGTACTATCTTTTTTTCTTCTTTTTGTTGTTTCTATATGGTTAATTTTTGGATAACCTCATATGTAACTTGAATTCTAGGAGAGTATCCGACATTTCTAGTGGCATCTCTACGCTAGAATTTCTGGCTGACATGAGGAATCTCACAACTTTGTAAGGCAGCCTTAGTCAAATTTGACACTTACCAGTGTTTTTCTCCATTCAGTTATACTTTATCTGAGGTATCTAACATATATAGGTTTAACTGCTTGCAGAGTTCTGAGGAATAACGATATTCATGGTACTATTCCACCATATGTCAGTAATAACAAAAAATTAGAGCACCTGTAAGTTGTCTACCAATTGATGAAAGCATCTGCAACTAATAGCTCCCTCTGGTTATTCTTTGAGACAAATAAAAGATGCTAAAACATATGTCTTGTCGTTCCCTGCAAGAATTAGCTCATTTTGAAGCCCTTATTTGCTGTTGTTCCCATGAAAGGGAATGTTTATTTCGGCTTTAGGCCAACAAACTAAGCCACGTCGGATTTCCTCCTAAAATATTTTATAAAAAATGAAAAATTTTGGGGTGACTTTAAATGCTAAGATACTGGTCTTCGTAAAATATAGAAGGTTTAACACATAAATAAGTCCAATTTCACTTTCTAAAGGTTAAAGAAAAAGTGAAATATTAAAAGCAAATGTCCCACCAGAAACCCACTAAGCTAACTGTTTAGTTACCAAACATACCATACTGTTTCTATTTATTTATTTATATTTGGTTGCTTTCTGGGGAATTTTAAATGAAACCTTAATCAATCACCTCTTTTTTTTATTTCTTTATTTTTGTCACACTCAATAATCAAACACTGTTCTGTTTAATAAGATTTATTTCCAGCGGTCTCAGAGTTTTGGTTGACTTACACTGATTCTGACAGATTGATTCCACCTGCAAGAAAATCATTAAATTTTCCTCATTTCTTATTGACAATTTTTCGCCTTGCAGAGACTTAAGCTTCAATAATCTGAATGGATCAATTCCAGATTCCATATTCACATTAGATTCACTTTCTTATTTGTAAGGCATCTATTTTAATTAGTTATCCAAATCATTTGAGATGTTCTATCCAATATTGAATAATGCCTATTTCATACTTAGGTTTCTCGGAAGTAATAAGTTGAGTGGAGCCCTCCCCTCAAAGAAAGGCGCCTCTCTTGTTTATATGTGAGTGAATCAAACCAATGAGCATCTACTAAACTGCGGGACATTGTGGGATCAATTTGATTGAACAGGTTTGTGTAACAGAGATCTCTCCTACAATAACTTATCTGGCAACTTTCCTTTTTGGGTCAAGGAAACTATTCAAAGGTAAGTATAGAAGCTTCAACTGAATGTACTTTCTTTTTTGTTTTGCCCCCAATGTGCATATTTGATCGTCTAGGGTGTTCTGTATATTACTGGTATCCCTTCTAGACTAACCTTATGCTTTTGTCATGCACATTCAGTAACTTCGTTGCCAACTACTTCACAGCAGAAAGTTCAAATAGTGGGTAAGGCCCTCTAGTCAATTTTACTAATGGTCTCCCGTTTAGTCTAGATGATTATTATGATAATGTCTTATTCTGTTGTATTGGCATACAAGATGGATGAGAGATGGCTCTTTCTCTGATTTAAAAGAAAAAGAAAATGATTCTTTCAGAAAGAAGTTATGTAAAACGATGAGTTACAAAATGAACGACTTAATAGAAATGGAGCATGTCAAAGTACGTAGAGTCTGTGACTGGAAAAAGGGCCTATAAATCATGAATTTCACAGTTTATACAAAACTTTTCATCTGGAAGGATCAACATTGATCAACATCGCTGATCCCATGTGGGAGAAAGTGCTTAATTGTTTATTGATAAGGCATTATGCTCATTTTTTACTGTGAGAAAAGTTTCTAGCTCAGAGTGATACCATTCTCCTATTTGTTTGGTTAGGGGTCAATATGTTTGCTGTAGTGTGCTTTTTTATAATCTGCTCTGGTGGCCAGTAGCTCCAACCAGGAAAGTATACATAGTAATAAGTAATTGTCGTGACCTCCCTGAAGCGGGTTGGACCACCTAAGGGTTCGGCTAATGGATTGCTAAGCCTAGACTTAACTCGGGCTCTCCCAGGCCCATACCAATTCGCGACTTAAGTTCAAATTTTTTAACATGCAAATGATTTTTCAATTAGGAGTCGCCACTAATCTATTTTTGGTGGGTCGATTAGAAACCCAAGTAAAGCAATGGGAGAATTACTTCACTCCTACGAACCAGAGATTAAATGAGTTCGGGGACTTGGTTACGCTAGATTTCTCTACCGCCCTTTCGGTACCTTTCTCTTTTATTTTAGAAAAAATGTTTGGCAGGCAGCTTGAATTGATTTTAATTTATCTCCCTAACATGTGAAGTGATCACGCGGGTGCACAAACCACCAATTTAACACCCAGATAAAGCAACGAATAAATTGCAGGACTTACCTCCTAACAACGAAAGCATCTGCGTTGTTAGATCAAAATTCACATCGTTGAGTCCTAAATATGGTTTCTAATTAACACGCAATTTCTTTTTCTTTTTTTTTTTAGTTTTCGCTTATTTAATGAAAATCATGCAATATGCAATGCAACATAACTAAATGACCTAATACTAATGACATGTAATTTGGATGGTCCTAGCAACAACTACCACATGACAGGCATTTCAACGAATCTAATCCTAATAACGTGCATGTGACATTTTTTTCTTTTTTTTCTCTTTTCTTTCTATTTTCTGAAAGAATGCAATCTATCCTAGAAAATAAAACTAATTCAACCTATGGCATTTTTTGTATTTTTCATGAAATTTGAAATTAAATAAATGTAACAATTAAATATGCAATCTAAATTAACCTAATAACTTGATTCTAATGACGGGCAATTTTTAACTAAATGAACCTAACAACAATCACTAAATGACATGCGTTTCATGAATCTAATTATATATGACATGCACATGACTTTTTTTTCTTTTTTTCTTAAAAGATGCACTTTATCCTAGAAAACAAAACTAACTTATTCTAAGACACATTTTTTTTGTATTTTTCATGAAATTCGGAATAAAAATGTGAAAACTATCTATCTAAATTAAAATATCATCTAATTTGTATTAGGAATGAGGTTAAGCCATATCTTAATTTAGACTAGAATGTTATCCTAACTTAGAAATCCCTAACTAAAATGCAATCTATCTAAAAAATTTATCTAAACTTATAATAAATTAAAAAACTATTATCTAGAGTTAAACTATATGAAATTTTATCCTAAAATGCAATGACATGCTAAGGGTGCTAAAATTCTAATTTTTTTTTTTATGTTTTTGTATTAATTTCGAAATTAAAAATTGTCAAATAATTAACCATGAAACCTAAGTTAAAAACTAGCAACCTAAATTGATTGATTTGATTTTTTTTTTAATTCGAAATAAAATTCCTATTCTAAATATGCAAACCCTAAAACAGGAAATAAACCTAATACTAACCTACACTTTTTTTTTTTTTTTTTGAAAATTCGTAATTAAAAATGCTAAAAAAACTAGTTAAAGTGAGATATTATCTATTTTAAGTTAGGAATAGACTAATCTGAATCCTATCTTAACTTAGAAAATTACCTCGTCATGCCATTTAATTCAAAAGATATTATCTAACCTAGATACCCTCTAAACATGCATTTTTACATTAAAAAAATAACTATTTTATCATGCAATTTTATCTAGGAAAATCAATTCTAATTTACGTGAAATGCAAATGCAGTTTTTTTGTATTTTCGGGATAAACAGAACAATTAAAAGTTAAACACCAAATCATCCATGGTCATCAAAAATGTTATCCATCATTCGAATTTAGATTCAAAATTAATTATTTCGCTAATAAAATCGATAAATTGATCTTAAGCCTTAAAGATCAAGATATCAATTTTACTCCCGCGTGATTAATTATTCCATCTAAAGCCTTATAGACGGAATAAAAATTCGTGTGCGGTTGCGAATTAAGTGGTACGTCCGGGATTTTCAAACATGCATTAAGAACTAATTCAAATAAAGAAATGAAATTAAAAAGAAATAAAATGAAATAAATCTACCTAATAAAATAAACTTACCTAGTTTGGGCTTTTTTCCAAATTTTTGTCTCAACGAATGGTGCTTTGTGGACCACGATAGGGAATCAGCTCACGGCCGGGGTGGCTGCTGCAGCTGCGATGGGCAACCGTGTGCGGTGGGCGCGGTCGTCGGAGCTCCGGCGAGGGACAGCAAGCTCGGAACGGGCAGCGAGCTGCTGTGGTGGCGTTGCTCGGAAGGGGACAGCGGGCGGCGGAGCTAGGGGGCTCGAGTGGTTGCTGCAACGGCGTGCAGCGGAGTCGAGCGAGAGGAAGGCGCGGCGGCAAAGGGGTGGAACCCGGCGGGCGACGGAACGGCAAGGGCAACGGCGACGGAGCTTCGGCGCGGGGACCGGCGGCGGGCGAAGCAAGCGCAGCGGCGAGGGCGGGCAGCGCCTTGGGACGCCGGGCGGAGGTGCGGAACGGGCGAGATGGTGGCTTCACGGGTTGCTGGTGTTCGAGCAAAGACGGTGGCGCGCTCGGAGCTCGCTGGAAGGAGATCGACGCGGCGGAGGTGCAGCGACGGGCGCGGCGATGGGCTGGTGTGGTGCGGCGGACGAAAAGCGCGCGCGCGGGCAGCAGCAGAGCGACGGCGTTCGGGCGGGCTGCTACAACGGTTGCTTGCGGTGATGGCGACAAGCGAGGTGGCTGTGGAGTTGCGACGTCGCCGGTGGCGGCGCGAGGCCGGCACGGCGACCAACGGCCGCGGGCGGAGCGAGGCGGGTCAGTGTTCGCGGGTAGGCGAGGCGGGACGTGACGGTTGCTGGTGATGCGGTGACCGGCTCGTCGACGCTTCGGGCGGAGGGGCGGGTTGCGCGCGGCGGCGGGCGAAGAAGGAGCAGCGGGTCGTCGTGGGGCTTCGGCGCGCAGACGGCGACGGCGAAGCGGAGCGGGGCGTCGGCGTTGGGAACGAAGCGAGAGGAGCGTCGTCAGGTGCTGGCTTGAGCGGAGGCGGTGGAGCGGCGAGGCAGCAGTAGCGGGCGGAGAAGGAGCAGCGTTGGGTCTCCGTGCGTCGGTGTGCACAGCAGGCGAGGTGGCGCGCGGCGGAGGTGGAGGCGCGGCGGTGTGAGCGTGGAGGCGCGGGCGTGGGCGCGGGCAGCAGAAACCGAAAGAAAATCCAGCGAAGAAGAACTCCTGGAGAAGATGAACAGTAGGGGTCTTTGTCTTTGCTTTTTTTTATTTATTTTTCTCTCCCTCTCTCTCCCTCTCCTCACGTCTTCTTTTCGGTTTTTTCTCTGACAGACCTCTATTCATCTCTTTTTTTAATATCCTCCCCTGGCTTCATTTTTTTCTCTTGTCCGAAAGAAGAGTCCCTTTCACAATGAATATTTTTTATCTCCCTCTGACAAACCTCTCGAATGAATCCCTCCTCTGACCAACCTCTCCAATGAATCCCTCCCCCCTTGCGTATTTATAGGCATCCCACCGCCTTTAGTGTGAACAAGAGGCGCCGCAATTCTTTCTTGCTGTTCACGTCCGGTCTTTTTCAAATAAGGAGGCCACCGCAAAAGGGAAGTATTATAAAAATGCTGGCCTATCCTCTTGCAGGCTTTCCCCAGAGTTTTCGTGTGTGCAGTGGAGAATTTTTTCTTTGCTTTCTTCACGCTTGCGGCTTCTCTAGAATTTTCACGTCCTCTCTATTTTGTGCGTGCATGTGCATGCATTAATGAGGGAGAGACAATGGACGTGAAGAACTCTTTTTTTTTTTTTTTCATTGTGTGTTTTCAAGAGAGAGACCACCTTTCGCGCACCTTATTGATCGAGGGCCCCTACTTCATGTCATCTTTAAATGTAAACGCAACTAATTAAATGACACCTACATGTATTATTATTATTATTATTATTATTATTTAATTTTTTTTATGCAACTAATTACTAATTGATTAGTTAAAATTTAGGTGTGTCACTGCCCCTCTTTGAAGGTGAGCTCGCAGAGGTTGCATTCAAAGACAATATGATACCTAAATTTTGACCATGCACATGCAATTTTGGCAGGATGATGGATCTTTTCTTTTTTCTTTTTTCTTTTTTTTTTATATGCAATGTCATGCAAATGTGAGATGTTGAAAAGGAGAGCATACCTGTAATTACTTACCAGTCAAAGCATCGGGACGAATTTTCATCTGCTCAACCAGTGTCCAGTTTTCATTTCAGGTTCCCTGAAGAGTCCACGTGAATTTATCCAACAGACGCTCAATGTTAGGTGAGATGCCTTGTTGAATTCAGATGACTCGAAATACCTAGATCCATACTAAGGTATAGCGAGTAAGATCGATGAGATTTGAGACATCCAGATCCGACCGAGATGTCAAGAAATTGGGGCCTTAACCAAGTAGACACTCAATGTTAGGTGAGATGAATATTGGATTAAGGGGATTCGAAATACCTAGATCCAGACTAAGGTATAACGAGAAAGATCGGAAAGCATTCATATCCAGAATGAAATGCTTAACGAAGAGTTTTGGAACTTAACCAATATACACTCAATGTTAGGTGAGATGTATATTGGATTAAGAGGATTGGGAACTTAACCAATAGACACTCAATGTTAGGTGAGATGAATATTGGATTAAGAGGATTGGGAACTTAACCAATACACTCTCAATGTTAGGTGAGATGAATATTGGATTAAGAGGATTCGAGATACCTAGATCCAGACTAAGGTATAACGAAAAAACTCGGAAAGCATTCATATCCAAAATGAAATGCTTAACAAAGGGTTTGAGACATCCAGATCCAAACTGAGATGTCAAGAAATTGTGAACTTAACCAATAAACACTCAATGTTAGGTGAGATGAATATTGGATTAGGAGGATTCAAAATACCTAGATCCAAACTAAGGTATAACGAAAAAGATCAGAAAGCATTCATATCCAGAATGAAATGCTTAATGAACAGTTTTGAAACATTCATCAAGAATTTGGGAATACCTAGGACAAACCTGGGATATTCGTGAAGGTCACTTACCTCTTGGTAGAAAGAAGTTTTGAGACATCGACGATGTACCTGTTAGACATGAAGGTTTCTCACCTCGAGGCTTTTGAAAGCAACATAAATGTCAGGAGCTCTTGGGTCTTTCAAGGAAACATTACCTGTTAGACATGATTAGAGCAAAAATACACGCATTTACCAAAGAAGTGAGCAAGTCAACATACTCCAAAGTCCACTGAAGTTTTTATCCATTCAATCAAGATTTATGTATGATGGTTTTACCATATTTGCACCACCGAACTTCCACTGGGGAGAATCATCATTTAAGACCATTTCACTCATGACATGGAATTTCAAGAATACCAAATGAGAGACTTTCAGTTAGAAAGGACTTTCACTCGCTCTCATTAAGAAGGTTATTTTGTCCCAACCATTAATGTGGGATCACAGGAATCACTTCATTTTATCATCATCATGTTGGCAAGGGTTTGAGTATTCTCGCAAGCGGTACGACCCTATCAATCTGAGAGGTCTTTTCCAGGACTGTAATGTAGGCTTGGTCAATGGCTCAACAAAGAGGGACCCTTCGAGTCAAGGCTAATGAAAGAACAATACTTCACAATCACTTCGGGTTTACAAGTCAAGGAACCTGCGAAATGAGATAGAAATAGTCTGGCTCGCACTTCTTCGAGCGATGCTTATAAGCATATGAATCCCTACATTAATTTCAGTGCCCTAATCTGAAGAGACTTCGTAAGGGACGTAACGTAGGTTAAGTTCATGGGTTGAGAAATGAATGGATCATTAGGCTCAAAATGTGTATAGAGGGATGAGAATTGATGATCATCTTGGCATTGTCACCGTTCTTCTTCTTCACCATTGGGATTTTCCTCATAGGTACTATAAAAACTTGGCATTTGAGTTCTTTGAGTATCACTGCATTGGGAATACTCCCTTTTACAACTGAAATTTATCTATCTTGACCCTTTCTTTCATTTTCCATGGGCATTGGCCTTGCTTTTACCAGGCACACTGCTTTTTCATGCCCATCATTTTTTTTTTTGGCACACTACATGCATTGAATAACCACGTAATGGTTTAACATTTGGGCTCTTGGAGATTTTCAATTTTTCCAATGCTCTGGACTCGGCTGTTTGAGCATTTGCCTTTTGCCCTGCCCTAGTGTGGGGGATGATCACCAATTGGGTTTAAATGAAATGACTTTACAGGCTCAAGGGGCTACGCAATGGATAAAGTGTGTAAGATAGAGAAAGAACTGCTCTTCATCATCCTAAGGCACTTAAATTACCGTATGAATTCAATGTAATAGCAACACTTGAAGATTGATGCGAGTGAGAGCAAGAATATTCCTATCAATTTCCTCACCTCATGATGTCGTCTTACCTCCAGTCTGCCCCAACGTGGGGTGGTTCTTGACAGGGGTAATTTAAAAATTATCCACATGTGTGGGGCTCAAAAGGGTTTAAACAATGGATATGCATGTAGTATTTGGGATAGAGAATGAATCGCCTCTCATCATTTCGATCATCGTACCTTTTGCGAGAAAACTCTTTACCTTACGAACATGGAACTTCCTACACTCATCTCACCAGTGTATGAGCAAGGGACTGTGTATAGGACAAGGCTTGCCTTTCATCATCCTGATATGTCTCATTTAGCATGCTCAATCCATTCCACATCATTCATTAACTTGATCGATGGTGACAATCCTCAGTGGAATTGGTAATTAAACAGGTAAAACTATCATACAAAATTTTCCTTTGAAAGGTCGCAATCACTTCGTGAACTCATCAGCTTTGAACACAAAGAGTTTGTGGCTCAAAAAGAAAGAAAAGAATTGATTAAAAAAAAATTGTTTTTTGTTTTTTTTTGTTTTTTTTTTGTGTGGCAAACTTGTTGCCATTTCCAGGGATCGAACCCTGGTCGTTCTCGGACCTTTTCATTCCCCATGCCACCAGGCCGAGGCGCTGGTGGTGTCCTCAGGGCATTTCTTTTTATTTATTTAATTGAACTGACTCTGGGTCAACATGTCTGATATGCCGAATCAAATGAATTCGATATGTGTATGGAACAAGGCATACTTTTCATCTCATTCAATTCATTCCCACATAATTCAATGAAGAAATGAGTACCTTCATTTCACAACAAATTCTATCAAGGGTAATATTTCTTCAAAGATCGAGTTAACAGGATTAGAAAACTCACGACCATCCATTTTCGTAAGGATTAAAGCACCTCCAGGGAGTACCCTCTTCACCATATACGGGCCGCTATAATTTGGAGCAAATTTGCCTCCAGGATCAGGAAAAATCGGCAACACCTTTCTTAGAACTAGATCATTCACTTTGAAGTGTCTCGCCGTACCTTCCGATTGAAAGACCGGCTACTCTTTGTTGATATGCCTGACCATGGCAAAGAGCTCTCAACCTTTTCTCATCGATCGGTTCAACGCTCGAACCTTTGTTGTGTCCATTTACGCCTCGGACAATTCCACTTGGGATAAGATTCTCAAAGAGGGGATTTGTACTTCCACAGGTAAGACTGCCTCCATGCCATAAACTAAGGAGAAAGGGGTTGCCCCGGTAGATGTTCGGATTGATGTCCGATATGCCATTAGAGCAAAGGGTAACCTGTCATGCCAATCTCGATAATTCTCAGCTGTCTTAGCCAGGATCTTCTTGATGTTTTTATTAGCTGCCTCAACAGCTCCATTCATTTGTGGACGGTATGGTGATGAGTTCAAATGCCTGATTTTGAACTCACTGAACAACTCATCGACGAATTTGTTATTCAGATTTGTCCCATTGTCAGTGACAATTGCTTCAGGGACACCGTAACGGGCGATTATGTCACGCTTAATAAACTTCACAACGTTTCGGGCCGTGACGTTAGCATATGATGCGGCTTCAATCCACTTTGAAAAATAATCTATTGCCACCAATATGAATCGGTGCCCATTTGAAGCTTTGGGATTTATCGGGCCAATCACATCGATCCCCCACATGGAGAAAGGCCATGGCTCAGATAACTGGTGTAATTCCGTTGGAGGAACATTTATTTTATCTCCATGAATTTGGCAACGATGGCAACTTCTTACATGCTGTATGCAGTCACTTTCCAGTGCAAGCCAATAATAACCTAGCCTCATAATCTTCTTGGCTAACATGTGCCCATTCATGTGTGGGCCACAAACTCCTTCATGTACTTCTTGCATGATTTGGGTAGCTTCTGCTTCATCTACGCATCTCAACAAGACTGAATCATAAGATCTCTTGTATAAATTTTTACCACTGACGAAGAACTTTGAGGCCATCTTCATTATGTATTTTCTATCGGCTGGAGTGCTCCCTTCAGGAAATTCCTGCTTTTGAATATAGTTCATGATGTCGTAATACCATGGCTTCTCATCAAGCTCTTCATTCACGACCATACAATAAGAAGGTTTGGCTAGAACCTCAATTTTCAGAGGCTCAACTTCTAAACCATCAGTAACTTGCAACATAGATGACAACGTTGTCAGGGCATCGGCGAACTGATTATGAGATCTAGCCAAGTAGTCAAACGAGATTTCATCGAACTCCTTCACCAACTCCTCGAGGTACTTGTGATACGGGAGTAATTTGGCATCCCTGGTCTTCCATTCACCTACAATCTGGAGTATAATCAGTGCAGAATCTCCATATACTTTCAATTTGGCTACTCCCATTTCAATTGCGGCTTGAAGTCCTAGAATACAAGCTTCATATTCAGCTATATTGTTAGTGCATGGGAATATTAATTTCGCGGCCACTGGGTGGTGTTGTCCGTCTGGGGATATCAAGATCGCCGGCACGTAACCGGACAAGTTCACAGCTCCATCAAAGAACATAGACCATGCATCTTCATTTATGGCCAAAATACGATCATCCAGAGGACAATCATCATCATCCGAGGTTCTAGGATTCTCAGCCAATATATCAGCAATTACTCGGCCTTTAACTGATTTTTGTGGCATGAACTGCACGTCGAATTCCGAAATCAAGACCTGCCATTTAGCGAGCTTACCCACCAAAGCTGGTTGATTAAATAAATACTTGATGGGATCGTTCTCCGTTACAAGAAACATCTGGTAATGCAAGGTGTACTGTTGCAGTCTATGCAATACCCAGACTAACGCAGCACAAGTTTTTTCAGCATCAGAATATTTTAGCTCTGGGACAGTGAACTTTTTACTCAGGTAATAAATGGCCCGTTCCTTCTGATCCACGGGACTTTTCTGAGCTAACATCGCACCCAGTGACTCACTATGGATTGTGAGGTACAAAATCAAAGGATGCCCCGATATTGGTGGGACAAGAACGGGTGGATTCATCAAATATTGCTTCAGCTTGTCGAATGCTTCTCGACATTCATCATTCCAATCAACTTGTGCGTTTTTCTTCAAGAGTTTGAAGAACGGCTTAGCGGTCTCAGAGAGTTGGGAGATGAATCGTGCAATGTAATTCAATCTCCCTAGGAGACTCCGGACTTCCTTCACTGTCGACGGAGGTTGTAGCTCACATATTGCCTTGGCTTTAGATGGGTCAATCTCAATTCCTTTACTACTCACAATGAACCCAAGTAATTTTCCTGACGCTGCCCCGAACACGCACTTGGCAGGATTTAAACGAAGCTTGAATTCACGGAGCCGATCAAATAACTTCCGAGGGTTTTGACATGACTTCTCCGTGTCGGGTCTTTGCAATCATATCATCAACATATACCTCAATTTCTTCATGCATCATGTCATGGAACAACGTAACCATGGCTCGTTGGTAAGTTGCTCCTGCATTTTTGAGTCCGAAGGGCATGACCTTATAATGAAAGGTTCCCCACGGGGTGATAAATGCTGTCTTCTCTTTGTCTTCATCTTTCATTCTTATCTGGTTGTACCCAGAAAAACCATCCATGAAAGAGAATAATTCAAATCCGGCAGTACTATCCACGAGAACATCGATATGTGGCAATGGGAAATCGTCCTTTGGGCTGGCCTTGTTCAGATCCCGATAATCAACACACACTCGGACTCGACCGTCTTTCTTCATGACAGGCACTATGTTGGCCACCCATTCAGGGTATTGCGAGACTTCGATGAATCCCACTTTGAGGAGTTTCATTACTTCCTCTTCTATCTTCTTTGAGAGCTCCGGTTTAGTCCTCCAAAGCTTCGCTTCTTAGGGCGCACGTCCGGATTAGTGGGCAAACAATGTTCCACAATTGACGGATCTAAACCGGCATATCAACATACGTCCGTGCAAAGATATCCCGATATTCTTTTAGCAACCGAGTCAGGTGCTCGGCCTCATCTTTGGGAAGATTTGCCCCAATTTTTATCTCCTTGGGCTCCTCGGCATCACTCAAATTGATAGTGACGGTTTGCTCGGAGGTGAGAACTTTGGGTTTTTCATCTTTGCTCCAGCTATGTTGCACTTCAATGGAGTCACCATTTGGATCATCAGGGTCATCGCCGTCATCGCTCATGGCATTGGATTCGACCATTTTCCCCTCTTTGCCTGCCATAAGGTTGCTCCTGAAACGTAAAATGGATAATTCAGAAATACAAACAGGGCTAAACAGCATAGATTTCTTATCTTTTTTTTTTTTTTTTGATTTTTTTTTAATTATTTTTTTATCTTTAAAAAAACTTTGGCAAAACATTTTTGGAAAACTTTTTGACACAAGGAAGCATGATGAAGCCCAGGCCTCAGAATTCTCCTTGGATTTTTCTTTTCTTTCGTTGGTTGGATATCATCACCGGACTGGTTTGGTATACCTCATCATGCCCTCAAAATAAAGTTTGTAATTGTAATTGATATTCATCAATCAAATTACATTTATTGGAATGGAAAGTACGACAATCAAAGTGAAATGAAACATCGACTCCTAACAAACGATATGCAACATGCAATAATCAAAGCGAAAGCAAACCCTAGAAAACATAAAATCCTGAAAACGATAAGATTCCCCGCGGGGAGTGCAGAAAAGTAAATGTGTTACTCTTGTGGGCTAGCACCCATTTCCTCCGATGGCTCTTCATCAATGGCACCTTTAAGGAGATCATCGAATAGGGTCGTGATCCCTTCCATCCCATCATCCGGATCCTCTGTCTTTGAAGTTGTCGGGTCATCCATGCCACTCGATCCATCGGCCATGATACCTTGGGTGTCGATCATTCCTCCTTCATCATGTATCATTCTAGCAGGGCCGGGGAATGTCTTGCGGATGTCGAGGATTTGTGCGTTTCTCCTCTCTTGTTCATGTCCTCCACCTCTTCCATGGTACCCTAATCCGGCGGAACGAGACCTTCGAGGGGCTTCAATAGGATTCCGAATACCCTGTTCTCTTTTACCAAGTCCACGGCCAGGAATAAAGCCATTTCCAACCATCACTCTTGCTACCATAACTGCTGCATTCGACACATCAGGGATGAGTGCTGTCGATCCTTGAGATGCATGAATAGTGGATACGAGCTCAAACGATTGGTAGCTCGACTCCTCCCTATGTTCCGGCTCGACATAGGGGATGGCCGTCTCATGATAAATCCGATGATCCTCCTCGCCATGAACAATGACTAGCTTTCCTTTGACAACAAATTTCACGCTTTGGTGGAGACTTGATGGCACAGCTCCTGCAGTATGGATCCAGGGACGACCCAATAGGAAATTGAATGCTGTAGGAATGTCCATCACCTGGAAAAGGACGTTGAACATCACCGGCCCTATTTGCAAATCAAGGTGGGTCTCCCCTATCACCTCCTTTCTAGTACCATCAAAAGCTCGAACAGAGGTCTTTGCAGCATTTATTTTTGAAGGATCTATTTTAAGGCGGTGAAGAGTCGCCAATGGACAGATATTTAGAGCAGATCCATTATCAATAAGTACTCGAGCCACATGAGAAGCTTTGCACTTGACAGATATGTATAATGCCTTAGTATGTCCCCTCCCCTCAAGAGGGAATTCTTCATCAGAAAAGGCTATTAGATCCTTGAGAAGGATCGACCCTACAAATTCCTCCAACCTATTTTCCTCGATTGTCTCCGGTACACGAACTTCGCTCAAAACCTTCATTAGGGACTTTTGATGTGTAGGAGACGTTTGCAGGAGTTCAAGTAAAGAGATTTGAGCGGGCAATTTCTGCAACTGGTCGACCACGTTATACTCACTTGCTTTGATTATAGCCAGAAATTCTTTAGCCTCTTCATCAGTAACTGGCTTTGCCGGTTGGGTATTGGTTTGAGCATAGGTCCGACCAGACCTTGTAATCAGGTCAACATCTAGCTCGTAGGACCAAGGGACTGCTTTGTTATCCTTGTACTCATACAACTGGGGCATCTAAATTATTATCTCTTCATCAGTTGAAGGCACTTCCACTATCAGTCCTTTATGGTCAGAGGCGTCCTCAAGTGGGGGCATGTCCTCGATCAATGGATCTGGTTCACTCTTTCCAGTACTCAGCTCAGCAAATTCTTTCTCCCAATCGATGACAACTTCGGAGATAGTTGACACTATTCCAGCTTGGTCAGCATACACAATCACGCCAGCCTTAACCATTTCTTGAACCCTTTCCTTCATGGTAAGCAAGGGAGGATTCTCATCTATCGGATAGTAACCAACTCTAACTAATCCGCTGTAGATATCTTTGACAGACACCTTCAAGTTCATCTTTTTGCCAGCATTGAACTCAAAGATTGCATTCACGTTTCCCTCATGTTCAGGCAACGGATTCTTCTTGACATTCGGTTGGGTGGTACGAAAAGAGAATGCCTTGGTATCCAATAAATTTTGGATCTTGTGCTTCAAAGTCATACAACCATCAGTCGAATGGCCCACCTCTCCCATATGATACTCACATTTTTGGAGGGATCATAGTTGAAGAATTTTTCAGCATTGGGCCGCTTTGGTTCGTTGGAGATCAATCCCTTCTTTTGGAGTATCGGCGGGACTCCGAGATAGAGGGCCGGGAAGAGGAGAGAACGCCGTTTTGTGAATTGCCGCGGTGCGTGCACTCAACCTCCATCTTGCTGATTCCCGGGGACACGAACCATCGGAGGCTTACTAGAGGCTGGTTGCGCATATGCAACATTAACTTCAGTGATTGGTTCTTTGTCTTTCTTTGCAGTAAATCTTTTACCTGCAGTGGTTGGTTCATTAAACCAGCCATCTCTCAGTCCTGTCTCGATTTGTTCACCCACTGGGATGAGTTGATTGAAGTTCTCAACATACGTGCTGGCCATCCGATTGCGAAACTCGAATGGGAGAGTCTTGACAAACAACTTCATCAATTCTTTGTCAGTAGGTTCGGGAGTGATTTGGGCAGCTAGATTCCGCCACCTTATGGCATATTCTTTAAATGACTCACTCCTCTTTTTCTCCATTCGTTCGAGATCCTCTCGTGAAGGTGCAATGTCCATATTGAACTTGTACTGCTTGAGAAATGCATCGGCCACCTCATTCCAAGTGTTGAGGAGGTTTATATTTTTCATAATATACCAGTTCAGTGCGGGCCCGACCAGACTCATTTGGAATGACTGGATCGTAAGGGGCTCATTTTTGACATGCTGAGCCATTCTTACATGGTACATCTGCAGGTGAGCTTTCGGGCAGGAAGTACCATCATACTTCTCGAACTCTGGCATTTTAAACTTATTTGGCACTTTGACCTTCTCATAAACCGACAAGTCGAACGGGAGTGAATTCCGCGACTCTTGCAATTGTTTCATTTTCTCTTCAAGTTTGGCGACGCGTTCATCTTGCTCCGCCTTAGGGACATTGTCAGGCTTAGCCTTTTCGACAGTGACAAACAGTGGGTCATCTTCTAGCTCAGGCATGTCGTCGTCACCCATTTGGGCCTTGTTCGTCTACTTTGGGACTATTATCTCGGGGAGAGCGGGTGCAAGAGTCTGGTTCACTTGGAGGGATTGCATCTGATCTATCATAAGTTGCATAGAGGTGAGCAACTGCTGGAGTTGGTTTTCCATAGCGGTCATACGATCACGCATTTCAGTTTGGTCGGCCATTTTTGCTTTTGATCGTGTAATGATGGGCGAACGTGGAGGATCCGTTATCACCTAATTTAAAGAAATGAATACACATAAGCATTTCATATAAAACATGTCAGTCCATGACGAAAGTCTAACTGCTTTTATTTAATGAAATTGTTTGACATTGACAATGTAAAAACTTGAAAGGCCCTAAACTAATCAAGTAAAATGACTCAACAATAAGCTAAAGTAAAAAGATTAAATAGATTCAAGCCACTTTATTTGGCCCGATCTATAAACAAATGGGAAGTCAACGCTCGACGTAATTGCCTCTTCTCTTTAGCGTCCTTCTTGGCTTGCTTCTCAAGTTCTTCAATCTTCCTTTTGTGACGATTAAGCTCTGCTTGTCGAGTGGGCTTTTCAGTCACGTCCGGCACTTCTGGGAGAAACTCGGTCGGGATCTTGTGCTGACGGATGTACCGAGCCGTGGCGTAATAAGTCTTTTCCCTCCCCTCAAGCTCATCTTCAGGCAAGCTCAACTTTTGTTCGTGACATGCAAGCCAAGCTTGTTCGATGCAGCGAAGCTCCTTTTTGTGATCATCCTTGGTAGTGAATCGGACTTGGAACAAACCCAACTTAAGAGGGGGCGGTAGGTCCTGCACAACTTGATATTGACGAGCCACTCGGAGTGGGTAGTAGGAAGTGGCACCAGTGATCCCCGATAGCGGGATCGGCTCATTATCGCCATGAGAGAGACGTGCCTTGGAGACTTGGAACCATTTAGCATGCCATAGGAAAATCTTGGTTTTCGGGTTTTTCAACAATTTGACCCATTTTGAGAAAGAAAGATTTGGAATTCGATCTTGATGATTTTTGAACACCTCAATGGGATGATGGGAATCAGTGATATTAATAATTTTCATGCGAATATCAATCCTACTCATGTGAGAAAAGAACCAAATTTGTAAAAGCTCAATTGGTGCACGAAAGGTTCTATCTTTATCTTCCTTAAATCGGGTGAGTGACAAGAATGTTTCGGCTAAAATAGTGTTGACAAAACTAATCCTTGCACATACTTGTTTGACTACCCATGCGATAGAAGGATTAATGGCGCCTTTTCGAAGAGGAAAAACAATAAACCCAAAGAAGGCTAAAAGGAAAATCTTGCTTTTTAAAAGAGTGTTAGCCTTGGCAAAACTTTGATCTAGGAACGAGAAAGGACATGCATGACAATTATCTTTTAACACTCTTTTTATTTGATTTTTATCCACCCTAAGAAAATCCGACAAAATTGATTCAGGTTCTAATCCAAGGGGTGGATTTATTAATTCCAATTCCAAAGGTTTTCCTATGGCAATGCTGTATTCTTCCAGAGTCGGAGTCAACTCGTGCTTACCAAATATGAACGTTGATGTTTGGGGACACCAGAAATGAGCAAGTGCTTGCATGACGCCGCTTTGGACATCGATGTCAAGGAGGGGAACAAGGCGACCAAGTCTGCTTTCCACATAACTTTGACCATCGGGGCCGAGACAATCCCACCATGATTTGAGCTCAACCTTTGGTGCAGGCACGAATCGAATGTCAGACCTTCCCATTGTTTATAGACCGAGACTCGACCAACCTAATGTCATGGACCGACCAAAGACATAATAAGGTAAGTAAATTGCAAAGAGTAAGGGTAGAGAACTTACTTTACTAGGCGATTAAAGCAACCACATAGACAAGCACATGACATGTGAGGTTCGATTTCTATCTAAAGCGGCTAAGCAAAGTGGAGTTAAAAGGGTGGGATGACTAGTCGCAGCCTCGCGTACTAAGTCAAGTCCTCTTAACTCCGGCTCAGTCAAGAATGATACCCCAATGCGGCGCAGTCTCGCGGGCAGAGGTAAACATTCTTGACACCAAGAAAGAAGTTTTCGGGATTGAGTTGGGCAACCTCTACTACGCAGCCTCGCGGTCGAAGTCGTATCCAACTCGATACCATCCTAAGTGTCCTAGTGCGGCCCAGGTCCGGCGGCGGGTCGTGTGTGCAATAGTGTAGTGTTAAATGCAAGGCATGCACAACAGTTTATATCAAACAACACTTCGTTCATGAAAATAAACCATACATTCCTACACCTCCCTGCAAAACAAATGTCAGCAAACACTTCCCCTTATACCTCCCATCCTGCAAGACCATTTAACACCTTAACTGTTAAGGACGTACCTGGGATCCTTGCTGCCAAACAAAAACATTTTTTCAAATACAAGAGAAAATTGGCCTAAGTCCACTAAAAAATTTAACTCAAGTCCCCAGCGGAGTCGCCAAGCTGTCGCGACCTCCCCGAAATGGGTTGGACCACCTAAGGGTTCGGCTAATGGATTGCTAAGCCTAGACTTAACTCGGGCTCTCCCAGTGCCCATACCAATTCGCGACTTAAGTTCAAATTTTTTAACATGCAAATGATTTTTCAATTAGGAGTCGCCACTAATCTATTTTTGGTGGGTCGATTAGAAACCCAAGTAAAGCAATGGGAGAATTACTTCACTCCTACGAACCAGAGATTAAATGAGTTCGGGGACTTGGTTACGCTAGATTTCTCTACCGCCCTTCCGGTACCTTTCTCTTTTATTTTAGAAAAAATGTTTGGCAGGCAGCTTGAATTGATTTTAATTTATCTCCCTAACATGTGAAGTGATCACGCGGGTGCACAAACCACCAATTTAACACCCAGATAAAGCAACGAATAAATTGCAGGACTTACCTCCTAACAACGAAAGCATCTGCGTTGTTAGATCAAAATTCACATCAGCAGTCCTAAATATGGTTTCTAATTAACACGCAATTTCTTTTTCTTTTTTTTTTAGTTTTCGCTTATTTAATGAAAATCATGCAATATGCAATGCAACATAACTAAATGACCTAATACTAATGACATGTAATTTGGATGGTCCTAGCAACAACTACCACATGACAGGCATTTCAACGAATCTAATCCTAATAACGTGCATGTGACATTTTTTTCTTTTTTTTCTCTTTTCTTTCTATTTTCTGAAAGAATGCAATCTATCCTAAAAAATAAAACTAATTCAACCTATGGCATTTTTTGTATTTTTCATGAAATTTGAAATTAAATAAATGTAACAATTAAATATGCAATCTAAATTAACCTAATAACTTGATTCTAATGACGGGCAATTTTTAACTAAATGAACCTAACAACAATCATTAAATGACATGCGTTTCATGAATCTAATTATATATGACATGCACATGACTTTTTTTTTCTTTTTTTCTTAAAAGATGCACTTTATCCTAGAAAACAAAACTAACTTATTCTAAGACACATTTTTTTTGTATTTTTCATGAAATTCGGAATAAAAATGTGAAAACTATCTATCTAAATTAAAATATCATCTAATTTGTATTAGGAATGAGGTTAAGACATATCTTAATTTAGACTAGAATGTTATCCTAACTTAGAAATCCCTAACTAAAATGCAATCTATCTAAAAAATTTATCTAAACTTATAATAAATTAAAAAACTATTATCTAGAGTTAAACTATATGAAATTTTATCCTAAAATGCAATGACATGCTAAGGGTGCTAAAATTCTAATTTTTTTATGTTTTTGTATTAATTTCGAAATTAAAAATTGTCAAATAATTAACCATGAAACCTAAGTTAAAAACTAGCAACCTAAATTGATTGATTTGATTTTTTTTTAATTCGAAATAAAATTCCTATTCTAAATATGCAAACCCTAAAACAGGAAATAAACCTAATACTAACCTACACTTTTTTTTTTTTTTTTTTTTTTTTTTGAAAATTCGTAATTAAAAATGCTAAAAAAACTAGTTAAAGTGAGATATTATCTATTTTAAGTTAGGAATAGACTAATCTGAATCCTATCTTAACTTAGAAAATTACCTCGTCATGCCATTTAATTCAAAATATATTATCTAACCTAGATACCATCTAAACATGCATTTTTACATTAAAAAAATAACTATTTTATCATGCAATTTTATCTAGGAAAATCAATTCTAATTTACGTGAAATGCAAATGCAGTTTTTTTGTATTTTCGGGATAAACAGAACAATTAAAAGTTAAACACCAAATCATCCATGGTCATCAAAAATGTTATCCATCATTCGAATTTAGATTCAAAATTAATTATTTCGCTAATAAAATCGATAAATTGATCTTAAGCCTTAAAGATCAAGATATCAATTTTACTCCCGCGTGATTAATTATTCCATCTAAAGCCTTATAGACGGAATAAAAATTCGTGTGCGGTTGCGAATTAAGTGGTACGTCCGGGATTTTCAAACATGCATTAAGAACTAATTCAAATAAAGAAATGAAATTAAAAAGAAATAAAATGAAATAAATCTACCTAATAAAATAAACTTACCTAGTTTGGGCTTTTTTCCAAATTTTTGTCTCAACGAATGGTGCTTTGTGGACCACGACGGGGAATCGGCTCACGGCCGGGGTGGCGCTGCGGCTGCGATGGGCAACCGTGTGCGGTGGGGGCGCGGTCGTCGGAGCTCCGGCGAGGGACAGCAAGCTCGGAACGGGCAGCGAGCTGCTGTGGTGGCGTTGCTCGGAAGGGGACAGCGGCTGGCGGAGCTAGGCGGGCTCGAGTGGTTGCTGCAACAGCGTGCAGCGGAGTCGAGCAGAGGAAGGCGCGGCAGCAAAGGGGTGGAACCCCGGCGGCTGACGGAACGGCAAGGGCAACGGCGACGGAGCTTCAGCGAGGGGACCGGCGGGCGGGGCAAGCAACCGCAGCAGCAGAGGGCGGAGAGCCTTGGGACGCCGGGGCGGAGGTGCGGAACGGGGCGAGATGGTGACTTCACGGGTTGCTGGTGTTCGAGCAAAGACGGTGGCGCGCTCGGAGCTCGCCGGAAGGAGATGCCGACGCCGGCGGAGGTGCAGCGACGGGCGCGGCGATGGGCCGGTGCGGCGGCGGATCGAAAGGCAGCGGCGCGGGCAGCAGCAGCGACGGCGTTCGGCGGGCTGCTACAACGGTTGCTGCGGTGATGGCGACAAGCGAGGTGGCCGTGGAGTTGCGTACGTCGCTGGTGGCGGGCGAGGCCGGCACGGCGACCAACGGCCGCGGGCGGAGCAGAGTGAGGTCGTGTTCGCGGGTAGGCGAGGCGGGACGTGACGGTTGCTGGTGATGCGGTGACCGGCTCGCCGACGCTTCGGGCGGAGGGGCAGGTTGCAGCAGCCGGCGGGCGAAGAAGGAGCAGCGGGTCGTCGTGGGGCTTCGGGCGCGCAGATTGGCGACGGCAGAAGCGGAGCAAGGGCGTCGGCGTTGGGAACAGCGAGAGGAGCGTCGTCGTGTGCTGGCTTGAGCGGAGGCGGTGGAGCGGCGAGGGCGAGCGGGCGGGCGGAGAAGGAGCAGCGTCGGGTCTCCGTGCGTCGGTGTGCACAGCAAAGCGAGGCGCGCGCGGCGGAGGTGGAGGCGCGGCGGTGTGAGCGCGAAGGCGCGGGCGCGGGCGCGGGCAGCAGAAACCGAAAGAAAATCCAGCGAAGAAGAACTCCTGGAGAAGATGAACAGTAGGGGTCTTGTCTTTGCTTTTTTTTATTTATTTTTCTCTCCCTCTCTCTCTCTCCTCACGTCTTCTTTTCGGTTTTTTCTCTGACAGACCTCTATTCATCTCTTTTTTTAATATCCTCCCCTGGCTTCATTTTTTTCTCTTGTCCGAAAGAAGAGTCCCTTTCACAATGAATATTTTTTATCTCCCTCTGACAAACCTCTCGAATGAATCCCTCCTCTGACCAACCTCTCCAATGAATCCCTCCCCCCTTGCGTATTTATAGGCATCCCACCGCCTTTAGTGTGAACAAGAGGCGCCGCAATTCTTTCTTGCTGTTCACGTCCGGTCTTTTTCAAATAAGGAGGCCACCGCAAAAGGGAAGTATTATAAAAATGCTGGCCTATCCTCTTGCAGGCTTTCCCCGCAGTTTTCGTGTGTGCAGTGGAGAATTTTTTCTTTGCTTTCTTCACGCTTGCGGCTTCTTCTAGAATTTTCACGTCCTCTCTATTTTGTGCGTGCATGTGCATGCATTAATGAGGGAGAGACAATGGACGTGAAGAACTCTTTTTTTTTTTTTTTTTTCATTGTGTGTTTTCAAGAGAGAGACCACCTTTCGCGCACCTTATTGATCGAGGGCCCCTACTTCGTGTCATCTTTAAATGTAAACGCAACTAATTAAATGACACCTACATGTATTATTATTATTATTATTTTTTTTTTTTTTTTATGCAACTAATTACTAATTGATTAGTTAAAATTTAGGTGTCAACAGTAATGTCAAGATGTGTGACATATGGATATTGGCATTATTTAGGTTCAAGATAATAACATAACGACAACTGGAAGGACAGGGAAGTATACAAAAATATGTACAAGATATAAGCAGCTCAGCCAAAGATTGTGGCATTTCCTCTAAATTGCTGGCGTTTAGTGGCCTTTGCATTTAGCAATGACTCATTTGCTGGAAAAGTTTCATAGATGACCTTTTGACAGCATACTCATGTCGTAGACTCTTTGTTTGCCTTTTGCTGGAAGCCGCTGACCCTCCTAAAACTTAAACTATGTATAAGAGAATAATTGAAAAATGCACCTTTAGCTAACAAAAATGAAGACATCACTTGGCAAATCAACTATTTTTTCCATGTTGCACACTATATGAAAGCTGACACCTAATTCTATGTAAGAACTTGTATGTTTGTTACCCAGTACTGTTAAATATCATCTCTCTTTGTTTTGAACTTAGGGACTTGCCTTCGGGATGGATTTGCCTTCAACGACCATTTCCTTGTGGAGACACAGGAGTCAGTAAGTTAAAATTAATTTTATTTTTATTTTTCCTGAACATAAATTTTAAGGGAAAAAAATGTCATCAGTAAGAACTTTACACGCAATGCAAAATAATCTTGTTTCGATATTGCATTCATGATTTCTCACTTTTGTTGTGAGTAATGTGAACTCTTCTTCATTATTCTAAAGTTGATTGTGAGTAATGTGAACTCTTCTTCATTATTCTAAAGTTGATAAGAACGGTTGGCTGTCCTATAATTAGTTCTTTTGTGCCAAAGTATCATCCCACTATGGATTTATATGGATGGGACCCTTGGAAAATGAAAAAGCTGATTGGCTGTGTTAGGGTAATTAAATACTATATCACGCCTTTATCTAACAGCTTAAGCTTTTGAAATAATTAGCAAATGTCTTATAAAATCCCACATGATATCAGAGTAGGAGGTCCTAAGTTCAAATCTTTTCAAACCCCTGTTTGCCTCCCCAATTATATATTTCCACACTTTAGGCTTAGGCCAAAGTCTAGCCTACACGTAAGGGGAAGTGTTAAGAGTAATTAAATACTAAATTAGGTATTCATCTAACAGGTTAAGCTTTTAGAATAGTTGATAGCGGTCTTATAAAATCTCACAGGCTGTGCCATTCCGAGGGCCTAAGGAAATAGTTCTACATTAAATTGTCACTCGTCTTCCTTCTCAATTGAGAATCTAACCTTATTATAAGTCATCGTACCCTACTAGAGAAGGTTTTAGTAAATATGGAAGCTAGTGAGAAGGAGCATCAATCATCGTTTTAACAAGTCAAAAGCCCCTTTTGAACCTATGATTCATGATTTCTCAAAAACTGTTCGGGACTCGTGGTAGCACACTGATGCAATTGCAAATAAACCTCCTCTAAAATGTGGCCACCTCCTGGAAGCTACTAGCATCACTGTGTAGGTTTTAGCCAAACCAAGAGATAGAACCTCGTAATAAAGGGGCACCAAAATTTTTAGACTTGCACAATGTTGCTCCTAATGAAGAATCTTGATAAATTTGCAGATTTGTCAAGTGCTTCTCGCAGGTTTTGTCCTAATTATTTTGGGTCATCAGATCAAAATACAACAAAGTTACTTAAGAAAGGGCTTAAACAGTCACGTGTTTGCTTTTTAGAAATGTTTTTGAGTATCACATTGCTAAAAAAGCTTAGGAGCCACTTAATGCAGCTTTTTATTTCTCTCAGCTTCTCATCTTAAAGTAGTATTATGTACTCTGTGTGGCACTGAGGACATTGGTTGCTATCTGAAGCAACCAGTGCAGTCAACTATCTATGCTCCATGTACAATATTTGGAGTACAAGCACAGCCAGCATAGCATAACTGCTTTTACATTCTTGCATGAGACCTCGATCAACTCTACCACCTGCCATTATATTTGTGGTCTTGCCACTGGTGAGAATGTTGTTTCTTTTTTTAATTGTTGCAATAAGTACTTGAATAATGAATGGCATGATGTACAATTTGTCATCTACAATCAACCTCATCGAAGTTCATTTTTATGGCTGACATGGTGCAATGAATTGGTCCTACTGGCAAAAGACTTGTGAGCATATGCATGTGTCAATGTTAAATTGAGCAAGTGGTCTTGGTAAAGATTGCTAAGAAGAAACTTTGTCGGTAAGCCATTCAGAGTGTAACATAGATGGTTGAGCATCAGTTATATTATCACAAATCGCTTGTCTATGAGGTTTATATTAGCATTATATGCACACAATTTGCCTCTGCCTAACAGCTTAAGCTTTTGGGATGGACATTCTAAGTCAGGTTTCTCCTTGGTTTGTTTCACTTGTGTGGCTACCCGTTCCTTATTTCCATGTTGCTGTTCTCGGTCATGTATGCATAAGAGCAGGGATGGTAATGTATTCCACTCTACTTGTCACAAGTTTATGTGGGCCTTATATATGGTTTCCCTCCACCAAACATTTTAAGGTTTTGAGTGGACATTCTAATAGTATCCAATCAGATAAACTATGTATTCCATCGCAGATATTAGTTTTGCAATCAATTCCGGGGGTCCACTAGTCAAATCTTCTGATGGAACTCTGTTTGAGGGCGACTACAACAACGGCATTGGTCCAGCTTCATTTTTTGTCAGCGAGACAAAGAGGTGGGCACTTAGCAATGTTGGGATTTTTACTGACGCTACCAACTACCAATTCACATGTTCAACCTCCAACGCCATCTGGCATACGCCAGAGCCAGACCAAGCTCTCTTCCAAACAGCTAGGACATCTGCGTCATCATTAAGATACTATGGGTTGGGACTCCAGAATGGCAACTACACAGTGAACCTAGGGTTTGCAGAAACAGCTTTTCCAGATGATAGCCAGTGGACAAGTCGGGGGAGGCGTCTCTTTGACATATACATTCAGGCAAGTCTTTAGACCTGTATGCTGCATAAAATATTTTAGTGGCATGAAGCTCCAATAAGACATCCTGGATGCACAACTAAAATATCATTGGCATGGCTATTTATGAGCTTATGACTTTACCTTGAGACTATGCTCAATCTTTGTTTCACGATTCTTCATCAACAGCATCAGGTTCATGATGGACATTTACCTCTTTAAAAATCCTTGCACGAGATTGCTTATCGTATAAGTACCTTGAATAACTATATCCTCACTCCAATGAATTATCTTTTCCAGTTTGTGATGGGAGAAAAAATCACTATCATTTGTTGTCTTGTGTTTTCAGTGCGCCACTTTTTACAATTGTTGATACTTGTGTACAAGCTCATAAATTACAGCCTTTAAATTAGGGATGAACCTTTCAATTTTGGAGATGAGTTTCTCTGAGATTCCCACAGTTAATTTCTCAAGAAGTAGGTAGACAAGGTTTTTGTGAAAATCCATCACAAAAAGCATTGTTAAACTTTATTCATCTATTGCGACAAATTGTACTAGGTAACCTGATCTATCTTTTTTGGCTTATTTAAGGGGATTTTGATGTCAAAGGACTTTGACATTAGAAAGGAAGCGGGTGGAAGGTCCTTCCGAGCTGTTGAGAAGGCATTTAACGTTCAGGTATTTGAAAACTATGTTGAGATTCACTTCTTTTGGGCTGGAAAAGGGACGTGCTGCATGCCTTCTCGAGGTACATATGGACCATCTATTTCAGCTATCCGTGTTAGTCCAGGTAATAGATTCCATTTCTTACCAAATGTCATTTTCTGACTAGTGCACATTCACCACATGTTCACACACCTGAAATGCTTCTACAGATTTTACACCTACTTTTCCAGACAAGAGGAAGAATAAGATGCCTTTGGTCACAGGGATTGCAGTTGGTGTTGGAGTCACGTTATTTCTATCAACTTTTGTAACTTTTTATTATCTCGGAATAAGGAAAAGACCAAGCTCCAATCAAGAGACAGGTGAAATGATTTGCATCACGGGTGTTTAATAAATGTCGAAATAGCCATATTGCATGCTTACCTGCATGATGATTATTTGATGGTTCTCAATAGCAGTTATGTTGTTTCGAAGTGTCTAGTAATGTTGTTATGGTGCTTTATATGCCAACATTTATGGTTTAAGGTAGTCTCATGTAATTTCAGACATACTTACCAAGTGTTAATTGTTTGTCATATTCCTTAATGCAATCACATGGTTTTACTCTTGGAGAAGATACTCTTCCATATAGGTCTATAGTTATGCCTACTGTTATTCTATAGATGAATTGACAGAAAAACCAATGAAATAGCTAAAAGATGAGTCAAGAACATGTGTCCCTTTTCAGCCCAATGCGAGTCCCACTGTTTCTCCTTACGTGAGTGGCTTGATTTAGTAGAATGTGCCAATGCAACCATTTTTATAGTATAGCGGGCCTCTGCTTTTTTGATTGGTTTATCAGTTATCTTGCTAGAAAGTTATATGTCTATTTTGAAGTGGATGACGTAGTCTGTCACTGGTGAGCCTCTTCTGTAAAGGAGATGTGAAATGTTTAACCAGGGATATGCTTCCAAAAAAATTTCCTCGAAGAATGAGTAAAGGATATCTACCATCTCTTTACCTTGCTCATCAATGCAAATAACCTTTCAAGTCAACGTTACATTAGGACTGCAAGACTAAAATTTCCAAGGGAAACGCCAGAATTCAGGAAATAGTCCATCTATTTAATAATATATCTGCCAAGGGGGAGAGCATGGTGGTGACCTTGCGAAGCAGAGTCACTTCTTTGCAGACGGGTGATGAGTATACTCAAAACTTGTTCTTACCGACTATGTTATGCAGATGCCCTGAGAGTTGCTACAGGGGCATTGACTTTCAACTATTCAGAGCTACACAGTGCAACAAATGGTTTCAGCCTTGCCAATAAGCTGGGCCAGGGTGGTTTTGGAATTGTTTATAAGGTAATTTTGCATCGATATTTGGAATATGGCTAGAGACTAAGCTTTCTGTGCTCGAGGGCTTTGCAATGCTTTTCAACTGTCCTGGTCTTGCTGGTAATTCTTATCCACAGTATAATGTTTTTACGTTTAATTCATGTCAAATATTGAAATGAGTGTATTATGTCATGTTATGTTTGTGTTTTTGTCAATACCGATTGTCTCTTATTGTGTTCATGTGATTTTACGAGCTGCGGTCATCAGTGCCATCCCAAGTGCATAGAGAGTCATTCTCTTTACTGTCTCTAAATATGTTAGCACCCTCTTTCTAAACAGCAAAATTGTCAGATTTTAGCTGAGACTAAGAATTTATTTTCAAAAATGGAAATACTTTCCTTTTTGGGGGTCGCCACATGGACTAGAGCAAAGGGAGGGGGGGCTGGGGGGAGTTGACAAATTCAATGATATCCCTTGGCTGAGTTATTAATGATGCGTGCGTGGGACGAGTGATTCAGAGAATGGGGTTTTCTGGTTAAGTGCATGGAAAGGGTATAATAAGTGATAATGGAATGAAATGTATGGGACGAAGGATATGGAAGGTTCGCCGCCAAAGCTTAAAGCCACAAGCCACCAGCCAAGGATAAAGAACTGAGGTAGATGGCAGCTCACCACCAAGGCGTAAAGGATCACTCCACCGGCCAAGGATAAAGAACTGTTTAATTCACCACCAATGACGTTGGATAAAGAATCGGGATAAATATTCACTCATATAGAGAAATTCCCATATATTCATCAAATCTGCCTTACAGCTAAGAACTCATCTCCTTTTATAGGAGAACTCGACATAGAAAATAGGCAAACATTAAAGACATGGGAACTACCTAGACATTAAAGACATAGGAACGGAAAACTCATTAAAGACTCAGGAACTAGGAAATGCAATAAAGACATGGAGACTTGAAATCTTGACTTTTCAGCCTTGTGGTTCATCTTCCAAATTCGTCCACCAGTCTTGATCAGTAAATAACCATCTTAGAAGATCAACAAATATATAAGGAAATTGCTCAGAATAGCATTCCATCGATATGTTGTTGATTAACTTTGAAATCGCCAACTATTCTAGTGAATTGGTAACTTTAAACGGCAAGAGAAGAATCGACAACTCCTTAATAGGGGTCAATAGTATCCTAATCGACAACTTCATTCTCAACCCACTGAAGCAAGTTATGACTGAAATTTGCTTTGACTTGAATGAACATCGATTGTGCTGAGTTTGTCGTTGGACTTAAGTCGGATCCTTCCTTATCAATTAACTTGTACATTTGCATCATCACAATGAATGAATGCAGACTTTCCAGTTTTTAGAATAACCGAACTTACAGCTACTTCATAATCTTCTGTTTTAGCTTTGAGTTATTATCTATCTTTTTCTGAGCCCTAGGTCCAGTGTGCATGCTAGCAACCTACACTTGATTATCTCACTGGAAATTATCAGCTGACAATGTACTATGTGAAGATTTGGTTCCCATGGGCCCACTCATGTCGTCTCTACATAGTTAAGATAGAATCATGACTACACAAGTCTGTTATGCAACTGAATATTATCTTCTTCAGCGGATCATTAATATTATAGATTGACAAATGGTCGAATATCATGAATGAACACTTATCTATATTGTTTCATTGAGACGGGACAAGGTGGTACTGGCTTGTGCCAAAGGACGTGTTGGTCACAAGTTTGATACTGTATATGCACTCAGGAATGTGGAGTATTAAGTGGTCTGGACAAGACAATGCTCATCTGCATACATCGAACTTCTGTAGTAAGAAATATTCTCTTGGTGGTCAACCATTAGAGGAGATAAGCAATAGCTCCAGTTCCCTTGTCTTGAAAATTTCTGTTCATATCATCTTAGAAATTACTTTTCAGTGTTGAAATGCTGTGGTTTCTGCACTATTGACATGTGATGAAAGATCATCTTGTCATGCAGCAGTCAGCTCTGTTTGGGAGAAAACAAAAGAAAATAAGTAGAGTTCATTGATTGAAAGATGTTTAGGCTGAGCTGTGGTGCTAATGGCCTGATGAACAGAAACTACTCTAGAAATATGCTCCATCATTCATCATTAGTACACTCTCCTAATTTGTACTTTAGGAGATTAGACCATCCATTGTCTGCTATACAGCCCTTATTGCACTTCTTAACATTCTCTCTCAATTGAAACTTTCATGTCAGATCCTTTTAGCTTGTTACATATGTATTTGACCTGAGCCCCTGCCAAGTTACTGGTGACCAAATTAACAGGTTGATGCTTTTGACTTAGCACGGACTATCTTAATGTTCTGCAGAATTTGCTCTTCACACAAAGTGACATTGACTCAGCTTTTCCTCTGAACTGCTTGCATTGTTAATTCCACTGTATTTGGCAACTGGAACACTGCAATAGATTACTGAAGGATTTTCATTCCTCAGGTTCATGATCCATTCTGCCTGATGGACCCATAATTGAGCCTCAAGATGATAAATTGTAAAAGAAAAGGCTAGCTAATTGTCTCTCAAATTGAATCTCTGTGCAACTGATACTGTTTTCTTTGATACGTGCATGTTCCATGAAGCTTGTTTCTCAAACTTGATTATGTCCCTAAGCCGTGGAATATTCTACACTCTAGGGAGCACTAGGTGATGGGAGACTTGTTGCTGTGAAGAAACTCTCTGTGACCTCTGACCAAGGAAACAATCAATTTCTAGCAGAAATTGCAACGATATCTGCTGTTCAACATCGAAACCTCGTAAAGTTGTATGGATGTTGTGTACATGGTGATGAACGCCTCCTTGTGTATGAGTTTCTAGAGAACAGTAGCCTCGATCATGCCTTATTTGGTAACTGTCAATACTCTGCTTTTAGTGGATATTCCCCATCTATGCACAAATGCTACACACGATATCTCTAATGACATGAATGGGACAGGGAAAACAAGCCTTCTTGTTGACTGGGGCACTCGTTATGACATATGCTTGGGCATAGCACGAGGACTAGCTTACCTTCATGAAGAATCAAGAGTTAGAATTGTGCACAGAGATGTGAAGGCCAGCAATATTTTGCTTGATGCAAGTCTTAACCCAAAAATTTCAGACTTTGGATTGGCAAAGCTTTACAATGATAAAATGACTCACATAAGCACTAAAGTTGCAGGGTCAATGTTAGATACTGAAACTTAGCTTCTCTGCTTTCTGATTATTAATGTTTTTATGAATATATACATATATATTTCTATTTTTATAAGTACATTTGCATTTTACTTTTCTGGGACTGGAATAGTGGGTATCTGGCACCAGAGTATGTCATGCGTGGGCTCCTGAGTGAGAAGACTGATGTCTATGCCTTCGGTGTGGTGGCTTTAGAGATTGTTGCTGGAAAGCCAAATTTTGCATCCAAAGGAGCGGAATCTCTGCTTGAGTGGGTAAGTATGAGTAGAATTACTTTCATATGGATCTTTTAAAGTTGTTTAAGCTCATTTTTATTTTGGCCAATGGATTTAGAGGATCTGGAACCCTTCTCAAGTTTCTTTCAAAGAGTATAAGAATTTGCAAATGAATTTTCAAATGTGTCATGCGTATGGGCATGTGCACCCTGCATGTCGTATATATGCGGTAATGATATGTATCTTTATGCTTGTTATGTGTAGATACGGATTTGTGCATATTTGTTTGTATGAGGGCATGTGAGATGTCACTGTGTACTTATCGTTCTCTGATGATAAAGACAAGTTGTATCTGTGTCAACGTTACAGCCACTGCACTTATAAAATTTTCTAATTAACTGATTCTGCTTCTTTAAAAAGATCTACTCCATACCTTAATGGATGTGCTGAACTATGGATATATAGTTTCTTTGACAGAACCACCACATTTAGGATTTAGATTACTGATGAATATCAGAAAAATCAGCAAGAACATTTTATTCAAAAGGGTGCAGATAATCCGCTTCAATCTGCAGATTAACTGAAAAAAATGGGCGTGTTTCTTGGGAAAACAATAGTTGGGAAGGGATTGATTCCTCCATTGTCCTCTGGTTTTCGATCATGCACTTTAGTTTGCTTACTTTGCTGCATTTTTTTGCTTTTAAGGCCTGGCACCTGTACGAGAACGAGTGCCATGTTGAAATAGTGGACCCTAGATTATCAGAATTTGAAGAGGAGGAAGTAAAAAATATGATTCACATGGCTCTCCTCTGCACCCAGATGCAACCATCTCTAAGGCCACCAATGTCCAGTGTAGTGGCAATGCTTCTGGGACGTACTAATGTCATACCTGTGCCTTCAAAGCCAGGTTACTTGACTGACAACATGTTTGGCAGTATTGTCAATTCGATGAGTGAAACAGTGACGCAGATAGACTTGCGCAACGACTCATCTTCAAGCACAACGAGCCTGGTCAACACTGGAGAAAGCGCTCCAGAATGCTGCCAAACCAATCCTATGTGAGTATCTGCCCTAATGGCTAAGTTGGTCATATGTCTTTTATCTGTCTTCCCACTGTGGTTAAAGCTCAATGAAACTCCTGCTGGTGCTAAGTTTCTTTTCTTCTTTTTTTTTTCCCTCTTTCCATTGTTTTACCTGAATATTGTGGTGACACTTTGGATATGGCGGTGGTACTTAAAACTGATCATATATCTTCATCAAAAGTTATATTTTTCCTGTTTTTGTAATATAATCTGTCATCAAGTCATTAATCTCATAATCCTTGCGGGTCGCCTCGGCAAATCATCCCTTGCTATTTCCTACTTTTATTTTTCGTCAATTACATACATGAATGAAGTATAAACTTAGTTTTGGACTCCTCTTAAACAGGGAGATCCAGAAAGCTCAGTGGTGAAGCAGCTGATTGAATTGAAGGTGCTGCATGACGAGACGTGACATGTGAAGATTGATATAAAGCATTGTTCGATGTCTAGATACCATTTAAGAATGAACATTAATATTGTGTCATTTCTTTCATAATAACAACCGGTTGTTTCATCAATCCGGCAACCGTTTAGGGGGGGCATCGAATAGTGAAGCTGTTCTGTGTAAATCGGTAAAGGAAAATCAAACTGTTCTGGTTCCTAGCATAGTCTTATAGAAAAGCAGTGTCTACAATGTCTTCTTATTAGATGTTCAAGTCAATGACCATTGAGAAGTTGACCGACCACTTTATCACTGGGGAAGTACATTTGCCAATCTTAAATTGTTGTAACAAGAACATCAAATTCATATGTAGATGTGTGTACAAATGGGACATGGTCAAGAAGTCCCACAAGCTGGTGCTAGAACTTCTACCCGGAAAGCAGAATAATTTGGTAGCCTTTGCCACAGGGACAAATGAAATTGATGGAGAAGCAATTGCCGACGACTTCCGTTCTCATGGTTTCGCGACTCTCCGACTCCTTGGATTCGCGATTCTATGCCTGCACAATTTAATGAGTCAGAAACAAAAGAAAAGGAAGGATAAAAAGAATAAAATAGTTCTTTGAATGAGATCTCAATTCCAACGATGGTTTCATTGGGTATCTTACAACTAAGATGCCCTCTCTTTTTTTCCAATTCAGTCTCTGCACCACCGTGAAACCCAGTTAGATTCAGGCATGATACACTTTTTTGTTGTTAGAAGAACCATTCGCTAATATAAGTGGCACGGCGAGTATAAACCTTTCCAAGTATTAAATTAAGTGATTTATACTTTGTCATATTTCAAATAGGTTTATTGCTTATCGATAATTTTTTGTTACATTGTCAAGAATTAGAAAAGCCATATGATAGTAAATTTAAATAAGTTTCTGAAATTAAGTTTGAACTTAAGAGAAATGTCGGATGAGATCAATGAGGCCGTGAAATCCGATTGCTCCGCAAGGATGACGGTGAGGCAAATTTAGGGGGGCTCTCACACGAAAAAATAGTGGGGTGATTGGGATATAGTTTGTAAGCACCGCTCATTACATGAAGAGCTCTACCTAGTTCTTCAATATCTTCGAAATAAAAGCTAATTGATGAAATCAGTCTCTTTTAGACTTGAAAATGTTAGGATTCCATATACAAACACAATGGAATAGAGAGTAAAGACAAGAAGGAGAAATTGAGACACAAGGTTTTTATCTTGGTGCATCCTTAACCTAAAGCTATGTCTAACCAAGGATTCCACTATAATTATAGCACATCCCACCTCTCTGTTTCAACCCTTGCTATCTTTATGGATGACCTTCATGAAGCAGAAATGGAATCAAGAGATTATATATAGCAAATAGAAACTATTCATGATTTTAAATTCAAATTACCAATAAAAAATAGGCTCAAATTGTAAAAGCCCTCTAGTGGCTCAGAGGCGTTGCCTCTGTGACCCCCACTAAGGTGGCTCCCACGAACCCCTATGCCTTCCTATTGATGGGAAATATGAACCACCCCATCATTTTCCCACTTGGCGAATATTTCACATGCTTCTTTAAACTCCACATTGTTGTACACCAGTCAAACTTTATTGCACTCACTACCTTGGTAAAAGATCTACATTATTCACCTGTGTGTCAACTTTCTCTAGCGTTGCAACCTTTCATTCCAAATATCTTGGATGAATTGATACCGTCTGCTGATATGTTTTGTTCTTGCATGAAATCCAAGATTTTTAACCAAAAATATAGCAATTTGGCTATCACACCCAATCTTTACTTCTTTTTATGTAAAATCAAGCTATTTACACAATCTGCGTAGCCAGATCCCTCTTTAGCAGCATGAGTAAGGTTCGTGTACTCTGTTTCAATAGTAGATGAAGCAACCGTATCTTATCTCTTGCTCATCCAACTCACAACTCAGTCAAATAAAGAAACAATATAACTGCAGGTTGACCTCCTACTATCAATGTCACCTCCCCAATCAACATCCACACAGCACTTTAATTCTAACACTCATTGTCCCCTTAAACTTTTCATGCCTTGCCATCTCTTCAGTTTTCTTTTTAGTCTTGAGACACTAGAGTGCTAATAACCTGAAACTTGTGGACATGGGGTCTTCACTAGTTCATAGCTTGCCATGTCAAACATCATCAACACATTTTCAACATATTTCTTGACTTATCCACAACTTCCCATTCTCATGCTCCCTTTTTATGTGCATGCTCAAGATGAAGTTTGTTGGACCTAGATTTTTCATCTCAATATGTTTTGCAAACAATCCTTTTATAGTGCTCATTCTCAAATTGTTCCCTACTAGCAGCATATCATCAACACATGAAGTTAAGATAAGAAAATCATCCTCTAACTTCTTCACATAGACACAATGGTCAGTATTACAATGAACAAAACTAAGCTTCAAGACATATAAGTCAAACTTCCGATACTACATTCGTGGAGATTGCTTCAAGCCATACAAAGACTTACTAGTTTGCAAACAAAATTTTCTTTTCTTTTGAACATAAACCCTTTTGGTTGCTTCATGTAAATATCCTTCTCCAAATAACCATGGAGGAATGTTGTCTTCACATCGAGCTATTCTACCTCTAGATTGTATGCAGTTGTTATAGATAAGACAAGTCTTATGGAATTTAATTTAGCAAGATGAGAAAAAACCTCACCATAATCGATTCACTCTATTTGTGAGTATCCCTTCACAATCAAACGAGTTTTGTATCGTTCTATCTCTCTGTCTGCAGATATCTTCTTCTTGAACATCCACTTACAACCAGTTGTCTTTCTACCTCCAGCTGCTCTACCGTTGACTTCATTGCTTCTCATCCGCAGGCGAAACAGGATAATCATTTGAAAGCCCATGTTCTTTCCTTTTCTCCCGGAGGATCGGCGTTGTCATTGAGTTCTCTTAACTGGCGCATTGGCAGATTTTAGAATCTTTATGTTAGCGTGCTTCCCTCCGTTGGATGTGTTTTTTTTTTTTTTTTTTTTTTGGTACCAAACTACTGTGGCTACTTCGGAGTTGGGCGGTAGCTGCTGTTACAGGCTCTTAAGAGTCCTTGACACTATTTTGAAGTGTATCCAGTATGATTTTTTGGTTGCATTAAAGTGGATCTCGTTATTTTTATAAGTCCAGCACTGGGAGACTGTGAGAACGCGTTCATTTTCTATCGCACTATTGGGGATTTTGTGAAGAATGGTTGATTGATCCTTGTTTTGTGAAGAATGGTGTGACTTGACTTCTCTGTTTTCAGGGTTCCACGAGGAGTACCACCAAGCTAGTTGTTGAGAGTAAGTTAGAGAGAAAGTAAGAGACTCATTCATTTTTTATTGCACTATTGGGGACTTTGTGAAGAATGGTCGATTGATGCTTGTTTCGTGTTTCGTTCTTCCTGCTCGAGCAAATTAGATAACATACTCTTTGGTGAATAAGATCACAATGTTTTGACTCCTAGTGATTAAAATGCATGCCTCACATTACTTGATTACAGGATTTACACGAACCTAATTGATTTTCAGTTTTTAGGTTAGATTTTCTAATAAGTATTTCACATTATAATATTCTCTAGGGCCCTTTGGTTAGAATTGAAACGATTGAAACAGTGTGAGAACGCATCAAAGAAATACATACACCGTCTTAAATTATCTCCTAATCTAGTTCCATGAATCTAAGTCTTGGTATAAAAAATAAAAAATGAGGCGAAACTCATTAAATGCCTTATTGACCTTTATAAATTATTCAACATGAGCCAAAAATTTCCATCCTACCACACTTCTCTCTCGCTCTTTCTTATTTTCTTAAACCATATCTAATCTAGTCTAATATAAATAAGTTAACTCCCTAAAAATCCGTGAAGTGCAATTCTAGCTACCACATTAGTTCGTCCTGCTTCTTATTTTTTAAGAAACCACTATTAACAGGACAATATACATTGATGGAGATATAGTTGTCATAGATGAACCGCTTGAAATGGAAAAAAAGAAGGATATATATATTATTTGTTCTCGTATCTTTAGCGATTCCGAACTCAAAGTAGCATAATTTAAGGGGAAAATAAGTAAAAGTGAATGGAAATGGCATTGTACTCTACAACTTATATAATTTATTCCATACATATCATATCAACTCAGACAAAATCAGATCTAATACCCTATTTGTGACGAACGACACCACAATGGGCAGGGATGCGACGTCCCAAGCATGTTGCCAACCCATTTCTTTTCGATTCATCTTATTCTTATGAGCATGCAGAAGCATGTACAAAAGTAATTATCCAAACAACAATTAAGCAGTCAGGAAACACGTCACAAAACACACTACTTCTATTATGCGTTAGTATATTTACACGGTCTTTTTCTACAAACACTTCCTTATTTACATTAACCTTTTATTCAAGTAGGCTGTGAATTCCTATCTCCTCTAGTGTGGCTGCGGCTCCAAAATTGATATCCTCCTCTCTACGTAGTGTATCCTACGGGTTGATCACTGTCCCGTGAGACACGGACCCACTAGTGAAGCCAGGTTGTTCATTGAAGCCTCAAACCGGCCTTACAAAATTGCCATCCAACCACACGTACCAAGCTACATAACAATGAGGGACCTAGTTGTCCAAGCCTTCTTCAACCCATACGATGGAATTATATCTATGGTAGGTGACATCATTCTCTACATCAACCACATCGGTGACCGACACATCCAAGGACATCAGTAAGCCATGATGAGGAGGGGGTGAGACATCCATACCTACAAGTCTGAAAAAACAATGGAGTGAGTCGAAGACTTAGTAAGTGAAATCACTAATCCTCAGATAGGACGTCTCGTCGTCGAACCTAGCATGTAAACACCACTCGCACCAATGCATTGATGGCAGACCAATAGCAATACTATTGCAATAACTTAATTATATGCATATGAACAATTTCGACTTACTATCAATGCACGAACTACTTTCAGCTCACCCAAACAAGCTTACCTAACAACATAGGAACATGCACAAAGAATTTCATTCTATATCATAACCATCTCATACGGTTCTTCTCATACTTTCAAGGGCTTCTAGCCTCAAGCCGGGCATCTGACATCTCAAAACATCCAACTCGTGGTCCTCTTGTTTCCCTTACGAGGCATCATCCACTCCTAACGGCATTCTGAAACTCTCCCTGGGGCATCTCGTTGACATGGGGGCATCTCATTCTCACTAACGAGACATTGTTGCCATCATCAAATGGTGACCACTTTCATCTTTCCTTTATATGACCACACATCATGCATCATATAAGCCGATTCGTTATCTTTTTATCATAGCCGATGCAAGCAAGGCCCATGGGCATGCTCATGAGTGTGCGTGTGTGTGGTGTGGCATGACCTATAACATCATAACTACAGTAATATGCCTAGCACGATACATGACTCACAGCTCAAATCGACATGCCTTAACGCTGATCCAACGTCGAGTGAGACCCGTCCATGACCCGAGGCGTGATTTGACTTATGAATGCAAAGACATTAGCAAACCATACAAAACAATCATCAATATGTACACAACTAAGCCCGAATTAGAACATAACCAAGTCCGAACATCGTAGCTCATTGCCTTAACTGAAGGTTAGGGATTCCACTTACACTCAATGAAATAGTGACGAGTGGCTGAGAGGTGGCCGAGTGGTGAGGTTTGTTGAATTAATCAGCAACCGATCTTTGACCAATCCATGACCCATCGTAAATGATCCATGGTCGATTGGCGATCAATCCATGGTCGAGCATAACTGATCCATGGTCGACCCTCGATTGATAGGCGATCACGTGGGATCAATTAATCCGTGATTGAAGCACGGTCACACGAGATCGATTCATGGTCACCTGCAGCCAATGCATGATTGCACAAGATTGATCCATGATCATCCATTGATTGTTCTATGATGGTGTGTGATTGTCTCACGACCAACCCTTATGGCCAAGTGGCTGATCCATGGCCAAATAGCTCTGGTTGACTTGCCTGATCAGTCCATGATCAATCCTTGGATCGGTCCATGGTCGATCACCGAACCCATGATCATTTGTCATGATTGATATATGGGCCAAAATCGTGGATGTCACACTATTAAAGAGTTTAATAAAAAAAAAAAAATTTAAGCCGCCAGTGAAGAGAGATTACATGTATATAAACAATATATAAATCCCACAAATAATAAATGTGTGATAAAAATTTAATATTTTTTGAATAATTGAGCCGTAATTAAGTGCTTTAATGATGAACTCCAATCAATTTCTAGTGCCCCAAATCTTCCTTTTTGTGCTTCAATAGATTTTAAATTTAGATATAAATTGTTGTTAATAATGAAAATATTTTCTATTGTTGCTAATAATGAAAATATTTTTTATTGATTAATTATTTTAAGCAATATAAGTAATTATTTTTAAGAAAATATTTGTCAAATTATTCATTTTTCGCAAAACAAATGAAACGTAACTATCTTTTATTTTCTTGAGAAGGTATTGAGAAATAGGAACGTGCTCGAACTATTGGTTGATGATGGAACTAGCAAGTGCTCCTAACATTGTCCGGCATTGAAATGAGATTAAATTTTTTCTTAAAATTGACCGACGCATAAGGAAAATATATTTTGCTAAAATATATTTATAATGTAAGAAATATAGACACATCAATGTAGATATCATACGCACTTATTTTATAAATGTCAACCTATACATCATTCCAATAAAGTGACTGAGATAAGTTCAATAAAAATTAATGAATGAAAATTGCAATACGGTAAAATATAAAAACAAAAGTAGACGAAAAAGAATATTACAACGTAGGAACAGAAAATTACAACATAGCTAGGGTATCCATTCGTCTATCTTTGATTGACTTTGGTGGCCCCGTCTAATTGGGCTTGGTTTTTGTTGCGTCGTTCGCCTCTTGTATTCTCCTTGGAACCACGGTACCCTTACACTCTTTTTGACCCTTTGGTATTCTTGAGTATTTGCTTGTTGTTGGTGCCAGGCCTCCTTTTTATAAAACTGATTGGCAAAGTCTATACTATACTTACTTTTACCAAAAAAAAAAAAAAAAAAAAAAAAGTAGACGAAAAAGATGTTTTCAGAATTTGTTAACTCTAATGTGAGAAGACAAAAATCAACACTAATTGCTCTTTAAAATTTTGCTTTCAAGAAACACTCCTGTAAAATGAAAAAGATGAGAACCCGTCAAGCGCGCGGGAAGTTTACTAGTTTTCAGCAGATTGCACACTTAATTTGTAGAAATTAATTCTACTAGTTTTTAGCAGATTGCAAACTTAATTTTACAAAATTCAAGGTGCCATACGATGAAACTAGCCTCAATAACATCTACAGCTAAGTGAGAAATTCAAAAATGGTCTTGAATCATGCAAGACCAGTGAGGAAGAATGATCGAATGTCTTCGAAAATTTTAGCAGTTGTAACATTAGCTTCTTGCTGTACACGAGATTCGGCAGTGGTACGTACACGATTTCCAAGATGAACGCCGTCATCATAGGACAATTTTCGAGAATTATGAAGTATATATTTGCTGCGGATGTGGAATACGTGGGTAAAATGCGTCCGATTGTACCTCGTAGCATATTACGTGGCATCACATCGCGTCATCATGTGTATACATCTCAACAGGCCAAGCATGCTCAGAAAGTGAGCCCAGTCGTGGAGCGACATGATCCTTGGCTATGTAGCAAAGATGGCCTTGTATACTACGACTGACTGGGCAGCATTCATTGAATTTTCCATCTGTTTTGCCGATGAGAACTTCATTGAATTGACTTGCTGAATCTAGTAGCAGCAAGAATAAGGTCTCGATGATGTGTGTTTCACATGAACCCCGCCTTTTCTTTCATCTTAGTTCAGCTGAGTTGATGTTCAAGGTAGGTTTGGCTGTCTGTGTGACAGAATCAATGGAGTCCATGCAGCTACCGTCAAGATTCTTCCGCTTCTTCGCTTCTTTTTTCTGGGTAATCCCTGACATGGCCATGGCACAAGCTTCTATAGATCCACTTGAAGGTTCACTCTCTCTCTCTCTCTCTCTCTCTCTCTCTCTCTCTCTCTCTCTCTCTCTCTCTCTCTCTCTCAATCGTGCATGCATGCAAGAGGTTAAAATTTATCAAAAAAGGTGATTACAAACAAGGAATGCTTAATGTTACTAGCCTTTGTCATGATGGAATATCGAAGATCATGAGTTTAACTTTTTTCTTGATGTCCTCTTCTGGTGTCTTCTATATTATTTTATCAACTGCCACTTGTTATATATCCAATCAGTTCTCAAATTATATCAATATCAGTTGAATATTGAAAGATTATATGATTTTGGCCGTGTTTTCGTCCAATCCTAATCGAGGGAAACTTCCTCCTTCATCCATAAGTCGACTCATGTAAAATATCATGTTCCTAGATAAGCTTGAATATAATTATTAACGCAGACCTCTCCGCGACATCACCGCTTCTGCAGGATTTGCTCTTGCACAGAGAGACATTCAGCTAAGCTTTTCATCTGAACTGCTCACGTTGTTAACTCCACTGTATTTGGAGGCTTGGAACACTAATAAATAGCCGAAGAATTTTCATTCCTCAGGTTCATGATTCATTTGTATCTGATGGACCTTTAGCTGAGCCTCAAGATGATAAATTGTAAAAGCTAAGGGTAGCTTATTGATTCTCAAATTTTATCTAGGCGTAACTGATAATGTTTTCTCTCATATGTGCATGTTCCGTGAAGATAGTTTATAAAAAAAGGATTATGTCCCTAAGCCATAGAAAATTCTGTACTCCTTAAAATACTTGGTGAAGGGAGACTTGTTGCTGTTAAGAAACTCTCTGCGACATCTGACCAAGGAAACAATCAGTTTCTAGCAGAAATTGCGACGATACCTGCTGTTCGACATCACAACCTCGTAAAGTTATATGGATGTTGTGTACATGGTGATAAACGTCTCCTTGTGTATGAATTTCAGAGAACAGTAGCCTCGATCATGCCTTATCTGGCAAGAGTCGTCGATGCAAAAATGCTAGACACAATATTATAATGACATGAATGGCACAGGGAAAATGTTGAAATTTGTGATCCAATTTCTGACATGGAATTCTCCAGTCCAATCTAGACAACTCTAGTGGACGTGAGAAACAAACAATGAAAAGACAATCAACAAGCTGCCAACTTGTATGAAGACATCTACGCCATCTCTCATGTGTTCTAGAACACTCCATCTTATGTTACTATAAAATAATAGTAGCTATTTGTAGTAGAAAACTGTGGAGACTTCCTCCACCGACTTTTGCAGCTTATATAAAGGAGCAAGTGCTCCATGTTTTGTGTGGAGCTGACCATAAAAACCACATCATGTAGCTCCCTCACCAACACCTCCTTCAACTATTGTATAACCATCTTTATAAGCTAGTGAAACTATCTTTGTCCCATAAACCTTCTCAAAATATTACATCATTATCCATCCACTACAAACTATACCATACACTTGCCTCTATCATCAAATATAAACTATACCATGCTTCCGCGCCCATTTAAATTCTAACATGGTATCAGAGCCAAATGCGCCCAGGTTCGTAACTAAACCAGGTGTAAGGGATCATGAAGCCAGAGCTAGGCATATTGGATGGTTTTGGGCATTTATCCTCACCATCCTCAACTAAAAAGGCCAGAGTCCGAGCGAGAGCCAACAGAACTAGAGCCGAAGCTAAAGCCAGAGCCTATGAGAGCCAGAGCCAGAGCCCGAGCTAACAACTACAACTAAGAGCATTTTGATGCCCCGAGACATATGGGACATCATTAAAGAAAAGACATGCACATTCGAAAGCAGGTGCGAGTGTGCCAACAAAAGGATACAAGAGATCGTGGAACGAAGATCTACAGCATGGGACATCATAAGAAGAATTCTAGTCAAGTTCGAGACAATACAAATCATGCTGGGAATATCATGAAATTGGATCAAGGGGAGTGTTGGAATTTGTGATCCAATTTCTGACATGGAATTCTCCAATCCAATCTAGACAACTCTAGTGGACATGAGAAACAAACAATGAAAAGACAACCAACAAGCTGCCAACTTGTATGAAGACATCTACGACATCTCTCATGTGTTCTAGAACACTCCATCTTATGTTACTATAAAATAATAATAGCTATTTGTAGTAGAAAACTGTAGAGACTTCCTCCACTGACTTTTGCAGCTTATATAAAGGAGCAAGTGCTCCATGTTTTGTGTGGAGCTGACCATAAAGACCACATCATGTAGCTCCCTCACCAACACCTCCTTCAACTATTGTATAACCATCTTTATAAGCTAGTGAAACTATCTTTGTCCCATAAACCTTCTCAAAATATTACATCATTATCCATCCACTACAAACTATACCATACACTTGCCTCTATCATCAAATATAAACTATACCATGCTTCCGCGCCCATTTAAATTCTAACAGAAAACAAGCCTTCTTATTGAGTGGGGCACTCATTTTGATATATGCTTGGGCATAGCACGATGACTAGCTTACCTTCATGAAGAATCAAGAGTTAGAATTGTGCACAGAGATGTGAAGGCCGGCAATATTTTGCTTGATTCAAGTCTTAACCCAAAAATTTCGGACTTTGGATTCGCAAAGCTTTACAGTGATAAAATGACTCACATAAGCACTAAAATTGCGGGACAATGTAAGATACTGAACACTTAGCCTCTTTATTTTTTTATTATAAATCTTCTCACACATAAACATCTATGTTTATGAGTACCTTTGCATCTTATTTTCTGGGACTGGAATAATGGGTATCCGGCACCGGAGTATGCCATGCGTGGACACCTGACTGAGAAGACTGATGTCTTTGCCTTTGGCGTGTGGCTCTAGAGATCGTTGGTGGAAAGCCAAATTGCGCATCTGAAGAAGAGGCATCTCCTGCTTGAGTGGGTAAGGATGAACCGAATTATTGCATATGGCTCTTTTAAGTTCGTTTAAGTTCCTTTTCATTTTGGCCAATGGAATTTAGAGGATTTAGAACCCTTCTAAATTTCTTTCAATTGACTATGAGAATTTGATAACGAAATATTGAGTTGACATAGTAGAAGCCCAATATCTTCACATGAAGAGATCACCAAAAGAAAGCCTAAGTTGGAACTTCACGTTACACCACATTTCTAATGTGGGACTGATTTCGTTTAAGACCTTAAACGTGCACTTCAACAAATCCGCCCCTCACACATGCGAGCAGTTATCTAGTAGAGAGCCCAAGTCTGAACTCATTAATTTATTCAGTTGGATCCACATTCACTTAAAAATTTAAGGAAATGAATTATGGATCAATTAAAATATATTAATTGCTTCATATTACACTCCGTTCCCAAAGTGGGACCTCACATGTGCTCCTTAGCATGTAGATGCGTGCACCCTGTATGTGCATACATAAGAGGTAATGCACATGTATTTTCACGCTTTATTACGTGTAGGCATGCATTCGTCCATATTTCTTCATATATCAGATTACAAGGGGCGTATGAGATGTCATTGCGTACTTATCAATGTTATCATTCTCCGATGATGAAGAGAAGTTGTATGTGTCAACTTTACAGGCAATGCACTTATAGAGTATTCCATTCAACTGCTTCTGCTTCAGTTAAAAGAAGCACTCCTTATTTGACATGCTGAACTAAAGATATATAGCCTCTTTTACAGAACCAACATTTTTTTAGATTAATGATATTATAATAAAAAAATCAGCAACCAAATTTGATTCGAAAGGGTGCAGATAATCCGCTTCAATCTGCGCATTGACAGAATGAAATGAGCATCTTTCTAAAGAAAACAATAGTTGGGAAGGGATTGACTCCTCCAATGTGTCAACCTTTCCAGGAAAAAGAATAGGGGCGAATGGCCTTTTGTTCTTCGTTGGTAATAGTCCTCTGGTTTTTTCTCATGCACTTTAGTTTGCTGATTTTGGTGCAATTTTTTGCTTTTAAGACCTGGCACCTGTACGAGAACGAGCGCCATGTCGAATTAGTGGACCCTAGATTATCAGAATTCGAAGAGGAGGAAGTTAAAAGAGTGATTCACGTGGCCCTCCTCTGCGCCCAGATGCAGCCATCTCTAAGACCGCCAATGTCCAGTGTAGTGGCGATGCTTCTGGGACGTACCAATGTCATACCTGTGCCTTCAAAGCCAGGGCACCTGACTGATAACATGTTTGACAGTTTTGTCAATATGATGAGCGAAACAGCGACGGAGGGAAAGTTGCGCAGTGACAACTCATCTCCACATATGAGCCTGGCCAACACTGGAGAAGAGTCGCCACAAAGTGCCGTCAAGCCGATCCTAAAGTGAGTATCTACCCTAACTGCTAAGTTGGTCAGATCCCTTTTATTTGTCTTTCCACTAAGCTCATGAAACTCCTGTAAGTGCTGAGTTTTTTTTTTTTTTTTGCCCCTTTCCATTGTTTTTCCCGAATTTTGTGGCGACGCTTTGGGTTGGTTGGGGTACGTAGAGTGATAATGTATCTTCATCAAAAGTCATAATTTTCTTGTTTTTGTATTAAAATCCGTCGTCAAGTCATGAATCTCATAATCCTTCCTACTCACCTCGGCAAATCATAGGCATACCCCTTTCTGTTAATCACATACATAATTGGAGTATAAACTTAGCTCTGAATAGCTCTGAACTATCCTCTTAAACAGGGAGATTCAGAAAGCTTAGCAATGCAGCAGCTGATTGAATTGAAGGAATCGCATGACGGGACGAGAGATGTGAAGATTAATCTGAAGCGTTGTTTGACGTCTATAGACCACATAATGAATGTCGACAATGTGTCATTTCTTTTATAGTATTATTGACCGATTGTTCCATCAATCCAGCTACAGTTCTGGTGAGGGCGTCTGTTAAGTAAAGCTATTTTGCATATATAGGTAAGGGAAAATAAACAAGTGCTCTAGTTACCAGCATCAAAGTGTCGAAGACAAAGCAGAGTATAATTTCTTCTTATTGAATGTTCAAGTCAATGACCACAAAGAGTTGACCGATCACTTATCACTGGTCTAATGCGTACTTTTGCCATCTTAATTGTTGGAACACGAACAACAAATTCACAGGTATTTGTGTATACAAATGGGACTTGCTCAAGAAAGCTCACCAGCTTGTCCTAGCACTTCTACCCAGAAAGCAGAATTTGGCAGCCCTTTGCCATAGGGACAATTGAAATTGATGGACAAGCAATCGCCCACGACTTCGGCTCTCACAGCTTCTCGATTCTCCGCCTCCTCGACTTCACACTTCTCCTGCTGCGCAATGTAGCAATTCGAATCTGAAAGAGAGGAAAGGAGATCAATCAAAACGATGAAATCTTTTTCTTCTGATTTCACAGTGTTTCATTGGAATTGCTCATGTGACGAAATATCTTTTACCAAATGTCGTTCTTCGGTTTTTATTAAAGGGGACAAGGGTTTTGCGCCAACTCCGGACAAAAGATATCTCATCCAAGAGTAAATTCAACTTCTTTGATTCAAACAACACTATTCAAGGGCCGAATTGAAATTTAATCAACAACGAGGCCTATAAGTTATAAGACCAATCTCAAACTATGCCGGAAGTTAATTGACGACGCAAATCGAGAATAGTAAAATACAATGCCAAAATCTAATAGACGACATTGTATCAAGATAGCGAGATATAACACCGGAATTTAATCAATGACGAAACACCGTGATTGGGAAACACTTCGGAATCTAATCGATGATGAAGCACCCACTCTTTCATAACGCGCACCTTTAGTACTTACCATCCTAGCTCCCTGAGTAATAAAAGTTTGCCGCCAAAGTCCACACAAGCAGCCACCAACCATCCATCGTCGTATTTCAACTATTGCACAAGGTGCATTTCCTTATCTCCTTATCGATCACTGGGTATTTACCCCCGTGTCCATCAATGGTCCAGCATATATCAAACATTACTCACATGTCATACACTTGACTGTAACTCATTTCTGCCCAAATGTCATATTTTTCTCCCAAAACAAGCACGTGATAACCAGGTCAATTTTGGGCGTCAACACACGGCATTGCACAATCGTTTCAATCCATGCACATCAGACCTCCGTGTTCTTGTTGCTGCTTCACCAGCTCCAGCGTCCTCTTCGACTTCAGGCGTCACGTGATCCCACAACTTGCCCATCTCTCCTAGGCAACACAAAATCACTTCACTTACTCTTTCCTAATTTTATTTTTAGTCAATTTTGTTTCACCAAAGACCCAGATGACCCTATAAAGTAGAGGAAACAGAGAATTCTATCATTCACAGACGAATACCAAAACCAATGTCACTTTAATCAATTCAACCCCAGATATAGGAAATGTGTAATTCACTATTTACACGCATACGATAATATCAAGATTAGGGTTCCCAATCATTTCAATAGTCAAGAGAGCAAGTTGGGATTTTTTCCGCAGCTCATTGGGTCGTTTTGGTGAGATTTCCCCACTTATTTGCAACATCCAAGGTGAAATATCGAAAAAGCCATGTAGAAGCACACTTATCATCAACATAATCTCACGTCTTCTTTTGCAATACTAGAAGCCATTGGAGTAACTTATGTGACGTAATTTGAAAGTTAAGAAATTAAATGAGCAATTGAAAAGTTGATGCACCAAACAAGGCACCTTATGAATATTTCGGTGCTTCCAGTATATTTTTTCCTAAAATAAACTAAATAAAGTATTTTTGTTCTATGGGATACGAACAACGAATATTATCTTTCTTCTTCTTTTTTTTCACTTCGATGAGAACGTAAAGTAAAATATGTATATTAATAAGAAAAAAGGGAGTCTTTTTAGACAATCCAAACACACCTTGGTTACTAAAAAAAAAACACACCTGGGTTCAATTATATTAAACATGTTGCTAGAACAATCTGTATAATAATATATGAAAAAAATGTACCTTGAAAATTGCAATTTGTAAGTTCTGGGACCGAGATGGGGTCAAAGATATCTATGGGACAAAAAGTGAACTTAGTCATCCTTGCCCCAAGGCCTATGCTGTCCCGCACGCTATCACTACTGCAGACTAAATTGAGTGTTTTGTACTATATGTCATTTATAAATTTAGGTCTACTACTTGGCAATGATTTTATGTTACACTTTCAAAGATCGCATGATACTAAATTTTAAATAAATATCTTAAAGTAAATTTAAACTTAAGAGAGATGAAGGACAAGATGAGCTTGGAGGTGAAAGTCGAATGTTTTCGTCCGAATTGAAGGGCTCAATGGGGTGTTCCATTCATGATCAGCTCTAGCAGGACATGTAAATAAAAAAAGGGCAGGGGATCTATGAGATCAACTCAAGATAATCGACTCATAGTTTTTATTTGCTTTTTTGTTGAAGAAATTACCTTCGTTCAAACGTTACTCTTCATGCTACGAAATGTCCAGAATTTAACCACCTAGACCCTAAAATCTAAGGATGGCAAGCCTATCATCATTCATCATAGCCTTGTCGACCCGTCAACCGTCCACGACTCTCTTAATGCAAAGTAAGAGCACCCGGTCAACACATAGCTAGTTAAAGGTTCATTCAAAATATGACCCGAACTTGTAATCTCGTCATAAACGACTTGAATACGGGACAACCAAGCCCAAGGATGGACGTACCCATTGAGTGGTGGACACAATTGCCACGTTTACCTCTTTTGGTTATGCTAATTTGTCTTCAAATTTCGAAGTTTTTTTTTTTCCTATTTTGCCGTCGTATTTCTAAATAATATAAAAAGAGTATGCAGATGAGATGTTATTGCACATTTTATCAAATTTACCCCCCCACACACACAATAACTTTACGATTATAATGATAAATAACATGAAATCTTGAAGACATAATCTTTTTATGAACAACAAAATTTACAAAAATACCCTACTTATTGATCTAATTTTCGTGTGTATAAGTCACATATTTATTCCTAAACTACTAAGACTCATTTATTTACAATTAGACTAAGGTAAGGGCGCAAAGTGAGCGATGTGAAATCAAGTGAGGATGAGAGAGAGAGAGAGAGAGAGAGAGAGAGAGAGAGAGATGGATTAGATCTAATTTACTTGTGAATCCATTTAATATCCATATTATTTTGAGTTTTACTATCCTAAATCTATTTATAACTCATCTATTGAATATAGCTAACATATATAGCAACCTAGCCCATCAAATATAGGTTAATAAATGAGTTTATGATATATTTTAACAAGTCTACCACAAACTCGGGAATTCTACATGGCATGGTACTTATGTTAAAAGTTTTTTTTTTAAAAGTCATACACTCAAATGATCAATTAAAAATTTTGACAGTCAAGTAAACGTTTTTTTAGAAGTCGGTACTTAAATGATTAAAAAAGAAAACGTTATTGCAGTCAAGTGCGTGCTTATCTCCTTATTGGCCCAAGTACATACCACATGATCCAACGGATGAAGTCTATCGAGCCTACTACTGCAGGTGCAGGCAATAATGTCTCACGTCCGAGGAGCGCCACGTGGATCGTGGAAGTGGGACCCGAGCAGTGTCCCAGCCCTCGTGATCGGGGGGAGGAGCCTGCTTCGTGCCTTTCCCGTGAGGCCATCATTTCAGTCGAATCACGAAACATGGGCCCACCATCGTCCTGGTTTTTGGGCTCTTTTTTGTTGGGTTTCTCCTTAGTCTCCATTGGGAATCATTGTATGGGCTGATATCCAATACAAGAACCTTTCGAAGGTCCAATGATATTTATTTATCTCCGACATAACAGATCTTTTACTGGGTTGCTTTTTTATTTTTATTTTTTGGGTTTAATCTCCGAGATATAATTTAATCGACAAAATGGGTCTCTCAACAAGGTTACGGATTCATTTAACATGATGGTAGTGTAAACTAAATTTCAGTTTCTTCCTATAACTCGCGATCCGTTTTCAATTTCAATACATACCAAAAAAAAAAACAAATGGGAAAAAAGTCGAAAAGCCATGAAGTTATTCCTATTCCTTTCATTTTGTTTGCCAAATGATTTGTCTAATTGCCCTTAATTTAATATACATTGGTATTGGTTCTAAAAAATTGTTACATACATCATTCTCGTCCACCCGATAATCCCAACTCTTTTGAATACGACTTTCTCAACATACCCTAGATTCCGAGGACATGCCACATGACTAACAATTGAGTATGCAGAAGAAATGTTATGCTTTATAAGGATTTATTTGTTTCACAAAAAATAAATGATTTGCAAAACACTTTCGTAAATTTATTGTTTGTATCGCTTGAAATGAGAAAGGATTCTTACTTGCAAATAGAGTCATTCTTGGTGACCCAATGAGTGGGATCTCCTTACTCTCAGTTCCACTATTGTTGGAATGGTTGAAGATGTGCTTGAAGGTGTTCTAAGCTTAAATGAATGCAAAGGATCGTGATTTGAATGTTTGAATGATCTCTGGAAATTTGTACCTATTCTAACCTTTAGGTGTTCAATGATAGATATTTTCATTTTCTACAAAAATTTATATCTAAACATTTTTATAAATGATAAAAATATTTTCGTTCATTCATTTTTTATAAGTGATACGTGTGATTATTTTAAAAAAAATATTTTTTTAAATCATTCGTTTTCCCCTAAACAAACAAAAGTTAAGAGTCAGATTGGTTTAATGATCACTCATATACAGTTCACATTATACAAATTGGTTTTTTTTTTTTTGGTCAATCCTACTCTAATCCTATTCTAACACTCACTCTCAGACTTTTGCCATACCTCCTTGCAGGGTGTGGGACTCGAAACCCACTCCTGAAATGAACCAAATTGACTTATTTGGTATCAAGGAAATGTAAACGTTATTTGCTTGGTCTCCCAGAGTGTCATCCACAAAGTCATTTTACATGCATGGCATGTATGTACACGCGCTATATAGACCTCTTCTATATAGATCTAACTTCATAACCCTAGTTAATCCTAGATATAATGATATCAGAAACCCCACGATTTGATAAAAGTACTGTTGTCATCACCGTGAAATTATCATATTGCAGATTAGAATTGTTCTCTCGCACGTCGTACATTTTGTCTTTAGTCCATATTATTTTGACGCACAATCATTTTCTTTATATATATATCTCCCCCATCATTATTATATTCGAGGCAAAAATAAAAAGTTTTACCTGCATCCGATTCTTTAGCATTCCAAAGATATGCTGCATCATTCGAATTTTTTTGTTCTTATGGACAAGGGAAAAAAAAGCTCTCCAAAGGGAGGGAGAACATCCAAACCAGACAAAGAACATCATGTCAATAGTGGGACAATCTCAACACGACAACATTTATTCGAAATTAAGATACGAGCAAAAATCGCAAACTATACCAATTATAGTATATTTATTTAATTTTTTTTGTGACTTCAGAAATCTCAAATTTATAATATGTGATACATTTACCCTCCATTAAAATTCCATCAATTAGCACTGTTAGAACTCTACCTACATAGACTCTAAAAATCAAACAATGTTGACATGGTACTCAAGAATGACATTGTTTTGACTAAAAAATCATCTAACGAAATCTTGATAGAAAGTAAATATGTCACATAGATACTAGTTTAGGGCTTTTTATGTTACAGAAAAAAGTTTAGGGTAAATTTATAACAATAAGTTTAATAATGAGATTTTTTATGTCATCAAAAAAAGTTCAGAGTAATTGCGTCACAAAAGATATGATTTGAGATTTTTGATAGCTTTTTCCCTTAGTAAAAACGTTACCGAGATATAGCAAGAAACAAAAGGGCCAAGATCGAAGTAAATTCCTCTTACGCTGATAATTTAAGTTCCACGAGCATTGATTGAGATATTCCCACAGCATCATCGTCTTTTCCTCTCTATCCTTTCTTATTTGGTTATCTCAAGTTACATATATTTCTTCTTCCCATGGTAGATTGTTCCGTCAATCATCTCCGCATGTAATTTTATTACGATGATGCCGTTTTCAAGATATACCCTAGTTAGTTTTCGAGCTTCGTCGTTTTTTTGTTACTTTGGATCGCTACTTAACTTGACAGTGCCCTCGTGCGCGTAAGCCCTGGAGCATAGCGGAGCATCTTGAACCCTAGAGATCACATTTGATATCACGAGAGATAATTCATATTTAACCTCGCAGAATAAGTTAGGGCTTCTAATAAATAACAAGAAAAGGGGCAAAAGCAAGAATAACTTAGACGCGTAGGAGGGAGTTGCAATAATGTCTTAGACGCGTACGAGGGAATTGCAATAATGTCAATGATTTCCATGAAGGCAATCTGAGTTTCGCGAGAGAGAGAGAGAGAGAGAGAGTTTTTAAGAAGCAGCATGCAAGAATCTGGCAACAGAAGAAGAACCCGTGAACAAGGTATGTGTGGCCCATCGTGGGTCTTTCGTGAATGAATGAATCCTATAATAATGATAATAATAACAGCAACGGTCGCTCTGTTTCAGACACATCGAAGCCAAAAAATCATATTAAAGAAGGGTATAATGAACAGGTGAACAGCTGTAAGTGGATGTGGTCGCCAGATCAGCTGTAATAGACTTGCCAAAGGCTCACAGATTTTTGTCACCATTGTTTCGTCACAAGCCCTAATCTCTCTGTCTCTGTCTCTCCCTCTCCCTCTCCCTCTCCCCTTCATAAGAATCATGAGAGGACCAAGCATACACACGACCAAGATCATGTCTAATGATCTTGACAGACTTCAGCACTTGGTTAGGTGGGGGTAATTACTTTTCTATAGAATGAGACAAGGGATTGCGCGCAGGATGTGGGCTTTGTTCTCATTATTCTAAGTTGGTGACTACGTAGGAAGTGGCAAATTCCCCCCCCGGGAGAGAGGGGGGGGGGGGGGGGGGGGGGGGGGGGGGCGGGAGAGGGGAGAGGGGGCTGGGGAAGAGTACCTTTCTCGTACATTTTATTGGCCACACGGGTAGTGCTAGGGTATACTAAAAAGTATATACGCTGGATTTGGAAAATAGTCAGAGTACCGAAGGAAATCCCATCTTTTCTATGGAAGCTGCAAAGTCAACCATCTTCCTGGATGATTAGGGTGATCCTTGTTCATGCCTTTTCTACAAGGGAAAAGATCCACTGCCATGTTCCGTGTCTCAACAAATCTCGTCCGTTGTCGTACTTTAGCATCACTTAATTAAATTGGTGATTTTGGATAAATGAGACAAGAGATGGCGACACAGACGGGGATAGACGATCTTACAACTCTTAAAGACATCATCGGTAGTCTCTCTTTAGCCGCCCAATAATTAGTCAAAACAAAAGCATATGGCAGTCTTGATTAGGCACCTTAAATTAATGACATATGGAAAGTGGTTTATGTGATACTTATCTATTTTTTTAATGATACTTCGAAGGATGATTGGGTTGGATTGTATACCTTAAAGCTTTGACACCCTGAAACTTTTGCCAACTCGAGCAAGATGTTCCTCGCATCAACCTGAACATCTTCTTCTTCTTCCTTTTTTTTTTGCCTTAAAGGAGAATCACGAAGGATAAATCTCATCTTATCACAAAAGAAAAGCAACATGAATCTCCCTCACTCCCAAAAGCCAATTTGATATAGAAAAGATTTAGATCAAAAGAGCCGACATTGGATTCCATTGTTCACGAGAGTGAGCCAAAAATTCAAATGCAAGCTCCCATAAAATTATTCAAAACCTTACATCATAATCTGGAATGCATCACTTGATATGCAATCATTTATGGGGGTAGCTTGAATATACCCTTGAGTGCCTCTCTTTAACCTTTACGGGCTAAAGTGATGGTTAGCTTGAGGCCACGCATGCCCTCTGGAGAAAGGGAATATTATCTCTCTCTTGCACTTTTCTTTTTTGGGCAACCTTGATTGTATATAGTCATCTATATGTGAGAATGAAATCTCATGAAGATATAGATTGTCATGCAAAGGCAGTTGACAAAATGAACAGGAAGAATAAAAGGGTCTTGCACACAGTCTCTCTCTACATGGCTTTAGGTTGAGGTTTGGAATAATAAAAGTTAAAGAAGAAGGGGAAAGAAAAGAGGGAAGAGACCTTCCGAATTTGCCTTGGTGGGGTTTGCTTGTGCACTTTCACCACACAGAGAGAGAGAGAGAGAGAGAGAGAGAGAGAGAGAGAGAGAGAGAGAGAGAGAGTGGCTGGAAAATTTCAGCGTCTATAAAATGTGGTGATTATTCACATAGTTTAGCAATGGCAAAGCTAGAAGAAGATGCTAATGATTCATGTAAAAATATATGGATATGTAAGTTTATATCTTCAGAACTAGGAAACCTAACCTCTAAAACTAGCCAAGGAAGAAATATGGAATCCTTAAATATATTATGGGGGTAATGTTAGACATAGAAGTATGTGCACAAAGAGATGGTGATGTGAGAAACTAAGAGTTAGGTTGGAGAGTTATGTTTCTTTAATATGTTACACAAATCCATCCCATCATTTCATAAATCGATTCCATAAAAGATCTTACATATATGGCATGATGCATTAAATGAGCATTATAAAAGGTAACATAGAATTTGATACATTAGGTAGATTAGTAGAACTTGATGTTATATTGTATCAATTATCATACACGGATAATGTACTTTTGGGGAAAATTATAAATAAAAACAAGATTCAGGCAATTGATGATTCAATCATGGTTTTGTGGGGTTCCAAAAAGTTCAAAGGGCGTCACACATCTTTAGCAAATGCCTTTGCCTCCTCTTGAGCTTTATAATCTTGCTCATTCTCCAAGGTATGATGTCTCAAATGCTCGCGTAGGCTTCTTTTTAATAAATCATTCCATTCAAATCAATGCCCTTTTATATCATCTTTAGCATTTGGGCATTTTATAACAGGAACAAAGGAACAGACAGGAAAGTGCCAACGTCATATTATATATTGATTATTTAAATAAAACTTATACGAAAAAAATCCAGTAGGAAAAAAAGAAAAAGCAACTAAAAAAAAAAGAAAAAAAAAATGTAAACATGGCCTATGATGAGATGGTGAATTTCCCCAAAAAACAAAATAATGATAAAAGATGGCGAGGTAGGAATTTTCCTATTGTAACTCAGGATAAAAATTCCACTTATAAAATCGTATATGCCTTCCTCATTTGTGTTATTCGATTTGATTCTTGGAGTTTTTTAATCTGATTGTAAGAAATTGTGTCAATTCTTGATAATTTTGAATTAAGTTATATCATCTTGTATTTTGTTCGATTTGAATTTCTCTCGTAGAATTTATGATGCATTCGAATGTTAGGCTTCCTGTCGTGTCAGAAATATCATCCTTACTTGCGATTCTCTGTCTCTCTTTGCAGCTTCTTTAGGAGTTTTTCTTAACTCCTCTTTTCTGAGGCTTATTGCAACATCATCCTTTTTTCTTTATATATATGTGTGTGTGTGTGTGTGTGTGTGTGTATTGCTAATTGCCAACCTCAGCCTCCCGGCCCTTCCCCGTGGGTCTGCCACTGTAATCATGATCTTTGTCTGGGCCTTCTCTGCACACATAATTATCTGCAACAAAGCTTCTGAATTTCTTTTACTTCCTTTTCTTTTTCTTTGACCTAAAAATTAAAGATTCTCTCTCTCCCTTTATGCAAATTTGCGGTATATAAAACGACAGAAACGAGAGGGTTTTTGGGAAGTAGTAGCAGCAGCCGAGAGAGAGAGAAAGAGAGAGAGAGAGAGAGAGAGAGATGGTTTTTAGGAAACGCACATCACCATCTTAATACTGTGTCTGCTCTTTCCGTGTTTTGATTCATGCATGGTGTGAGGGAGTTATAGAGTGAGTTAACGTTTGATAGCTCTTGATGGGTCTTCGGAGGGTTACGTATGAGCTCCCTTCGTAGCTTCAGCCTTTGCTTAGAGACAAGCAATCCATGTGTGTTAGACAGTGACCTTGGAGAGTAGCCCATCATCGCCATCTCTTCACGAGAGAGAGAGAGCTTTCATTTTCATTTTTGTTTTCTTCTGGTCTAAATTCATGTCTTTGTTTAGCTACCCAATGAGTGACGCCTTTCTGTTTCTTCTCTGTGGCCTATATATTCCTGCACTATTTGTCACCTCCCATTGACTAAACTGCTCTTCATCTCTAGCTTAGCCGGCACTCCCCACTTCTCTCGATTCTTTCAAAGATGCAAAATATAGGATCCTCTTAAGTATATAATGAGCCAAAGTTTGAATTACACAAGATAGAGATAGAAAGAAAAGCAGAAGAAAGAGAGATCAAGATCAAGATCAAAGATTTCTTTGTTGATATTCTCCCTCCCCCCCCCCCCCCCCTTCTCTCGGATCAGTCTTTGCCTTTAAAAGACCATGTTTCCTGCAACTATGTCCAATTCCACTACTTTGTCTGATGAAGCAAGTGTCTCTTCTGGTGCAAGAGTGTTGGATTTTTGCAGCTTCAACCACAACACCGATACTACCAACAAGAACAACCAAGAAAATTCACTGCAACAACAGCCTCAACAACTGATCACCACCGTTCACAACAACTCTCCACAGCATCAGCAGCAGAAGAAGATCAGGAAGAAGAGAAGCCTCCCCGGAAACCCAGGTCAGTCGTTATTAATACCCACTTGATTTAATCAAAGAAAAACGAATACCCACTTTATTTAGTAAACTTGTATAGCATCTTCATTCGTAATTAATTAAAGAGGGGGAGAAAAATTAACATGTTGGGTAATCAAGATTCATCCTTTCTTGGCAGACCCAGATGCAGAAGTGATTGCGCTGTCCCCAAAGACCCTCATGGCTACGAACAGGTTCGTGTGCGAGATCTGCAACAAGGGGTTCCAGAGGGACCAGAACCTGCAGCTCCACAGGAGAGGCCACAACCTCCCATGGAAGTTGAAGCAGAGGAGTGGCAAAGACCAGGTGGTTAGGAAGAGGGCTTATGTGTGCCCTGAGCCTACCTGTGTCCACCACCACCCTTCGAGGGCTCTTGGTGACCTCACAGGGATCAAGAAGCACTACTGCAGGAAGCATGGAGAGAAGAAGTGGAAGTGTGAGAAATGCTCCAAGATTTATGCGGTCCAGTCTGATTGGAAGGCTCACTCCAAGACCTGTGGAACCAGAGAGTATAGATGTGACTGTGGCACTCTCTTCTCCAGGTAATTAATCATCATTTCGATTAATTAATTCTTGTGATTACTCTATTTCTATCTCTCTCAAAAATTAATCTCTTATTTTCCTTGATTTTGTTTTAATTGTTCTTTCATGATGCCTCGTTTAGTAAATACTATTTGCTTCAGCAGCTGCTGACATTCAACATTAAATACTGATGGTTCTGGTCAAACATGCAGCCTTCTTGTTATGCATTTATAGGATGGTTGCGTACCCAGTTTTTGTTGACATGCTTCGAATGCCTAGTATTATCTTGCTCCTTGCAAGAATGTATAATGGTGAGCTTCAATTTGCATGGGATTTATGTGGGGATTATGCCCTCCACTGAGGCCAAGTGTCTATTGCTACGGTGATATTCCAAGAAAAAAGTGAGAGAAAATCAGTTTTGTCGAAGAAGAAAAATATAAGTATCATACTCGGTAATAAATGAAATGATTCATTTTTGAAGTGAATCATTTCCCCAGTGACCCTTTATGGGTAAAAGTGAGCTGGTCTTATGTAAGCTTCTGATGAATCTTACAGTTCCTGAGAAACGAAGAAAGAATCACCATGCATACCCTCTCTCTCTCTCTCTCTCTCTCTCTCTTTCTCCCCCCTCCCCCACTCTCGCTCTATTCTTCTGTATCATCAGCCAAAAAATAAAAGAAAAAAGAGGGAAAAGTGAGGTAATATTACTACTTTTCGGTACTTAGGAACTGCAGTCACGAGGGCAATGATAGAGATTTCTTCTTGCTCGGTGAAAAAAGTAAAAGAAGTTCAACTTTATTTGGAGCCATAAAAAGTCCTCGACGATCTGCTTTCTTCATTGGAAAAAAAAAAGTTTATATTTTAAAAATGCCATTCATTAATTCATGCTTTTTGCAGAGAACCTCTTAAACGACTGTGGAACTTTCGTCATCATGAAAACTGTCGAATCTGCCATTGTCAATGCTGACCAGTTTGCCTGTATACTCAGGAAAACAATAGAACTGCACATAAATCTTTTCTTGGGTTTACATAGACAATGATACGCACCTTTCTTTTCTTTTTGGGGTTGCACAATTATCTTGAGTAAGGTGGTGGATCCACTCGAATTATTTGGCACCGATTTCGAGATTTTGAGCCGACTGTTTCTATGTCCACACTCCCATTCACATTTTGCATGCACATGACAAGCCTCGCTCTCTCTCTCCCCTTTTATGTTGACCATTCGAGAAAACTCCTCCTTTGTGTCTGTGTACGCTTTAATGACGTCCTTAGGTGCCTTTTCTAATCCTCATGCGAAACTGTAGGCCCTCGCTGTATGGTGATGATTTCTTTCCCTAAAGTCATTTGACAGTGGTGGTCTAGTTCTTTTCTAATTGTTTCTTCTTCTTTTTTCTTTGAAAGATTTTCACTTATTGCGTCCTCCCTTTTTGCATGAACTTCCCAAATCCCGAGAGCTTCATTATTTGTGTGCTTTGTATCATTGACTGTTGCACGAATGGAACTTACAATTTAACTCCTTAGTGAGATCAGCGTCACTGATGCATCATAAGTGCCTCGCTTCCTCAACTTATGACTTACTAATGCTCTTCTAATAACGCCAGTAAGACTCGCGAGCATACGTTGAATAATTAGTACATCTTTGTAGAAACCTGGGAAGTTCTTCCTTGGGTTTGTGTAAAAGATTAAGTCAATCATGGGGCAGAAAAGTATTGCAACTTAGAATACAAGTCGAGGATGAAAAAGACACGAACCTCACGTTCTTCTAGCATTTAAGAATGGATGATGCTTGTGGTGTTTTCTTGTATCAGCAATCACCTTGACAATTGAAGTGCTATTTATAAAGATGCATGGAAAATCTTAAAAACCTTGCAAATACACTTATTCAGTTCGTTTTGCTTTAGTAACATCAGAATTCACATTATTTACACACACATGTATAACTTTTTTTTGCATATATTGCAGCTCTCACCTTGGAAATGAGCAGTTTAATTATTTATGGAAAATAAAGTTAGCCATATTGCCGGTGTTAGATGTGAAGTGTAGACAATAATGGTTCCACAACCTTTAGGAGTTCATATTCATCCATTACATTAGCCTTCCATTCTTTATCTTTATAGAAAGTTTGAATAACTCATCCAAATCATTCTTTGTTGTACACAGGAAGGACAGCTTTGTGACACATAGAGCATTTTGTGATGCACTAGCTGAGGAGAGTGCAAGGCTCTCGGCGAGTCAACTTACCACCGTTGACCCAAATATCCCCCTTCACCACCGCCACCTTCACCCACCGCCCACTCTCTTCCCTCTCCCCTCCCTCCTCTCCAACCCGCCACCGCAGCCAACAACCCACGTTTCGCTCACCCCCAACTGGGATCCACCCCAAAACCCTAGCTACCCTCCACGGGTCCATGTAAAACCCGAAACCCTCCGTTTCCAAGTCCCTCTGCTCTCCTCACAACCACAACTCTTCTTTCAAGAGCGGCCCAGCCACAAGGCCATGATCGCCACACCCTTCCAAGCCCTCCACGGCACTGCTGCTGGCACGTCGCCGCACCTCTCCGCCACTGCGCTGCTCCAGAAGGCCACCACCATGGGCTCGGTGGCCACTTCTGCCATTGGCCACCATCATCATCATCACTCAGCTCGCTCGGCCAGCCACATTGCATCGCTCAGTGTGGGGGCTGACTATGGCGCACCAAGTGTTCCCCCAGAGCTCGTCAAAGAGCTGGCAGCATCACCATTGGAGAGCCTTGGGGCTTGGCGGAAGAGCGACGGGTTGACTAGGGACTTCCTGGGGCTGACCGGAGAGGTCAACGCCGGGAGCGGGAGGGTCAACGTGGGGGACTTGCTAGGGTTCACTAAGGGGATGGAACTTCAACAGGCGTACAAGCGCGAGCAATCTGCGTTGAAGATTAGTGACGGTTTTGGCTTTGCGGCTCAGAACAATGCAAGCTGCTTCGCAGACTTGGAGTGATTGTTGAATTCGAAATATGGCATGACCAAAAACAGTAGTAATCTTCAGTGGGTTTTAGTGTTTTTAACTTTACGATGAATCTTTAAGGCGTGGTGGGTGGTTTGACAGCCATCTAATGTCATTGGGAAAATACTAAATGAAAAGACGCAGAGGAAGAACAAATTAGGGTTTTTTCCCTCGTCAAGTAGGCATTATCTTGTTGGAGTTAATTATTTCTTGGGGAATTTTCATATTCTTTTAGATGCATAATTTTGTTACTTGTGGAAGAGTGATGCATTTTCCTTAGCCTAGGCTTTGTTTATCTTAAAAGTATCTTCCCAAGCGGAAGCAACAATGCTTTCTATACTCGAAGCTTGACAAGTACCCTTTTACTGGACCGCCCACTAAACATGCAAGTAATTACATGTGATAGAGATAGATTATTGCTTTTGAATTGATGTCTATCTATAATGTCTCATCAATCAGCACTCAGCAGTAAAAAATTAATGGGCGTTTATAAGGGTTTAATATTGTAAAATTTATATTCTGTACACCTCTGGTATGTATGAGAATAAATTGCACAATACTTGTAAATCAATGAACAAGTATAGACATCATAATTTTTCTTAATTATTTCTTGCAACCTCATTAGTTGATCCACCCGAACTTGTGGAATTTATATAGATAATCTCCATGCACAAAATTTTAAAAAATAAAAATGCAAGGTTATGTTTTATTTATTTAGTTAAATGACTCGAGAGTTTAAAAACCATGAACTCATGGACGATGTGACTTCAAATTGTGCTTGCATGAACTCAAGGTCATTTTCTAGCTATAGAAGTTGAGAAGGGCTGAGAGTACTGAATTCGATGCATATGCATAAAGATTGATTGAGATGAAAATTCAGACATGAAATATTATTCAAAAAGAAGAAGAAGATTGAAGTGACACACATTGACATCGTTGTCCCTATTATCAATCTACTACAAAAGTTCCGTGCCTCTAACTTGCCAAAACAAGGCATGACATAATAATGTATGGAGTAGATGATAAGGTAAGCATGAATTAAGATAAAGAAAATAGTGACAAAAGATAGAATTGATTCGGAGGGTGTGCCAAGTTCAGTACCATCAAAGCAGTTGAAATAGCTATAGTTCAAGCATATGTGTTCAATTCTCCTAATTGTAACAAAGATATGTCAATGTACTTAATTGCACCATCTCCTTTCCAATAATGGTGATTATACTTCATAGTTTACTAAAGATCACTTTGAGGGCTTTTAAAGATCTCTACAATGGCCAATACATCATTTTAATGTATTTTATTCGCACTTTTAATATAAAGTGCCATAATATATAACAATTTTAGAATTTTAACATACATTGTTGAATTTTCATTTTCAATCTTGTGATTCAATTATTTAGAATCGATATCTCGAAAAAAAATATAAAAATATTTATTATCCTAAGCACGTAGGGAGAGAGAATTCTAAGAATAATTATGAAAAAGAATTAAAAGACAATTTTCACTTTTTTATAGAAAAGGTTAATCGAGGATGGCAAAGTGACCAAGATAAGACAAGTACGAGGGGGTGATGTGAGCATGTCGGTGGAGCGGGCCCCACACGACTTAGCACACTAATAATAGTGGTTGACGATCTAACCCCTCCTTCAGTCCAATCCAAGCCAGCCAAGGTGACAATGACTGCCCTCATTTCTTTGAATAATTCGAAGAAAATAAGGAATGAAAGTTTTCCCATGCATCCACATTAGTCAAATTATTGACAAGGATGATAATAATAATAGTAATAGTGATGATAACAATAATATCACACAGTCCCAATGAAAATGACTGCTCCCATGTTCTTTGCATAATATATTTAAGATATTAATTAAAGACGTTAGTATCATCCTATAAATTTTCCGGTGAAATCTACTAAAGCGGAATGAACTCATATGAAATATTCGGGATTGATGGACCATGGTAAGGACTAATGACTATCTAAGACAGTAATCCTACAGGATAATAAACAAAATTCTTATGTACAAGAAAGAAGTCGATAAGTCTAACTCAAAAGCAAACCATTCTATTAAATATGTTAAATAAGTGCCTCCAAACAATTAAGCTTGCAAAAAAATGCCTGTTATCATAGCTCTTGAAATTCATATGTTCTTAAGGAAATTCTGTGGTTTCTGCCCTCACTTACTTCACTTTAAATTATCAAATTTAATATCAAGTTATTAGGGATAGAAATATAAAAAATGCCATAATTTCGTACGGCATTCACTTGAGTATTATAACTTCTTCTTTTTTGAACATCTTAAATGCTATAAGTTTTAAGAAAATGTTTATTCATGTAAGTGCCATAAAACTTTTATAGAGAGGATAATGCGCAAAAAGTTAGCATCCCTAATCTATTTGCAAGCTGATGTAACATGGGCCATCTTAGGGTTATGACACACATTTTGATGGGAAGTTCTTGCGACAGCTTGAAAAGGAGAAAGAGAGGAGTAACGTAGCAATTGGACAAGTGGACTGAAACACAGGGGTCTACAATGCATCATCTAATAAGAGGACATCGACCTGCCAAAATCCTGATGGGACGTAAACAGTTGGCGAGTTCGAGGTAGAGAGACGGGTTGAGGCCAGTTGCTAAAAAACCTATATGGTTTAAGAGGAAAAATTATTTAAGATGTTTTAGATTTATTATAGGAACGTTAATTCAATTCTAAATTTCCTGATTTATTAACTTAATTTTAACTTTTGACGATTTATCCATATAGTCTTTTCGACCAATTTTAATCGGCAATCACTAATATGAATGTCAGTGGCTTTAACTCATATTAACATGGACCATCTTGTTATACTTTTTATTGATTTTTTCTTTTCTTTCTTTTTTCTTCCCTTATCTTCTAAGATCGGCAAGGGTCGCACTAGGCTTAGTGGGAAAAAAAGGAAAAGATGGAGAAAAAAAGAAAAGAATATAATCAAAAAATTATTAAAAAATTCGCAAAAATTTAAAATTTTTAAAATATATATATAAATTATCAATGTTAACACTGGTCATATCACGTGGTATAACCAGTGTCCAAATTAGCAATTTCTAACCAAAATTAAATGAAAAAATTATATTGATAAATTGTCAAAAGATTTAATATTCAATTAACAAAATTGAAAGGCTTAAATTAAATTGACAAATATAATAGGCTTAGGGCTTCTTTGATAATATCCCCAGTTCGAGATGAGTTTGGGATTTTATATCAAATACGAAATGTTTAACTACTAAAATGCCCTCTGTTTCCTTTATATTTCTTAGGTTTGAAAATATAAATATTGGGGTTTGTCCTAATAGTCACCATTTCTACGTGGGAAGGGAGAAATTGGGGGTTCGAAACCCCACTTTCTGAAGAGGTTGAGGTGGGGATGATTAGTTTTAAGTATACGTTTCGACTCACATGCTTTATAAAGAGGTAGAACAAAAGCCTAAAATTAAATTTTGCTCTGAGTTTAAATTGAGAGCTAGAGTAGGACTAACAACAAATGAACAAAGAAAAAAAGAAAATATAAACATTTTGCCCTTACTCTATTAAAACTCTCAACGTTCCTATGAAAATTTGTGAACGTTAACCACAAAAAAATTTGTATAATATAACATATTTCAACCAGCCACTATTTCACACCTCACTTCTAATTGTTGATATATCTTAGATTTCTATGAAATTCATTAAAAAAATACATTCTGAGACTCCATGAAGATTGACAACGAAAATTTCGAGTAAATGGTTGCCATTATTTAAAGTTTTGAGGTTGTGTATCATATCTTACATAAGATTATTGTTTATTACAAAACTCTACAGCAAATTGCAGGCATCCAACAGGAACTGGACTACTTTAGTGAGACGGGTTCGGGATATTACATTTGAGCTGGTAACGAGTTTGAGACCCATTTGGAGAGCAACGAGAAGTTAATGAGACATTTTCGGTTATAGTTTTCCTTGCGATGGTCTAGGACAAGGCAGAAGGAGTGAGGGAACTGTTGAGAGGCACGAGCTCTTCCCTAATCGCATGCAGATATCAGAATTAAGTGCAATTAAAATCTCGGTCCGAGTGGATTCAGTGCGGTGACAATAGAAAATTTGCAAGGTATAATAGTGAAGCATATAATTTTTTTTGTTTTCCTGAACTTTCTATACATAGTTTATGAATAATATCGTGATACAATTTCATGTTTTCCAATATTTATGTGTACTTGGTGATAGTCACACGTCGGTGTTCCATACAGACATCATTTTCCAAGGACACCACCGGATTTCAATCCTGGAAGTGACATAGTGGTCTCTCTACTGGACCACAAGGGTTTTTGGGGGGGCAAGTCAAAGCTGAAAAGAGAGCAATTGAGGACTTTCGGTTTTGACGGTGGCGATGCCTTGACTTGTGAGGAAAATCACTAGTTTAAGCAAAAGTGAACTACATCCATTTAATCTACTTATTACAAGCAAAGAAGAAAACCAGCTGCAGGTGTTCGATCAAACACTAATAGGTCGAAAAGATTAATCAGTTCATTTTAGTTCAGCTCAGTATTTTATATTGGGATATCAACTTCCTTTTAATTTACCATTTGAATTCAAACCGAGGATAATTGTCCAAAAAGTTCTAGACCTATCGTACAACAACCAATTTGATCCTAAACATTTTTACTATGCCAATTTAGTCCCAAACATATTGACTGTTGTCAATTTAACTATAAACTTTTTCATGACTCCGGGTGATTTTGGCCAAAATCGCTGGAAGGACTATAATGCAAATCATCAAAATATTTAGTACTAAATTTAAAAATTGCCAAAAATGTTTAAAACTAAATTAGCATAATTGAAAATTTTAGAACCGAATCGATCTGTCATACAATAGTTTTAGGACTAAATTAGTACACTTGAAAGGTTTAGGATTGAATTAACCATCATACAATATTTTTAGGATTCTTTTGGATAATTTTTCTACCCAAACTGACTCGGTGACTAATCAAAAATCAATTAACTAAGATTTTTACTGGCAAAATAATTTATTACAACTAAAGATAGCTTCTTTCAAGATGACAAGTTGGAGTTTGGCTCAAGTTGGATTGTTGTTGAAACATCGTTGAATCTTGAGGGATATTAGCAGCAGCAGATGGCATGTTCTTCATGTGTTTAACTATTTAGACATCTATGCCTATTCTTCCTGTTATATTCTGTAGGGTCAGTTGGATTCGGCGGGTCTTGTTTCTGGACATCTTGCTTATTGGTTCAGCAAACTGGTCCTATATCAATCTCATGACTCGTATTCTACAGAAAGAATCAGATTTTCTGGTTGTTTTTGGTTCGATATTTTGAGTGTCGCAATTGCTAGCATGTAAATAGGGACTTACAGCAAATTGAAGCCATTAGTTTGGTTTGTCTTTGTGTGTTATTAGTTGGAGTTGAAAATAAAGTTTTCCCGCTAAAGTAAAGCCGAACCGCAAAAGCCCCGGGAGGAGGGGTGGGAGAGAGAGAATTAAAGAGTTGAACTGGGTCCATGAGGGGTATGGTATCCTATGTTATCAAGGTACATTCATATGCTTCCATATCATATGAATGCAAACAAAAACTGGGGTCCCAGAAAAACTAAAGACGGTCGTCAGCTTGCACCTTCCACTAAATTTACGTACATTTGAACGCTATATCTTTAATTCTAAGAATAATAAGCCAATCAATCATTTTCAGTGAATACCCCTGAAGTGATGAGATTCTAGCTTTTGGCACTTAATTTCTATAGAGAGGATCACCTTCGAATTACAAAACTAAACAGCATATCACCTCGGAAGATAAGCTCAAAAAGTTATCAAGACCTAATGGCCCATAAAAACATGGACACAAAGCATCTTGACTTTTGGTTATACTAGTGGTACTGCTAACTTAGCTCTAAGTGACTCGATCCCTTGAATGGATGGGCAATAAGACAGTCCATAATGTCCACTCTCGCGACCCCAATCCAGCACAGTGGAAGCAATAATGCAAGAAAAAAGGAAAAATTAACCCCCTTTTGTTCCAAAAGGGGAAAAAAAAATGGCTGCTTTGGATATCCCAAGCATCTCACTTTTATATCTCCAAGCCTTTTTTTTTTGAATGCTAGGAATTTACCAATTCCAAGAAATTCTTTTCCTCATCACCCACTTTCTTTTCGAGAGATTTAGAAAATAGCGCCAGAGGGATAACGGAAGAAGAAAATCTTAGGACATGTAACCTTTTCTAAAGAGGAGGCAAAGAGAGGCTGCTAAAAAGAATGCTGCAATGCGAGCGTGAGTTAAAAAGGCAACTAAGTTGATGGTGTATGTGAATTTGTGCCCAGTGGTGCTGGTGGTGGTCCGGGACAAGAAAGTGGTACTACTAAAACCAAAAGAAAGAGAGAGGTAAATAAAAGAGAAAAAGAGAGAAGAAGGGATGAGGAGGAAAAAAAAAAGAAAAAAGAAAAAAGAAAAGAAGCACACAAGAGAGAAATGTCAACGGCTATCCGAAAAAGATGCTTCAATAGAAGTATAAAAGTTCTGAAGTATTACCCACATTCCTCTCAAGTCCTCTTTTTTCCTCTTCAAACTTTATCAATTTCCGTGCATGTCCCCATAAAACGTTTGACAGATCTTTGTTGGCAGCGTAAAACCTGCAAACAAGATAACAAAAAGAAGACTTAATTTAGCACATAAGCAGAAACCAAATTTCAGAAAATAAAAGTAGGCAAAGAAGGGATCGACCTAACGCCTTGGACCACAACCATTTGGATGCTAAACTCTTTTAGAAAGGCTGACAATTTTGTGCATGTGTGCATATTCTAATTCTACATGCTTTACCTCCAAATTCCAGCCCCATTTAGTAGGTTGGTCTGCTTGAATTTAGAAAATAATAGTAAAGAATTCAAAATGCCAAATTTTCTTGAAAAACCGAAAGCTTTTCGGCCACTTAGATATAAACGTAAGTGAATAAAATGAGAGATCCCTTAACTGATATCCAATTGACACGCAAAGGAAAAGTGCTAGCATATGATTCCATAAGGTGCCTACAGCTTTGGCATAACAAAAAGGGAAGTTCTTAGAATAACAATGCATATTCAGCACCGCCTCTGAGAGAGAGAGAGAGAGAGAGAGAGAGAGAAGGGGAGGCGGGACCTAGGATTAACGAAAGAAAGTTTGAGGGTGAGAATTATGGGTATATCCTAGCTTTTAAAAAGTACATGTATAAGTTGCAGGGTTTTAGGTAAAATACATGCCATTTTGCCCCATAAAAAAGATGTCTCTTTCTTTCTCAAACTTCTTTTTTCTCATAATCTTCTCATGAGGCACAACCAGACAAACCAAAAGCTTCTCTGCAAAATTCCCCACTCTCACCTTTCTCACGGACAAGCAGTTGTGTCAGCTTCCATCAGGGAATCTCATCTCATCTCCTCCTCTCAATAAACCTTCCTTTTGCACCTTTTTCTTTCTTCCAATCCTCATCATTGCCAAACCTTCTTTCCTTCCTTTGCTTCTGCTCTCTCCCCCCCCCCACTTTAAGCTTCTGCTGCAAAATCCCTACATAGAACTCATATTTCACAGTCCTCTCTCGTATTCCATTGGAATTTAACAGTGCAACTTCCAAAAAGGAAAAGGGTGATCTTTTTGTCACCACTTGAGAAAGACTCCCGATATAATTCTAACCAGCCAGTTCTGATAATAACTCATCCCATTAATATGTATACTTTTCTTCGTCCCAAATTTTTTAGGGCATCTTGACCAATGTGATGGAAGAGAAAAATAACAAAGAAAGACAAATAACATGGCAGGAAAAGGGTAGAAGAATACACTAACATCAATTTAACAACAAGGAGAAAGAAACCTACTGAAATCGCTAGTAACTCTTAGTACTGTAAATAAGGAAATCATTCCTTCAACCCCATAGAACATCTATAGCACCCAATACTACAGAATTTTCTTATCATTCAGCTCCATTTTCCCAACTCACACTTTTTTTTTCCAAGTAGGTTTCAGACTTCCACCCCCAGCATAAATATAATTTTTTTGAGAAAATATGAACTGTAGAGATAATAACTGTGGAGACAATATTCCAAATTCCAAGTTCTTGTATCCTGCAGAATTATGGACAGCTGAAAGTCAAAAGTACCATTCAGGCAAAAAGCTTCCTATAAGATATGCATCTTTTGTCAGCACATGGTATCTCGCGGGACCAAATTCTTTAACAAAGCTTTCTCGTTAGAATTTTACCAGCAGTCACAATCTATCAAAGTTTCAGTCCAAGATATCTGAATAAAACACATTCCTTAATGCACAGTGATTCTTATAACAGCACATCACCCTTTTGAACACTCATTAAGCATATTTTAATTGTGTAAGTACAGGGAACAGTGAACAAAATGGGAAGACTAATCAAAGCTTAAAACTGGAAAGTGTGATTCATTGTGTGCTGAAGAGTATAAAATGTAAAATTATTGATTAACCTGCTAATCAAACATTCATCAAATTCATATGATCCAAGTGGTAAAGTGAATGGTATAGATATGGCAAACTATAGTCATTCTATAAAGTGTTGTAGCTTATGCATTTGATACTATATATTCTAACGTTGCAGCACCTGACAGCGCTGTAAGTTGGCACAACAATGAGGGCGCAATGCAGGCATTGTGAAGTGTTTGCTAAACTTCTTGAAAAAAACTACACTCTCTCTTTTCATAGTTATGATTGTTGCACGGGAACTATACCAAATGCTCTTGTAATATAGAAAGTTTTGTTTTCTTGGCGAAGGTGCAATTACAGGCTGATTAAAATCTGTCATTTGAACTGCCCTAGCGGCGGCGGCGGCTTCTCATGCATAAAATAAGAATGACAATTGCAGACGAAATTTTCTTAAAAAGTCATGTCTGAGACTAAGTTCGAGAAAAATCCAATCTCAATAATGGATACATCAATGTCAAGAAAGCATAGCTAGAATATCATGCACAAAAAGGCATCTACACGATATATTACTGCCTCTAGCAATATTTTCCAAATCAAGCAACCAGCAGGCTTGAAGACACCAGATCCTTCTGGTCTTGTATGCTTCGCCTAATCTATATAAGCTCTGTCTGAATAATGCAATTTCTTAGTGGTTTCATTTGTTGCTCCTACAGGCTAGAGATGAAATAATCTTTGCAGTCCAAATTGGCTAACAGTGTGCTATTATCAAATCGATGTAGAAGACAGCTGTTCTTCCTTTTGTTTCCAAGAAACGCTACAATAGTTAGTGCTATACTAGCAAAAGTGTACAATATTTAATTTATTGAGATATCAAAGGAAACATTGTTTTAAACAAAACATTTCATTCTGGAAATAATTAGCTCAGTTGGAGGGCCTATATGATGATCTTCTTATGGGCCTGATAACAGTCCAAGGGTCTTGTCCCATCAAAACATTAGGAGATAAAGATCATGGTCCAAGACAAAAACTATACCATCTTCCTTGGTCTTAATAACTCAAGTAATCCACCGATGTTATGGCATTTTGTTTAACTCAAAACAATCTGTTATCTAAGCAACATACTTTGAACAGCAGGTGATTTGCCAATGATTCACAATAAAACTCACAAGACAGTCAAATTTTCAAAATTCAAAAGGCTCCAAAATACCTGCAGTGCTGGTAACATTTACCTGTTCATGGCCTCCCATTTCTGAACAAGTTCACTGATAGCAGCTGAAAAAGCACCAGCAAAATCTTCCATGGAGGAAATTATCCAGAGAATCGACACTTCTCAAATGACATATCTACCAATATTCCTCAGTGATATCTGACCAATGAAAGCAAATATGCTGCTGAAGGAATGGAAATACTAACATAGCACACATGTTAAGAGAGTATTTGAATGACTTCAAAGCTGATATACCAACAGTTTTCAGCTGAAGAGTACCCCAAAGAAGATAATATATCACTGCTTCTGGGGCTAGCACCTTATCCATTCCTTTCGTTCTCCAGCAAAAAAACAGAAGAAAAAAGAACAGAAAACAACAAAGCCAGCATCCAGTAGAAGAGCAAAGGAACAAAGGCAAAAGAGCAAATAAGAAACAAACAAGAACTCAAGTATGTCCAAAATAATTTGGACATATACGAAGTAATCTTCAAGAAAGAATTGAATCTTGTACCATGGAGAACGTCATATGTGAAGCTCCATAGCCCAATCAAGTAAAAGTGAATCATACATCCTTATAAAATAAGGAACGAGGCAAGTCAGATGGACAAATTATAAGGAATCATATTATGAAAAGTAAGATCATTCCAAACTATTTGACCGTCTTCTTGCTGTTACATAAGAGAATGAAGTGGCGGGATGAAAACAGAAAAAGAAGAGTCCTGTCATACTAAATGATTGAATAACATATGAGGCAGTTCTCATTAAGCTTCAAGAGAAATATTACAGAGTCAACGGAACAACTAAGAGATAAATATCAACAGTTAGTTTGATATGAACAGCTGGACAATAAAAATACAGACTTGCCACAAGTTCACTAGAAAAAATCTAAATGATATCTAGGTGTAAGCCCAAAATTTTGGCTACAGAGTACTCCGATGTAAAAAGATTATCTGTGGATGTAATGTTTGTACTCTTGATCATGCAAAAAGAACAGCACAAAATACTGGGAGCGTAGAGTGGAGAGTTGGATGTTAAGGACCAAGTCACAAACTTCTCCTTCGTGGATGTAGTCGTCTCTCTCTTTAAGTCTTCTCACATATTGCCTGGTTCACAGCATGTAAATTATGGCCAAGTATAAGTCTGATCTGGCAAAAACATTATAGAAACAGAAGTAAGATTTCTGAAGGAACCATCTTACGCCTCAACACTTTGAAGGAGTAACTTCAACAGACATCACCTAATGGCCTTATCAGAAACACTTGTAACCAATACTTTCATCATTAGCAAGCTCATTGTTGTGCACTTAATATCCTGTCAAGCCAGCAGGCTTAATCAACTATAAATTATCTCCTATTTGCAGATTTAAGAAAGAGATCCCCGCATCATTTCTTTCTGAAGCTCAAAATGAAACTGAGCAAATGAAAAGAAAAAAAAATATGGCACAGCATATCGAGTGTGATTACCTGCTACAGTCAACTACACTGAGTACCCCAAAGAGATGGTTCCATCCTATAGCAATATTCATCAGATTTCTGATAAACGTCCACCATTATAATCATCCTACATTAACAAAGGATAGTCAAGAGAAGTGAAGAAGAGACCCCTTGTATCACATAAAGCACTATTTTCCACCACATACAGTCATTATAACACAGGACATCTGACAGGATTAGCTTGTTTACAGTCAGAAAACAGTAACTAGATCTTATAGACTGCAGGAGGGGACACTAGAATTAAAATCAACAGCAATGTTCCCCAAACCCAACATCACCCCAATGAAGTTTAGAGATAAAGGTTCACTACCATTTGGCATGTAACCATTAAGTTGATGACAACTAACTCCTGAAAACGCAAGCATGCAAATTGAGATTGAAATTGTATCTTGTTAAACTGCATGAGCAGAGTCCCCCTCCAAGGTAAAACATCACACATACGTAAGAAACAGAAAATCTTAGAGATTCTAACATGAGATTCAGGGATAAATCAGAAAAACGTCTTTCTTAACCAACCCACATTGGTAGCAGGTCAATCTGAATACTGAATTTGATATGTCTGTTCCACATCCAGCTTTAGTCAAAGGGTCTATCCAACCCAGCTATCGTGGTTAGCATCAATTTACATATGGATTTCTCGCTTGAGTGGCTTAGGCAGCAGTGGCAGATTAGCAGGCCTTTTGGGTGTTAGGATTAGACTCAAGAGGTCAGAGAAATTCAAAAGGCTGTGCTAGCAGAAACTTATGTTCTTTCGCTGCTGAAATATTACCTTTTAAAAATGACGACCCCCTTAAGAACAACTTTTCTTGCACTCTCGGTAGGGCAAAGAATTGATAAACTCCACACAGCTCAAGCAGCCCGATCAGGCAAATGCAAGTAAACACGTTCTCCTCTACTTGTTCACTGTAAATCAATATATAAGATCCCTTCTGGCTATTCATTTTTCAAGCAGCAAATACACATATCCTTTGCATCTGAAACCAGTCGAAATGTCACTGTTGAATAGCCGAGTTAAAATAGTCAGACAGCTATCCACAGCTTTTGCTTGAACATCAATTCCAATTTTCCACATTCTATCTTGCTGAGAGGCTATCCTTGATAAAGTTATGCCCAACCTCCAATACCGAAGATAGCAAGTATTGGCATACTGGCAAACAGTGGCAGATATTTGGAGTTGGTAGAGATGACTTTCTGTATTGACATAATTTTTAACACTTTCTAGAATAGGTACTCAGACTCCACTGCCCCTATACCACCGCTTCAAAAGAAACACTACCTCGTCGATAATGGAAAGATGCAGGAACCTGAGCTCTTACATCTTGAATGATAACTGATAGACCATCACAGCAGTTTCATGAGTAAGCTGTGAAGAAAAAATTGTCACTATTACGATAAAGGGAAAGACAACGAGGGGCTCAACTCGTCTAATCTCCCACTTATTGACCCGCGAATATCCTCTCTACTCAAATTGTATATCCTCCATGACTCAACATCATTAGACTTCAGAGAAAAAACCAGTGAGAAGACAGTGTTGACTTCATATCAGGCAACTGTCTCCTTGCCTACAAAGGGACAACTGACTTTGATCTCTATACACGCACTATCCGTGTGTCGACGGGCATGACTACAGCAAGCTCAGCTCATAGGCAGCCCCTTTGTCCATGTGAAGTGGAAACTTCCCAACTGCAACAAAGTCTAATTCATCCCTCTGGCATTTCCCGACTGCAGTTTCCGTCGCTACATCATTTCAGAACAAATGACCGATCAATGACACGGTAAGGGCCTATCCAGCACACGAAGCACGCATCAGACAGTTCGATATAAAGGGTTCGATCCCAACATCCAGCATTATCCACCCAGTCAAGCTCACACAATGCCTGCCGTCCCCAGCATAAAGCACCGCGACCCATTGCATCCATGCGGAAAACTGAAGAACCAAGCATGAAGATCACCTGCCCGTGAATGATTCGGCATTCGAATTCCCCTTGATCCGTCTCCGCCGACCAACCCATTTAGCGCGGGAGTCTCGTCGCTCTCGGATCCCGCATTCTCGCTGCCCATGCCGGGATTCTCCCGCGAGCTCGCCATTTTCATCGACACAACTTGCCCGACGAGATCGCTCTCGTTTCTGTAGTAAGACGAAAGGAAAGGAAGTGAAGTGGGAGAATGGAGCGAAAATTACTCCCATAATTTTTTTGCTAAAAATAAGCAATTTAAGATAAAGCTAATAGTACAAAAAAAATCCCAAATTAGTGCATCTATCACAAATACACTCTATTCAAAACTTTTACACGCAACGAATTTACTCTTTGTTAATTTATATTAAATTTTTATTATTAAATTACTGAATTGAACGAAATGTGGTAGTTGACGAATGTACTAATTTGGAGTTTTACTATCAATCTATCACATTTATATTAATTTATGATTTTTTGTGATATTAATATAATTTAACGAGAACTAATGAAATGCAAATTTTCCCTAAATGTACGTTTAGTGGTGAAATATTTTAATCTAATTTTTTTGTCATATCAAATAACAAGAGAAATTATTTATTTGCCATTTATCCAAAATTAGGTTAGGGTATTTCTTTACTTAGTGTTATTATGTGAACTTAGTTATGCACACTCCCAGTGTAAGTATTAGCATCCATGATCATCTTGAGACAAATAAAAAATATGAATATATTTGAATGACCTAATTCATGTATAATATAATGTATTGTAACTTGTAATATTTTTCCTTAAATATGTAAAACTATACGATTTGAAGGGATATAATAACTTAAACACGTATTCATCAATTAAATTTCTTTTAATCGAGTTTGTGTGCTTTTTCTGTTTGAGATTGAATGTGTGTATATCAAAGTTCACCTTATAAAGAAGATTTATGACAATTTTTAATTATGTACTTAATCACAAAAAAATTGTATGTTGTGACAACTTTTTGCTACGAGGCGTATCTTGCTACAAGAAGAGTACAAGTTGGCACGAACTTTTTATTGCCACAATCTAGGCAAATAGTCTAAAAATTGTGAAAAAATGTCCTTTTATCTCCATATCCCGTCATGATGTGTGTATTTTTTACAACAACTAAACATATGTTGCTACAACTTGATCCGATTTATTTGGTGGGCCAATTTAAAACATGATGTCGTGATAAAAACAAATTGTAATAGTAGTGTTTTTTTTTTTTTTTGGTGACCGAGGATTTGCCGAAGCAAGCTCTTGTTAGTTTACGCCGATTCGGGGTCTCACGGGCCTCCGCGGTGGAGATCCAACAGCGACTATACCTCGGAGGAAGCTAGCTTAGCAACCCACTGCCAGGGTCCCCCACTTAAATCGCTAGTGCCGCGGGAATTTAAACTCTCGACCGCATTGAAGCAGGGGAGAAAGAATATCAGCGCGGCTGCTCACAGATGGATAATAGTGTTTGTCATAATAAACTAATTTTCCATGAATTATTTCATCATGATAAGTAACATATTGGGTGAAAAAAATTGTTAGCACTATGTACAACTAAATATCCATTAAAAAAAACAGACAAAAAATATTCAAAAAATTAAATATTTTGTCACCTTTCTCGTGTTTCAAAATTGTGTCACTAAAAACATTATATCTTCATAGCTTTGTCATTTGCTTCCTCTTGGGTTACTGTTCACAGATGCTCTCAAGAGGGGCGATTTTTGCACTGTTCCTACTCTCTAGTTCGTGGCTGATTCCCGGAGCTTTGAACGGTGGTTGGGGCCGATCTTTGGAGGGAAGGACCGTCTGTTAGCCTCCTTCAAAACCCCCTTAAAGCTTGCCCTGGTACATTCTTGTTTTGGGCCGCGAACCGCAAGCTCGTTTAGGGTTTTCCTTCATCTGTTTGCTAGTGTGTTCGCGATCTCTCTGCTGCGATGGCTTCCGAGTTAGTTCTGGCCCACAACGCGGGGGAAGGGCTTAGTGGTAGAAGCTTGCTCCCTCCTGTTCATGGCCATTCGTCTCAGGTTGGCACATCGAAGGAGGATTCGAGACGTGTTGCTCCGTCTCAGGCTATTTCGAGGGATGACCCTCAGGTGGTTTGGCCCCCTCGTGCTCTTGCTGGGCCTCGAGGCAGAATTCGAGCTAGGTCCAATTCTAAGCACCCTCAGTAGAGGAGGGACTCGAAGAATCCGAATGTTCGTACTTGGGCCAGTGTAGCCAAGGTTGCTATAAAGGGCTATGATCTGGAGTTTTTTTCTCCTACATATGTCAATAATAAACCTGTTGTTGAGTTATCCGATGATATACTCAAAGCTGCTGATCCTAAGCTGAAAGAGTGCCTTGTGGGCTACTTTATTGGTAGGAGATTACCGTTCAAAGTAACTTAGTCGGCCCTCAAGAACACTTGGGGACCGAATCTAGTGGAGGTGATGTCGAATGGGCTAGGCTTCTTTTTTTTCCATGTGCCTGATAGTGAGTTCCGCAGAAAGGTCCTAGAAGGGGGGCCTATCACGGTTGCTAGAGTGCCCTTGGTGTTGCAGTAATGGAAACCTGCATTGGAGCTCAAGAAGGACAGCCATTTGACTGTTCCTGTGTGGATTAGGCTGAGGAACCTTCCTCTTGACTTCTGGTCTTTACAAGGGATCGGCAAAGTTGCTAGCGCAGTAGGCAAGCCGCTGTATGTGGACCTGCGTATTGAGCAGATGAAAATGCTGGCTTTTGCCAGAGTTTGTGTCGAAATTACAGCGAAGTAGCCAAGTTGTGAAGCTATAGAAGTTGTCCATAATGGTGAATCGTGCTTAGTGGGAGTGGAATATGAATGGAGACCTATTGCATGTCCAAGTTGTGACATCTTTGGCCACAAATGTGCCCCTGTCCCTACTCATCCTACTACTGCTGGTGTTGCTCAGCAACTTCCAATCGATGCTTCCCCTATTCCCCAGGGTACGTCATTGGCCCCTGCTCCTCCTGTTTTGAATGCAGCCCCAGCAAAAGTTGTAACCCAGAGTAGGCAGGCTATGGTTAGGACGGAAGGCCCTTCCCTGCTAGGTAATAGATCTAATGCTAGCTGCTTTGTTGCTGGCGAGATTCGGCCACTTTCTTTGGATAAGGTTGCAGTTCCAGAAGTCGATCCTCTACTGCAAGTTAGCAGGTATAATAATGAGTGCTCTGGTTCTGGAGGTGATCAGGCCCAGCCGTTGGGGAAGATTGTAGCTCCTGCTGCTGTCCCTCCTCCAGGAGTTGATCCGGGTTGGAAGCAAGTGAAGGGAAAGAAGAAAAAGCCTCCTACTGGTAAGGACACTGCGTTGTTTAGGCTGACTCCTCCCAGCGAAGGTGGATTGTCCTTGAAGCTAAAGGATTCTATTCCTACGAAAGTCTTACCTGGTACCTCTGCTCGTAAGACCCAAGGAATTACTAGGACCGCCACAAAGCAAGATGAAGGCCGTTCCTCCCTATTAATGGAAAAGGCTGACCCTCCCGGTACTTCGGTACTTCAGGCTAGCTCAGGTGAGGAGTTTGATGGTTCCAGTGTCTACACTAGCTTGGAAGATGATGACATGTTTTCTACTTGTCCCTCTTCTCCGAGAGTTCCTCCTGGTCTTGTAGTGCCCGAAACCATGCAAGACAAGTTGCTAAAGTTATACCCTGATCCGCCCCCTTCTGTGTTACCTGCATCGGCCCCTGGTCGGCGGAGGACTTCTAAGAAGAGGTAATCCTTCGTCTTGCTCCTATGTATATATGTATATAGGTATATGAAATATTAGGGGGCTCTTTGACCCCATCGGGCGGGCTGAAGTCAGAAGATTTGTGTCTGCGAATGATTTGTGCTTTGTTGGCCTTCTTGAGACAAAAGTTCCCAAGTCTCTTTTCCATTCTATCTCCTCAACCTTGTTGAAGGGGTGGAATTGGTTAGCTAATTATGATTTCTCCCCTCAGGGTAGAATTTGGGTTGGGTGGAACCCGGAGTTCGTGAGCTTTGAAGCTTCTTCTAGTAATGCTCAGGCTCTGCATGGGCGCTTGAAGTTTATTCTGTCTGTTTTGGTTTGCTATGTGTCAGTGTTTTATGGAGAGCATGCCTTTGTTCACCGCCGGTCCCTTTGGGAAGACCTTGTCCAGTTGAATAATCTCTTGCAGGATGCGGCCTGGCTGGTAGTTGGTGATTTTAATGCAATCAAAGACCCGTCTGATCGAGTTGGGAGTTCTAATACCTGGATCCCTTACTTTGATGAATTCAGTCATTGCTTAGCTCAGACGGAGTTGGAGGATCTCAGGTACGTTGGTCTACGCTTCACGTGGTCTACTTCCTCTGGTCCTAGTAGGAAAATGAGAAAGATTGATCAAGTTCTGGTGAATACTAAGTGGAATTTGGACTTTTCCTTCTCGAAAGCTTTTTTTCTTAACCCCAGTATCTCTGATCATACCCCCATGGATGTCAGAGTTCTCAACCCGGTTTGTAGGAGGAAGCCTTTCAAGTTTTTTTTTTTTTGGACAAAGCACTCGGCTTTCCTTCCTATCGTTCAGCAAGTCTGGGATTGTCCGGTGGAAGGGGTTCTCATGTTTAGACTTGTTTCTAAGCTGAAGGCCCTGAAAGGCCATCTCAAGCAACTCAATGGATAAGCGTTCTCTAATATTTCAAAGAGAACTATAGAAGCAAGGAATGCTCTTTGACTTACCCAGCTTGGTCTCCAGCAGGAACCAAATAATGTTACTCTTGCAAAACTGGAGAAGTCTCAGTGTTGGCACTTTGTGGACTTGCGTAGCCAGGAAGAATCCTTTTATAGGCAAAAGTCAAGAGTCAGGTGACTTTAGGAAGGAGACCGGAACACCAAGTTTTTTCATCATTCAGTCAACAGAAGACAACTCAGGAACATGATTATCTCAGTTAGGGAACCCTCAGGTTCCATGGTCACGGATCTTAACTTGGTGCCACACGTTTTTGTCTCGTTCTTTAGAGACCTTCTGACGTCGCAGGCTATCCTCACCAAGCCTTCGCTGCAGGAGTTGAAGGAGTTCATTCGGCGGCCGCTCACGGATGATCAGGTTGGTACCCTTGCTCTTTCGGTTCTTGATTATGAGATCCATGACACTTTTTTTTTCCCTTGCCCAAGGTAAAGCTCCTAGGCCGGATGGCTTTACAGTTGAGTTCTACAAGAGTAATTGGGAGATTGTTGGGCTGTTGGTCTTAGAGGCGGTGAAGGAATTTTTCTCCTCGAGTCGTCTGTTAAGGGAGGTAAAGAACACGATCCTAGCTTTAGTGCCTAAGGTTCCTAACGCCTGTGCTGTTTCTAATTTTAGGCCCATTGCTTGTTGCAATACTATATACAAAGTTATCACTAAGATTTTGGCTAATCGGTTAGCTGTTGTCCTGAATGACTTGATAAGCCCTTCCTAGAATGCCTTTATTAAGGGTAGAAGGATCAGGGATAACATTCTCTTGGCCCAGGAGTTTTTTTTTTACCGGTTTCCACCTCAACTCTTATTTGCCTAAATGTGCAATTAAGGTGGATTTCTAGAAGGCTTATGATACTGTTGATTGGGATTTCCTTGAGCTTACCCTTTCAGCTTTCGGTTTCTCTAAGTGGATGATTCGACTCGTCATGGTTTGTGTTCGTACTCCCAAATATTCTATTTCGATCAATGGTGAATTGCATTGGTTTTTCTCAAGTGAGCGGGGCCTCAGGCAAGGGGACCCAATGTCTCCCCATCTTTTTACCTTGGCGATGGAGGTCTTTTATGGGATTTTGAGTTCTTGCACTTCACATCAGGATTTCAAGTATTTCTGGAGGTGCAAAGCTGTGAAGCTATCTCACCTTTTCTTCGCCGATGACGTCTTTCTTTTTAGTCAAGCAGATTGAACTTCAATGTCTTTGCTAAAAAGGGCCTTGATATTTTCTCCTCTTGGAGCGGGATGTTGCCAAATAAAAAAAAAGCGAGGTCTTTCTTGCAGGCGGGTCTTCTTCCTTACGCAATTATATTCTTATGGCTCTTGGTTTCTAGGAAGGGAAGTTGCCGGTGCGGTATTTGGGGGTGCCTATTATCTCTTTAAGGTTTGGTAAAGCGGATTGCCTCGCCCTTATTGACCGTATCACAGCCAGGGTCCAATCCTGGGCTTAGTAGTTTCTATCTTTTGCAGGAAGACTTCAGTTGATCAGGTCAGTCCTACACTCTATCCAAGCTTTTTAGGCTAGTGTGTTTTCCCTTCCTTATTCGGTGTTAGACCGTATAGAGCAAATTTTGAGGCAGTTCCTTAGGAAAGGCACTGCCCTTGGTCAGGGCGGGGCTAAAGTCTCCTGGGAGGACGTTTGTCTCCCAAAGGAGGAGGGCGGTCTTGGCATTCACAAGTTGAGAGATTGCAATAAAGCAGCCATGCTGAACTATATTTGGATTTTGTTCATTAATAAAGAATCCTTGTGGTGTCGGTGGATTCACACCAATTTCTTAAGAAGGGAAAATTTCTGGGTCTCCATCAAACCTTCTGTGTGTTCGTGGGCTTGGAAAAAGATCCTGCAACTAAGGAGGGATTTTCGGTTATCCTTTCGATGGAGAGTTGGTGATGGCATTTCAGTGTCTTTATGGTTTGACCACTAGCACCAGGAAGGCTTTTATACTTATTTGTTCCGGATTCTCTTATTGATCTTTCCCCTTCGGGTCGTGTCTTCAGGACTCTCTTGGAGTGTTGGGACTTTTCCCTTCTGATTCTCTCTCAGGCCCCTAACTGGTTTTCTTGGCTGGGGAACTCCTTCGATACCTTCACGGTGGCCTCAGCCTAGGAAGCCATTAGGAGTAAGAAGAACCAAGTCCCTTGGGTCTCATTTATCTAGAACAATGCCATCACCCCTAGATTTCAATTCAACCTCTGGTTGATTACTAGAAATCGCCTACCTACTCAGGTTTTTCTCCTATCTTATGGAAGAATTGACTATGCGTTATGCCTTTTGTAATGCCACGCCGGACTCTATTGACCATCTTTTCTTTGATTGTCACATCTCGGTGACTCTTGCTTATTTTTGGGCCGCTAGATTTAATATTCCTTGGCATAATAGGTCTTGGGCGGAGAATCTCCTTTGGGCTATGAAGTTCCGTTCTAGTAAGGATTTTTTCCACTGCATTGCACAGTTCTCTTTTGGTTCTATGTGCCATTTAATTTGGAAGAAAATGAATAGTATTATCTTCCAAGGGGAAGCGTTGGTGGTTTCGGCATTAAAAAACCACCTTATAAAAGTCATTAGGAACAAGGCCTTAACGTTCAGTAATGTGTCGGATAACTCAAGAAATAGGAGACTCCAGCGAGGTTGGGGATTTGACTCATCCATCTTCTGTGGTCCTGATCCTCTTATCTAGCGTTGGATGTCTTGGTGGCCTTGGTTCCTACGATGTTGGTGTGACATCCTGATTTTCAGGTTCTGATTTCGATTGGTTAAGTTGGGCCTTTCATCGACGCAATTATAGTGCTTTTCTTTGAAATGACCACTCACGAGATAACTAGCCTATCAGGTGAAACTGTTAAGGAATATAAACGCAATAAACTTGATAATTCGACTAGGAATCGACTGCTCGACCGTGTTAGTCTGCAAGGGTCATTACGGCACAATTAAAAATCAATTAGAGATCAGAGATAGGTCGATTCGACTGAGATGTGTGGCTAAACATGAATGATTCCACTAATTTGCAAAATTCTCGCCGATTAGCATTAGACTGATTTTTCTGTCGTTTTGGCGCATTGTGTTTGTATTTGAAACCTTGATATTTTTACGACAATCGAGAGCCACCAATGTATCGAAGAGGTACGTGTGGCTCGAAGAAAATTGACCACGGGTCAATTGCACAAAAAATTCCTAAAAGCTATCCAGTAGGTTATGTCATGTTAAAATCGCATCAGATTGAAATTAACCACGAATTTGAATCCGATTTCAGAAATTGAAAGTTCTGTCATGTCACGATTTATTTTAGGAGCGTCGACTTAGCTTTTGAGAAATTTTCAGCGAATTTGGGATTTTTACGGAAAATCGATACGGACGTTTCGGAAAAGAACGAAAATTCAGACGGGCCAAATTGAAGGGATTTTTTACTTCCAAACCGAGCTATTTGGTGATGGGAACTTGTAGAAATCATGTGAGTTTTTTCTTTTACAAAATTGGACATCAAATTGGGGAAATTTGATGAAGAATTGAAGCCCAAAGTGATGAAATTCGGAGCTTGGATGGGGGGTGCAGCTTTGTTACCAAAATTGAGTTAATTGTGGATTAATTTGCAAGAAAGTATTATGGGGGACATTAAGGATATACATGAAAGCCAAGTGGGACCAAACAATGATGAAAATAGATATTTCTATTTGGCTTTTGGCCCCCCTCATCCTCAGCTTCTCCAGCACGTTAACCAGCTGCCCCTCCTTCTTCGCACGTCGTCCTCACCGATTCCCCCTTCTGCTCTTGCTTTTCCTTCATTTTCCTTCGAATCTGCAACCGAACCCTCCACTCGCGCTGCCATCTCCACCAAGCTCTCCCCTTCAAGCGCCACATGTCCGTATCTTCTGCTTGTTCGGTCAACCCCCCTCCAGTAACGAAGACCCCAGCAAGCTCCCACGTTGACCGCCAGCTCGCCTCCGTCCACCATCCTATGCTTCTCTCCACCGAAGACCCTCTGCCGCGTGTCCCTGCTCCACCACCCTCTGTTCCCTCAACCGAAGCAGCGTCCACCGAAGCCATCCACGCGACCGCAACAAACCGAGTCAACCACCAGCATCGAAGCCCCATCTTTGACCCGCCGCTCGTCTCCACCAATTCTTCGTGCGCCAGCAAGCAGCCCATTCGAAAACCAGCGTAAGCCCAGTAACCGCAAATTTCTAGCCAGCTTTTGGCCGATTTCGGCCCGGTCCAAGCCCCCGTTGGCATCGCGGCTTTGGAGGTTATTGCTTGCCGTCGCGCCGCCGTCGCCGTGGACTCACCGGCCCACAAATCCAACGAGTTTACTCACTAATCTCCACTTAGGGAGTTAATGATACTTAAGGGGTGTTTAGATTAGTCTAAATATGTTTAGATGGTTAGATTAATTTACCTAAATGTGAATTAGATTAGATGAATGATTAGTTTAGTAGATGGATTAATTAGTCTAATTATGTAATTAGATTAGTGTAATCATGATTAGCCTTTTAATTAATTATTTTATTTATTTAAATTAAATATCATTAAATATTATTTAAATTATATTATGTATTATTTAAATTAAATTAATTTTGGGAATTTATTTATTATTAATTAATTAATATTTTCCTAAATTATCTTTGGGAGAGTCACTCGATAGAATTTCAAGCTGATCGCAATGATGTGTTTAGTTTTTGCAATTGAATGTTGTTTTGTGAAATTGAGTGATGTTGTGATATATAGGTATTTTAATTGGAAAATACCGGGTGTCGGTGCTGACACCGAAAGTGGTCTTTTTGTACCAATCAGCTTAGGTGAGCAATTATAGACATATAGCAACTTCGGTGAGTAAGATTATAGCAGCTTCGGTGAGCAAAGATTATTTAGCAGCTTCGGTGAGTAAATGTTATTTAGTAGCTTCGGTAAGCAATTTTAGATATCAGCTTTGGAGAGCAGTAATATAGGTATATCTAGCAGCTTTGGTGAGCAATAATACTTTAGTAGCTTTGGTGAGCAAAGGTTATTTAGCAGCTTCGGTGAGCAAAGGTTATTTAGCAGCTTCGGTCAGCAATTTTAGATATCAGCTTTGGTGAGCAATGAGATAGGTACATTTATCAGCTTTGGAGAGTAATAATATAGGTATATCTAGTAGCTTTGGTGAGCTATACCATGTATTTCAGCTTAGGTGAGCAGTGTTCGAATCGATAGAGTTTATAGATGGTATTGAATGTATCGAATTGAATTGATTGATTGATCCGTGTAATTATTGATTATGAACTATACTGACGTGCAGGGAGGGAACTGAGATGAGATAAGTCCTCTGTATTGTGTGGCTAGACCACCCTTGAGTGTATTTTCTTCCTAATAGGAGTTTAGGGGGTGAACTTGCTGAGACATTATCTCACCCTATCGTGGGCTTAAAATTTTCGGGACCCTAGAGGATGGAGCTGTCAGTTCGTTTTGGTTGGCCTTGAGGAGTTGTAAAGGTAAAGTCCGAAGGATTTGAAGAATGTGTCCGACTAGTAGGACGTAGGACAGTTCCTTTTTGTGAGCCGGTCTTTTGTAGAATTTTGGTTGTAGATCTATGTTTGTAAACTCCGTTGGTTTATAAAAGTGTTTTGGTTGTGATTGATTGCCTGCTTTTCTATCCCAAGCTTTCAGTTGTCAGGGGATATTTGTTCGCTTCCGCATGCGTAATAAAATGAATGGGTCAGCGACGCGTCCTGGGACGTCGCAAATTTATTGACCACTGAGGGATGGGCACGCTCTCGAGGGGTCGAGGTGTGACAGTTGGGCTTCGACCTCCTTCGTTTTCCTTCCTCGTTCGTTGCCTCGGGTTGGTCTACAGTTTTTGCTGTTCAAGTTGCGGCTTGTTGCCTCGCCTTGTGCTACTGCTTGTCACCGTTCCTTGTAGGCGGGTTTTGTTTGGTTGTTGCCTTGGTGGCGTTTCTTGTAGCTCTTTCTGCTTGCTGTTTGGGCTTCTTCAGTTTGTTCTGTTTGCTGCCTATTTGTGGCTCCCTTTTACTTTGGCTCCCTTCCACTCTTTTTGCCTTTTGGCACTTTGAGTGAAAGTTTTTGACGCCAGATTTTTGAATAGTTGGCTCAAGCTTAATATATTCTTACCATTACAAAAAAAAAAAAAAAACATTATATCTTCATAACAGAACCTTTGGTCTTGAAATAAGTCAATCGAATCCTTAAAACAAATTCTTTTGTAACAAAAAGCAAATCGTCACAAAATATCTATGCAATTGGGATAAGTAACTTTTGTACATTTGTCATAAATTTACTAATCAGCCAAGTTACATGACAAAATCATTAAGGAACACATAACGCACAATTCAAAAAGACAAAAAAGAAAGAAAATTTAAAAGGAAATTATTCAAATTGGGTAAGTATATTGAAATAAACTTACGTAGCTTTACTAGAAAATTCTTCAATTTGGATCAATGAATAGATAAAAGAAAATTCTGAAAAAAAATCTACTGTTAGGGAATTTCAAGAATTTCAAATTTATATTAAAAAAAAATTACATTACTTTGCTAGTTTATATAGCCTACGATGGAAAATACTTATCAAAATACTCTGCTAGTTATTTTAGTACTTACTAGTTACAATATGGTCATAAGTAGACTACTAGGAAAGGACTCGATTTTGATAATTGCATAGATAAAAGAAAAGTAAATTTACATTAAGGGTGAGCATATCGAACCGCTTGAACCAGGAACTACCTAGACCAGATCGGACCAGCTGGTTAAGTGCGGTTCTCGGGGGCGTTGCTGCGAATTCCGATTCCATAAAAATGGAATTGGTAATTTTCGGCCCGACTCTCGCTGCCGGGGAAGAACCGGATCGAACTAGACCGATGGACTGACATGCTCTTTTTTTATAAAATATATATATATATATATATATATATATATTAATTTCTTAAAAATAGTAATAAACCGTAAAAGTGTAATAACTCTAGTATTTTTAATTTTTTTTAATTTTTTTTTACTAAATGGCCAATTCCATTGGATGGATCGAATCGGACCTAACCAATTGGTCCAGTTTGGTTCTCGATCCCAAAAAATGGGAACCGATCCTCTCGATTCTAGTTCTCAGTTCCTAAGTGGAACAGGACCGGACCAGGAACGGATCACTCCTAATTTACATTTATCCAAAAAGAATCTACAGCTCGGGAATTTCAAGAATTTCAATATTTTTATTTGAAAATGTTTAAGTAGGAACTGGAATTGGATCGGGAACTGATCACTCCTAATATACAAGTATCCAAAAAGAATCTACAGCTCGGGAATTTCAAGAATTTCAATATTTTTATTTGAAAAAGTTTAAGTGCTTTGCTAATGTATAAACCCATGTAGACAATGCTTTTCAAAGTACTTCGCAAGTAATATTTATAGCCACTAATCATGATATATCTTGGTCACATGCCTTGCACATGCCTATCATTCCCGCCGCATCTGCACATACTAGCAAGCGTATAATCGGGAGCTTTTAGATGCTCTTATGGCTGGCTACCCTTCAGAGTTTAAGGGTGCGCATGACAAAATTGCTGGAACAGAAATCAATTTCTATTCCATGGACAAGTTTCTGAGTAAATAAATGCATTTGATAATAATTCAAAATTTCTATTTCTGAAATAAAAATTTGTTTGATAACAGAATAAAATTTCTATTTCTAAAAGCGGCAATGACCGGCGTTTGGTGGCCGGAGTTCGACGTCTGACGACTGGTGTTCTGCGTCTGGTGACTGGTGGCAGGTGGCTGAAGTCTGAAGTCCGACATTCGGCGTCCAGCGCCGAAGTATGGTGATCGGCGGCGGGCGGCCAAAGTTCGGAGTTTGATGCCGGAGTCCGGCGACCAGCAACCGACGTCCAACGTCTGGAGTTTGACGTCTAACATACGACATCTAGAGTCTAGCGACGCAAGGCCGGTGGCGGGTGGCCAGTGGCCGGAGTCCGACAGCGGGTGGCGGGCGGCCGACATTTGGCGGTCGATGGCGAGCAACGGACGGTCAGCAGCGAACATTCGGTGGTTGGTGTTGAGCCTCTAGCATCCAACGATTGGCGACGGGCGGCCGGAGTGAGGTGGCCGGCGGCTAGTGGCTGAGGTCGGCGGTGGGAGGCCGACAACCGGCAGTGGGCGTCCGGCATCCCACGGGCGGCAAGTGAGCAATGGGTGATGACGAGAGTGAATGATGAGAAAAATTTTGATTTCTCATTTCTATTGCAAAAATAGAAAAGTTAAAAATTCTGATTTCTGTTCCAAATTTATTTCTGGAATAGATTTCTGTTCCAAAAATAGAAAAATAAAATTGCTTTACCAAATGGATTTCTGTTCCAAACCTGTTTCGAGAAACAAAAAAATAGAGAAATAGAGAAACGGAAATGTTGTCATGCACGCTCTAAACCCCACACTCAACCCTCTGGATAAGATTAGGTCAATTACGAAATCCAAGGTTTTCTCACTTAATCCAACGGTCAGCCACCCTTCTTCATCTGTGCACCGTTGGATCCGTTCAAACTCCTGTTTGCACCTCAAATGGCCTAACAACTCAGCTCTCCTATCCCCATATCCGCCGCCCATTTCGCATCCGTTCTAATCTTTACAGTACATGCGACCCCAGTACGCTTAGAAGACAATAACTAATTCGTTCGAACTCTTATCGGGTTATCTCTTGGTCTAATTCAAGTTGACCTTCGGAGCCTAGGCCCTATCTGATGATTCACACCATCTAGCAGCGTCCCAAGGCGTCCCCGACATCGCCATAGTTACAAATAAAAATACGAAAGAGAGAATTGAAAGATTTTAGTATATTTCGATATATATAAAAGAGTACATAAAGAATCTATTTATAAGTTTAGACAAAGAAAATCAAAGGATAAAACAGATATCCATAATCAAAATAGAAATAGAAAATCATATATCTTAAATATCTTTAATAGACATTTTGATATTGTTAACATCTCTAATATCCCTAACATCTCTACTCAAATTCAAGGTAACATTGTCAACTGGAATTTGAATTAATGTCACGAAGAACTTGTTCCTCTAACGGTACTGTGGGATGGGCTTGTTGCTCTGTGGTGGGGTGGTGTGTGGGGAGCATCTTCCAAATCTAGATCGTTTGATGGGGCGGTGTGTGGGGCAACATCTTCCAGATCTAGATCATTTGAGGGTAGTGAGTCATTTGGCGGTGGTGTTGGCTTCTCAAAATAACGTGCGAAATGTCGAGAATCAGAGTGGAAAGAGCAAGGGTTGATGCGGCGGTTGGCATCATAGCATCAAACGGCCTATACAACTTGCTTGGGAAGATAGTTGCTAAGAGATATGGCATATGCGGCTAGCATCAAAAGAAAGCCTCCTCTATAAAAAAAGGCTCAACTATGCAACGCAGTTGGCTAGAATAGCATCAAAACATAACTATTATAGAATGGACTTGATTAAGTACTTCCTCAAATAAAACTTGTGTGCACGAAGTAAACAATGTTGAGATGTGAAGATGAATTTATTTGGATGTATAGCAAGACGCTCAGGGTGCACCGTGTGCAATGTGCACCCGATGCACTTAGGTTACAACGGGAACGAAATCTCTTATATCAAGTTAGAAATAAGAATGTGGAAGAGAGAAATGAGGGATTTTAATATATTTTAATATATATCAAAATATATAAGAGTATGTAGAAAATCTATTTTTTGTTTTGGTAAAGGTAATTATATAAATAGGGAAAGCCAATATACATAGAATTTGGCGCCAAGAACTTTCACTCATAATGCGAACATGCAGGATGAGTGGAAGGGAGTCGAAGTAAAAGAAAGGGAAAACAGGAACAAAAAGATAGCTGAACAAATAGCAACACAAGCCTAGGCAAAACGCCACAAGGCAAAGAAAACAACACAGCAAACCACCTAACTAGGTAAAATGAGTGTCGGTTCAGTAAAAAACAAAAGGGTCAAAACCCTACCCACGCTGAAGCCACCTGTTCCTATGGTTGTTCGGCACCTTGCTAAAGGTAAGAACTTTATCCTTAACGACTTTGATAAGTTCTCCTTCAAAGCAGAGACCTCCAGTGCTTCGCCATGAAAGATGATGCTATTCATTTTCTTCCAAATTAAGTGGCACAAGGCTCCAAAAGAAAACCGGGTAATGGAGTGGAAAAAATCCTTACTAGAGAGGAATCTCAGGGCCCATCGGATGGTCTCCGCCCAAGGCCTATTATGCCAAGGAAGATTACACCATGCAGCCCAGAAAAAAGCAAGCGTCGCAGGAACATGGCATTCGAAAAAGAGATGATCAATCGAGTCTGAAGTGGCATTACAAAAGGCACATAATTCATAGTTGATTCTACCATAAGATAAGAGAAAAACCTAAGTAGGTAGGCGATTCCTGGTAATTAACCAAATGTTAAATTGAAATCTAGGTGCCATGGACATGTTCCAGATAAAGTGGGCCCAGGGAACACGATCCTTCTTGGTTCTTAGAACCTCCCAAGCTGAAGCCACCGAGAAGATCCCGGAATACGATCCACGCCAAGACAACTTGTCAGGGGCCCGAGCAAGGGTCGGAAGGGAAAGGTCCCAACACTCCAGAAGAGACTTGAAATGCTTACCCGCCGGTGAAAGAAATTCAGCAACCATTGCTTGTTGAGAAAGGCCCGAATAAGCAATAAGAGACTTCAGAAGGAAAAGGCTCAGCGAGCCTTTCTGGTGCCAATTGTCATGCCAAAGTGAGACTAACTGACCATCTCCCACTTTCCAATAGAAAGAGAGCCTAAAAACACTTCTCAATTCTAGAATATTCTTCCATGCCCAGGAGCACACGATAGAAGTGGTAGAGACCTAGAAATTAACCCTCTTTAAGAAGTTAGAGTAGATCCAATAGCACCAAAGGGACTCTTTATCTGTAAACAAAATCCAAATATATTTAAGAATGGTCGCTTTGTTGCATTCTCGCAACCTTCGTAACCCGAGACCACCCTCATCCTTGGGAACACAAACATCCTCCCAAGCAACCTTAACGCCTCCAAGGCCAAGGGAAAAGCCATTCTAGAGAAATTGCCTCAAATACGCTCAATATGGTCTAACACCGAATAGAGGAGGGTGAAAACACTGGCCCAAAAGGCTTGAATAGAATGAAACATTGACCTAATCAACTGAAGTCTTCCCACAAAGGAAAGAAACCGGTGGGTCCAAGACTAGACTTGAGCTGTGATCCGATCGACGAGAGCAATGCAATCTGTTTTCCCAAGCCTAGAGGAAATGATAAGCACTCCTAGGTACAACACTAGAAGTTTCCCTTCCTAGAAACCAAAAGCCATGATAATATTTCTCCGCACGGGAGGAGGTCCCCCCTGCAAGAAACACCTCACTTTTGTTCTTATTAGGAAGCAATCCACTCAAAGAGGAGAAGATAGCAAGACCTCTCTTGAGGAGAGTCACCGATGTCCAATCAGCCTGACAAAATAGAAAAACATCATCGGCAAAGAAGAGGTGAGAAAGATTGACGGCTTTACACCTCCAAAAATACTTAAAATCCTCCTGAGCTGTGCGGGAACTCAAAATCCCAAAGAAAACCTCAATAACAAGGGTAAAGAGATAGGGGGACATAGGGTCTCCTTGCCGAAGCCCCCGTCCGCCTGAGAAAAAGCCATGTAACTTGCCATTGACAGAGATGGAATATTTCGGTGTGCGAATGCAAACCATAATAAGTTTGATCATCCAATCACGAAAACCAAAAGTTGACAGGGTGAGCTCAATAAAATCCCAATCGACTGTATCATAAGCCTTCTGGAAGTCCACCTTAATAGCACACTTTGGCAAGTAAGGATCACAGTGGAAACCTGCAAATAACTCCTGGTCTAAGAGAATATTGTCCCTAATCCTCCTACCGTTGACAAAGGCATTCTGGGAGGAGCTTATCAGATCATCCAGCATAGCCGCTATTCAATTGGCCAAAATCTTGGTAATTATTTTATATATAGTGTTACAACAAGCTATGGGCCTAAAATCAGAAACGACACAGGTGTTAGGAACTTTAGGCACCAAAGCTAAAATTGTGTTGTTGAACCCCCTTAACAACCGACCCGTGGAGAAGAAATCCTTCACAGCATCTAAGACCAACGGCCCTACCAGCTCCCAATTGCTCTTATAGAATTCCACTGTAAACCCATTCGGCCCAGGAGCTTTGCCATGGGCCAAAGAAAACAAAGTATCACAGATCTCATAATCCAAAACCGGCATAGAGAGAGTACAAACCTGGTCAACCGTAAGCGGCCTCCTGATGAACTCCTTGAACTCCTGAAACGAAGGCTTCACAAAAGCAGCTTGCGGTGACAGGAGGTTAGAGAAGAAGGAGACGAATACCGAAGGCACCAAGTCCGAATCCGCGACTAAGGAGCCTGAAGGATCTTTAATTGAGAGGATTTAATTCCTGAGCTGTCTTCTATTGACTGATTGATGAAAAAAATTTGTATTAAGGTCACCTTCGTTGAGCCATCTCACTCTGGATTTCTGTCTGAAAAAGGATTCCTCATGGGTACGCAAATCAACAAAGACATGGCGCTGGGTCTTCTCTAGATCAACAAGCATAACATTTTCTGGATCCTCCTAAAGACCGAGCTGGGTAATACGTAAAGCATTCCTTGCCTCTTCATTTCACTTATAATACTTTTTGAAAGTTTTATAACTCAATTGCACTTTCATGATGAGTTTTAGGACTTGATCTTTTTGAAAGTTTTAGAACTCAATGGTACTTTCATGACAAGTTTTAAGACTTAATTACATTTTTTGAAAGTTTTAGGATTCAATTGCACTTTCATGACAAGTTTTAGGATTTCTAGTAGACTTATCCCTTTTTTACCCGACTCGTATTGGATTACTTTAATGCACTTTGTCTTTTACTCATTCTTTTTTTTTTACTATTTTTCATGAATCAATTGTGATTTTTTTTTTATATAGCTTTTGTGTTATGGTATGCTTGTTTTAGTTAAATGGTTAGGTCACATCTTGAGATTATAATAAACACTGCGTAGACACTTAGCGGACAAACAAATAATCGAGTTTAGTATTGAAAGCGCATTGGTTGAATCACTAGTGTAATCAAGTCATCGTATATAGACCTATGGTTGTGTAGGAAATTAAATATACCCTCGCATCTCATTTGTGGCTTCTAACAAACCCTAATAGGTTGGTGGCAATTCCTTATCACGTAAAATTTCCATAAGATTAATCAATTAAAATGACAATTCCAACATTGTGCAAGGAAAGGATTGGGGAGAACCCGCTTCGATTGAGGATCGTTGGTCCCTAACTTGACATTATCTCTAAACCTGCTCCTTGACTCCCTTCGGGAGGGTCATGACAAAGCAAGATATAAATTTGCTCAATCGAAGAAAATCTCATATATTCATCAAATTCAAGTCTTGCCTATGTACAAATAAGATTATACCTCTATTTAGAGAGAGATTTTGCTAAATAAAATAAAGTGACTCTTGAAATCCTAAAAATCAAAATGATTTTTAGAGTATTCACATAATTAAAACTGAGATCATAATAAAGACTCATAAAAACTAGGATTAAATGCATTTTACAAGGACTAAATTCATTTAATTATGACCAAATGCATAGTAACTAAAATTAGACTTTCCAAATTTGTTCACCAACCTTAAATGCTAAATAGGTATCTTAGAAAATCAACAATCGATGGTGGAAATTGACCAGATTAGCCTCCAATTCTAGGTAGTTGATAAGCAGTTTCAAAATCAATAACAAACTAATAAATCCACATTGTGCTAGTCGACTAGCAACCACAAAATCAACAATTAGTCTTGTGAGTCGACAACTAGTACATTGAATTGACATATTCAAACTTGGACACCTTGAATCATGTTGTAGTCGAAATTGGCCTTTGCTTATAGAGTAAGGATAGGGTTGCGTCAATTGATGAAATATGAGTTGAGCTTGATAATTGTTCCATTGAGTTTAATGCTCCCAGATCAACTATCGAGATTTGATCTCAAATCTGATATGCCTTCATCTTCAAAATAAGGAGAAAAATCTCTCACATTGAAAGTAGTCGAGTCGCCATATTCTCTTCGGAGATCAACTTTGTATGCATTGTTGCCTATTCTCCCAAGTACTTTTTAAATGGTCTCCCACATTAAAAGTAGTCATATGTTTGTGGATGATAAGATATTTGGAATCATGATCTGACACAATGGTCTTGGGAACCCAATGTAGATGAATAATCTCCTTGAAATGCAACTCAATCACATGAGAAGCATTATTCGTCTTATATGATGGCATTTTTCTTTCTCTAAGTTCTTGGGAGTGGCACTATAAAATTCATACTTGCATCTTCTGAGGGTTGTGTCGAAATTGGAAGTGGAGTATAAAGGCCTTCATATGGAAATGAATCTTCGCACCCTAACACGCCGAGCATCTAGAAATGACAGCACATATATCTCCATTCATCTTCGGGCAATCGAAATGTTCTTGAAGGGCTTCAAGAGTTCTATTCATTCTGAAGTGGCCTGCCAATCCTCTATCATACACTTCTCGAACTAATAGCTCTCTTAAGGAACTCGTTGGTACATAGAGTTTGTTTTCCTTAGAAGGGAATCCATCTAGATCAAATAGGCACCATAATCTCCACGTTTGCAATTGTCGATGATAGATGAGAATTCTAGATTTTCAATAGAGTTCTTTCATCGAATTGAAGCCAAGGGCTTGAGAGCTTAGAATGGAGATCAATAAGTACCTTCTCGACAAGGCATTTGCTATAACATCAGTTTTGCCAACTTTATATTTCGAGACAAAGGAAAAAGATCTCATTGGTGTGTCTCGAGTTGAGTTTGTGCTGGCCACTAATATATCCTAGAGCCTCATAATCAATATGAAAAACAAATTATTTGGGCCTCAAATAATGATCCAGTGATCAAGTGCCCTGACAATTGTGTAAAACTCATTGTTGTAGGTAAAATAATTCTTCCTCGACTTTGTCGGTTTTTCACTGAAATATGTTAGAAGACTTTGGGCTTGGATGAGAATAACCTTGATGCCGACTCCACTAGCATCACATTCAATGTCAAATATTTCATCAAAGTCTAAAAGGGAAATGACAAGAGACTAAAAAAAGCTTTGGTTTTATGATTGAAAAGGCATTGTGGGCAAATTTACTCCATTCGAAATTTCCCTTCTTCATGTGTTTTGTGATTGGAGCCATGATAGTGCTGAAATTTTTCACATACTATCAATAAAAAGAAGTTAATCCATGGAAGCTCCTCATATTGGAAATCGATTTAGGAACCAATTAAATCCCGATTATTTCCACTTTGGACTAATCGACAAAAGTCCCATCATGGGAAACTACATGATCCAAGAATCTGATGCTTGTAAAAAAGAAATGGCATTTCTCTAATTTTGCACAAAGCCTCTACTTTCTTAAGACTTCAAAGTGTTGAGCTATAAAGAGCCAGATTATATGGCTATAAATGCATATGATTTTCTTATTTAGGAAGCTTTTTCTTTTATTCTAATTTGATTACGATTAAATCCCACAAATTATGGGATTGTTGCGGTTAACCCACAAATCGTGGGATTGTAGCTTTTCTCCCATTTAGGCTTTGTTTCCTATTTTGTTTGCTAGGATTTCTCTATGTATCAGCCTATAAATATAACACTGTAAAGCAGCAGAATATATGAATGAGAATAAGAATTTGTCTCCATCTAAAATTCCACATGATATCAAAATAGGACATCCTTAATTCAAATCTTTTCAAGCCCTTACTTGCATCCCCAATCATATATTTCCATGCTTTAAACTTAGGCAAAAATTCAGCCTACGCATGAGAGGGAGTGTTAGAGTAATTAAATATTAAACCACACTTTCATCTAATAGCTTAAGTTTTTAGAACTACTGACTATGGTCCTACTAGAATTTTACATGGTCTCGTGGAATTTTAGATGGAGGGAAATTCTTATTCTCATTCATTCATTTTGCTGCTTTATAGTATTATATTTATAGGCCAATACACAATCCTAACAAACAAAATAGGACACAAAGCCTAGATAGAATAAAAGCTATAATCTCACTATTAGTGGGTTAAACGCCAATTTAATCAAAATCAAATAAGGATAAAAAAAAAACTTCCTAAATGAGAAAATCCTGTGTATTTATAGCCATATAATCTAGTTATTTACAGCTCAAAACTTTCCCTCAAGCTAGTGAATGGATATCTTCCATTCCCAGCTTGGTAACTAGCTTGTAAAAAATTCCACCATTAAGCCTTTGGTCAAGACATTTTCTACTTGCTATCCTAAAGGGACATAAGACAAACAAATCAATCATTCTTCAAGTTTTTTCTTAAGGAAGTGCCTATCAATCTCAATATATTTTGTTTTGTCACATTGCACAGGATTATGAGCAATATTAATTGCAAACTTATTGTCACAATATAACTTCATAGGGCTCTATCATTTGACCTTCAAGTCATCAAGAATGATCTTGAGCCATAAAAACACATATTTCTTGAGCCGCTACTCTAAACTCAAAAGTTTGCATTTGATCTTGCCAACACATTCTATATTTTACTTATCCAAGTTACGAAATTATCTCCAAGGAAGCTATGATAACCAATTGTAGACCTCCTGTCAACCACAAATCCAGCATAATCTGTATCTGTATAAGCCTTAAACTTGAGATCTGGACTCTCCTTGAAAAGTATTCCCTTTCCTAGACTCCCTTTTAAGTAGTAGAGGACTCGATGAACAGCTTGTAGATGTGACTCCTTTGGATTATGCATGAATTGACTAAGCAAGCTTATAGTATAGGAGATATTTGGTTGGGTAAAAGTAAGGTACATCAACTTTCCCATCAATCACTGATACATTTCTCGATCTACTGTTGCTCCTCTTTTGCTTCAGCTAGTCTTTGGTTCGGCTCAATTGGAGTAGCCATTGGTTTGCAATAAAGCTTCCCAGTTTCTTCCAAAATATCATTCACATACTTCCCTTATGAAATAAAGACCCTTGCCTTGAGTACATAACCTCAATTCCCAGAAAATATCGTAGCTTACTCATTTATTTCAAACTCCTTAATCAAGCATTGTTTTAGCTGTTGTTTCTCCCTTTCATCATTATCCATGACTGTTATGTCATCAATATACACCAACAATGCTATAATTCCCCTATGTCCAAGTGTTTTATGAACATTGTATGAACTCATTTGTTTTGTTCATATCCAAATGCCTTCATGACTCTCGCAAACTATCCAAACCAGGCTCTAGGTGACTACTTGAGCTCTTACAGTGCTTTCTTAAGTCTACAAAACTTTTTAGTTGTTTCCTTCCCTTCAAAACTAGATGGGATGTTCATGTAAATTTCCTCTTCCAGATCTCCATGTAAAAAAGCATTATTTACATCATACCGTTGAGGTTCACAATCAAAATGAGCAACTATAGACAGTAAAATTCTTATGGTCTCTTGATAATCCACTCCATATGTTTGAGCACAACCCTCTGTAGCCAATCTTGCTTTGTACCTCTCCAAAGAGCCATATGCCTTGTACTTTATAATATATATACCCACTTACAACTAGTTAGATTTTTCCTCTTTGGCTTGTCAAGAATTTTTATTTTTACAATGCCTTCATCTCTTCTTTCATGGCATCCCTCCATTCCTCTTTCAATAGTGCTTCAAACAAAGTATTAGGGATAGCAATAGTGTTTAAACTCACAATAAAGTTTCGGTATGGTGATGGTAATCTATTAAGGGACACATAATTTAATAGTGGATATACTGGTTTCTTGGTGCACTCTCTAGTCCCTTTTCTAACAGCAATAAATAAATCACGATCACTTTTAAGTGTATCACTAAGCTGTTCATTCAAAGGAGATTTAGGACTTATTGTGCTCTCATTGATAGTACTCGGAGTGGTATTTTGGACTTGCTTTGTGTTGGAACATCTGTCCTACTTGAATACACCTGAGAAGAATCTCATAGAATCATGAATAGTGGGAATAGAACTAGAAATAGGTTGGTATGTGGGAGATTGTGGTGGACAGGATAGAGGATTTAAGGTAGGTTCATGAGCAACATGGGACGAGTTTGGGTTAATAAGGAGATTGGACAATAAATCCAAGTTATCAATAACACCAAGGCCCTTATCTTCCATGACTGAAAACTCCCTCTGAAGATAAGGTTGTGAAAAATAGGGTTTATTCTCAACGAAAATGACATATACAGAGAGATAGAATTTTTTGGAAGATGGATAGTAACATTTATAACCTTTTTGTGTTTGTGAGTAACCAAGAAACACACATTTGATTGCACAGGGATCTAATTTTCCTCATTGATCATGACGAATGTGGACAAAGGAAGTACAGCCAAAGACTCAAGGTGTAGGACCATTAGACATACGAAAGTGAGGATAGAACTAAGAAAGAAATTCCATAGGGGTCTTGTGATCTAATGTACGCGAGGGTAGTCTATTAATCATGTACATAGCCGTAAGAATAGCTTCCCCCCAATATGTTTTAGGGACCTACCTCTAAAACAACAAGTCACGAGTTGTGTTAAGGAGATGATCATTTTTTCTTTCAGCAACCCCATTTTATTATGGTGTATTCACACAAGATGACTTATGGATAATACATTCATTTTGAAAATAAACGAAAAAAATACTTGATTAAAGTAATCTCTAGCATTATCAAATCGAAAAACCTTGATCTTGACCCCAAATTGAGTTTGAATCCTAGAATGAAAGGAATGAATAATGCTACTCACATCAGATTTATGTTTGAGTAAGAAGGTCCATGTGACCTAGAGCAATCATCAATTGGAGTGACAAACCAATGAGTTCCAAAGATGTTTGGAATTGTGCAAGGTCCTAAAATGTCACTATGGATTGAGTCAAAAAGAGTAGAACTACGGTGATTGCTAATAGGAAATTGTACACGATTATGCTTGGCTAATTCACAAATATCACAATGGAAATCTTTAATATCCAGATCTTTAAACAGGGATGGAAACATAATACTCAAGACTTGGAAGGACAGAGGACCAAAACGAAAATGATGAAGCCAAATAGCTTCTTTATTTGAAGTACTAAGAAATGATGAAGATAGTGAAAATGCTAGTATGAACATCTAGAGGGGGGGTGAATAGGTGTAAAAACAAATTCTTCTTCTCTTAAAGACTTAATTAAGAACAATGATACGAAATAGTATAAACGAATAGACAATACTACGAATTAAGTAAAGAGATAAGGAAAGAGAATCAAAACATAGAGTTTATAGTGGTTCGGCTTAGACCAAGCCTACGTCCACTCTCCCACGCTAACAACCCACCGACTGGAATTCACTATGAATCAAAAGAGATGTTACAATCTCACGTCCTCGATTCCACAATGTAGAGACTCTACTACACTTTCTCGAGGTCTCACAAAATTCTCTCTTTCGAGTACAGTTGTATGCTCAACAAATGAATTAGCAAAGAGTAAGGAGCTTCAGACTTTGGAATTTTTCTATCTCGCACACACTCGAACAATTAGAGCGTCTTCCTTTTATACTCCCCCATGCCTACATAACCGGTGGCACATTCCAAAGGAGTTCGTCCAATCTACCCGTTGGACCGAATCAATTAGGGAGATCTCGCGTTATTTAAGGAATATGAAGATAGCCCACCAATCATGTTCGCACATACAATCAGGATCTAGGTTTCCATAAGTAGAACCTTCCAAGTATACTTCGCCAATTAACAGATCTGTCTTACTCGATTTACTTGTTATACAAATAATAGATCTTTATATACTTTCTCCAACCATGAGATAATCTTCGACCAATCGAATCAAATCCTTAAGGATAACCTCATATCTGGATAAGACTTCTTCGACGATCTAGAAACTGTCAACGAGGGCAGACTTTAAATCTTGAGTCTGGCGATCTTCAGTCTGGAAGTCTTCAAACTTTGATAGATGAGTCTAGAAGTCTTTAAATTAGGAAACGTTTTGTCAGCTTCAAAATACCGAAGGAGGATTTCACCAACAGATAGATTATTCATGATTCTTCTTGTAAAGAGAGGTGTCTCAAGGTAGTATAGCCCATTTTGTTCCTTAACAAGTCCAATCCTCTTGTCCAAGTCCCTATCCTAAAAAACATAGTGAGATGCGTGAAAAATAGCTTGACAATTAAGATCTTTTGTGAGTTTTTGTATTGAGATAAGATTGGTAGATAGTTTAAGGACATAAAGGACATCTTTAAGAACGAGATTAGGTTGAAGATGTTCCATCTCCATCACCTACAACAGTGGCAAGAGACCTTTTTGCCACAATAATCTTCCTATTGCTAGGACAAGTTGTATAGGAGCCGAAATGGGATAAGGTGTGAGTCATATAATCAATAGCCTGAATTAATAAATAAAGAATTACCTAATAGTGCTAGTGAGCATGCACATTAGGGTTTATTAAGAGACCCTAACAAATCTCTTAATTTCTTCACTATTGAAGGTTGCTTTCTCTTGAACTTCTTCATGACTAGCTTGCTTAGTTAGGTGGAACTAGAGCCTTGGTTGTGTTGCCTAGTTCACTCGCTCTCGGCCTAAAGTAGTTGGTTTGCCATTTAATTTCCAGCATTGTACCTTTGTATGTCTCGACTTCTTATAGTGGGCACACCACAAAGCTGTCCCAGTTGTCTCTCCTTGGCAGGTCACCTTTTTCATCAACCTTTCTTATTGTCAAGGTTGACCCTTCTACTACTTCTAGTTCGAGCATGATGGATCAATGGCTTTTTTCTGCCTGGATCAAGGAAATTGTTTCCTCTAGTGATGACATTTTTTCCTTGCCAGGTATTTGAATTCTAACTTGGTCGAGATTAGAATTATGCCCAACTAAGAAATCATAGACTCTATCCTTTTCAATAATATTCTTTAGAATGGCTGCATCTTCTGGACATTGCATCCGGAATACTCAATAATTATTGAGTTCTTGCCATAAGTTTTGTAGAAAATTAGCATGCTCAGTTACAGTCTTACCTCCTTGCTTTGTCCCACTAGTTTTCATCTTAATTCCATACACCTAGGCTACATCACAAGCCTTTGAGGACATCCATCAAATGGAATCCCATATCTCCTTTGCTGGTGGTGGAAACATGCAAGTATCACTTATGGCTGGTTCCATAGAATTCTATAGCCATGACATGATCATGGAATTGGCCTCATCCCATGCATGGAAATTAGGATCTCCTCACTAGGGTGTTGTCCCAAGTAAATGGCCAAGTTTTTATTTACCCTTCAGATACGTCTTGAAAAATTGTGACCACTTGAGGTAGTTCTTCTCATTCAATCTATAGGTTGGCTTAATATTTTGAAGATCATCTGTCGTGTGTGTTAAGGCGACCTCCTTAGATTGGTTCATGATAGGAGAGGCAGGATTTGTGGCTGGTGTGGTGGTCATTTTGGAGAGTGAAGGTAAGGAAGAAAACAAGAGCAGTAATGTAGCTATGGAGGCTGTGTAAAGAGGACAAAATTTTCTAGAGAATAATAAACATCAATGACCGTTGAATTTGAAACCTAGGAATCTAGCTTAGGGCTCTAATACCATGTAAGATTTTAGTGGAATCATAGTCAACTATTCTAAAAACTTAAACTATTAGATGAAAATGTGATTTAATATGTAATTACTCTAACATAGAGACATGTCTTAAATGAAATAAATGAAATATATGCTACTCTCGATTCTTGCCACAAATAAAAATGTCGTCGAATATAGAGAATGATGGCAGGGCTTTTCTTTGAAGGTTCTTGGAACTAACATATTGAGAGTGAAGAAACTGCCATGAAAGTTACTCTGTTTAGAGAGGGCAGTTGATGTTGTAAGGTTTATATTTTTTGAAAGACAGAAGAAAGTAGATAGCGAAAGTTGTATTATTTGAAGAGGTAGAGGATGCTGGAGTTTGAATGAAGAGAAATGGTGATTGATCTTGCAAGGTCTACTTTTTTTAACGCTAAAGAAAGAGGAGAGAGGGTGTTGTATTAATTAGGAAGAGAGATGAGGTAAGAGTATATACCGGTTCGGTATAATTCGAATGGTCAGATGAGCGGTTCTACATTTAGAATCGGGATCCGAACATGTTCCGAGGAGTACCGACCGGTTTCGGTTGGGTTCTTTGAGAACTCCTAACATTCGCGTTAGGAAGAGTGGGTTTCGATCAGAGGGGCATTTTCGTCTGTGCATGTATCAAATGAAGTTTCTATTTCCAAGGTAGCAACGAAAGAGACGAGCGCTCACGCGTTCCGAGAAGAATGAAGATACTCTCTCGACATGATTCCGATCCTCTCCCGTTCTCTCTCGCCCGTCATCCTCAACGCCGCCGCCGCCGTCGCCGCCGCCGCCGCCTCCGCCTCCGCGCGGCCGTTCGTCATCCGTCGCTCCTCCCTTTTCGTGCCGTCATTCCTCGCTCGCAGCGGCACGGGGGGCAATCCCTTTCTCAGCTCGCGGTTCCCCTCCGGGGATATCGCCGGCGGCCGGGACCTCTTCTTCCGGTTCGAGATCGCCGCTCGTTTCATCACCGGAAGCTTACCGCTGGGTCTCGACGGCGCTCGCCTCACCTCGTTGCTGGCCACAGTTTGTCGGATCGCAGAGTTCTCCTCGTCGGATGGAATCCACATTACCTCGCCGAGCTTTAATCACGATACTATCTCCTGATTTCTGGGTTTCCCCCCATTCGGATGAAACTGGTCCCGGTCTTCGAGAAAACAAGGCCGAGGTGGATCTCCCTCTGCTGTTGTCCCTCCGCTTTTCCTCCTGAGACCTAGCTTCGAGCGATATCTGATGAATTGTGCACGATCTTGAGGTTCGCAAGACGGAGCTTCAATGGATACCGTCGGCTCCTTTCTGCAGATCATCGCTTTGCTGGTTCTCTTAAGACGGTGCGTTCCAGTTCACGGCTTGTGGCTTTTGTTTCCGATTAGTCATAATTGTGCGAGCATTTGTGAGCGAAAGTGCCGATTTGCTGTTTCTTCGGGCCGATGGGAGAATTGCGATAAAACAGTGGTTTGAGGACACGCATCTTCTGTTTGACGTATTGTCCGAGAGGTTGTGCACCTGCGCTCGGTCTTGGAGGACACGCGCCTTCTGTTTGGCTTGTTTAAGCTTTTCTCTATCATCTTGTGCTGGTGGGATTGGGTTTTGTGGATATTTTGCTCACTGGAGTGGTCAGCAGTTATGGGTTTGATTTGCAAGAGACTTACATGTTGAGGTCAGTGGAGGGTGATGGAGAGATGAAGGATTTTGCAGGGACTTATACTTCCAATTTGAGCAAGCCCCATCGTGAGCTGTAGGAGCATAACCGGAAGCTGAGTCAAGTCAAATTGCGAGTCAGACTTGGCAGTCCAGAACATTGCCAGGGTGGAAGTCCGAATGCCAGAATGAATAGTGTTCAGGACCAATCTGTTCACTGTTACTGTTGCTGCATTATCTCGAGCTCACATCCGTGTTGAGGACATCAATCATTAAGCTAAGTCCAATGCTTTCGATCTCTTGATTTTTCGTAGCCTCATATGTGCATGTTGCTTGCTTTGTTTAAAGCTTGTCATTTCTTTTTCTTTGATCTGTTGTTGTCTTAGGCGAACTAGCAAAGTGAAAATAGGGTCGTCATTGCTGGGAATAAATCACTCACAAATCATTGCCAATCCAAATTATATCACATGCTCTCTTGACCAAGTAAGTTTTGAGATTGTTCTGGATTTATTTGCGGGTTCAAGTTGGTCCATTTTATCTTTAATCTGTTGAATCTAATAGAAGTAAGAAGTAAGACAAGAAGGTCACAAAGTTGGCGTATAAGTTTGAAGGATCTCATCTTACTTGTCTGAGTTAATAGAATTGAGATAATGGGAGTTAACTTCAAGTATTGTTGATGTTTGATTCTAAGCCATTCTAGCATACTATGGATTAGATTAACTGATTGCAAACCAAGTGTCACTTTGGACATTCAAGTTGCCCAGGTTTGAGTCAAGCAAAACCAATAGTTGTTTGATGTTACTTAAACAGAAGAGATGCAGAATTGGTGTATCTCTGAAAAAGTTTATCAATATGCAAAGTACATTTCCATGTACGTTTTTTCATGTGATGGGTTAATGAGTTGAGTTCTGGATGTTAATCATTCATTTGCTTTAATAATAATTACCTCAATGAAATTGTTCACCACGTGTTTGACGAAATGTGCAAACCAAAGTCATATGAATTTGTCTCTGATTTTGGATCATTTTGTACGCATACCAACATGTTTTACTTGGAGAAATTTCTCATTGGTTGTTAAGCATGAATTCTGCCATTTTCTTTTATCAGCGAGTACAAATCTGAACAACTTTTCTTTGTATTTGTCTGTGTTGTTTGTGTACTCCAGTAAAGGTGTGGTGGTTCTTGACAAGATAATGGCGTAGAGTTCGTGTGATCTTCTCTGTCATGTTTCATCTTATGGTTCATGTCTTGCACATCTTCGTGAAAATATGTTGTGAGTGCTGGATCGATATATAACTGTGGTGATTCTGGGTGATCAACGGTAGTTGCTGGTGGTCTATATGCAACTCCAGTGATGCTGTGAATGCCTATAGAAGTTCATTGTTAAACGTAGTATACATGGTTGAAAAATTCATGAGGTGCTCTGATGGACTAAGTTGAGGAAACTCATCAAGGACAATGATGGAAGAGAGACCAGGGGAGAAGGAAATAATAAATAAAGAAGAAATTCCGAAAAAAAAATGGGAAAATTGGTTAGAGAAAGGGGCGTCGATTAGGTTATTACATTTTAGTATTAGAATTAGTCTAGTTTCATTTAGACAGTACACACATGATTTAGGATGATTCATGAGGTGCTGGGAGCATTCGATGAACAGAATGACATGACTAGCCCTTCATAAAGGTTTCTGGTTTTGGAGGCTATTTTTCATTTATCTTCTTCTCTCATCCAGATCTGATGGTAGCCACACCTCAGATCGATCTTTGAAAACACTATCGATTCATGCAATTCATCGAGTATGTCATCAAGTTTAGGTACGAGGTACCTATACTTGATTATGATGTCATTGATAGCTCGACTGTAGACACAAACTGAAAGAACCATCCTTCTTTAGCATGAGTAGGGCCGGAACTGAACAAGGACTCACGCTTTTCCTTATGGATTGCATCAATAAGTGGTTTTGTTGGGTAGAAAGGCACTAAAAAGCAAATCAATTTGATGCTCAATTTCTCTTATGAGAGGTCCATGTAGCAAATCTACTAGAGAAACATCTTCAAACTCATCTATCAAGTGTTCGAATTTTGGATGTAGGGGTCTCTCTATCTCATTTTATTTGATTTTCAACCATAATCAAAGCAAAAACAATCTTTTATTTGCGAATGGCTCTATCCCACACTATTTCACTCGAGAGCAAATTTTTCTTGCTAGTGTTCCCTCCGTAGATTGATTTTTGTGGTTCGGGAATGAGTTTAAGTGCAAGGGTGATGAGTTTTTGTTTTGGATTAATATCACGAAAAACCCCAAACGGTATACTTTTGACAAATTTATCCCAAACTAATTTTTGGATTATTAAAAATTCCAAAATAATACACTTGTGACATATTTATCCTATGTTAGCTTCTATCAAATTTTAAAATAAAATGGTAATCCATATTAGTTTAAGATAAATTTGTCACAAGTTAGTTTAGGGTAAATTTGTCACAGATGTATTAGTTTAGGGTTTTTTTTATAGTATTAATCCTTCTGTGTTTTCTTAAATGAGTTAGTGTTTTGCAGTCCATTATGGACAATGTTGGTCGTTTCTTCAAATTGAAAATGAGCCAAGACTTGAACGGTCATAACCCTTTAGTTAGGACAATCAGCTTGAAAGTGTCCATAACTATGGCACTTGAAGAACTTTCTTACACTACCGTTTGTCTTTTTGGGGAGTTCTTTGACAAATTTGAGTGGCTTTCACTTTGCCGTTATCCTTTGTTGACGTATTCTCGACCTTGCTAAATGAAGTACCCTTAAAAAAGGATGTCCCTCGTGTGGAAGATTTTGTGGACATACTCTTGCCAGAGTTTAGTCGTTTCTTCACCTTCATAGCCAGTTTGCAAACTTTTCGAAGGATCAATATAGTTGAAATTCAACCAAATCAGTGATTGCCCTGCTCATACCACCTAGGAAACGAGCAATAATCTGCACCTGCATTTCTAGAATAGTGCACCTCATAAAGAGTTGCTGAAACTTCCTAATATATTCTTCAACACTCATTCCATGCCGTTTGAGGGAATCTTGCTTGTAGTTGTTGGGCAAGAATCTCTTCTTCATAAGTTTCTTGATTTTTCGCAAGGTTAAATTCGACTTTTTCCTTCTCAAACTCTCTGGTTCTTCAAGCTTTCCCACCAAAGTGAAATATACTTCTTCAACTTGAGAATAACAACTTTGCATCACTTTTCATTCAAGTATTAGTGGAAATCAAATACTCATTCGATATTGTGTAGTCAGTAGACAAAATCGTCGAGACTAAGGTTATCCTCAAATTCCATTGCCTCCGCGTTGTTTCACGGTTATTTTCCTCGTACCTTCTTCTCCTCCTAACTCAGTAATTCGAATCACTAGGGTTGCCTTCAGTGTCGTTGGATTCATCACCAGAGTTTTTATGGGGATTTGGATTATCCCGATGTGGTCGATTAATAGGTCTTTCTCATTGCACCTGTCTCATTGGAATCTCCAAGAGAATGAAGACTCACTCCATTTGTCTCTAAAGATCCTCTAATGCTCAGTCACGCCTTTCATTGTTTACTTGCTCCAAAGTCAAACCTCTTGGAAATTGATCAACCATTTTCTTTTTTGAATGGAAGTAAGATAATGATATCAGAAAAACTTACTCAAAACGAGTTCAACCTTGAGTTATTGATACAAATTGATAGATATGCGTGGTGGGGAATGTGTTTTGAGTGATAATGGGATATGTGATAGACGATGGCTACCATTAATGCATAAAGGACAAGCCACCAGTCGAGAATAAAGATTAGAATAAATGAAGCTCACTACCAAGGCCTAAAGGAACACCACCAGCCAAGGATAAACAATTTTAGGATAAGAGAAGTTAACCACCAAGACCTAAAGGAAACCCATTAGGCAAGGACAAAGGACTTCTTGGTACACCACCAAAGAATTTGGATAAAGAATTGGTATAGAAATTCGCTCACTTGAGGAAAATTGCAAGTATTCATCAAATTCAAATCTTGTTTGTAGTACAAATGAGATTACACCTCTATTTATAGAAAGATTCTGCTAAACAAAATAAAGTGACTCTTGGAATCCTAGAAATCGAAATGACCATCGGAGTATTCACATAATTAAAACTGACATCATAATAGAGACTCATGAAAACTAGGACACAATGCATTTAACAAGAACTAAATGAATTTAACTATGACCAAACGCATTGGTGACTATTATTAGACTCTCCAATTTCTTTCACCAGCCTCGGAAGCAAGGAACCATCTTAGAAGATCAGCAATCAACAATGGAAATTGACCAGAACAGCTGCAAGTTGGTAGGTAGTCAATAAGCAACCTCAGAATCAATAATTGACCGGCACCCATGAAATCGACATCTAGTCTTGCGAGTCGACATCTAGCATGTTGAATCGACACCTTCAAACTGGGACCCATTGAATCATACTGAAGCCGAAATTGGCTTTTGCTTGCAGGAGTAAAGATAGGGCTGGGTCAATCGACAAAACATGAGTTGAGCTTGATAATTGTTCCGTTGAGCTTGATGCTCTTGTGTCATCCTGTGTTCTTGGCATGGAGAAAGAGGACTACATCTAGAATAGCCCACATAACCCTCATGACTAGGAGCTGTGGCACTTTCCTAAGTTGACTCAAGAGGCCGCGTGACATACTCTTAAGGGATGTGCGAGCTATTTACCAAATATAGTCCCATTTCTCCATGCTTAGAACGTCACAGAAACTCGAGACCTCCATCCATCTGCGGTAATCAACCTATTGACTTGAGGGCCAACATGCACATCGAAGGTGCTATGTCAAGAACTCACTGAAAGAAAGAAAACGAAGTTGATCAGGAAACTAAGCCAAGTCTAGAATGAAGCTAAAAACAGATGGAATTGAGACAGGGTGATGGTGATCTTACCATGATGACCAGCGTGGGTGAGATCTATAAAGGTCTCAATTGCATCGGGACTGCTGAAGGGATGACTTGGCCCATCGTCTATTGTATTTTTGGCCAGGAACCATGCTTAGAACTTAACAGAAACTCAAGAGACCTCCATCCATCCGCGGTAATCAACCTATTAGCACATCCATGGTGCTATGTCAAGATCCTGCTTGAAGAAAGACAGCGACCTTGAACCAAGTTTTCTATAGAGTTATTCTTGTGCATTCCGGCAGGTGTTGCCAAGCAAGGTGGAAGATGGCTTTCTTCGGAAAATGTTTTGCATCGGCCTTGTGAATCCTAGCGTTGACTTCTTAAGATAACTAAAGAATGGCTTACTTGAAACGGGTATAAACTTCACCAACCAACCGATTGGCCAAGATGCTGCCGCCAGCAGAATGCAGGCCACCCATTGCCACCAATTTAGTCTCTCGGTATCGGCAAACTTCTTCAGAAACTCCACCATAATCACTTGTAGCACAATCGTAATTCCAATAATTGCAAGAAATAAGTGATTCTTGTGAATGCCTTTGAATACATTCTGCTTCTCTAAGCTCCTTGAGTTGAATTCATTAAAAACTTGGCAAAGCACGAAAATATTGAAAATTAAAGTATCATTCACCCCTGCACTGACACTGAATATGGACTCACCCCTGAATTGCAGGGTCAGGAGGACTGCTATCTGGTAAAGTGCTTGGGCTAGGAGATTCCTCCACATCACATTGGTTATGAGTGGTTCTGTCCGACCCACAGGTGATTTCTTTATCAATTCATCGCTTGGTCGCTCTGTGGCAAGGGCAAGGGCACCTAGTGTGTCCATGATGAGATTTACCCATAGTAATTGCACTGCGGTTAAAGGAACCTCACCTGCTGAAACTGCTGCAATGAAATTAATTACCAAAGCAGCAACATTTACCGTTAGTTGAAACTGTATGAATTTCTGGATATTGTTGTAAACGCATCGCCCCCATCTCAATACTGTCACAAGGGAGGTGAAATTGTCATCCAATATGACGATGTCGGAGCTCTCTTTGGCAACCTCAGTTCCTTGAATGCCCATGGAAAGTCCAATATCTGCTTCTTTTAGTGCCGGTGCATCATTTGTACCGTCTCCAGTGACCGCAACCACATGGCCCTTTTCTTTCAGGCACTGCACCATCAGCAACTTGTCAAAAGGAGAGGACCTAGCCATAACACGGATTTGATCGACTTTTTGCATTCTCTCTTCGTGGGTGTAGTTTCGAAACTCTGAACCCTCCACCACCTCTATGCCATGATTTGCAGTGTCTGGACAAAGAATCCCGCACTCTATCGCGATAGCTTTTGCTGTGAAGGCATTATCTCCCGTGATCATTTTTATGTCCACACCAGCTAATGCACAAGTTTTCACAGCTTTCTTGACCCCTGGTCGGCACGGATCCTTGATGCCAACTATTCCTAGCAGTGTCAAGCCATCTTCCTGCAGCATTCTCTTGTCCTTCTCATCGTATTGGAATCCACCGTCCCTGGCTTGCTTGTAAGCAAAAGCAATGCATCGGAGGCTACTAGTCGCCATACCTTGGATTATTTTCTCGAAATTTCTTCTTGCAGCATCGTCCATGCATTGTATGTTACCATCAATTTGATAGTAAGTCGAGCACATGGCTAGAATCATCTCGGCAGCTCCTTTCCAATGCACATATGTCGTGGCATCACCCTTCTCATTTATGAGGATGCCACTGCGTTTCTTTTCCGAGTTGAAAGTTTCGACATAAAGAATGTTGTATTTCTTCTTGATTTCTTCCATTTGTATATTCAATGCATGGAAAGCCCAAGAAAGAATTGCTTTTTCAGTAGGACTACCAGAAATTTCGGGTTCAGCTACTAATGAAGGCATAAACACACTACCTGTAGTGTTTAGTCCAACGGCTTGATGGAATAGCTTAACAACATTGGGGGCAATTATGCTGTAGTGATCTTCTGCAATGGATTCTTCCCCCAACCAAAATTGAGTTACCTTCATCTGATTCAACGTTAGTGTGCCGGTCTTGTCTGTACAGATTACGGTGGCCGAGCCCATGGTCTCGCAAGCAGAAAGTTTTCTGACCATCGCCTGGTCCGCCATCATCCTCTTCATGGAATATGCCAACGTGAGCGTTACGGCCAGGGGCAAGCCTTCAGGGATTGCCACCACGACTATCGTGACAGCAGCGGCAACAATTTGTACGACCGCATTCAATATGTCATCCGTACTAGTTTTGCTACCATTGTACTCCTTATTTCCATTCTCATCTTTAGTGTTCCCAGTAAAATAACGGACTAACATCACAACAAGGACTAGAAAGGCTACAGCGAGGCCTACCTTTCCGATGGAAGAGGTTAGTTTATCTAACCGAGCTTGCAATGGCGTTCTTTCATTTGAATCTCCAGATATGGAGCTCATCATCTCGCCCCACGCAGTGTTCATTCCGACTGACACCACGAGCATCCTACCGTATCCATCAACCACCTTAGAGCCGGAAAATAAGAATGGATTCCGATCTGGATCGATTTCAACATGGTCGCTCTCTCCTGTCATGCTCGACTCATCAATTTGCAAGGAATGGCCGTCCAAGAATAACCCATCCGCAGGAATCTGGTCGCCAATAGTTAGCAAGACGACATCCCCGACCACCACGTCAAAAATGGAAATCTGTTGAGGTCGGGCGTCTCTTACGACATTGACTTTTATGTTGTTACTTATCTTGGATAGCTTGTCAAACTGCGTCTCCTGTCTATAGTTACTGAAAGCGGAGACAGCTATGACCAGGAAGACGGCAACGAATATGCTTCCACCTTCATACCACCCTTCTTGTACCCCATGTTCTTTCATGCCGAAGCCAAGAGAAAGGCTTGCGCAAACTAGTAGAATGAGGATCGTGGTGTCTTTAAATGCATCTATCACGAAATGTAATAGCCCTTTTGGAGGAGGCTTTTGATAAGTGTTTGAACCAAACATATCCCGCCGCATGGTGATATCAGAGGCATCCCCTCTAATCCCCCTGTCCTTCTCCGTCCGAAGACTGGCCACGATGCCTTCGACTCCGCCAACCTGACAAAGAGTCGCGAGGTCCTTGTCCTTGATCAACTCAGTGAGTTTCATGTGATCGGCACTTGAGACCAATGGGACACTGGCGATCATTGACGCCGGGTGCTCCAGACTGACCAACCCAATGTCGTGAGCAGAATGATTGCATGATATGTCAGGATCAGTCGGGTGCTCCGAACTAACCAACTCAATGTCGACGACAGTGTAAGAATGACTGCATGATATGTCAGGATTAGTCGGGTGATCAGGACTCACCAACCCAATGTCGAGGGCGGTGTTGGAATGACTGACACTGCATGAGATGTCGGGATTGGTGCAGCTCCTACGGGACACGATCTCTTTGGCAAGGGAGAGCATGACTCGGTTGGAGTATATTGCGAAACACGCAAAGCGCCATCGCTTCTTAGCTTTGTTGAGGGATGTCGTGGTGATCGCTAGGAGGAAGGAGTAGTAATCAAGAGGAGAATAGGTATTTCTTTCCATTGTTTTGGGTTCTTTCTCGTAGACAAAAGGCACAACAGGTGGCAATCAGAGTGAAAATGCTGTAGGAAAGAACTTCATTCCCAGAAGGGCGTGCGTTAGGACGTTTTATAGCCCCAATGCACTGGGAACTTCATTCCGATAATATGCCTTTACAAACCAAACGTTTGATACCAGAAGTAAAGACAAGTCAACGGTCAGCCATCAACAGCGAATGCAACCCGAAGAAGAAATTAATCGATGGCAAGTATTAATTTGAACTTCTCTGACGACTTGCAGAGCTGCGAAACGCGTGTTTGGATTAGATTTGGGCAATTTCTCAGGAAACTTCCGGTCGTCCCAATTCCCAACAACAGGGGAGGCTTGATTTCAGCTGTTCTTCAGTGAGACTTGTGATGGAAGGAGCGAAAGAGGGGAGCCCAAGTTCCCATATTACAGATCGAGCATGTCCCAGGCTCAAAATGTGCGCAAATTAGAAGCCTCTGAAGTTCAATTTTCTATTAAACTTAGACGAGGATCCAGTGCAATTTGCATTCGTCCTCTCAAGGGGATTCAGATTGGAACCCATCGAAAAATTCAATCCTGTACCTATCAATTAACCTCCCGAACTCTCGAGGGGATTAAGATTGGAACCCATCAAAAAACTCAAACGCGTACCTATCAATTAACCTCCTAAGTGCTTGAGAAGTGTTGGAAGGTTTCTATCTCAATTTTGGAACTCGACTATGAAAATCGACTATTTAAGTCTCACAAATAGCATGTTGATTGCTGTACATGAAAGCCATTTGCATGGTCCAAAGGCTTGGACTCACTTGGTCCATAAGACTTACTAGATATCCTAAAAGCTTTTGGCAATTGGCCTTTGCACCCTACCCTACATTATTAAGAAAAAACGGACTCTTGGACCCAAAATCCTCCAATTTTCCGAGACTCCCATGCATCACTAATAAACCTTGTCAATAGTAACATTTCGAGAATTATGGTTGTACATTATTCTGTAATATGAATGCTACCCAACACCCTCTAGAATAAGACGAGAAAGTTCACCTGAGCCTTGTAGACCAGGTAACGCACAAGTTAATGTTCGAGCTAAAAGTCCAAACATTAAAATCGTAAAGACGGTTCAACTACCCTTCATTTTCCCACTGACTCCGTCTAACAATTGAAATTTCCTTTCCAATCCTCGTGAATAGAGACAAGGTTCAAGTAGGTACACACCCAATTCAATGTGCGAGGACTCCAAGGATTAAATGTTCCGTGTGCCATAACTTCCAAGAAATTCCCAATTCAATAAAAAAAAAAAAAAAAAAAAAAAAAAAAAAAAAAAGGGTTTATTAGTTGAAAAAAAAACATAAAAAATGAAAAGAAAAGGAAGGACGGCACATAGAATAAGAATCACTTTTTTTGGGAAATTAATCCCGAAAGTTGCGTAAAAGTGGCTTTTTCGCTACTTATCAAAGTGGAGAACGAAATCGGGGGCATTTTGGACCACGGCTCCCTTCCTAAAGGGACGTCCGTAATCGGAGACTTTTAACTCATTGCCGTGCTTGAAAAGTCCAGCCGCTTGTCTGATAAGAAAATTGGCGACAAGGTTTTCAAGGAATATTTAGGTAAGGGTCTGAAACAAGATCATACTTAAAAGCGGATTTTATTTTAAATTAAAATCCCGTTCGTTTACCGGAAAATATCATATTTCCTAAAACATTTTTACAGAAGTCATTTTCAGGAAAATAACTCTATTTTCCTAGGTGTTCACTAAAAACCTAAACTTCGAATGAAAAATATTTTCCTCCGTTCGTTAGCTAATTTAATTGTTTGGGAAAAATTGTCAAAAATTAAATTTTAATATTTTTAATTGACCAAAAAATTAGTTTTCTTTTTTTATTTTTTTAAAAAATAAATTTTTAATTATTTATATTTTAAAAAAATCGAAATTTTTATTATTTTGTATTATTTCTTTCTTTCTCTTTTTCTTTTCCTTCCTCCTCCTTCCTCCCGGCTCCTCCTTCCTCCGCCGCCACCTCCTTCCTCCGTCGCCACATGCCTGATGATGGCCGACTGCCTGGCAGCCGACCAAGACCCGGTCGCCAGATCCAGCGAGCTCGAGCTAAAGTTTCGCCAGGCTCTGGTGAGCCGCGAGCTCGCTAGATCTAGCGGCGAAGCTCAGGCTCCCAATCCAAGCGAGCCCAAGCTCCGCTACCAAATCCAGCGAGCTCGTGACTCGCCAAAGCCTGGCGAATCTCTGACGAGCTCGAGCGAGGCCCGAGCCCCGCCCTAGCTCGCTGGATCTGGTGAGCCGCAAGCTCTGCCTCAGGTCGACGTCGGGCGAGCTCGGCTTCGCCAGATCGAGCTAGGCAAAGCCTCGCTGACCTGGGGCGAGGCTCGAGCTGGCTCGCGGCCGGTCGCCGGCCACCAAGGAAGAAGATGAAATGGAAAAAAATTAAAAACTCGATTTTTTTAAAAAAGAAAAAGAAGCATAAATGTATTAATGAAAAGAAACAAGGTGGAAGAAGTTATGGAAAATGTTTTCCTCTTCTCAAAAAAGGAAATCATTTTCCACAATCTTAGGAGGAGATTTTTCATTGATCAGAAAACGTTTTCTTTGACCATTTATTTTCCGCAATCCAAACATCGGAAATTCCAGAAAATGTTTTTCCGGAAGTTGTTTTCCGCAAAACGAACGGACCCTAAAAACCTAGAGTGACTGATATAGTCTCAAATATGTGTAAACTAATTCAAGCCTTTCAAACTTGACGAACACGTGCATGTATCGTTGAACCAGATGGATTTGGACAAGAGCACTTGCTAGGGGGATTTGTGCTATCAATTTCACGAAGCGACTTTTTTTTAAAGTCTTGAAAGGACTTCGTCTGATTGGAAGCATGAACGGAGTGAGCAGTTCTTGGAATTGTTCAATTGTGGTTTTCTGCAAGCATTTTCCTCGCTAGTCCCTTCCATCCATTCACTGGCGTTTACGTGTTACTTAATCATCTGAAAAAGAAATGAAAGCAAAACGGAATGAGCAAACATTGGATGAGGTCGAAGTCAATTTTAGATTTTTATTCGAAATTAAGTTGCCCACTTTATGTCATTATTTTAGAGATTAAGTCAATACCATGCTCTTTGTTTAAAAAGCAGCTTCACTTCAAATCTTTATTAGAAGTTTTCCAAAGTAGTACCAAAATGGAAGAAGACAAAGATGAAATTAGAAATTTTCCGAAATGAAATTGGTATTCATGGTTCTTTTTTTAGCTAACCTAGTAGCATGAGTAAAAAGTATCAATTACTTGGACACCTATTGTATTGCTTATGAGTATATGAATAGTCCAGTCCGAACTTCTGATTTGTGTAAGTGATCCCAACCGAAATCAATTTACATGCATGAAATCGGTATTCATGTTATAGAGAAATATTTATGCAGTCAGAACAGTATATATGTGAAAGAATGTGACATGCATAAGTGTTTATAAAAGCTAAATCGACACAAATGTGGTCCAGACGTAATTAATCCAAAGATAGTCAGAATGCATCGATTCCGTAAAGAAAGACTTTAGCAGTTTGCATTGGTACAATGCATAAAAGTCAAGGGAGTTGCAAACACCCTCATAAAGTCTTACTTAAGAAATCATGAGCCCGCTCTTTTTTTCTATGGCAATACTCTTGAACTTTCCGGATAAAATATCATCTCGTCAGTTTCTTCGAAACTGCGTCCCCGATGACTGCCCAGCTCCCAAGGCACGCACCGTGAAGGAAGTGCCCCCGACATGTCTTTTGTAACTTCTGTGGTGACGTTGACTGCGACTCAAACGGGATGTTTTGCCTTTTGCAAATGGAATGGAGAAAATTTGAAAAAAAAGACAACTCTACTTTCCGTCTTTTTGTGTCCTAGACGGGCTTAGCGTGACCTGCTGTCTTGTCGGCATGTTTCTCATGATTCTACTTTCTCTTGGAAGCCATCTGCATCAAACGCCAAAGAAGTTAGATGGGTTGGCATTTGAAAAACCCAAATCCAAAAATCCTAAATTTATTATACTTTTATTGATTTAATTATACATTCTTCATAATTAAATCTTAAATATTTTTATATTTTATCAGTTGAGTCTACTTAAGTAGAATTTATTGACATAAACACCGGTCATCATACATAAGACGATCGTGATAACTTTTAATAATATTTTGAAATTTTTTGATTTATTTATTCTTTTTCTTTTTCTTTTTGGATTAACACAACGAAAAATTCTAAATCTAAGACGCATGTGATAAATTTATCTCAAATATGTATTCTTATGACAAATTTATTACAAACTAATTTATTGATCATAAAAAACTCGAAATTATTACACATGTGATAAATTTACTTAAAATTAATTTTTTAACTACTAAAACCCCCAAATTGATACATTTATGACAAATATATCATTCGTTAATTTGGTTTAATATTACGAAAAATCACAAAAATGGTACACTTTGAGAAAACCTCAAATTAGTATACTCGTCAACTGCTACATGTCATGCAACTCGTAATTTGATAGTAAAATTTAAAAGAAATTAACAGAGAGAGTAAATTTGTCCCGAGTGCATCGGTTTGGGATTTTTAGTGTCAAAAAATTACTTTGAAGTAAATTTTTCATAAATATATCGGTTTGGAAATTTTCGTGTTAAAAAAATTATTATGAAGTAAATTTATTATAGATAATCAGTTTTGAGTTTTTTGTTGTATTAATCATTTTTCTTTTTTTCTCTTTTTCTCTTTTATTTTTTTTATTACAGCTAGTGAGAGTCACCCTAGCAAGTGTCACCATGTCCTCATCGGTCACAGACAAGACTAGCCTCTTCATGGCCTCATTGGCCATGGGATCTTAGGCTTTCACCTTGGAACGAAAACTTCATTGCACTCAAGATTGGAATGGCGATGCCAATGACCATATTTCCAAGAAAGGTAAGGAACAAGGAGGCACGAGTGCAAATCGAGGCCAACCAGGTCATCTAGCCATCGGTAATCGCTGGAGGCGTGGTGGCCACATTCGTTGTGGGCTATGGGTGCGATTGAAATTGAATAAGTTGGGAATATAGCTAAAGTTTACGTCGAGATCAAGTACAGCTATTCTATAATCCTCCATGGCCGATCGCTCGATCTTGAAGCTTGCAACTTCCAAGGCTTCGAAGCTTGCTTCATGGCCATTTGAGCTCGACGCTTGCAGCTGCTCTGCTTCGAAGGTCATGGCTATGGTCATTTGAGCTCCAAGCTCACGACCGCTTAAGTTTAAAGGTTATGGTAGTGGACGAGGTAGCCTCACTTAGATTGACCGAGGCCAACCTCACTCGCAACAAGCGAGAAACCGGTAACACTCGCTGGCCATAGTAAAAGAAATGGTTAATACCCTAACAAAACTTTGAAACTAATATGCATGTGATAAACGTATCCTAAACTAATTTTTTAACCATAAAAAATCACAAACTGATACATTTGTGACGAATTTATCTCAAATGATAATAAAAAAACCAAAACTTGTACATTTATGACAAATTTATTCCAAATTAATTTGTTCGATTGCCAAAAACTCTAAATTAGTATATCCATAAAAATTCTATAATTGTGACAAATGAAGAGTAAAATCCCAAACCGGTACACTAATCAACTGTCATATATCATCCAACTTAACAATTTGATAGTAAAATTTAATAGAAATTAATTGAAGATAAATTTGTAACAAATATATTAATTTGGGGTAAATTTATCAAAGATGTACAAGTTTGGGGTTTTTCGAAAGTATTAACCCTAAAAATAAAATAACAAAAAAAGGGAATAAATATATAAATAAATCAAAAAAATATTAAAGTATTATTATTATTTACGTCAATAGCAGCCGTGCCACTAAAGACAACCTATGTCTACATTAGTGAATTTTTTTAATAGAAATTGGTCAAATAAACTTGATTAGCAAAATTGAAAGATCAATAAATTTAAGAATTTTTGAATAATTTTTCCAAATGGCATCAATAAAGCCTTTTTACTTTCACAAATTTTTAATTAAATTGTTTGACATTAAATCTGATTAAATCCGACCGACATGGCTACGGAATTTATTTGGAAAAGTTGCGGCCGGTTTGTCAAGCTCGATCCGGCTGGACAACATGGCCCCGTGGGGACTACTTGTTCGAACTATAAATGTGAACGGGATTCACGTCTAACTAGTTGGTACGGTTTTTTAATCACCGCGTGTCGTGGGGGGCAAAGAACAGTTGCTCCTTGCAAGACGTCACTAGAAAAGTCGGCGTTGCTTTGGGTTCACGCAAATCATTAAGACGCCACATTTATAGAGGATTGGTACATGAACACCAACATTATCCAACTCCATATCACGAGATTTTACAATTAAAACACACGAGCAAGAATTGATTTTACTAATGGTGCTTGCATAAAATAAAAAGGTAACTTACTAGCTTACCGCATCATTCAAGTACGCACGTATAATATATATGCACAAAAAAAAAAAAAAAACTCCATTTAGTTTATCAAGCATAGAGATTTGACTAATATGAATCCATAAAATACCTTACAAATTCTGGGATTAAGTTAAATATGATGAGCCTTTGGCATGTGCAGGACGATCTTAACCCAAAGTGGGATTTGACCGGATGGACTTCAATTCATAAGCTGAAAATCTTCTCATGCCTCACTAAATGTGCTAACCCATGAGGTTATAGTAACTTGATTTACACGAATTGTGTCCGCTACATATTATATTCCTTCTGAAAACTGGTAGGTGATTTTGAATTTATAACATACCTCCACCAATATCATGAACCAAACAAATCAAAATCCTCTTCCTTTACACACATAACCTTGATATAATTTGGTTGCTCTTGATACGAATAGGGAATCTTATTGATTACTTTTTATTTAATTAAAAAATGTTGGGAGTGACAACTAACGATATAATTACTCCCTATAGGCTTTATTATAAGGGTCTTTTACCCTTCATAAAATATTCATTTTGAGTGATAATTGCTCAAATCCCCACGTTATGTATACACGCTGTCACCATCACCATCAATATGTCAGAAGATGTGACTGATGACACACACATTGATTTAGTCACTTGACCCTTTTCTTATTAGCCAGAGAGAGTTGTTTACATCTAAGAAATTTTAGTTTTTCTTCTATGTCGACCAAGAGTCACGATACAAATTTCCGCGAAAAATCGACGTTGACTAGTGGGGAAATCCAGGAAATGCAGCCGCTGCAAACGAGAAACATATGGGTGGCGCGAATTTTTGGGCCATCGATATATATATTATGAGGAAGAAGATCAACGGAGTCATCAATGCACCTTCCATGCAACTTCATATGTTTCGTTAGTCGTGCAAGAAATTGTGCACGGAAAAGATGGTGGAAGTTTTGTCTAGCACGACGTCTCAAGCTGTCCTTTTGGGACCCAGGCCATTACGACCTTCCACGGTTGTCATTACTATTGTCTGACTCGGAGCGTGAAGCCTAGACTGAAACACGCAATCAACTCCGAAATATATTCATTCGTACATTAAATTTTTTTGGGACATTTATTTCGCAAAAAAATAAATTATTTAAAAAATATTTATCTTAAAAATAACAGCTATATCATTTGAAATAATTATTTAATATTTTTTATTATCAATAATAATTTATATCTAGATATTTTCATAAATGATAAAAAAAAATTATTCGTTCATTTTTATAAACAATACAAGCACTCGCTTTCAACAAAATATTTTCTAAATTATTTATTTTTCTCCAAAAAAATGGATTGTAAATTTTCTTTTTAAAAAAGTAACTTCTTTTGTATGATTTTTGTCAAAATGACAAACAGAAAGTAGCTTGGACAACTCAAAAGTTATAACGTGAGAGGAATTGAAGAAGTGACAATTACCATTGGGCTTAATTTTTATTGCACTTTCTTTTTTTCTTTTTTTTTTTTTATAATGGTTTTACGATTTGATCGTCAACCGGAAAGTTTGGGATTCTATTGCCTTATGTAGTTTTAGTCTAGTGGTCCTAAGCAAGACCTTAAAAAGCTGTATTCCCGGGGAACTGGGGGAAGAAAAATATACCAGCCCTACGGGGTCACCCGGCCACACCCCCTAGGGGGTTAACGGGACCCACCCGAATCCCCGCGACGCCTTCCCCAAGGTTGCCTGGGCGTGGTACATGGAAATGAAGGGGTCCAACCCACACACGTGGGAAGGAATTGAAGAAGTGACGATTACCATTGGGCTTAATTTTTATTGCACTTTCTTTTTTTTCTTTTTTTTATAATGGTTTTACGATTTGATCGCCAACCGGAAAGTTTGGGATTCTATTGCCTTATGTAGTTTAGTCTAGTATGCCAACAAAACCTCATTCATTAAATAATGAATTTACTTGTTGATTAGTAATGTCAAGCATTTTAATGGCTAATTTACTATTTAATTTTTGTAATTGTGATCTTGCTAGCGCAGGTCAATTAATATTCGTAGGAAATTATATGGCCTACACCTTTATGTGCTATTATTGGATAAATGACTAAATAATCATAAGGCGAAAATCCTAGGCAAATGAGTGACCGTGATGTAACATTTCACGATGTGAATTTTGCATACAATTGAGAACTCGGAAAAAGTAAATAATTAAACTCAAATGATGTACACAATTTTTTTACTATACATAATAAAAAATCTGAAAGTACAAAGATGCATCCATCCTTTAGCTGCGCACACCTTTACGATAACATGTAGTCTTCATTATATCGATACAAATATTCAAATTAAAACATAATTCATTGCATTAGTCCTCGGGACAGGGATAGATTTACCTAGCATCGTTATATTAACTTCTAAATAAGCATCTACCTGTACAATACTTAAACTACTACCCTAATGGTCTATGACTTTAAGCACCATTTCGTCACCTCCATCATCATGACTGGGTGGACTATCAAATTCTTTTAATGGCCCAATGAACTTGCCGTTTCATAAGCCACACCAAGCTACAGATGAGGGACAAGAAGTGGGTAAGCCAACATGGACCCAAATAGTAGAACTACAATTGATATACATTATTGCAAATCCGGATACATGTACTTGCCGATAGTCACAATCGAAATATAGATGTGCTAAATGTAGGCCAGGGTGGATCCACACTACATTTCTATAATATAAACGGGTGAACTTAAGCTTGTTAAATAAATAAAAGTTTAAGGTAGAAGATCATCTTACCAATCAACCCGATATAAAATACAACATCATGAATTCAAGATGAATACAAATTATTTGCATATACAAGACGAACATGAGTAAATGGATTAGCTTTCTACAACAACATAATGAAATAACTTGTCGATATGACATAAAATAATTCATTTATGATGTGCAATTACCACATAGTAACTCATCGAGATATAGAGGTGAGTATCTAGCCCTACTCATATCTAACAGGAATTATCTCGACTATCAAGGCATGTCACCATCAATTCATGGAGGACAGAATCATAAACTCATATAACCATGCCTCAGCTCATCCATCACAAATATCCTATACATCAGCTATAATAAATACTCTATCGTACATCCTAATGATGACAGTCATTTCTTAATCAACTACTCAAGCCATGTCATACATCATGTATGTGAGTCACAGGCCAACACATGCAAGAAATTATTGGACCTCATGTACCTCAATCTTGTAGAGACTCATCTTAGACTGTAGAACCTCTGTTTTTCCCGTAGTCTTAGACACAAACTCGTACGTGGAATTCACTATTTGGAGAATAGGCCATGGTATTGATGTTCAGTACATGGCATCATTCACACGTAATTCATTACTATATAATAAATGCCATGTATATTTCGATAACCACAATTGCAATTAAAACACAATAATCTCTTGGCATTTCCCGAGTAAATGGGGGCAATCAAATAATTACATGCTTTTCAACAAACAAACCTTCATCCTCTAAACACTATGTCATCATTATTTAATCGAGAACTTTTGCAAATTTATAAATCATTGAGATGAATATTCCTTAGATAATTATAATTTAAACGAATTATATAATTTTCATTTCTAAAACCTTACCTTGATTAAATTCACATTAATAATCAAAAAATGAAATCCTATAAGTCTAGATTTTCAAAATTACATGATTGCCCCAATAGAATTTCTCATTTTACAATTATTACCCATAACTTCCATTCCTTATTTAGTCAAGTCATACCAATTAAGTTAATGACTAAGGCCATTCATTTTTTATCTAAGGCATATGAATTTTTTTTTTTCTTGTTATGAAAAAGCTTAAGAGGAGGGGAGGTTACCCTATGCCAAGACATGAGCATACTATAGGCATAGAAGGTCTTATAGTGGATTTACGGATCGCCTACTAAAGGAGACTACTGGCAACAAGATTCATACCTAGGCATGGATGATGTGAATCGTTGCGAAAAGATCGTTCTACGAAGGCCCAGATGTGCGAATTGCGAACCTCGACCTCCAATCGAACCTGTGATTAGGAACCTCGGTATGAACGTGACCTGTTGACAAACGCGTGTCAACCAACCAACGTTATAGATGCCACGAGCGAAAGAATTCGCTATCTCCCTCGATAAGTCGAATCGATCGCCACAAGGGAATCTTGATAAGGTCAAGTCCTCAAAAGAACAATAAAAGAGAACCTCTCAATTCTTTTCCTCAAAAATAAAATATATCTGTCTCCCAAAGAAACTCGGTAAATACTTAATATAAGCTTTCTAACCGCCACACAAACCCTAAACCAACCTTAAAAATCTAATGCGTCATATTCTAGAATATGCCTAAATAAGAAAATAATTTTTTCTTTTGACTTAGTCAAATATTTGGTGATTGCACCAAGATTTCCAAGATTCTTCAAGATTTGATTCAAGGTCATCTCCAAGCCAAATATTACGCTAAGATTTGCCAGATTCTTCAAAATTTGATCCAATGTCATCTCCACGCCAAAGATCACAAACCATGACTCCAACAGCTTGCTTGAATTGCTTGGACCGTGTTCGAGTAATCAAACCAATAGGAATAGACAATAGGTCCCTAGCACCTCCTCCTCGATATGACTCAATTTCCACATCATTCCCTTTCTTGTGCAAAGGATTTGCCCTCAAATCATCACTTGCATCGAAAAGAGTCAAGTCAGAAACATTGAATGTAGCACTAACGTCATACTTACCTGGAATATCAAGCTTATAGGCATTATTGTTAACTCTTTCCAACACCATGAATGGTCCATCTCCTCGCGGTAATAACTTAGAATGTTACTACTCAGGAAATCGCTCTTTGCTCATATGAACCCAAACCCAATCGCCGGGTTCAAACACCACTTCCTTGCACCCTTTGTTGGCTTGCCTTGCATATTGCTCAGTCTTGCGCTCAATATTTGCACGCATCTTCTCATGCAACGCCTTGACAAATTCGGCTTTCTTTGCTCCATCTAAATGAACACGCTCATCAATAGGTAAATGGGTTAAATCTAACGGAGTTAACGAATTAAAAGCATAGACAACCTCAAATGGTGTAAATTTAGTAATAGAATGCATGCTCTTATTATATGCAAACTCAACATATGGTAGACAATCTTCCCAAGATTTTATATTCTTTTTAATAATAGCATGCAACAATACCCCTAAAGTTCTATTAACTACCTCGGTTTGACCATTGGTCTGTGGATGACAAGTAGTAGAAAATAACAACCGTATTCCTAGTTTTTTCCACAATGTTTTACAAAAGTAGCTAAGAAATTTAGAATCTCGATCTGAAACAATCGATCTAGGCATGCCATGCAAACGTACAACCTCCCTAAAGAACAAATCAGCAACATGAGATGCATCATCAATTTTATGACAAGGTATAAAATGAGCCATCTCTGAAAACCGATCAACAACCACATAAATAGAATCTCTACCATACTTAGACCTAAGCAATCCTAACACAAAGTCCATAGAAGTATCAGTCCAAGGATGCATTGGAATAGGTAATGGTGTATACAAGCCATGCGGTTTAGTTGTAGACTTAGATTGCTTACAAGCAATACATCTCTTATAGACACGTGTGACATCTCTCTTCATGTGTGGCCAATAAAAATGTTCATGCAGCACTTTATAAGTCTTATTAATGCCAAAATGTCCCATTAAACCACCACTATGTGCTTCTCACACCAACAATTCACGCAAAGAACACTTAGGCAAACATAGTTTGTTTTCACGGAAAAGATAACCTTCACGCCTATAGAATTTATCAAATGCAGTATGTTCACATGCTTCAAATACTCTCCCAAAGTCATCATCATCAATATATAAGCCCTTGATATGCTCCAAACCTAAACACTTTGCTTCTAAAATAGTTACAATCGAATACCTTCGAGAAAGTGCATCGGCTACCACATTCTCCTTACCTTTCTTGTACTTGATCACATATAGAAAAGTCTCGATGAACTCCATCCATTTGGCATGTCTTTTATTCAACTTCTGCTGGCCTTTCAAGTACTTCAAGGTCTCATGGTCGGTGTGGATCACAAACTCCTTTGGCCATAAATAATGTTGCCAAGTCTCCAAAGCTCGCACTAAAGCATACATCTCCTTATCATAGATAAGATAATTCAATGTTGCTCCACTCAATTTCTCGCTGAAATAAGCTATGGGATGCCCTCCTTGCATCAACATGGCTCCAATTCCTGTACCAGAAGCATCGCACTCTATCTCAAAAGTAGCACTGAAATTTGACAAAGATAACAAATGAGCATTAGTCAACTTATCTTTTAGCAGATTAAATGCTTTCTCGTGCTCTTCTCCCCACGTGAAACCCACGTGCTTTTTGATAACCTCGGTCAAAGGTGCGGCAATGGTGCTGAAATTTCTCACCAATCGCCGATAAAAGCTTGCCAGTCCATGAAAGCTACGCACCTCTCCTACAGTCTTAGGCGTTGGCCATTCACGGATTGCTTTGACCTTTTCTTCATCAACCCGTATACCATCAACACTAACAACAAATCCTAGAAATACTAATTTGTTAGTAACAAAAGAGCACTTCTTTAGATTAGCGTACAATTGCTCAACCCTTAAAACCTATAAGACAGCACATGCTCAATATGGTCATCAGGGCTTTAGCTATATATCAAGATGTCATCGAAATAGACAACCACAAATTAACCAATAAAAGCACACAAAACATGATTCATAAGTCGCATAAACGTGCTCGGTGCATTAGTTAATCCAAATGGCATGACTAACCGCTCATATAATCCATACTTGGTCTTAAATGCAGTTTTCCATTCATCACCTTCTTTCATCCTAATTTGATGATAGCCACTTTTCAAATTGATCTTAGTGAAAATGCAAGAACCATGCAACTCATCCAACATGTCATCCAACCTAGGAATAGGATGTCGATACTTTACCGTAATGTTATTAATTGCTCAGCAATCGACACACATTCGCCAAGTTCTATCCTTCTTTGGCACCAACAAAACAAGGACAGCGCACGGGCTAAGACTCTCTCACATACCCTCGCTCCAATAGTTCGCTAGCTTGCCACTGAAGTTCCTTTGTCTCCTCGGGATTGCTTTGATATGCGGGTCGGTTAGGTAATGGCGCACTAGGAATCAAGTCAATTTGATGTTCAATGTCTCAAATCGGTGGTATCCCTCCAAGAAGTTCATCAGGAAAGACATCTTCGAATTCCTGCAATAAAGACACAATAGGACTAGGCAAACTTGGGTCAAGATCGTTAGTAGAAAACAAAACCTCCTTGTACAAAAGTACAAGCATCGGTTGGTCTAGAACTAAAGCTCTCCTCACCTCACTCAATTTTGCATAAAAAAATTTTGCCTATTTTCTTGCCTCTCTTCTTTTCCCTAGGTTTTTACCACAATCCTTCTCTCGGCCTCTCCTTTTCCTTGCGTCTCAGACACACCACGCAAGCCCTCGAATTTCTCACATTTTCTCTCTCTCTCAGCTTCTCGTTGTAACTTTAACTGATCTTGATACACGTCACTAGGTATCATTGGTACTAAGGTATAAGTCTTTTGATTCATCACCAATGAATAACGATTAGTATACCCATCATGATGTACTTTTCGATCATATTGCCATGGTCTTCCAAGCAAGATATGACCCGCTTGCATAGGTACAACATCACACTCTATCTCGTCCTTATATCTCTCTATCTCAAATGGGATTCGAACTTGCTTCGACACTTTCACTTCACCATTATCATTTAACCATTGAAGTCTATAAGGCCTAAGGTGCTTTTTCGTCTTCAAACCCAACTTATCCACCATAATACAACATTTGCACAACTACCTCCATCAATTGTCAAAATACAGATTTTACCATTCACCACACATCTTGTATGAAACAAGTTATCTCTTTGTTGATGATGCTCCTCCTCATTTACTTGTACACTAAGAGAACACCTAACCACCAATAAGTCTCCTTTTATAGCTACTTCTCCATCACTACAATCCTCCAACAGTGGCATCTCATCATCATCTTCTTCCCTTTCACTTTCGAACTCAATAACCATGTCCAGTCATGATCATCACCCTCCTATTAGGGCATTGATTCGCCATAAGACTCCTGCCCAAATACTTAAAACATTTAATCTCACGAGTTCTAGTGTTAGGGTTTTCGATTTTACTTGAAGCCGGATTCGTTCCAACTTTACCGTCCCTCTCCTTCTCCTTTGAGGTTTCGGTTTTGGTGTTGTTTCCCCTCTAATTTGGCTTCTTATCTCTCTTCCAATTGGATCTCCAATTCTAATTTGAACCCCCTCCACTCTTGTGATTTCAATCCAACTTCAATTGCCACTCAACTTTGATGGCTTTGTCCACCAATTCCTCCAATTCAACATAGTGTTGCAGCTCCACCACCCTTGCTATGTCTCAACTCAAACCACTAAAAAATCTTGACATTGTGGCCTCACGATCCTCCACCACATTAGCACGAATCATGGCAATCTCCATCTTCTTGTGATACTCTTCCATGCTCTTATTGCCGTGTGTGAGATTTTGTAACTTTTGAAACAAATCTCGATGGCAATGACTTGGTACAAAATGCCTCCTCATCACCGCCTTCATCTCATCCCACATCTCTATCGGTCTTTCACCATTACGCCTCCTACTAGTCACAAGTTGATCCCACCAAATTATAGCATATTCAGTAAATTCAGCAGCTGCATTTTTTACCTTTTTGAGCTCGGAGTATCGTTGGCAATCAAATACCATCTCCATGCGTTTCTCCCACTCTAGATACGCATCGGGATCATTCTTCCCTTGGAAGGAAGGAATATTCATCTTGATGTTGTCAAGTTCATCATCTTCTCGGTGTCTAAACCCTCGGCCTCCATTCCTCCTTCCAAATCGAGCATCTCGATCATCCTCCATGTCAACCTCATCATCATCATGATGCCGCTACCATCTATGTCGTGTTCTAGAGGTGTCTCGTTGATGTTGCGGCCTTTCCCGGGGTAGCTCTCGATCACCATCAATCCTCATGACATTTCCCATCATTCAGCCACTAAACTCCTCCACTACGGCCCTCAATTGCTGGATGCTTTCCACGAGCACTTCATCCCTTCGTATGGAGTCAACCTCCCTTTGATTCACGCTTTCTTCGCGCAACATATTTTAGACCTGCAAGTAAACGTTAGTCACAAAAATCCTCAACAATCGCTCACTCACTTGTTTCTCTCAAGGTGTTTGTCACTCCCCTTGTGTTTAACTCAAGTCTAGGCTTTTTCTTTTTTTTTACCCTTAATTAAACTCACACACTCTTACCTTTTCCCTCTCGTATTCCCTTTTCATAAGCTCTTTATCAGACTCAAAACCTGTCTCTCAACCCCCTTACGACAATCAATTCAACAAGTAACAATCTCAAACCAATAAGTACAACTTTTGAAATTCCAATTGAAACCCAAATCACTATTGATTTTGTTTCAATTCGGTTCACTAACAAACGAGTCGCCTTCTTGATTTTTTTTTCCTTTTTGTTCGGCTATTTTTTTTGTTTTCTGCCGAATCTTTTTTTTTTTTTTTTTTTTTGCGCACTTTTTTTGTGTGTGCGTTTTCTTTTTTTTTTTTTTCTTTCTTTCTTTTTTGATGAACTCAGATACAATTTTAACATGCTAGGACCGACTAAAGTTACAAAAAAAAATTAAAACTAACTGCAAACAACTATGTATGGAAACACAAAAGCAATCGGATCCATAAATTAGCTAGAACCGAAACCCTAGCATAATAAATCTCAAATTGCCGAATATAAACAGAAAATTAAAGATAAATAGACCTTGTAGAACCTGGCTCTGATACCAAATGATGTGAATTGTTGCGGAAAGATCGTTCTACAAAGGCCTAAATGGTGCGAATTGCGAACCTCGACCTCCAATCGAACCTATGATTAGCAACCTCGGTATGAACGTGACCTGTTGACGAACGCGTGTCAACCAACCAACGTTATAAACTCCACGAGCAAAAGAATTCGCTATCTCACTCGATAAGTCAAATCGACCGCCACAAGGGAATCTTGATAAGGTCAAGTCCTCAAAAGAACAGTAGAAGAGAACCTCTCAATTCTTTTCCTCAAAAACAAAATATATCTATGTCCCAAAGAAATTCGGCAAATCCTTAATATAGGCTTTCTAGCCGCCACACAAACCCTAAACCAACCCTAAAATTCTAATGCGTCATATTCTAGAATATGCCTAAACAAGAAGATAATTTTTTCTTTTGACTTGGTCAAATATCTAGTGACCAGATAATCAAATTGCACCAAAATTTCCAAAATTCCTTAAGATTTGATTCAATGTCATCTCCACGCCAAATATTACACCAAGATTTGCAAGATTCTTCAAAATTTGATCCAAGGTCATCTCCACGCCAAAGATCACGAACCATGACGCCAACAACTTGCCTGAATTGCTTGGCCCGTGCTCGAGTAATCGAATAAATAGGAATAGACAATGGGTCCCTAGCACCTCCTCCTCGATATGGCTCAATTTCCACATCAATGGAAGTGACTGCTAGCAGCGGGATCGCTTACCATGAATATTTTATTGATACTATAGACATGCCACATATTTTATAAAATTACCATAACAACCCACTTTGAAATTAATTATGCAATTAAGTCCAATTTTGTCTATAGATAAATAATCTAAATTAAGCATTACTTCTAAAATTAACTTAACTACCAATCATCATAAGGTTTCTAATTCTGCTAGTAGCGCCCAAAATTTTCATATTTAGCATATTTTCCCTAGTTTGGTGTTTAACAAAATTGCCCTAAAGCTTCAAAGTTTGCTATTTTGAACCAAATTGATTTCCTTACTTAATAACTCACTAATTAACACTAAAAACTATAAAACCAAATTGCTAAAAGAATCCTCCAGACATGTCAACAATTACTAAAATGCTCTTTTTGGTCTAGTTTTACCATTTTCACATTTATCCCATTCAAAATGCAACAAAACCTTTTGGTAGTTATTCAAACGCTTCCTAGGAATGTAGAAAACTTCTTAATTCAAGCCAAGAAATCGCAATAGCTAATCATGCCATTCTTGAAGTCCAATTATACTCAATATCAAAATTTAACCTAAATGAGCAAACATCAACCAACCAAGTTAAAAGTACCAAGTAAATCAATCTAACTAAGTCCCTAGGATTTTCACTTAACTCAAGTGTAATCTTGAACAAACAAAGCCGTATTCAGCTGGGCATGCTCCTAGACCATCCCCCTCAAGGATTTGCCCTAGCGTAGTAGAAACTACTACCAAGACTTGTTGATAGATTTTATCTTTCATTTATGTGACTACACATCATGCATCGAACAACCTGGGTCATTATCTTTTTGTCTTAGCTGATGCAAACAAAACCTAAGGGCATGTTCATGCAAGTGTATGTGTGTGTGCCTTGACCTATAACATCATATCTATACTAATATGCTGAGCGCAGCTCATGACTCATGGCTTGAACTGATACATATAGCAATCCAAGGCCAAGCGAGACTCAAATCAACACACCTCAATGCCAATCCAACACCAGGCAAGGCTCAGATCTGCCATGCCTTAATGTTGATCCTAAAACTAAGCGAGACTCGTCCGTGACTTGGGCGTGATCATACTTACAAATGCAAAGACGTGAACAAAACATACAAACAATCATTAACATGTACACAACTAAGCCTGAACAAGAACATGACCAAGGAACTCATGACTTGAACCAACACGCCTTAATGCCGATCCAAGATTGCGCAAGACTCATTCGTGACCCAGGGTATGATTGTAACTCATGCATGCAAAAACATAACCAAACCAAACAGAATACTAGTCATCATGCATATAAATAAGCACACATCCAAATCCAACAATGCAGTACATCACCTTAACTAAGAGTTAGGGATTCTACTTACTACTTAATAGAGTGGCGACAAATGGCCAAGCGAGAGACAAGCGGGTAGGTGAGACTAAGAAGGAAGGAGAGAGCACAAGGAGGGAAAGAGGGGGAGAAACGAGCCAAATTTGTGAGGATGAAAGGGTGGTGCTCTATTTATAGGCCCTTTGAGACATCTCAAATTTTCAATTCTGTTTTCAATTAAATTGATCGGGCCTTTCATCGACGCACCTATAGGGCTGTTCTCAAAGCTGATCAGTCTCGAGATAACTAGACTATCTAGGAAAGCCATTAAGGAATTTAAATACAATAAGCTTAAGAATTCGACTAGGAATTGGCTACTCGACGGTGCTCATCTTTAGAGGTCATTACGGCACAGTTAAAAATCAATCAGGGATCAGAAATAGGTCAGCTCGACTGAGATGTATGACTAAACGTGAGTGATTCCACTAAATTACAAAATTCTGATCGTCGGCCGGCACTGGACTAATTTTTCTGTCGTTTTGATACCCTATGTCCGTAACTGAAATCTCGAGATTTTCACGACAACCGAGAGTCGCCAATGTGTCGAATGGGTTCATTGTGATTCGAAGAAAATCGACCACGAGTCATTTGCACCAAAAATTTCCGAAAGCTACCCGGTAGCTTAGGTTACGCTAAAATCGCGCCAGATTGAAATTAACCGCGAATTTGAATCCGATTTCAGAAATTGAAAGTTCTGTCATGTCACGAGTCATTTTAGGAATGTCAACTCAGTCTCCGAAAATTTTTCTGCAAACCGAGAGTTTTTGGGAAAAAGTCGAGGTAGGGTCGTTTTTGTCCAGAAAATTCAAAGGACCATTCTTGATCGCAAAATTGGGATGCAAGTCGGATCTATTGGTGAGGAAAAATATCAATTTGATCAAGGACTCGATAGTGGAATTTATCGGAGCTGAATTGGATTAATTCAAAGAGGAATTGAATGAAAATTGAAGTGCAACTTGTACAAATTCGTATGTCCCCCTTGCTCCACACTTTTAGGCCACTTCAAGCTTCTAGATGGGGCATTGTGGTCTGGAAAATCTGAAGGGAGGCCAGCTGTGGTGGTAGGACCACTCCAAGGGGGTCAAAGGAGATAAGAAGATAAAGGAAGACCAAGTGGTGGCCCTCCCTTAGCCAAACCGGTCCCCTCTTCTTCCCCTTCCTCTCTCTCCGTCGATCCTCCCTTCCCCTGTGCTGTTCCAACATCAGCAACTCAAAGGAAGCTAGCAGATGCCACCGAAACAACCCAGCTAGCCGTCCGATCACCACAACGCCGCTCGCTGCCCCCGCGTGCTCGCCCACTCACACGCCAGCCTTGCGACTTCCAGCCCGTCGTTTAGCCTCAACCGCGAGCCCAGACCACCTCCAATGCTGCTTGAGCCCGTCCCGCCGTCACCGGAGCTCCCTCCGCCCCCATGAAGCGTCGTCCAGCCCGCCTGGACCTGGTTCCACTCATCTCAGCCCATCTCCGCCTTAGCCAAGCCACCATCCAGCCTTCTCCGCCACTGAATAGAGCCGAAGCTTGTGGGTCTTCAAATTGCTGTTTATGCCCGCTTTGGTACCTTCCGGACCTCGATTGGTAGGCCCGCTTTGGAGAAAGTTGATCCTCGTCGCGTTCCCGTCATTTCGAACCGAGCGATTCGTTAATCAAGTGAGTTTAACTCACTAATCTTCGCTTAGTAGGTTAATGACGCTTAAGGGTTGATTAGTTTAGAATAAGCTTGGTTTAGTGGATAGTTAGAACGGTTTAGTGAATTAGTTAATTTTCAATGCATGTTTGGTGGTTAGTTTAATGCAATTAGCAAGTAAATAGGTTCTAGTATTCATTTAACGAGCCTCAGAAATTTTCCAAGCCCGTTCCGGCATATAATTAGGCTTTACCGGCCTAAGTATGCATTTTCTGCATTTAATAATTAATTTTCGTAATTATTTATTTATTTATTTATTTTTCGGAAATTAAACCGGGATAGCTGGTGACCGGAATTTTATGCCGATTGCAATGGTGTAGTCAGTTTATTTAATTGAGCTCTAATTCGTGCTGATTTGGTGTGATTTGTATTTTGGGAAATTATTCCAAAAATAATTAATTTTGGTAATTTATTAGAAAATCACCGGGCGTCGGTTTATAACGCCAAAAAATGAGTTTATGGATTAGTGAAATTAGTGGGATTTTCAAGTGTGAAAATATTATGTTTTGGCTAAGGCCGACCATGTACCCACACACGATTATTTTCATCGAGAAGGAAAAAAATGGTGATTTGATCAGATGATCAAAAATCTATAATTGCGGCAACTTCTGGTGAGCATAAATAGTATACTATATGAGTATAATTGCAGCAACTTCTGGTGAGCTATACTATCTATATATCAGCTAAAGTGAGCAGTCCTGGACTATGGTCGAACTTATAGATAGTATTGATTGAGATGACTAGGGAATGGTCTCGTTGACATGTAATCGACTGAGTCGATTGATCGATAGTTCAATCTGTTTTGATGTGTTGAAGTGATTGGTTGAAAATGTCAATTATACTGATTTGCAAGAAGGAACAGAGGCAAAGGTAAGACCTCCGACTCATGTTTGTGCTTAGGCAGCCTTAGAGCGTATTTTCTTCCTAATCGGTTCTTAGGAGGGTAGAACTCGTTGAGACGTCATCTCACCCCATTGTGGGATAACATTTCAGGTCCTTAGATGGCAGCTCCAGATTTTTTTGGACGACCTAAGAGTGTTACAGAGCAGACATCTTATATTTTGATGAATCAGGGCCCTAGGGGTTGGAACTATGAGCTGGTAAGATCCGTAGTCTGGGTCGATGCAGGTCTCACCCACAAGGCGCCCCATCGATACAGATCGTGGTACCACTAGGCTCAAGATGGCCAGAGAGAGGGTCCTATTGCGGAATCTGAGATTCCTCTATATGCTCTGGAGGTTGCTTTTGGGAAGGGCACAGCTGATCCTCCTCAAGGCTCTACCGTAGACGCGGTGGACCTTGCCCTTGAAGTTTCAGAGTCCCCGGTGCCGTCTACCGAAGGCTCCAGTTGGAGTGTAGAGGAAGGTGAAATCGAAGATGACGGAGAGGAAGAGGACTCGTAGAGTTGTGAAACCCCACCCCTGCTTTTAGACGTGTTTTCTTGAATGGGCTTGTATTATATATGACATGACACGGTTTGCTATGCACATATATAAGTGTTGTTGTGTTTCAGTTCAAAAATTTTATGACCCTACTTTTCTATCCCATTGTGTTATTGTCTAGGGATTATTTATCTGTTTCCGCATGCGTATTAAAACAAGAGGGTCGGCGATGCGTCATAGGACGTCGCTATTAATCGACCAAGGAGGGATGGGCACGTGCTCGGAGGATCGGGGCATGACACCCTTCCCTCATTTATTGCCCTAATAAGTGGTCTGATGAGCTTTATTAGAGTGGCCTAGTTATCTTGAAGAGGTGGCATGCCTAATTGGATGGTGTGACACCTTATGGCTTTAGGCTAATGATTGGTAACCCTTTTGTGCCCTCCTCATTGGTCTATCTATGCTATGAGTCACCAAGGCATCATGACTTAGCCTAACTTGCTCTCCAAGGCAAATTTTATTGTAACTATTACCAAATCTCCATATGGCCACCTAAAAGGGTGAGTCTGAGTCATGCTCTTCATTTAATGCTCAAGATACGACCATTATGAGGTTTGGATTTTTGGTCACATGTTTCTCATGACTTAGGCTGCTTGTTCTCTAGGCCAAAATTTTATAATCATCATTACCAAATCTCTATCTTGACACCTAAGTGGACAAGTCATGTCCTCATTAAATGACTAGCATCCAAAGAACATAAATGCAAGCATGAGAAGGAAGCCGATGTAAGCGCAATCATTATTGGGTAAGAGTTTCTTGTTTTCATCCACAATTGACTACATCATTCGGGCCGAGGTTTGTGGCCAATTCATGAACAAACAAAGCTGGACATAGCCAGGCCTAACCAACGTGGCTAGGTCAGTTTCCTATCTTGGTCAACGTATAGCCAGGACTGGCCGAATGTGCAGCCTAGCTGACCAGGCTCAAGGCCGGCTTATGGCCTAATACAAGGTCGGGCTTGTGGCCTGGTGCATGATTGGGACTGACCGGCTCATGGCCGGGCTCATGGCCTAGCATATGGCCGAGCGACAGGGTCATTGAGTGAATCAATGATCAATCCGTGACTGATTCGTGATCCATAATCGATTCATGACCAATTCATGGCCGAGCATAATCAATCCGTGGTCAACCCTCGATTGTCATGTGGCTGCATGGAATTAATCGATCTGCAATTGACACACGATCGCATGGATCAATCCATCAACCGCGACCGGTGCATGACTGTGCAAAATCGATCCATGATAATACATCGATCCGTGGTAGTGCGTGACCGTCTCATGACCAACCCTTATGGTCGAGCAATCGATCCATGGTCGAATAGCTCGGTTCAACTTACGTAATCAATGTATCGATTCATTGCTAATCCGTTGATTGATCCATAACCACACCTCTGATTGGACCATGACTAATCCCCTAGTCATCCTTTCGATGGAGCTGATTGGTCCATGATCGATCCTTAGATGAGTCCATGGCCGATGCACACCAATCCTCTGGCCATCTACCATGATCGATATAAGGGCTTGACCCGTTGATGTCACACTCAATATCATGAAAATCCTCACAGAAACTCTAATGGCGTGCTCCATGATGGAATCGGAGTTTGTTGCTCTGGATAAAACTACTGAAAAAACAAAGTAGCTTCAATAGTTTTTAAAGAATATTCCGTTGTGGCCAAAACTTATGTTTGTGATATGCATTCACTATGATAGTCAAGCAGCGATTGCAAAGGCACAGGATGTGATGTAAAATAATATATCTAGACACATTCATCGTAGACATAACACCATAAAGTAGTTGCTCTCAAATAAAGTTATTTCTTGACTTTGTAAAGTCAAAGGAAAATATTGTGGATCCGCTAACAAAAGGTATGTCAAGAGAGTAAGCAAACTACACATCGAGGGGAATGGGGTTAAAAACTTTAACTCAATAAAGAGATTGAAGATGGAAACCTAACATAGCGATTAGAGATCCTATGGTCTAGGTTCAACATGACACAAATTTTGGAAACTCTAATATGAGCACTGTCTCCCACTCCTATAATGCAAAAGTGCTTCCTACAGCATTTTTAGGGTACATTATGTTTTTAATGATTCTTATAACTTAGATTTCAAAATCCTAGTAAGGTAAGGTAGGATACTTTTGATAGGAATGCACCTATATGCATGGTGCTGGCAAACTCTATTGAAATCTTAAAAGGCTCAATTTTCTAAAGTACTCATGATTCTTAAGAGGTTCGGGGCCAAAAGAATGAACGTAGCCGAGAACCAATCTTAAATTAGAGATACTCCATGTGAGGTCTATTGTCTAAGGCTACTTCAACAGTTGGCGATTCAATGCTTAATCCATCAACTACTTAAGTAAATCTAATAGGCTTTCATTGGAGAATGTTCAAAGCAAAAGCTACCTATCTTGATCCAATTTATCTCTACAAGCACACTTGAAATTCTTCGAGTAAAAAAAAAAAAAGTTATGTTGAGCTATTAATGTAGGGGATTGTTGTAATTATAGGTTATTATTGCCTCAACATTAGTTCATGCGTCCCTTCAGCTTTAGGGCAGTAGTTTTATGATGTGTAAATGGATGAAATAATGGATGTGTTAATGAACGCATCTCTTCAGCTCTCATGTAGCAGTTTTATAGACGCATAAATGGAAGAATTAATGGACACAATGGACCATCTCTTCAGCTCTCGTGCAACAATCTAAGATGTATCTTCAGTTTACAATAATGAACTTTTGAGTCTTCTTTAGTTCGTGTGAGATAGAATCATTCTGGATTTAAGAATTCTTTTTTGGAAATCACTCCTGTAAGTATGCCGGTTTCTAGAAGTATTAGACAGAGTCATATTCATATAGTGTTAATACAAATAGATTCAAGGTGTTGTATCTTTAGAAGCATAGTTCGTGAAGCTGTTTAGCATCGTTGGCAGGAACTAATTGCCTTAAGGAGATTCCGTTAGCCGTACCTCGCCTCCTATTTAATTTTCAGTCAATTTTATTACAATCACACACATTTATATTTGGGTTGTGATTCGACATCTTTATATGTGAAGATCATATAAACATTGGCTTGGTCGTTATAATCTTTGTTTTCACTTTCTCAGAGTTTTTTTATTTATGTTTGTATTTTCTGGTTTGTGTTTATATATTGTTCCAACAATTGGCCTATAACTTATTAGTTTAAGCTTTTAAGTGAAAGTAAGCCCAATTAGATGGGGGTCGCACTTGTGCTCCCTCTTGACGATCTCCCTGGGTGAAGGTATCATACTTCTATTGCGTACTCCCAACAATCTTATATCTACAAAAGTTTCAGTAACGATGCTCTTTTGGCCATCAAGAAGGTCGGGGAAGACAATAAAATAGTAGAGAAACAAAAGTTTCCTCATCGAAACCCACTTTGTCCAAATTCAAGTCAGAAAGAAAAAAGAAATCAAGTCTATCGAACTCACACCTTTAACTTGCATTCCTCATTTGCCGATTTTTATGCTCAATTGTTCTTGCTTCAACCAAGCCTCGCTTAAGTAAATTGATTGGTCATGCTATGAAGAAGAAGGATAGCGAAAAGAAGAAGAAGAAGAAACACCTTTGGCCAAATGAATATGCCTCTTAAGATACAACTCCTTGAATCTCTTTGTATTAACGTTATATGAATAAGACTCTGTCAAACACTTCTAGAAACCAACCGTAACATCCACGGTTTTGGCCCTTGTCTTGATCATGGGCGGCAACCAGGGGATCGGTACGCTAATAGTGGGGATTGGCCATGGATCGATCCAAGGATCAGTCATGGATTAATTAGCCCAATCGAGAATGGCAACTAAGGATCAACTATGTTCAATCAAAAGATTGACCATGGGTCGGCCACAGGATCGATAGTGAATCGATCCACCGATCATACAAGTTGATCAGAGTATTTGACCATGGATAGATTGTTCAACCTTGAGAATCAATCGTGGGACAATCACACACCATCACAGATCGATCAATGAACGGTTATGGGTCAATTTCACACGATCATGTACTAGTCACAAATGATTCTACATAGTCATTGTACTAGCCATAAACGACCATGGAACAATTCCATGCGACCATGTATTAAATTGAACCAATCGACTCCATACGACCACATGACAACCAAGGATCGACTATACTCAAACATGGATCAGTCTTGAACCAACCATGGATCATTCGTGAAGGGATCATGGACTAGCCATGGACCCAATTCTAGGCCGGTCAATCGAGCCATGAACTAACTCTGAGTGTAACACCCTCGATTCTGACCCTATAAGGATCGGCCATAAGGTCTTGAATGGATCGACCATGGGCCATTGGCCATGGATCGATTAGTTTGATCGGCAAGAAATCACAAATCGATCATGGTCCGACCAACCGATCGACCGACCGACCGGTCACGAACTAGTCAAGGTGTCGGCCATGAATTTTTAACCGACCATACCGATGGGATAGGATCACAAGCTCATAAGATGACTTTTTGATCACGAAGATCGAGGATTAGTCATGGGATGATTTTGGATCGGCGGATAGCCATAATTGGTCATAGTGCTCGACTGCGGGTGATTCCGCCCGGCTATGCACCGATACATGGATGATCCAACTTGATCAAATGCGATCGCCTTCCGACCAAAAATACATCATTCCATATTTAATTCTTAGTGAATAGAAAGGAATCTTGAATTGGTGATGTCTAATCATGGATTGGTAATGCACCGACCATGACCCATACGGATGGATCGGGTGCCGACCAGAATGAGCTCGGGGATAGACCCGGCTATTCCGTCACTAATTCTAAGGTCCATGAGTGCCTTGGCTTAGTGCTAGGCCATGGGTAGCCTTAAGATTGGCCCTAACCGAGCGAAGGACAACCGACCCTGTAGGCTGACCGTCCGTCCAAAGAAACAGTTCGGGCGAGCATGGGGTGTGACGGCTGAACCTTGGGTGTACGTGATTCAATTTTTTAAGGTGTACCTAATGATCCATTCTCTGGCCCTAGAACCAACTTGAATGGTAGAATTCTCTAGACCGCCTTCTTGATGAAGAAAATGACAAAATAGAAGAAAACTCTAGAACACCCTCATTAATGAAGAGAGTGATGTGTCCTTTGACTTTTCAAAAGTAATGATGAAGTCAAAAATATCCTTAATGAATAAGATAAGGACGGTGCTTATGTGGCCCAATCGGAGAGCGAAACCCAAGCCCCTCATTAATGACCGAAGAATCTAGATGCCGAGTTGGCAACTTTGATGGCATCTTATCCAAACTTCATTAAATGCTCATTAAATGTGGGGTACAAGTGGTCCAATAAAAGAGCGAAAAGCAGGCCATCATCGATAATGCCTAGAAGCTAGAATGCCAACCAAGGTCTTTTAGCTATGCCACATCATTCTTTTAGGTGCAATTATTGGACAAGTAGGCATGCCAACTAAGGACTTTAGGCAGGATGCTTGGAAAAATTAGAGTGGACCATTTGGCTTGGTAATGATGGCTTGAGATTTGCTTTGGAGAAGAAGTTAGTAATTCATGCTTAGGTGTCCTCTAAACTCTTAGGTTATAATGACCCTAAAATATAGCCTTGGTGAACAAGGTAAGAGCCAACCAATTAGAAGAGGACATTAGGCATCAAAGGGGCTTATGTGTCCCTTAGGACCATAGGCACATCATGAGCTTAAGTTGAGCCTTGGAGAGCAAGCCAATAGATGGTCCAATAAAATATGGCAAGTGTTCTCTTAGGACCCTAGGCATGCCACCTTGCAAAATAGGCTTGCCACCTTGATGCCATAGCCATGCCACTCTAAAAATAGGAGGAGCTCCCATTCATTTCCACCACTTTAGCCCATGTTGCCATTCACGCCTACCCTCCTCCTCCTCCTTCTCCTTTCTCTCGGCCGCACACCACCAACCTTTCAAGTCATTCAAGTTAGTTCTTGAGGTTTGCCGAAGTAAGTAAGATTCCTCCTTTTCTTCTAAGAAAGTAGATCCCATCGTTGGGGCTAGTTAAGTGCTCACCCGTCAAGCCGTAGGTGGTGTGCGATGTCTTTTGTTCGATCTTGCTTGCTATTAGACATAACCGTGTGCTTCAGTCATTTATGTTCGGAATGAAATCGAGGTTCGTTCGGATTGATTTCATCGCAAGACAAAGTCGCCCTAGCCACGAAGCCTTGGTTTCGGCATAAATAGGATCCAAGTCTTCCTTGGTACAGGAATCGCCCAAGGCCACAAGGTCCTAAGTCGACATTGAGGCATGTCGATCTTATGCCTTAATCGGTACAGGGATCGCCAAATCCACAAGGTCTTGGTAAGGCTCCAAGCATGTCGATTTCCATAGTTTAAATGGACATGGGGACTTTATGCTTGGCGTTGAATGAAACCGCGAGCCGAGGGTCATTCTTGATACATATGTAATCACATTGGGATTGGAGCCGAGGTCCGCTAAGCTTGGGATCGTCACTAAAGCGAGGTGTACCCAAGCCTCGAGATCTTGGATCGATATTAAGGCATACCGTTTCCATACCTTGTCCGGTGCGGGGATCGGCGCTAAGTGATTGATTTAAGTTACGGACTAAAGATCGTTCTCGACATATTTGCTAGTGAAGTATAAGAATATCATGAAACACACGATTGAATGAGCACGTTTTCGCGCCATTCATGTGTTGACTAAGAGAAAAGATAAGAACCGGCTTGTATTATGCATTTATGCATGCACTTAAAGAGGAAAAAGCACCCGTCGCCACACAGCATTGGCGGCAATGCCTCGTTCATTGAATGGGATGCCTCGGTTGATCCGGGATGCCTCAGTTAAGCCGGGATGCCCTGGTTGAGCCAGGATGCCTGGGTCTTGGACCCGGAAGCCTCAAGAAGCTAGCCCTAGAAGCCTCGGTCAAACCAAGATGCCATGGTCGAGCCAGGAAGCCCAGCAAGAAGCTGGGAGCCCCAGTCAAGCTAGGAGGGTCTGGTCGAGCCATGACGATGATTAATGAAGTTACATGAGTGTCAGGATATGCATAAGTATGATATGTCGATATATTTATTGATAAGCCAAAGGTAAGTATGCATTGAAACATGTTGTGATGGACATTTGCATGTAGTCAATGGTAGCAACAAGTTTGTTATTGATCTGTCATCAACACTATCTGCGAGTGTTGTACTTGCTAAGCTTCGATGATGAGATACTTTCCTCGTAGAGAATTAGGAATTTTACTTACTGAGTTTCTCCAAAACTCATCCTTCATCTTTCAGTCTTATAGGCATGGAAGTCTCATGTCAGTTTTGGGAGCTACAGTCACACTAGAGGAGTGTGTTCTGTGTGATGTTTGTCCTAGTCTTCCAGCTATTGTTTATCCGAGGAGTTGTTTAGTCACGTTTCCGCATGTGCATGGTAACAATATAAAAACAATGGGACGGCGACGAGCCTGTGACAGCGCAAAAATAACCCATGTCGCTCGTGACCATGGAGATGGAGTTAGGGTCATGACACCGAGCCTAGCCGATCCTGGCCATGAGTTGGGCAAGATAGGCCACCGACCTAGTTACGCCGATCAAGCTCGGCTACATCTAGCCTTGTCCGATCATAATTTAGCCACGTACCTCAATTCGAATAGGGTATTCAGTCTTGGATAAACACAAGAAACTCACATCCGATAGTGGCGGCACTTCCATTGGCTTCTTTCTCGTGCTTCCATTAATGTTCTTTGGAAGCTAGTCATTTAATGAGGGGATGACTCACCTACCCGAGTGGCAAGAAAATAGCTTGACTCTTGATTGCATTGATGTTCCTTGGAAGTTAGTAATTTAAGAAAGGGGAATGAGTCGCGCGCTCATGTGGCTATCTTGGAGAACAAGTGGTCAAAAGTCCAAGCTTCTTGATGATGGCACCAAATCTAAGCAATTAATAAAGGGGATGACTCATAAGCTTAGGTGTCCTTATAGAATTATGGTCATTATTACCTTAAAGCGAGCCTTGGAAAGCAAGTTTAGCCAAACTATTAATTGCAAGATGACTCATTATATGAGTGGTCCGATGAAAAGAATGGCAAGTGTCTTCTAAGGCCTTAGGGTGTCAATTCATCAAAGTAGGCATGCCACCTCTTTAAGATAGGTTATAGGTTCTTCATTAAGGTAATGTCTCACGACTAGGTGGACCAATAAGAAAAATACAAATTAGACTTCAATTATTTCTCTAGAATTCTAGGCGCCACTTAATCAAGATCAAGCGCCACCTTTACTCAAAAAGCCTTGCAAAGACAAATTATCATATCATTTGTAAAGGCCATCATTGAGGTTTGGCCTATAAATAGAAGCACCACCCCTTCATTTCCCCAACCCTTGACTCATTTCTCCAATTCTCTCTCTCTCTCTCTCTCAGCCACTTCCGTCCTAAGCAGAATTCCTAACCCTTGGCTAAGGCAATGTGTTACGTTGTTAGATTTAATTGTGTGCTCATCCATGTATAATCCTGTGCATGATGAGGATTGATTTTGAATGGTTTGCTCATGTCTTGTATTCTTAAGTACGATCACACTCCGAGTCATGGACGAGTCTTGCTCAATTTTGAGATCGGCATTGAGACGTGACGGTTTGAGCCTTGCTTGGCTTTGGATTGGTATTGAGGCATGTTAATTCAAGTCTAGCTCAGCTTTAGATCAGTGATTAGGTGTATCGGTTCAAGCCACGAGCTCCGTGCTACGCTCAACATGAGTAGTTATGATGTCCTAGGACATGGTGCACGCACTTGCATGAGCATGCCTTCAGGCCTTGTTTGCATCAGCTAAGATAAAAAGATAACGAATCGAATTGTTTGATGCATGATGTGTGGTCAAATAATGGAAAGATAAATGTTGTCTACGCGTCTTGGCTACACCAAGAACAAATCCTTGAGGGAGATGGTCCAAGAGCACGCCCCAAAGAGGACAATATCGAGTTAGGATGACAGATGGTCTAGGAGCATGCCTCTATCCCAAACGACATGTTATGTTGCCTTGTTCATGAGAACAGGATGCTTAATGGATTTCGGATGCCCGATGGATTTTGGATAAACCAATCGATTTCAGTTAAGTTAATGAATCAAATTCCATGTACATGTTTCTATGTTTCGTTTTGATGATTTTGATAATGCTTGCATCACAAGCCAAGTTGTTCACATGCACATAGTCAAGGAAATGCCATGGATTTGCTATTAATCTGTCATCAATGCCTTAACAAGGTTGAGATTCACAGGCTTGATTTGATGACAAGATGTCCTCCTGTCCGGGGATTAGTGATTTTACTTACTAAGTCTTCCACTCACCCCGTTGTTTTTCCTCAGATTTGTAATTATGGAAGTCTCACCCCTTTGGAGCCGAGGCCACACTAGAGGAGATAGGAATCCCTTGGCCTGCAACTGATAGAAAATTAATGGAAATAAGGAAATGCCCATAGAAAATGGCTTGTAAATATACTGATGTAATATAGTAGCAATATGCTTTCTGTAGCATTTTCCTAGCTGCTTGATTGTTGCGTTGTTTGGGAGATGGTTGTTTGTATGCTTCTATATATGCATAACAAAAGATAAAAAGAAACGGATTGACGATGCGCCTGGGGCGTCGCAACAATATCCCCATTGGTCATTACACCAGCACACTTAAAGAAGTGATTTTCCAAAAAATGAATTCTTAAATCCAAAATGACTCTATCTCACATGAACTAAAGAAGACTCATAAGTTCATTATGTAAACTAAAGATAAACCACTGGGGGTTTGCCCCAATGGCCACCCTTCCAACTTGGAAGGGGGAGGTAGGGGGTTCAAATCCCCACCTTCTCAGGGGGGATTGGGATGGGGACGATTTCATTTCAGGAGTGGGTTTCGACTCCCACGCCCTGCAAGGAGGCATGGCAAAAGTCTGAGAGTGAGTGTTAGAGTAGAATTAGAATAGGACTGACCAAAAAAAAACTAAAGATACATCTTAAAACTATTGCACTAGAGCTGAAGAGATGGTCCATTAATTCATCCATTAACGGAACCATAAAGCTACTGTACGAGAGCCGAGAGATGCATCCATTAACCATTAATTCTCCATTAAATGTCTATAAAACTATTGTGCGAGAGATGAATTGATGCATCTATCAACACATCCATTATTTTATCTATTAACATGTCATAAAATCGATGCACCAGAGCTAAAGGGACGAGTGCATTAACATTGAGGCAATAGTAACCAGAGCTGAAGGGATGCGTGAATCTATTCAATTTTCTATCAATTTTATTACAATCAAACACATTTGTATTTGGATTGTGATTCAGCATCTTTATATGTAAAGATTATATAAACATTGGCTTGGTCATTATTATATTTGTTATCGCTTTCGCAAAAAAAAAAATTATCTCTATTTATATTTTTTGGTTATAACAAATAGTATTGCGTTTGTCTATTATTCCAACAATTGCCTCATATCTCATTGGTTTAAGTTTTTGAGTGAATGTGGGCCTAACTGGATTGGGCTCAGACTTAGGCTCCCTATTAGCGATTTACCCTGGTGAAAGTATTAGGCTGCTATTTATGCTCCCAACAATCCTATATCTACAAAAGTTTCACCAATGATGCTCTTTTGGCCACCAGGAAGATTGGGGAAGACAATTCCTTCAAGAAAATAGCAGAGAAAACTGAAGTTTCCTCATCGAAACCCACTTCATCCAAATCACAAGTCAGAAAGAAAAAGAAATCAAGTCTATCAAAGAAGAAGAAGACGGCATTGTGGAATCAACATTGCTGTCTGGCTAAGTGGAGCCAAATCATACAGCTATTTTTCCAGTTCCGTTAGCTACATCCGAGGCTCTGATTCTGACTTCCCAGCCCGAACAAACAGAGATGAGGCCCTCCAGCACCGACAACCTTTCTGTAGGTACAACCGATCCTGTGTCAGTCGAGATCTCATCTCGGTCCAAATGCTAACATCTAATGGAGTGCTGAAGGTTCACAGAGGTTATTATGAATACCATCTTTTCCTAGCCCGATATTATCGGAGACATCAGCATAGATGATAAACAAGGTAGTTGTAGATGAATTAGTAACAATGGTAATATCAACCATCGTTGCTCCCTTAGCATAACTAGCTTCCCCTGCAAAATCCGCAAGGGTCACATTGGACGGTATGATCTCATCATCATCTCCACCTAGCTTCTTGAAGAACTTATATGGCATTAGGTTCAACGTTGATCCACCATCTATCGGAATCTCGGCCACTAGTTGAGCTTTAATTTTTCCTTAAAATGTCAATGACTTCAAATGCTTTGTCTTGTAAAATGAAGGTTTTTTGAACTGCATGACTTCTTCAGATTCCAACTACAATTCAGCCATTGCTTTTTCATTAATGATAAGGTCATCTTCTTATTAACTCACTTCGAGGATACCATGAAAGCTGTTGGCAAGGCTTGCACCATATTTATTTTCAAAGGAGGTATTGTCCCAAGTGCGATTTGCTTCTTTTTATCAAGCACAGCTTCTTGGATGGTTTTCTTCTTTCTTTTCGGACGCCTGACCTTCCACTTGCCTCCTCCAAACCAGATTCTTTGATTTCCCAAACTTTCGTGGCTTGGAATTCTGTGCTTAAGGTTAAGGTCGATCCATTTGCTACTTGAGCATTTGTGTCTGTCTCTGCATCCTCCTTTTCCACGTTTGAGTAAGCTTGCCCCCTGGTGTATCACCTACTTAGATTAATTTTCCTTCTAGTGGATTGAAGGCACCTTACAGGTTCATCAAAGTAAAGGACCGGGATCTTGAGTTGGTGAAAAATCTTGATCATAATCAACCCCTTCTTCATACAAACATTACAACTGAGTGGCTTTGAATCTTTCACATAGTTGTCAAACTTTCCTCTATGCTGACCAAGTGTTCCTACAGCAGGGTCATCTTCTTTGTACTGCTGTTTCAAGGATTTCTTTTGGATTGGTCTTCTCCCAGGGATGTCAATTCAATCAAACACACTTGATTGTCATGCTTCATCCACAAGTGTATGATCATAAGTAACTCTTCTACCTTGGCCTAGTTGATAATTCACTTTCATTTTACCTTTAACTAAGTCATAGTCCATGTCAATATCTTGCCTGCATAGTTGACACAGATTCTGATGCTGTCCTCTTTTGAATTTAACCGATACCATACTGAACATTTATGGAAGTGGATCAACGTCAACTACATTTCCTTTTCCCTTGTCATCTGCAGACTTGATTTTCCTTACCGTATAGCTTCAATGGTGTTATGGCTCCATTAATAGTGCAATTTACAATATCTACTGTTTACTTTATCTTCTATACTTGGGATGATTTGGCCTTCAATTAATTTTATTAAGTTGTCTTTCATAAGCAAATCAAAGATTTCTTCTGACTTACTGATGTCAAAGGAGTAAATTTGTGTGTCCTTAGCCCTGCCCATTATTTTTTCTTCTTACTCTTGCAGGCCTCAATGATGGACACGCATAAGGCTTATCAAACACCATTTTGGCCACAGCTCCTTCCGTGTTTTCATCAAAATCTATGTCACCTTTCGACTAATAGTTGTCGACTAAGGCCACATTTTATTTGAACTCTCTATGTGGCTTCTTATCCCTCTCTTTTAATAATTGCCTGAATTTAGACACTTTCATCGCCAATTGAAACAAATTGGCAAAGTCTTGGCCTTTGAATCTCTCTTTAATGTTGAACTTCAACCCATTAGAGACCAAATTGGGAAATTCTTATTCTGAGAGTGAAATCAGTAATTTCTTTTTTTTTGGCTATCTTAAATTAAGCAATGAACTAATCGACTAACTCATTGTTATATTGATAGGTTTGCCAATGTCGGCAATTGATTCTTCAGGTATGATACTAAAGAATGGGAGATGAAATTGCCTTTTGATCTCTGCCCAATTATACATCGAGTTTGGTGGTAAATTGGTATACCAAATAAATGCATTTCTTTATAATGACAAAGGAAATAGCTGTACCTTAAAAATTCATTCGTACCTGCTTCACCACATTGGGCCACAAACGGACTAGTATGTTCAATGGTAGATTGGTCGTCTTCACCATCAAAAATGGCAAAATCATTTTATTTTATTTTTTGGTAAGGTAAAAAAGAAAAAATGGCAAAATCATTGATCTTGATAACTCTAGGAAAAAGGTTATTGACACATACAGGATATGATTTCCTATTTGTGTGTCTCATAACTCTACCCAATCTCAATCGTTACATGACCTTCAGCAATTTAGGCCGTGTCTAATTGGACACTGGGTTGGACATCTTGCCCCCTAGGCGGTGAGGTTGGCCTCACCAAATTATCTGTGTTAATGTTGATTGGCAAGTTAGGTCTAACGGGGACATGCGCTTATGGTGGTGCCAAAACTACCACCGACCTAACGTTTTCAACTTCTGGCATTTGACCATTCCGTCGATAAGCCTGATTAGCCAAATTATTGTTACTGATCTGAATATTTTGACCAACCTCGTTTCCATTGCTCTCGCCTTGATTTGAAGACTCGGGACTTGTAAAATTCTTCCGGGGCCCACATAATTATATAAAGGAGAACTAAGGACGTACCCTGGCACTATGGAAATCCCAGAACAAGCATTTTTCACAGCGTTAAAAACCATGGGCTTGTGCACATCCGACATTTAACTTCAATGTAACTAGCCATCTCCCGCTATTGTTCTTCAAAAAACCTCCTTATGGTCAACACTATAGCAGAATTTGGTGCCTTTTCCCCTAACTGCTTTTCCGTAAGATTAATGGGAATATCACCTCCTTCTCATCGACCTTCTTTTGCCACTCTTCCTGCGGCTAAAGACTCAGAGTGGGCAACAACAACATTTCCAATTTGTGTTACCGGATTGTTGTTAGTAGCAGGATTGTTTCCCTCTTGCTCTGGTTCCCAGCATGTCAGCTTCCTTAGATCAACCAACAAGGGCCCCTCCAGGCATGCAAAAAAGATGTTTTGCCTAAAAGTGTTAACAAAATACCTTTCAAAATATGGATCGATAAGTAAATTGACAAAGGGTGTGAAGGGTCTTTGTTGATTTTTGAACAAGACACACGAATGACAAGAAAATTAATAGTACTTAGACCGTCAACAATTGCATCCAGCCATGTAAAGGTACATAAAATGTAAAGTCGATCAGGAAGATAGAATTGAACAACCGATGTTCTTTGATTTATTAGCAATCCATCCTAAAAATTCGAAGGCAAGTATTTATACTGCCAATAATTATTACCAGTAACAGAAAAATTAAATACATTCTACATGATTCTTATACTTGAGCCATCTCTATATACAAGCAGTTATTCATAATTAACCGAGTTTACCACTCCGACAGTTATGCTTCCACTACTTCACCGATTGTATTGTCCCCACTACTCCTACAGCTATATCTTCTCCACTTCTCTACGATTGTCACCATCATTTGCTCACCAACTTCTTCACTCCACCACTCGACAATTGCATTAAATTGCCCTTCTTATAAAGATCTCTCTGACGGTTGCATTTGAAAGCATTGGCTTCCTTAGGACGCTTACTTAACTTTGTCGACGGTTATTCATTGTGGTCTTTTGTCACTTGAACTTACATACTGCTCTTGGACTTGGCTGTTTCCATTCATACCTTCAGTCGGCTAAAACCAATTTTCTAATCGACCGACTGGATTTACCAACTAGAGGTTTTCAACATTTAGCCAGTTTCCCTCCATCGCATCTCGCATGGTCTCTTACAGTCCGAGTCGACAGCCATGGTCTTAGTCATTTTTTGGTGTCAACAAGTATATATGCATGAAATTTATATTCCTTGAAAGTAGAAATGCCATCCCTATTATTAACCAAATTATTATTGATTTCATTGGTCTCACCCAACGCACGAGTTGACGTCTTGTATGAAGTTTAATCATATCTTCACAAAACAGTAAGATTTCACGTAAAGAAAGCAACTCTTTTGTACTCGATTACTCGGGAAATTTTAGATCACTCATCAATGGCACGTGATGTAACATTTGTCTAATCGATTCCGACCCTAACCTGACAGGGAACTACACATATGAGCCTTCTCCGTTCAATGGTTTACTCAAAAGAATAGCCTAAACAACAAACGCGCGTGTGGCGTCTAATATAGCTTTGAAATTGACCATTGATAGCTTATGGACCCATAAAATTGCGATTTACATTTCATGGTAGCCAAAGTGGCACATCAATTTGACCAAAAAAGAGTGGCACATCAAAATGCGGGTAAAGATGAAAAAGTTCCAACAAAGAAAGATGCAATGTAATTCGAATTATTTTAGTGAATTAATGTAAATTTAAATCAATTTAGACCTAACAAGAAATTCATGAATGGAACTATTCATAATAGTATATATTGTAACAGTTTTTATAATATGGGCTACATTAATTGATATTATAATTTACCGTTTTACGGAATTAGTCTAATAAAGTGAGATATAAATATTTTTAATTAGTTTAATATAAGGTTGGCCAGTGTAGGCCCAACTTGTGATTGCAATGAGAGAACCTGTAACTTAAAACTATACAAATACCAGTCAAGTCTCTCTTCTAACCCTAATGCACAAATATCCTCACATAAAGAGACTACAAGTGTCACTTTTTAAAAAAATTAGGACACTAAAGTGCTTATGCCGATGAGGGTAGCCAGAAATCCAACGTGGCTTATCTTAATAAGATAAGTGGTCTATGTGGCTCCTCCTATTTATAGGCATCAACCTCATCATTACTCATCTAAATGGCCCAATCATATTTCTCAGAGTGACACGGCTATGACATTGAGGTGGCAAGCCTAAGTTGCAAAGTGTCATGCCTATTTTAAAAGGCGGCACACCTAATGGCCTAATGTAATGATTGAAGACTTACTTGTTTCATTCCTATTGGACCATTTATACAATGCCATCATGACTTGACCTACTTGTTCTCTAAGGAAAATCTTATGGTAATGATGATCATATCTTTCATGGACACCTAAGCTAATGACTCACCATTCTCATTAAATGCTTAGATTTAGTTAATCATGGAGTTTGGATATTTAGCACATGCCTAAACTCAAGAACTTGCTTTCTAAGTTTTGGCCTTCTAGAATATTCCACCAAGTTCTATTCTTATTGGTTCACTTAAGCCCTTGAGTCATTTTGTCACGCCCCAATCCTCCGAGCACGTGCCCATCCCTGCTTGGTTGATATAATAGCGATGTCCTAGGACGTATCGCCGACCCATTCGATTTTAATATACACATGTGGAAGCAGATATAAATCCCCAAACAATAAAACAATAAGATAGGAAAGTATGGCCAACTTTTTCAAACCAAAACAAACCTTTTATAACAAACAGGTTTATTCACAACATCAGGTCGCTTACAAAAATATTGGCTTAATCAAAAAGGGACTGTCCTATGACTAGCGAGTCAGACAGGTTTGCCGATTCTGTTTTCTTCACTTCCCCAAACTCCGGGGCTTCTGGTCCTCCACCAACATCATCTAAGGACCTGAAAATGGTTATATAATAACCAGTGAGATAACGTCTCAGCGAGTTCTACCCCCTAAGACCCGATTAGGAAGAAAATATGCTTTAGGGGCTGCCTAGACACAACCACGGGTCAGAGGGCTTACCTTAGCCTCAGTTCCTTCCTGCAAGTCAGTTCAAATCATAAATACTGACAATCACACCATCCAATCAAACAGATCGAACCATCGATCAATTGACTCAGTTGATTACATGTCATCAAGACCACTCTCCGGTCATCTCAACTATTCAATCTCAATTCTAACTCACGGCTCAACGAGTATAGTCTACCAAATTCTTGGCTATAAATCACGGTCCAAAGGACACAACCTATCTTTAGGTGGTAATCATGGCCCAGTGGGCGCAACCTTTAATAGGTGGCAGATCACGGCCATATTAGGCACGACCTCTATCAGGTGGTGAATCACAGCCCGATGGGCACGACCTTTAACAGGTGGGAAATCACTGCCCAAAAGGGCACAACTGATTCCAAATTCGGTGGCGAATCTTGGCCCAACTAGCACAGTCATACTTCGGCGGCTTTCTATATTCAACTCACAACCTCTCACAATCATCTTCCCCATCAATTACCAACATTTCTCACTTTTGGGATATTTCCCCATATTCACTAATCACATTCAAATTTCACAACCTGGTACTCGAATAAATAAACAGAGAGCACCACTGCAATCAGCACAAAATTTCAGTCGTCGGCTATCCCAGCCTAATTTCCGGAAAATAAATAATTAATTAAATAATTATGAAAATTAATAAATAAATGCAATAAATCCAATTTAGGCCCGTAATGCCAAATTGGAAGCCGAGACGGACCCAGAAAAATTCCAAGACTCGTTCAATAATTAATATAGCGTGTCTACTCACTAAGTACACTATCTAACCACCTAACATGCATCACTAATCTAATCTAATCTAATCTATCCACTTAAATATACTTAATTTAATCTAATCAACCCCTAAGCATCATTAACCGACTAATAAGGGATTAGTGAGCAAAACTCACTTGATTAAAAGCGAAGACTAGTTCTCCATGACGAGGGCGCGATAGCGGCCGAAACTTGAATTTTCGACGACGTCAACGGACACGTGGGCCGGGCCAAAAATCCTTACAAGCCCACAGAAATTTCTGGGCTTAGACTTAGGCTTGGGCCTGCTTCTTGGGCTTCAAAACTAGGTTGGACTTGGGCTGAAATCCAACGGGCTAAGCTAGAATGGAAGTTGGGCTAAGCTGAAAATAGAAACTTGCTGGGCTTCGCTAGACCAAATTCGCTGGCTTCTTGGGCTGCTGGGCCGAACAACAAAAGAATCTGCTGGACTAGGCTTGAAGATGATGCGTGGCCTGGAGTTGCTGGAATTTGCTGGGCTGCTCGCTCACTTGGGTTGAACAAAGAAGCAAGTGGGCTGACCGATCCACGAGCGACGATGGGGGCTGCTGAAGACCACGCGGAGGAGAAACGGATGAAAGCAGCTGCTAGCGAAGAACGTCCGTGGAGATGGGGCTTCGTTGGTGAAGGCGTGCAGCTGAGGGAGACGCACGCGGCTTCGTTGGAGAGAGGAACGGTGTAAGTTGCTGGCTGTTGACTTCGTGAAAAACCACGTGGACACGGTTGTGCTAGAATGAACGAAGGAGAGAAGCTGTGGCGTTGAAAGGGGGCAGCGGTCTTCAAGGCAGGTTTGTTGACTGGACCAGGTGCAGACGTGGCCAAGTGGCAGCGTGGAGGAGTGCTGGCATGGGCTGAAGGACGCGCGGCCAAGAGAATTTTCGGTGGGGGATGCTGGCCGAGAGAGAGAGAGCGTGGAGAGATATGCGAAGGAAGACAAAAGCGAACAGAACCGAAGGAGCTACACGTTTATTCGACTAAAGAGAGAGAAAGAGGCAGTGAAGGAGGGACGACTATGGGCAGGAAGCAGCTGGTGGCTTAATGTGCTTCACAAGTTTTTTTTGGGGGAGAGGGAGAGAGAGAGAGAAAGGTTAATGAAACTAATCCATTTGCATTAAAACCTTATCCCCTAAAGTTTTCATAATTATCCTTTTATGTCCCTCTATTAAATCTTGCAAATTATCCACCAAAATTCCAATTTGAAGCCAAAATTGTTGCCTCAAAACCAAGCTCCGAATTTCACCAATTTAATTTCAATTTCTTCACTCAATTCTCCAAATTGAGGTCCAATTTCGATGAAGAAAAATCCCGAACAATTTTCTGTAAATTCCTGACACTCAAAGGCTCGGCTTGAAAGTCCAAATTTCCTTTAATTTGGCTCGTCCGAATTTCCGTTAATTTTCCGCAACGTCTGAAACGATTTTTCGTAAAAATCTCGGAATCTCTGAAAAAAATTTCAGAGGATGAGTCGATGTTCCTAAAATAGATCGTAACACGATAAAATTTTCAATTTCTGAAATCGGATTCAAATTCACGGTTAATTTCAATCCGACGTGCTTTTAGCATGACCTAGTCTATCGGGTAACTTTTTAGGAATTTTTGGTGCAATTGACATGTGATCGATTTATCCCGAGTCACATGATACATCTCCAACACATTGGTGACCTTCGGTTATCGTGAAAATCTCGAGATTTCAATTACGGGCATTGGGTACCAAAACGATAGAAAAATCAATTTAGTGCCGATCGACGAGTACTTTGCAATCAAGTGGAATCACCCACGCTCTGATCACACATCTCAGTCAAATCGACCTATCTCTAGTCTCTGATCAATTTCGACAGTGCCGTAATGACCCTTGCAGATCAACACGGTCGAACAGTCAATTCCTGGTCGAATTCTCAAGTCCATTGCATTTAGATTCCTTAATTGCTTCCCCAGATAGTCCAGTTATCTCGTGAGTGATTAGCTCAGAGAATAGTACTATAGGCGCGTCGACGAAATACCCGATTTATTTAATTGAAAACAAAATCTGAAAATTTAGGCTGTCACACATTTACTTCTTCCCTAAGGAAAATCTTGAGCCATCATTACTAAATCTTTAAGGAACACCTAAGCAGGATGACTTATCCTTACATTTAATAAGGTGTTCTAGAATCTTCTATATGTCATCTCTTGATTGGTCTATTTGTCCAAGAGTCCCTTACTTAATTCCCAAGGCGAATCTTTGGTACTCATTACCAAATCTAGAAATATCTATCCAAAGTGGTGAGTCATCCTTCTTCAAGAAGAACCTAGGATATTCTAGAAGGTTCTATTTTGTCCATTTCCAAAGAATATGGCAATCATGGGAAATAGGTCATCGGAAGTGCAACGGGAAGCGGGCAAGAGATGTTTGTGCACATCCCCTAAAGACCATTTCAACACACTCGAGGTTCTGCTATCACTCTCCATGCTCGCCCGAACCATTCCTTTGGACAGTCGGTTGGCCTAAAGGGTCAGTTGTCTTTGGATCGGTTCAAGGCCAATCCTAAGACTACCCATGACCTAGCACTAAGCCAAGGCACTCATGAACCTTAGAATTAGTAACGGAATAGCCGGGTCTATCCCTGAGCTCATTCCAATCGGCACCCGATCCATCCGTATGGTTCATGATCGTACATTACTGATCCACAATCAGACATCACCGATTCAAGATTCCTTTCCGATCGCTAAGAATTAAATAAGGAATGATGCATTTTTGGTCAGAAGAAAATTGCATTTGATCAAGTCAGATTGTCCGTATATCCATGCATAGCTGGGCGGAATCACCCGCGACTGGGCACTATGACCGGTCGGATCAACCCATGACCATCCACCGATCCAAAATCATCTCATGACCAATCCTTGTGATCAAAATGTCATCTTATGAGCTGGTGATCCTATCCCACCGGTATGGTCAGTAGATAATTCACGGCTGACACCTCGACCAATTCATGGCTGGTCAATTGGTCAGTTGGTCGGTCAGACCATAACCGATCCTTAATTCCTTACCGATCAAACCGATCGATCTATGGCCAATAACCCGCGGTCGATCCATTTAGGACCTTATGGCCAATCCTTTCGAGGTCGGAATCGAGGATGTTACAATAGATGTACAACAAATCAGTTTGCATTTACCATAAAGGGATTCATAAACTAATGGAAGTCAAATCAGGATGAACCAAAGCTCATTGTGAGAAACAATGATAAAATCGGTGTTGAGTTCATGGAATGCCATCTTACTTCAAGATTATGATTTTAATTTGATGTTAAGAAACACATTTTATGTACTTCCTTAGATGAAATTTAGTTTCCATATCATGTTTAGATATGTGTAGCTACTCTTTGGAAATAAGGAACAATGTTATTTCTACCTTCTTTAATTCAAACGAGGTTGGGTGCTAAAAAGGTTGTTTCCAAAAGACCTCTACCTAATGAACAGTTTTACGCGTTGTGGCATAATCATCTTAGTCACATCTCTAACAAGAGAGTAGAATTGTTGATAAAGGCTGACATCTTGCCTATTGTCAAAGGTAACCTAGAGACTTATATAAACTATTGCAAAGGTAACATGACTAAGATAAAGAAAGAAAACTGCAATTCAAAGTTCTAACCTAGTGGAGGTCATTCACACTGATAAATTTTTATTTCATCACATTTATTAAAAATTATTCTCGATATGGTTATCTATACTTGGTTAAGGAAAAGTCTGAGTCTCTTAACAAGTTCAAGATTTTATGAACTGAAATCAAGAAACAGTTAGGAAAAGTCATAAAAGTCGTTAGATCTGACCAAAGTGGTGAGTAAATAGCTTAAAGGGTCATTGGCCAAATACTTAGAGGATTCTATAATAGTAGCTTAGTTTACAATGCCTAGGAGTCATGAACAAAATGGAGTGACCGAAAGGCGAAATCGCACTCTTATGGATATAATGAAGAGTATGATTGGTAGGACCAATTTACCCAGTCTTCTGTGAGGTGAAGCTTTTAATATAGCGTTTTACATTCTAAACCGTATTCCTACCAAAACTATTCCGTTGATTCATTTTGAATTATGGACTAAATGTAATCTTAGCTTAAATCATCTTAAGGTTTGGAGTATCCTACAGAAATGAGATTATATATCCAACATTAAATAAGTTGAAATCCAAAACCACTCGATGTTACTTTGTATCTTACTTAGATTATTCTAAGGGATATCGGTTTTATATCCCAATGAAGGCACAAGATTTATGGAATCATAAATAGCGAAGTTTCTAGAGTTTGATGTGGATGAAGAATGTAGCTACTCACAAACTATTGGGAATAACAGTACGGTGGGGACCACTATAGCTTTGTCTTTACCTATACAGATTGTGACATCCTAAAAATTCAGTTTTGTTTTCAATTGAATGAATCGGGCATTTCATTGCCGCGCCTATAGTGCTATTCTCTGAGCTGATCACTCATGAGATAACTAGATTATCAGGTGAAGTAGTTAAGGGATTTTAAGGAAATAGACTTGAGAATTCGACCAAAAACCGACTGCTCGACCGTGCTCATCTACAAAGATCATTACGACACAGTTAAAAATTAATCAGAGATCAGAGATAGGTCGTTCGACTAAGATAGGTGATTAAAGTGTGGGTGATGCCATCAAATTGTAAAATTCTCGTCGATCGGCACTAGACCGATTTTTCTGTCGTTTTGGTACCCTGTGCCCATATTTAAAATCTCGAGATTTTCACGATAACCGAAGGTCGCCAATGTGTCAAAGATGTACAATGTGACTCGAAACAAATCGAGTACGAGTCAATTGCACCAAAAATTTCTAAAAGCTACCCGGTAGGCTAGGTCATGCTAAAATCGCGCCAGATTGAAATTAACCACGAATTTGAATTTGATTTCAAAAATTGAAAGTTCTGTCATGTCACAAGTCATTTTAGAAACGTCGACTCATCCTCCGAAGATTTTTCTACAAACCGAGATTTTTGGCGAAAATTCAATATATGGCTGCTTTCAACCGAAAAATTCAGGGGACCGTTTTTTATCGTGTTTTTGGGATGCAAGTTGGTTCTATTACTAAGGAAAAATGTCAATTTGATCGAGGAACTGATGGTGGAATTTATGACCGTCAAATTGGCTTAATTTGAAAGGGATTTGGTTCAATTTGGAGGGAGACATTTCAAAATTTGTAGCCCCCCTTGGTCCACCACCTTTGGACCATCTCATTAGCTTCTAAAGGAAGCTTGAGGGCCACAAGTGGCTGAAGAAGCCAGCCGGCCATGGTGGGGCCTCTCCAAGGAGACAAAGAGGTGAGATTGAGCCAAGGTGGCCCCCTCCAAGGAAGCCGTCCCTTTCTTCTTCTTCCTTCAGCTACTTTCTCCATTTTTAGACATTTTGGAGCTCCTAAATCACAAAGAAATTGAGCTCAGCCTCTCCCCTTACCCTTTGATGCCCGCCGAAGCCCAGATAGCCGCCGCACGCCGCTCGCTCGCACCGTGCGTCCCCCGCATGCGTCCTCACGCCCAACTCACCATTCCTGTGCCTCCAGCCGTGTGTCGCAAGTCCAGCAGCTCGCCAGGCCACTGTACGTCACCGCCATGGTCGCCGGAAGCCTCGCCGTCGCCCCTGCCCACCTGTCCAAGCCGCCGGTCCTCCTCCTTGGCCGTTTCTAGCCCAACCGACCTTCGAAGCAGCTCCTTCAGCCCAACAACAGAACCGAAGCCCCTGGGTCATCCATGCACTGTTTGGCCCGCTTTAGACTGCTTTCGAGCCTCGAAAGATACTGCCGCTTCAGAGTTTATCGCTCATTTCTGCCTCGCCGTCCTCATGAACTCATCGGATTTCAAAATCGGTGAGTTTACTCATTAATATCCGCTTATGGAGTTAATTATGCTTAATGGTTGATTAGTTTATGCTAAGTATGGTTTAGCTGGTTAGTTAGAACGGATTAGTGATTTAATTCATCGTTTATGCATGTTAGGTGGTTAAAGTAGCATAATTAGAGACTGGATAAGTTGTAGTATTTATCTAGTTAGGTTTGGAATTTTTCTAGGCCCGTTTTGGTATTTAATTAGGCTTTTCCAACCTAAGTTGCATTTATTGGTATTTATTAATTAATTTTGGTAATTATTTAATTAATTACTATTTTCCGGAAATTAGACCGGGATAGCCGGTGACCGGAATTTCGTGTTGATTACAATGGTGTGGTTTGTTTATTTAATTGAGTTATGATCTATGCAAATTGAGTGTAAATTGTAATTTTGGGGTATTTATCCTAAAATTTAATAATTTCGGTATTTAATTAAAAAATATCAAGCGTCAGTTTACAACGCCAAAAATGTGTTTATGGATTATTGGAATTAGTGGGATTTTCGAAAGGAAAATATTGTATTTTGGCTAAGGCCGACCGTGTACCCACACACGATTATTTTTTATCGGGAATGATAAAAGTGGTGAATTTGTAGAATGATCGGGATGGTATACTATATCAGCCTGAGGGCTTTAATATGTCAGCTTTTGGTGAGCAGTATACCGATATATTATATCAGCCCGCGGGCTTTAATATGTCAGCTTTTGGTGAGTATTGTGAGTATATTATATCAGCCTGCGAGCCTTGATATATCAGCTTAGGGTGAGCAGTATACTCTACTATCAGCTTCTGGCGAGCTATATCAATTATCAGCTTTTAGCGAGTTATACTATCTATCTTCAGCTTAGGGTGAGCAGTTCTTGATGTGATCAAACTTGATAAATAGTATTGAATGGGTGGACCCAGAGATGGTCTTGATGGCATGGAACTGACTGGATCGATTGATCAATGACTCAATCTGATTTGATGATTTGATTTGAATTGAAGTGATTCAATGAATATATGAATCGTACTGACTTGCAAGTTGGAACTAAGGCAAATGTAAGCCACCTATCTCTTGTGTGCATAGGTATTCTTTAGGCGTATTTCCTTCCTGGTCGGAGTTTAGGAGGTGAACTTGCTGAGACGTCGTCTCACCCCGTTATGGGATAACATTTACAGGTCCTTAGATGGTTGTACCTCCCGAGCGTTTTGGCCAGCCGAAGAAGGTCACCAAGCAGGTATCTTTTATTCCGCTTCATGGGAACCCAAGGGGATGGGTCTATGAACTCAGAAGGTCCGTCGTCTGGGTTGATGAGGGTCTATCCCATAAGGTACCCAATCAATACAGATCATGGTGCCGTCGTGAGCAGAATGGATAGAGAGAATGTCCCATACCGAGATTTGAGATCCCTATGTCAATGCTGGAGGTTGCTTTTGGAAAAGGCACGGCAGGCCCTCCTGGCGAAGCAGTAGTAGACCCGAAGTCCCCGGAGCCTGAGAACCCGGAGTATTCAGTTGAAGACTCGAATGCTTAGAGGACTTGTAGCTTTCCCACCTTTTGCAGACTTGTATATATCAACTAATATTGTACATGACTTTGGTTGATATGTATATAAGTGTGTTGTGGTTTGAAAATTTTGTGGCCCTGCTTTTCTATCCCATCTTGTTGTTGTCTGAGGATTTATTTATTCGCTTCCGCATGCGCATTAAAATGAATGGGTCAGCGACGCATCCTAGGATGTCGCTATTAAATCGACCACTAAGGGATGGGCACGCGCTCAGAGGATCGGGGCGTGACACAGATGATTGTAGAGTCTCCTCCACCACAAACCGAGCATATTGAGGTATAGGATCCTATTGTTGAAGCATCTCCCAATGAAGTTCCTCAAACCCCTTTGGTGTAGGATTAGGTTATAGCAGCACTACTCAGGAGATCTATCAAGGAGAGACAACCAACCATACCACTAGACTATATAGTCTATCTGGGAGAGCATGATTACGATATCAACTATGTAATCGATCAAGTGACTTATACAGATGTTATTTCTTATCCTCAATCAGACTTGAGGTTGGATGCAATGAAAGACTAAATGCTGTCTATAAAAAAAAATAATTGTGTTTGAAAGCTTATTGAATTGCCTAAAGATTACAAAGCCTATCGGATGCAAATGGGTGTAGAAAAATAAAAAGGACTCCTAAGGAAAGACTAAGAAGTCTAAAGATATACTAATAGCCAAGGGTTTCACCCGGAGAGAATGAGTAGACTATGAAGCAACTTTTTCTCTAGTCTCTTCTAAAGATGCTTTCATAATGATCATGGTATTAGTAGCTCATTTTGATATGGAGTTACACCAGATGGATGTTAAAACTGCCTTTCTGAATGGAGATCTTGATGAGGAGGTCTAGATGGTGCAACTCGAAGGCTTTGTAGCAAATTATTCAAGTTTGTGTGCAAATTGAAAAAATCTATTTATAGCCTCAAGTAAGCTTCTAGACAATAGTACTTGAAGTTTCATATTCTTGTCATTTCATTTGATTTTGTTAAGAACAGAGTAGATCAATGTATATACTATAATGTCATTGGGTAAAAATTTATTTTTCTAATTATGTAAACGATATCTTGCTTACAAATAGTGATATTAGATTATTGAATGAGACAAGGCAAATGTTTTCAAAGAATTTCAATATGCAGGAACTTGATGAAGCATCTTTTATCCTTAGCATTGAGTTTAATGGAGATTGTTCTTGCTATGTATTAAGTGTCTCAGATGGCATATGTTGATTATATTTTGGAAAGATTCAATATACAGTAATGCAAGCTAAGAATTGCTCTTGTTATTAAGAATGATCAATTGAGTCTGTAACAATGTCTTCATTCAGATATTGAGAAAGCCCAAATAAAATATGTAACTTATGTATACTCAAGTTTGCACTAGACTAGACATTACTTGTGTAATAAGAGTTCTAGGTAGCTATTAGTCAAATCCAAAACATAATCACTCGGTTGTTGCCTAGAAGGTTACAAGGTACTAAGGAGAACAAAAGACTACATGTCGACTTACAGACATATTTTATAGCTAGTAGGGTATTCAAATGCAAACTTTGGTAGCTATCAGGATAACATAAAGTGAACAACATAATATATCTTTATGTTAACAAAAGGTGTAATATCATGAAAAAGCAAGAAATAGAAATATATGCCATCCTTTACTGTGCAAGTGAAGTTTATAGCATGCTTTTCGACCTTTACTCGGGCTATTTCGCTCCAAAACCTCATTGGGGAATTGACCATATTTGATTTTGTGGATAGGCCCATATAATTGTACTATGACAATTACTCCACAATGTTGTTTATTAACAACAACAGAGGTCTTAAGAAATCTGAACATGTGGCGGTCAAGTTTTTTACTATAAAGATAACAGTTCAAAATGGTAACATTACAGTAGAACATATTTTTACAGATGATATGGTTGCAAATCCACAAACAAAGGGCCTTAGCCCTTATGTGTTTGGACAACATGTCATTAGTATGAGCTTAGGAGCATCACAGGATGTTGTTTAGTGTGAGCTGTTTTGTTTTTTATATAATAAAGTTTACAATTGTAGTTATTATATTTAGTAACATTTTGATATGTATCAACTCTTGCATTCAATAAAGTGATTATGAATACATTATTATCATGTTGAATACATATATTTTATGAAAATATCAAGGTATTGTGTAGACCTTGAGTAAAGACACGGGGCACTCAGTTATTAGTCTTAAGGATATGTCTCGTTGCACATAAAGTAAAGTTAACTATAAAGATAAAACATATGTAAGCTCATTGAAACTATGAAGATATTCTTCGGTGACACATCGAGTTTTGTGACACTTAAGGGAGAGAATGTAGACAAACAAATAGGATGAAACATAAGGTATTACTTTTTTTGAAGTGTTATCTAAATACTACACTACCATAGTAAATACATATCAATACAGTTAAAAGTACTCGTGACTATGAAAGGCTCTGTATGTGTACATGTAATTATCATCATGATTCGATATTTGAGACTTTAAGGAATCAGATTGACTATTAAGAATAATCTTTAGACCAACATAAAGGCACGCATAAATAATACAATTTCAATTAATATAGCCCAAGTAAGAAAATATAAGAATTTTTCTAATATGGTTTACATTAATTAATATTGTAATTTGCTGTCTTACAAGATTAGTCTATAATATGAGATATGAAAATTCTTAATTAGCGTAATATAAGTCTAGCTAGTGTAGGAGAATTAAAGCATAGCCTATGATGAGAGGGCCTGTGGCTTAAAACTCTATAAATAACGCTCAAATCTCTCCTCTAATCCCAATACACAAATATATTCACATAAGTAACGTTTACTCAACGCTGAGGGTGAGCAGACAATCTCATTGAGCTAGTAATATGGAGGGTAATAGAAGAAAAGTGCTTGAGTTTTGAATTGTCTTTTTTCACATCAAGAACAATAAATTCCAAATTAGATGTGCAAATCTTTTTCCTCAAATACTGTGTTCTAAATTTTAGCTATGGAGATTTTGGGTGTCATTTTCACATACTACATATATCTTCATGGAATTCATGGCCGAAAGTTCAACATTGAAAAAAGCCTTCGATATCACTTTGTAATATGGAGAGAGATTAGATGAATATATTGAAGATTCTCCCCACTTCTTTCACCAAAGCAACCTATTAAAATCACGGTCTTTCAACACAAACAGAATTCATCGAACCTTCTCTTGGTTCAACGGTCCAAAAATATGTTCGTTAGCCCCAAAGGAGTGGAAATTTCCTCTCTTGTTTCCCTCATTTTCAACCTTTTCATGCTTCATTGGCCCCCCAAATTTCCTTCTTTTCTGGATGTTTCCATTTCCTCACAAAATAAAGAAATTACCTATATTAAATGATACCCTTTTTCCAGAAGTGAACGCAAGATGTTCTCTTCGGTGATTCGTGAGCCTCACTCTAAGGTCAATGCCGCTGAATGAGCTAGTCAATGCCGCTGAATGAGCGAGGCAAAGTTGACTCTTCTCTTTTGACCATGGTGAATAAGCCAAATTGGAATTTTCTCAAAGACTGTTGGACTTGTGAGTTGTGTATGTCGCAGATCAAACAGGCACGGAGTCATTTTCTTTTTTGAAAGGCACTCATTTTATTTTTTGTGAATGTAATGTTAGTTGCTGAGGTTGCTCAAATTGTCACCCTTCCCATTTGAGAAAGGAAATGTAGGGAGTTCGATTTCCCACCTTCTTGGGGCAGGGGTGGGAACTCTTGAGTAAAGGAGCCGGGTTTCGCACAACACACGATGGCTTGTAAAATAAATATAAGATGGGACCAAACTAAAAAAAGAAAAAGAATATAGAATGAGTAATAATCCTTTGAGGTATAGGCCTCATACCGTCTCTACTAGATCTATTCTAGGAAGTACCCCAAAAAAAGGAAACGTTTTCTCTCTTCAGCCATTTCAAAACGAGTAGATGTGAAAGCGGTCTTTCTCTATAAAATAAGGATGCGACCCTACTCGTATGTGAGCGAAGGAATTTCGGGATTGTGGGTTTCAATAAAATGGACTTTTTTATATTTTATTACCTTTTCAATTATAATCGCATCGTTCATACTATTATTATTCATACTAATAGAGCAACAAGAAATTGAATGAAAGCATCGAAATCGTAATAAAGGATCGAGTTGGCCCTCATGAACATCAATATTCATGGTTCATTTCATCAATGGACATGTATGTATTATTGTACAACATTTTTCACAGAAGTGGAATTGCTCCATGATGAAAGTGAATGATCTACATTAACTCGTCTATCCCATTTGCTATGTTTCCTAGCGCTCTCAACTATATGTTTCCGAGCGCAACCAGGTAACTCTAGAGTATCATCATCCTCCTCACGAATTCCTCGTAGCTGACGAGACCATCGCCGTCCAAATCAGCTTCTCTAATCATCTGCTCCGCCTCTTCGTTTGTGAGCCGTTCGCCCAAATTCATCATCACATTTCTCAGCTGAACACAGGAAAAAGGCATGTCGTTGAATAGATTATCCGCTTAAAGTGAGTAGATTTGCACACTAAAGGAGTCTTAAGCTTCAACACGAGCCAAAGTGAAAAACATTTAAAAGAACGTGGTTGTCAAGGGGGAAGACAAACCAGAAGTAGTTCTAAGTGAAAACGTTATTCTCTGGTCGAGGTGAGTGTCCTATAATACTTTTTGTAGCTTTTTAAGCTGCATTTCCTGATGTGGGGATCGAAGTTAATCAGTTTGGTTTTGATTGTCAAACGATTTTCATTTAACGGGCAGCAGTTCGAAAATCACAGCAATCTACAAATAAAGCATGTCAAAAGAATTTTTGAGCTTTTTGTCATGTGTGGGATAAACTAAAACCCGATTCTTTCGTTTCGCTCATTCGGGTCAAAAGAAACGAGTTCTCATGTAAAGTTTCTGCTTTCTCATACTATTCGTTGGGTGCGTTGATCGCTTGAACTCAGTTGAGCAAAGTCCAAATGTAAAGATAGCCATGCCTTCAAGTTGGTGAATATTTACCTCACTGGCAGATATATATCCATCCTGATCTCTGTCAAACACTTTGAATGCTTCTCTTAGCTCTTCCGCAACATTTTCCTGCAAAGTATAGTAGACGATCCTCTGATATTTTCCCCGTCTTTTCGCTTTCAAAAACTAAACGGAAGATACAAGAGTGACTCGTCGGAATCAACCTCAGAAGCCTTCTTCAACTCACCTTCATTTTCCTCCCCATGATGTTCAAGAACTCTGCGAAGTCTATCGTACCGTTCCCAACCAAATCCACTTCGCTGATCATTTCTTGGACTTCTTCTTTTGTGGGGTGCTCGTCAAGCGATTGGATCACCGTGGCGAGTTCCTCCATAGTGATCATGCCTATCAGAAGATGAAACATTTGTTATGACAGAGAGTGAGACAGCACATTTAGAATCTCAGTGAGCCACGACTTTCATCTGGATAGTGTTGCTCGGTCATGACATCGCGTGCAATCATTTCATGTGCCTGGCTCATGAAATCCCAGGACGGGCAAGAGAAGTTTTTCCGTTTCGAACAACACAGGACGGTTTTGACCAAATAAAAAAGCAACATGAGATGGGAGGTGGAACAACAACAGATTCAGAATTTCTGTAGCTCAATAGCATCAAACGCAACTACACAGAACGGTAACAAAAGATGCTAATTCCACTGAACCAAAAGTTGCAAATCATCAGTGACTGAAAATCATGACATGAATACTCCAAAACATCTAGGAAAAACAAGAACTGAAATAAATTAGTACCATCGGAATCCTTGTCGATGAGACAGAAAGCTTCGCGAAAATCAGCGACTTGATCTTCTGTCAACGCTTCTGCCATTGTTGGGTCTGAAGACTCTCTGGACCTGGATTTTGATCTTTCTTCTTTCTTTGGGGAAGAGCGAAAGAAGAGAGCGCCCAATCAGTATAACTTGCTTGAGGGTGTCTTGGTGTCGGTGTGAAGTCATACCTCTAGTATTAAAAAAGCTGGAGAATATTATGAAACACGTTGGACGGAAATTCAAAGAACGACACCTAGAAAGTCATGATCCGCAAAATCAACGCATGTAATAAGAAAAGAACACCAACAAACATTGCAGATGCTTAACGTCGTTGAAGTGACGGTCTGAAGGGCTTCGAAGTCAGCAAACTTGAGACTTGACTTTCTCGATTGATGGATCTTGAGGGGGTCACCGGCATCACAGAGCAAAACTAGTCATGTCACCCAGGGGATCTTAACTTGGAAGCATAACAGCAGAAGCGAATTCCGCTTTGCAAATATTATTGGTCGACACGAGAGTTCGGAAATAATTGACGAAGCAAGTATGCTGAAACAACAGACCAAACCTATGCACTAAACTTTTAGATTGGTTCAACCGGAAATGAAGATTGACACCATTTTTCTTCGTTTCGGTCCCCACTTTTTAGCTTCATGAAGGGGCAATCTCGGTTGCATCGTCTAATGGGATTGCCATGAACGTTTCAAGGTAGAGCCGTGTTGGAATTGCGAGTATCGCATAAGAATTTTCAAAGAGATTCTCACTGAAAGCGATTGATTACCACAAAATATAACACGACACAAACAAGAGATGAGGCATTTCTATCAAACGACTCGGGTTGTAATTGTCATCATTGATGAAAATAGGAGTGAAAGGTATGTGACTGATGCTATAGAAATAAACCGAGGTCAAGAAGAGAAGATAATGGAATCTCTTTTGCAAAACAAGGACCAAATGAATTGCTAAAACGATGACATCCTCATGGTGCATGAGCTTTTTTTTTTTTTTAAGAGAAGCAGATAACACTCCATCCACCTGTACAACCCAATTAAACATTCTCAAAACAAGACTCAGGAAAGAAGGATACGGCGAGCTCAATTATAGTTCACCAGACAACAGAAAAAGGAAAAAATGGATTCTTCGACTACAAACTCTTAAAAAAGAAACATAGTCAGGAAGTTGTTATGAGCTGCTCCTTGCTTCTCAACATGGATATCTCTCTCTCTCTCTCTTAGATGGGTCTACCTTTTGGGACAATCTGATCTTTCAGCCACATGTATATTGGGACTAGTACATAATAGGTAGCGGCCATTGCACCCAAAAGGAACCGCAGCAGGAACACGAACGGGTTCACAGGCTTCTCGACATCTTCTGCCTTTGGACCAAGCTGCAATCAAATGCCAATATCTCAGAAGTTTAATAAGGTGAAGAGAGGGAATGGCATGTGCAATGATAACAATTGTAAAGAACTCGAAACAAATGCAAAGACCCATCTTTATCAACCAAAACATGAAGCATGCAGTTGCCATCATCACCCCCAAGTCCCAACTCCAAGACATTCTCTTACAACCCAATTTTTGGAAGCCCTACTACCAAATGGGTTGCCATTGGACCTTGACTATATACTGGTAATTACTTGATATTCACTGGGGTATTTTAAAACAACATGACATGATTTTTGTGTAGATGATGAAGTGACCCTCATTGTGATAGAAAACCAAAAACGCAGTTCACATCCAAGCAAAATAAGCAATACCAATACTACTGGAACAACTGGATACTCCTCATGATCTCCTCAAGATGAAAAACTAATCTACATCGTAGTTTTTGCATCAAAATTAAGAGAGTTGAAAGACATCAACAGGTTCTCACTAATTACAAGTCAAATGCACAAAATATCAAGGAAGAAACGACCAAGTAATATCATCATGTGGTTTCAAATTGGATTAAAATTACATTTAAGAATATTATGCCACTTAGTAGAGCCAAGAAACAAAAGAGTCGCTGAACCTTGAAAGAATCTCAGAATTCTCCATCACTCCATATGGAAGACCAGACTAGTTTGTGGATGACAATATCATTGAAATATAAGAACCCAAAACAACAAACCAGCTACACCTTCTGAAAATAAGGTAACATCCAAAAACCAGCACTGTTTTTATGCATAACATAATCCCAGAATCCTAAAAATTATCATTAAATGTAACTGTCTACATGACAACATGAGCTTTGCCATTATACAGCGTGCATTAACTGACCAGCTTCACATTTTATCCCATCAACTTGTAAAAGAATTTCCCCAAGTTAGAGTCAGACTATGACTCATTCTAATAATCCAAACTGTTCAGTAAACTAACTGATTTGTCTTGCATTAATGAATTAACTAGCTTTATATATTGATATCAAGACAACTACAGCTAATTCACCAAAGACACCAAACAAAATGTCCAGTTAACGGCAGGGAAGTGTGATTTTTTATGCCCTGCAGGGTTATGATTATGCAAGACAACAGATGAAAAGCTGATTGTTAAAAAACTTTATGTGCTATCACCGGGTCTACAATGGCAAAAGATCTGTAAAATCTTGTAACCAGGTTCCCACTGCCAGCCATATATTTTCAAATTGTCATTTGCCATGCAAGCCATATGCAAATTTGTAAGAGAATTTGAAAAAGGATTTCACAATATAAAGATAATCATCACTCATATTATGAGAGGCCCCATCTTCAGTTTCATGATAAGCAGAAACACTCTCTTGGCTTCATATTGGATCCTACACTCATAAAGGCACAAAACCAGGGACTGTATTCGGTCAGGCCACTCGGGGTTCCAACCAGAATGAACCCAATTAGAGGCCTGGGTTGATTGAATTAAGGACTTAAGAGAAAACAGAGGGTTTCAAGTCAGGCTTGGGTATATGTTATGGCAACAGAAAGCAACTCCTCGGCAATAATATAGCTTAAACACTCTCAGTTTTTCATCTCAATGACCTGTACTCTAGTCTATTCACTATTCAGAATAGAATTAGGGAAACATGTGTATGCGACTATGCGCCATTGTTTGTTATGCATGATAGTAGTTACTTGGGAAGGATCAAACAAAAATCACGACCTCATTTTATTTGAGTTGGATCCTCATACAGAAACCCTATCTACTAGATATAAGCAGAATCAATGGAGCCAACAAGCAGCAGAAACAAACCTGTAAAGGAGAATCCCCAGACGCAGGTTTAACACCTGTCACAGAACACCCCATGATCAACCCATGCCGGCGAACACCGCGATACCATTTTGGGCCAATCCTTTTCAGCTGGATATCCTTGAACCCAGCCTTCTCAAACCACTCAATGTATTCTTCCTCCTTCGGAAAGAGCATCCACACATCAGCAAAGAAGCGAGACAGCCAGAATGTTGGGTACACCGGGCCTATAAGACATGCCTTTCCTCCCAGTTTCAGCACTCTGTAGGCTTCCCTAATACCACGCTGGGGATCTGGCCAATACTCGATACTGAAAATGATATTATGTGAGACCATCAGTGGCACATCCAGAAATTACATCTCCTTTCTTACAACAGAAACTACCTCATACACAAGCCATAACCCCATGCCTAATACAAAGACATAGCTTCTCCGGCTTCTCCATCATAAAATGCCTTTACCTATGTTTTACTTGCTAAATTATTTCCCACAATCTTAGGCTTGATAAATCCATTTCAAGAAAACCAGCAGTGAAAATATCGCTATTATTTTTTTGCCAATGTGCAGAATAGTGTTTAAAATTTATACAACAATCAGCTCAATTCTTTATTTGATTCGTTTGCCTCACTACATCAGAAATTATGCAATTCAATTGACAATCATCTGTCAGGTGTCACACTTTCAGACACTGCTCACACTGCATGCATAGACACAATTCTCACTTCTTTGCATATCATGCCAAGAGACTACCTAGGCTTACCATCACTAAAATCCACTGCATCATGACATTATCCAGATGAATGGAGGCTTTTCAAAGAATGTTCAAATAGGTCAATGTACAAATGTTTCAAAGCTGTAAATTATAATCCAAAAGGGACACTAAGGGATCACATGATCATTGTATCTAGATGCTCATCACTGACAAAGTTGATAATGAAATGTCAATACTACTGTTATCACAATAAAACTACGCCAGTATAGGTCATCAATTCTTTGATATATGTGAAACGCTTACCAAAAATTAATGTGTAGACCGTTCGGCAGAACATACAGAATCACTCGGTAGAGATGCACATCGTTGTTAATTTAAAGGCAGGTTCAATTCCTATCGTGTGAACATTTGTTAAATGATGAAGCATCTCATTTTGCAATTGACTCAAATATTACCTCATCTTCACAGCTACAAGCAGAAGTGGCTATTTAACTTAAGTTACCCATTATGAAGCACGGAAACTTAAGATAAAGTCAGTCACCTTCCTGCCGAAATGTATCGGTCTGCGTAGTCAGTCTTAAATGGGAGATCCTCCGCATCCCCCTCAATGATTTTGCACTCCTTCAGGGGCTCCTTCTGCCTGGCCTTGGCGAGCTGATGTGGCGACTGGTCGAGGATTGTGACATTCTTCGCATCCACATGCTTAACTATACCTAGAGTGGTAAAACCAGTCCCACCACCGACATCGACCACTACCATGTTTCTATCATTGAGGTCGGCCGGCTCGAGCGCGTCATCCCGCATGTCCTCGGTCCAGTGTCCAGGGTTTATAATGTGGTCATACACAATCGAGAGGAACCTGTAGAACACAAAGGCCTCCTTCTTGTGCTGTATGAACCTAGGCTGTGAAGCAGGCCTAGAAGCTGATACGCTACATCTGGGCACCGCTCTCTTCACAACCCCAATCCTAGCAGGCGACACTAGGGCCAATCTGCGCAGGTTCAGATTCTTCCCACCAAGACCCGACCCCTCAAAGCCCAACCCTTTTGGGGACACCCTCCTCATCAATCCCGTGTATTCAGCTCCATTAAGCAGCGAAGAAGCCATGCCTCACCAACGATTACCAACGAATTCTTGAAAAAAGTCGCGACCTTTAGTGCCCAGCAAGAAAAACCCACATGCCCAGACCCAGAAATTTTGATGGGTTTTCAACTTCTTGGGTCCTTCAAGCGAGACACCCAGGACGAAGCAAGAAGATGTTAGAATTCGACAGCTCCCAGAATGAACACTTAAAGCAGAGAAAAGGCATCAAGAAAATGGAGATAAGAGCATACCAGACAGGCTCACGTTTGTCGGGACTCGGGACTCTGCGGGGTGTTTTTCTTGAGCAGCAACCAATGGTTCACTGGTCGCTAGGCAGAGAGAAGAGGTAGCAATGCTACACTTCCCCTGCCTGAATGGCTCTTGTTTTTTTTTTTTTTCCTTTTTTTAATGTTTAATTGTTTTTCCCGTTAAACTTGTGGAACTTCTTTGACATCTTGTGAGGAAGAGAGCGGAGCAGAGACGGAAGCATGCGTGAGTGGTGAATTGGTCATTGATTATTGCCGTCCACACGAGGATAAAATAGTGACGTGACGTAGGCTCCTCCCTCCAGTGGCGTGGGCTTAGTTTCTCATTTCTGCATCATCTTTTTCTCACTATACTGTTTTCTTTACTAGTAGATTACTAGACTTAATTTTGTTGGACAAAATAGGGTTAATATATTCATATATGTACATTGTAGAATTTGTTGAATGCTCAAACTGAGCAATTTAATTATTCCGTTTTGTAAGAGTTGCATAAAAATCTTGCACCGCTAATTTGATAAATACAATTTAGTCATCGAAAGAGACATATCATTTCCCATAACCCTTTATTAAAACCATCTTACTTCATAAAAGAGTTTGTTAGTCACCACTTGAAACTGTCTACATCAAGTGATCAAATTAAAAGGGACTCGACAAGTTTTTAAACTACTCATTTGTATAGTCTAAATATAGCAATAGAATTTAACGAGATAAAAAATATCGAATTCTTTCAACCATTTAATTTTTTTGTTAAATCAATGAAATGGAAAAGAAAAGGCATGAAATGAAGGAAGAGACATAGGGAGGATTATAATATTATTTTATCAGACAAAGTCGAAGAGAAATCATGTAAAAGAAAAATGAGCTGATAAAAGACATACGATTCCGTTATATCTTTTTAAACTTTCTCCTTCTTTTGATCGAGGGCATTTTCGAAAGTGGGAGAGATAACCTCAATTTCCCCCCAATTATCTCCAACTTTAAGAAGTTCTTTCATAAGGCCTACGGAAGTAATTTTATTCGCTTTCCTAAACATCTTTTCTTTTCATTATATCTAATCATACCTAACCATAGCATCCTTTTCCCCGGCATCATCTTAAATATATAATATTTCGAAGCATTGTTGCAAGAATATAAAAAATAGAGCACCTATCAACAGCACAAATAATATTATAATCTTAAGATTCTTTTCCTTTTTATCGTGATGAAATATTCCTTTACTCTAGCAATTTTATCTAAAGATAAGGAACCGTTTTATCTATAGTATGATCGAAAGGAATACAATTATGGAGCAACATTTTATAGCGAGACCATATTATGTTTGTATAACTCGTATTATTCTCTTCATCTGTATACGTATTATGTCTATTCATGGATACTGAAAATTCCACGAGAAATTGACCCGAAGCCGAAGGGCTGCCACCATCCGACCACATGCCACTCTTTATGGTTTAATGCAGCACTTAACCGTAGACGCTACGCAGGCAAGTTCAACGCGGAGGTAGCGCTGGAGCACCAGTGGAAAGCGGAAGCTACAGAAGCTTTCCCTCGATTCATTTTCTGTACCTCGCTCGGAGGAAGAAGGGAGACGACGGAGAGACTTGAAGATCTTCTTCTTCTCCTCCTCTTTTTCCCCATAAAGTTTCGTGCTTTTCTGTAAATTTCTTTCGCTTCTCGGTTCAAGAATCGCGAGATCTCTTCGCTTCTCTTCTCTTCAGCAGCGACCTCGTCCTGGGGACCCGGCGATGTGGTGGGTGTTCCTGGGTTGCAGCCGGGTGATGTTTTCGAAAGTGGGTTTTGCGTAATGTAGCTTGAGTTTCGATTTGAACGGTCAAATGGGTTATCCGGGTCGGAGCTGAAAAGCTGCTTCTTGGAGCCATTCGGAGAGAGGGTGCGAGAGAGGAAGAGAGAGGGAGGCTTTCGTATTTGTCGTAACAAGCAAATGCTTTTGTGAGGATGGACTCTAACAGGAGTGCGCCGACGGGAAACGAACATGCGAATAGCTCGGCATCGGATAAGAGAGGGAAGTATCGTATCATGGCGGAAATCAAGCGTCTCGAGCAAGATTCCAAGTGTTTGGAGGTACCCTTTTCCCTCTGTATCTCTTCTATCTTTGCTTCTTTGTTTGTTCTGTGCGTGGTCTGGTTGGTGGAGTGATTATGAAGCATGGTTTTTTGCTGCTCGAAGTAGCAATACCCGAAGTGGACAGTTCTTGAAATGGTTTAAGCGTGAGATGTAGGATGGGTAGTTGGTGGTTTGTAATTGGGAATATGTGGATTCTCCTGGTCTGTTTGATTGCAAAGTTGAGGTCTTTCAGTCATAGCTTTATCCTTTTATGCTGAATGATGGCGGGGGAAGCAGCGGCTACATGTTGACATATACTGTCGCACGCTGAAAGGCGGTGCTGCTGCTACCTCTGTATAAAGTAGCTTTAAAGGCTATAGAATATTGTAAAAAACAGAGGTGTAAAGAATTCAATTTACCATTGTTAAGTGAGATTTCTAGCTTTGAAGCCTTAAAGATCTTTCTAGCCTCTCATTCCAAACCACCACAATTCCTAAGTAGAAGAGGGAAAGCTTCCTTTTCTCTGTCTCCACGGTAGTTCGAGCAGTTCACAATGTTCCTGAGCCACAATTTCAGTGGTCACCCTCAGCAATCCCACCATTTCCATGGCCACGTTCCACAAAACTCTGGTCCCACTCAAAATAATTCATCAAATTTGCTGAATCAACATATGCTAAATAAAATGTACCCTTTTCCTGAAAGATGAACCAATTGGTATTAGAGCTTGTACTCATGCTTGTGCAGCTTTTGGGAAGCAGTTTCAAGAACTATGCATTTGGGTCATGTTCTACCAACTTTGGAAAAAAGAATTTAGAAGATTTTGCAAATTTCTGGATGAAGTAGATCTGTTCTTGTGGAGCCATCGGCGGGCCTATTGAATGGCAACAACCGGACCTTGACTAAATTAAAAACGAAAATCTTCCAGCCTATATTCTGATGGTGTCACTCATGATGCATTTAGGGTGAAAGGTGCCTTAAGCACCATACATTGACTGACCAAGTTGGAGCATGTGCATGCTTCAGTTGAGTGTAGTATTAAGCAATCGGAAGGGAAATAGTGGACTTTGGACTTTTTGAGCACTAACAAATATATCACACAGCGACAGTGCATAGTTGAATTGAGAAATATATTAAATTGATCGGGTAAGACAAAGTAAAATGGAGAAAGTGAAATTACTGAATAGTATTCATCTGGTAATAAGAATCTGAAACCATAAACCAATCTTATTTTAGTTTATCTTCTATACTTACACTGTGAAACGGTTCCTGGAAGCTTTTGTTAATATAGAATGACATGCGATAACCATGTTTGGTGTGGTATGATATGACTCGTGTCATGGTTAACAATAAACTTGTTACCTAACTAACCATGTCTTATCTTAAACATAGAATTGAAGCATCTTCCATCTTCTTCCTGGATTTACATGAGTGAGAGATGAACACAACTGAATTTACATCAGAAGATCAATAAGATAAAGTTGGTGTGGCACTATTTCCTCTCGTTAACTAGTCATTGATGGGTCAACATCACACCTCTCATGCAACTATTCTTTTTCTTTACCTATAAGTAATAAAGTAATTAGAAGTAACCATGCATTCAGTGCTTGCTTATCATGCAGGTGAAGTTGGTTATTATGTTTATGATAAAGAAAGTTTGATGAACTGGATGCTAAACTTAGCTCTAGCTAAGTTGTAGCTGAGACCTTTTTAAACTCATCTTAGACCTAGGCATGACATATCCGTCTGATAGATAAACTACTTGTAAAAGATGTCTAGCTAAGATTCAGTTTGGTTTGTTTGATCTTGCTTTATGTAATATCAAAGGATGATTTTAAAAAGTTTACTGTGCCATTGTTGGTTTTCCTCTGCTATAAGACATAGGTGTGGTTTATCATGTGAGAGGACAATTTTTCAAACAATGGCAGGATGAATGGATTGATATCTGAAATTACTTAATGGCAGCATTCCACATATTTTTAATCTCTTCGGTTTTGAATGTTGGACATCCTTTCAGATCCATCAAATGCACGGCAACCAGTTAAAATCCATTCAAATCTGAAACTTTCTGTAGTCAATCTGTCAACTTGGCCAGCCAACTCTTAATGCTTTGTACTTAGCAGCATGAAATAGTTTCATTAATATGCTCGTTAATGTTACATTCCATGTAAATGCTTTATTTGCCTCTTCTGATAAATTATGACGTAAATTAATCAAATGACTTAGCTAGTTAAGAAGCTGTTTATTCCTTACCCTGAATCAATCTGTTTGATTTCAATGCATCTTTCAAATTAGCTTACAAAGGGGACAGTGTGACTGGTTCTCTCCCTGGCAGATGTTTGCTGGGCATTTTCTTTTTGCCAATCCATCTGGAGACTGTTATTCTGGGAAATTGGCATGGAAAACAAAATCAAAACAGATTGTTACTGCAAGTAGTGAGTTGAGTCTTACTTGATTAGTGGAAGGAACGTCTTCCTGATAATGAGAATGTGCTGTGTACAAAAACTTTTTAGCTTGTCTAGTTGATCCGATGGCACAGATGTAGCTACCTTGTCCAGATATACTATCGTTATAAGGCAAGGTTGGACCAGTGAGGGAGCAGCTCAAGTTACTTTGTCTACACTTCCTGGTGACTGTTAATAAATCTAGAGTAATATAATATATAAAGCAAAAAGGACCTCCTACATGTAAGGGATCTTAATTTGTTTCTTTTTTTCCCTTATCCTAATATCCCGAATTACTTATGTCTTATAGCAGAGGAATTACTAGGACAAATGCACGAAATAGTAATTATATTTATCTCTCACGCATTTCAAAATTAAAATCTAATATTTTCTATCCAACAACTTCCATAGAAAGATTTTCGAATCTTAGAACATCTTTCTCTTTTCACATACATTTATATAATTTCATTATATTGGGTATTTATCAACAATCCGTTCCATTAAATATTTCTAATTAGGTGGTTTTGCTTAATATTTCAAATTTCAATTTTGCGCATACAAGGAACACTTGTGCACATTTGCCAGCATCAGTTGAATATATCTATTTCCAGATTCAAACTTACAATGATGCACAGTTGAGGGGTTCAAGTCAATGCGTTGGTGTTTTTAGGAGTTCCCAGGTTCCAAAATAATTAGTTTATTCTTTCATACCAGTTGCATGTTCTTATTTTATTGTTCTTTATATCGATTTAACATAATAATATCATGCAGTGAGTTGTATGTGTGAACTGCCTCATTAATGAGGTGCTCGGTTGGAAAATACCTCACCCATTTTTTTCCAACATCTTTTCTGCTAGATGGGGTCATTTTCATATCTCTTTAAGAATTGAGATTTCCATCTACTTGCTATCTAGTGTATAAACACTGCATCTTTTGAAAAACTGCATCTTTTGACTTAGCTAACAAGGGGCACCGCGTAACTGGTTCTCTGCCTGGCAGATACTTCCTGGGCATTTTCTTTTTGCTAATCCATCTGGAGACCGTTATTCTGATAAACCTCCAATTTTCAGTATAAAACAAAAGAAAAACAGATTGTTACTGCAAGTATTGGGTTGAGTCTTATTTGATTAGTGGAAGGAACGTCTTCCTGTTAATGACAATGTGCTGTCAAATTCTTTTTCCACTTTATCTAGTTGATCTGATGGCACAGAATACCTTCTCTGGATGTACCATCGGTATAAGGACCACGTTGACTTTCTCTGCAGTATTCCCTCTGAACTGTTTGTAAATCCAGAGTATTATAAAAAGCAAAAAGGGCCTCCTAGATCTGACCTGAGAGATCTGAATCTTTTTTTTTTCTTCTCCTACTATCCACTATTACTTATTTTACAAATATTTTTCTATGGACAAGTGTATAAATTAGTAATTTTATTTTATCTCCCGCACATTTCAATATTAAAATCTGATATATTCTAACCAAAAACTTGCAAAAAAAGAAAAGTTCAAATTTTGAAATATCTTTCTCATTCCACATATATTTATATAATATATTTATCAACAATTTCTTTCCATTAAATAGTTCTAATAAGGTGGTTTTGCTTAATTTTTCAAATGTCAATTTTGGGCATATGCAGCTTGTGCATGCTCGCCATTATGTATGGAATAATCTATTTCTACATTCAAACTTGCACTGAGACACAGATTAGTGGTTCAAGTCTTTGTTCAGAATTCAAATCAGTTAGTTTATTATTTCACACCAAATCTTTGTTCTTATTTTACAGTTTTGAGATATAATTTATATCAAATAAACATAATAGTAGCATGCGGTGAGTGTTATTGTGTGACTGTCTCATCAATGAGGTGTTCAGTTTGAAAAAAATAGCTGACCGCAATTTTTTTCCAATGATCTTTTCTACCAGACTGGATCATTTTTAGTTCATGACCTGGTTGAGCCTCCTGATTTGGCTGAGTTCAACCAACTTCACACTGGTTTCATCCCATTTTTTAACCTTCAGCGCTTTGCTGGGCTAAACTGGATGGAACGTAGGAATAGTTTCCTGGTTTAACTGGTTAAACCAACCGATGTGATCCCATTGTCAAAGCACTGCTATTGATATTTAAACTTCCCTAAGAATCAAATCGCCATCTACTTGCTTTAATGATTTGATTTAATCAGAGTCGATTGTGATGTATAGCTCCAAGAAGCATTGCCTTAGTAGATCAGATGCTTTACTTCCTCAGCCTTAACTTCACTATACTAGATATTGTCATGTTTTGGCATGATTATGTCTTGAAGCAGTTAGTTATTTTATTGCTTGTGCTCTTTTCTTTGGCAATTCTCTCTTCTAAATGCTATACTTTCTTTTTCTAAAAGGAATCAATAAAAGATGATCGGCTTGCAAAGTTTTCACCCTGTTGAGTTTGCATTTATGCATCGAGAGTTTCTAAAACAGGAGGCGTGCAATTGGGCAGTTCAGATTCTTTGCTAATTTCAGATAGTTGGAAAGGGAAAGCTTGGGTAGCTGCTATGCAAAGACTGAGTTATCTAGTTGTATGACTTGGAAAAAATTAAATACCATCTGCCTAAAAATCAAATATTGGTGTTTTATGGAATCTGATTACTGCTTAATTTAATAGAAGTACAAGTTGTTGATGGTTCTTGTCTCTTGCTTCCTTTTCCTGGTGACAAGTGTGAAACCAATCCATAGATTTCTGTTAGGACCCCGCCATTTGGCTCAGCTGCCCACACGGGGAATGCTGAAGTTCGATTCGGCAGTTAACGAAAACTAAAAGCCTCTAAGAAGTTATTATGTGTAGTTTCTTTTTGAGTGCTGTGGAACGTGTTATCTTGTGACAACCAGAGTCCCGACACATTTGTGTGCTGATGTGATATATTGTCCTTGATTTTCTGTGCAGGAGGAGTTGGAAGAACTCGAAAAATTAGAAGATGCTTCATTCATTTGCAAGGAGTAAGTATATTAGAGCTACTTAGTAAGCTTCCCCAACTTTGCTGTGGTTCAGAATTATGGCTTTAATTCCAAATTACTCTTCAAAAGCAAAGTCTGAGTCAAAGTTAAAAGCCTGAGTGGTTTCGAGATTGTGGCTCGGCCTTTTGGTCCTTTGAATAAATATTGAAGATGTCAGAATTATATCTTTTAGCATTCTGCGACAATGTTTACTTGGAAGAAAGTCATTGTGAAGGCTACTCTACTGCTAAGGCGAAATGCTGCGGTGGAGTGCATGACCCTCTGAGAGAGCCTCTTGCGGGGATTAACTTTTAAATTAATCATGACTTTGAAGAACAATTGTCAAAATGCCTTAGACCTATAGTTCAAACTTTGGAGTAGCGAAATGTGAAGTCCAGATCTGTTGCTTTACAGGCTAGAGGTTTTAGTTGCTATATCCATCTTTTCCTTGAACATTGGTTGTCTAACTAGTTCGCAGTTACGGACAAATTTACCAGCAGTTCTAAATGTCCTACAGATTGCTGCAGTACGTAGAGACGAAGCCTGATGCGTTGCTTCCAGTGTAATCCCTTGAACCTCTGTGCTTCCGTCTTAAATGTAGGGTGCGGTTTGCTTCTGCCAGTGAGCCCTGTTCGCTTGTTAATGTTTTTTGTTCCCACTAATTACAGGACAAATGGCCCAGCAAACCCATCCTGGAATAGATGGTTTGAGGGGTTTCAAGATTCGGAAGGCTGCAGATGCCAGATAATGTGACGGATCTGATCCTGTCATGTATCGATTTTCCCATTTCCTAGAGGAAGTATAACATTGTGACGAAATAGGGCTCATGATAGCATACTCAATGATGCACGTGCCGATGCTGTAATAAAGATGTTACTGTTTGATTGTAGCCAACGCGCAAGCAGGCTCTTTTGTGCCACCGAGACATAATGAGATTTTCACCTCAACCCAAAAGCGTGCCAGCCAAGGGGACCGCGCTGAGGAGTGGGGAAGATGAATTCCTGGACGGTCTGGGCCATCTTAGCGACTTTTAGATGTGTTTCTAGACAAATCTGTATTGTATATCAGGTCACTTATATGTACAAGTGTAAATTTCAGCGGATGCAGTTCTAAAGTTGATGTGCCCTCCTATTCTTTTCTTCTTCACTGGAATCTAAAATGCCTTTGCCAAGGCTATTTTTCTCAATGCTTAAGTTCACTAACTGTTTGCTTGGATTCTGGTTCTGAACTGATTTTACGTTCTTCTTGGCTTTATGTAGCAAAGTGATCTATTATGTGTTACAATGTCAGGCATTATATCTCTGTATTATCAGCTCGCTACGTCGCCCAGGATCATCAGCATGACACGAAATTTGTGCAGAGATTAGTTGTTCTCTCGATAAATTCGTCGATGAGTTCTGTCTCATGTTAATAGACTTGCTTCAGTCGGGTAGAAAAGCCGGGTAAACTTGGTCAAAGCGTGTGAAAAAGCTAATTGAAGATCGCTCGATGGACAGAAAAGAGAGAGGATGCATGCCTGGCAATCCAATGCCTATCCACGTAAGTTGTCATCTAACCTATAGATTAACCATATTTAATAGCACCTTGGTGGCTTTTAGTCTAATTAATTCCAAATATTTGTGTGTTTCTAACTTCCGCATTGGTAATTTTTAAGGCCGGGGTGGAATTTGGGCTGACCCGACTTGCCGGTGACCCAATAAATATTGGGCCAGGAGGGTAAGTAATCAAAGCAAGGCCCAGCAAGACCTTCGGCCCAAAATGATCCAATTATCTTCCGCTTCAGCAAAGCCCCATTGAACAAAAACGCCAATTGCAACGACGAGCTCTTCGATTATGCTCATGTTTATATTCACATCTAATTCGTACTTATGCTCCAAGAATTTCAAACCCTAAAAGGTGTCCGATTGCTTCAGGTGCGAAAGTGATCATGCTTAATCACAACGTGAATGGCTTGCCTACAGACCAAGAAGGCACAAGCTCAGTAATACTATAGCTTCTTACCGAAACTTTTTGTGCTGTTTTTTGTTGTTGTCACTCTGGATTGTACCTTGGAAGATGTTTTTTTTTTTTTGGTGAAAGTAAGTATTTGTATTGAGCTTTACCAACTATACAAGAGGAAATCTCAGCACCAAAACTTGCACTCAGAATGACATGACGTCAAGGCGAGTGGAAGGGTGCCGAGACAAAAAACAGCAAGCAACAAACGGTAACAGCCACCTCACAGCAAAGAAGAGCCAAACAATGGCCAACACGTTGAATCTCAAAGATGTTTTTTGGAAGATGTTCATTTACGTGTATCGAGAGGTTTTTAAGGATCTCCAAGATTAAAGTCATGAAATCTCAACGAGTTACAAGATCGAATACACACTTAAGATTCTACCAAACACGTTAAAAGAAGTCAAAATGCCTCTCTGTTTTTCCCCTTAACTTAGTGTTCAATATATATATATATAAATTTTGAGAGTTGTGCATTCAACTACAGTAAATTATCGCGTTCAAATTAGATGCGGTGGTAATTATCAAATAAATAAATAAATAGACAAGGTGGGTGACGTTTGGTAAGGTCCTTGATTTTCTCTCTCCAATTCAAAAATTACAAATTAACCCAAAAATGCCAATTTCTATCCTCTTTCATCATATTATATATTCTTATGACTACAAAACCCTAAGATATTGCTAATCTTTAAAAATTCTAGGAATTTCACGAAATTTTCTGTTTGCGTCATCATCTCATTATAAAATAATATTGATGGATAGTTGTGCCTGCCGGCATTACATATGATATGAGCCTTATCATGGCATTAATTTCCTCGTAAACCTCAATAACCACCTAATTTAATCGTCAACTTAGGTACTAAAAATATTCTATAAAGGAGATGGAAAAATATATAAATATATATATATATATATATATATATATTTATAAACTAACTCGGTCATGTGAAGTGACCATCAACACGAAGCGAAGCCCCACTACTTTTGCGCTTCCCCATGCAAGAAATTTTGGCTAGAGCCCTAAAAGAGAACACCCAACCCACGGTACTAAACAAGAAATTTTTTTTTTTTTTTTGGGGGGGGCGGTCGCAAAGGAGAATAATTAATATAAAGAAACCTTAAAATAAAAAATAAAAAAAGGGATTAAATAATTGGGATGAAAAGGACCGTTAAAAGAATCTCTTTTCCACACTGTCACCATCACTTTGTCCTTCCCTGTCTCGTTAGTCGAAAGCAAACCCTAGTTTACACCATAGGGGGAATGAATGATATGGTACTTCCGAGTCACATGCTATACTAATGCTAGCCAGTACTATGTACAAAGTACTTTTATTTCTATGGTCAGTCCATGTTATCCCATTCTTATGTAAATTTGAGCTTTCTCTGCATTTATTTTTCTTTTAATTTTCCTATGTGAGAGCTTTTCTCTTCTTCTTTTTCTTTTTTCTTTTTGCATTTGTTTGCATATACTAGAAAAGGGAGGGTAGAGAACTACGAGGAAAGAAAGAGGGGGAAGGAAAAAAGGCTTGAGAGGGAAGGAGATAGAAATTTCCTATTGTTGGGTTGTTCTGGGAAGGGAAATAGTTGGAGGAGAGGAAAAGTGAAAAGTGGGAAAATTTGATTTATTTATGTGCAAAATCAAAGTTGCACTTCAATCAAGAAAGTGATAAGAATAACCCTAGGATAAAGACAGAAGTAGCGTTCATGTATTTTTTTTTTGGCTATGTCTTTTTAGCCTTAGTGCATAAGGGCCCATTTTGTTTTCAATTTAGTTTAAGCAAAAAGGACTTTTTTATTTTTATTTTCCCGTCATGTTTAAAATATTATCTAAAAATGTACGGATTCATATGTTCATATTAATATGTTGTGAAAGTTTTGGGGGCTTTGGATTAAAAAGATCGAAGTGCTTATGCCACAAGTTTTAATTCAATAGAAAGTTAATCTGTAAAAAAATCTCGCTAGATTGTTATGTTGCTCTTATTTTCGTCAAGATTGTGAGAGTGTCCATGAAGTATATATAGTGTACTTTATGAATATGGTCACTCCATGTTATCCATTTTTATGTAAGCTTGATTTTTTTGGCATTTACTTTTTAATTTTTTGTACGAGTGCTTTTTGTGCATTCGTTTGCATCCTAGAAAAGGTAGGAAAGAGAATTAGGAGGAAAAAGAGGGGAAGAGGAGGAAATTTTTGCGACCGTTGGTTGTTTTGGGAAGGGGAAAAATTAAGAAAGAAGTGAAAATTAGGAAAAGTTCATTTATTCATGTGGAAAATCAAAATTGCACTTCAATGAAGGAAGTGATGAGAATGACCCGAAGGATGAAAAAGGAAGTAGCATTCATGTATTTTCCGGTTACATCTTTTTGCACTCTTGCATAATAATTAAGGCCCCGTTTATTTTTAATTAAATTTAAACAAGAAGTATTGTCCTATTTCCTCGTCAAAATTCTAAATTTTATATATCCGATTAAAAAAACACAATGCTTATGCCAAAAATTTTAGATTGAGTAAACAGTAAAAATCAATCCACAAAATCTTTTCACTAGCTTATTACATTGTTTTCCCTTCCTGTAGAGATTGGATATTCACAATTCAGCCGAATTTAAAGATTTTAGTTACACTTTATTAAATGAGATGCAAATTTCAAAAGTTCAAATGAAAACTATAAACAAAAATTTATTTCAAATACACACAACCATTTTACATTTTCGATTTTCTTTTACCTTTTTTTTCCGGTCGCGACTTTGGAGTATAAAGCTACATTCTATCTCTTATTTTAAATCTTATTCTTTAGAAATTTTACTCAGCCCACCGTCATTATCGAACTATGTATGTAAGCATGAATGAATTGGCGGTCCGACCAATTGTAAAAACAATCGAACCAGTTAAAGATGAACGGTAAAGATTGTTGGCTTAAGAAGAAAAAGATGATAATCAATCAAAAAGGAGAAAGTTATAAGAATTCAAAATTACTCAAAACGACATCGTCTTGACTAAATTTGTCCACGCCAAATTGCCAGCATGCCATGTAGGACGATTGAGGATGACTGGACCATCATGTCGACATTTTCATGCTGAATTGGCTAGAAAAACTATATTGAAATCTTACAAAAATGTTCATAATTATATTGACAAAATTGAAGAGTTTATAACTATATTGGCATTTGTACAATAGATTTAAAACTAATATGGTAATTCTCCCACCAAATTCGGTATGGGATTTTTAAGTATATGAAATTCCTACTTACACATTATCCTAACCTACACACTCAAATATAATGCTCTTTTTTACCTATCTCATCGGAGCTCTACTCACAATTGATGCTTCATCTCGTTGTACAAGGTAATTTATAATATTATTTCAAGAAGTAGAGTTAGATTAGAATAATATGTATCAAATAAAAATGTACGTACACATACGAACATATACATAGAGTATCCATAACAAAAAGATGGATTGTTCGCGGGTTTATTTTATTCAAAATATCATAAGATCGTGCGCATGTGGTAATATTTACTCAAGTTTTTTTCACGTGATAGCGATACATGCATGTGCATGGAAACACATGTTGTCAGAGCTTGGACGGTGTCTTGGAGAATATCCATATGTTGACTCTTGCTTGAGATTGACACATATCTTGTCAATCTCTCCTCTGGCATTTTCATTTTGTTGATTTTAATTATTAATGCGAAGCTTGAATCCTTCGAATTATAGGTTGAACTAAAAAGGGTTAATCCTAATTATTCCCCTGCTACATGACAAAGATTCCAATCAACTCCCCACATGTATATGCTTAAAACATGCTTTTCTATGATCGAATATATATATATATATATATATATATATATGTGTGTGTGTGTGTGTGTGTGTGTGTGTGTAGAAGAGAAAAATAGGGTTTCTAAAGATTTATGTTGCTAGCTCCCGCCAACTTTTTCAGGAGCATGTTTTGTGTTTTAAAATTGATTGGGTATTAGAATTTATTATGCCACGAGCAGATCATATTTTCGGATCATATTTTCTTCTACACATGACAAACAATGATCTAATCTTAAAGGGGAAGCACTAATTTGTAGAATTACCCAAAGAACGACCTACTCGTCCTTCAAATTTCTTGAAAATATTATCTTTTGATCATCTGTACATAGCAAGTGTCATTTAATGTGTTCGAGAGACTAGGCACCGATATCCCAAGTACACTTGATTCGGTCTCGTTGATTTTCTAACTATGTATTCAACATCGGCATTGCAATTCCTTTTAAAGTACAATAATTGAAGATGTCAAAGATTCGTACATGGTCATGGATATCATATCTATATTTAGGATTTTACATGATTTTATTGTCCTCCTTATCGTGGTTGAGTATTGTGCGCATGCAAAATCTTGTACTAGAACAAAGACATAACGAGAATTATAATCGAATACATGATTTTTGTTTGGATTCAACCAATTTGAATGTATGTTCAAATTTTTTTTATTAAAAAAAACATTTGAATTTTCATTCTGTTGGTGAGGAAATTGCGATGCCTTGCCAATTTCATTTTCACCTGAACTTTAAACAACCAAAAGGAGTTTTTGGTTGGATTTCTTTCTTTCTTTCTTTCTTTCTTCTTCTTTTTCTTCTTCTTTTTTTTTTTTTTTTTTTTTTTTTGCGAAATCTATTCTTGGGTGTTGTTGGTCCGTATGGAGAGACAGACGACAGTAGTCAGAAACATAAACTACCCATTAAAATCCATTGATTTTATGGTGTAATAATGGGCATTGGTCAAGTCCTCCTGGCGATGAAGTGTTGGGCTCTCTCAATTGCACTCTGCACAACACTTATAATATCACAGAAGCCTCCATGTGGAAGATGATGGACTTTGCAGTCTCCTATGCGGTCCAACTCCTAACCCCCAGAGAGAGAGAGAGAGAGAGAGAGAGAGAGGAATCAGAATCCACATCTCCCCTATCTTCATGATTGATCGAGAGGGTCCCCAAGATCCAATCACCCAATCGAGAGGGGCTAGTCATTTTTATTAAAATAAATCGCACATTGTTTGTTCACCCTATTGGAATATTCATCTCATCTACTGCCTACTTAGCTGGGCATGGCATCGGTTCCCATCATTTATGGCATGCATGTGTGCCGAGAAATAATGGTAAACGCACAGGAGAGGTATTTCTATAGGCATTAGGGATTGTTGTAAATAAGTAGTCGAATTTAAATATCTAATCAGAATCTGTTGTATCTCATTTTACCAATTGATATTGCATGCATTCTTTGTCTTTCTATTACTATTCCTTCTTTTTGTATTTAGGGTTGATCTGTCTCAACAAGACATCTTTAAAAATCAGTCAACTCCAGCGCACAATGGTTCATAAGGAACAATGTAACTGGATTCAATGAACCCATGTATTGAATATTTCGTAATATCATTTACACATCTCCCCTATCGTCATGATTGATTGAGAGGGTCCCCAAGATCCAATTTCCCAATCACCCAATCACCTTATTTTACTCTACTTAGAATTTAGAGGGGCTAGTCATTTTGATTAAAATATAGGGCATGTTGTTTTTTCACCCTATTGGAATATTCATCTCGTCTACTGCCTACTTAGCTGGGCATGGCATTACTAGCCATAATTTATGGCAGGCATGTGTGTTGACAAATAATGATAAAACAATGAGGGGGTGTTTTCTATAGGCATTAGGGATTATTGTAGACAAGTTATCAAATTTGCGTATCTAATAAGAATCTGTTGTATTTCATTTTACCAATTGCTATTGCATACATTCTGTCTTTCTAACATTATTTCTTCTTTTCTTTTTTTCGTATTTAGGGCTGGCCCGTCTCAGTAAGACCTCTTTGAAAATTAGTCTAAGACTCTAGTGCATGATGGTCCATAGGGAATAACGTGACTCGAATTCAATGGACCTATTTATTGAATATTTTGTGATATCATTTACGGTCCTTAGGGTAACATCCCAAAGAGATAATTTGCCGTTGTAGCCCCCTCATTTTTCTTTTTTTCTTTTTAATCAAAAAATAAAAAGTACTTGGGGCTTCTCTGAATCCAATCACCCAACCAGCTAATTCTATCGTACTAAATCAAGGGTCTCGACTTTTTTAATGTGATAATGACAGTGTTACTTTCTTCCCCCCGACCCCATTGGAATATTCATCTCATCTGCCATGCCTACTTCACTGAACTGGGGCAACTTCTCATTTTCCTATATCTTAATGCCCTAGAATAGAATGATAAACAGTGCATCAGTTGCGCACTTTCTGTTATAATTTCGAGGGCTACCCTAAAACAATATTGAATACATTATCCTCCATAGTGTGGGACAGTGGGGGAGCCTCCTTTTGAGTGAAAAACAAAAAGCTGGCCAGCTAACATGTCACCATGTGGCTTCTCAGACCACTGTTTCAATGTAGTACCATGAAATCTTTCATGATTTCACTTGTGGAGAGATAAAAAAACAGGAGGAAAGGGGAATGCAGGCCGCCCCGCTATTGGAATGCCGGGGAATGTGCCTAAAGAATAGGGGGAGAGAGAGGTGGGCGGGGAGAACATTGGAGGTGAACGTTGGGAACCGTGAAAAAATCTATCCACATTCATCTAACTAGGACATGGGAAGTTGAGGTGAGAGTGGGGCTCATCATGCCAATTTTTTGCACTTCCCTTTTCTAATTGGAATATTATTTCCCCGGCGTACAGTTGTATGATCTATTGAGGAACAGCTTCTTGGGTCATTACGGGGCATACTTTCTTACGTTTTTTTTCCATAACTCCTATACTAAATACCATAACAGGCAAAAAGTCAAAAGTTTTACTATCGTCAATCAAGATTAATTTTTATTATCTGATGATCATGATGGGGTATGGGACCTGTCTCCAAGGGATCCTTAAGACCACCCTACACCAAGTGGACCTGCTCGTTGGATAGCCCATGTGACATCCCTAAATTGAATTATTTATGCTGTATTTGATCATTTAGATTTTTAATCAGAATAGGATATGGAATTTTGATATTTTACTATATCCTATTCACTATTTAATAACTATGATCGAATATATTCATATCATATTATGTACATTATTTAGTATAAATGGCATATTAGTATAAAATAAACAAAAAATTTTACAAATGAATATGATAAAAATCTCTCGAGACACTTTTGCCCACTTATTTATTTTTTATTTTTTCTATCTTTTTAAATTTATTTCTTTGTTATATCTTTTTTCCCTTGTATTGTTCTCTAATAAAATTTTGTTAAAGAGTAAACTATATTAATGTACCTTAAATATGTAATAAATATAAATATATTTTTATATTTTTATATTGAATTTATATTCTATAATAGAATTAAATTCAAATATATAAGTAAAAATAAGATTAAATTAAAATAACTAAATTGTTATTTTTTTTGTTTGAATTTCTCATATTAGAATTCAAATATTATTTATATATTGAAATATAATTTTAACTTTGTTAATTTTTTTGGTCAAATAATTTTAATTTTGTTAATTTAAGAAATTTGTTAGTTGTGAAAATTTTTTTCCCGATATGAATGTTAGAAATCTTACCACCTTTATCATATCTCCCATATTGGATAATTTAATCTGGTCTATATCCTTCTTATATCCGATTTTATCCTGTCTTGAATAAGCACTAAATACAGGATAGAATAAATTTCATTCTATCTTGAATTTTTATCCCGGCAGCTAAAAGTAACATTAAGATATTATTCGCTCTGACTCATCTCATACTGAGTCTCATGATTTTGTCATTTAGTGTATAGCGAAGCACTTTCCTAGGAAATTACTCATCCTAATAGTGCTCTAGCCTCAGCACGCTTAAATTTGAAGTTCCTCAATAAAGTTTGTTATTACATCAAAAGGTGCCTCTGTGAATTAGTTATAGTTTTCAAATGTATACCCCAAGCATTGTCTCTCCCTGTTTGGTGTGCAATTTGATTCATTCCTATCCTATTCACCATCATAAAAACCTACTAAGAGTTACTTTTTATCTAAACCCTCTAACATCGGCGACCACTCCCCCACCTTGTCAAACTGGGTCGTTAAAAACTCTCCATCTTCCACGTGGTTCGTCCCAAACCACACACCTATTGGAGGGGATCTCGCTCTGATATTACTATAGTATGAAATATCTAAATTAACTCCTTTGAGATATTATCTATTTTTGTCTATCCTATACATATCCTCGCAATTTTGTCATTTGGTATATAAGCAAGCACTTTTCTCAAAGGTCACCTATTCTAAAAGTGCTATAATCTATGCATGATTAATTTCGAAGTTTTCTTGCTGTTACATTAAAAGGCATCTGCATGAATTAATTTCAATTTTCACACAGGCGAACATGAGCACATTTCAAGCATAGTCTCTCCTTGTTTGGTGTGTATACCACTCATTTCTAACCTTTTGGCCATCCCGAAAGACTGCCAAGAGTTGCTCCTTATCCGAGTTCCTTATCCGAGTTCTCTGATCCCGATGACCACTCCCCAACCTCGTCAAATCGAATCGTTACAACCCTGGTGTGTCTGCTTGGGCCAACCTCTAGAAGCCCACCTAGGCTTGCCGAAGTTAAAAAGCAGCAAGCTTGCTGATCTTTCCAATTTTTTCAAAAAGTTTCCGCCAAAAAATGTCTAAAACTATAACATCAATGCTGAATAAATTTAGAGTTTCGTGTTATTTTATTTAATATCTTACCTACGAGTTATACAAGATTGTCCTCTCCTATATTAGAAATTTAAGCTCATTTACCCTATTACTATTTGTAATTTTTATATATCAAGGTACAATTATTAAGAAAACATATCTTATAAATGTTTTAATTATATGGGCAATGGGGCCCGGGCAAGCCTCAAGGTCCTTGCCAGGCTCGGCATGCCCAATGATAGAGCGTAAATCATTTTTCTAGGCGCGCCCAACAGTTGGGGAAATTCCAGTCGAGCCGGCCTATTTTGAATCAAGTTTAACACTAAGTGGAGATGAATGATTTTTCGTCCTTTGCATATTTTTTTACATTAATACCGCAAAAAACCTTAAATTATACCTATCATGACAGAAATATCCCGAACTTCTTTATTTGTATCGTGAAAAATCTCGAATTTATATTAACATGACAAATATACCATAGATAGAACTGAAACAGAGGGTATAAGTTTATTCATGACACAAAATAAAGTTGGGGATATATGTATAATGGTAGTTATGTTTAGCATTTAGTTTATGCTATTCGTATCATGATTGGGATAATTTAAGATTTTTTCTAATATTTTCTATCTTTTATTTTTTGCGCTTTCATTCTGTTGCTGACGTTAACATTATTATTTGGTTCGCTTAGTAGTCGGATTGGGATCAAAATTGGACAAATATATTTAGGGATGGAGAGTAAGGCTGGGCAGCCAGATCTGAAATGCATGTGGGTTAAACTGAAAAAGGTTAAGCAAAGGTACAAGGTGTTCATGATGAGCTTCTCTTTTGCTTGTGAGAGGCTGGGCAGCAGATCTGAAATGCATGTGGGATAGAATGAAAAGGCTATATGAAGGTACAAGGGGTTCATGATGAGCTTTTTTTTTCCTTATGAGTTTGGCCATGCCTTCTTTTTTATTTTTCTTTTTCTTTTTTTTAACCTTTAGTCTAACGAGGTAACATTTCTTAATAACAACCAGAAAGCTATACCATGTGCAACCTCCATTGGGGTCGATTCCTGAGGACTCTAATGTTTTAATTTTCAATAATCTCGAACATCCATTGAATTTGGTAAATTATATAAATCATTATACAATGCAACAGATGGTGATCGAATATTTGAACGATGGATGGTGACTGAATCTTTGAACAAGGGAGCTATCAATGTTTGGTATCAAGTAAAAATTCATTCATATCTGTTAGGGAAAAAATTTAATAAATCAATCTTAATGTCTAGCATAGTTCTTTATTTTTCTAGTCAAAAGTTATCTTGGTCCGAATGAATTGCCAGAAAACTATACTATGTGCAACCTCCATTGGGGTCAATTCTTGAGGACTCCAATGTTTTAATTTTCAGTAATCTTGTATGTCCATTGAATTTGGTAAACTAGATCTATTATTATACAATGCGGCAGATCATGACTGATGTCCATAATTTAATAAATTAGATCAATTATTATACGATACGACAGATTGTAACCGAATCTTAAAACAAGAAAGTCATTAATGTTTGGTATCTAGTGAAATTCGTTCATATATGTTGGGGAAGCAATTTAATAAATCGACCTTAACGTATCTAGCATAGTTCTTTCTTTATCTAGCCAAAATTTGTTTTGGTCTGGATGAGTTGCCAGAAAGCTATATCATGTGCAACCTCCATTAGGATCAATTCTTGAGGACTCTAATGTTTAAATTTTCAATAATCTTGTATGTCCATTGAATTTGGTAAATTAGATCGATTATTATATGATGCAACAAATCATAGCTGAATCTTTGAACGAGGGAATCATATCATTGTTTGGTATCTAGTAAAAGTCGGTCATATCTGTTGGGGAAGTAATTTAAAAAATCGATCATAATGTACCTAGTATATTTCTTTCTTTTTCTAGTCGAAAGTTATTTTTGGGTTGGATGAATTGCCAATTTCAAGAATCTATTATGTTGCGGCAGAAAAAACAAAGGGAAAACCTAGAGCACTATGGGTGATTATGTTTTCATAAGGTAGAGGAAAAGAACCATTTTGAGAAGCTTCCTATCTTGAAGCCACTGATTTTTGGGTATCGAGTGATGGTTTTTGATTGTCGTGTCGCTTCTCTTGTTCACGCTAATTTTGAAGCTCAAAGCCGTAGCTTTATGAGTAGAGTACTACACGATACACACACATATGTATATACATATATATGAATATAACAGACTTCATGCATTTGTAGAAAGTAGCAGAGACATATAGTATGGAATATAATATCCCGCATCATCAAATAGCTAGTAATCTTCAACCAAATACTCGGTTACATTCGAAAAGTTACTACCAACCTCTCCTTAACTCGATATTGGGTTGACCAATCGGGCTCGACCTGATCAATGCAAGAAGATCTATTGGGCAAACGTCAGAAGTCCTGTCAAGGAGTGCTTTTTCAAGGCCAGTGAATTGCTTCTTCAAATTTCAAAAGCGATGGCATGACATTCTCGGGCACCGACAGGACGACGAACGAAGAGACGTCGTGCGCGACATTGTTCTCGCAATTTCGTACCCAAAAAGCAAGGGGCTGGAAGGCGAATCGCATGACTCACATGTATGGAGACTTCGTGGGAAAAGCGAGCGGTCGCTTTTTGTTCTGTCCTCGGGACAATTCACATGGGTCGCCACAGGCTCGTACCCGAAGCTTTTGATGATAGCATCCGCTGGCGATTGTCGTGTGTCCCTCTTTTATCTTCCGCACGAAAAGGTGGTTCCTAATGAATTCTATTGATTGATCGTGAAGTCCTAATTATAAAAAGGGCACGCATTAAGTCCACAGACCAATCTTCTTGAACCCTTTTCAAGGAAAATAATCGTGAAGCAAAAGCTTATAATTCCATTCCCCAAAACTGCCTAATTATGGGGTAGCAACACTGTCACATGATATAATGAAAATCATCAAAAAAAAAGCCATAACCTTATTATAATTATATCCATTAAATTCTAATTTTTTTTTTTTGCTAATTGAGTTGCAAACTTTTTATATTTATATCAATTCAGTTCATTCGACGAATTTTGACCGATCTTTGGTCTTGATGGATGTTGATGTCTGCGTAGTATGGCCAGGTGTGGACATAGATATTTTTTAAAAAATAAAAATAAATTTTTTTTTATTATTCTTAAATTTTCTTTTCCTTATTTTCCTTCATTCAACCACTATAACCGGTGAGAGTCATCGGATCTTGGTGACCACTAGGTGAGGGCCACAAAGCCCTTGCTGAGCCATGCCTAGATGTGGGCAAGGCAGCCTAACCATGGCCTTGCTAGTCAGCTTTGCCCGCAACCGGCGAGGTCCTGGCGTTTCTGATTGGTCGAATGGGGAATGAAATCTCCACACGACTCTTCCACGGCCGAACTTGAAGATGAGAGTGGTTATTGGCGTTAAAGAATCTGTAATCGTCCCCACCTCGATCGATTCAAGAAAATGACATCTCACGGCCTGAAAGATCTTTCCAAAGCGAACGCAACATCAAACTAGGAACGGTTGTTCCTAATGACTCTCGCCAAAAAGGAAAAAAATTGGAAATGCAATCCACAATCCACAAACGCCACAAGAAGTGTAGAAGATGCAAAACGATTGAACTCGAGAGATGGGTTTTTATTTTTACCTTCGAAACATGCCCAACGTTCAAACTCAGTATTCTAGGCCAACCTTGCCAGGATCTCGCCAATCGTAGCCTTCCCAAATCCACGGCCGCCTTCACCTGTGGGCAACAAGGCCATTGCGGTAGGCCGGCGAGCTTCGGCGACCCTCACGAGGCATAGTGGGTGAAGGAAGGAAAAGAAAAAAGAAAAGGAAAAAAATAAAAAATTGTTAACGTCAGCACCATCCGAACCCCTTGGGATAGTTGAAGCCCATGTTAGCACGGCCAATGTTCATGTTATCATTGGCCTGCCAAAATTAATCGGATGAGCTAAATTGGACAAATACAAAAGGTTTATGACTAAACCAAAACAAAAAAAAAAATATTTATAATTGAATTGACACAATTATAATAAATTTATGACTTTTTTGTAATTTTTTCGTGATATAGGACCCCGTTGAGGCTTCTTTAACGTGTTAACAAATTATTTTTCTTTAAGCAGATTCTGAGATGTTAAATGGCTCCGCACATCTCAGCTTAATCTCCTTTTACGACGAGGAAGTCTGCCTTAAGTTTGTTAGTCCAGACTTATAGCACCACAATTCTCCCAAACCATGTAACTCGTGAGCTGATGTCAGAAGGGATGACTCAGACTTATGAGGGTTTCTACTTCGTTTGTATGAAAGATAAAATATGGGTCATACATCTAATGTCCACACATCCCTTTTGTCTATGCTCGTCCTGTGGGAACAAGGGCGAATCGCTTTCTTCTTTCAACTTTAGGACGTCCTCTACAGCATCCAACAGCTTCTAGTTCCGCATACACATACGTTCCTCAGCCACTTAATCCATCGATTAAATTCCACAGGGTTAAAGCTTTCAAGTGTGATCACAAGTTGGTGATTGTGCGACGTGACACATGACGTTCTCGACAATCGTTGAAGATTTTCTCAAATCATCAACTTCGTTAGTATGGTAGCTATGATGAACATAGTAACTAAAGATCGAATGCTCGATGCACCCAGCTTAGGTAATTCACAGGTCCATTTACCTCTTTCTCTTACAAATTAGAGCACGAGAGGTAATTCACAAGTCCATTTACCCCTTCCTCTTACAAATTAGAGCACAATTTTACATGAGATCTTTCTATTAATTTCGTTGATGTAAGAACTGTATTAAATTTGTTGATGTCGTCATCAACAATTCCCCCCCTCCCTCCCTCCCCATTGTAGAATTTCGAGTCAAGATTGGAAGGTACTCAAAATTTAGGTCACATCATCTCATGATTGTGCCCCTAACAAAGAGAACATAGATAAGATAGCCAATTATTATTTGTTAATTCAGATCGTAGGATTAATCATGAATTGTGTGCCCCAAGATGCTAGATCTCATTTGACTGTTGATGGGATAAAACCCACTTGCGTAAATTTCACTTCTAACGAATCTTGCTTGGGAAAATAAACTTCGAATCAAGAAAATTCGTGAAAACGTCATTTTCTTTTTTTGTGCCATTTATGTACAAACCTTGAGATTTCTTTCTTGCTCTGGAAGTGATGTTACTTTAGCCTTTTCCATTTATACATAAATTTAGTAAATAAAGATTATTTTATGGGACGGAAACGGTCACTTCATTAATGAAGCCCGATGGTCAATAAATAATTCCTCAAATAGTATAGTTTCTTGCTATCGTGTCCCTTCCGACTAAAACGTAGATTTCGAGGTAACATTTTTTGTGATGGCAATTTGGGCGTCACATGTCGATTTTTTCATGCGTCATTCACGGTCAAATGGCGTAAGCACACTACTGACACTTATTTATTATAATTTCAGTATATACGGCGATTATGAACTACAAAAATTTAATATTTCATGCTGACGACGTTGACGAATTGAGATTTTCCTCCAGATTTTCTGAGGGTTGACGGGATCAACGGTACAATTTCCCAACTTGATTAGGTGGTACCCGAAAAATTCAGAGTCGAAAGGATTCATATTCACTGGACCAGGGATGAACCCACAAGGACAATTTTGTTCTTCATTGACCCCCCCGGAAAGAAATTTTGGAAAAAAATGAAAGAGAAATAAACAAAAGAGAGGTGAGCCAAAGTAATTATACCCAAAGTTATGACCAAAAGAAAAAAAAAAAAAAAAAGGTATAGCCAAAGTATACTTATGCTTGTAAAAACTGTTTACATCAACATTGGCTATATCAACAATTTTCAATTATAATTGAGTGGAAAGACTATACATTTGGTGGCTGTGTTGGTATGCGTTCAGACCTTCTTTGCGGAAGGACGAGAGTTCAAACCCCTAGGTTTGCATACTGCGCAGTTTATTAGTGGTCTTAAGTGCAGCGTCGTGGTGGTAGGTCCTGCGCTAGCGTCGCTCTAGGTTTACGTCGCCGGCTTCCGGTTGTACGACGGTTCCTGGGTATAAAAAAAAACTATATTAGTAAATTTTCAAAAAATTTAAAATTAATATATAAAACTGAATTGACGTTTGTACAATAAATTTATGATTTTTTTTGTAATTATGCCCAAGTTGTCCTGTTCCTTTTAACTATATGTCTATTTTGAGTATTTTCCGATAAGTGGCAGTGATTTTCGTTTACGTGTCCTGATCTAGAATTACAAATTTATTATATTTAATAAGTTTGATAATATTATGGGCAAATAACATTAGCAAATCGACTTGTTTTGTGTGTGCAAAAATATCATTATGACGCTTGGTCAACAAAACACAAAAATATTTAACTTAAAAATATCACGTGTGCGTGTATTGCATCGTATAAAAATAATGTAAGTTGAATAGTTATGACATTTTACAATGTTTTAAGAGCCGGCGTTGTAACTTTTACAAAACGTTCTAAAAAATTAAAATTTAATTGTTTAAATATTAATGACATTTGCTCTGGTTATGCCATAGTCCCCTCTCTCTTTTCTTGTTCTTTTTTCAATTTTGAAAAGCCTCGTAAATTATAAATTAAGATATCAAATGATTATGGTGTTTTAAATTGCATTACGAATAATGCTAGAGATATACTAAAAGTTCTTACTAGAATAATACTAGAACTCTATTTATTTCACAAAAATATATGATTTAGAAAATATTTTCCTAATAATAATCTCTTGTATCTATTACAAAAATAAACGAACGAACTATTTTTTTTATTATCCACGAAATTATTTAGACATAAAATGAAAGCAATTTTCATTGAATGATTATTTCGAACAATATATGCAATCATTTTAGAAATATGGTTTCAAAATGAAGCCTTTTGTTTGTTTCATGGAAAATGAATGATTTTAAGAACATCTTCCTACTTATATCACTTATTAAAATGGGCAAGTGAAAATTGTATACCAAAATGTTTAAATATAAATTGTCATCAATAATGAAAATAATTTTTATTGACTGATTATTTTGTGCAATATATGCAATTATTTTTAAGAAAATGGTTTCAAAATAGAGCCATGCATTTATTTCGTGAAAAATGAATTATTCAAATAATATTTTCCTAAAAATGATTACTTGTATCGCTTACCAAAATGAACAAACGAAAAATATTTTTATCATTTATGAAAACATGTAGACAAAAATTAATATTGATAGTGAAATATTTTTCATTGATTAATTATCTCGAATGATACAAGTAATTATCTTTAAGAAAATGCATTCTTAGTCAATCATTTTTTGTGAAATAATTGGATTAAGTTAGACTCTTTGCTTTTGCATTCATTCCGGTTGGGGTGAGCAGAGGTGAACAAATTTGTATGGAATGGTTGATATGGAGGAATAATGAATTGGCCGAGACAAAGGTACGAGAAAACTCTTGGGCGTGTTTATGTGTGTGTCACGGGCGCAATGCATGTCTCGGACACGTCCGCAAGTCGCTTATATGAAGCGGTCACCCAACCCCTCATATATTCCTAAATCGTAACTTTACAGGACCCTAATCGGGTTCAAGAGAGCGATTGTTTCATTGAAAACTTTATGACACGAATTTTTTTTCATGAATTTATTTATTTAATGATTTAAAAAAATGATTTTTTTTTGGTCAAAAGGGGAAATTGTTCTCTCCCTGATCTAAACCTGTTATTTTTTATCCAAACACCTAAAAAATCAAAAGACAATTTACCAAATGTAGTTTTCCTTTGAACAAATAGACCCTTAATGATTTCGTAAGTCGACATATGCCCTCGAATGATTGCCACAATTGCACCCGTTAAGGTTTTGTCCTATAAAGTGTTAAAATAATTAAATATTAAATCACGCTTCCGTCTAACAGCTTAAACTTTTAAAATAGTTTGTGGTAATTCTATAAAAAAATTTATGCTTAGTGTTAGGTAAAAAATCAGATTAAATGTGAGAAAGAATGTTAAAAGATTAAATATCAATTTAAAATTTTATCGAATGGTTTAAATTTTTATAATTATCGACCATAACCCTAGTTTAAGAGAGCATCACTGCTTAGCCGCTTCATTAGAATTGTGGTTTTTGGATGGTCTATGCTCGTACACGATTTAGCCATCCCCTTATGGAGTTATTCCGAACGCTCCTTTTTAAGCAAGGAATGTACACGTAATCCCGGCCGGTTGTCACATCAATCAATATCGGGAAATTCGCCGTTAGTGGTGGGAAAGCAATGTATTTGCCCGAGAAAGCGCAGGCGATCCGGTGGCGGTGACGCATCGGCGGTGGAGTTGCCCCACGTAGCGGCCGGGTGGCGCTCGGTGCGGCTTTGTTTCTTGGTCCAGCACTTTGCTTTGCTGATCCTAAGTGCGCGAGACTTAGCTGGATCGCTTCCACTCTACCATATTTTATAATTTTTTGACCATATAAAAGCCAAATCCAGTTGTTTCACTTTGATATGTGAAGTGGATTTACAAAGGGATGCGTCCCAAATTTTTTCGAAGTTTTTTTTTTTATAACTGAGAATCCGTGTAGCTCGCTTATAGGGTCTTTCTGTCCTAGTAGTGCCCGGTGGCACATTCGAACCCATGTCAATACCTCGGGAAAAACTAGAATAATGACCATTCACTTACAACGCTAACAATCGCGGATTTCGAACTCTTGATCTCGACGATGAGGGAGGGACTTGTATTCGAAGTTACTATAGTCAAAAATAATTATTTGATTTTTAGAGGAAATTATTAAATGTCGTCCAACCTGGTTTATAAACTTTTTAATTTAACTATTTTAGTCATAAGTTTTTTTACTATTTGTCTGTATAATCATTCCAACCGATATTTGTTAGAGGTCATGATGTGAATGTTGGTCGGTCATTCTATGTGGTAGAACCAAACGACCGATGTAAATGCAGATAATTTTTTGCAATATTTTATGTTTCTTATTTTTTTTCCTTTACCTTTTTCCTCCATTTTTCTTTTTCTCTTATTTCCGTCTATTGGTCCCCAACTATGGTCATGGTTTTCGACCAAAAAAAAAAAAAAAAACTATGGTCATGGTCTATAAAGGTCATAGGCAAGGGCCACAATGGCCCTCGTTAGCCACTAGGGGAGAACTGCATGGACCAATTAAGGGAATTAAAGAAAATAAAAATTTTGTAAATATTATTTATGTTAGTATCAATCGTGTCATATAAAATAATCGATGTCAATATTAGTAAATTTTAGGAAAAATTTAGTTGAAAATAATTATATTTATAAATCATTAAAAGATTTTGAACTAAACTGATCAAATTGAAAATTTTAAAATCGCATTAACCATTGCACATATAGATTCAGGGCTTTTTTTATAATCATCCATTTCGTTTCATTTAGAGTCTGAGTTCACGATTGTTTATTAAAATAGCTTATACCGTTTTGTCAATGACTCCGAACTTAATTGTGTAAGTTGGAGACGCATTAAGAAGGAAACTCCAGAAAAGAAAGAGCAAAAGGGATGAAGGGTCGAAATCGAAAACCCTAATTGTTTCTTAACATCAAGAGAAAAGCAGAGAGCGCAATTGATTATTTAACCACTGGGGGTTCGCCTCAGTAGCCACCCTTCCAAGTTGGAAAGAAGAGGTAGGGGATCCAAATCCCCACATTCTCAGGAGGGGCTTGGGGTGGGGAGATTTCTTTTCAAAAGTGGGTTTCGACTCCCACGCCCTATAAGTAGGCAGGGCAAAAATTTAAGTGTGAGTGTTAGAGTAGGATTATAATAGAACCGACAAAAAACTTTTGTCGTCAAGGACGGATAGTTAATGATCCCAGTACGAGATTACAACGTATCTATTATATAAGCAAGAAGAACAGGACACAGCCGAACTGGTAGCGTTGGCTTACAGCACGCAAAAACCCGTCGATTGTTCATCATTAACGTTGTTGTCAGATTCATCATCATCACTGGTTCAAATGAACAGAGCCAAGTGCCCAGAAAATTATAGGTAGTCCTCAGAGAAAACAGGCACGACCCACTGCAAAAAAGGACAGGACCATACATTCACTATTAAAATTGCACTTGAGAATGGTAAAACAAAATAAAAATTAAAACCCCGAAATTGCACCCTCATTGATGACCAATTGAAATATCCCGAGTCATCCCACAATAAAGTTTTACTTTCTACGTAGCTAACGATCCATCTTCACGTACAAGACTTTACCCCTTCCACCCGTACGTCCAATCAATTAGTTAAATTTCACGTGTTACTCTTAATCCAATTTATACATAATAAAAATTATATCCCACACCATTTGACAATAAAATTTATATACTTTTTATATATACATAATCTCTCTATTTACAAATTACTTAAGTTTTTGGTTGGATTTTCTAACAATGATTTATGACTTAAGAATTAAAAATTGCGTAGTAAGTCTTATTGAATGGATGCAAATTACTCTAGACCGAATGCTTGTGATCAATCGATTCATCGGCTTACGGATATGTTCCATTACTTGAGCCTCCACGTAGCCAGATCTTTGCGCTCATGCATCCGAACTACAAAAAGAAGAACAAAAGGCGGAAGCAGACCAAGCAATTTTATCTCGTGGACTATACGCACAACTCCCCCTCGTGACATGCGTGAATGTCCATCATCTCACCCTTTGGTTTGTTGGTCCTTGCGGGCTTTAAATGGACTCATACGCGTCTCTCCTCACTCGTATAAATGAGATATATATATATATATATATATATATATATATATATATATATATATATATATATATGTGTGTGTGTGTGTGTGTTCGTTCTTTTTTCATATAATTTTACATGTTGAATTTATAAAAGTTAACATAACGAAAAATTTCAAACTAATACACTTATAATAAATTTAATATAAATTAATTTTTTGACTGTCAAAAATTCAAAATTAACACATTTGTGATAAATTTACTATATGTTAATTTTCATTAAATTTGATTAATACAACGAAAAGCAACAAGCTATTACACCTATGATAAATAGAGGCAAAACCCTAAATTGATACATTCGTTCTGTCATGTCTCATCCAATTCGGTAATTTGATGATAAAATATAATAAGAATAAACAAAGAATGAATTTATTACGGATGTATTAGTTTAAGATTTTTTTATAATTAATAATTAGTTTTTGATAAATTTGTCGTAACTATACCAGTTTTTTATAGTAAAAAAAGTAATTTTTAGTAAATTTATCACGAGTATCCAAGTTTAGAGTTTTTCGTGATATAAGCCAATTTTATAATTCACTCTGTTAATCAAATTTCATGTGCTACTCATCAATCGGTATTTATATAATGTTGAGCACCATTGGCATCTATAATGGAAAAGTGAACCTTGTTATCATATGGATCAAATACGTGACAGTGATTAATGTAGACAACTACCCCACCGCATGCCCATTTCACTAAGAAGAATGAAGCACGTGATTGAAAGTCACGACTTTCATGTAAAATCGTTGTAATATCGTCCAATTTCATTTGATAATATGTTTGATGTACTTTTTATATTTACGTGATCACCTCGACGGATTTTATAGATTCTTTATATTCACGCAATCTTTTGCGTTGGACTCTCTAACAAACGGCTTTGAAAAAACGTTATTTATGACGTCATAAATGAACGGAACGAATGTGTAGGCCAGAACGGGTCAATGGGGTCGTCGTTCAAAAGATGATGACCCCAAGAATCAAGGAAACGGGTTTCTGACACGTGGAGAACACGGCCGCTCCCCTCCTTCGCCCTTTAGCCTGCGCCCCGCACCTGCACTGCAGAGGGCGGTCCACCTGCAAATTTTCAGTCCCTCGTCCCCCAACCAACGGGAAAAAAAGAAGAAACAGAAAATAAAATAAAATAACGCCACTCGTTAATATTAATTATTGGTTTATTTAATTTATTCAATTTTTTACGTTACGTTACAATATAGTCCCCGACAGCATTTCCATTTATCCAAGCACCTCCCCAAACATCAAGGACCCAACCCAGGCGCTCGAGTTCGTATTAGATGACGCCATCGTGTGATTTAGAATCTAACCTCTCCTCGGCCGCGGTGATAGTGTGGTCTAGTAGTACGAGCCGAGTATTTTGTAGGACTCGTGGTCGCCATCTTAACTTATGACAACCTACATTATTTGTTTGTAAGTTCTATGCGTTCCTTATATTTATATCAAAATATTATCCCACATAACTTGACAACGTATCTCAAATACTTCATATAATTCATATACTTGTTAACTTAAACTTTTGAGTTTGATTTTCTATTGTGGTATCAGATACAGTATTATCCCTTTCGTAATTATGTGTGTATTGAAGTATTGTTCTATATCGCTTAACAATTAGTCATTGATGTTCTATATATTTATGTAGTCTCATTTCACTTATCGAATTTAAATTTTTGAGTTGCACTTTCTATCGTGTTTTTCTCTCTTATAAACTTAAGTTGTGATTTTCTAATATGATGTCAAAGTTAAGTGTCGTCTAAAATAATTTTCATCTAAAAGACCCTATTCAGGTTGGAGTTGTTAGTTTGATCCACGAAGATGAAAGAGGTTATGTGTGGTTCTATTTGGCTTACCTATCTTATGCAACGAATTGAGTTTGGGTGGAGCTTTTTTTCGACACAATTAGTAAACGGTCGTGTTTGGGTTGATCCAATTAATCCTTAAGTTGACATGAATTGAGCATGATTTGTGAACATGGATTACCACCCCTGGCTCAGGCAAGTTCCCCAACATTGAACTTCGATGTATTTGAGATATTGGATAACTTTGATACAATGAGTATGAATGTGTGAGGTTCTTGTGATAACATCCTCTTGGCCCTTTATTTTAGGGAAAAGATATCTTATCAAGAGAATCTTGGCCATAATCTGTTAATAATTCTATTAGCCCGTATATTTAGTGCAATTTACCAGGTAAATAATAAAGAGATATTTTTCGAATTCCAAGTCACTAATTTTTGCTGGAAAATCACATGACTAATGATCCGAAAATTGAACTTCTCCTTTTAGTGTATGCCTACGGACATAGTTATATGGTCTTATACGTACTTGTAATAAATGAACTTTCTTTAAAAAGTGTTTGGCATCCGTCCATATATATATTGAAGTGAGCACGAGTATAATCACTCCCATCTAGTGAACTTACTATACAAATGCTCATTATCAGAATACCACTAAGTTAAAACCACGTGTGGGGTTGATAGTTTTCATTTCACATCATCATGAAAAATGCTTTTCACTTCGCTTAACCATGTCTTTTCTCCTAGGGTACTTCTATTATAGGTTCTATAGGAAATGGACGATCCTAGATTGTACAAATTTAGTGACAAACTCCTATGCTCCTTTTATTATGGTATTTCTAACTAAGTTTATTTTACGGATAATATTGAATATTTTCATATAATCTAAAAACTATATTGAATATATACAAAAAATTCAAGTATCACATTGAACAACCTAAAATATTATGGATTAAATTACGTTTTGGGTTAAATTTTATGGACAACATTAAACAAATTAAATGTAAAACATAAATAAGTTAATATAGTAATGAATATTTCAATACGTAATTACCTATCAGTGGTCAGGGGGCATAATTTCTTAGGGGCTTCAGTCGCCGTGAAATGACCCGTGCCGACCCGTGCCTTCAAAGGATAGGTAGGACAAATTAAAAGTTAAGGTTTGATCAAACCTCATATCATTTTTGTGATTTTTTCCTTAACTGAACAGGTGCCTTAAAAGGATTGGCAGGGCGCTGGTCATCGTTCAACATAAAAATAGTTAATGTGACAATGAATATTCCAATTCGTAACTGCTGTCCTGGTCAGGGGCGTAATTACTCCGGGGCTTTCAGCCGTGGCGAGACGACCCGTGCGGGTAATTTCGGGGAAAGTGGAGGGCGAAATTAGTCAATTCGAGTGGCGAGGAGGTCGCAAATTTTGCTCCTTTTCACTTGCCTGACAGCGCTCCACCCACCGTTTAAAAGACCAGCAAAGCGGGAGTCATCACTAAAGCGAACGGTCACACCCCCACACTCTTCCACACAGAGAAAGAGAGAGAAAGGCTGAGGGAGAGAATGAGAGAGGCAGGGAGGAATGGAGTGATGGAGATCTGAGATCGGTAGAGAGAGAGAGAGAGAGAGAGAGAGAGAGAGTTGCAGAGAGGGAGAGAGAGAGAGAGATAGAGAGAGAGAGATAGAGAGAGAAAGAGGGTCTTGTGTGTGTGTTTGAGAGAGAGAGAGAGAGAGAGAGGATTGTAGGCGAAGATGATGACGGGGATCGTGCAGGATCAGAACCTGGAGAAGCACATTGAGAAGCACATCGGGTGCATGGCCGGCTTCCTCCACATCTTCGATCGCCACCAGGCACTCGCCGGCCGGCGCCTCTACTCCCCCAAGCGCCTCCCTCCTTACACGGTCGCTCTCCCTCTCCCTCTGTTTTGCTCTTTCGCGTCTTGGGTCATCGCTGTTTTCTGATGGGTAGTGTTCTTTTTCGGCTTTTGATCTGCAGGGAATGAATTCGGGTCGAGAGACGCCGAAGGCCGTCGATTCTCCGGCGACGTCCGGAGAGCTCGCGAAGCCTCCGGCGGCCAGGGCGCCGCCGTCGCCGGATCGGCCCTGGCCTTCCCCGCTGAAGGAGATCCGGTCCCCGGCGCCGCCGGAGCCGGGGACGCCCGGGGAGGCGACGACGCCGGCCGCCGCCAGGTCGCCGCTCGCGTTCCCGGCGTTCGAGTTCAAGGAGGGCACGCGGTCTCCGTGGAAGTTCTCGAAGGAAGCACCGCGGCTCTCACTCGACAGCAGGGCGACGACCGACGCTAAAGGGAGCCTCTACCCTCGCGAGATCCGCACGAACGCCGCGCCTCATGGGGAGGCGGCGGGCGGCGGTGACGACGAGAAGCAGCGGCGGTCGCCGAGCGTGATCGCGCGCCTCATGGGCTTGGAGAACTTGCCTCGCCCGGATCCGGAGCCGGCGAAGAAGGCGGAGCTCCGGAGATCCGCTTCGGAGTCCAGAGTCAACAAAGACATCTACCGGTTCATGGAAGGGGCCTCGAGCGGTTTCCACATGAATCAGCCGCAGCAATTCAACGTGCAGAGCAAGGTCGCGAGCAATGCGGTCGGAGGGATTGCCGCCGCGAGAGGGGACAACAAGTCGAGCCTCGCCGGCGGCCATGACTCGAGGAACGTGAAAGCAGAGACGGCGAAAGCTGCCCACAGAGGATCGATCCAGAGGAAGAGCTTCTACGACTCGACGGAGTTCTTCCCGGAGCTGAAACAGGCCGTGTCCATCTACGAAGAGATTGAGAAGAAACTGAGGATGAGAGGCATTGACGAGCCGTCGAAGGATTTGGAGACGCGGAAGCAAATCCTCGAGGCTTGGCAGCTGAAAGGCCTTCTCCACGCGAAGCGCAACGATGCGAGCCCGATAAACTTCATCTACGAGAGAAGTTTCAGCGACTCTCCAATCGTGGTCGTGAGGCCGTCGAGGCCGAGCAATCTTTATGGCAGGAATGGGAGCAATTCACCGCCTTCGAGCTTCAGATCGAGGCAGGCGGCGGCTCGCCGGAGCCCTGGCGTGGTGTCCGTGGAGGCGTCGCCGGCGGCGAGCCCTCGGCGCGAGAATGTGAGGGGTCAGAACAAGGGGAGGAGTTCGGTTTCGCCCAGTCGGAGCGACAATGGCGTGATGAGTCCAAGCAGGAGGAGGCCGCTGACGGTGGAGCCTCAGAGGAGAGCAAACGGCGGAGTCGCAGAGCAGCGGCGGGTGTCTCCGGTTCAGTCCCCGAGGATTAGTTTGAGAAGGGCGGGGCCGGACCAGAGCACCACGTCGAGCCGATCTCCGAGGACTCGGAGATTGACGGCCAAAGCTTACCAGGAGATGGAGGAGGAGGAGGAGGGGAAGGTGTTCTTTCACACAGAGGACGAGTCGTCCACCATTTCGGAGAGCAGCATCAGCACTCCATCACAGACCGATACGGAGGTAACCCAATATACATTCCATGTCCAATTACAAGCCCTTTCGTTTCCCTGTCTCCTGAATGGATTCAATGAAAGTTCAGCTCATGTTGGTTGATCCCAAATGGCGAAAACAGAGATCGAAGATGGAGGAGTACAAAGAAGGGAAGAGCTTGCTGGAGAGGTGCGACAAGCTGCTGCACAGCATAGCCGAGATCACGGCGGCAGCAGAGTCGCAGCAGCAGCAGCCGAGCCCGGTGTCCGTTCTTGCCTTCAAGGAGGAGTCGTCGCCCTCGCCCATAATGAAGCGCAGCATTGAATTCGAAGGTAACATTTATTACCCAGCAGCAGGCTTGGAAGAAAGTTTATAGTTTCACAGATTGCTTCATAGATTTCAATGGTTACTTGCGAAATTTTCGACCATCGCGACCCTACTGCAGCATCTGTAGCAGCCGCAGAAGAACTGGACCTGGTCTCAGTCTCAGGCTTTTCTTTCTTTGTTTCTTTGTTTCTTTCTTTCTTTCCCCGTGTTACAGCTTGGTCCCCCCCTCCCTCTGCTTCCCATTAAAGCCAGCATTGTCATAGGTGTCGTTGTGTCGTCCATGGCTTTGAGAAAGCGTTGGCATTCTTGCTCTCAACCATTTTAGAAATAGCCAGTACATCATTTTCATCTGCTGGGAATGTTAAGTAGGCCTGTCATACTGCAACCGTCGCGTAGTCATGTCCATGTCCTTCTCGAGTCGAATAGCAAACTCGGTCCGTTTCGGTAAAAACTGCAGTTCGGGTTTGTCAAATGTAGACCTCTATATGAATTATGGGGGGTTGTCTTGCAAATCTGCGACCCGCGTCTTACGTGGGCGCGTGCGTGGAGGAAGCTCTTGTGTGCTTTTTCGGGGACACATGAAGGTGGCCAATTCAGGCACAAGAGCACGGATTAAATTAGTAGGCTTGGGGGGTCCAACCCGATGAGCTGGATTGTGACTAGAATGAAGAGCCAGAATCATTCGGCACCCGCAAGCCTGTGGGGACCGGACCCCATGGAGGGTGTTGGGATATATACATAAAAAAATACTCACCACGTGTTCGGTGTAATGATACAGAGTGAATTACATGCGTAGACCATTGCATAGTGCTTATAATACTTATGTATTGTCTGGATGTGTTTGATGGGGGTTGTGCTGTGCTGCTGGATCTCTCTAGGTCTAAGCCATTTGAGACAGTCATGTGATCCTAACGTGAGGAAGTGATTGGTTGGGCTATGGAAAGAATGTGTTTTGAAATTTCTCAGGGGACACCAAGCTGGTCGGTGGGTCATTCGGTGGTCCCTCCTTTCTTAATGGAGTTCGAATCGTTTTCTTCTGCCCAAGAAGCGTGAAAATGGCTTCTTCATGAGCGCAGTCAGCGTAGAAATGAGCCCTTGTGGCCTGTACCGATGTCGACAATGTCCCCTCTTTAGGCTAACAAAATCACCCATTAAGGCTATTTCTGGTTATGTTAGAAAAACTTATCAGTTGATGGCATGAGGTGATGGGTCGCGATGTTTATAAATTTCGACTGACTCTGTTGATGTCTGGTATGGTGCAGATCAAGCGGCTGAATTGGATGATGATGCTTGGAGTCCTATTTCCCCAATTTCCTTCAAACTCAATGAGAATGCGGAGGACGGCGATTATGTTTACATCTCCGACATTCTCCAGGCATCCAGCTATCTTCATGAGGACTCCGACTTGTTCTTGTTGCTGGAGAAGCAGCAGTATCGCAAGGGGAAGGACACCTCCCAAGTCTCGAGACTCCAGAGGAGGCTAATATTCGACACCGTTGTGGAGATCCTCGACAGGCAGAGGCAATCCCTCCGGTGGAAGCCCCTTGCCGTCGTCGCAAGCTCGGCTCTCGAGAATCTGTCCTTACAGCAGATATGGTCAGAGTACCAGAGGATCCGAGAGAGGGATACGTCGGACGACCTGCTGGAAGTGATCTGTGGGGTGCTGAGGAAGGATCTAGCGCGGGACGCGATCAACGGTTGGGACGGCTGTCCTGTGGAGATGTCTGAGGCAGCTGTGGACGTTGAGCGGCTCATATTCAAGGACCTGATCAGCGAGACCATCTGGGATCTCGCCGCCTTCGCCTCGGACACCAATAAATTCCAGCCTCCCAGAAGGAAGTTGGTTTTCTGAAAAGCCAAAGAGGGAGGGAGGGAGAGAGAGAGAGAGGCCTGTGGTTGTATTTACCATTCTTCTGCGTGCCCTTTTGTTCTTTTTAGCTTTCCCTCCTTTTCCTTTTATCATCCTTTTGCACTTCCCTACTCCCAAGCTTGATAAAAATGTTTAAATCCTAGTGTTATAAGCCAGAAAACCAGGCGATTTGCAAACCCTGCTATGGCAAAAAGCGAGAGATGGGCTCGAGATTGTGTGCATGTGCGAGCTTGCATTGGATTTGGTAATCGAGGCTAATCATACCCTTTTGAGCGTTCGATTAAGTGTAATGATGGAAAAGATGAAAAGGAAAATGGCCCTTGTAGTTTGCGCGGAATTGAAGCGTATACATGTGTTCTTTTTGGCTCTCTCAAGATCTTTTTTTGGGTTTGTTGTTGACTTGTCAATTGAATTTTTTCTTTTTAGCTTGGCTCTCGGCACGCTCGCGTCCTGTAGCTCATCATGTTCAACTGGCCTTCGTTTGCTTAGTTCTGCAACCACTGCTTCGGTCCCAGTACTTTAGTTTGGTGCTAATTTACTATTCTTTTCCTCTTTTCGGGACGTGGGTTTTAGTATTCTTTTACCCCATGGATCGTTGTCCGATGAAACGTCCGTTGTAACATCGGATGAGTCATGGCACAACGGTTATGTTCTGTAGCAACTCTTGGAAGTGTCACTGGGAATCAGATGTCTCAGTAATTGACCATCAGTAATTATTGATCAATGAGGCATACAACTTTCTTGGCCGCTTCTTACAACACCTTGAAAACCCGTTTTCGGAGAGGATTGACGGTCTTCTGATTGAGTAGATCTCAATTAATTACCCAGAATTTCTCCTATGCTTGTGTGGTGATAGATAAAGATACAATTAGGGTACTACGTAACCTTGCTGGATTGGTTCCTCCATTAGTTCCTTTAGGGATTAATGATACGAATAATTTCTCAACTTTACCAAAAAATGCAATATGGTTCATGAACCTTAAATTTGTTCAATGTGGTTTGTTAAATTTAATTCAACGTATAATATCATCAATGAACTTCTAATTTATTCAATTTAGTTCATGAACTTTTGATACATGTTTGGTTTAATCCATAAACTATATGAAAGTATTCATTACTTAAAATTAATGGACAATGCTGAATATTTTTATGCAAATAAAAACTAAATCAAACATGCATCATAAGCTTAAGGATCAAATTTAATAAATTTAGAGTTCAAGAATCATACTATCCATCAGGTCAAACTTCAGGACCATCTGTGTTACTTACCTTCCCCTTGGGTCACAGGAACCCGCCTTTTCTCTTGCAGAAAAGGCGGGAAGCTGATGAAATGCAGAAGACTCCAGTGGGACAGTCCCCCGCGCCCCCCTTGTCAGGCGGCTTCAGGACACTCTGAACCTCCGCCTTCCCTGGCTTCGTCCTTTCTTCATCCCGATCTGAGGATTTGAAATGGCAAAATTCATGAGCGACCCCAGTGTTCACTGCAGGAAAGAGGGGGAAGGGATGGGAAAAGAACGAGCGAAGACTGATGGCCCCGTTGTTTCAGCCCCTGTGGAATTCAACTCGTGGGGCCATTGCTGTCGTCTCCACGGCACTGCACTGCACAGTGCACGGACCAAACTCTCCAGCACACCTGGCTTTTAAGGGCCCTCTTGACTGAGGACAAAGGAAAGGCAACCGGTTGCAGATAGAAAAGATGGGGAGTTTAATGCCGAGGCCTGCGAACTGTGAACACGCGAAATTAGATGAGAGGGGGGGGGGTGTCTTTAAGTGAGTGGGGTTGGTCACTGTTCCAGAATGCAGAGCTCTCTCTTTCTTTCTCGCTCCATCAGCTTTTGTTCAGTCAAATGTGAGCCGTCCAAAAGGCCATTGCCTGATTCTGATGCAGAATTTTATCAGTTTGAGCAGGTCTGCGGGGAGGTCATTGGCCTTTTCCATAGCACTTGGTGTCACGTTCTGAGTTATCGGATGAGGTTTCACTCGAGCTATGGACTTGTTATGACGGGCGGCGTGGTGTCCACGTATGGACCGAGCCTCGTATCATACATTCAAGAGATAAGCATACGGGTTGATATAATGGAAAAATCAATTCATTTCGACATTATTCTTCCTTCTTTTGCCGCGATTTGGATGATGTCCATTCCATGGTTTGCATTGTATGGTCATTTCGACCATATCCATATGTAGATATTTCTCTCTCTCTCTCTCATTCATTCATTCTTCAATTATGAGCAGTCCCGATTCCTCGGCATGATGTGCTTTCGCGCAATTTTCATCATGCTGTTTTGGCCATTGCGGATCATTCCATTGATCAAATGTAAGGAGGAGGAAAGTATTGCTTCAATTCGGGTGGGGTTGCAGAAAATAGATAAGGACTGCATTTGCCGCAGAACAGTTTCCTTCCACTTTAGCTGTGGGCCTCATCATCCATCGCCTTTTTCCATCATCTTTTTTTCTGCCCCGCTCCAAGGCCCATGTTCCCATCCGGTGGGCCTTTGGCCACATGGCGTCCCTGCCCAAGTGATGGAGCCGATCATACCGTAGAAAGCAGCACCCCACGCGATTCATTTTTAGGGTAAATTTTCTGGACGGCCCCCGTACTCTGGGGGTTTTACCCTATGGCCCTTTTGGTCTTTCTAATTCGAAGTGGATGCTCCATATAGCTAGAAGCCCTGAGGAGAGAGTCGGGTGGAGCGGCCATTTTGACCGACGTGCTAAAAGCAAATGGGCTAATACCGTGATTTTGAACGAACAAAGGGTCACTAGATTAAAATCCAGAACCACGGAAGATCTATAGATGAAAACCTAATGCACTTGTTGTTTTTATCTTTTTTTTTTGTATGTTCTATTTTAACTCTTACCTTACTTTCAAATTTTTGTCCTGTCTTTTTGTACAATGCGAGAATCGAACCTCATACTTGGAGCTAAATATTTTTACTCCTAGTCCCTTGAAAATGTGGCGAATTAAACTTCTCACCTCTTCTTTCTCATAGGGGAAAATGACAACTCGGACAATCGTCAGTGATTGATTTTGACCTTCTTTATTACACTCTTCAGTGTCCTTTCTGGCAATTTAAGATGCTTGCATGTACACCATAAGTTTCATCGAAAACCTAATGAAGAGAGATCTTATGGTGCTAATTGAAAAGAAGCTAGAAACCGAGGGTGGGGTCCTTGTCATCCTCAAAGGGCACAATCTCATATGTGAAACAGAGGAGATGGGGATGGGTGCTCTGCCACCAGGCACATGCCATTCGGGAGACTCTCTTTCCTTTTTATCTTTTCTTCCTAATAATAGGTTCTTTCGCATCATGGGTTGCAAGACTTTTCAAGCAACGTGTCTTCATCGTCAGTGATATGCAGGCTCATAAACATTATGTGAATATAATATTACTCCATTATATTTCTTACTTTTTCAGCATAAAATAATTATAATTCAAATAGAATATTTCGTAACGAGTACGAAGACCTTACAACAATGCTTACGGGGAAATTGTTAGCACTAGTCGCCTCTCGATGCCTTTTACGTATAAAGGGAAAAATCAGATGGTGATTTGACTGGGCAATGCTAGATTGATACAGAGGTTGGATTGAATGCAGGGTTTGAATGCATGGTTTTACTCGTTTGGGAAAATTCTAATTAAGTACTTGAAGTGCTATTATTTTATCAAATAAGGACCGGAAGTGAACATTATTTCAAATAAAGACCTGAAGTGTTCTCATCTTTTCACATAAGGACTTAAAGTGGACTTTTTTTAAATAAAGATTTGAAGTGGTCATATCAATCTTGAAGAAGGACTTGAATTCATTGTCTGCTGAATGGTAATTTCGTCTTTTAATTTTTCCTTTTTTCTTTCCAAAAAAAAAAAAAAAACAAACTAAAAATCAAAAACTTGAAAAAAAAGACACATGGAAGGGGGGCCTCCCTCCTACCTTTATTTTTGTTTTTGAGAAACTTTTAAATAAGGGCCTAAAGTGTTTTTATATTTTCTCAAATAATGACTTGAAATGAACCTTAATTCAAATAAAGATCTGAAGTGGTTATAATTATTTCAAATAAGGGTTAAGCCTTGCTAGCTAGCAAAATATTCCGGTCAATTATGGATATTTTCATCAAAACACAATTTAAATATAAATTAAATTAGATTAAAAATAACAAAAGGGTAAGAAAAAAAAGGAAAAACACTGGGAGAGGAGGAAGGAGCCCCTCCCGCCTGTGGTTGTCGCCTCATCACCGATGGGGCAGTGATGAAGGCCAGTGGGGTTGCTGGTGCTTGGGGAGGGCTGACGACCCTCGTTGATTAGAGGTGAGGGTAAGTAGGCCCTTGCTAGAAGTGGGAGAGGGTGGTGATCCTTTCCTAGATTTGGGTGAGGGTTGCTCAGCCTTACCTTGGCCTGGGCGACAATCATCGACCCTTATGTAGGCTTGACGGCCCTCGTCCAATGCCTATGGACCTCGCCTTAGGCTTGGGGGCGCTGGGTGAAGGTCACCAGGCCTATGTGAGGGCTGGTGATCATCACCTAGGTTGGGGCAAGGGCGACTGACCCTCACTTAGATTTGGGAGAGGGTCGTCACCCTCTCCCGCTTCTAGCAAGGGTTGTCGGCCCTTGCCCAAGTGCCGGTGACCTCACCAGCCATCGTTGTCACCCCATCGCCATCCTACCGACGATGGGGCGGCGGCCAGCCCCTCCCGCCTGTGTTTTCCTTTTCTTTTTTTTCTTTTTGTTTTTTAATGAAAAGAAAAAAACTGATTAGAGAAAGAGAAAATTAAAAAGAAATATTTTAAAAGACTAAATTGCCCCTCATTGTTGGTGAGTTTAGGCCATTCTCTGATATTGATATGAACACTTCAGGCCTTTATTTAAAATCAAGTTTACTTTAAGTCATTATTTGAGAAAATAAGGATATTTCGAGCTATTCTTTAAAACAATATCCACTTGAGGCCCTTATTTGAGAAAATGAGGGCACTTCAGACATTTATCTTTTTTATTTTTATTTTTAATCTAAATTAATTAAAATTTTAATTAAAAATATGTTTGGACAAAAATATTCTGATTGGTTGGAATAGTTTGTTGATCAGCGAGTTGGTGATATTAGGCCTTTATTTGAAATAATCATAATTACTTTAGGTCTCTTTTAAAATAAATTTCACTTGAAATCCTTACTTGAGAAAATGAGGACATTTTGAGTTCTTATTTGAAATTTCCCTTACTATTTCTGTATTCTTGTTATTTTATCTTTCCGGCCTTGATTGTTCTTGACAAAATATTAGATCGAATGCTGCTCCTTCGCTTTCAAATCTCAGTACAAATTGCTAAAAGTTGAACTTCTGAGGGTGAGAGAAGAAATGGGTTCTGCTCCCTGCTGTATTCCTGTGTATTCAATATGATAGCTTTCGCTAGCGATTGGGGGAGTTTTGCTTCGATAAAACCAATTCACTGCGAGTTTATTTATGGTTGTGTACACATCTTGGACAGAGCGTCCAGAAATGGACTAACAAATCCATATCAAACATATTTTTTCGGAACTTCCCAAGTAACTAGGACCATTTGCAGGAGCAAAACATCTAGACATGTCAAATATGTAGGCTGAATCGAATTATAAATAATCTTATTCAAATTGATTCATTTAATCTGTTTTGATCTATTTATTTGCAATACATATTTCTCGATTCATACCTAATCCGACTTGTCTCAAGATTCATTTTTAGCATTTTTAGCATTTTTTTCCCTAAATTGTTGCTTTTGAAGAATGGATGGCTCCATGAATTGGCTCATCGAATTAGTGACGAGCTCGGGTGTTAGGTTATGAACGAGGGTGTGAAGGTGGTGGCAAAAGTCCATCCATAAGTCATGAAACGGATTTGGGCTTAAGTTTTGGGTTAAATATAAATGGGTTCTCTAAACACTACGCACTCTCTTTTTGGGGTTGGTTTTAGGGTGAGTTAATTCCACAAATTATAAATTGAGAACTGCCTACTTGTTCCTAGACCCATCCAGGGACTGACCCATCGTTCCATTTTGGTTCCGGGGGTTCTTTGGAACCAGCCGAGTCCTGAGTTGGTTGTACATAGTTCATTGCTAGAGTAATGCAATCGAACAGGTGATGCGCGAGCGATTAATAAAGAAGAAACGGCATACAGAGTATCGGATCAAGCAGTGATACACAACAACAATTAGAAGAAGAAGAAGATGATGAACGCGAAGCAAGAAAAAAGAATGAATAATCATATTGTCTTAATAGGGACAAGTGCACGCGAATTAAAGAAGGAAAGCACACCGAAGAGAATTAATAGACAGTTCAAAACTTGAAAGAGGGAATGCCGCACCTCCTATAGTAGTTTGGTGTTAAGCGAGCGAGGTTGCGAGAGAGAGAGAGAGAGAGAGAGAGAGAGAGCATGACTGCCTGAGAGGAGAGTGTAAATAAGGAATTAGGGAAGGCCCGAAGAACTCTCTACTTAGGGTTTTAAAACATATATATATATATATATATTAGTTTGCTCCGGGTGAGTGATTTCACATTGGGAACCAGGAATTCACTAATTTGATTCATTTTTTAGATATTGGAATCGGAGATTTGAAAAATTCAAGATTTCAACCCAATTTCAGGATTTCGAGCTCAAATGAGTTGGCCAACTTTCAAGCATGATTTTAAGGCTATGATTAACTATTCAGAATAAAATCAAAAACTACATTTAAGATCTCAATAGGCAAAGTAACATCAATTTTAATACCACCGATTATGGAAGGATCCCAAGATTGGAATATTTGAGAAGCCCACGCCAAGTGAAATTAGGAAACAAAGTCCAAATTACTAAATTAGGATTTTTTTTTCCTTTAATTTACTTAGCCCGTTCCCACTTCTCAAGGGAATATTTCATGTCCACAAGTTACCAAAATTGAAATCTTGAAAAATCAACTGCCTACTTTACTATAATTCATCTTGAGTTGAATTTTGTTCACCAGGTCAAACTCAAGATATATTTTAGGATTGTGTATTCATTGCTCACTGATTTGTGCTGAAATTTCGAGGACATCTATACATTTGGTTCTTCAGCTTTACAACAACTATAACATAAATATTATAACTTTCGTACTATGTTTATTTAAATATCATAATTTTTTTTTTCGCTTACTTTAGTGCCATTGGCGAATTTGCCTTGTTGGAAAATCGACATGGTTGTCCTATGATTATTTTTATTATTTTTGATTTATTTTGAATTTTTTATTTTTATTTTCATTTTTTATTTTGCTCTTTTTAGTGTTGGTGAGGGTCAATGGGGAAAAAAAAGAAAAATTAAAAATACAAAAGAAGAAAAATTTTAAAATTAGAAAAATTTAAAAATCCAAGTCAAATGGAAAATTGATTAAAACATCTACGTAAGATGATTGTCGAAATGACACTCATACAATTGATTTTACTCCAATGTATTACTTAAGTGAGTGAAAAAAAAAATTTGACATTAAAAAGTTGTGACACTTGTATTGTACTTGTCCCACCAAAAGGACATGCGTGGAGACTCAAAAGATTGATTTTCATCACTAGATCGCAACTGGCCTATTAGTTGGATTGTTTGTATGTCATTTTTGTCTATTATTTCTGTCGAAAGCGTACATTGGATCCTTGTTAACATTGTATAACTTACATGGGAGCCAATCGTTTTCTATTTTGAGATAAACTTTTAGGGCGGCGCTATTTCCACCCCCATTTTGGCTAAGACACTCAATTTTTCCAATAAACTTACTGAAATACCCTCTCTCTCTCTCTCTCTCTCTTCAATTGATTTTTTTTTTGTTTTTTTTTTATCGGGCCGACCCATGAAACTGCTTTCATTTCTATCATCTCTCTTATCTTATTAATTTGACAATATAAATGCCAAATTGCACCAAACAAGATATATCTTATTTTGCATCCTATTATCATTGTGCCTAGATTAGGTTATTGCTAATTTTAATTTATGATCGTAAATTTTTTTATCACAAAAGTTACATAGAAGGTAAAAAATTTCTAGTTATGACGGCTTATGAATGCACAATTAATTGCCTTTTTTGTTTTAAATAGTTTGAGGGAAACTTTATTTCAAAGTTGAAAGTTATAATTCAATCTAATTATCTAGCCAATTTTGACATTGTAGGTGCTTTTCTGGAATGGTTTTTAAAGTCTTCTTTTTGGTCTTTTTGTAGGTTTTTAAAGTTAAACTTCACTGATTTGTGATTCCTATTGAGCTTTTTACATTTTAATATGAATTGCAAGATGGGGTTTGAAAATTTAGTTACACCTTCTTCACTTTCAAGCTCACATAAAATTTTCTCAAAGGGAAGTTTTAAGTATATTTTAAAGTTTTGATCCACTTGATATGAGATTGAATCTACAATCGATATTTATTACTTTCTTCATAGTAGGAGTACAACAGCAAAAATTTTCCACTTTCTTTTTGTTAATATTTAGATATGATCTATATATAAATATGTTGACATTGGATCATGTTCCCGACAAATTAACCTTTTTCATATTTTGATCAATTTTCCTTTTCCATTTTTGATCAAGATTTGGCTAGATAATTAACTGAATTTTAATTTTCAACTTTGAAATATACTCATACTATTTGATAAAAATAAACAATTAATAGTGTGTTCATAAGTTGTCATATATAAAAATATTATGTGATTGAAAATAACTTTAGGGACGGTATTTTGGTAAGTTCACTGGAAAAAAAGAAAAAAGAGTCTCAGTCACAATGCTTTATTCACTCTCTCGTGAATAGTGATCTCAAGGGGTCGGGAGGCCAAAACTCAGGCTGAGTATCCCCAGACTAGACCGGCCTTAGGTTTGGTCAGTGGGATTTCAACAGGTTCTTCGTTCATTTCGAGCCTTGCGAAGTTGGTTGCCATGATTTATCCTCATGTGTTTCAGGATCTGTTTTAGATTATTTCTAGAGCTTAATTGTGGCCATTTTTACGAAAGTATATATGTTCAAAGTATAAAATTATTTTGAACCCACAAGGGCATATGATTAGTTACTATTATATACCAAACATGAGATTGAAAATCAAACGAGAAATAAGTATTTCATTTTGGACCGATTCATTTTCATTTTGGGCTGATTCTCTTCAACCAAACAACTCATTACTACTTTTGTTTTTTTTTTTAATGGCAAATGATTGAACTGCAAACAAAGTGAGATGACAAGTCCCTCAATCCTTGCATTTATTGCAAAAGAAATAATTGTACATGTTTCCTACATAAATTTCTGAACCATAACCCATGAAGTTATTTCATTAATGCACTACTTCCCCAGCTATATAAGTTCTCATCTCTAGATCGACTGCACTATCAAACAATCAACAATCTCAAACAATTTTCTAACCCTTCTATCCCCGAAAGACCATTATGGCAACGCTCAAGAACTTGTTTGCTCTCATGATCTTGTTCATTGTCACTGTTGCATTGCTTCCTAAGGCTACCTTCACCATAGTTAAAAACCTTGATTGCAGAAAGAGAATAACTTATGATTGTGGGTCTAGATTCTTTCAAATCATAATCCTTGCCGACACCTTTACACCCACCGATGAATGTTGTCATGAGCTCTTGAAAGCAAGGAAGAACTGCCACAAGCAATTTGTGGAGTTGAGCATCTCGAGCTACAAGCCGATTAGAGGGACAATATCTGATGTCTATAAGAGGAGCAATGAGACGTGGAACAATTGCGTTGCGGCTATCAGTCCTGTGTCCCCTCCCGAGCTTGCTCATTGAGAGCTATTCCTATTTTATAGTACACTAAATGTGTAAAATAAAAAGAACGAAAGAATTATAATTTATTTTAGTGGAATCCCCTCAAATTTTTTATTTTATTTTTTGCCTCTTAAGCCTTATGGTTAATTATCCAAAAAATTGTGGATGAATAATATTTTCAGTGTTTAATGTGCTTATTAAACTTGTAATTTTTAAAAATGATCTGCAAAATACAATCTGCCGTCACACCCCGATTCTTGGTCACGCATCCATCCCTCAATTGGTCGATTAAATAGCGATGTCCTAGGATGCATCGCCGACCCATTCGATTTTAAATACACATGCGGAAGTGGATATAAATAATCCCCAGATAATAAAACAATGGGATAAGAAAGTAGGGCCATAAATTTTTCAAACCAAAACCAACCTTTTATAAACACACAGGTTTATTTACAACATCAAGTTGTTTACAAAAATATTGGCTTAATAAAAAATGGACTGTCATATGACTAACGAGTCAGATAGATTTGCCGATTCTGTTTCCTTTACTTCCCCAAACTCTGGGACTTCAAGTTCTCCATGACTGCCGTTTAGGGACCTGAAAATGTTATCCCACAATGAGGTGAGACAACGTCTCAGTGAGTTCTACTCCTTAAGACCCGATTAGGAAGAAAATACGCCCTAAGGGCTGCTTAAGCACAAACATGTGTTAGAGGGCTTACCTTGGCCTCAGTTTTCTTCCTGCAAGTCAGTTCAAATAACAGATACTGACAACCATATCATCCAATCAATCAAGATTGATTTAACGATTAATTGACTCAGTTGATTACATGTCATCAAGACCACTCTCCGGTCATTTCAACTATTCCATCTCAATTCTCAATCACGGCTCAACGAGCAGAGTCTATAAAATTCTCAGTTATACATCACAATCCAAAGGACACAACCTATCTTTAGGTGGTAATCACAGCTCAATGGACACAACTTTTATTAGGTGGCAGATCACGGCCCAATGGGCATAACCTCTATCAGGTGGCAAATCACGGCCCAATTAGGCACAACCGATTCCAAATTCGGTGGCGAATCTCGGCCCAACTGGCACAGCCATACTTCGGCGGCTTTCTAGGTTCAACTCACAATCTCTCATGGTCATTTTCCCATCAAATACCAACATTTCTCAATTTTGGGATATTTCCCATATTCACTAATCACAATCAATTTTCACAAGCCGGTACTCAATTAAATAAACAGAAAGCACCACTGCAATCAGCACGAAATTCTGGTTACCGGCCATCTCGGTTGAATTTTCGGAAAATAAATAAATAAATAAATAATTACAGAAAATAATAAATAAATGCCAATAAATTCAACTTAAGCCCGTAATGCCTAATTGGATGCTGAAATGGACCCGGAAAAATTCTGAGGTTCGTTAAATAAATACTAGAACGTGTTTACTCGTTAATTGCACTAACTAACCACCTAACATGCATCGGTGATTAATTAAATTCACTAATCTAATCTAATCACCTAATCCATATTATCCTAAACTAATCAACCTCTAAGCAGAATTAACTTACTAAGTGAGGATTAGTGAGTTAAAATCACTGTTTATTGCGAGAACCGGTTCACCGCGATGACGGTGCGACGGCGGTCGAAACCCGAATTTTCGGCGACGTCAACGGACACTTGGACCGGGCCAAAAAGGCCTTGCAAGCCCACAGCAAATGCTGGGCTTGGTTGATGGGCTTGGGCTTGCTTCTTGGGCTTCAAGTGAGTTGGACTAAAACTGAAGATGGGCTGAAGTTGAGGGCTGACTGCTGCAGAGCTTGTCTTCGGATGGGCTGGGCCGAGCTACCTAACAATTCCACGGCCAAAGTTGGGCTTCAAATGGCATGCTTCAGTGGGCTGTGGGCTCGATGGAGATGGGCCCACGTCGATGAAAGCTGAAGGCGGGCAGCAGGCTTCGCTGGAAACGTGGACTGAATGAGAAGACGCAGATATGGAGAGGAGCAAGGGAGAGACGCACACGGGGCAGCTGCTTCGGTTGATGGTGGAACACGCGGACGGTTGGCCGAGGAAATTCGGTGGATTGAACGCGTGGCCGCACGAAGACACGGACAAGGCAGCTTCGGTGGAGGAATCGTGGGCTTCAGCGGCAGAGAAGTCAACTTTTTGGGGAGACAAAATGTTGCTGGTTGACTCGGTGAGGCCGCGGCTTCGAAGGAGGAAGCAGCTGGCGTGGGCTGCTGGCTGAATTTCGAAAGAAAACCAAATAAGAGGGAGCAGAGCTGTTCGGTGAAGTGTGAGCGTGAGGCAGCGAGAGAGAGAGAAAGAGATGGAGAGTTGTTGCGGTGGAAGGAATGAAAGAAGGGGCAGGTGGTCTTCATGAGGGTGCTGCTTCGACGTAAGGAAATGAGAGAGGGAGAGAGAAAACCGAAGATGATCACGCGTGAAGGGAGGGGCGGCGATCAAGACGTGCGACGGAAGCCTTGAAGAAGAGAAGACAAAAGTCAAAGAAACTAATCCAAAAATTAATTGCTTGGTCCCCCAAATAGGGCTCAATCTTATCCCTTGGTCTCACAATTCTTTCTAGCTTGTAATTTCCATGAATTAACAAATTATGAAGCCAAAATTGCTGTCCCCTTCCATAACTCCGAATCTACTTAATTTAGGCTTCAATTTCCATCCAAATTATTCAATTTGATGTCCAAATTTGATGTAGAAAAATCTCACATAATTTCTACAAGTCCCTTTCGCCAAGTAGCTCAGTTTAGAAGCCAACATTCCCTTTAATTTGGTCAATCCGAATTTCCGTTCATTTTTTGAAACGTCCGAATTGAATTTCCGTAAAAATCCCAGAATCTCCAAAATTTTTTCGAATGATGAGTAGACGTTCCTAAAATAAGTCAAGACATGACAGAACTTTTAATTTCTAAAATCGGATTCAAATTCGCGGTTAATTTCACTCCGGCGCGATTTTAGCGTGACCTAGGCTATCAGGTAGCTTTCGGAACTTTTTAGTGCAAATGACCCATGTTCGATTTTCTTCAAGCTACAATGAACCCCTTTGACACATTGGCGACTTTTGATTGTCGTGAAAATCTCGAGATTTCAAATACGGACACAGGGTACCAAAATGGTAGAAAAATCCAACTAGTGCCGGTCGATGAGAATTTTGCAATTTAGTGGGATCACCCACGTTTAACCACTCATTTCAGTCGAACCGACCTATCTTTGATCTCTAATCGGTTTATATCTGTGCCGTAATGATCTCGTTAGATGAGCACAGTCGAGTAGTCGATTCCCGATCGAATCCTCAAGTTTATTTGCCTTAAAATCCTTAATGACTTCCCTAGATAGTTTAGATATCTCAAGAGTGATCAGCTCTGAGAATAGCACTATAGGCGCGTCGACGAAATACTCGATCTATTCAATTAAAAACATAATAAAAAATCTAGAATGTCACACTGCCCTTAAAGTTGTTACTAGCTTTCGAGTCTAAAAACATAGTCTCATACAAAACTATAAGAAAATGTCACTTTATTTCTTATGCTTTTAACACAACCTTTTGAAACAAATACCTAAGTGATCAAAAGATTAAATGATGGTTTGATAATCATACATTCGTCTCTAATAATCACATGAATACGTAGCTAACGCTAGTCGATCTAGCACACTATTATATAAAATAAAGTAGAGCTTACTTTTAAGGTTTTTTAACAAAAAAAAAATCCCTGATGGTTGTTTTATATAATACTCTATTAATGGATAAATGTATAAATTAATAATATTATAAAAATCTTACTTTGAATCTTGTTTTTTTTTTTATTGGTAAGGAACTTTGAATCTTGTTAATCCTGTAAACAACCATTAAAAAAAATTCAAATCTCGAAATATATTTCTCCCCTTTATATATGTACGTATTCAATTGCTCCATCAGAAACTTCTTTCTTTTCGTTAACTGATAATTCAAATAATTTATCCTAAGACGATTTAGCGAAACCTTGCAAATGCTAACTATATATTCATGCGAGAACGCATGTACAGTTTTGCTAATCATACATTCTGTAAACTTAACTTCTGAACATTTAATGAGGTTTTACTGGGATCAAGAATTGAGAATATGTAGGGCCTAACATCTTATGTAAAATGAGTTCGTAATAATTCTGACCATGTTATTATGCAAAAGTAGGTTTAATTTAATCAGCCCAAACGAAATGAATGTACGTTGCTTTGTCTAGAAGATGATGGCGACGATTAATATTATCATTATCATTATTAATATAATTGTTATCAACTTGGCTCCTCTTCATTAATGGGAAAAAGATGAAATTAAACAATACGGCGGTGGATATTGAAAAAGCTGATGAGGTCTCTATTTTAATGAGGTTGACCCATGTTGATAGAATAAGCAGTGTGTAAATGGATCGGGTTAAGTTGAGTTAATTATTGTCGAGTCATCTCAAAAGTGTTATGTTTCAATCGAAATGAAAGGACATCCGATTGTTGTATGAATCACGGTTGCGAAGAGATCCATCTTTTCTCTGTTTTTTCTTTTCCTTGAAAAAGGACAACCTTTAGCTTTTACAAGCTTTTCAAAAAGCCCGATTGAACGCTTTTGTTTAATGGGTTCAGCACACGTGTCACGACGATATCAATTGCGAACCTAAAGCTCTTCCTAGATCCTGAGCACTAGCGTGTAGGTTTGGAAAGGATAAATCACGAATAAACAACGCTTTATTGAGAAGACACCTCTTTGAAATTTGGATTATTCTAAAACCATCCTTGATTTAATATCTCTATACTAATGTAGATGTTCGTCATAATGATGTGGTGAAGATTTCATGAAGACTGATGATATCGATGGGCTTCATAAGATCAACAAGAACAAATTACAAGGATGAGGATCTTAATAGAAGGAGAAAAAGTCAAATATGAAGAAGTATTCATAAGGACATGGAATCACCATCGATTTGTCATCAACATATAGTCTTTAGAAGCTTACCTGCTCAAGAGGATGATTAAATGATTAATTGCAAGGTCCTTCCACACAGTTTTACCGTGGGCAATATGTAAAGTTAGGTGATAAGGAGCATATGATATTGTCAAGTGACAAAAAGCATTTGATCATGCCGTTGTCAAATCTTGGAAGGTACTAATGAACGAGTACATTTGCATATGACCATTGACGGGTAGAACAAGCTGAGGGTCCATAGCAAGAGAAGTGAGCACGAGTTAGAGCAACTTTGATAGTTTTAGTTACAGGAACAATAATGTAACAGTTGCAACGGATTCCATTTTGGGAAACCATGCTAAGGACTACAGGATAGGTCGTATGGGCGATCTAGACCTCAACGACAACACCAACCAACTCCCCATAGCTCTTAACTCCCAACCGGTGAATTGAAGATGGCTATACTTTCATGACCAACTTACTTGAGGAGCTACTCTTGGCAAATCGGTTTAGAGGTATCCATTTGTAAATGATCCCATAGGACTATCCAATCAAATGATTTCAAGGGTCCCAATGGTCCAATTCTTACAAACATGATCTCTCCCAAGACTATATCTTGCGTGACATGATATTTCCTTTTAAGTTTTTAACAACTTAAGCATTTTCTAGGAGTTATCACTAGTCTATTGGAGTTGACTAGACACCAATCAAGATGCGCGAGACATGTCTTGATATTTATGCAACTACATATTTTAGGATCGATGACTTGATTATGCCAATATCTATTATCGCTCTTTTGGTACCTCTAACTTGTAAGGTTGTTATCTAAGTCTTGCGATCTTGATTACAAACTATGCTCTTAAGGTATCAAAATCGTTAGGTAATCATGTTGATGTTTTTGTAGGTTTTCATTCATTTCCTCAGCTAACCCTAACCTATTATGGGAAAGTAATTAACATCCAATTTATTGAAAGACAATGCAATAAATAAACATCCAAGTATTGAAAGCAGCTATGTAATTGTACAAAAAGTTAAAACCTGATATGAGTGGGGCAAAGAATACACATGGCCTCGTTATAAGTCTCTAGACATGATCCCTCGGAAACTTGAATCCCTTGAGACTAATCCCAAAAGTCGAGCTAGACTAGTGCAACCCCAACTCGACTCATTTTAATGTTTGATTAAACTAAACTAAACTAAACTAAACTAAATTGAAGTAATCATTATTCTAAAAGTAATTCTAATGTCTACTCGATTTTTTTGAATGGAAACCAGACTAATGAGTTTGTAGGGACATAAGTCCAATAGCTAAACTAGCCTAATTAGAACTAAGCCTGCCTAACCAGGGCTAAGCTAGCCTAAACCGGGCTAAACCAAGTGTTGCATTGGACCACCACTCTTAGCCTCCGATGTTCGGGAAGTTCATGACCATCGCCATTCTCGTTGGCTTCAAATGCCTATATCATCCAATGTTTATATCATGCACTCAATCAGCAAATTCATCAATCAACAACATACAATCAAACAGTTCGTCTTGAGAATTTGAACTCACCTATGCAATTCAATTAGCCTCAGCCACCTCCTAATTGAACTATGGGTTAATTAAATGGATCTAATGATCAATAGCCCTCGATTGTGTCGTACAAGGGCATGACTAGTTGCAGGTTCGAGGCCACTAATGGAGGTCTCCGGAGGGCGTCGGATGGGAATTTACTGAGAAGGAGAAGAACTCACACCCTTTTTTTTTGATAAAATCGCGCTCACCTCTTTCTCTCCCTCCTTTGCAAATCCCTCTGACATCCTCTAGTGACAGCCAGCGAGAGAGAGGGGCTTACATCGCTTGAGAACGGAAACCCACGGCTCTAATGGAGGGATGATGGAACAATCGAAGCTGAGGAAAGTTGAAATCCTGACTAATAGTGGAGTTAGAGCTCGCGATGATCAACAATGGAGGTTCATTCGTTGTTCCTCTGAGCTCTAGAGTTCTCTCCTCTCTTTCTATGTGTGCGTCCCCTTTGCTCAAGAACAACGCCCTCTTTTGCTCTCTCCTTTTCGAACGTCTCGTGTGAGGCTAGCTCCGGCGCGAAGCACTTCCTTCTTAGTGCGTTAGTTTTCTTCAGCCTCGGCGAAATGAGAGAAGTGCATGGAATGAGCCGGGCCGAATGAGAGAAATGTAAGGAACGGTAGATTGGAGTTTCGGGCCTCTTATTCTTGATGGGCTTCAGAGAGGGCTTGAGTCCGATTTTGTTTAATGGGGGCGAAGACACCAATTTGGGTAGACGTAATGGGTTCGAATTGGTCTTAGGTAAAAAAACGATAGTTAATTTGTCGATTAAAATTCAGGTGTTAACATACGTAAAGAAGAGCAATGTAGCTTAAACGGGTTGGATGAAAAGTAAATAAAGCTGGTTTTGTTATCATCATCTCTCTGTTTAGCTAATTGTGTTACTGCTCGATCGAAATTTCCTTCTTGTGATTTGTGATATTGTAATCAGTAATAAGACAATAGTCATAGTAGAACTTGCATTTTGAAAGTGTGATCTATTTTGTAATAGAAGTTCACGAGTGTAACTTCTCTTGAAGATTACTAGAATTCGTCCATGTTGAGGTTGTTATTCAAGAGAGCAGACATACGTTTGGGAACAAAGTCGAACTACTATAAATTGTCGCATGTTATTTTATATCTGCTCATTATCGTCTATATCTATCTAATAGTTGCATCAGCCTACTTGATACTTTCAACTTGGTCTCTGGTATTGTCTACGTACGACTTGCTATCTTCCACAAGAAAAAAATTGTGGAGTTTAGCAAATAATTTATTTACCACTCTTTTAAGTTATGTTATTAAGCTCAACACGTTTTTCCTCAGTAAGGTGAATAGAAAAAATTTAAAAATAAGCTGCTGTAGTTATCAACCGAGCAATCCTAGATTACGTTTGCAAGTCGAAATGCACAAGCTCAATTCTCTATTCTATTGTAAGTATCTTAATTAGTTCGTGGAATGCATGGAAACATTGCTAATCATGGGCTTTGCGTTTATATTGTCGGGGAGGGAGCATGATGACTCGTACAGTGGGCAAAATTTGTTGCCCTAGTTCGAACATTCTCCACCAAGTAAACTGTAACATGATATCCCGTAACATGATAAATTCGATTATTTTCAAATTAATGCTTACCTTATTAATTCAATTGTTTGAGTTTTTCAAACAATCTATTCGCCTCCCTTTAAGTTATATTGTTAGACCCAATATTTTTTTCCTCAATGAGGTGAATATAAAAAGATAAAAAAACAAAATACAATGTTGTATTTACAAATCAAGCCATCTTAGATTTGGTCTGTAAGTCGAAAGGCATATGCTTAATTCTTTTGTCTATTCTCGATATCTTAATAGCCCTGATTTGAACATTCTCCACCAGGAGAATTGTGGTTTTTCAAAAAAAAAAAAAAAATTGTGGTTTTTCCAAATAAAAAAATCAGGTAAAGTGATCAAAAAGTAAACTTAAAAATCAACATGTTGGCTTTTTTAGGTAAAAGTGAAAATGAAAGGAAAATGTAGTGCTAATGCTGGACAAAGTATTAAATGACTCTTTTTAGTTGAGAAATAGGCTCTATCGCATTCAAAAATCTTAATTTCAAAATTTTATTTTATATGATGTATCAATTAAAAATTAGATGTCAATAATAACCGTCGATTTACTTTAACTCTACCAAGCCTGGCTTTGATATCAATTGTTGTGGAAACAAGCAATTGAACAATAGAAAAGACCGAATAACAAAATAAATTGAACTCTAGATTTATGTGGTTCGGTCAATGCGACCTACGTTTGTGAAGACAATAGTAACGAATATTAGTGCAAATCAAGTGTTATTATGGAGATTATAACTACATTCGAGTTACTTAATAACTTCAATGATATTTAGTCTTATAATTTCTCACGAAATAATCTCTTAATCTCATAAAAGAATTAACAAATCTTATCAATCGGCTTCAACACATAAATCTTGGTGTGATTCCATGAACAAAATCCACGGAGAAAACCCACGGAGAAAACCCACTATCAAGCACTCATACGGCGCTTCAACGACCACATTTTCATAAATCCCACGATTTGACTTATATATACCACCGCTTTTGGAAAAAAGGTCCAAGCTTGGAATATGTGAGAAGTCCACGCCAAGTGAAATCAGGAAACAAAGTCTAAATTAGGACCCCTTTTTTTTCCTTTTAATTTTCCTTAGCCGTTCCCACTTCTCCGGGGAATATTTCATGTCCACAAGTTACCTAAATTAAAATTCTGCACTAGCTGGTTGCGCATCTAAAAAATCAACTTCATGCTTTACTATAATTCATTTTGAGTTAAATTTCGTTCACGGACTCCTCGAGGTATTTTTTAACATTATGCATCCGTTACTCGGTGATCTGTGCTGAAATTTCAAGGAGAACACCTATAGATGTAGTTCCTCAGCCAGATCAAAAGGATAGACGTTGAGACTCGGAAGATTGATTTTCACCACCAGATTTCAAGTGGTCCGTTAGTTGAAAAACCAATTATGACTCAGCCTGACCAAAAGGACATGCGTGGAGACTCGGAAGATTGATTTTCATCTCCAGATTTCACTCCAAATTTCACTCCAGATTTCAATTGGTCCGTTAGTTGAAAAACCAATTATGAACTGTTCTTCGTTTCCTTGTACCTAAATGCTTTGTGTTCGTCCTTCGATTATTTCTGTCGACTGCGTACAATGGATCCTTATAAACGTTGCATATGGAAACCGGTCATTACCTAATGGGAGATAAACTTTAATCGCTTGGAGATTGGAAATTCTCAAGCCATTATTACTTTTACCATCCAGCGGAATAATCATGCTTTATTCACTCTCTCGTGAATTAGTTTCATTCGTGCTAACCCATATTTAAAGATTGAACCGGCTTTAAGTTTGTTTAGTGCGCGTGCAGCAAATTTAATTTCATAAAATTGATTTAAACAACTCATTACTACTTTTTTTTAGGGAAAAGATCACCAAAAACCCCAAACTTTGCCTAAAATGACAAATTTACCATGAACTTTTTTTTGTGACATGAAAAACCTCAAATTTTGCAAACTGTGACACATTTACCCCACTAGGGGCATTTTTGTCATATATATTTTCTGTTTTTCCTTTTTTTATTTTTCTTCTTCTTATCTCTTCCCTCCATCGGCCATGGCGAAGGAAGCTGGCGTTCGATGAGGGCTGCCCTTGCCGGTGTTGGGCGAGGGTCGCCCTCGCCTGGGCTGGTTAGGGCTACCCTCGCTAGATCCGGTGAGGGCTGTCCTCGCGCGACGCAGGCGAGGGTGGCCCTCGCTAGGTGAGGGGTGCCCTCGCCCGACGCCGACGAGGGCCACCCTTGCTTGCGTCGCACGAGGACGGCCCTCGCCAGATCTGGCGAGGGCATCCCTCGCTCGACGCCGGTGAGGGACTGGTGAGGGGTGCCCTCGCCGACGAGGGTGGCCCTAGCCAGCCCTCGCTAGACATCGGCTTCCCTCTGCCAGCTGCTGGTGGATGGAAGAGAGAAGAAGAAGAAAAAAAGAAAAAAAAATTTAAAAAGTAAAAAGACCAAAATGCCCTATAGTTTAGGGTAATATGTCACAAGGATAGAAGTTCGGGGTTTTTTGTATCACGAAAAAAAGTTTGGGGTAAATTTGTTACTTTGGGCAAAGTTCGGGATTTTTCATGGTCTTTTTCCTTTTTTTTTTTTTTTTTTCATGTCAAGTGATTGAACCGCAAAGGAAGTGACATGACAAGGGCCTCAATCCTTATAGTGAGAAGAGTTTATTGCAAGAGAAATAATTGTAGATGTTTCATGTATAAATTTCTGAATCACAACAGATGAATCTATTTTATCAATGCACTACTTCCCTCAAGATTAATAAGTTCTCATCTCTACATGAATACATCATCAAATAATTAACGCACTCAGACAATTTTCTAACCCCTTTGTCCCCAAAAGACCATCATGGCAACGCTCAAGAACTTGTTTAATCTCATGATCTTTTTGGTCATCACCATCGCATTGCTTCCTAGGACTACCTTCGCCACAGTTGGAATCCTTGATTGCGCGAAGGGAATAACTAATGATTATGGGTTTGGGATATTTCAAATCAGTCCTTGGTGACACCTCTGCACCTATCGATGAATGTTGTCACAAGCTCGTGAAAGTGGGGAAGAATTGCCATAGCCAATTCGTGGAGTTGATCCTCTCAAGCCACAAGCCGATTGGGGGGAAGAAATCTAATGTCTACAAGAGTAGCAATGAGACGTGGAACAATTGCATCGTGGATATCAGTCTTGTATCCCCTCTCAAGGCCGCTTATTGAGAGCTATTCCTATTTTGTAATACACTAGACGTGTAAAAAAATAAAAATTGAAAGATTATAATTTTTCTATTGAATTCTCCTAAATTTTTTTTTTGGGCCTCTTAAGCCTTATAATTAACTTTAATAGAAGCAGATGAATCAGATTTTTAGTGTTCTATGTTCTTAAAAACTTGTAATTTTTTTAGAAGATTTGCAAAATACAACTCAAGTTGTTACTTACTTTCTAGTCTAACAAGATAGAGTCACATTCAAAACTATAAGAAAATGTCACTTTGTTTCTTATGCTTTTAACATAACCTTTTGAAATGTGATCAAATGATGGTTTAATAATCATACATTCATCTCTACCAATAATTAACGTTGGCAAATCTAGCTATCTATATATAGAGTAAAGTAAAGAGGGCTTCTTTCCTTTAAGGTTTTCTAACCAGAAAAAAATCCCCAATTTTATAATAATCTATGAATGGATAAATGTATAAATTAATAATCTTGTATAAATCTCACTTTGATTGAGCCAATATAATTGGGATGACTTCTTACTTTTGAGTAAAGAGGGCTTCAACATAATATATGATCTTTCATGACCCCTAAGCAAAAAAATTAATCAAATTATATATAAATATTAAGAGCATTTTAATTGAGCCCATATAATTGCGTGGAAGTGGAGCTAAATAACTCAAGGGAGGGAGGTTTTTAGCTTAATTAGATTAATTGGATTGAGCCCACATAAGCTATATCATTATTTAGCGGGATCAAATAGGGAGGCCTTGAACTTAGTTAAATTTTTGGGTCAAGTTCGCTGGAGTGCGGAATTTGGTCAATCCTCTGATCTCATATTATTAAATTATTAATCGAAGCCATTTTTAGTGTTGAAGAATCTTTACTGTGGCATTGTCTATTAACTCTAAGAAGATGTGTAGCGGACGTTTGCTCAGAAAAAGCTTCTTTGCTAGAACTTGCTTTTGGCCGTACAAAAGAAAGCAAGTGGGGCCCAGGACAATTAGAGGAAAAAAAATGTAGAAAGAAGAATTTTGTGTTTTTGGGTTCTTTTCCCTGGCCGCACATCTCATGAAAAAGCCGCCAGAGGGCTTCCTCAAAACAGAGTCGTACAGAGAAATAGGGCCACATATTGACGTCCAAAAAGTTGAACAGAGAGCACTTTCGGGACTTATGGAAGAGGGGAAACACTTGAATACAAGACGGGAATTTTGTATCGTAAATTTACATCCAAATTAATTAATTAATTTATAAATATTTTAGATTTAAACTTAACTCAGGATAAAAATTCCGCTTCGTTTTTAATCCAAAGAAAGAGGATATATACTAACAAAATAAAGATCAAAGAAAGATCCAACCTCTCCTTAGAGAGAGGGGATGAATAATTTTTTATTTATTTAAGGGTACTATCGAAAAAAGAACAAACTCGAAAATAGTGTGATGTAATATTCAAATTTTTTATACCTTAAGACTCGCTTTCTTTTTATCATACTTATTATTTTTTTTTGTTTTCCACAAAGATTAAATCATTAAAAAAGAGTACATAACTCCTTTTCTATTTTACTTCTATTGTTTGTTTGGGTTTGTAACCAATGGAAACGTAAGAGAGGTCAAATGATACGTCATCAGATGATTGAGTACGTAAGTAGTTATAACTCCAATTCTCTAATTATGGGGGATTATTTGCTGCTGGCTCTCCTATTAGATATAGATACTAATACTTGAATCGAATCACGTAAATTATTTATGTCCTTTATCATTTCTGGTTTATTTCTTTAGTATTTTGGCATTGACTTAATGTGTTAGATCCTGATTAGTTTCCATTTCATATTTCAACAATCGGTATCAAATTTCTAGATTGAAATTTGAGGCTTTTGCTTATCAGATCATAATCTAGAAATTTTGTTACTGTAATTATGTCTTGGACAAAGTTGAAATCGAGAAGTTCAACGGAACGAACAATTTTGGTTATTGAGTGTCAAGATGCGTGAGCTATTGACAGCCCAATGTTTGGCCAAGGCATGAGATGACAAAGATGGGTTGCTGATTATAATGCTAATGGAGAAAGCAAAGAGAATAACCTTGTTGAATTTGTCGGATGATGTGTTAATAAATGTGGCCAAAAAGAAGGATGCCGCGGTTTTGTAGGCAAAACTTCAAGTACTCTATATAACGGAGGGTTTCAATAATTACTCATACATGTTAAAGATGACGTTTTAATTTCGATGCACTATAGGTATGTTTATCAAATCCCATCTAGATGAGTATAATAAACTCATGATGGATTTGATACTTGATGTTGAAGAACATGAAATGTTGTTTTTAGCTTCTTTACTAGAGTCATTGGTGCACTTTATTGATTCTCTACTACAAGAATGTATTACGATTATTTGGGAAGAGATAAAGTCCACTTTCTTCTCTAAGGAATGACAAAGAAAGTTGCAAGGTAGAGACCAACATTGAGGGTCCATTAGCAATAGAGATAAAAGCAAGTCGAAGTCACACCATAAAAAGTCCACAGGACGCATGAAGAGTTTTGTGTTTCGTGAGCAAATCAGTGATTCCAGTGCGCAATTTCTTGAGGTCGAGGAGTGCATTGGTTCAACACATTATTCTTGAGTTTGTCACGCAGAGATTGCAACCGACACAAAAGTATTCATTTGAGGAAAGACTACATGACTCATAGGTGTATTTTGCACGGTTATACGGATTTGGCGATTTGCATCCGTTACTCGTTGATTCATGTTGAAATTTCGAGAACATCTATACATTTGGCTCTTCAGCTTGACCAAGTGGAGACTCGGTAGATTGATTATCGTCACCAGGTCACGGCTGGTTTGATGGTTGAAAAACCAATTATGACTCGTTCTTCGTTTCCTCATTGTTGGACTGTTTGTGTTCGTCGGTTTCGACGACTATTTCCCATGCCGTTGTTACTTTTACTGTATAGCAGAATAGTCATGCTTTATTCACTTTTTCGTGAATGTAGTGATCTCAAGGAGTCTATTCTCTAACTCCGGAGGCCTAAACTCAGGCTGGGTATCCCCTGACCAGACCGGCCTTAGGTTTGGTTAGTGGGCTTTCAGCAGGTTCTTGGTTCATTTTGAACCATCCCCAAGTCGGTGGTAACTATTTATTCTTATGTGTTTTAGGGTCCGTTTTAGATCAGTTCTAAAACTTAATTGTGGCCATTTTTATGAGAGTATATATGGTGAAACATTTCAAGCTAATATAATTTTATAAAATTATTTTAAACTGAGGGCATGTTACTAGTTCATATTATATATCAAACATGGGATTGAAAATCAAATCGGAAATAAGCATTTTCATTCATAGATAATTCTCTTCAACCAAACAACTCATTAATACTTTTTTTTTTTATGGCAAATGATTGAACTGGAAACAAAGTGAGATGACAAGGCCCTCAATCATTGCATTTATTGCAAGAGAAATAATTTTTACATGTTTCCTACATAAATTTATGAATCATAACCGATGAATTCATTTCATTAATGCATTACTTCCCTCGAACTATAAAAGTTCTCATCTCTAGATCAACTGCATCATCAAACAATTAACAATCTCACGCAATTTTCTAACCCTCATATTCCCAAAAGACCATAATGGCAACGCCCAAGAACTTGTCTGCTCTCATGATCTTGTTGGTCGTCCCTGTTGCATTGCTTCCTAAGGCTACCTTCGCCACGTCGGAAACCCTGATTGCGGAAAGGGAATAAGTTATGATTGCGGGTCTGGATTCTTTCAAATCATAGTCCTTGCTGACACCTTTACACCCACCGATGAATGTTGTCATGAGCTCTTGAAAGCGGGCAAGAATTGCCACAAGCAATTTGTGGAGTTGAGCATCTCGAGCTACAAGCCAATTAGGGGGACAATAACTGATGTCTATAGGAGGAGCAATGAGACGTGGAACAACTGCGTTGCGGCTCTCAATCCTGTATCTCCTCCCGAGCCTGCTCATTGAGAGCTACTCCTATTTTATAGTACAATAAATGTGTAAAATAAAAAGAACGAAAGAATTATAATTTTTTTTATTGGATTCCCCTCAAATTTTTTATCTTATTTTTTGTGCCTCTTAAGCCTTATGGTTAACTATCACAGAAGCACAATTGTGGATGAATCATATTTTCAGTGTTTAATGTGCTTATTAAACTTGTAATTTTTTAAAATGATCTGCAAAATACAATCTGCCCCTAAAGTTGTTACTAGATTTCGAGTCTAAAATCATAGTCCCATACAAAAACTATTAGAAAATGTCACTTTATTTCTTATGCTTTTAACACAACCTTTTGAAACAAATACCTAAGTGATCAAAAGATTAAATGATGGTTTGATAATCATACATTTGTCTCTAATAATCACATGAATATGTAGCTAACGCTAGTCGATCTAGCACACTATTATATAAAATAAAGTAGAGAGGACTTCTTACTTTTAAGGTTTTTCAACCCAAAAAAAAAAAAATCCCTTATGGTTGTTTTATATAATACTCTATTAATGGATAAATGTATAAATTAATAATCTTATAAAAATCTTACTTTGAATCTTGTTTTTTTTTTGGTAAAAATCTTACTTTGAATCTTGTTAATCCTGTAAACAACCATAAAAAAAATTCGAATCTCGAAATATGTTTCTCTCTTTATATATGTATGTATTCAATTGCTCCATCAATAACTTCTTTCTTTTCTTTAACTGATAATTCAAATAATTTATCCTAAGACGACTTAGCGAAACCTTTCAATGCTAACTATATATTCATGCGAGAACGAGTGTATAGTTTTGCTAATCATACACTATGTAAACTTGACTTCACCGACCAAAAAAAAAAAAAAACTTGACTTCTGAACATTTAATGAGGTTTTACTGGGATCAAGAATTAAGAATATGTAGGGCCCAACATCTTATGTAAAGTGAGTTTGTAATAATTCTGACCATGTTATTATGCAAGAGTAGGTTAAATTTAATCAGCCCAAATGAAATGAATGTACTTGCTTTGCCTGGAAGATGATGATGACGATTAATATTATCATCATCATTATTAATATTATTGTTATCAACTTGGCTCCTCTTCATTAATGAAACCTATTAATTATCACTAGTTTTAATGTTTTTCTATAAAAAAAATTGTCCCACCCAAATATCTAGTCAACAGTTTAAATAATCAAAAAATGAGTTCAAGTAAATCTGGAAAACAAAAACTCAAATCTTGTTAAGGTATAATTAGCTAATATATAAGTTCGATTTTTGTGGAAAACCAAAGCCAAGTTTGGTCTAGTGATATATGCGGAAAACAACACTTGTTAAAACTTTGTAATCTCATTAACGCAACCTTTTCATTATTTAACCTTTTTTCCACATGATGTTAAAAAATAATTTAATATAGAACAAAATAATACTAAAATATCTGGTCAATTAGTTGAATAATTAATAAATAAGTTCACTAAATCTGGAAAACCATAATTAAAATACCTAGTCAAAGGTTAATTAATCAATGAATAAGCTCAATGAATTAAAAAACTAAAGTTAAATTTGGTTGAGCAGTAAATGGGAAAAAGATGAAATTAAACAATATGACGGTGGATACTGGAAAAGTTGATGAGGTATCTATTTTTATGAGGTTGACCCATGTTGATAGAATAAGCAGTGTGTAAATGGATAAGGGGTAGAGGATAAGGTAGCAGCTGGTGCGGGCAAGCAATGAGTGTTTGGAGAGGTGTTGAAGGCTTGGAAGCCTTTAGGGTCCCCTTTGCTTCAGTTAGCTTCTTCTTCTTCCCCATTGTTGTCCATTTTGAGCTCCAAAGAACCAGAGAAACTGAGTAGCTTCCCGCTCTCACCGTCGAACGCCCGCCTGAGGCCGTTCGAGTAGCCGAGCGCCACCGAAGCCTTGCGCCAGCCCGCATGCCTGACCGCGTCTGCTCGCCGTCCCTGCGCCTCCAGCCATGCGTCTCCCTGCTGTTCCAAGCCACCTTGGTCGGCGTCGAGGTCGCCTGGTTGCCGTCCAGTCCCCGGAGCTGCCCGTCTGGTCTGCCGTGCCTTCATCGAGCTCGCTGGTTGTCCGTCGTCGTTCCGCTCATCCAGCGCTAGTCTGCGCGCCCTTGTCTGTCATGATCGCTGCTCGAGCTCCCATGGCTGCCGTTCGCTGCCGTCCAGCCATCGTCCACTTCTGCCGTTCACCGTTGCAGCCACCGCCAGCCTTTCCTCGCTGTATCCAGCTCAACTAACCGCTTGGATCGCTTCTTCCAGCAGCAAACAGAAGCAGAAGTTCTAGCAAGGGTTCTAGGTCTTCTAGGCCCGTTTTAGGTCTCTTCCGGGCCTTGACGAGTGTTGCCGCTAGGAGGTTTGTTGCTCGTCTTCGCGTTGCCATCGCCGTGGACTCATCGGAACGCTAAACCGGTGAGTTTACTCACTAAACTCTGCTTAGGGAGTTAATTATGCTTAATGGGTGTTTAAATTAGGCTAAGTATGTTTAGGTGGTTAGATTAGTTTAGTTGAAGGCTAATTAGATTAAGTGATTTGATTAGTTAGTAGGTTGATTAATTAGCCTAATTAAGAGGTTAGATTAGTGTAATCTTAATTAGGCATTTATTTAAGTATTTGCATTTATTTAATTATTGGGTAATTATTTAATTATTATTTATTTAATTATTTATTTAATTTTCGGAATTTAATTAATTATTTAATAATTCTGGAAATTATGCCAGGATGGCCGGTCGTTAGAATTTTGTGCTGATTGTAGTGGTGTGGTTAGTTTGTAGAAATTGATTGTTAAATTGTACAATGGAGTGATGACTGTGAAGTTTTGGTATTTAACTAAGAAAATACCGAGTGTTGGATTTTGACATGGAAAGTGGTTTTTAAGTACCATAGCAGCTTGTGTGAGCAATAGTTGACGTCAGCTTGTGTGAGCAATATTGATCTGTTAGCTTGTGAGAGCATTATTTTAAGTCAGCTTGTGCAAGAATTAATGTTTATCAGCTTGTGTGAGCATGGATGTTTATCAGCTTGTGCGAGCCACAATTGAATTGATTGGTTGGGTATATGAGTTGTACTGACATGTAGGAAGGAACTGAGGCGAGGTAAGTCCTCTATCTTGTGTGTATAGACTGCCTCTAGGTGTATTTTCTTCCTAGTCGGAGTTTAGGGGGTGGACTTGTCGAGACATTGTCTCACCCCGTCGTGGGCTCAACCTTTTCAGGTCCTTAGATGGCGGTTCCTCCGGAACGTTTTGGTTAGCCCAAGAGGATTACCGAGCAGGTCATCGATATCCCTGTTCCCGGGGGCCAAGGAACCTGGGTCTATGAGCTTGTGAGGACCATTGTCTGGGTTGATGCGGATCTACCTCGGAGGGTACCCCATCAATTTAGAGTGTGGTACCGTCAAGAGCGAAATGAACCTAGAGAAGGTCCCCTACAGGAGTTTGAGGTCCCTATGTCGGTGTTAGAGATCGCTTTTGGCGAGGGCACAGCCGACCCTCTTGGTGGTGTAGTGGTGGATCCAAGTCCCTAGGAAAGTTCGGAGTTTTCAGCTGGGGATTCGAATGCCTAGAGGACTTTTAGACCTTTATGCTTTTGCAAACTTTATGTATAGACTAATATTGTAAATAAACTAGTCAGTTGTGTGTAAATGTGTGTTGTGGTTATGCAAATGTGGTCTTGTTTTTCTATCACAAGCTGTTCGTTGTCTGGGGTTATATTTATACGCTTCCGCATGCGCATTAAAATCAATGGGTCGGCGACGTGTCTTGGGACGTCGCATTTAAATCGACCACCGAGGGATGGGCACGTGCTCGAGGATCGAGGCATGACATCCCTGCTCGAAGTGGTATCAGAGCTGGTCGATAGTTGGAGTGATAAGGTGTGATGGTTTATGCGATGGTTAGTAGGAATGGCCTTTATTTCATGCAGATGCATGTTAGTGATAACTGTTTGGTAGATTGTTTGGTGTAATCGCTCAACTTCTAATTCTGTGTGGAATTGGAAAGCAGGTTTCTGTATAGAATCTGGGTTATGGGTGATCAGGAGCAGAGGACTCCTAGGAAGAGGACCATTGGACCAGTGACTTGGGGTAGGACGCCGACAAGGGTCGGTACTCGAGGGGGTCATAGTAGAGCGCAGGCTGAGGCTAGCGCTACTGGAGTAGCACCGCGTCCTGTTGGTGCTAGGGTAGCAGCCCCTGGTAATCCTAGGATCGAAGGGATCATGCAAGCGCTTGAGACGCTTGGGAATCTGATGGGGGCAACAAGCCCAGAATTAAGCCGCTGTCACTACAGCCGCTGCTATTGCTACTGTTGCTGCCGTTGCTGAGGCACAGTCGCTGCTGCTCTTGCCGAAATTCCACCTGAGAACGTGGTTGTACAGAGAGAGAGGCCTATTCATAAGCTTGTGGAGCAATTCTTGAAGCTGAAACCGCCGAGGTTCAATGGCGCAGGAGATCCTGAAGCTGCATCACTCTGGATCCAAGATTTGGAGAAGGCCTTTGCACTTCTGATGTGCACTGAGGAGGAGAAAGTTGTCCTGGCAGTATACCAGCTGCAGGGTAACTTGAATACGTGGTGGAGGGCCACGAGAGGCATGGTTTTCCCTGAAGGCATGGTTTCGGTGTGGAACGCCTTCCTCATAGCCTTTAACGATATTATTCTGGTAGTGCTTGAGAGTGGAAGATGGAGGAATTCCAACGCCTCCCTCAAGGGATGATGATCGTGGATCAGTATGAGGCTAAATTTGCTGAGCTATCTTAGTATGCGCCAAGACTGGTAAAGGATCCAGAAGACAAAGCTCGGAGGTTCTGAAACGGCCTCCGATAAGAGCTGAGGAGTCCACTGGTGCCACTCGACTTGAAGGATTACAACAAGGTTTATGGTCAGGCCCAGCTGATAGAGAGGGACCTGAGTGAACAGACTGCTGCGTCTGGTTTGAGGTTCAATTCGAATAGGGATGGAATCCGGTTCGAGAAGAAACCAATGACTGGAGGAAGATATCCTATTCTGCCCAATAGGAAGATTGGAGTTGGTATGTCAGCGTCGAGTCTGAATGGCGTATGTCGCTTGTGCGGAAGGCAACATGGATCAGTCTCTTGCCAACTAGGATGGGTGCTTGCTTCGAGTGTGGCCAATTGGGTCACCTGGCCAGAGACTGTCCCAGAAAGTAGAGGGGACCACAATAGTTACCGCCGCCGCCATCGATGGGTCAGAATAGGGGTTTGCGCTGTAGATCGCACCATAAGGTGGACTGAATGGACCTCCAGCTCAGGGAAAGACGTATGCTATCATGAGAGAATAGATTGAAGACGCGCCTAATGTGATTACAGGTACAGTTTTGCTGAATGACCATGCTGCATATGCTTTATTTGACCATGGTGCGACTCATTCGTTTATAGCTGAACAATTTGTTAAGCTGATAGGATTGAGTCCTGAGTTGTTGGAGTCAATGGTTAGCATATCTACACCATTAAAGGATAATGTGTTAATTGCAGTGGGTTGTCTTGGTTGCAAGTTAGTTATTGGTGAGCGAGAGGGGAAGATAGATTTGATAGACCTAGCCATGTATGATTTCAATGTGATAATTAACATGGCCTGGCTCACCAAGCAAACGAGCTAAGATGGATTACTATCGTAAATCGATTCAGTTTGACTCGTTAGAGGGTGAAAGTTTTGAGTTTACTAGGAGTCGAGGAGGACCCTCGATTTCCTTAATCTCGCCACTTGAGGCAACTCGTTTGTTAGACGGGGGTTGTCAAGGTTACCCGGTGACTGTCGTGGATACGACAGTTAAGGAGCTGAAGATCGAGGACACCTCAGTAGTTCAAGAATTTCCAGATGTGTTTCCAAAGGAATTGCCAAGTCTGTTGCTAGAGAGAGAGATATAGTTCATGATTGAGATTGGAAATTCTCAAGCCATTATTGCTTTTACTGTACAGTGGAATAGTCATGCTTTATTCACTCTCTGGTGAATTAGTTTCATTCGTGCTAACCCATATTTAATGATTGAACCGGCTTTAAGTTTGTTTAGTGCGTGTTCAACAAATTAATTTCATAAAATTATTTTAAACAACTCATTACTACTTTTTTTTTTTATTTATGTCAAATGACTGAACTACAAAGGAAGTGACATGACAAGGGCCTCAATCCTTATAGTGAGAAGAGTTTATTGCAAGAGAAATAATTGTAGATGTTTCATGTATAAATTTCTGAATCACAACAGATGAATCCATTTTATCAATGCACTACTTCCCTTAAGATATATAAGTTCTCATCTCTACATGAATACATCATCAAATAGTCAATGCCCTCAGACAATTCTGTAACCCTTTTGTCCCCAAAAGATTATCATGGCAACGCTCAAGAACTTGTTTGCTCTCATGATCTTTTTGGTCATCACCGTCACATTGCTTCCTAGGACTACCTTCGCCACAGTTGGAATCCCTGATTGCGCGAAGGGAATAACTAACGATTGTGGGTTTGGGTTCTTTCAAATCAGTCCTTGGTGACACCTTTGCACCTATCGATGAATGTTGTCACAAGCTCGTGAAAGTGGGGAAGAATTGCCATAGCCAATTCGTGGAGTTGATCCTCTCAAGCCACAAGCCGATCGGGGGGAAGAAATCTAATGTCTATAAGAGGAGCATTGAGACGTGGAGCAATTGCGTTGCGGCTATCAGTCCTGTATCCCCTCTCGAGGCTGCTTATTGAGAGCTATTCCTATTTTGTAATACACTAGACGTGTAAAAGAAAAGAAGAAGAAAAGATTATAATTTTTCTATTGGATTCTCCTGAAAAAAATTATTTTTTGTTCCTCTTAAGCCTTATAATTAACTATAATAGAAGCACAATATTGGATGAATCATATTTTCAGGATTCTATGTGCTTAGAAACTTGTAATTTTTTTAGAATATTTGCAAAATACAATCCGCCCCTCAAGTTGTTACTTACTTTCTAGTCTAACAAGATAGAATAACATTGAAAACTACAAGAAAATGTCACTTTGTTTCTTATGCTATTAACATAACCTTTTGAAATGAGATCAAATGATGGTTTAATAATCACACATTCATCTCAACCAATCACACGAATATGTAATTAACGATGGCAGATCTAGCTATCTATATATAGAGTAAAGTAAAGAGGGCTTCTTACTTTTAAGGTTTTCTAACCAAAAAAAAAAAAAAAAATCCCCAATTATATAATAAGTGGGAGGACATCTTACTTTTGAGTAAAGAGGACTTCCACATAATATATGATATATCACGAACCCTAAGCAAAAAAATTAATTAAATTAATTTATCCATAAGTTTGGTTAGTGGGCTTTCAGCAGGTTCTTGGTTCATTTTGAACCATCCCGAAGTCGGTGGCAACCATTTATCCTTATGTGTTTTAGGGTCTGTTTTAGATCAGTTCTAAAACTTAATTGTGGCCATTTTTACGAGAGTAAATATGGTGAAACATTTTAAGCAAATTTAATTTTATAAAATTATTTTAAACTGAGGGCATGTGACTAGTTCATATTATATATCAAATGTGGGATTGAAAATCAAATCGGAAATAAGTATTTTCATTCACAGATGATTCTCTTCAACCAAACAACTCATTAATACTTTTTTATTTTTTATTTTTATGGCAAATAATTGAACTGGAAACAAAGTAAGATGACAAAGCCCTCAATCATTGCATTTATTGCAAGAGAAATAATTTTACATGTTTCCTACATAAATTTCTGAATCATAACTGATGAATTCATTTCATTAATGCCCTACTTCCCTCGAGCTATATAAGTTCTCATCTCTAGATCAACTGCATCATCAAACAATCAACAATCTCAGACAATTTTCTAACCCTTGTATCCCCAAAAGACCATAATGGCAATGCTCAAGAACTTGTCTGCTCTCATGATCTTGTTGGTCGTCACTGTTGCATTGCTTCCTAAGGCTACCTTTGCCATGGTCAGAAACCCTGATTGCGGAAAGGGAATAAGAAATGATTGTGGTTCTGGATTCTTTCAAATCATTGTCCTTGCCGACACCTTTACACCCACCAATGAATGTTGTCATGAGCTCTTGAAAGCGGGGAAAAATTGCCACAAGCGATTTGTGGAGTTGAGCATCTCGAGCCACAAGCCAATTAGGGGGACGATATCTGATGTCTATAGGAGGAGCAATGAGACATGGAACAATTGCGTTGTAGCTCTCGGTCCTGTATCCCCTCCCGAGCCTGCTCATTGAGAGCTATTCCTATTTTATAGTACAATAAACATGTAAAATAAAAAAGAACGAAAGGATTATAATTTTTTTATTGGATTCTGCTCAAATTTTTTATATTATTTTTTGTGCCTCTTAAGCCTTATGGTTAACTATCGTAAAAGCACAATTGTGGATGAATCACATTTTCAGTGTTTAATGTGCTTATTAAACTTGTAATTTTTTAAAATGATTTGCAAAATACAATATGCCCCTAAAGTTGTTACTAGCTTTCGAGTCTAAAAACATAGTCCCATACAAAACTATAAAGAAAATGTCACTTTATTTCTTATGCTTTTAACACAACCTTTTGAAACAAATACCTAAGCGATCAAAAGATTAATAGTTGGTTTAATGATCATACATTCATCTCTAATAATCACATGAATACGTAGCTAGCATACTATTATATAAAGTAATGTAAAGAGGACTTCTTACTTTTAAGGTTTTCTGACAAATTAAATCCCCGATAGTTGTTTTACATAACACTCTATCAATGGATAAATGTAAAAATTAATAATCTTATATAAACCTTACTTTGAATCTTTTTAATCTTGTAAGCAATCATAAAAAGAAATTCAAATCTCAAAATATATTTATCTGTTTATATATGTACGTATCCAATTGCTCCATTAGTAATTTCTTTCTTTCGGTTAACTGATTATTCAAATAGCCTATACTGGACGATTTAGCGAAACCTTCAAATGTTAACTATATGTTCATGCGAGAATGCGTGTACACTTTTGCTACTCATATACTATGTAAACTTGACTTTTGAACATTTAATGAGGTTTTGTTGGTACCAAGAATTTAGAAATATGTATGGCCCAACATCTTATGTAAAATGAGTTCATATATATGTTTGACCATGTTATTATGCAAGAGTAGGTTTAATTTAATCAACCCAAACGTAACGAATGTATGTTGCTTGGTGCGGAAGATGACGATGAAGATTATTATTGTCAGCTTGGCCCCTCTTCATTTAATGAAACCTATTAATTATCAAGAGTCTTAATAATTTTTAATAAAGAAAAAATAGTCCCACCCCAATATCTAGTCCAAAGGTTAAATGCTCAATTAATGAGTTTAGTAAATCTGGAAAACCAAAACCCAAATATTTTTAAAGGATACTTAGCTAATAAATAATTTGACCAAAAAAAAATTCAGCTTATAAATAATCTCAATTAATCTAGAAAACCAGAGCCAATTTTAGTTTATAGATATAAAGGAAAAACAAGACTGGTTAGAACTTTGTACATATAAACTTGGCTCCTTTTCACTAATTAATGAGACCTATTAATTATTTAACTTTTTTTTCCACAAGTTGTTGAATAGTACAATATCACACTAAAATATTTGGTGAAATCATTAATTCTTTAATAAATAAGTTTGCTAAATATGGCAAAACAAAACCAAACTATTTGATCAAAGGTTTAATTTATCAATTGTTGATACTTAAATTTTGGCTTCAAGTGTAATCATTTGCATTAAAATTAGGGTTAATATCATGAAAAACCCTAAATTAGTACATTTGTGACAATCTACACTAATATACTTGTAACAAATTTATCCTTTGCTAGTTTGCGTTAAAATTTACTATCAAATTCCTGAGTTGGATGGATGATATGTGGTAGTTGACAAGTATTTGATTTACCCTCTGTTTGTTACAAGTATATTGGTTTTGTGATTTTTTGTGGTATTAATACAATTTAATGGAAACTAACAAAGAGTAAATTTATCACAAATGTATCAGGTTGGGATTTTTTGTAGTCAAAAAATTAGTTTGGAAAAATTTTTCATAGGTATACTAGTTTGGGATTGTGATGCTTAAAAAATTAGTTTGAGATAAATTTGTCATAGATGTACTAGTTTGACAATTTTTGTGGCATTAATCCTAAAAATAAGGAATGGACCCTAACCCTAAATAAAAGATATCATTAACATAACGCACATTTCCATTATAGATGTTTGAATTTTCTAAGATGAATTATGCCTGATCTGAAACAAGGATACATGAGCAGATTTGAAGAGGCAAAATCAAGAAAGAGATCGTGGCCAGCCAGGAGGAGATTTGACGATATATTTGACTGAAAATCATGACAAGAGGGCGGAAATTCTAGGATGTTGAAGGAAATTTTGGCACAATAAAAGGGGGACGTCTTCTTCTCGAGGGATGATCATGGCTTCTTGTATCAGTTCATGAGTTTGTTCGGTAACCATTTTGTTTCTTAAAACAATTACTATTTTAAAAATATATTTTTTGGTTTTTTTTTCTTTGCTTTAGTTCCTTGGACAAGTTTTTGAGGATCCATTTTATTTCCGAAATAGAAGAAGCACATGACTGCGTTTGGTAGGACTCTCAAAATTTTTTGTGACCTAATTTTTTTTTTAATTTTAAAATAACATCATAAGATTTCTTTTGCTTTTTTTTTTTCCTTCTCTTCTTCTACATACTCTAGTCGTTAGCAGGCCTCCGCGATGGTTGGTGATCGGCTAGACGAGAGTCGGCAACCTCACCAGCCTTGAGGGAGCCTTGCCTAGCCATCGGTGAGCCTGGCCTCACTAAATTTGGGCAAGGTTGAGCCTCACCCAGCCAAGGTGAGGCTGACCTCACCCAGCTAGGACTAGAAGACCTCGTCGTGGGCGATCGTCGGGCCTAGATATCGACTAGAGGACGAAGAGGAAGAAAATAAAAGAGCAAAAAAGAAGAGAAAATGACTTGATTTTAGAATTGTCATTGGGAACAAAAAAATAACTTTTTTTTTTTTATACTTTTTGATATTGTTCTAGTTTTATTTTTGGGAACAATGTTCCCTACTGACGTTAGACCTGTTAAATGGGTGGGTCGGTTCATAAATGGTTCGACCCAAATAAACCCATTTAACCCGTTTATGATCCATTTATTGTAGTGCAAATTTTTTGATTCATTCGCAACCCGACTCATACTCGACCCATTTAACTAAACCTAAGAAAGTTTATTTTTTTATATGATTTTTTTAAAAATGGTATTGCTAAAATACTTTTAAGCAATTCAAATTAAATGGACAATTTTTAAAATTTACTTTTTAAAAATCGAATTTTTATTTATTAAATATAATTTTTCTTTTTCTCTTTTATTTTTTCATTTTCTTCTTCTTTAGCTGGCCATCAGCCACGACAATAGTCGGCAATTGGCCACAGGCGAGCCTCCAGCTCGCCCGACGTCGGCAAGCACAAGTCTCGCTTGATCGGCGAGGCTCGAGCCTCGCTAGATGTTGGCGAGGTTCGAGCCTCACCGGCATGGGGTGAGCTCTGAGTGTCTAGTGAGCTTGAGCCTTGCGGACGTTTGGCGAGGCCTCTACCTTGCCGAATGGGGCCAGCTCGAGCTTGCCTGACGCTGGTGAGCTCGAGCCTCGCATGGCTGGTTGCCAACCATCACCGTGTCGACCGCTGGCTAAGGAAGAAGAAAGGAAAAAAAAAAAGAGAAAAGAAAAAAAAAAAGAAAAAAAAAAAAAAAAAAAAATTAAAATATAAAATATAATTATAATTTTGATTTTTATAAAAAAATATTTTTATAAAGTTAAAGAGCGAAGAGAGAAATTGTGAGGTTTTAGTTGAAAATAGGTTCTAAGTCCAACCCATCTAAGACCTATTTATTTTAAATCTTCAATTTTTAAACCCATTTAACTAGTTTCTTTAAAAAATAAGTGACCCACCATATATGACCCATTCACCATACATTACCCATTTATGATTTAAATGGGTCATATAGATGGGTCTATGATCCATTTTGCCACCTCTAATTGATGTTATCAAATAGATTACTCCCTAAACCATTGCACCTACTGGTCTTTGTCCTTGCTCTCAGTGACCTAAAGCTCTTGCAGTCATGGTAGATTGACCATCAAACCTCCCATTTCGTGCATTGTTGCGTCTCACCCCTCCAACGTCGCGATTTGTTAGTTGCCGCATTGTTGAATTTCCCTGCTACACTTTACGCGCTAGCACTATACTCGTTAGTGAAGCAAACCTCGTTCAACATCCAGCTGTGTTGATTTCCCAAAGCTGTGCTTTCTTGCGCCTAACTCATGGATGCTTCAGTAAAACTTCTGTCGCTCCCCAAGGTCCTAGTAAACGTCACCTGCGGCAGCCCGGCCGTAATCCAGAACATCTTGTCGTCCTTGCACCCACGCTGAAGGAGCCATTGTTACCGAGTCCAACGAATTTCCATGCGAAGACCATTGTGTGACCGACTCCCAGCATATCTAGGTACAACCAAACTAGTCTACGGCCGCCTCTGAACGACAACATCGTAGCCTTCAGGTGCCTGATCTGCAACTCTAGTGCTCCCAACAAAGTCATCAATTTATTCATTCATGTAGATATGGCAACCCACACAAAAGTATTCCTTTGAGGAAAGACTACATGACTCATAGGTGTATTTTGCACAGTCATACGGATTTGGCGAGTTGCATCCGTTACTTGTTGATTCATGCTGAAATTTCGAGAACATCTATACATTTGGCTCTTCAACCTGACCAAGTGGAGACTCAGTAGATTGATTATCGTCACCAGATCGCGGCTGGTCTGATTGTTGAAAAACCAATTATGACTCGTTCTTCGTTTCCTCATTCTTGCACTGTTTGTGTTCGTCGGTTTCGGCGATTATTTCCCATGCCTTTATTGCTTTCACTGTATAGAAGAATAGTCATGCTTTATTCATTTTTTTTTGTGAATGCAGTGATCTCAAGGAGTCTATTCTCTAGCTCCGAAGGCCTAAACTAAGGCTGGGTATCCCTTGAGCAGACCGGCCTTAGGTTTGGTCAGTGGGCTTTCAACAGGTTCTTAGTACATTTTGAACCATCCCCAAGTCGGTGGCAACCATTAAACCTTATGTGTTTTAGGATCAGTTTTAAATCAGTTCTAAAACTTAATTGTTGCCATTTTTAGGAGAGTATATATGGTGAAACGTTTTAAGCTAATTTAATTTTATAAAATTATTTTAAACTGAGGGCATGTGACTAGTTCATATTATATATCAAACGTGGGATTGAAAATCAAATCGGAAATAAGTATTTTCATTCACAAATAATTCTCTTCAACCAAACAACTCATTAATATATATATATATATATATATATATATATATATATATATATTATGGTAAATGATTGAACTGGAAACAAAGTGAGATGACAAGGCCCTCAATCATTGCATTTATTGCAAGAGAAATAATTTTACATGTTTCCTACATAAATTTTTGAATCATAACTGATGAATTCATTTCATTAATGCCCTACTTCCCTCGAGCTATATAAGTTCTCATCTCTAGATCAATTGCATCGTCAAACAATCAACAATCTCAGACAATTTTCTAACCCTTGTATCCCCAAAAGACCATAATGGCAATGCTCAAGAACTTGTCTGCTCTCATGATCTTGTTGGTCGTCACTGTTGCATTGCTTTCTAAGGCTACCTTTGCCACGGTCAGAAACCCTGATTGCGGAAAGGGAATAAGAAATGATTGCGGCTCTGGATTCTTTCAAATCATTGTCCTTGCCGACACCTTTACACCCACCGATGAATGTTGTCATGAGCTCTTGAAAGCGGGAAAGAACTGCCACAAGCAATTTGTGGAGTTGAGCATCTCGAGCCACAAGCCAATTAGGGGGACGATAGCTGATGTCTATAGGAGGAGCAATGAGACATGGAACAACTGCGTTGCAGCTCTCGGTCCTGTATCCCCTCCCGAGCCTGCTCATTGAGAGCTATTCCTATTTTATAGTACAATAAACGTGTAAAATAAAAAGAACGAAGGAATTATTATTTTTTATTGGATTCTGCTCAAATTGTTGATTTTATTTTTTGTGCCTCTTAAGACTTATGGTTAACCATCACAGAAGCACAATTGTGGATGAATCATATTTTCAGTGTTTAATGTGCTTATTAAACTTGTAATTTTTTTAAAATGATTTGCAAAATACAATCTGCCCCTATAGTTGTCACTAGCTTTCAAGTCTAAAAACATAGTCCCTTACAAAACTATAAGAAATTGTCACTTTATTTCTTATGCTTTTAACACAACCTTTTGAAACAAATACCTAAGTGATCAAAAGATTAAATGATGGTTTGATAATCATACATTTGTCTCTAATAATCACATGAATACGTAGCTAACGCTAGTCGATCTAGCACACTATTATATAAAATAAAGTAGAGATGACTTCTTACTTTTAAGGATTTTTGACCCAAAAAAAAAAATCCCCGATAGTTGTTTTATATAATACTCTCTATTAATGGATAAATGTAAAAATTAATAATCTTTTAAAAATCTTACTTTGAATCTTGTTAATCCTGTAAACAACCATAAAAAAAATTCGAATCTTGAAATATATTTCTCTCTTTATATATTTACGTATTCAATTGCTCCATCAGTAACTTCTTTCTTTTCGTTAACTAATAAGTCAAACAATTTTTCCTAAGACGATTTAGCGAAACCTTTCAAATGCTAACTATATATTCATGCGAGAACGCGTGTACAGTTTTGCTAATCATACACTCTGTAAACTTGACTTCTGAACATTTAATGAGATTTTACTGGGATCAAGAATTGAGAATATGTAGGGCCCAACATCTTATGTAATATGAGTTCATAATAATTCTGACCATGTTATTTTGCAAGAGTAGGTTTAATTTAATCAACCCAAACAAAATGAATGTACGTTGCTTCGCCTAGAAGATGATGGCGACGATTAATATTATCATCATCATTATTAATATTATTGTTATCCACTTGGCTCTTCTTCATTAATGAAACCTATTAATTATCACTAGTTTTAAAGTTTTTTTATAAAAAAAAAATTGTCCTACCCAAATATCTAGTCAACAGTTTAGATAATCAATAAATGAGTTTAGTAAATCTGGAAAACAAAAACTCAAATCTTGTTAAGGTATAATTAGCTAATATATAAGTTCGATTTTTGTGGAAAACCAAAGCCAAGTTTGGTCTAGTGATATACGCGGAAAACAACACTTGTTATAACTTTGTAAACTCATTAACGCAACCTTTTCATTATTTAACCTTTTTTTCCATAGGTTGTTAAAAAATAATTTCATATAGAACAAAATAATACTAAAATATCTGGTCAATTTGTCGAATAATTTATAAATAAGTTCACTAAATCTGGAAAACCATAATTAAAATACCTAGTCAAAGGTTAATTAGTCAATGAATAAGCTCAATGAATCAAAAAACTAAAGTTAAATTTGGTTGAGCAATAAATGGGAAAAAGAGGAAATTAAACAATATGACGGTGGATATTGGAAAGGCTGATGAGGTATCTATTTTTATGATGTTGACCCATATTGATAGAATAAGCAGTGTGTAAATGGATCGGGTTAACTTGAGTTAATTATTGTCGGGTCATCTCAAAAGTGTTATGTTTCATTCAAAATGAAAGGACATCCGATGCGGTTGCAAATAGATCCCTCTTTTCTCTGCTTTTTCTTTTCCTTGAAAAGGACCACCTTTAGCTTTTGCAAGTCTTTCAAAAAGCCCGATTGAAGGCTTCTGTTTAATGGGTTCAGCACACGTGTCCCGATGATATCAATTGCGAACCTAAAGCTCTTCCTAGATCCTGAGCACTAGCGTGTAGGCTTGGAAAGGATAAATCATGAATAAACAACGCTTTATTGAGAAGACACCTCTTTGAAATTTGGATGATTCTAAAACCATCCTTGATTTAAATATCTCTATAATAATGTAGATGTTCGTCATAATGATGTGGTGAAGATTTCATGAAGACTGCGATGATATTGATGGGCTTCATAAGATCAACAAGAACAAATTACAAGGATGAGGATCTTAATAGGAGGAGAAAAAGTCAAATATGATGAAGTATTCATAAGGACATGGAATCACTGTGACATTCTGAATTTCAGGTTATGCTTTTGATTGATTGAGTTGGGTTTTTCATTGACACGCCTATAGTCCTTTTCCTTAAGCTGATCACTCATGGGATAACTAGTCTATCAGGTGAAGCCGTTAAATGATCTAAACGCAATAGACTTGAGAATTCAAACAGGAATCGACTGCTCGACTGTGCTAATCTGCAAGGGTCATTACGGCACGGACCGATTAGAGACCGGAGATAGGTCGACTCAACAGAACCATGTGATTAAGTGTGGGTAATTCCATCTAATTGCACAATTCTTGTCGATCGGCACTAGACCCATTTCTCTGTCGTTTTGGTACCCTATGTCCGTATTTGAAATCTCGAGATTTCCACGACAACTGAGAGTCACCAATGTGTCGAAGATGCACTTTGTAGCGTGAAAACAATCGACCATAGGTCGAAAGCGTTAAAAGTTCCTAAAAGCTACCCAATAGATTAGGATGTGCTAAAATCGCGCCAAATTGAAATTAACCGAGAAATTGAACCTGAATTCAGAAATTGAAAGTTTTGTCATGTCACAAATCATTTTAGGAATGTTGACTCATCCTCTGAAGATTTTTTAGCAAATCGAGATTTTCGGCGGAAATTCAAAGTTTGGCGAAATTGGATCGGGGAAATTCGAGGGACCGTTTTTGAGCACACCCATGGCCGTCAAGTTGGTTCAATTGGTGAGGAAAAAGGTTGATTGGGATGATGGCACCTTAGTTGGATTTATGGAGATCAAATTGGATCCAATCGGAGGAGATTGTTAGAGGAATCGAATGGAATTAAAGAGCAAATGTCACAAATTCGTGGGCTATGGGGGAGGGAACATTTGGACCACTTAGGTGGTGTGTTGAGGAAGCTTTGGGAGAGAGAAAGTGGATGTGGATGGTTGAGCAAGTGGTAGGGCAGCCACTTGAGTGCAATGGACAAGTGTTGAAGGCTAGAGAAGCCTTTGGGGACCCCCTCTCTTCAACAGCCTTCTTCTTCCTCTATCCCCCTCTTTTCTCCATTGTGGAGCCATTAGAGAACTTAGAGAAACTAGAGAAACCGCAGCTCCCTCCCCCCTTGCCGTCGAGTAGCCCGCCAAGCCAAGGTCGAGCAGCCCGCAAAGCCACCATCGACCTCTTTTCCTCGTTTGTTTTCTCTTATTCCTGCTTCTGCTCCAGCTGACCTTCCTCCAAAGATCTACGTTAAAAGTTGCCTTCCCGTGCGAATCAGCCCTCGTGCCACCCACCACCGTGACCAAGAGACCCAGTCTATACGAACGGTGGTTGCTATATGTCGAACGGAGCCGTCGGCCGACCTGCCTGCTGATTGGAAGCTGCCGCTCGCTAATCCATCGGTCTACCTACCCGCTTGCATTGTTTCATGATTTATGCGATTTTCCTCCCATTTCGACCCTTCCTCCACCCATCGCAACGACCAGCAAGTCCACCTTGATGCCCAAGTGCCGCCGGTTGCCGGCCACTCGCTCGCCGGAGCTCCGATCAGCCTGTCCTTGTCATTGCAGCCGTTGGTTCCCTCTCTCGGTCCAGCAAGCAGAAGCCAAGAAACCAGCAAGGCTTTGGGACTTTATGGCCCGTTTATGAGCCCTTCCCGGCCTTAGTTGGTGTCGTCGCTAGGAGGATTGTTGCCCACCTCCACATCAACGTCACCGTGGACTCACCAAAACGTTAAACCAGTGCGTTTACTTACTAAACTTTGCTTAGGGAGTTAATTATGCTTAAGGGGTGATTAAATTAGCCTAATGATGGTTTAGGTGGTTAGATTAGCTTAGTTAATTGTTAATTAGATTATATTAATGATTAGTTTAGTGGATGGATTAATTAGTCTAATTATGCAATTAGATTAGTGTAAGCATGATTAGACTTTTAATTAATTATTTATTTAAATTAAATATTATAAAATTATATTATTTTATATTTAAATTAATTTAATTTTCGGAATTTAATTAATTAATTAATTAATATTTCTGGAAATTATATGCCGGCTAAAATCGTTAGAATTTCGTGCTGATCGCAGCAGTGTGATTAATTTGTACCAATTGTTTGTTGAATGGTACAATTGTGTGATGTTGGTGAAGTTTTGGTATTTAACTTGAAAATACCGGGTGTCGGATTGTGACACCGAATGTGGTTTTTTTAAGTGCCATAGCAGCTTGTGTGAGTATTATTGAATTGACAGCTTGTGCGAGCCTTATTGTATGACAACTCGTGTAAGCCTAATGGAATGTCAGCTTGTGTGAGCAAGGATAAGTCAACTTGTGTGAGCAATGTATAAGTCAGCTTGTGTGAGCAATGTATAAGTCAGCTTGTGTGAGCACTGTATAAGTTAGCTTGTGAGAGCAAATGATTAGTCAACTTGTGTGAGCATCGATAAAAGCCAGCTTGTGTGAGCATAGATAAAAGTCAGCTTGTGTGAGCAATAATGTATCTCAGCTTGTGTGAGCATTAATGTACCTCAGCTTGTGTGAGCATTGATTGATTGATTGATTGATTGAATTGATGGATCGATGTATGTCGGTAGTTCATGCTTGTGTGAGCAATGATCGAATATGAATTGTATTGACGTGCAGGAAGAAACTGAGGCAATGTAAGTCATTTGCTTTGTGTGCATAGATTGCCTCTAGGCGTATTTCCTTCCTAGTCGGAGTTTAGGGGGTGAACTTGCTGAGACATTGTCGCACCCCGTCGTGGGTTCAACATTTTCAGGTCCTTAGATGGTGGTCATGGAGGACCCGAAGCCCCGGAGTCTGGGGAGGCAAAGACTGAAGGATCGGTGGACATGTTCGACTGGTTGGTCCTAGGACAATTTCCCTTTTTGTTGAGCTGGTCTTTTTATAGACAACCCAGCGTTGTATATATAAACCTATATGTTTATAAAGGGCATGTTTTGGTTGTGATTGATTGCATGCTTTTCTATCCCAAGTTAATTGTTGTCAGGGGTTTTGTTTGCTTCCGCATACGTAATAAAATGAATGGGTCAACGACGCATCCTGGGACGTCGCAAATTTGTATCGACCACCGAGGGATGTGTGCGTGCTCGAGGTTCGGGGCATGACATCCCTATTTAGTGGTATCAGAGCTAGTCGATAATTTGAGTGATAAGGTGCGATAGGTTCTTGGGATAGTTAGTAGGATTGACCTCTATGTCATGCTGATGCATGTGAGTGATAGCTGTTTGATAGCTTGTGTGGTGTGGATCACTCAAATTCTAATCTGGTATTGGAATTGGAAAACAGGTGTCTATAAAAAGCCTGTAGCATGGGTGATCAGGAGCAGAGGACTCCTAGAAAGAGTACCATGGGTCTAGTGACTTGGAGTAGTACGCCGGCTAGGGTCGGTATCCGAGGTGGCCGTGGTAGAGCGCAGGCTAAGGCCAGCGCTAGTGGAGTAGCACCGCCTCCTATTGGTGTTGGGGTAGTAGCCCCTGGTGATCCCGGGATAGAAGGGATCATGCAGGCGCTCGTGGAGATGAGAGACCTGATAGGGCAACGGGTCCATAATCAAGCTGCCACCGCTCAAACTGCTGCTATTGCTGCCATTGCCGCTGCTGTTGAGACCGTAGCCGCAGCTGCACCTGTTGATGTTCCACCTGGGAACATGGTTGCTGAGAGACCGATTCACAAGCTCGTGGAGCAATTCTTGAAGTTGAACTCGCCAAGGTTCAATGGCGCAGGAGATCCTGAAGTTGCGTTGCTCTAGATCGAAGATCTGGAGAAAGCCTTTGCACTTCTAATGTGTACAGAGGAGGAGAAGGTTGTCCTGGCAGTCTACTAGCTGTAGGGTAACACTAATACTTGGTGGAGAGCCACCAGAGGTACGATATTTCTTGAAGGCATGGTTCCAGTGTGGAACGCCTTCCTCAGAGCCTTTAATGGCAAGTACTTTTCGGGTAACGCTTGAGAGCAGAAGATGGAGGAATTCCAATGCCTCCATCAAGGGATGTTGACAGTGGATCGGTATGAGGCTAAGTTTGCCGAGCTGTCTCAGTATGCGCCAAGACTAGTGGAAGATCCAAAAGAAAAAACTCGGAGGTTTAGGAATGGCCTTCGACTAGAGCTGAAAAATCCGTTGGTGCCCTTGGACCTAAAGGATTATAATGAGGTTTATAATCGGGCCCGGCTAATAGAGAGAAGTATGAGTGAGCAAGTCGCCTCATCTGGGTTGAGGTTTAGTTCTCACGGAGATGGAAACTGGTTCGGGAAGAAGCCCATGATCGAAGGAAGGTACCATATTCTGCCCAATAGGAAGGGTGGGATAGGCAAGTCAGCGTCGAGTCAAAATGGCGTGTGTTGCCTGTGTGGAAGGCGACATGGTGCAGTCCTATGCCATTTCAGTATGGATTCTTGTTTTGAGTGTGGCCAACAGGATCACCGGGCCAGAGATTGTCCTAGAAAGCAGATGGGACAACAGTAGTTACCGCCACTGCCATCGTTGGGTCAGAATAGAGGGTTCGTGCCGTAGATTGCATTGCAAGGTGGGCTGAACAAACCCCCAGCACAGGGACGAGTGTACGCCATCACGAAAGGATAGGCTGAGGATGCGCTTAATGTGATTATAGGTACGGTCTCGTTGAATGACCATGTTGCATATGCTTTGTTTGACCTTGGCGCCACTCATTCCTTTATAGCTGAGCAGTTTGTTAAGCTGGTAGGATTAAGTCCTGAATTGTTGGAGTCAGTGGTTAGCATATCTACATCGTTAAAGGATAAGGTGTTAGTTGCAGTGAGTTGTCATAGTTGCAAGTTAGTGATTGGTGAGCGAGAGGGGATGATAGATTTGATAATCTTAGCCATGTATGATTTTGATGTGATAATTGGTATGGATTGGCTCACCAAGCAACAAGCTAAGATGGATTGCTATCGCAAAGCGATTCAATTTAACCCATTAGGGGGTGAGAGCTTCGAGTTTATTGGGAGTCAAGGAGGACCCTCAATTAGCCTGATCTCGTCGCTTAAGGCAACCCATTTGTTAGACGAAGGTTGCCAAGGTTGCCAAGGTTACCTGGCGACTGTCGCGGATACGACAGTTGAGGAGTTAAATATCGAAGACATTGCAGTGGTCCAAGAGTTTTCAAACGTGTTTCCAAAGGAATTGCCAAGTCTACCGCCAGAGAGAGAGATCGAGTTTGTGATTGAGTTAACACTCGGGATAGAGCCAATCTCTAAGGCTTCTTATCAAATGGTGTTGTCTGAGTTGAAAAAACTGAAGGTGCAGATGCAAGAGTTGTTAGATAAGGGATTCATACGTCCTAGTGCATCACCTTAGGGAGCACCAGTTTTGTTTGTGAAGAAAAAGGATGGTTCGTTGTGTCTGTGCATTGACTATTGTTAACTCAATCAAGTGATGATCAAGAATAAGTATTCATTGCCGAGGATCGACAACTTGTTTGACCAGTTTCAAGGAGCATCGATATTTTCAAAAATCGACTTGAGGATAAGATATCACCAGTTGAGGATCAAGAAGGAGGACATACCTAAGTCAACGTTTCGTACTCGATACAACCATTATGAGTTTACTGTAATGCCGTTTGGTTTGACGAACGCTCTAGCTGCTTTTATGAATATGGTGAATCGAGTGTTTAAGGAGTTCCTAGATCAGTTTGTGATCGTGTTCATCGATGATATCCTGGTGTACTCCAGTAGTCCCGAGGAGCACGAAAGGCACTTAAGGATAGTGCTTTAGACTTTGTGAAGTCATGAGTTGTACACCAAGTTCAGCAAGTGCGAGTTTTGGCTAACTCGTGTGGCGTTCCTAGGTCACATGATTTCAGGTGAAGGAATCTCCGTGGACCCCACCAAGATTGAAGTAGTGATCAACTTGACAAGACTGACGACAGTGATAGAGATAAGAAGTTTCTTGGGTTTAGCAGGGTATTACAGAAGGTTCGTAGAGGGGTTTTCAGCTTTAGCGTCGCCGTTGATTCGACTACTGAAGAAGGAAGAGAAGTTTGTGTGGACAAATAGGTGCAAGCATAGTTTCCAAGAGCTTAAGCAGAAGTTGACTACCGCACCTATGCTAACCATACCATCTGGTCCCGGAGGATATGAGATCTACAGTGATGTGTCATTTAGAGGATTGGGTTGCGTGTTGATGCAACATGGTAGAGTTGTTGCATACGCGTCCCGTCAGTTGAGACCTCATGAGCTGAATTACCTGACACATGACTTGGAACTTGTAGCGATTATTTTTGCTCTGAAAATTTGGAGACATTAGTTGTGCAGAGAAAGATTCCAGATTTTCATTGACCATTAAAGTCTTAAGTACTTATTCTCTCAGAAGGAGTTGAATATGAGATAGCGTCGCTAGATGGAACTCCTGAAGGACTACGATTGTGATATTCTGTATCACCTTGGAAAGGCGAACAAGGTCGCCGATGCGCTGAGTCAGAAGTCTTCAGTTGTGCATATGATGATTAAAGAATGGACTATACTTGAGAAAGTTCGAGATTCGGTTTTCAAATTTGAGGTAGGCCACCTTTCGAATCTTATGGCCACCCTCAGAATTGAGCCAGAAGTGCAGATTAGAATCAAGATGCTTAGTGGACAAATCCAGAGATTCAAAAGATTCTATAAGAGAACACCTAAAAGAAGAATGCTAATTTTCAAGTTTCTGAGGACGAAACGCTGAGGTTCCGAGGACAATTGTGTGTACCTGACGATGCAGTGCTTAAGGAAGAGATATTATCAGAGGCTCATTGTAGCAGTTACAGCATTCATCCTGGCAGTACGAAAATGTATCAGAACCTGCGTCAACACTATTGGTGGTCCAGTATGAAGGCGGATATTGCCAAGCATGTTGCCAAGTGTCTGACACGTAAGCAAGTGAAGGCATAGTATTGTAAGCCAGGAGGACTTTTGCAACCTCTCGAGATCCCCGAGTGGAAATGAGAACATATCACAATGGATTTTGTGACAGGCTTACCAAGGAGTCAGAGGGGTAATGATTCCATTTGGGTAGTGGTCGATAGACTGATGAAGTCGGCTCACTTCATCACAGTACGAAAGGACCTTGATTTGGATAGGCATGTAGAGTTGTACGTGTGTCAGATAGTTCATTTGCATGGAGTGCCGGTGACGATTACTTTAGACCAAGACTCGAGATTCACAGCTGTATTTTGGAAGAGTTTGCAGGCCGCCTTAAGGACGAAGCTGCAGTACAGTGCGGCCTATCATCCTCAAATGGATGGCTATCCTGAGAGGACGATTCAAACCCTCGAAGACATGCTGCGAGCTTGTGTTTTGGATTTCAAAGGAAGCTGGGAGGAACAGCTTCACCTTGTTGAGTTTGCCTACAACAATAGCTACTAGTAAAGCATTCAGATGGCTTCTTCCGAAGCATTGTATGGCAGGGCGTGCAAAACGCCAGTGTGTTGGGATGAGGTTGGGGAATGAAATATTACAGGCCAGAGTTAGTCTAGCAATCAGTGGATGCAGTTGCCGTCATAAGGGACAGATTAAAGACCGCTCAGAGCCGCCAGAAGAGCTATACCGATAAGCGTTGAAGGCCTTTGGAATTCCAAGTTGGTGATCACGTTTTTTTAAAGGTGTCACCAATGAGGGGTACTTCACGCTTTGGTAAGAAAGGAAACCCGAGTCTGAGGTATGTAGGTCCCTTTGAGATTCTAGAGAGAATCGGGATCCTAGCGTATCGTCTTGCATTACCACCGAGACTGGTGCAAGTGCATGACGTCTTTCACGTGTCGATGTTGAGGAAGTATGAGCCTGACCCGACCAACGTGCTAAATTTTGAGGATTTAGACATTGACGACAGAGTGTCGTATGTGGAAAGCCCGATTTAGATTGTGGATCGGAAAGAACAAGTTCTGTGCACCAAGACTATTCCGTTGGTCAAAGTGGTCTGGCAACACCACGGCACTGAAGGAGTAACTTGGGAGAGTGAAGAGTTGATAAGATGACTGTACCCCTACCTTTTTTGTTTAAAGATTTGTAATAGGCTTAAATTTCAAGGAAGAAATTTTTATAAGAGGGGAAGAGTTATGACATCCTGAATTTCTGGTTCTGCTTTCGACTAATTGAGTTGGACTTTTCATCGACGCGCCTATAGTCCTTTTCCCTAAGATGATCACTCACGGGATAATTAGTCTATCAGGTGAAGCCGTTAAGGGATCTAAACGCAATAGACTTGAGAATTCGAACATGAATTGACTGCTTGACCGTGTTAATCTACAAGGGTCATTACGGCACAGACCGATTAGAGACCGGAGATAGGTCAACTCAACAGAACCATGTGATTAAGTGTGGGTGATTACATCTAATTGCACAATTCTTGTCGATTGGCACTAGATCGATTTCTCTGTCCTTTTGGTACCTTGTGTCCGTATTTGAAATCTCGAGATTTCCATGACAACCGAGAGTCGTCAATGTGTCGAAGATGTACTTTGTGGCTCGAAAACAATCGACCATAGGTCAAAAGCGTTAAAAGTTCCTAAAAGCTACCCGGTAGATTAAGACGCGCTAAAATCGCGCCAGATTGAAATTAACCAAGAAATTGAACCGAAATTCAGAAATTGAAAGTTCTATCATGTCACAAATCATTTTAGGAATGTTGACTCATCCTCCAAAGATTTTTCTGCAAACCAAAATTTTTGGCGGAAATTCAAAGTTTGGCGAAATTGGATCGAGGAAATTTGAGGGACCGTTTTTTAGCACACCCATGGCCTTCAAGTTGGTTCAATTGGTGAGGAAAAAGGTTGATTGGGATGATGGCACCTTAGTTGGGTTTATGGAGATCAAATTGGATCCAATCGGAGGAGATTGGAAGAGGAATTGAATGGAATTGAAGAGCAAATGTCACAAATTCGTAGGCCATGGGGGAGGGAACATTTGGACCACATGGGTGGTGTGTTGAGGAAGCTTTGGGAGAGAGAAAGTGGCTGTGGATGGCTGAGCAAGTGGTGGGGCAGCCACTTGAGTGCAATGGACAAGTGTTGAAGGCTAGAGAAGCCTTTGGGGACCCCTTCTCTTCAGCAGCCTTCTTCTTCCTCTTTCCCCCTCCTTTCTCCATTGTTGAGCCATTAGAGAACTTAGAGAAACTAGAGAAACCGCAACTCCCTCCCTCATTGCCGTCGAGCAGCCCGCAAAGCCACCGTTGACCTATTTTCCCCCTCTGTTTTCTCTTATTCCTGCTTCTACTCCAGCTGACCTTCCTCCAAAGATCTGAGTTAAAAGTTGCATTCCCGTGCGAATCAGCCCCCGTGCCACCCACCACCATGACCAGGAGACCTAGTTTGTACGGACGGTGGTCACTGCTCGCGAAACGGAGCTGCTGGCCGACCCGCCTGCCGGCTAGAAGCCGCAGCTTGCTGGTCCATCGGTCCGCCTGGCCGCTTGCACTGTTTCACGATTTTCGCAATTTTCTTCCCATTTTGACCATTCCTCCGCCCATCCTAACCACCAGCAAGTCCCCCTTGACCCCCGGGTGCTGCCGATTGCTGGCCACCTGCTCGCCGGAGCTTCGATCAGCCCGTCCTTGCTGTTGTAGTCACTAGTTCCCTCTCTCGATCTAGCAAGCAGAAGCCGAGAAACTAGCAAGGCTTTGCGACTTCGTGGCCTGTTTCCGATCCCTTCCTAGCCTTGATTGGTATCGCCGCTAGGAGGATTGTCGCCCGCCTCTGCGTCACCGTCACCGTGGACTCACTAAACTCTATTTAAGGAGTTAATTATGCTTAAGGGGTGATTAGATTAGCCTAATGATGGTTTAGGTATTTAGATTAGCTTAGTTAATTGTTAATTAGATTATATTAATGATTAGTTTAGTGGATGAATTAATTAGTCTAATTATGCAATTAGATTAGTATAAGCATGATTAGACTTTTAATTAATCATTTTATTTATTTAAATTAAATATTACCAAATTATATTATTGTATATTTAAATTAATTTAATTTTCGGAATTTAATTAATTAATTAATTAATATTTCCGGAAATTATGCCGGGATGGGCAGTCGTTAGAATTCTGTGCTGATTGCAGCAATGTGGTTAATTTGTACCAATTGTTTGTTGAATGGTACAATTGTGTGATGTTGGTGAAGTTTTGGTATTTAACTTGAAAATACCGGGTGTCGGATTATGACACCAAATGTGGTTTTTTTAAGTGCCATAGCAACTTGTGTGAGTATTATTGAATTGACAGCTTGTGTGAGCCCTATTGTATGACAGCTCGTGTGAGCCTATTGGAATGTCAGCTTGTGTGAGCAAATGTATAAGTCAGCTTGTGAGAGCAAATGATTAGCCAGCTTGTGTGAGCATCGATAAAAGCTAGCTTGTGTGAGCAATGATCTCAGTGATCTATGTCAGCTTGTGTGAGCATAGATAAAAGTTAGCTTGTGTGAGCAATAGTGTATCTCAGCTTGTGTGAGCATTATTGTATCTCAGCTTGTGTGAGAATTGATTGATTGATTAGATTGATTGAATTGATGAACCAATGTATGTCGGTAGTTCATGCTTGTGCGAGCAATGATTGAATATGAATTGTACTGACGTGCAGGAAGGAATTGAGGCAAGGTAAGTCCTCTGCCTTATGTGCATAGATTGCCTCTAGGCGTATTTCCTTCCTAATTGAAGTTTAGGGGGTGAACTTGCTGAGACATTATCTCACCTCATCGTGGGCTCAACATTTTCAGGTTCTTAGATGGCAGTTGTGGAGGACCCGAAGCCCTAGAGTCTGGGGAGGTGGAGACTGAAGGATCGGTGGATGTGTCCGACTAGTTGGTCTTAGGACAGTTCCCCTTTTTGTTGAGCAGGTCTTTTTGTAGACAGCCTAATGTTGTATATATAAACCTATGTATTTATAAAGGGCATGTTTTGGTTGTGATTGATTGCCTGCTTTTCTATCCCAAGTTAATTGTTGTTAGGAATTTTGTTCGCTTCCGCATGTGTAATAAAATGAATGGGTTGGCAACACATCTTGGGATGTCACAAATTTGTATCGACCACCGAGGGATGTGTGCGCGCTCGAGGTTTGGGGTGTGACAATCACCATTGATTTGCATCAACATATAGTCTTTAGAAACTTATCTGCTCAAGAGGATGATTAAATGATTAATTGCAAGGTCCTTCCACACAGTTTTACTGTGGGCAATATGTAAAGATAGGTGATAAGGAGCATATGATATTGTCAAGTGACAAAAAGCATTTGATCATGCCGTTGTCCAATCTTAGAAGGTACTAATGAACGAGTACATTTGCATATGACCATTTGGGTAGAACAAGTTGAGGGTCCATAGCAAGAGAAGTGAGCATGAGTTAGAGCAACTCTGATAGTTTTAGTTATAGGAACAATAATGTAACAGTAGCAACAGATTCCATTTTGAGAAACCATGCTATCGACTAAAGGATAGGTTGTATGGGCGATCTAGACCTCAACGACAATACCAATCGACTCCTCATAGCTCTTAACTCCCAACCGGTGAATTAAAGATGGCTATACTTTCACGACCTACTTACCCGAGGAGCCACTATCAGCAAATAGGTTTAGAGGTATCTGTTTGTAAATGGTCCCATAGGACTATCCAATCAAATGATTTCAAGGGTCCCAATGGTCCAATTCTTACAAACATGATCTCTCCTAAGACTACACCTTTCGTGACATGTTATTTCCTTTTATGTTTTTTAACAACTTAAGCATTTTCTAGGAGTCATCACCAGTCTATTGGAGTTGGCTAGACACCGATCAAGATGCGGGAGACATGTCTTGATTTTTATGCAATTACATATTTTAGGATTGATGACTTGATTATGTCAATATCTATTATTGCTCTTTTGGTATCTCTAACTTGTAAGGTTGTTATCTAAGTGGTCTTGCAATGTCGATTACAAACTATGCTCTTAAGGTATCAAAACCGTTAGTTGATCATGTAAATGTTTTTGTAGGTTTTCATTCATTTCCTCAGCTAACCCTAACCTATTCTAGGAAAGTGATTAACATCCAATTTATTGTAAGACGATGCAATAAATAAACATCCAAGTATTGAAAGCAGCTAGGTAATTGTACAAAAAGTTAAAACCTGATATGAGTGAGGCAAAGAATACGACGTCTCTAGACATGATCCCTCGGAAACTCGAATCCCTCGAGACTAATCCCAAAAGTCGAGCTAGACTGGTGCAACCCTAACTCTACTCATTTTAATGTTTGATTAAATTAAACTAAACTAAATTGAAGTAATCATTATTCTAAAAGTAATTCTAATATCTACTCGATTTTTTTGAATGGAAACTAGACTAATGAGTTTGTAAGAACATAAGTTGAATAGCTAAACTGGCCTAATTAGAACTAAACTTGCCTAACCAGGGCTAAGCTAGCCTAAACCAGGCTAAACCAAGTGTTGCATTTGACCACCACTCTTAGCCTCTGATGTTCGGGAAGTTCATGACCATCACCATTCTCGTTGGCTCCAAATGCCTATATCATCCAATGTTTATATCATGCACTCAATCAGCAAATTCATCAATCAACAACATACAATCAAACAGTTCATCTTGAGAATTTGAATTCACCTATGCGATTCAATTAGCCTCAGCCACTTCCTAATTGAATTATGGGTTAATTAAATGGATCTAACAATCAATAGCCCTCGATTGTGTCGCATAAGGGTATGATCGGTTGCAGGTTGGAGGCGACTAATGGAGGTCTCCAGAGGGCGTCGGACGGGAATTTGCCGAGAGGGAGAAGAACTCACGCCCTTTTTTTGATAAAAGCGCGCTCACCTCTTTCTCTCCCTCTTTTGCGAATCCCTCCGACATCCTCTAGTGACAGCCAGCGAGAGAGAGGGGCTTACGTCGCTTGAGAACGGAAACCCACGGCTCTAATGGAGGGACAATGGAACAACCGGGGCTGAGGAAAGTTGAAATCCTAACTAATAATGGAGTTAAAGCTCTTGATGATCAACAATGGAGGTTCATTCGTTGTTCCTCTAAGCTCCAAAGCTCTCTCCTCTCTTCTCTGTGTGCGTCCCCTTTGCTCAAGAACGGCGCCCTCTTTTGCTCTCTCCTTTTCGAACGTCTCGGGTGAGGCCAGCTCCGGTGCAAAGCAACATCGACTTCCTTCTTCGCGCGTTAGTTTTCTTCAGCCTCAGCGGAACGAGAGAAGTGTAGGGAATGAGCCGGGCCGAATGAGAGAAATGTAAGGATTAGTAGATTGGAGTTTTGGGCCTCTTATTCTTGATGGGCTTTAGAGAGGGCTTGAGTCCGATTTTGTTTAATAGGGCAAAGACACCAATTTGGGTAGACGTAATGGGTCTGAATTGGTCTTAGGTAAAAAAATGATATTTAATTTGTCAATTAAAATTCAGGTGTTAACATACCTAAAGAAGAGCGATGTAGCTTAAACGGGTTGATGAAAAATAAATACAGCTGCTTTTGTTATCATCATCTCTCTGTTGAGCAAATTGTGCTATTGCTCGATTGAAATTTGCTTCTTGTGATTTGCGATATTATAATCAGTAATAAGATGAAGTGTACATTAGAGGAAGAATGTTTTGGCATGATGTTATCAGAGTAGCGCAGCAGAGTTTTGGGTTAAGTTGGTAGAATTTCAGATTGTTGTAGAAGGAGAAATCATTGACTATAGTGGTACTCGACTAGTTGTTTATGTACAACTTTGATGTTATATATGAAAAGAATTAGCTCAAGGAGCCTCTTGTTATGATTAATTGTTGTCGTGAAGTATTCTGGGTTAATCAGTTAGCATGCGAAAGTTATGAATTATTAAGAGTCGGAAAGGACCCTCAATCCTTGTTATTTCATCACTGAGGACGACCTGGTTTTGGATGTAAGGTGCGAAAATTACTTGGCAACCATAATGAAGGTGTTAGTTGAAGAAACAAATATGGAAATTACGACCATGGTACGGAAGCTTTCTGAGAAGCTTCCAAAGGGATTACCAAGGCTACCACTAGAGAGAGTAATAGAATTCGTAATTGAAACTAGCGCCCGGGATAGAACTAGTCTTTAAGGCTCCTTACCGGATGTAGTCGTCTGAGTTGGAAGAACTGATAGTGCAGATGCGAAAATTACTAAATAAGGGATTTATATATCCTAATGCATCACCTTGGGGAGCACCGGTTTCGTTTGTGAAAAAGAAAGATGGTTTGTTGCGCTTGTGCAGCGACTATCGTCAACTCAATTAGGTGACGATAAAAAAAAAAACAAAAACAAGTATCCACTCTAGAGAATTGACGGCTTGTTTGACTGACTAGAAAGAGCATCGACATTTTCAAGAATCGATTTGGGGACAGGGCAGCGTCAGTTAAGGATCAGAAAGAAGGACATATTGAAGTTAGTGTTTTGTACTCGATATGGCCATTATGAGAGTATTGTAATACCATTTGGTCTAACGAGCGCTCCAGCTGCTGTCATGGATTTGATGAATCGAGTGTTTAAGGAATACCTAGATCAGTTCGTGATCGTGTCTATCGATGATAGTGTATGTGAGAAGTGCTGAGGAGCACAAGAGACATTTGAGATGAGCACTTCAGACCTTGAGGATTCATGGATTATATGCTAAGTTGAACAAATGCGAGTTTTGGCTGACTCGTGTTGCGTTCCTAGGCCGCATGATTTTAGGTGAAGAAATCTCCGTGGACCCGTTCAAGATGGAAGCAGTTATCAACTGGCCAAGACCGACAACCGTGATAGAGATCAGAAGATTTTTGGGTTTGGTAGGTAACTACCGAAGGTCTGTGGAAGAATTTTTAGCATTGCGTCGCTGTCGACTCGACTTCTGAGGAAGGAAGAAAGGTTTGTGTGGACAGGCAAGTGCGAGCGTAGTTTCCAAGAGCTTAAGTAGAAGCTGACTACTGCACTTGTGCTAACTGTACCTTCTAGTCCTAGAGGATACGAGATCTATAATGATGCGTCGTTTAGAGGACCGGGTTGTGTGCTGATGCAACATAGTAGGATTGTTGCATACGCCTCTCGTCAATTGAGACCTCACGAGCCGAATTACCTGACGCATGACTTAGAACTCACAGCAATCATTTTCGTTCTGAAAATTTGGAGATAATATTTGTGCGGAGAAAGATTCCAGATCTTCAATGACTATAAAAGTCTCAAGTATTCATTCTCTTAAAAGGAGTTGCACATGAGGCAACATTGTGAATTAGAACTTCTGAAGGATTATGATTGTGATATATTATATTACCTTGGGAAGCTGAATGAGGTCACAGACATTTTGAGTCATGGGTCTTCAGTTGTATAGACGATAGTTAAGGAATGGATTTTTATTCGAGAGAGAGCTTGAGATTCGGTTTCCAATTTGAGGTGGACCTCCTTTCAAATCTCAATGCCACCCTCAAAATTGAACCGGAAGTCTAGTTTAGAATCAAGACATTTCAGTTGACAGATCTAGAGGTTCAGAGAAATCTAGTAAGAGAATACCGAAAGAGAAAGGCTGATTATCATATTTCTGAAGGCGGAACACTGAAGTTCTAAGGATGATTGTGTGTACTTGACGATGTTGCACTCAAGGAAGAGACCTTGTCAGAAGCTCATCGTAGCAGTTGCAGCATTCATCCTGGCAATACGAAGGGTATCAGAATTTGCGTCAACACTATTGGTGGTCCGGTATGAGGACAGACATCGCCAATCATGTCGCTAAGTGTCCGACGTGTTAGCGAGTGAAGGCACAGCTTTGTAAGCTGGGAGGACTCTTATAACCTCTTGAGATTCTTGAGTGAAAATGGGAATACATCACGATGGACCTTGTGACGGGCTTATCAATGAGCTAGAGGGGTAAGGATTCCATTTGGGGTAGTGGTCGACAGAAGTCGACTCATTCATCGTTGTACGAAAGGACCTTGATTTGAATAGGCATGAAGAAGTGCATGTGCATCAAATGGTTCCTCATGAAGCATTGCATAGCAGAGTGTACATAACTTTAGTTTGTGGGAAGGAGGTTAGATGAGGATAGAACACAACCCAGAGTTAGTTCAGCAGTCAGTAGATGCGGTTGCAAATATCAGCGACAGATTAAAGACCGCTCAGAGTCACCAGAAAAGTTAGCTTGTTAAGTGTCGAAGGCCGGAATTCCAAGTTGGTGATTGCATCCTTCTGAAGGTGTCACCAATGAGGGGTACTTTGCGCTTGGGCAAAGAGGGAAAACCGAGTCCAAGGTACGTAGGTCCATTTGAGATTCTAAAGAGAATCGGGATCCTAGCGTATCGTCTTGCATTATCGCCGAGGTAGACGCTAGTGCGTGACGTCTTTCACGTGTCGAGATTGAGGACATAAGAGCCTGACCCAACCCATGTGCGAAATCTTGAATAGTTAAACGTGGACGACAGAGTGTCGTACGTGGAAAACTCGATTTAGATTTTCAATCAGAAGGAACATATTCTGTGTACCAAGAGAGTCCCCTTAGTCAAAGTGGTCTGACAACACCACGGGACTAAAGAAGCAACGTGGGAAAGTTAAGACTCGATGAGACAACGATAAGCTCACCTTTTTAATTGAGATTATATAAATTGTTTAAATTTCGAGGACGAAATTTTTATAAGAGGGGAAGAGTTGTGACATCTTGATTTTCAGATTCTGATTTCAATTGGATAAGTTTGGCCTTTCATCAACGCGCCTATAGTACTTTTCTCTAAGATGGCCACTCATAAGATAACTAACCTATTAGGTGAAGCCGTTAGGGGATTTTAACGCAATAGACTTGAGAATTCGATCAAGAATCGACTGCTCGACCGTGCTAATCTACAAGGGTCATTACGGCATAATTAAAAATCGATCAGAGACTGGAGATATGTCGATTTGACTGAGATATGTGATTAAAGTGTGGGTGATTCCACCTGATTGCAAAATTCTCGTCGATCGACACCAGACCGATTTTCTGTCGTTTTGGGTACCCTGTGCCCGTATTTGAAACCTTGAGATTTTCACGACCACTGAGAGTCGCCAATGTGCCGAAGAGGTACGTTGTGGCTTGAAGAAAATCGACCATGGGTCAATTGCACCAAAAAATTTCTAAAAACTACCCGGTAGGCTAAGTCATGCTAAAATAGCGTCAAATTGAAATTAACCGCAAATTTGAACCCGATTTCAGAAATTGAAGGTTTTGTCATGTCACAATTTATTTTAGGAATGTCGACTCATCGTTTGAGGAATTTTCAACGAGTTTGGGATTTTTACGGAAAATCAATTCGAACGATTCGGAAAAGAACGGAAATTTGGATGGCCCAATTTGAATGGATTTGTAGCCTCCTGTGTGAGCTATTTGATGAAAGGAAATTGTGTGAGCTTTTTCTTCAACAAAAAATAGACATCAACCGGAGAGATTTGTTAGGAAATTGGATTTCGGGAAAAAGGAAATAGAATTTGAAATTGAGGGAAATGACCAATTTTCTGTCCAAAGTTGGTTATTTGGGGGAATTATGGGGCAAGAAAGCAAGTGAGGATCAAGTATATTAGCCTGGGGATTTTCGGGGACCAAAAGGGATTTACATGGAAGTTTGTGGGACCAAGATTGGATAAATATAGGATATTTTATTAAACTTTTCCCCCTCTTATCCATCCATCTCACATGCCTCTCTCCCTCTTCCTTTCTCTTTAATTCCACACATTCTCTCCCCCCACCAGCCGATAATCCCTGCTTCCTTATCCCCTCTCTCGTTCTTTTAGTCTCTCTCTCTCTCTCTCTGTGGCCCTGCCAGCTTCGATGACTCCCCTATCTTCGTCTGCTTTTCTTTCATTTTCATTTCTCCTGCACATGCGCTACCCCCATAAAACTCCCTCCGAATCCGCTGCCCCTTCTCCTCGTGCGACTCCACCGATCCTCCTCTGTTTTGCCGCGCGTCCCCACCAGTCAAACCAACGCAACTCCTCTCTTGGTGTTGACTCCAACAGCCTACGATCTCCACTCACTGAACGGCCCAACACCCCAACGAGCTCCCTCCTTCGCTCGTGTCTTTCACGACCAGCCCACCAAAGCAGCAAGCCTAGCAGCTCAGCCCCATTCATCGCTGTTCGGGTCACGACCCGCACCACCACCCGTGGCTGCCAAGACTAGTCCTAAGCCATGCCCAAACTAGTCGTCCGTTGCAGCTCTTTTGGCCCAAGATTAGGAACCGAAGCCAGCAAGGATTTGAGGACCCAAAGGCCTGTTTTTAGGCCCGTCCTGACCCCGCTTGGTGCTGCCGCTTTGGAGTTTATTGCCCGTCGTCGCGTCACCGTTGCCGTGAATCGGTTTTCGCATTAATCCAGTGAGTTTACTCACTAATCCCTGCTTAGGAAGTTAATGATGCTTAAGGGTTGATTAGTTTAGACTAAGTATGGTTTATGTGGTTAGTTAGAATAGATTAGCAATTTAGTTAATTGTTTATGCATGTTAGGTGGTTAGAGTAGTGCAATTAGACACATTGTACATCTTCGACACATTGGCGACTCTCAGTTGTCATGAAAATCTTAAGGTTTCAAATACGGACACAGGGTACCAAAACGACAGAAAAATCGGTCTAGTGACGATCGACGAGAATTTTGCAATCTGATGGAATCACCCACACTCTAATCACCTATCTCAATCGAATCGACCTATCTCTGCTCTCTGATAGATTTTCGACTGTGCTGTAATGACCCTTGCAAACTAGCACGGTCGAGCAGTCGATTCCTGGTCGAATTCTCAAGTCTATTGCATTAAAATCCCTTAATGACTTCCCCAGATAGTCCACTTATCGCATGAGTGATCAGCTCAGAGAATAGCACTATAGGTGTGTCGATGAAATGCCCGATTCATTCAATTGAAAACAGAACTGAATTTTCAGGATATCACAACTCTTCCCCTCTTATAAAAATTTCGTCCTCGAAATTTAAACCATTACAATCTTTAAACAAAAAGGTGGGGGTACAGTCGTCTCATTAACTCTTCGCTTTCCCATGTAGCTCATTCTGTCCCGTGGTGTTGCCAGACCACTTTAATCAAATAGGTCATCTTGGTGTGCAGTACTTGTTCCTTGCGATCCACAAGCTGAACCGAGCTTTCCACGTACGACACTCTGTTGTCCACGTCAAATTCTTCAAAATTCAGCACGCGGGTCGGGTTAGGCTCATACGTCCTCAACATCGACATGTGAAAGACATTATGCACTTGTGCCAACCTCAGTGACAATGCAAGACGATACGTTAGGATCCCGATTCCTTCTAGAATCTCAAAGGGACCTACGTACCTTGGGCTCAGCTTTCCCTTTCTTGACAAAGCATGAAGTACCCCTCATTGGTGATACCTTCAGAAAGGCGTGCTCACCAACTTGGAATTCCAATGACCCTCGACGCTTATCAGCGTAACCTTTTTGACAACTTTGAGCGGTCTTCAATCTGTCCCTGATAATGGCAACTGCATCCATTGACTGCTGAACCAACTCTAGGCCTGTAATCTTTCGTTCTCTATCCTCATCCCAACAAACTGAAGTTCTGCACGTTCTGCCAAACAACGCTTCGAAAGGAGCCATCAGAATGCTCTGCCGGTAGCTGTTGTTGTAGGCGAACTCGACAAGGTGAAGTTGTTCCTCCCAGCTTCCCTTGAAATCCAATATGCAAGCTCATAGCATGTCTTCGAGGGTTTGAATCGTCCTCTCAAACTAGCCATCCGTCTGAGAATGATAGGCCGTACTATACTGCAGCTTCGTTCCTAAAGCGGTCTGTAAACTTTTCCAAAGGCAACTGTAAACCTTGGGTCTCATTCTGATGTAATCGTCATCGGCACTCCATGTAGACGAACTATCTAACGCACGTACACTTCTGCGTGCTGGTCCAAATTAAGGTGCTTTCATATTGCGATGAAGTGAGCCGACTTCGTCAGTCTGTCGACCACTACCCAAATGGAATCATTACCTCTTTGACTCCTTGGTAAGCCTGTCACAAGGCCCATTGTGATATGTTCCCATTTCCACTCGGGAATCTCGAGAGGTTGCAGTAGTCCTCCTGGATTACAATCTCGAGAGGTTGCAGCAGTTTGGTGACATGCTTGGCGACGTCCGCCTTCATACCAGACCACCAATAGTGTTGACATAGATTCTGATACATCTTTGTATTGCCAGGATGAATGCTGTAACTGCTACAAAGAGCTTCTTACAATATCTCTTCCTTAAGCGCTGCATCGTCAGATATACATAATCGTCCTCAGAACCTTAGTGTTCCGTCTTTAGAAATCCGAAAGTTAGCCTTTCTCTTATCGGTATCCTCTTGTAGGATCTTCTGAATCTCTGGATCTGTCGGCTGAAACGTCTTGATTCTGATCTGTACCTTCGGCTCAATTTTGAGGGTGGCCATAAGATTCGAAAGGTGGCCTACCTCAAACTTGAAAACCGAATTTCGAACTCTCTCAAGTCAAATCCATTCCTTGAGTACCATCTGTGCTACTGAAGACTTCTAACGCAGCGCATCTGCAACTCTGTTCGCCCTCCCAGGGTAATACAAAATATCACAATCGTAGTCCTTCAGGAGTTCCATCTAGCGACGTTGTCTCCTATTCAACTCCTTCTGAGAGAATTAGTACTTAAGACTTTGATGATGTGTGAAGATCTGGAATCTTTCTCCACACAAATAATGTCTTCAAATCTTCAGAGCAAAAATAATTACTACGAGTTCTAAGTCATGTGTCGGGTAGTTGAGTTCATGAGGTCTCAATAGGCGGGATGCGTATGCAACAACCCTACCATGTTGCATCAGCATGCAACTCAGTCCCCTAAACGACGCATCACTATAGATCTCGTATCCTCCAGGACCAGATAGTATTGCCAACTCGGGTGCGGTAGTTAGCTTTTGCTTAAGCTCTTGGAAACTACGCTCGCACTTATCTATCCATGCAAATTTCTCTTCCTTCTTCAATAGTCAACGGCGAAGCTAATGTTGAAAACCCTTCCACGAACCTTCTGTAGTACCCTGCCAATCCCAAGAAACTTCTGATCTCTGTCACGGTAGTCGGTCTTAGCCAGCAAATTACTGCTTCGATTTTGGTCGAGCCCACGGAGATTTCTTCGCCTGAAATCACGACCTAGGAAAGCAATACGAGTCTACCAAAACTCGCACTTGCTGAACTTTAGCCTACGACTTATGATTACACAAAGTCTGGAGCACTGTCCTTAACTGTCTTTCGTGCTCCTCAACTGTTGTATCTACGACAGTTGTCAGGTAACCTTAACAACCCCCATCTACAAGCGGGTTGCCTCAAGTGACAAGATTAAAGGGATCGAGGGTCCTCCTTGACTTCCGATAAATTCGAAACTTTCATCCGTCAATGGGTCAAATTGTATCACATTGCGACAACAATTCATTACAATAAAAAAAGCTCATTGAGCTAAACCTTTTCATATATGATATCAAAGTTATACATAAGCAACTAGTTAAGTACAACTATAAGCAGTGATTCTCCTTTCTATGACTTCATTATAGCAATTGAGGTTCTATAAACTTAACAAAAATTCTACTGCGCCACTCTGATAAAATTGTTCTGGGAACACTACCCTTCCTATTCGATGTACAACTCGATTCATCTATGAGTTGGCGGCTTATCTACGGTAATGGTGCCTGTGCTCCTGTGATAGCCTACGTCCTTCCCTGAGCTGGAGGTCTGTTCAGTCCACCTTGTGGTGCAATTCCTCGGTTCCGACGCATTGGTGGCGGTGGCGGTAACTGTCGCAGTCCCATCAGTCTTCGGGGACAATTCCTAGCTATGTGACCATGCTGGCCACATTCATAACACGTACCCATCTCAAAATGGCATGGGGCCGGTCCGTGTCATTTTTCGCAGAAGTGACACATGCCATTCTGTCTTGGCGCTGACTTTCTGATCCTACCCTTCCTATTGAGCAGATAGGATACATTCCTCCAGACATAGGTCTCTTCCCAAACCTATTCCCATCTCTGTTCTAACCTAATCGCGATTTAAATACGGCAGCTCTTTCGTTCTGATCTCTTTCTATCATCCAGACTCGTTCATACAGGTCGTTATAGTTCCTCGGGTTGAGTAGTATCAGCGGACTCCTTAGTTCCGGCCTGAGTCCATCTTTGAATCTCCTAACTTGATTTATCGAATTCTCGACCAGTTCAGGAGTGTACTGCGATAGTTCAGCGAACTTCGCCTCATACTGATCCACCGTCATTGAGCCTTGGCGAAGGTGCTAGAATTCTGTCATCTTCAGTTCTTTGGCAGTCTAAAAAAAGTATTTGATGTTGAAGACCTCGACAAAGGCGTTCCACTCTGGGACCACACCTTCAGGGAAAACTATCCCTCTGGTGGCTCTCCACCAAGTGCTTGCAATTCCCTACAGTTGATAAACTGCAAGAACGACCTTCTCTGCCTCAGTGCACATCAGCAGTGCAAAGGCTTTTTCCAATTCCTGGATCCAGAGGGTTGCAGCCTTGGGATCTCCTGCGCTAGTGAACTTCGGTAGTTTCAACTTTAAAAACTGCTCCACGAGCATGTGCATCGCCTCACTCTCTCAGCAACCACGTTCCTAGGTGGAACCTCAGCAGGTGCGGTAGTGGCCACGACGGCAGCAACAGCAGCATTGGCTGCGGAAGTAGCGGCAACTGTAGAGGTGGCAGTAATGGCGGCGGCTTGATTGTGGGCCTGTTGCCCCATCAGATCTCTCATCGCCTCTAGCGCTTGCATGATCCCGACAATTCCCGGATCACCAAGTGCTGCTACACTAGCACTGACTGGAGGTGGTGCTACTCCACTTGCGTTGGCCTCAGCCTGTGCTCTAACACGACCACCTCGAGTACCGACTCTTGTCGGTGTCCTACCCCAAGTCACAGAGGTTATCAACCTCTTCCTAGGAGTCCTCTGTTCCTAGTCATTCATTTTGCATATTCTTTACCGAAACCTGCTTTCCAATTCCACACAGAATTAGAAATTGAGTGACCACACAAAATAATCTACCAATTAGCTATCCATCACATGCATCAACATAGTTAAAAGGCCTTTCCTACTAACTATCCCAAGGACCCATCGCACATTATCACTCCATACACAGACCTTGCTCTGATACCACTTAAACGGGGATGTCACACCCCGATCCTCGAGCGCGTGCCCATCCCTCGGTGGTTGATAAAAAAAAAATTTGCGACTTCCCAGAAAGAGTCGCCGACCCTTTCATTTTAATGCACATGCAGAAGCGAATAATAAATCTCCTAACAGTAACCATCTCAGGATAGAAAAGCAGGACAACAGATTCACAAACAAAACATACTTTTATACACGTACTAAATCATAAACAAGAGTCTACAATCAAAAGACTTCAAAAGAAGCTGTCCAATCTAACCTACACTTTAGATCACCTTAGCTCGGCTCCAGGTCTTCCACCATACGGTCCTGAAAAGTTAAGCCCACGATGGGGGTAAGATATAAATCTTAGCGAGTTCACGCTTTAAACCACGATTAGGAGGGTAATACGCCTAGGGCGTCCTAGCCAGGCAATCATACAACCACAGAGATTTACCTTGTCTCAGATCCTCCCTACAGGCCAGTACAATTCATAGCACAACCATATGCATATAGCAAATTCACACATCAATTGGAACATCTAAATCAATCACTACTCACACAAGCAAGAATTACCGACACATATCGGTCCATCAATTCAATCAACATGCGTTCCAATTAATTATTACTACCCGCACGGGCAAATTTACCCGACACAAGCTGGTCTTCTGTCCACCGACACACATCAGGGACAGTAATATCCACCGACACACACCGGGGATAGGTAATACCCACCGACACACGTCGGGGACAGGTTCTCTTAATTAGCACATGATCATTCAATTTCGGCCAAGGACATTGTGCTTTGCACTCACACGCCTCAATTAAGATAACGACCTTGGCCTACTTTCCTCTTATTAAAAACATCTATGAAAATATCGTGTGTGGGTACACAGTCAGATCGAACCCGAAAAATTGATATCTCCCTTTTTAAAATCTCACTATTTTATATAATATATGAAACCACTTTCGGTGTTAAAACTCGACACCCGGGATTTTCTGAATAAATATTGGAATTGCCTAAATTTTAGAATAAATTATCAAAAATCCAAATCAGCACTCAATGTGCACAAATCAACATTCAATTGCATAAATTTACCACACCATTGCAATCGGTATGAAATTTAGGTCACCGACTATCATGGTCTAATTTCGGGAAAATAATTATTTAATTAATTTTATAATACAATTAAATGCTATAAATAGGAACTTAGGTCCGAAAAAGCCTAATTAAATACCGAGACGAGCTCGGAAAATTCCCGAACTAATCTAGATAATTAATACAACCTATTTAGTCTATAATTAATCTAACCTAACCACTTAACATGCAAACTTGGATAATTAAATCACTAATCTAATCTAACTAACCACCTAATCCATAATTAACTTAAACTAATCACCACATAAACATCATTAGCCTACTAAGTAGAGTTTAGTGCATAAATTCACCGGTTTACCGCGACAGCGGCCGAAACCCGAACTTTCAGTGGTGTCAACGGACACTTGGACCGGGCCAAAAAGGCCTTGCAAGCCCACAACAAATTGTTGGGCTTGATTCTAAGCTTGGGGCTGCGAAGTGGGCTGCTGGGCTCAATTGGTGGGCTACCTTCAAATGGGCTGGCCAACTGAAATTGCTGGCATGGGCTGAAGATGGGCTGAGAAGAGGCCATGGGCTATTGGCACGAGCAAGTTGGGCCGAACAAAGAAGCAACAAGTGCTGCTGCTGGGCTGAAATCCACGAAGAGAAAATAGCGTGGGCTGCTTGAGTGAAGATGGGATGAGCTGGGGATTTGGGCTCGGTTGAGTTGGAAAGAAGCAGCTTCGGTGGGGCTTCGCTGCTTTTGTGTGAAACGGTGGAGGGGCGGGGCATGGAACTACTGGCGTCAAAGGAGAAGACGGCTTCGTGGGCTTGCTCGGTTAACGGTGGGAGGGGGCAGGGAATTGTGGATGCTGGCAGCGGCAAAGCAAAAGCTGTTTCGGTGGAGAGAAAGACATGTAAGGGGGGCTGGCAAGGGATCGTGTCGCTGGTGGTGGTCAAGAACCAGCTGAAGAAGCAATTGATTCGGTGGAATTGTTGACCAAGTGAAGACACCAGATGTTGAAGGATGCGCGGCAAAGGAATGGAACAGCTTTGGCGGAGAACTCTGCTGGAGTTTGACTCGAACGTGGCTGCGTGAAGGGAAGATGTAGGGGAAATGAAATGAGAGTGGGAGCAGCACGTGGACAGGGATGAGGGGTGCTTGGTGCGTGAGAGGGAGAGAAGACCGAAGATGGTGGAGCTGCAGGTTTGACTGGAACGTGGCAGCTGAGGGTCTTCGGTGGAGAGGAGAATGGAGATGACGTGAGGGTGTGAGCTTCGAAGAGAATGAAAGAAAACAAATGAAAGAAAAAGGCAAAGGCAATTGGTTCGGTCAAAGAGCTCATGCGAAGGAGAAGACAGCGGAATGAGGGAAGCAGCTGGCATGGCTTGGTCAAAAAGCTGAGGAAAAGGAAGAAAGATCAGCAAGGTTATCCACTCCATTGAAGGCTTGGTCCCCTATTTCTTTCTTTCATAATAATTCCACAATTAATCCATTTTTGGTGCCAAAGTTGCACCCCCCCCCCCCATCCTAGCTCCAAATTTCACTAAATTGAACTTCAATTTCCTCACCCAATTCCCCAAATCGACGTCCAAATTTGCCAAGAAAAAAACCCATACAATTTTTGCGAGTCCCCTTCGCCAAATAGCTCAGTAAGGAGGCCAAAAATCCCTTCGATTTGGCCCATTCGAATTTCTGTTATTTTCCGAATCTTTTGAATCGATTTTCCATAAAAATCTTGGGCTCACCAAAAAATCTTCGGAGGATGAGTCGATGTTCCTAAAATAAATTGTGACATGACAGAATTTTCAATTTCTAAAATCGGGTTCAAATTCACGATTAATTTCAATCTAACGCAATTTTAGCGTGACCCAACCTATCGGGTAGCTTTTAGGAATTTTTGGTGCAATTGACCTGTGGTCGATTATTTTCGAGCCACAATGTACATCTTTGACACATTGGCGACTCTCGGTTGTCATGAAAATCTCAAGGTTTCAAATACGGACATAAGATACCAAAACGACAGAAAAATCGGTCTAGAGCTGATCGACGAGAATTTTGCAATCTGATGGAATCATCCACACTCTGATCACCTATCTCGGTCGAATCGACCTATCTCCGGTCTCTTATAGATTTTCGACTGTGCCGTAATGACCCTTGTAGACTAGCACGGTTGAGTAGTCGATTCCTGGTCGAATTATCAAGTCTATTGCGTTAAAATCTCTTAATGACTTCCCCAGATAGTCTAGTTATCTCATGAGTGATTAGCTAAGAAAATAGCACTATAGGCGCATCGATGAAAGGCTCGATTCATTCAATTGAAAACATAACTGAATTTTCAAGATGTCACATAATGTATATGACTTAGCTTGACATGTATAAATGTGTGGTTTGGCTTTTATAAAAATGGTGGCCCTACTTTTCTATCACATCTTTTTGTTATTTGGGGATTTATTTATTCGCTTCCGCATGCGTATTAAAATGAATGGGTCGGTGACGCGTCCTGGGACATTGCTATTTAATAGATCACTGAGGGATGGGCACGCCCTCGAAGGATCGGGGCGTGACAATTATTGATTGGGGGGTTTTCTCTCACTAATGGCAACACCTTGGAGATTATCGGAAAGACCAGCATAAGGGAAATTTAGGAACAACCACAAGGAGAATGAAGTCGCGGTTGGTGGTGTGAATTGGCCGAGCGTGAACAACAACAAAAATCAAGGAGTAGAATTGCCACGGCAATTCCCAACAACACCAATCGTTCTAGTAGAAAGAAGGACAACACCTGGATAGCAATAAGCATCGAGCGAATTGTGGAAAATTGTTCAAAAAGTCCTAAACTTATTCCACTTTTATCAATTTAGTCCTAAATCTTTTTAATTTTGTCAATTGAGTCCTAAACCTCTTATCATTTTACCAAATGAGTCCATTTGGCCAATTTTGGCCATAAATGGCCGACGTGGACGCTGATCGTTTTGTGGCAAGATTGGCGTTAACGTGAACAATTTTAATAATATTTTTCGATTATTTCTTGATTTATTTATTTCCTTTTTTTCCTTTCTTTTTTACACCTTTGGCTTGCGACTATCACCGGCCATAGGCCTGGTCTGGGTGAGGGGTTACGCACTTGCTAGACACAGGCAAAGGCTGCAAGCCCCTCACCTATGGCCATTGAGGCATCATGGCCCTCCCTTGGATGGCCAAAAACCTCTCTCTCCCCCCCTTTTCCCCGGCCCAAGCGCTTGGGAAGAGAAGAATTGAAGACAATGAGTTCATCTTCAATGGCATGAAAGACGAAGAGTCAAGGGCCGATGCTCTCACTAGATCTAGGCAAAAGGTTTGTGGCCCTTGCTTGTGGCTGACGAGGGCCGCGAACCCCTCGGGTAGACTAGGTGAGGGCCGATGCCCTTGCCTTTTGGCCAACAAGGGTGCGAAGGCCCTCGCCCACAGCTGGTGAGGGTCGCAACGCCCTCGCCTTGACCAAGCGAGCATCGTTGGCCTTTGCCGGCTAGAGGTGTAATAAAAAGAAAAGAAAAGAAAAGAAAAGAGGAAAAGGAAAAGGAAAAGAAAAAATATAAAAAAATTCATAAAAAAAATAGTACAATATTTTAAAAATTATTCACGTCAAGGTTGTCAATTACCACATAGGATAATAGGCATTCACATTAATGATTTCTGGCTAAAATTAGCCGGATAGACTTAATTGGTAAGATTGGAGTTTACGACTCAATTGGTAAAATTAAAATGTTTGTGGAATTGTGACTAAATTGACAAAAATGCAATAGATTTAGAACTTTTTTGACAATTTTTCTGAGTGAATTGAAATAGGCAGCAAGGTTACAAGCAACAAACGGAAGAAGACAATGTTGGAAATTTTCTATAATATAGGCTTACATTTCTATTTTAAATAATCGGGTTAATGGATATTCCAATATTTGTTGAACCCTACAGTGATCTGATTGAATTGGGTATTGGCATCTATTAATAACGGGCCTAGTTGAGCAGCAAAGTGTAGGCAATTGTGTTTAATTGAAGCCCGTAATGGAAAGAGCCCAGTTGACACGCTGTTGATTAGGTTTGCTAGGTCCCCTCTCTAGCCTATAAAAGGATAGGTTATACCTATCGGTTGTTATAATCCCATTGAAAGCTATTATATCGAAATAGGTCATAGAGAGGAAGATCTGGCATTCCAATAGATCCATGATTATCAGAGTGTTCTACTTTTCTTCAAGTGAAGCAATGGCTCAAGCAGTGCGCTTTAATTATTTGTATTTATTGATATCGGTGTTTTACAATCATATATGGATTCGTTTCTTCTTGATTGATTAGTTGTTTATGTGAATAAATTTTCTACATGTGGTATCAGAGCCAGTCATATATGATTGTAGAACCCAAATTTTTTTTTATATACAAAATTCGAAATTTTTTTTTTTGAGCCTAATATGGGCGTTATTTTTTCATGTGGATTTTTTTTTTTGCTCAATTGATCTTGAAACCTTAGGGCTTTTATTATACATGTTGAGATCTTTCCAATCATATATAATTTGTATGGTTTCGTTGAGAATTGATTGAGAATTTTAAATTTGAAATTCTAGAGTTTATACATAAAAAAAAGGTCCTAGAATTTTAAGTGTTACCTTTGTTTTTCTCTTCAATTCAACGGTAGCAACGGTTGGTTGGGAGATTATTGTAGCTGATTGTTTTTTTTTTTATGGGAAAATTCTCGTACAATATTTGTTTGCTCCCGAGTCGTATCCGCGCTTGCCATTTTGTTATTTGTTCGTGTTCACGTTTGTTGTTTTGGGGCTCGTCTATTAGAATCAGTTTCTGGGTTATGTGGATTGCGAAATATTGTCATCAGCATCCGAAATAATCGCTACATGTTGGGTAGCCATAGTAAATATTGCAGAAATTACTCCGCGCATGGGAGATTTTCTTGTTCTTGCGTTCCTTTACGCTTGATCTTGTTTGATGGTTCCTTCTGGTGTTATGATTCTGTCACATTGCTGACATCATGGGTTCTTTTATTTTTGTCATGTGATGGCTTGGCCCTTCTGTTCGACTTTTGAGTTATAATGGAGTAGGGAAATTAAGCAACTCGGTGGAATTTATTTGATTGAGAAAGATGATTGACGGTTGTGTTGTTTAGTAGCCAGTCGATCATTCTGCACTGCCGACATAACTGTGTTATGGGAAATCTTCCAGTAAAAAGATTTGGTTGCATTAATTGCTTGTATATCGTTTTACCCAAATCATGTGACTTGTGTCCACTGACCACATATATGTGTTGCGCATTGATTAAGCAATATTAAGTAGTCCTCTCGAGTCACATGTGCTTCATCTATGCAGATTTTCGCTGGGATTTATTTGATAGTGAAAAAGTTCTAAAATTTTCAAATTACTTGCAATTGATTGATGTTCATTGTAAATCGGCTCATGGGTGTTGTTATATATGTATGTTTTAGCATTCTTTTATTGCATTAAAGTAAGCCCCCATCTTCCTCTCCGTTCTCTAAATTTCGAAATCCTAATTTGGAAAACCGTTGCTCCATGCTCGTTCCTTCAGTGACATGATTGTTTTGGCTTGAGCGGTAGGATACTTATAGTTTCGACCAATTGGCAGCGTGTTCTAGTTCCTTTAGATACTGATGCGATACTAGTTGCTTGGAGTAATTGTGTGCATAGTAGCAATAATCTGTCTGAAGTCTGTTTTAGCCTTTCGTGTACAGCTACTATGTTCACAATGAATTTATCTCTAGAACTAGTGGCTGCCTAGCATGTGTGGGTAGTGCTAGGATTTATATACAAAAGTTGTCAACTAACTTGATGTGTGCATCCTTTATCTATAGAACTGCGTTTTTTTTATTGATTGGAGTGTTGAACAGTAATGGGTTGACTATCGGTAGTTGATTACTCGATAGACATTTATGCAGCTCCCAGTAAAAAGAACTCAAATCTGTTTTTTTTTTTTTTAGCGTGGTTTGTGCTTTGAAGTTAACCGTCTACTTGTTTGGAAAATGGCGGTGAAATCCCCAGGGAGGTTACGGTCACAGTAGTTGGCCGTCTGAAATTTGTCAAATTTTTGGGTTTTGTCAGTTTTTGAATCGGTTTGTGAGATGGATTTCGATGCTGGAGCATGGTGGGTTTAGGCATTGGGAAATCCCATGATGCGGTCTTCTTGAACGTTGTGCTTAAAGTAACAAAAATTAAAGTAAATTTTAGATTGTTTTAAATTGGTAGGATCTAATTCTTTAGTATATAAATATTTGTTCTGAGGATATGATTATTTATTTAATTATTCTTTATTCTTCCTCTGTGGGTGATCAAGTTAGAGAATGATCTTGAATTTGCATCGCGTATGTGTTGTGCAGGATCATTAGATGTGGGAGTGATTTATGTATCCTTGGTTGGTTGTTGATGTCTCTCTCTTCTATCCTTAGTGCTGAGTGGCATGCCTATGTTCTAATTATTTATATGTTACTAATTTGAGAAATATATGGCACTTTTCTTGCTTCCCGTCGCCCATTGTCGGAGAGCTTAGCCTACAGGTAGTTAGGATCTCGGGCCCAAAATTTGTGGAAGTGATGATTTCTTTCATAACATATTGCAATTCTTGCTGTAGAATCAATGTTTACTTTTCTATTTGCTGTTTTGTTTTGGTCTCTTGCCTATATGTACTTGGGACTTGAAGTGAGTGCTTAAGATTTGCTGGTGGGGCTTTTATTTATTAATTTAAACATGAGGAGCTATTGACTAAAGGTGATAGAATGGTGGGTTGTTTTCCCTGTCTGAAGTAATTGGTTATAGTGCTTGCTTAAAGTGTCCTTCATTCTGTTTTAGTTGAGGTCGAGATTGATGAATGTACACAGCTTGGGTGCCATTCTTTTTTTCTTGTAAAAATTGTAGTTTCTGCATAGGTGCTTTTGTTTGGTATTTGGTGCACGAGTAATTTAAACTTAATACGAAATATGCTGACTGAAGAGGCACTTATCCTTTCTTTTGTTGGGTTAATTCAGTGATTTGGATTAAAACCGTTTTTCTGACCCCCCATTAAAAAAAATTTGTGGGAAAAATTGTTGCTTGATAAATGTAATATGATTTTGGGAAGCATATGTTGTAAAGTGCTTCATATTATTTGATGAATTTTGGGCATAAATTTTATTGAAGTTCATTATTGATAAAAATTAGTATATACAATCACATGCCCAGAGGGGGTTATTGTGTATATTAATTTGAAAATTGCATGAAGATAAATTCCAAAATTGAAAGATGAGGATGTATGACTCAAAAAGATTTATCTATCCAAAGAGGATAAATTTTTTAAAGTTATGTGTAATTCTCATCTATATTAATATATTAGAGATGAATGATGGGGATGTGTGACTCAAAACGTTTATCTGCCTAAAGGGGATAGATTTTTGAGAGTTATGTGTAATTCCCCTCTATGTTAAGATAATGGAGATGTATAATTTAAAGGATTTGTCTGCCCAAAGGGGATTGATCCTTGAAGATTATATGTAATTCTCCTTTATCGTCTCTATATATTGATATCATGAAGATGTATAACTTAAATAATTTGTCTGCCTAAAGGGGATGGATCATTGACAATTATGTGTAATTCTCCTTGTTATTGTTTCATAATCTTCATGTTGTGGAAAGTAATGGTGCATTATACACTCTGCCCAAAGGGGAGTTTGTGATGTGCTAATTATTTTGTTGAATTGCTCATTGCCCACAATTGATCTTATTGCATTATATATGACAGCACTACAGCTGTGTTTTATTTTAAGAATGACAAGATTATCAATGCGTCCAAACACATGGAGATCAAATATTATATTGTTAATGATTTGGTCAAAAAGGGAGATATTATGATTGATAATATTAGAACTAAGTCCATGTTAGCTGATCATTTTAACAAAAGATTTACGACCCATTTTGTTTAAAGGCCATGTATAAGAGTATAGGTGTTTTAGACTCTTTTAATCTATTTTGTTAGTGGGAGCTATGTATAGTTTGTCTTTCTGGATATTGTAGTTATATGCAAATTGATATACTTTTATGATCTTTATTAAAGCATTTATTTTTTTATGATCATCACTGTTGATTCTATTGTTATCCTTTCTCCTATCGACTGAGAAGTGGAAGCATAGAACAGTATCTTTAAACAAATAGTTTGAAGATGACTAGATGTCACTAATTATGAGATCTCATGTTGGATTGTGACATAATTGTTCAATTTCATGTTGTTTAGAAATTGCGCTAATGCAGTTTCATGTCGTTGAGAAATTGCATTGATGACCGATAAGAAATAATGTATATTTTGATCACATGTTGGCACTATTTCTTACTATACTAATAGGCCCATGATCCATGAAAATATAATACTTATTATATGTGATTATGGAAGGTCTTGTGTTGTGGTATTTTCTTAACACATTGATCTCCATAATTCTATACTGAAGTTATATAAGATTGGATTGGTTTTAAGATGCCGTTATTGGAATATTATTTTTTTAAAATTGTGGCCACATAAAACAAAATTTTCAGTTATTAACTCGATAGTGTCGTTTTCAATATAAAACCCTTTTCAAAATAAAATAAGTTAATTAATGTAGCCCAAGTGGGAGAATGTTGGAAATTTCCTATAATATAGGCTTACATTAATTAATTGATTTTCTATTTTTAAATAATCGGGTTAATGGATATTTCAATATTTGTTGAACCCTACAGTGATTTGATTAAATTGGATATTGGCATCTATTAATAACGGGCCTAGTTGAGCAGCAAAGTGTAGGCAATTGTATTTAACTGAAGCCCGTAATTGGAATGGCCCAGTTGACACGCTGTTGATTAGGGTTTGCTAGATCCTCTCTCTAGCCTATAAAATGATAAGTTATATCTATCGGTTGCTTAATCCCATTGAAAGTTGCTATATGGAAATAGGTCATAGAGAGGAATATTTGACATTCCAATAGATTCCTGATTATCAGAGTGATCTACTTTTCTTCAAGTGAAGCAATGGCTCAAACAGGTATGTTTTAATTCCGCTGTATTTATTGATATCGGTGTTTTACAATCATATATGGATCCGTTTCTTCTTGATTGATTAGTTGTTTATGTGAATAAATTTTCTACAGACAAAACGCTAGGAATTGCAATGGAAAGATTAGCAGCGAGCCACAGCCAACCACCGTCATTGAAAAGAGAGTAAAGACTTGCAAAGGGGAGGGCGTCGCCGGAAAGGAGGCTTGGTTGGCTGTACGAGTTAAGGCTCAGCTTGACTGGCTGTGACGCAGCAAACTAGAGAGTCAAACTTGTTCGAACGCATGCTGGAGCAACTGGGCGCTGTTGGGAATTCGACTATACTGGTGCAGGACTCGCCGTACTGATTTGGACGAGTGAATGGGGCTGGAGATCCGTAATTGTTGTCGGAAAACACCATGAAGGGCACTCCACGAGGGCGACAGTCTTGGTGGCAGTGACGGCTGCTGGAAGCTACTGTTGTCTGCGGGTCTGAGTCGTCGAAGCAATGCTAAAGCTCGCCGTGTTTGGGGCAACGCTGGTCTCAGCGGGTTCACGCCAAAGTAGGGACAACGTGAAGATTTAACACAAGCGACGCAGAATCAAGGACGGGCACGATGATTTTTTTCTGTCTCCTCTCTCATCGTTTATTGCTCTCTTTTTACTGAATGTGTCGTGCCCCTTTCTCCTGGTTAGTGCTCTCTATTTATAGGGAGAGAGTTAATCCCTGTTGATGATTTCGCTTGTTGAAACTTCAATTAAATTTCGATCCTAGTTTGTTCATCACGATTATTTCCTGAAGCTTCAACAAGACCCCTTGCTTTGATCATGCAGTCACCATTTTAAACTTTTACCCTCGTTATCTTCAACTTATGTCTCCGTTTCAATTCGATTATGCCCCTGTCGATCTCAGTGGCGCCAATCTAGAAGAAAGATTCCATGTGCGCTAGCTCATGGCATGTACAACATATGATCCATATGAGATGCGAATGCAATGACATTTTTGTTTTGAAGTCGGATTGATTCCAAATTTTCCTATGCAATAAATGTCTGAGAGCTTTTCTCTCCCAATCTTAGATTTGGGAACTTTTTTTCTCCTATCTAATTCTAGATTTAGGAGTCCTAATGAACAAGTACTCTACCTCTAGTTTCATTATTATTCATAGCAGTTTCAAAGTCAAATTTATGCTCATTCAATGTTTTTTTGTTAACAATTTTAGCATATTGCACTTGCTAAAGGGCTTGCTTTCACAAGCAAATCTGAACTTGTTAAGCATATTTATATTGTGAAAGAGTTGGAGACGCCGAATCTAGGTGCACACTGTCGAAAGGCAAAGCTGTAACTAAAAATTAGATATCTTGGCATATGCTCATCACCGATGATGATGTGTAATTCGACAATTGACCGCTGATCCGTTCGCTTGGATGTAGTTATAGATCTGTTCTCAAAGGATGGGCATGTATCTTTGCCAAAGCATGATATACCTTGATATTCAGTTTTTGGTTTATTTTGGAGCTCTGCGCATTTACCTTAGCAGGGTGACTTTTGAGATTTTATATGAATCTTTTCGTACATCATTTTGGTAATAAATTAAATTTTCTTTTGACAAAAAAGGGAAAACACCTATTTAGCACAAGACTGATGCTTCTGAATTTCGTGTCAATCTCTCAATCTGTCTTGCAAACCGAATGACATCCAAAAACCCGTGCTTGGCCGAAACTATGGCAAATCGAATAACATCGTGTATCGATCGCGAGGGGTCTGATTAAAAATAGCATCGATTCTTATTCTACTACCCTGAGAATGCCCACAAATTTTTTGCAATTCAAGATTTGCTAGAGTTAAAATTAATGGTTTTTCACCCAAAAAGTGTCAATGAAATATTATTCTCAATGTGGATGAATCAATATGAATCCTACAAAGGTTTCGAAGGGCCTTTGCTGAATTTGGACCCAAAAGTAAATGACAAGAATTTTTTAGGTATGAACACTCGAAACAAAATTGTTGCCACTTGTGTATATCGCAGGATTATAAAGATTAAGATTAATTTACAAAAGAACATTGAGCTCTGTAATTGTCTGGGGGTCCTTTACAAAGAGTACAATGTGGATATTTCTAACCCACAATCAACGATTACAAATGGTTGCTAAGAAATTAAACGTGTTTACGTGATTCCTAGTATTTAGCAATACTTATCTACAAACGATTACATTTAGGATTGTCAACTCCACTACTCAACGGATGCCTAGACTCAGTAGTCTATGGTTACATCAATGATTATATCAACTCAACTACTTGCAATTGCATTGACTCCACTACTTGACAGAAACCAAACTACAACTAAAAGACTTGGACATTTGTTAGTGTCCACGTATTCCGCCTTTTAAAATAATTGAATAATTTATCGATCATCCGATTCTCTTAAATGAGATAGTGAAGAGTCATCATATGCTCATTGTCATCAGCAAATTTGATTTTTCTTTGCCAGATTGCCTCCTGAATTGTTTTCCAAAAACAACACATATCACTAAGCCCATATCATTACATTAGACAGGAGCTTACAAAGTCAAGGGAGGAACAAGCCCCAATTCCTTGAGATGGCCAATAATTGCACCTGCTATGCACGTGGGTGTGCTAAAATAGGCAAGTTGATTTTTCTTCAAAATTGGAATCGATAAAGCTTTATATTATCAAATTTTCAGTCATAGAAGGTGCTTAAAATCATAAAGGGCTACTTGGGGTTTCGAAAAAAGGATTTTTCAGGTAGTAAATACATTCACTCCTCCACTGAGTATACAGAGACGATATAGAGATGAAAAATCAATTATGAGTCCATCGTTTCCTCGTACTTGGACAGTTTTTGTTTGTCATTTTCGGCCATTATTTCTGTCGAAAGCGTCCCATGGATCCTTATTAACTTTGCATAAATTACATGTGGGCCGGCCATTATCTACCGTGAGATAAACTTTAATCGCTTGGAGATTGGAAATTCCTAAGCCGTTATTTCTTTTATTGTACAGCAGAATAGTCATGCTTTTATTCATTCTCATGAATGCAGCGATCTCAAGCAGTCTAATCCCAGACCCGGGAGGCCAAAACTCGGGCTGGGTATCCCCTGATTAGTCCGGCTTTAGGTTTTGTTAGTGGGCGTTCAGCACGATCTTGGTTCATTTCGAGCCTCCCCACGGTTTTCGATATTCCCTCGTCATATCATCAATTAGGGGTCCAATGATGTATCCTAATGTGTTCGAGGGTATGTTTTAGATTATATATACAAACTTATTGTTGCCCTTTTCATGAAAGTATATACGTTGAAACCTTTTAAGCAAATTTAATTTCATAAAATTATTATAAACCCACGTGGGCATGTGACTAGTTCCTTTTATATACCAAACATGGGATTGGAAATCAGAATGAAAATGAGCATTAATTCATTCCAGGCTAACTCTCTTCAATCAAGCAACCCATTACTACTTGTTTTTATGGCAAATGATTGAACCGCGGACAAAATGAGATGACAAGGCCCTTTGATCGTTGTATTGAGAAGAATTTACTGCAAGAGAAATATTATAGATCGACATATAACTGATGAAACTATTTCATTAATGCACTATTTCCCTCCAGCTATTTAAGTTCTCTTCTCTAGATCGACCACAGCATCGAACAATCAGCAATATCAGACAATTTCCAACCCTTCCGTCCCCAATAGACCACCGTGGCAACGCTTAAAGAACTTGTCCGCTTGGATGATCTTGTTAGTTGTCACCGTCGCATTGCTTCCTAAGGCTACCTTCGCCACAACCAGAATCCCTAATTGCGCAAAGGAAATAACCTATGATTGTGGGGCTGGGTTCTTCCAAATCATAGTCCTTTACAACACCTTTGCAACCACCTTGCCATGAGCCCGTGAAGGCAGGGAAGAACTGCCACAACCAATTCGTGGAGTCAATTGTCTCGAGCCACAAGCCGATCAGGGAGACAATATCCGATATCTACAGGAGGGGCTATGAGACGGAGCAACTGCATCGCGGCTATTAGTCTTGTACCCCCTTCCAAGCCTACTCATTGAGAGCTATTCCTATTTTCACACTAAACGTGTAAGACAAAAGAGACGAAAGAATTATAATTTTCTGTTGGATTCTCCTCATAGAATTTTCCTATATTTTGTGCCTGTGAAGCCTTATACTTAACCATCACAAAAACACGATAATGGATTAATCATATTTTTAGTGTTAAACATTAACTATTTGTTCACATGAAAACGCGTGTGCACTATTGCTAGTAATACACTACTTAAACTTGACTTTGGAACATTTAATGAGGTTTTATTAGTATCAAGAATTGAGAAATATGTAGGCCCAAATATCTTATGTTAAATGACTTCGAAATAGGTCAAATGATGTTATTATGCAAGAGTGGGTTTATTTTAATCAGCCCAAACGAAATGAATGTATGTTGCTTGGCCCTGCAAGATGATGAATGATTGTTATTATTATCATATCTTGGCTCCTCTTCATTAATGAAACCTATTGGTTGATTTAATCACAAGTTCATAAATGAATGAGTTCATTAAATCTGGAAAACCTAAACCCAAATCTGGTCAAGGAAAATTAGCTAATAAATAAGTTCAGTTAATCTGGAAAACCAAAGCCAAATTTGGTTTGCTGATACACCGGGAAAACGCTAGATCTGTTAGAACTTTAGACATATAAATTTGGTAAACTTGGTTCCTTCTCAATAATGGAGACCTACTAATTGTTTAACTTTTTTTCCACAAGTTGTTAATAAATTATTTAATGAATCACGCTCAAATATATGGTCTAACGAATCAATAGATGAGTTCATCAAATCTGGAAAACCAAAACCAAAAAATCTGGTCAAAGGTTAATTAATTATAAATAAGCTCAATGAACATAGAAAACCAAAGCCAACTTTTGTTGAGTGATATGCAGGAAAATAAAAAAGGAATTAGAGGGCACTATGGCCTAGATTTGTCAAAAGGAATAGACCCATTTCTTAACCCATATTTTATGGGCTGAGTTGCTATACAGGTCAGTTGTATTTAATAAATGGGTTAGTTTATAATAATAGAGTCCAAAGTAATATAGGTGTTAAATGATTTCGCATCTTACTTTGACCGAACTCACATCTATAATTCTTTTTGCATTCTCACTCGATCTCATTATACTCACTTCGCACTCTCACATCAGTTTGAATATGAGCTTTCCTAAATTAGGTTAAATATAAAAGTATTTTAACAATATAAGATGGGTCAAATATTGGCTGGGTATAGATCGAATCATGTGTGAATTACTAGATTTGTTTTGTATGGAAATAAGTTAAACGAGTCAATTTGAGAGTCCAATCATTTTCGACCCAACCCGGTCCATTTGTTTGATAGGTCTATTACAGCCTTATTTGTGGTCCAATATGGGATCAAAAGGGAACTGACTTATAAAATAAATACCAACTCTTGAGTTTTTACCATTTTGAATGTTGGAATCAACATTGTAAATGAAAAAAATATTCCAACGTGATCTTACCATTCTTAATTCAAAGTCGTACTTATTTATAACTATTTATTTTCTTATTAATTATCAAACGAAAGTGGACAAGGTATTAATTACCAACGTGAGGTTGGTCCATGCCGATACAACGAGCGGTGCGTAAATGGGCCGGCTTGACTTGAGTCGATTATTGTCGGGTCAAATCGAAAATATGCACTTTTCGTTCGAGGAAAAGGACATCCAACCGCTCGATGAACGACGGTTGATTTCTGTCTTCCTTTTTTTTCTTTTTTTCTTATTTTTGGGGGGGGGGGGGGTAAAAGAACGAGCGTTGCTTGGTTCTGACTCTGGTGGCATGGCGAGCCTTTCCAAAGGGAAGAACCATTCTTACACGGGATTTCCTCGATAAGGTGAAGAAAGAAAAAAAAAGAGAAAAACAAAATACACCGCCATAGTCATTGGTCAAGTGATTTAAGATTTGATTTGTATGGCAAAAGTCCGAGGCTCGATTCTCTAGCATATTCTCGATCTCAAAATACCTTAATTAGTCGGTGAAGGTTTGGGTGTATTGTCAATCTCAAGTTTCACATTCACGTTGCTCGAGAATAAGGGAGATAGGCCCGACCGGCACAATTCGCAGCCTTAAATTGAACATCCTCCTATGGATTCAGCGCCAACTACCCTTTTGGCGAGCAATTATAATTTAAAAATATGCCACATGGAATGATATGATTAATTAATTTTGATTTGGTACTCACCTATCCATTCGAAATTCTTGGTTTACCTATAGCTGTACTATAGTTGTGATACTTTATCATAATATTATGAAGTGTTATAAATTGTATATTTCTGGTATTACATAATTTAAAGCTACGATCGATGTTTTTAAATCCATAGTGGTCAAAGAAGCAGTCTGGCCTCCAATACACGTGTAACGGGTTTGATGGTTGGATCAATTAGTTGGACAATCTATAAAGATAAAATGCACCATAAATTTAAATATGCCTATTTAGACCAACATTAATGATTAAGTAAAGGGAAAAGTACAAAAAAAAGTCCTAAATCTATTTTATTGATATAAATTAAGTTCTAAACATTTCAATTTGACCAATTTAGTCTGAAACATTTTCACATTGATACCAATTGAGTCTATTGGGCCAACCCAAGCCAGAAATTGATAACGTAAACATCAGCAATCCTATGTGACATGATTAGCGCTGATATTAGTAAATTTTTTAATTTTTGTTCAAAATATTTTATTCTTTTATTATTTTTTCTCTTTTCTTTTCTTTTCTTTTTCTTTTTCCTTACCCTTTGGTCGATGCCAGAAAAGTCGTTGGCCAACCACAAGCTAGTTTAAGGCCTCTTGTAACATCTTGAAATTCGAGCTCTCTGAGGAATGAATGAATGTTAATTTCGTCAATGCATTGTTGGTTAATCTCACTTAGAATTGATCACTCCTAAGAACTGACCTTGAGAGGAAAGGCTAATGAGGACAGAACTTGTGCGACTAAAGAACTTGACCTGGGAAAACGACTTGACCATGAGACTTGCGTGAGAACGATCCCAATTCCAAGGACGACTGGAGGTTGATTTGCAGACATAACATAATGGAACGACGAGTGATTCCGTTTACTATTATCGAGCCGAATGACCTTAGGTCAATCCTCAGTAATTGTGTACTTTGAAATAAGAATCTATCCTCCGCAATTTCATGTAGTCAATAACGTCCATGTGTTGAGATGTCTTGAACGTGGTTTGGCACGGGTCGGTTATGCGTGAATCCTCAAAGCTGCTTATCAGTCTGAGTTGTACCCAAAATGGCATTAGGGAGAAATTGACATGGTATGAGAACTAAAGATTGGACTTCGAATGTTCGGGAATGTCCAGGATGGACTTTGGACGATGCTACTTTGACGATCGACGGCGCCAGTTAAGCCGAGTATTGGGAAAATGGATTTTTAGACCAAGGAAACGAGCTCATAAGGTCGTGGGCCGGGCAAGACCAGTGTGGGCCTTAGGCCCAAGGTGGGATAGCCACCATGGTGGGCCTAAGGCAAGCAAGTGAGCCCATTGGACCCAATCCATTATTTTCTCTTCCAAGCCCATTACCTAGCCTTAAGCCCATTTGAGCCCAATCAATTTCCAAGCCCATTCCTATTCATTTCCAAGCCAATTTCTTAGGCCCGCCCATTAATTTCGGCCCAAAGGGCAGATTGAGAATTTGTGCAAGGTGGAAATGACCATTTTGCCCCTAAAAGCAAGTGGATAAGGCAAAAGGAAGAGAGAGAAGATGATGTCATTGCATGGGGACTTGGGGCAAGCCTTTATGGCCTTCTTGGAGAGTGCACTGGCCCTCACTTTACTCTCTCTCTCTCTCTCCTCTCTTCAGCCCCATTTCAACCAAACCCTCTCTCTCCCTTATTTCCTCTTCTTCCTATTTCTGCTCTAGTTGACCTTCTTGTGAAAAGCTGAGTTAATTGTTGCATTCCCGTGAGAATCAGCCTTTGTGCCACCCACCATCGCGCTTAGAAGGCCCAAAATGTTCAGGAGGACCCACCCGCTCGCCGAACGAAGCCGATGGCCGACCCACTGGCCGGCCGGAAGAAACCGTTCGCTTGTCCGTCGGTCTGCCTGGCAGCCTGCACTACTTCACCTGTTTCACCCGTTTTAGCCATTGTACTCCCATTTCAACCCAGCCTCCACCCATCCTAGCCACCAGGAGGTCCCCCTTGACCCCCAAGTGCCGCCGGTCACTAACCAACCCCTCGCCGGAGCTCTGGCCAAGCCTGTTCAACTCTGTTTCTCCTCCGATAGTCCAGTTTTTAGTGTTTCAGTGGGAGTTTGAGTTTGTGACTGCTGTTCCAGCCCCGAGATCGCCTTGGGTTGTCGTGGTAGAGGTCCCCGAGCGTAGCCTCCATCGTCCCTGTCGCATCCATGTCTCCGACCGATTTAACGGGTGAGTTTAACTCCTAATCCTTTTATTAGTGCCTAAATTTGCTTAGGGTTTGTTTAATTAGGGTTAATTCTAGTTTAGGAGATTTAATTAAGTTGTATTAGGTCTAAGATAGGTGGTTAGATCGATAGTTAATATTAGTTTAGCTTAATCTTACTTTATTTGCTTAATGTGGCTTATGTGGTTAATTAAGCATGTTTAGCTCTAATTGATTGGTTGTTTACTTTAATTAATGTTTTTAATGATTTTTGAATTTAAATGATTAATTATTGAATTCTGGAAATTCACTATTCACGCGATACTATTCACAAGTTATTGTTTAAAAGCACTGTTCACAAAGTATTGTTCACGCGGCACTGTTCATGTGCACTGTTCATCCAAAAGCGAAAAATGGTCTAATTTCATGTATGTTGATTTTATAAAGTAAATGGTTGTGTAAATGCATGGGCATCCGCATGAATCGAGTGATTTCCACAAAAAGGGGGAAAATGGGTTATCCAAGGGACATTGGAGATAGACTGCGTTTATGAGAAAAAGACGTGAGTAGATTGTGAGTAGGTAAAGGACTAAGTATTACACGAGGATGAAACTCATGTGAGTCACCTTTAGAGCCTTATACTATTGCTATTTGTAGACAAGGGCTAAGTATTACATGACGACTTGAGTTGCATGAGGACTACCTCTAGAGCCTTGTAGTTTTGTCATGCATAATCAAGGGCTAAGTGTTACATGACGACTTGAGTCGCATGAGGACTACCTCTAAAGCCTTGTACTATTGCTATTTGTGGTCAAAGGCCAAGTACTATATAATATTGGAACTCGTGTAAGTCACCTCTAGTGCCTTGTACTATTGCTATATGTGACCAAGGACTAAGTACCGCACGATGACGAGACTTGGTGGGGGGTCATCTCTAGAGCCTTAAGTCTGTTATTGAATTTGAATATTGAGAGTGAATATTGGGTGTGGATTGAACCACCGATATGAGTTACTCACGCCTTATTATGGGGTAAAATTGTGTGGGATGGTATGGGACGTATCATAACGATTTCACCTTATAATCGGAACCTGTGTGATCAATTGATGCATAATAGGTGGCATACTAAAGCGTAATAGCGTATGAGAATCATGGCGTCATTGGTCTTGACTATGCATGAGTTGAGTACATTGTTTATGACACGTACGCATGAATCGATAACGTGTAGGGTGTGGCAATGGCCAGGTGAGATCGCTTGTGATGCGACTCGTATGTGTTTGATGAACTGCATCATCTAATGGCCATGTGCATTGCGTGTATTGTGTTGAGATTCAACGTGCAGGGTATGGCATGCTAGATAAGGTTGCATGCAAACCGATTATTGTTTTGTTGGTCGTGGACTTGTTTGTGGGGTGGTTTTGTAAAGATACCCCGAGTTGAGTTGGTGTCCTAACCGGGGGCTTAGGGGAGGACTCGCTAAGATTTTAATCTCACTGGTTATTGTATAACCATTTTCAGGTCCCTAGTGTGAAAAACCAAGAGCTTGAAGCGGAAGGGTCAGGAGCATAGGTGGCTCAGTAGTTCTTCTTGAGATAGACCTTCTGTATAAAAATCTGAGGTGTTTATGAAAGTGTGTTTTGTGAAAATTGTTGTCCTGCTTTTCTATCCCTTATCTATGTTGTTTGGGGATTGTTTGTACGCTTCTGCATGTGCAATAAAAATGAAGGGTCAGCGACGAGTCTTGGGATGTCACTTTCTATCGACCAAGGAAGGGGTTGTTGCATGCCCATGGTTCGGGGCGTGACACCTCTGCACCCTCATTGGCCATTGGCAAGGGCATCAGGCCCCCGCTTAGATCTCAACGAGGGTTAAACCCTCGCCTGTTGGCCAATGAGGGCCTCTGCACCCTTGTCGGCCATTGGTGAGGGCATGAAGGCCCTCATTCTTGGCGGGCGAGGGCTAAGATGCCTCGGGCAAGGGAGTTGTGGGCCTCGCCCAGATCTAGGCAAGGGTGTGTTACCCCCACCAGCACTGGCAAGGGCCTAATGTTCTTGCTCGTGGCTAGCAAGGGTCACGATGCCCTAGCTAAGTTTGGGTGAGGGCATCACGGCCCTCACTGGCCAATAGGTGAAGGTTTCGGCTCTTGCCTGGATCTAGGTAGGGGCCTGATGCCCTTGCCTATGGCTGGCAAGAGAGCAAAGGTCCTCGCCCAGATCAACTTGTGGCAAGTGATGGTCGGCCGACGTTGGCCAAAGAGTAAGGGAAAAAAAAAGAAAAAAAAATAATAAAAATTATAAAATTTGTTCACGTCGGTGTTGGTCATGTTACATAAGAACGTCGGAGTCTATCAATAATTTTTGGCCTAAAATGGCTGGATAAACTCAATTGGTACCAATGTGAAAATGTTTATTATCAAATTTGTCCAATTAAAAGGTTTTAATTGAATTGATAATGATACAATAGGTTTATGACTTTTTTAAAAATTTTCCCCTAAAATAAAAGTCGAGGGGATCTTTTCTTGTTCTCTTCAATTAAGCTGTGCACCTTTAAAGGTGCTACATGCTGTCTCTATCTCTACCATCTTGTAAAACAAACTTTTGAATCTTGTGTACAGCAAATTGGGTTAACATCATGTTTCAATTGCAAGGGCTACCTTCGCCAGCCTAGGCTCGGGCAATACCCAACTTCATTGTCACATCTCGTGATTCAGATGTGGCAATTTAGAAACTTACTAAGGTCCCTATCGATCTACACTATCTCATAAAACAAACTTTTGAATCTTGTGTATGGCGAATCAGATTACATTGGGTTTCAATTGAAAAGGATCTCATTAAAAAAAAAGAAAAAAAAAAGGCATCGATGCTCACTCTATTACTAAGGTGAGAATGCCTATCTTGTGCCGAGGCTCACTCTACCTTCATGCTTTCTGCGCTTGAGAATATGCCGTCGATGGGATTCAGGGATGAGGCTATGACAATTACAACAGTACATTGCTACCAAGACAGCTACATGTATACAACAATATTTGGATACACGTCAATCCGTGCAATGTCCTCCAACTTGAATTCTGTATTTCCAAGTCTTCTTTTTTTCTTTTTTTTTTGGGTCGAAGTATTTCCAACACTTGATTTGTTGTCAAAGGTTACAAGTTCGATTACCCAATTTATCCGTGGTCTACGAAAACATTATTTAGTCTGAAAGATAGATCAGAGTTCATGCGTATTACCGGTTTAGGCTACCCACTCAAATCATGATAGGGTAAGAGTTACGAAGTTCGCGCATTGGGCAGGGGTGGCCGGGCAATGTTGCTGCCTTAAATTTAATTGTCTCATGTGGAAAAATTTATAGTTTGACTAGACCTGTCAAAATATGTCCAAAACCCATTTAATAACCCAAATATACTTAAATGGCCATACTAAATTTCAGGGCCAACATGATGGGATTACAAAATAAAGAGGCTGAAAAATGTGGATTGTAATGAACCCATTTATAACCCACTTCGCCCATTTATAATTAAAAGCCTCGCTCACCTCGCTCACCTCAATCGGCCTCACTTCATAAGGTTTCATTTGTTTTACTGAAAATAAATGATTTGAAATACATTTTATATAAAAAATAATCGTTTGTGTCACTTCAAAAAATAAATGAATAAATTTTTTTTTTACCGTTCATGAAAATATTTAGACATAAACATTTGTCAATGAAGAAAATATTTTTCAATAACTAATTATTTCAATGAATTATTTTGAAGAAAATATTTTCTAAATCACATTTTCTACAAAATAAACAGAACCTAAGTCTCCAAGCATATAAATAGAGCCCAAGTCCCACGCACAACCATCTTCTTCTTGTTCAATTCTTGTCTTTACTCTCTACAACTCGCAATCTCCAGTCTTAAGACTCTCCATTCAGCCATGGATCTGTTTTGGTGCCGTGGCTCATATTTGGGCCCTCTCTCTAGTCTCTACTCAGCTATTACAAATCGTCCAATTCAATAGAGGTGTCAAAACTAAACCGTATATCCGAATTGGAACCTGACCCGACCTTAAAATTTTGGGGTCCTTTTGATTCGGATTTTGTTTATGTTCGAGGAAATGATTATAAAACGGGTAGTGTACAGGTTTCGGTTCAGTTCGTGTCAGCTTGTGGTCCAGTCGTCGGGTTTTATAACTTCTTTTCTGCATTACAGATTTAATCCCTTGTGCTCATATCTACTCGGCCTGGTTTTCGCGTTTGATCAATGTAAAACTGATGTTCAAGATCCACATTTTGGTAGTTAGTCCACCGACTGGTTGATGAGTTTGTCTCTACGAATGCTGCGCCATCCAAATTTGGGTAGATTTGTATGATTTAATGACTTTTGATGGCCTAATTAGTCACAGCTAGAGAATGTTTTGTTGCACTTGGGTCTCTCATTCTTCTTCATTAGGTTAGCTAATTTTAGGATAGTCGGAACACATTCTTCTCACTAAAAAGGGTGGAGTCCGTCGAGATCACACTTTTGATAAGTCGCAAGAGTGATAATGAATAAAAAGCTCGGGCTTGTTCTGTGTTGTTTTTATGTGCTGTCGCTTTTCAATTTTGTTAAAGTCCCGATTCTCTGCTATTCTGTATCCACGCGTCAAACTTGTTCTCTCGCATTCTCCTCCGTTCGTGTATATGCGTGATTTAGTCACAACACGTTCTTTGTCAAATTATCTTTGTCCATAACCTAATCCTTGAACTGCCTCATTGATTTGGTAAGCCGGTCCATAGAGCTATCCATTCTTAAAAACAACAATATAAAGAGAAGATTGCTAAAAATGAATCCCAAGATGAGTCGGGCCAGGTATTTGCGTTGCAAATGAATGGGTCAATTTGGGTTCATCCACTTAAGATCCGACCCAATTCACCTGTTTGACGGGCCTAAGTTTGACACGCTAAGCACCCTTTTGACGCGAGAAAGAGAATGTAGAAATAAGAATTTTTTTTTTTTTTGAATTGGGTGCTCACTTAACTATCTTTGCATTCATCTAGTATAGCTGTTAGCGTACTGAATAACTGTATAGTGAAGTGTTGTAATTTGTGTACTATATTATATATCTTTTAAAGCTACCGTAAATTTTCTTAAAGATGGAAAATCAAGGTAGGCGGAAAACCGGTTCCTGAGTCATTAAATGAGGACTACATATAAACATATATTAAGTATGCCTTTAGAGCAACGCTAGAGCTTAGCTTAGTGAAAAGGCACTCTTGTAGTTCAAAGAGATAAAAGGTGTTCTATTGATGATATCTCATCCATCAAGCTTTGTGTACAAGCTCTATCCATCAACATCATCCCATAAAGCAAACTCTTAAATTTGGTATTAACCCTTAATCCACACCACAAACCCAAGAATTTGGGACAATCCAAGGCTTGAATGAGGCTATGGTGAATCGAATTGCTTCGTGTGTCAATTGCAAACGGTCCAATCGCATTAATAGCATTGACGGTTCTTATAAGTTTCCCCTTCTCAGGATTCACTATCAATGGGATTCAAGAATACGTTCTACACAAGTTACCTGCATCATATAAAGATATACATCAATCTGTATAAGGTCGCTCAACTCAATTTTGTGTTTCCTTATAGTGCTAGAGATTGTTCGCATTAGGTATGTATATTAAGGGCGCGCATGATAATCATTCTATTTCTGTTCCAAAATTATTTTTCTATTCTAGACTTGTTTTTGGAACATAAATATATTTGATAAAGTTATTTTATTTTTCTATTTCTAAAATAGATTTCTACTACAAAAATAAATTTGAAACAAAAAACAGAAGTAAAAATTTCTTTACTTTTATATTTCTAGAATATAAATGAGAAATATAAATTTTTCCCATCATTCGTCCTCACTACTAGTCGGTTGTCCATCTATTGTCGTCGGCCGCCGTTCACCGTGCATTGCCGCCACTACTCGCCATCGGTCGCCCGTCGCCATTGCCCGGCCGCCGCAGCGTAGCCATCGATCACCCGCCCGTCGTTGCCGTCGCCAACCACCACCAAAATGGAGAAATTTTTTGTCATTATTAAATGCATATTTTTGCTTAAAAACTTATTCTAGAATAGAAATAGAAAAATATGGTTCTCTTTCAGAAATCAATTTCTAGCTAGAATGATTATTATTCACGCCCTAACTTTTAGCGTCATAGGCATTGGAAAAGTGAAATCTACTTATGAAAAAGTGAAATCTACTTAAAATCTATAACGCGGTTGTGCGTTTCCTTAGTCAAAGAAGAATATCATCGCTTTTTTTTTCTTCTGATTCTTCTTTTGACAAAACGTTGCCTAATTTTTCATCATTAGTGCTGAGGAAGCATTCCCCTAAAGCAACGAATGAGTTTGAAGATGAATATGGTGGGCAAAGGAAAAGAGGAACCGGAGGATGTGATATCTTTCTTCTGTACTCTTTCCCTCGCTAAAGTCTAATACGTTTTCATAAGCTTTCAACTTCGTAATCATACGCTACATTTTTCAGTCACAATTGACATGACTATCGATTGGGATCCTCCCAAATTAGACGGCAACTCTACCTTTCGAAAGTACCCCTCGAATGACCCAAATTCTCATTTGTCAAAAGAATTTTTACTAAGATAATCCCACCTCGTAAAACCCTAGCTCTCGCCCACATCCCTTCTCTCTCACCTCCACCTCCGCCTCCGCCCACCGCCGGCCTATGATCACACCCCGTTGCATGTCTCCTCTCACCACATTGCTCATCGCCTGTCGACTCCTATCCCCTTGGCATGGTGACGATCTCTACCCCTCTCTCTCTCTTCGAGAACGCAACTCAGATTCGGGCTCGGCGGACGTCCGAGCCTGTATTAGACTCACAACTCGCAAAGAGAAAGGGTGGGGTCTTGGGACCAAGCTCGATGGGGTGTGGCCGGGCCCAGACCGGCAGTGAAGGTAGGGCGAGAGAAAGTAACCTATTTAGTAGTAGGCAGGTAGTGGCATGAGGTCTATGAGCACTCCTACTACAAGTACCTCCTCAAAAGCTATATCTTTCATTCTCGGGCAATAAAAAAATAATTGACTGGTTATGTGCATAAAGCCATAGCCTTAAGTTACGTTCTGAGCATGTCTCTACTCTAAGCAAAAACCTAACTCTAAGAGGACGAGATAAGAAAAAATTGCAATACTGAATCTACGGGATGAGATATTTGAATTTTCACGTGCATTCTTCTCTAGTCCTCCCAATCATGATTGGCCTAATTGTACTTGTAGTCGTACTTGTTCGAGTCGTGTCTCATCAAATAGATGATGTTTTATAAATCGATTATTGCACATAACATGATAGATGTAGTTAGGTATGCATTAACTTTGAATCTACTAGTGCTCCACAATTTTCTTTTTTGAATTATAAAAAAGATATTTAATGGAAAATGAAAATTTGTTTAAATTGTACTAAAAAAAGATGGGCAATTTTCGATTTATTAGAAAATATTATTTCTGATTATTTCAATTAAATTAAATTAAAAATGCACGAAAATTTAATCTGATCCGATCCGGTCTAATTTCGGTTTGGTATCCGGATGCACTCGATTACGTACGTACCTCAATGAACAACTTCGTAAACTCCATTATCTCTTCGACAAAAAAAAAAAAAAAAAACTCCATTATCTCTTATTTCTTCACAAAATAAAAACCCAAAAAAAGTACCAAAAAATTTTCACGCATTCCCAAAGATACTCTCCGTCACATCAATCGCATCACTTTACCACTTTTCTTGACGTCACCCTTTTATCAAGATAAGGAAATTGCAGGCGCAGGAAAAAAGTAACCAGTGGAAGCTCATCTGAAAAGACGATAATGCCCCTGGGCAGGTCCCCGTTCCGTTGCCGTGAAGTTTTTGATTAAAAAGCCAACGTCAAAATTCGGTTCTAATCCCAACCGTCTCTTTCGCAGTAGAAACCGAAGTAGTTTATTTATTTATTTATTTATTATTAATATTTTAAGTAGTCAAGGTTTGAAAGCGATAATAGGGTCCATGAAGTGGAGCGACAATAGTGGCCGCGCCCTTTAATTTTCTTCTAGAATCAGTTTGAATACACTTGAAAAAAAAAAAAAAATTTCGAGATAGATGTCTTCGCACGAAATGAAGACTCGATAAATGTCCCAGTCTTTAAGGTAAATTATTATGGCAGAACGACTGGAATTTTGAATCATTTGATGAAGAAAATAAGTACAGATGCAAAAATTGCTAGAGTTTATGCGTAAAAAAAAAAATAAATCTTAGACATTTTTCTGTGAGAGAAGAGGACTCGATAAAAGTCATAATCTTTACTGGGGAATTATTTTGGAAGAACTTAATCCAAAGATTCAAATTATTCAACGTCGATAACAAATACATACATAAAAAACATTGTGAGTTTTTGGAAGTCAATAAATTCATGCGTAAAAGGTAAACGAAACTGTTCAATTGGGAAATTACTTGCACAATTCAACATGACCCTCTTTTTCCATTTCGAGCCATCTATTCCTAGTTTGTTTCATGTAAAAAAATTTATTAAAATATTTTCAAATGAATGATTAATTATATCCCTTACAAAAAGGTAGTGAATGAGAAATGATTTCACTATTAATAATAATTTATGTCTAAATAGTTTCATGAATGGCAAAAGATATATTCCATTCGCTCATTTTTATAAATGATATAAGCACTCATTTTCTTAAAGTTTTTCAAATTGTAGGATTTTGATAAAACAATCGCACCTGACTTAAAATTATTGCATTCACAGCTTGCTAAATGAATGAACATAAAAGTATTTTAATCATTCATGGTAATATTCACACTTCAATTATTATTGATGATGAAAATATTTTTCATTAATTAATTTATATTAAGAAATATAAGTAATTACTTTTATAAAGATATTTTTTAAAATTATTTATTTTTCGAGAAATAAAAGAAGTCTTAATTCCATTCAAACAACCTTAGTCCAATTTCCCGAGAGGAAGGGCAACAAGTACATGGGACGAAAAGTTTAATGCCTTCCTCGTTGAATCCCGCGTCTCATTCCGATGGGGAGGAGCCTCAAATGTAGGCCGCGCCCATAAATTCGATGGTACCCCCAAGGGCATTCTGGTCAATTCGCCCGAGATATCGATGGCTGAGCGCCAGCGGTTGATACAAAGCCCTTCCCCCTTGTGTCACAACAACGAGTCACGACTCACGAGCACTCCCGCTGGTGGGCCCCCCGCAACCGGGCCGAATTTCTTTCTTTGTCATTTTTTAAATAAAGAAATAAAAAAGAAAACGCGTTACGAGGTGGGGGTGGGGCAGGGGGGCAGAGGTTCGAAATTTGGCACCATCCGATCCCCCCTCCCCCCATGACGTGGCGCGAGGGCAAGCGGGCCACTAAAGCGAAACTCGCTCCACCGCTCGACGCGTGCCCCGGACTCCAGCCCGATCCGCTCGGTTGCCACGTAGGACGCTCACGTGGGCCCCCCCACGGGCCCACCCTCCTACTCCCCTGGTGCCTATATATTCCCACAGCTGCACGCTTCCTTCCGACTTCCTCCCTCCCTCACTCGATCGCCTTCTGCCATAGCCGAGCACGGTGCAGAGTCCCCCCCACTCTCTCTCTCTCTCTCTCTCTCTCTTCTTAATCTCTCCAGCTTCTCGTCGTCGCTGGAAAATGATCCGGCGCCGGTGAAACCAGCCTCTGTCGGCGGGAGAAGGACTCGGGAGGCAGTCGGCGGACGCGATCGCGTGCGCTCTCCGTGACGTTGATTGAGTGCGCCTGACGGCGACGGTGAGTGATTCGAGGTTTTTGCTTGGTTGAGTTCGCAAGTTATCCCTCGCTGCGCCCTCGCGATCGGCGCCGAAAGCGCCGCGCTAGCGATCGCGACTTGATCGCGTCTGTTTCGGATCATTTTTCCCCCCCTTGTTGTTAGGTGGAAAATCTCTGGGGTTTTTCGGTTTGGTTTGGTTTGGATTGTGATGGTTGGTGCTGATCTCGGCTTGAAGGTGGATTTCAATGACGCGATCGATGCTTAGATCGGCGTTGAGAGGAATAATCGGAGAGTGAAGTGAGGTCTGTTTGTGCTCCCTTTGATCACGAGTCCATGCCGTTTTCGATGAAAATCCAGCCGATCGATTGTCCCGTGGACGAGGCGATCGGACTCGGGCCGGTGAAGCCGGTCGTGAAGTCACGGCTCAAGCGGCTCTTCGAGCGCCAGTTCACCAGCGTGTTGAAGAGCTCGGCGACGATCGAGAAGGTGTGCGGCGAAGGCGGTGCGGCGATCGATAAGGACGGCTTTAATGCCGAGCCAGCTGAATTCGAGCCGAGCTCTCTTTGCCTGACGAAGATGGTCCAGAATTTCATAGAGGAGAGTAACGAGAAGCAGCCGTCTCCCGCCGTGAGGTGCGGACGCCACCGCTGCAACTGCTTCAACGGGAGCGGGACCGACAGCTCGGAGGAAGAGGAATCTGAGTTTCCTTGGGGAGGAGGCAGAGGTCATTGGGGCGAGTTCCATGGCGAAGCGTGTCAGACACTCAAGGTATGATCAGTCGTTGAACGATCACTTTCATGTCTATCGTCTTCTTTATGCATGTGCTCCGCTAACTTTTAGAGATCGCACACGCAGAGTTTGGCGATGTGTGCGACGCTTTGCGAGAGGAATTTACTAGCGGACAGTGCCAGGATTGTGGAGAAGCAGAAAATGTCCAAGTGTGAGGACGAGAGCGTCCTGAAGATCGTGTCGGACGAACTGTTGGCTCTGGGCTACGACGCCTGTGTGTGCAAGTCTCGCTGGGAGAAGTCTGCATCCTTCCCTGCCGGTACTAGCTCTCTGTTCCATTCCATTTTATCTCACCAGTGGTTTATATTTACATAGCGATTGAAATCCTGGGTCTCGCTTGGTGAAAATTACATGCACCTGTTGCTGGTTTCGTGCATGCTTTGGTAAAGAACCAGGAGTAGAATGTCTAGGACGAATTTTTAGTCTTTAGCAGCGACTGATCACTTTTTGACTCTGGGTTTTTCCAGTCCGTCATTCATTTTTTGCTGCGAGACTTGTATGGTGAATTTGTGTAGTTTGTTCATTGATTACTGGGCTTGTAGGCAGGGAAATATCCGCCTGGGATCTTGCTTTGGCCGGAATAAATCACTCTATTACATATACATACCAGTTACTGTAACAACAGTTTCTTGCCCACTTGTCTCGACACCTTGTATAGTCGAAGCTAAGAACAAAATACATGTTTGTGATGTTCAGGCGAATACGAGTACATAGACGTGATCATCAAAGGCGAGAGACTCATAGTCGACATTGATTTCCGGTCGGAATTCGAGATTGCTCGGCCAACAAAGACATACAAATCCGTCCTCCATGCCCTGCCCAACATCTTTGTCGGCAAGCCCGAACGCCTTGGCAAAATCATTGCCATCGTATCAGAGGCGGCAAAACAGAGCTTGAAGAGCAGGGGAATGCATATCCCTCCATGGAGGAAAGCAGAGTACATCGAGGCCAAGTGGTTCGCACCTCACGCGAGGTCCACGCTCCCGACCCCCTCGAAGGGCGCGCAGCATCGCCTCCTCGAGCAAAAGGAGCAGTCCCCAGGTGGGTCGGGGTCCTTCGGAGAGAGCATCCGGCTGAGTTGCTCCACCGACGGCTCGGAGCTCGACTACACCTTGTCCCTGCCGACCGGGTCCTCCGAGGAGGACGAGGGGATGGCGAGAAGCAAGGCGATAGCAACCGCGAAGCTTAGGAATTCGCAGGCTGGTGTAGAGATTGTGAGTGGATTGGCTTCAGTAATAGAGGACTAAAGAAGCCTTTAGTAAGTGTGAGTTTTTTTTTGGGATTGCGTGGTGAGGCTCCTACCTTTTTTGGGAGCTTCCCCTTTACCTTTTTTCTTCGTTTTTTTCTTTTTCCGGATGCGATGCCTATGAGGGGGATCGTATATTTGCAGATCCCGTATGGCTTTTCCTATCCTAACCTCTTCCGATGAGCCCTTCTATTGTTTTTTTGGCTGCGTACAAGGGTCGACGGAAGAGTGACAGACAGTTTGTAATAGCTTCTGCTCAGTCGCTGCATGCTATTGCTATTGAATGAAAAGACTTGGTGTTTCTAGTTCGCCAGCATAATCGTTTTTCCGTCGCTGGGATTTCGCATTTGGATTTGATTTGTCTCGTTGATTCTTAGGCTCCGTTTCATTTTTTTTTTATTTTAAAAAATTGAATGTGTTCTTCGTGAAAAATGATCTGCTTTGGCCGCCCACACGTGTTGACAAGTGGTGAATGTTTTGCCACAACCGTCGGCCTTTGCACGGCGGCAGATGCGGCAACTCGTCGTCGTCAGGCGTTCCCCATCACCGCACTTTTTGACTTTTTTTTATCACGGAGGGGGCATGGTTTTTTGTCCTTTTCTAATCTGCCTAGAAAAGCACGGAAACAAGGAGGAGAAGGTGGTGCACGATAAATTAAAAAACAATACTAAGAATGAAATTATTATTTTTATTGTTCTTGTTGTTGTTTCTATGAATAATGCAATACTACTCCTACTAACGGTGAAAATGGTATATGTCAAGAACTAAACTAATAAGAACAAAAATTAAATATAATAATTTTACAAGTCTTTTTCCTTGTTATCTTGATGACATAATATACTCGTGTGCTGATAACATAATAACATAATATTCTCGTGTTTTGACAAAGCACGGCACGATATGGTCAAAACACCGGGTACGGCGAAATATGAAACAAGACAAGTATGAAACGACGAAATATGAGACAAGACGAGATATAAAACGATGAGATATGAAACAAGAGGGTAGAATACTTTGCGGAAACTCGATACAGGGCATGACGAAATATGAGACAAGAGGGTAGGATACTTTGCGGAAACTGAGACAAGAAACTGAGACAAGAGGGTAGAATACTTGGCATGACAAAATATGAGACAAGAGGGTAGAATACTTTACAGAAACTGAGACAAGAAGGTAGAATACTTTGCGGAAACGATTCGAGTGCCTTCTTGAGGTTATCCCCAAGTTGCGACTCGATTGATCTCAACCTGAAAGCGAGTTAAACTATACCATAAATTTTTCAATTTGAAAACTACACTGCAATTTTATATTTTCTTTTTTATGTTTCTCGGCGGAAATTTTGCTTACCAACTATTCAAAAATGTTATAATACTGTTCCGGATCATGGTCAAAATCTTCAGCCTAATCCTACGGGTTTGTTTTTTGTGGCCTCATCTTGTAGGCTGACGTAATGGTCATATCTACTCAAAGTAAAGAAAGAAAACAAAAAACCAATGACGTTAACAAAAATCACTCGGTTATATTTCTATACATTTGAATAAAGTTAAGCTCCAATTTTTTAAAAATTATTCTTGTATCATTTGAAACGATGTTAATCGAAAATATTTTTATTATCAATAATAATTTAAATTTAAATATCTTCATGGAAGGTAAAGATATTTTTTTAAAGTACTATTATTTATTACTTGATAATATTTCATCTCCCGTTCATGCAGAATTTAACTGCTGCTTTCGCAAGTTCGCACATCCCAAGTCCCAAGGAAAGTTCCAACCCATGACCTAAAAAGTCTTCAAAGGTGTTTGTTGAGGTGAGGGGTGCGCGGGTGCATCGCCACACCTTTTGTCAATTGCTTGAAGGACTTTGGGGATGAAGCTTTGGGCCCTTTTCTTCTTTTATCCATTTACTTGCGAGAGGGACATCCCACCAAACTCCATTTATACGCTTCCCACGGGATCTGACATTGCTTGTGGTTGCACTATATCAAAGCTCTACTCTTTTACCTTTTTCTTTTTTCTTGAAAAAATTGAAGTCGCAATTCCTTATTTTTTAAGTGAGACGTGCAATCGTAAATTCTGATTCGTTTGAAAAAAAGAAAAGAAAAAGTGCACTAAAGTCTTGAATGATCTAGAATTGGTCCAATCAAGATATTTTCTAGGCAACTAAGCCAAATTTGTCAACAGGGTACTTCAAGATCCGAAGTGGTTTATTTAAGTTTTTTTTTTTAAATGTATGTGGCAATGGCACTGCTGTTGCGTTATGTCAAAAAACATCAATTTTTTTAGAAAGAAAAAAAAATAAAAAGCTACAATCTAAAAAAAAATTGAATTAAAGTAAGAACACATTGATTTTATAGAAAATGAGTGAGAGCACATTGGTTTTAGGGAAAATGAGTGATATAGAAAATATTTTTTGAAAAATAATTGCTTATATTATTTAAAAAAATAAATGAATGATTTTTTTAAATTGTTAGGTATGGATTATTGTAAATAATATAAATAATCATTTTTTGCAAAATGTTTTTTTTTTGGGGGGGGGAAAGAAGAGGGGGCGGGGCGGGGCGGGGCGGGGGGGGTGTGTGGTGCATTGACGAGGCGTGAGGCAGCGCCCTCCCAATCTTCAAACTCATTGTGGCTTTTTTTCTCTCATTGGACTTAGTTTCTTTAATTCTTGATTATTGAGAATTTTTGGCCATTTTTGGTTTGCTTTTTCTTTTTGGCTTCCTCATCTTTTCTTTATTTTTCTTGTTGTTTTTAAATTTGGATTCTTTCTTACCTGACAAAGATGTTAGCGCCATGTCTGTATCACATATGCCAAAGCTATTGAATTTAAAGAAGAAGAAGAAGAAGTGACAGTGGATTCAGGTGAGCCATATTGGCAAAATTAGCTAATCGGTTATTGGAAGAATTTAATTGCATCGAATATATAAGTTTTGGAACCTGATTGCACATTTTCACACGTTTAGGCTCAATTGCATTTTCTCAAGCATTGTAGGTATGATTGCACTATGAGCCAGAGAAAAATGTTGGGGACTTTTCGTGCAATTTTCCCTTGTTTTTCTTTCAATTTTTATTTTTATTTTTCCTTTTGGGCGTGTAGTTGAAGTTAGAGTATATTAGAATACTTTTTTCTCAAAGTCAAGGAAAAAGGAACAAAAGAAAGAAAAAAAAGAAAAAAGAAATCTCTAATTGTTCCTTAGGAAGTATCTTGGAAAATGCATTTGTGCCCCCATTTGAGATGGAAACTTGGTCAAACACAAGAATTTTGCTCCTAATCGATAGTCAATTTGATATGATTTTGAGTGTGTAGTACGAAAGTGAATCGATTTTGGACTCTTCCAAAATAAGGTTTCATAAAATCGCAAGTGGTGAAACGTTCAAATCAAATTAAGGACTCCCAAACTAAAACAACGACTTCGCGTCATCAATGAGTTTGGATTTAGTAAGGAAAATGTCTTGTCCAATTTTTACTCCATCTCTGATGGATCAGAAGAAACAATCAAAGCCATAGAAAAAAAAAAAAAATGGGATCTCTAGGGTTCTTTTTATTTTTATTTTTATGTTTTACATGATAAATTTGGTCCTACCGACACCTGCCTTCTCTCTCTTTATGAAGAGAAGTGTTGGTTATTTTATAAATCACCATTTCATGTACACTACACACATTACTTAAGCATCGATCAATATGGAACAAAAAATAGAAAGAAAAAAAACTTGGTGGGTCTGGAAAAAATATGATTATAACAGGCATCTCTATGCAAAAGCGGCCTTTTAGAAATCGTACCGAAATGGCTATACCAAATAGCTACGGCTTGACATATTAAATCGATAGAACTAGCCAAATCAGGATATATGTAAAACGATATAAAATGAAAGTTATTATACAGGCATCTCTATGCTTAGCCCTACCGGTAGAGGAATTGTGCATGTTTTGAGAGCGAAGGTTTTGAGTATCGAGGACTCTATGAGAGAGCTCAATTTGACATTCCTTTAGTGCAAGGTTCGGACCTTGCCGCCACCTTCCTTCGATATTTTTCATAATGACCGACTTGATCTGAGTTTGAATTAAATGGCACAAGCGGCTAGACCAGTTTCAACCACGAACAGCACAAGGCATTGAACGGGACCCGAGACTAGGCGGGTACCCAATTCGATCGGCTAGTCTAGTTCAGTATTTGAAGCATTATTTGAAAGCCAACCCGAATGCAAATGCGCTTTAAGTTTTGAACAGAGTATCTTACTATGCTTAGATGGTTTATAGTAGTTTTTCAAATATGATAATAAATTATTAGATTCATAAGCTATTTATCCTTCTTTTTTTTTTGCACGCCCAACATTTGACAAGTATTTTTTATAACTAGTAACCATTTACTACTTGTCTCAGAAATAAGATAAGTGATATATATATATATATACCATCAGTTTGATGTTGCATACACAGCTTGTCCAATGTGTGTGTAATCTGATGGTATGTATATATATATTTTATTACTACAATATGATTACTTCTATTTCCGAAAAGAGAGAGAGAGAGAGAATGACCTACCCCATTCGTGGTCGACCATTGGGCTGGGCCTATGGTGGGTTTCTTCAATTTACTATAAACCATGAATTTGCTTCTTTTATGTGTGGTGGTCCCTTACCCGTGCCCAAAGACCTCTGCTAGTCATTACCGAGGCCTAGTGATTGACGGAAGAAAATGACCAAAAAAAATTCAGAAAGTATTAAAAGATTATTAAAATCACCCAAGTTAGGACTTGTCGTCAGGTCATATTGGATGACTATGTGGATGACTATGTTGATTGAACCGTGATGTTAATAGTTTCCAACTAAAATGAGCTAAAAGAACCATGTTAACAAATTTAGAACTAAATTGATTAAATTAAAAAATTTATAACTAAATTGGTATCCATATAATAATGTTACGATTTTTCTTTTGTAATTATCGTGCTTGATCCTACCCACACTTTCCTTCTTTCTCTTTATCAGAAAAAGAGCTGCTTATTTTGTAAATCACTCATGTCATGTGCACGAAATACTTAAGCATCGATCAAAACGAAAAAAAAGAAAGCAAAAGAAGAACTTGGCAGGTCCTAAAATTATGATCATAATAGGCATCTCCGTGCAAAATTGGTCTTTTAAAAAGTCGCAAATGGCGGCTATACCTGATGGTTTCTTCATGTAAAATACGCGGTTTGACATTTTCAACCCGTAGAACCCGCCGTTGCAGGACATAGTTAAATAATTTGTATAATAGACATCATACAATGCGTGCACTGCATGTGAGACAATGCTTAACCCTTTGCTGGTAGAGGCATCACGCTTCTTTCGAGAGCACGGGGTTCGAATCCTGAGGACCGCAAGAGAGAGCTCACTTTCGCACTCCATTGGTTTCAGACCTTGCCACCGCCATCCTTCAATAATTTTCACAATGCCAATTTGATCCTATTTTTAATGAAAGTGGCACAACCGGCTTTACCATTTCAACTGATTTGGACTGCAGATTGCGTGAGGTATCGGATTAGATTGGAGGCTAAGACAGTGTCCAGTTGAACAAATCAGTCCTGTTCAAAGTTTAAGCATTATTAGAAATTTAATTTGTATCTAAGTAATTGCTTCATGATAGAAACCTAACTAACCAACTATATATATGCGCTTTAAATTTCAAAACAAGCATCTTACTACGCTTGGATGTTTGTGGTATTTTTTGAAAGATAGTTATAAATATTAGATCCACGGATTATTTATCCCTTTTTCTTTTACACATCCCACATCTGACAAGTAGTTTTACGTTTAAGATGTAACTAATTGCTCATCTCAATTGTAGGATAAATTGTATCATCAGTTAAACATATTGTACGGATGCTAATTCAATTTTAAACATTGTAATTGTTTTTTATTCCAAAAAAAAAAAAAAAAAAACGGAAAGGGAGAAATGACCTTCCCCTCATTCCTGGCTGACCATTGGGCTGGGCCCATAGTGGGTCTCTTACAAGATCTACTGCAAAGTCCGAAAATGGCTTGTCCTTGTCACATGGAGAGAGAGAGAGAGAGAGAGAGAGAGAGAGAGAGAGAGAGAATACCCATTCAAATGACCCTAATTGAGGCACGACAATGAATGCTTTAAGTTTTGCTATACATGTAATCTACGAGATAGGAATATGATTTCCAAGCATTTCATGGGCTTTCATGTAACTAAACCTCTATTTTCGTGCCCTTGAACTTTTATAAGAAAAAAAAAAGAACATGATTCGCTGAAAACTCACAGAGGTAAGTTCAAGTTTTGCTTCACTTAGAATGTTCATACCAATCGATTAGACACTAAAGAACATTTATATTATCCTACATCGCTAGGGCTACGTTTTGGCCAGATAATTGTGATCATTTTTAGACCTATCATTACAAAAAGTAGAATGATAATTGCGTATATATTGATCTAGTCTTTTGGTCTTAGAAATAAGGAATATATATTTTGGGTTGATAAAATCTCCTTTTAATTTAAATGAACGCTCTTCGTACTCTTTTTGACTTTTTACTATTCTATTGTCGATAACTGCATAGTTGCCATAATCGTATTAGCATTAGAATCAATATATTTGGTTGAAAGCATGGTTTCACGCTTAAAATTAAGAAAGTCATGGTTTTAGTTTTAAGATGTAAGGTCAAGCCTTCAAAAAAGAAAATATCGAGGCTTCAGGGTCAAACTTATTGAGCAAAGAAATTCACATAAAACGCTTTATTGAGAAATGAAAAAATATCGCATGATAATTTGATAGATCATGCAATGGACTTCTAGAGGGAGATGCATACAAAGAAATGGTCATATTCATGGACGAAATGGAAGCTTCAAGATCAAATTGATGGATAGTATAAAGTCATAGATTCTATTCAATTAGAGATGCCAAAGTCATCTCTAGTAAAGTTCTTGGCAACTTAATGTGTGTCTAGTTGTTTAGACCATAAATGATTCACGTGGTTTTTCCGTTGACCAAAATTTTCTTTTGATAACAAAGGAGGACCAAGACTAAGACAAGATGACTCCATGGGGAAAACTAACTCCAACTCGATCACCTAACAAGAAAAAAACCGACCATTAGGCGTTGTATCCCTGAAATAATGTTCCGTACTAGTAATCGGAGCAAAGTATGCTAACCAATTAACACACCGGTTGCCTTCTTTATAGACATGGACCACCTATCCACTGAAGAATCGAGGATCAGACTCCATGTCCATATACGACATTATCACCACATAGATTATTCTGCCGACGAAGTTGTAACATCTCCAGTAAAGCTTGTGAGTCCGCTTCCAAAACTATGTCGTAGAATCAGAAGGAGATAGCCAAGGAGAGACCCCAAAAAGCTCTCGACTTCAGTCTTGACTGAAGAACAAATGTCCAAAGGTTCGGTCAATCCTCCTCTCCCAAGTTCCGAATTCATCTCGAATCAACGCTTTGGCCCTGGGATTAATTTGACTTCAAGTCTTTTCAGTCCTCGGATCATAATATAACATCCAAAGTTCAGGCGGAAAGAAGACGACGATGATGACATTGTTACAGCAAAATAGTACATTGAGTTCAAGATAGATTTATGACACAGTTTATATAATTTCTGTGTCGGGTTGACTCACTATTTAATCGTCACTTGAAACAACTTTTCCTTTCCTCAGAAGAAAGAAGATGAACTATAAAAATGAAAAGTTCCCGAATGGCCTCTATTGCATTTGTCGTGAGGAGAAGCGGTTGTCCGAACCAATCTGTTGTGAGATTTTGTAATCTTTGCTAAATCCATCCGCAAGGGATTGAGAATCCGCAAATCAATGGGACTGACGTGATCTAAGCTCCCCAAAGTAACACCCAAAAACAATGAATGCCTTTTGTCCCCGGAATTGCTTATATCGACCCATGTTGTTTAGTGTTAAGGAAGAAGGTGGGAAATTCATCCCCTCAACTTCGGATTATTCAACGTTCCCATTCACACCATCAGAACAAGCAACCACAAAGACCTGACAATGACCCTTTTGTTATAGTTTGACTCGCAATTTGTTAGAGGTCTTTCTTTAATCGATCAGTTGAACCGATCCACACGTATTAAACACTTCACACCATGTAGAAAAGAAACCAAACAATTCTTCAAAACCATCTCTCTCTCTCTCTCTCTCTCTCTCTCTGTGTGAAGATGGCACCCCAATCTCCAATCCAATTCATAGAAGCAGCGCTATGGTGCACAGGCCCTTTTGAGCTATCCTACACAGACCCTGACCAGAAATGGCTCATAAGAAAAGACATGCTCTCACTCCTTCAAGACTTCCCCAACCTCAGCCTTTCAATGGACGCCTACATCCACAACGATGGCTCAATCGTGAACATCCTCAATGCCCATGGCACAGTCCAAGTCTCCAGCTCTTCTCCCCAAGTGCCCCTCACCATCTGGCTCCATGAGAACTACCCTTACACTGCCCCAATCGTAATGGTGGGCCTGCCGGCCATGGCCCCCTCCCCGACGATCCACCACAACCACCCTTTCGTCGACCCCTCGGGGCTCACCACTTCGCCGTATATCCAGACCTGGCAATTCCCTAGGTGCAACCTCAAGGACCTTGTCCACAACCTTGTCAAGATATTCTCTCGTGACCACCCTTTTTCATATTCACCCACTTCTAGCCCCTTCACCCACCCATCTGCTGTCTCCAAGAAGGAGGCGCTCGATCGCCTTGCGGGGATGCTTCACTACGACACCATGGCCTGGAGGTCCGAGACCGATGAGGAGATTGAGGAGTTGCTGGCCTTGCAGCAGGAAATGGACCAGCGGGTTGCAATCGTGACGACTATAGTCCAAGGGCTCGAGCGCGAGAGGTGGGAATTGAGGGATAGGGTGGCGCAGTTGGCCGAGGAAGCCGATGTCTTGATTAACTGGATCAAAGTCCACGACCTCAAACGGGCCGTGGCCACAGGGGACGACGGCATAGATGATGTGTTTGAAGGAGTTGACGAGGAGTCCAGGTTGAGGCTTCAGTGCTCGGCAGAAGATTTGTCTATAGAGGATACTATTTATGCATTGGATAAAGCAGTTGATGAAGGGGCTGTTAATTTTGAGACTTACATTAGGCAAGTGAGGCATTTGGCGAGAGAACAGTTTTTCCACAGAGACACGGTAGTTAAAATTGAGACATCCCATCAACTTTTTCGGGACTTTGTATAAGAATCTTTCTGGTAATTTCTTTCTTCTCGGTTTACTGTGTATATATTTCAGTTTTGGAATGAGTCAATGGCTATGTTTGCCTTCAGTGGAATAGTTTTATTTAGTTTAAAGCTAAGCTAGATTTTGTATTGGATATGAAGCTTTCTCACCAAGTCGATTAAGTGTTCTCATTTTAATTTAAATTTTTTGTAAAATCCTCCAGTAATTGGGCCGCATTCATCAAAATTCTCTCTAGACTTAGCTCGAAAAACAGTCCTATATACTTATTACTCTCATCTAATAAATCCCCGCGCTCATTGCGGGTAACAAAAATTTACCGCACATATGCATATTTTATATCTTTCGTAAGGCATATTTGTCAAAAGAAAAACCATGAAGTGGGATTTTTTGCTCGTTTTAATTTTGCAGCGAGCTAATCGCAAGTTCTTTAGTTGGGTTGACCCTCCCATGTAATTGACGCACGGGTTTTGCCAGTCGGCAAATTTTTTTACATGTGATAAGCTAATCAAGGCGTAATTGAATCAAATTGATCACCTTCAGGGGTATGCTGAATGAAGGTCAAGTGCAAGGAGAATGAGCATCTCTTCTGGGGGTTTTTGGAATTCCCATGTTTTCTTTTTGTCTGTAGCGCAGGCATCTGAAACCTTTTCTCTGACTAATCCTGTGGCAATTAGGTAATGGTGATCAAGCGCTTGTTTGAGATAGGGATTGCTCTGAATTTTAAATCAAATAATGTCGGTATCGCAGTAACCAGCGACGGTTTCACAATACAAAAAGAAAGTTCCGTAAACGCAATAGGAGTAATTGCTCTTTATAATTTTTCCTTGTTTGGTCGGAGGAGGTAGTATGTAGTTGTAAAAAGCAGAGGTTGCTCGACATCTTTGTGTTTTTTTATTTATAATGTTTGAAGCCTGTCAATGTCGTGTCCACATTTCATTTTCACAGAAATTGGCAACCAAGTGAAAACCTGGTGTGACACGGTTTGATTGGATATCGTATGATCGGTTTGGTTAGTTTTAGCCAATGGCATGGTGCTAATAAGCAAAATGAAGAATTAACCGTATTCTGACATTCCGGTCCGGTATAACATCGCTACATACCAAAGTGAGAAATAATAATTTTTATTTGACATAATTGCATAGCTAAAACACATCAATGCAGATGAATAGAGATGATCAATGGATAGGCAAAGCCGAGCAGGACCCTTGAACCGGGCCAAACACTTCTAGAAAAAGAAATAAATGAAGTGTGCGTGCTGAGTGGGCTTGGTTTGGCCCTAGCCGAGTCGAACTAGGCATTATGTCTATAGGTCCTTGTCGAAGCTTGCTGACAAGTAACTAAGATCATTTCTACCACCAAGCCGAGCCCATGATTGGGCCTGGATATATTAGGAGTGATCAATTATTGAATGGTCTAGTTCCCACTTAGGAAATGGAAACCAATTCCTAGTTTCTAGAATTGAGAACCGAACCGACCCATCTGGCTGGTTCCCAAATGGGTCAATGGAATTGGTGGCATTTCAATGTGAACATAAAATAGGAAAACTGGGGTTGTTTAGTTGAAGATCAGGTGGCTCCCACTGGTTTCATTATAGCGCGAAGAGAGAGAGAGAGAGAGAGAGAGAGAGAGAGAGAGAGAGAGAGAGCCATGTGCATGGACTAGCCACGAGGGATGTTGGGTCAAAGAAAAAATAATGATGCAGATCACAACATGCACAATATGCAGCCAATTCAAGACTCCATTTTAAAAGTGCCAAAAATTATATAGGATGCTCACTTTAGTATAAAAAAGTTTTTTTTTTTTTTTGGATCACCTAACTATCACTTTTAAAAAAAAAAGATCATTTAAATGCCAACTCCAATTTGTGTCATCAAAAATTTGATGTGAACATATTTTATTAATTTTTTAATCTTACATGGCTCGCTGGCATGCCTAGTCAGCATATAGCCTCTAAACGACATCGTGTGGACAAGTTGATGAGTGATTCTTTGAGTACCAAAAATTGTAAATATGAATAATTTAAGTGCCATTTAATGTTAAAAGTGATTCCTTAAGTTCCAATAGTCATTAAAAAATATCACTTTAGTGTCGTTGTTAAAAAGTGATCACCAAGGTACCAATCTCAATTAAAAAGTGATAATTGTGTGATGTCATTTGGAATGTTCACATGGACTAATTTTTTTAAAAAATATATCTATTTATTAATTTTTTAATTATAAATGTTACGTAATCAATTTGTTGGGAAATTTCGTCAAAGGCACTTTTTGATCGTTTTTTTCTTTAATTTGACACTTAAATGAGCGGATGAAAATTTTTGGCATTAAAGTGTGCGCCGTACACAACTTTTGGCACTTTTAATGTTCTTCTTCCATTTTTGTTCTCTATTGGATAAGCATGAACTGTTCTTGGGGGTTTTCTGTCCAATTTTCGTTGATGCTGATCACAATTCACAACTGCTCACAATAACTTCATAATGCTGATCACAACTGCTCCATCATTTTATTACTTCACAAGGTATCATAACCGTCTTCTTATTCCTGTTGCTTAAAAGCTTTTGCAAAAAGACAAACTTGCTAGTCGAGAACATCATAAGGATGTGTTCATTTTGTTTTTCTCATCTGGTCACAATAACTTCATGAAAAGCTCAATGCAAGAACAGCTGCTAAAAATTTTCATGAACGATTTAAGAGGCGATAAAAGTCCTGAGAGCTAAGAAGTATGCGAAGATGAAGAAGCAGCAACAATAGCCAGGAAGAGTTAAGGAATCAGAACATAAAATGATCAGTAGCCTTTGACGTTTCTTCAGAGCAAATGGGATTAGGAGTGCGACATAGTGACTGAGTCTGAGAGCTCGTGGATTAGGGCCTCTATTAGTCTTTTCATATGTGTAAGAAAATTTTGAAATAATATATATCATTCAGGGCCGGGTGGGAGAATCCACCCATGGAATCAAGAACCGGATTGGTGTCCTCAAGAACTACCCAAAACCAGACAGTCTGGTTCGATTTGAGCAGTTCCTTTTGCTTTCCCCTACTTGAAATTGCCACTCCTTAGCCCATTTTACGTATAGTTGGATTTGTATAATCGAAAGTTCCAAATATCCAATTAAGAAAAATATTACTTCATTGTGAGAAAGCAATATGATATGATTCCAAAGTAGCCATGCAATAAGAACTATATAGAAAATGGTGCCTCAACACTATCTATAACAAGAGTCAAAACCCTGTAAATGCTACTAACCAAAAAAGTGTTCCAAGGTCTGTCGGATTAAACATTAGTTTTGAAAAATAGTCCTCTCAAAACAACATTAATTATGTCAAGCTAAATATATATCATTACATCTTGAAATTCATACATCCTTTTTTTAATGGCTCGAAACAGTAAGGAATTGGCTCCATGTTCATCGTGGTCACGAGGAACCCGTCAATCTTGTCCATCAATGGGTTGCTTGTTTCCCCGCCACCAACCATTCTAATCGCCTTCCACGCCAGATTGCTGCACTTGAAACCGGACTCGAATGAGATTTGCCATGCCTGGTCGCCCTACTTCATCCTCCCTTTGGCCTCGGCATACGCTAGTGTGTACCTGATCAAGCTGCTCGACGTGTTCCCAAATCAGTACAACTTCATCCTCGACGCCTCCATGTGGGCCTCGTTCAAGACGAGGCTCTTCTTGAGCTCATCAAGCATTGACTTCCCACCCACATGGGGGAACATGTGGTCCACGGCCTGTTAGCCATGAAAATGACAACCTGAGATCTCTACAGTTAGAATGTAGAGCACATTAATGGTAAAAAAGATATTTGCATCTAATTTGGAATTCATCATTCTTGATGTGGAGTAAAGATGATTTAGATAGCTCAAGTACTTCTCCTATATTGCTCTCTATATCACTAGCTCAATGAGACCGTTCTCTACTCTCAGCATTCAGTAAACACCCCTTATATAAAGTTATTTGTGCATTAATGTTAGAAGAGAGATTTGAGTATTATTTATAGAGTTTTAAATCACAGACTCTCTCATCACAAGCAGGGTGTAAACCAGTCTTATTTTAGACTAATCAAGAATATTTATATCTTGCATCATTACACTTATCCCGTAAAACGGTAAATTATTATCTCAATTAATGTAGCTTGCATTAGAAATACTCTTACATTCTTCCACTTGGACTGTAATAATTGAAAATATACTATATGTGACACGTTCATGCTAGTCTAGATATTATTCTTAACAATCAATCTGATCTCATAAAATCCCAAACACCGAATCATAGTGATAATTGCATATATAAACACAAAGGCTTCTGTGGTCACAAGTGTTTTTAACTCAACTAATATGTATTTAATATAGCAGTATTACAAATGGATAACACCTTATAAATAGTGATATCTTATGTGATTCCCTTTGTCAATCCACATTCTCTCTCCTTAAATGTCATAAAACCTAATGTGTCACTAGAAAAAACCTTTATGATTCCAATAAACCTATATGTCTTATCCTTGTAGTTAACTGTACTTTTTGAGTAACAAGACATTACCTTAAGACGAATAATTGAATGCCCCTAGCCTTTACTCAATGTTTACATAATACCTTGATATTTTTATCAAATGTATTTATTCAACTTGATAGCAATACATTCAAAACACTTTATTGAATGCAAAAGAGTTGATACATAATACAAATGTAAACTTTATTAGAGCAAAACCAAAACAAAAAATAGCTTCCACTAAACAACAGAATCCCATGAAGCTCTTACGTCCATGCTAATGACAAATTGTTCAAATGCACAAGGACGAATAGCTTTAGTTAGTGGATCTGTAATCATAACATCTGTAAAAAAATACTCTATGACAATGTCACCATTTTGTACTATTTCCTTTATGGTTAAAAACTAGACCCCCCATATGCTTGAATCTCTTGAGAAATTTGTTATTGATAAACAATACTGCAGAGTTATTGTCACAATATAATTGTATTGGCCTATTCACAAAATTAAATATGATTAACTCTTTAATGAGGTTCTGGAGTTAAATAGCTCAAGTAGCGGCCGAAAAGCATGCTACAAATTCCACATGCATGGTAAAGGATGAAATAAAATTTTGTTTCTCGCTTTTCCCTGATATTGCACCTTCTACTAGCATTAAAATGTATCTTGTTGTCGACGTCATGTCATCTTAACAACCTGCAAAATCTACATCCCAATACTCTATTAGATGCGGGTTTTGAACATGTTTATAAATTAGTATATATTCTCTTATCCTCTTTAAGAATCTCAAAATCTTCTTGGTAGTAACCTAGTAATCATGTTTTGGATTTGACTAAAATATGCATAGAAGTCATTTTGTAAAAGCAATATCTGGTTTAATGCAAACTTGAGCATATATGATACTTTCAAGTGCATTAATATAAGGTACATCATTCATTTGAGCTTCATCAATTTCTGAATGAGGACACTATGATAGACTCAATTTATTACCATTAATGACGGAAGCAATTCCTAGTTTACAATACTGCATACTAAATCTTTCCAAAATACTATCAACATTTGCCTTCTGAGATAAAACCCTATATAAGGTGAGAATAATCCTTACAGATCTCAATGCCAATGAAAAAAGACGCCTTATTATAGTCCTTCATGCAAAAATTCTTTGACAATATTCGCTTTATCTCATTCAGTAGTCCAAGATCACTGCTCGCAAGCAAGATATCGTCTATATAGGGTATTAAAAATAAAATTCCTCCTATTGATCTTGTAGTATATACATTAATCTACTTTGTTCACAACAAAATTGAATAAAGTGATAGCACTATGAAACCTTAAATATCATTTTCTAGAAACTTGCTTGAGGTCATAAATTAAATTTTTCAGTCTACACACAAGTTTGTCTTAATCATCTACTACAAAGTCTTTGGGTTATACCATATCGACCTCCTCATCAAGGTCTTTATTTAGAAAGATAGTCTTAACATCTATCTAGTACAACTCCATATGAAAATGAGCTATTAATGTTATGATCATTTGAAAAGAATCTTTCGAAGAGATTAGGAAAAATGTTGATTTGTAATTTACTTCTTCTCTTTAAGTGAAACCCTCAGCTACTAGTGTAGCTTTAAATTTCTCAATATTTCCTTTAGAGTCTCTTTTAGTCTTATGCCCCCATTTGTAGCAAGAGGGCTTATAACTTTCAGACAATTCAACAAGCTCCTACATACCATTATATTTCATAGATTGCATCTTGTCCTTCATCGCATCTAATCATAGATCTAACAGAAGACGAGAAACAACATCTACATAGGTCATTGGATTGACCACACATTCGATATCGTAGTCATGCTCTACTAGATAAACTATATAGTTTGGTGGTATAGCTGATCATCTTTGCCTGATGGATTTCTTCAGTGATGCTACTGCATTCTCATTTTGTACTTGAGGGTTTGAGGAACTTCATCAAGAATTGCTCAATAACAAGATCCTAAACCTTAGTAGGCTCAATCCATAGCATGGAAGGCTTAACAATCATCTATATTGATAGAGAAAAAAGACATAGTTCCCACCATATTGTTATCCTCAATAGTCTATGAGGAGCTCCCCTCTTCAGCCACATCAAACACAAAAAATTTCATTGTTTTTTATTCCACAATTTTTTAGCTCTATTGGGATTATTAACACCGAATAATTTTGGATTCTAACTTACTTGATGTTGGATTATATAACTTCATTTCTGCACGACCCCCCTAAACCTTAAGATGGTTCAAGTAGGTTTACTTCTAGCAAATAACTCAAAGGGAGTTAATGGATTAGCTTGGTAAGGAACCTAGTTTGGAAAGTAAAGGGCTATCTTCAAAACTCCACCCCATACAAAACCAGGTAAATTGATCATACTAATTTACTCCTTATCATCTCCATAAGGGGGCAATTGCATCTTTTGGCCACAACATTTTGTTTAGAGCTCCAAAGTATAGTAAATTAGGCCACTATCCCAAAATTCTCCAAGTATTTGGCAAATAGCCCTTTAAGTTGTCCAGCATCGCCATGTGTGCCAAAATTCTCACCATCCGGTCATATCTAATAACCTTTATGACTTTTCTTGACTATTTCTCAATTTCAGTCCAAAAAATCTCGAGAGACTTAGACCATCGAGAATAGATGCCAATAAATGTGACGAAATAAATTTTTTTACAAAAGGTTGGTCCACTAATATTAATGTAAATGAACTCCAACAAGTCATAAGTACAAACTACAGTTTTCTTCTTTATCTTAATCATCTTATCTCTACATCTCTACAATAGTCTATCTAAGTCTTTAGGTTACTTTTAAGAGTGGGTAGGATGTCGGCCTTTATCGACCTTTCCACTCTTTCTCTAGAGATGTGATCAACACATTTATACCACAATACATAAAACTATTCTTTAGGTAAAGGTCTTTTGGAAACGACATTTTTAGCCATATAAGCAATGTGTATATCATTGGGAACCAAACCTTATTTGAATTATAAAAAAAAGAAGACGGTAGAAACAATATTATTCTTTATTTCAAAAGAGTAGCCATACACGTTTAAACAAGATACAAAAATTAAGTTATCGTTTTTCTTAACATCAAATTAAAATTAGAATCCATAATTAAGATTACATCTCCCATGAACACGACATTGATTTTACTGTTGTTTCTCACAGTGAGCTTTGATTCATCCTGGTTTGGTTTCATTCGATTTATGAATCCTTGTATAGAGTGCACCGAGAAATGCTTCACTTGCAAGGCGAGGGATGTAGCCACCAAGGTTCATGTTAATGGATGGTGGTGTTGTTATTTGATGGAGGATGTGTTGGATCCAAACCAAGTACTTGACCACTCAGACAATCTCTTAGAGGTTAGCTTAGTTAGTTTTAAAGTTTGTAATATATTACTATCGTAGATCCCAAGATTAATCATGTGACATCCTGGATTTTTTTTACTTCTGCTTTCAATTAAATTAATCGGGCCTTTCATAGACGCGCCTATAGTGCTATTCTTAGAGCTGATCACTCCTGAGATAACTAGACTATCTGGGGAAGTCACTAAGGGATTTTAATGCAATAGACTTGGGAATTGAACTAGGAATCGATTACTCGATCATGCTCATCTGCAGAGTTCATTATGACACAGTTAAAAGTCGATTAGAGATCAAAGATAGGTTGGTTTGATAGAGATGTGTGGCTAAACGTGAGTGATTCCACTAAATTACAAAATTCTCGTCGACTGGCACTAGACTGATTTTTCTGTCATTTTGGTACCCTGTGTCCGTATTTGAATCCTCGAGATTTTCACGACAATTGAGAGTCGCCAATGTGTCAAAGAGGTTCATTGTGGCTTGAAGAAAATCAACCATGGGTCATTTGCACTAAAATTATTTGAAAGTTACCCGGTAGCCTAGGTCACGCTAAAATCACCCCAGATTGAATTAATTGCAAATTTGAATCTGATTTTAGAAATTAAAAGTTCTGTCATGTCACAAGTCATTTTAGGAATGTCGACTTAGTCTTTGAAGATTTTTCTGCAAACCGAGTTTTTGGTGGAAAAAGTCGATATAATGTTGTTTTCGACCGGAAAATGCAGATGACCATTTTTGATCGTAAAATTGGGATGCAAGTGGGATCAATTGGCGAGGAAAAATGCCAATTCGATCGATGATACATCAGTGGGATTTATAGAAGCCGATTTGAGTTGATTCAAATGAGGATTGAAGTCCAATTGGAGCCAAATGCACCAAAATTCGTATGCTCCCTTTGGACTCAACATATGGACCATCCTCAAAGCTTCCTAGACAAGTTTGTGGCTACTTTTGGGCTGAGGAATCAAGCTTGGAATGGTGGGCCTCACCTAGGGGACAAGAAGATGGAGATGGACCAAGGTGGCCCCCCTCAAAGCAAATCGGTTCCCCCTTCCCCTTCCTCTCTTTGTCGACTCCCCCTCCCCCTCAATTGTAGCCTTGAGACTTCTGGCAAGCCCAAAAAAACTGACTAGCTTCTCCTCCTTCCCCATCGACGCCGCTCGCCACTTGTCGGATCGCCACTGCACGTCGTCGCTGCCTGTCGCGTGTCTGCCAGCCCCTGCGATCGTCTAGCCCCTTGTCGTGGTTGTGCCACCTCGTCCGGTGTCCCTTTAGCCACGTCGAGCTCCACCAGAGTCCGTCCAGGCCGCCTTTGCCGCCGTGAAGCCCCGTCGGGACCGCTGCAGCCACCGCCGGTCCTTGCTTGCCCAACCAGCCACCGTCCAGCCCTTTCTCGGCCAAGAACAGATCCGAACAGCAGTGGGTCTCACAGCCACTGTTTGGCCCGCTTTCAAGGCTTTCCCAACCCCGTTTGGCGATCTCACTTTGGAGTTTCTCGACCCTCGCCGCGTCCCCGTCATTTTGATCCGAGCGGATCGCTAAACAAGTAAGTTTAACTCATAAATCATTACTTAGTAAGTTAATGACGTTTAAGGGTTGATTAGTTTAGACTAAGTATGGATTATGTGGATAGTTAGAATATATTAGCAATTTAATTAATTGTTATTGCATGTTAGGTGGTTAGAGTAGTGTAATTAGAGCCTAGACAAGCTCTAGTATTTATCTAGAGTGGTTCGGAAATTTTCCGGGCTCGTCTCGGCTTTTAATTAGGCTTTATGGGCCTAAGATGCTATTTTTATCATTTAATAATTAATTTTCGTAATTATTTAATTAATTATTTATTTTCTGGAGATTAGACCGAGATAGTCGGTCATCAGAATTTTATGCTGATTGCAGTGGTATGATTTGTTTATTTAATTGACTGTTATTTTGTGCAAATTGAGTGTGATTTTGATTGTGGGTAATTATCCCAAAATGAATTAATTTTAGTAATTAATTAGAAAATCACTGGGCGTCGGTTTACAGCGCCAAAAAGGAATTTGTGGACTGTTGAAATTAGTGGGATTTTCAAGTGAGAAATATTATATTTTGGCTAAGGCCGACCGTATACCCACACACGAGTATTTTTATCGGGTATGATAAAAATGGCGAAATTGTTAGATGATCAGGATAGTATATTATATCAGCCTGCGGGCAATCTAGCAGCTTCTAGTGAGCATTATTAGTATACTATATCAGTATATCTGGCAGCTTCTGGTGAGCTATACTATCTATTATCAGCTTAGAGTGAGTAGTCTTGATTATGATTGGACTTTATAAATAGTATTGATTGAGAGGATCGGGGGATGGTCTTGATGACATGGAATTGACTGAGTCGATTGATCGATGATTCGATTTGATTGGTTGAAATGATTGAATGGTTATTCGAATTGTGACTTGCAGGAAGAGACTGAGGCTAAGGTAAGTCCTTTGACTTGTGCTTGTGCTTAGGCAACCCTCAGGGTGTATTTTCTTCTTAGTCAGGGCTTAGGAGGTTGAACTTGCTGAGACATCGTCTCACCCTGTCGTGGGATAACATTTTTAAGTCCCTAGATGGCAGCTCCTCCTGAACATTTTGGACAATCGAAGAAGGTCACAGAACAGAGGTCTTACATTCTGCGGCATGGGAGCCCTAGGGGCTGGACCTATGAGCTAGTAAGGTCCATAGTCTGGGTCGATGCGGGTTTACCCAAAAAGGTACCCCACCGATACAGATCATGGTACCGCCAAGCTCAGGATGGCTAGAGAGAGGGTCCCATACCAGAATTTGAGATACATCTGTATGTGCTAGAGGTTGCTTTTGGAAAGGGCACAGCAGATCCTCCCGGAGGTTCGGTGGTAGACGCAGTAGACCTGGATCTCGAAAATCCAAGAACTCCGGTGTACTCGGTTGTAGGCTCAAATGATAGTGAGGAGGTGGATATGGAGGAGGATTAGTGGTGGTTTGTAAACTCCCCTTGTTTTGTAGACTTGTCATATATATATATATAGGTATATCGGCTTAGTTTGTATATGACTTGTTATAATATGTATATATAAATGTGTTGTTGGTTTTGAAAAATTGTGGCCCTACTTTTCTATCACATCTCATTATTGTCTGGGGATTATTTATTTGCTTGTGCATGCGTATTAAAAGAAAATGGTTGGCAATGCGTCCTGGGACGTCGCTATTTAATCGACCAAGAAGGATGAGCACGTGCTTAGAGGATTTGGGCGTGACAAATCAACATCATTGTTAGCGCCTCTCAGTAGTTTATTTGATAGAAAAAATAATCATCATTAATAAAGTCATAAAGAAATTGGTAGTTATATTTTGAAGTAGAAGAAATTGGTTGTCTTAAGGATGTAGTTATAAATATAATAATTTTCTTATTTTTTTCAACTTTCTATTATTTGATATATGAATGTTGAGGGACTACTTAATAAGTGAGACAAAGCTTCACTTTTTAATTAATAATATAAATAAATGCCAAGCCAACATATTTGTGGGTTATATCACCAATAGTCATTTGGTTGCAATAATAAATCAAGGCTATAATTTAATAGTTAGGGTTAATAATAATAAAAAAACCTAAATCGGTATACTTACCATGCCCTGACCCTTAGAAGCGAGGCATCTCTTCTTTCCTCTAGTCATTTAATTGTGACGTCCCAAGAGGCATCACTAACCCATTCATTTTATCTTTCGATTAAACGCAAGGGGAAGCAGAATCAACTCCACCAAATCATATACACCAATATGGATAGCAAGGAAAACATATCAACAAACACTTTCATGCATATATACATACACATCAACTTAGTACATCAGAACTTTAATAATTACATGTCTGCAACGCAGATTCTTTTCGATTTACCAAAAAGGAGTTAGGGGTTTAACCTAGCTCTTCTATTGTACGAGGGTGATCTTAAAAAGTGGAATTTCCTTTATGTGCCTAGTACATGTCCATGTTGTTGTACCATGACTCGGGCTCAAGATCGGACTCCATGTCCAAGTCCAACTTCAGGTTAGCGACGGAGTCGTTAGGGACATCTACTACCATGGCGTCTCAAATAGCACCCTTGGACCCCCAGCAAGCAGTTCGTCAAAACCAAAAAGAGGGCTAAAGAGCTTGCCTCCGAACCATACATACTATGCCATGAACCAGTGGGGCATTGGGTTGGTCAACCCCTAATCCACCTAGATGGTGGTTATGAACTTCTCGTATATGGAGTCGGTCCCGTCTATCTAGAAAAGGGATTACTTGGGTGTCCTGATCTATGGGCACCTTGAAATGCATGTGGTGAAATGGACTATCCATGGTTAGGGCTTGAAAAATTTAAACCACAATGAGTGAGAGAACTCAGTTAGTAAGCTTCTTAAACCTCGCGTAGGAGAATACTTTGCCTTAGAGACACATTTTGTGTGTGGCTTAATTGTCAATGGTAGACCAATAGCAAAGCCTTTGCTTTACATCATCTATAAACATGAAACGAGCAACTTATCATACAACGCCCTAACAACGTACCCAATAATTATATAAATAATTCTCTACATGAGGCCACAATTTCAATAGGCACATGACAAATACAAATAATAATTCAGACACAAACATTATCACTTCCATGCACAATGCATCCACATGAAGCCGGATTATTACAACCGCTCTCAGTCACGATCGACACTCGTGTTAGTGGTCTTCTAGTTTAACCGGGCATTGTCCCGCCCTATCGGGCACGACAATATCTTGACCTCACTTGAAGACGGTAATCAATTAGGAACATTGTTTCGAAATCCATCTGTGAACAGCATTTGGACCTCTGCTGGGCATCCGAAATCCATTGGGCATCTTCCCTTGTAGTCACACGAATACGAAGCCATTTAAGTGATCACATGATTACACCAACCACTTAAGTCAATTTTTATTTTCCAATTTAGCCAATGCAAGAATGTTTAGTATTCACATGTTATAACACTAGCAATTTTTTACATACAAAAATGCCATAAAATACTCCCATGTGATCACCCATTGATTTTTTATCTAGCAAAATAATCATACGATAACCTCATTCCTCTATTATCAATGCAAATACATAAAACTTGATATCTCACCATTGTACTTCATGAATCAATCCTATAATGCCTTTCTAACTTTTCTTTTTAAACAATACTTTAGAAGAAAGTTTTAGAAGAAAAGTCACTAAATTTTAATCTCATGGCAATCACCCCTCAATTCTTCACAATATCACACCATGGGTTTACTTATCGACATAACTTATCACTTTTCAAAATAAAATATCACAAGTACTTATCAATTTTCAAGATAAACTATCACAAGTACTTATCACTTTTCAAGATAAGTTATCATCTAATTTATCTATCTCTTAATCTAACTATCATTAACATTAATCCTAACCTTAATCCTAAGCATACCTTCTATCCTAATCAAGGTTTAAAAAGTTACTCACGGGATCGACTTTCAAGCTTTGATGGCGAGCGATGATGGCACAGCGGCTCACAGTGGTGGACGGTGGCGGTAGTGTGCGGCGTGGCAAGGAAGGTGGATGAGATGACGATGAGGTGCATGACAAGAAGAGGGGCTCGACCTTGGGTAGCAGTGGTGGCATCACAACATGGCAAGGAGGCCACGGTGATGGCGTGACGGTGCAGTGGTGAGGGTGTGAGAGAGAGTGCCAAGAGTGAGAGAATGAGATGAGGGAGAAAGTGAGAGAATGAGGAGAGAAAGGAGCTTCTCTTCCAAGTTTCCTCAAAGTCTTAATGAGCTTAGTATAAAATCCCCTAAATTGCTCTTGGCCAAGTCCTTTGAATGGCCATCAAGAACTCTTGAAATCTTCTTATCCACTCTTCAATTAATGCTATATTTCAAGCATGTGCTTCATTTGGAAATAAACTAAGGAAGCTAATTAAGTTGGTCTCTTCTTTTTCCCCTCTTCAATTGGTGCCTACCCCTCCCTTAGAAGACAACAATCCTTGTCTCCTTAAGCCAACAAGCTTTTAGAAGGGTAATTTAGGGATTTAATCAAACTATAGTATAAAACACTATTCATGTAAATGGGTAATTAATGTATAAGCTTTCAAAAGACCGAGTGTAGATTTAGTTGGCCTTGATGGGCCCACTTGGCTTATCCATGATGGGCGCGAGGCCCATTGGGCCCATCCATGATTTGGGCCCTCATGGCTCCTCATTTGTGAGCCGTTTCCACTTTTCCGAAAATTCACAGTTTGCCCATGTAAAATTGAATATTAATGGTCCCACATTATTGGTTAATCGAGAATCAAAGTGCATTTACCAATGAATCACGAAATGCTATGGTTCTTAAATATTATTTATTAATTTATTCACTTAATTTATTCAGAAGTAATTCGCGGGATCATGCATCTTTTACTTTTTACTAGTTATAATGAAAAAAAGTGCAGCTGGTTTAGTCCAGCCAATTCTTGAAATAAACAACTCGCACACACTCCCTTTCCAATTTATCTTAAGGCGACAATCCCTTGCTTTTCCATGATTTGTTAATTACTGTCATAATTATATTCCTCATATAGGGGTCGAATTGAAGATGTGACATTTCGAAATTTGGCCCCTGATTCGGATATATGAAATGGTTGTTTCGTTGACGTGCTTATGGTTAATTTACTTGAAATTGATCACTCACGAGTTAACTAATCTATTAGGTGAGGCCGTTAAGGGATATAAACGCGATAGACTAGAGAATTCAATCGGAAATTGACTGCTTGACCATAAAAATCGGCAAGGATCAATACGACACCGTTATAAATTGATTAGCGAACGGATCTAGGTCGATTCGATGGAATCACGTAGTCGAATTGCAGGTGGTTCCGCATGATTACGATATTTGCGTTAAACGGCAATAATCCGATTTTTTTATCGATATTATATTCGGGACATGTAATTGAACCCTTGCGATTTTACGACAACCGAGAGTTGTATACGATTTGAAGATGCACAAACGTGGATCGAAAATTATCGATCACGGGTCAAACGCACTAAAATCCTTAAAAGCTACCCAATAGGTTAGGTAGTACTAAAGTCACGTTCGGTCAATTTTAACCACGAAATGAAATTGGGTTTCGGGAATCGGACATTTGAGCATGTCACGATTCATTTATTAGATGTCGTCTCATCTTTTGGCGAATTTTTGTTGAGTCTGAAATTTTGCGGAAAAATGAATTTCAAAGAAAAGAAAATGGAAAAGGAAATTCGGATGGGATGAAAAATAGGTTTTTTCTACCCTAAAAAGGATTTATTTGGGGAAATTAGAGGTAATTTCTAATTGGATGGACTAAGGACTTTAGGGCATGAAGACTTTGGAGGCCATGTGATGATGAGTGTGATATTTTGGCTAGGTTTCTCATTGGTTGTTCCCTTGACTTTCTTTTCTCCTCTCTCTCTTCCTCTCTCTCTCTCCCTCTCCCATGCACAAGGTTCAGCCCCTCCTTCTGCAGATAGCCCTTTCTTCTCTTCCCCTCATTTTCCCTCTTCTTTTCTTTACCGCCAGCCTCCCCTTTCCCTTCCCCTCGGTTCCGCTTCTCTTCATTCTGTTGCTGCCACACACCACTCCACCATAGCACACTCGACGTCCATCTCCACCCACACGCCTATCATCCAGTCGCCGCCACTACTGCTGCTAGCTCCCATCTGTCCTCACCCCACCAGCTCACCCCGTAACTTCCCATTTCCAGCGTCAACCCACCAACAGCTTTACCACTGCCACTCCTCACGCGAGCTTCATCCCATCACAACACAGCCGCCTCACCAACTCCACAAGCCCCGTGTCCACACGTTCGTAGCTCCATTGCACCACCACCAGCTCCCCTATCATCGTGTCTAGCAGCCGCTCGTCCCACCTCCAACTTCTCCCTTGTTGCGCACCACCACCAACCAACCTCAACTCCAACGTCTAGCTGCTGTCTTGACCAGCAGCAGCCCCGCACGCCCGTCCAGCACCGTCAGCAGTCACCGAGACCACCAAGCCAAGCCGAACCTCCCTCCTTGGCCGAGCACTTGTAGGGACGACCCCGCCATCGTTGAGCCTCCGTGCAAGCCGCGGTTGTTTCAAGTTTTCGTCGTCGTCGCGCCGCCGTCGCTGTGAGCTTGCCACCGTCGTAATCTTGTGAGTTAACTCCCTAATATTTGATTAGGCCGTTAATTGCACTTAGGGGTGTTTAGATTAATGCTAATCATGGTTAGATTAGTGCTAATGAGGATTAGTTTTAGTTAATCCTAGATTAGTGTTAACTAAGCTTGGTAATGTTAGTTAACCTTGGTTAGGTTAGTTAACCATGATTAGGTTAAGTAATCATGGTTAGGTTAGTTAACCATGATTAGGTTAAGTAATCATGGTTAGGTTAGTTAATTATGGTTAGGTTAATTAATCATGGTTAGGTTAATGCTCAAAGGAGCTGAGTCTGGATTTCTCTTCAAATCTGTCTACTAGACACTCGCTATCACGCCCCGATCCTCCGAGTGCATGCCCATCCCTCGGTGGTAGATTTAATAGGAATGTCCCAGGACATATTGCCGACCCATTCATTTTAATGCGTATGCAGAAACAAATAATAATCCCCAAACAACAATCATATGTGATAGGAAAATAGGGCCACAAATTTTCGAAAACCACAACACACTTTATACATATCAAACTAAGTCATATACAACACTAGTCAATATATACTAGGTCTGGAAAAAATGGAAAAGCTACAGGTCCTCTAAACATTCTAGTCTTCAACAGAATACTCCGGGGACTCAGGTTTCGACAGACTTGGGTCTACCACCGAACCATCAGGAAGGTTTGCCGTGCTTTTTCCAAAAGCAACCTCCAACAACGACATATGGATCTCAGATTCTGGTATGGGACCTTCTCTCTGTCCATTCCGCTCATGATGGTACCATGATCTGTATTGATGGGGTACCTTATGAGGTAGACCTGTATCAACCCAAACCACGAACCTCATGAGTTCATAGACCCATCCCCTTGGTTTCCCATGAAGTGGAATATAAGATACCTGCTCGGTGACCTTCTGGCTGGCCAAAACGCTCGGGAGGAGCTGCCATCTAAGGACCTGAAAAATGTTATCCCACAACGGGGTGAGACGATGTCTCAGCAAGTTCACCCCTTAAGTCCCGATTAGGAAGAAAATACGCCCCAATGGATGCCTAAGCACAAGCACATGTCAGAGGACTTACCTTCACCTCCGTTCCCTCATGCAAGTCAGTACAATCAACTACTCAACAAATCAATTCAACTCAAATCAAATTAGGTCGAGTCATCAAATCAGATTGAGTTATCGATCAATCGATCTAGTCAATTCTATGCCATCAAGACCATCTCTCGGTCAACTCATTCAATATTATCTATCAAGTTCGATTACATCAAGAATTGCTCACTCTAAGCTGAAGATAGATAGTATAGCTCGCCAAAAGCTGATAATTAATATAGTTCGCCAGAAGCTGATAACAGAGTATACTGTTCACCAAAAGCTGACATATCAAAGCCCTCAAGTTGATATAGTATACTCATAATGCTCACCAGAAGCTGCTAAGGTATACTGTTCACCAAAAGCTAACATATCAAAGCCCCCAGACTGATATAGTATACCGGTATACTGCTCACCAAAAATCGACATATCAAAACCCGTAAGCTGATATAGTATACTATCCTGATCATTCGACAATTTCACCACTTTCATCATACCCGATAAAAATAATCGTGTGGGTACATGGTCGGCCTTAGCCAAAATACAATATTTTCCTTTTCAATAGTCCCACCATTTAATATGGTCCATCGGAACATTTTTGGCGTTGTAAACCAACGTCGGGTGTTTCCCGATTAAATACTGAAAATAATCAATTTTGGGATAAAATCCCAAAATTACAATTATCACTCAAATAGCATAATTTAGCATTCAATTAAATAAACTAACCACACTATTGCAATCAACACGAAATTCCGGTCATTGGCTATCCCGGTCTAATTTCCGGAAAATAATAAAATAATAAAATAATTACCAAAATTAATTAAATAAATACCAATAAATGACAAAAATACAAACTTAGGCCGGAAAAGCCTAATTAAATACTGAAACGGGCCCGGTAAATTTTCGAACCTATCTAGATAAATAATACGACCTATCTACTTGCTAATTGCACTACTCTAACCACCTAACATGCAATATTAAACAATTAAATCGCTAATCCATTCAAACTAACTACCTAATCCCTAATTAACTTAAACTAATCAACCCTTAAGCATGATTAACTCCATAAGCAGAGTTTAGTGAGTAAATTCACCGGTTTTGAAATCCGATGAGTTCACGAGGACGGTGAGGCGGAGATGAGTGATAAACTCCGAAGCGGCGGTACCTTTTGAGGCCTGGAAGTGGTCCAAAGCAGGCCTCGAAGCTCATGGTGGGTTGCTGGGTTTCGGCTTTTGTGGTTGGGCCGAAGAGGCTGCTTGGACGGCTAGTTCGGTAAGATTGGACCGGCAAAGGCTGCAGCGGCCTAGGCGGAGTCGAGGGATGGCTAGACGGAGATGAAGGAGGTCCGGCGGAGTTGTGACATGGCTCGAGCAGCTCGGGACACGGCTGGACGAGCTTGTACATAGGCGGATGGGTGCTCGCGACGTGTAGGTAGACGTGCAATTGGCGGACGGTGAGACGGTGCATGGTGGCTTCAAACGAGCGGGCACTGCTAGTCGACAATGGAGGGTGGCTATTGGTCAGTTTTCTACAACTCTAAGCTCTCTAAATGCTCACAAATGGGGAAAGTAAGCTAGAGGAAGAAGATAGGGGACAATACAAGCTTGGAGGGGGCCACTTCTCTCTCTTTCTATCCTCTTGTCCCCTTGACCAAGGCCCACCATGGCCGACTGGCTTCCTCAGCACTCTTGCAGCCCTCAAGCTTCTTTTAAAAGCTAATGAGATGGTCCAAAGGTGGTGGTCCAAGGGGGGCTATGAATTTTGAAGTGTCTCCCTCCAAATTGAACCAAATCTCCTTCAAATTAAGCCAATTTGACGGCCATAAATTCCACCATCAGTTCCTTGATCAAATTGACATTTTTCATCACTAATAAAACCAACTTGCATCCCAAAAACGTTATAAAAAACGGTCCCCTGAATTTTCCGGACAAAAATGGCCCTATTTTGACTTTTTGCCAAAAATCTCAATTTGCATAAAAATCTTCAGAAGATGAGTCAACGTTCCTAAAATAACTTGTGACATGACAGAACAATCGGATTCAAATTTGCGGTTAATTTCAATCTAGCGTGATTTTAGCGTGACCTAGCCTACCGGGTAGCTTTTAGAAATTTTTGGTGCAATTGACCCGTGATCAATTTATTTCAAGTCACATTGTACATCTTCGACACATTGGCAACCTTCGGTTGTTGTGAAAATCTCGAAGTTTCAAATATGGACACATGGTACCAAAACGACAGAAAAATCGGTCTAGTGCCGATCGACGAGAATTTTGCGATCTGGTGGCATTACCCACACTTTGATCACCTATCTCAGTTGAATGACCTATCTCTGATCTCCAATCGATTTTTAACTATGCCATAATGATCTCTACAGATGAGCACGGTCGAGCAATCGGTTTCTGGTTGAATTTTCAAGTCTATTGCCTTAAAATCCCTTAACGGCTTAACCTGATAATCTAGTTATCTCATGAGTGATTGGCTCAGAGAATAGCACTATCAGCGTGGCGATGAAAGGCCCGATTCATTCAGTTGAAAACATAACTGAATTTTTAAGATGTCACACTCATTGTTTGCTATTTTCGTGGGTTAAAATGTACTACGATTTTGAGATTTCTTCCTTCTTAAAAAATGTTCTAAACATCTTCATTTATGACATATATTTTACTCAAGATTTTTTTGGATTTATAAGAGTAAGATTTCAGCTTTATTACATGCAAGGCAAAATCTCGTATTGTGCTGGAACCTGTGACCTTTCGGTGTTTAAAGGATTTTTATTAACTCTTAGGTTCGATTTTGGAAATGGTTTCTTCACAAAAGTATTTCATCACATCTTGAAGTTTAACATAGTAAAATTTTAGAGTAATCGGACAAGTTTTGGACCTTGAACCAAGCTAGTTTTGGAAAACATAATTTCTGGACACGTACATAGTTTTGGTAACAATTTGAGCAATTTACTGCTCCTATTCTAGAAAGATTTGGGTCAAGGTATCTTCATAATTTTTTTTTAAGTGTCCTTTATAACATATTTATATTTGAGAATTTTTTGAACTTGTTTAGTTATGTTTCTGAAATTAATCTTGGAGACATGTGAGTGGACTCGGTTTCTGCCGGTGAGGGCCAGTTGTGGTCTTGTGGTTGGTCTTGGTGTTTTTTTTTTGCTGGAAAATGTACATTTTGTGATTTGGTTTATTCTTGGCATGCTGAGAACTTATGCGTGATTTTGAGTGTTTGCACATCTGATATTATGTGATTAATTGCTCTATGGTTGGTTCTGATTTTTATGTCAAAAGATGGCTTTATAAGCTTTTAAATAGAAAAACAATGAGGTCTCGGGTTTAGACACCAAAAATTATTTGTTCAATAAAACAATGAGGTTTTAAACTAAGTGCGTGCAAAGTTTGACGGATTAATTTTAAGTACAGGAGCACGTACGAATTTCTTTACAAAAGTTTTAAAGAAAAAAAAAAGAGTTGCAAGGTTTATTATTTAAAAAGGGATTTTGGTTTTTTTTTTGGGCTAAATAACAGAAATAAAAGCTAGTTTGATTGATGATGTGCTTGCATGGTCACTTAATGGAACTTGTCACCCAACGGGAGTTTGGGGGCGATGCCCGATTTTATTGGATGCTCGGCGGGGGTCCGGAAGCCGAGTTGCAGTTGAGGCTAGACCAATGCTCCTTTATGGAATGCCGTCTAGGCAGGAGTTCTAGACGTTGCCGTGCCCGATGGGGCGGGACGATGCCTGGTTACAACGGAAGACCGCCGACACTTGTGTTGGCCGTGGCCCGAGGGGTCGTAATAATCGGAACACGTGTGAATGATTGTGTTGTATTGCGCTTGATTATGGGGCAAAATTATTAGGCATGGTATGGGACGTGCCAAAATAGTTTTACCTTATAATCGAGACCCGTGTGAGTGCTTGGAGAATGGGAATTACGTGTTCTGGTTGTTGATTATGCTTGTTGTATTTATAATGGCATATGTGATGCGTTAATATGCAGGGACGTGCTGAGGCAAGGGGAGTTTGTTTGTGGTGCCTGTTTAGGCTGCCTTCGAGGCGAAATTGCGTCCTAATCGGGGTTTAGGGATTTAACTCGTTGAGATTTATCTCACCCTGTCGTGGTTAAACATTTTCAGGGCCGTAGTGTGGAGATTTGTTGAGTGCGGATGTGGTGGGCGCGAGATGCGACACATTTTGGCTGGCCCTGCTGTTAGTGGCGTTTAGGTTAATCCTAGTCCTCGAAGGTTTTTCAAAAGGGTTGATAGGAAGTGGCCATAGAAAGGCTTGTAAGTATTAAACTCCTTGGGTTAACCAGTTGATAAGGAAATTGTTGTTTTTGGGGAAATTGTTCCTAGTATTTACTATGCCTAACAATTGTACAACACTCTGTCGTTGACTTCAATTTTCTCAAAACTGAGTACGTGTGCCGGGTCCGGTTCATATTTCCTTAGTATGGATATGTGAAACACATTATGAACCTGAGCAAGTCTAGGCAATGCTAATTGATAGGCCAAGGTCCTTATTTGTTTCAGAATCTCGAAGGGTTCGACGTACCTAGGGTTCAGCTTCCCTTTATTGCCAAAGCGTGACGTTCCTCTCATTGGTGACACATTAAGGAAAATGTGATAACCTATTTGGAATTCCATAGGCCTTCGTCATTTATCTGCATAGCTCTTCTAGCAGCTTTGAGCTGTCTTTAGCCTATCCCTAATAATTTTAACCACATCCATGGATTGCTAAACTAGCTTAAGGCCAGTAATCCTTCTTTCTCCAACTTCATCCTAACAGATAGGTGTTTTGCAAGTACGACTATATAGTGCCTAGAATGGTGCCATTTCGGTACTTTGTTGGTAGCTGTTGTTGTACTTGAACTCGACGAAGTGTAGTTGCTCTTCCCATCCTCTTTTAAAATCCACAACGCCAACTCACAACATATCCTTGAGTGTTTGAATGATCCTCTCGGATTGACCATCTATCTGTAGATGATAAACTATCCTAAATTGCAGCCTCGTTCCCATGGCAGTTTTTAGACTTTTCCAAAATGCTACTGTGAACTTGAGGTCTCAACTTGAAGTGATTGTCACGGACACTCCATGCAGATGAATTATTTATCGCACATACGGCTCAGCATACCTGTCCATGGTGATAGGTGAAGTCCTTTTGTATCACAATAAAATATGTCGACTTGACCAGTCTATTAACTACAACCCAAATAGAATCGTTACCTCTTTGGCTTGTTGGTAGTCTCATCACAAAATCTATTGTGATGTACTCCCATTTCCACTCTTGAATTTCTAGTGGTCGTAATAGTCCACTGGGTTTGTAGTGTTGCGCTTTCACTTATTGGTATGTTAAGCACTTGACAATGTGCTTGGCGACATCTGTCTTTATGCCATTCCACCAATAATACTATCGAAGATTTCTATACATCTTCGTGCTTTCTAGATGTCTGCTATAGTTGCTTCTTTAAACTTCTGTCAGAATCTCTTCCTTGAGTTTTGCATTGTTGGGCATACATAACGTCCTTGAAATTTAAATATCTCATCCTCTACTACTTGAAAATTTGATTTCCTCTATTCCGCACTCTCTTGCAAAATTCTTTAGATTGATGGGTCTATTGATTGCAGTACTTTAATCTTGGTTTGCACTTTGGGTTCGATTCAGAGGGTAGCCATAAGACTAGAAAAATGACTTACCTCGAATTTAAAATCTGAATCTCACACTCCTTCGAGAATGTGCAATTGTTGACTTTTGACTGAGCACATCTACTACCTTGTTGGCCCTTGCAGGATGATATAGGATGTCGCAGTCATAGTCCTTGAAAAATTTCATCCAATGTCTCTATCTCATGTTCGATTCCTTATGAGAAAATAGATACTCCAGGCTTTGATAGTTGATGTAGATCGTGAACTTTTCTCCACACAAGTAGTGCCTCCAAATCTTCAAAGTGAAGATGATTGTTGCCAATTCCAAGTGGTGTGTCGAATATTTTTGCTCATGAGGTCTCAATTGTCTAGTCGTATAGGCTATCATTCATCCATGTTGCATCGGGATGCAACCTAGTCTCTTATATGAAGTGTCACTGTAAATCTCGTAACCTCTAGGAACAAAAGGTATCGTCAATACTAGGGTAGTAGTCAATTTGTGCTTGAGCTCTTGAAAACTCTTCTACTTTAGCAGTCATGTTAGGGGCGTAGCTATTCTAGATAATCTTTCCACGATCGTTGGTAATAGCCAATCAATCCTAGAAAACTCCGAATTTTAGTCACCGTTTTTGGTCTTGGCTAGTTCATGGCTACCTCAATCTTTGTTGGGTCCACTGAAATTCCTTCGTCAGATATTATGTGGCTGAGAAAAGTTACCCGCTTGAATCAAAACTTGCACTTACTAAACTTGGCATAATGTGCATGTTCTCGAAGGGTCAGTAATACCATCCTTAAATGCTATTCATGCCCCTTTGTGCTCTTCGAGTATACCGCTATGTCGTCAATGAATACTATGACGAATTGATCCAAATACGCCTTGAACACTTAGTTCATTAAGTCCATGAAAGTAGTTGGAGTATTAATTAACCCAAATGGCATCACTGTAAACTCGTAATGGCCGTATCGTGTTTGAAATGCTATATTCAAGATATCTTCCTTCTTGATTCTCAAGTGAAGATTTTCCATCCTCAGGTCTATCTTAAAGAGTATTGAAGCTCCTTGAAGTTGATCAAACAAGTTGTTGATTCTCGGTAATGGATATTTATTCTTGATTGTCACTCGATTCAGTTGTTGGTAGTCGATGCATGGACACAACGACCCATTCTTCTTCTTCACGAATAGGATCGGTGCTCCCCATGATGATGCACTAGGGCGAATGAATGTCTTATCAAGTAGCTCTTGCATATGCACCTTCAATTCCTTTATTTCTGACAACGCCATTTGGTAAGGTGCCTTGGAGATCGGTTTTGTTCCATGGGCTAACTCAATGACGAATTCTACCTCCCTTTCCGAGGGCAATCTTGTTAGTTCCTTCGAAAAGACATATGCAAAGTCTTGTACCACAACGATATCTTCCAACTTCAATTCTTCCATTGTTGCATCCACCATCGTTGCCAAATAGCTCTGGCAACCTCCTTTAGTAGTCGTACTATCTCGAGCAATGTAATCAAGGGTATCAAGGGTCCTCCCCCTTTCCCTACGAACTTGTAGCAACAATGACCAAATGGGTTGAACTATATTATCTAACCATAGCAGTCCACCATGGCTTGTTGCTTCTTGAACCAATCCATTCCAATAATGACATCGAAGTCATACATGGCCAAAACAACTAAGTCTATCAATTCCTTCCAACCACTAATAATTATCTCGCACCTTTGAGAGCTTAAGATAGATAACACCTTATCCTAATAGGGGTGGAGATGCTAATGACTGTTTCCAATGACTTCAATTCTAATCTAGCTAATCTAATAAACTGCTCTACTACAAACAAATGCGTATCTCTCCTATCAAATAACGGGTAAGCAACATACTAGTCTAAAGAGGCCGTACTTGTGATTATGACTCAGGAGTCCTTCACCTCCTCTCTGGTCATCGCATACACTCTCTCTTGAGCTAGGGTTCGATCAGCGTTGTTCTGCAATGTAGTCCCAGCTTTCTATCCCATGTGCTATTGTTCGGGTTGCATCTTAACTGGTTGACGCGAGCAGTTTCACGCTAGATGGCCATTCTAGCCACACTCGAAGCACGCTCTAGTCTTGGCAGGGCACAATGTTGTCCTGTGTTGCCTACCACAAAATCGACACCCGCCACTAAGATTGTGCATCAGCTTCTAAACGCCATTCTTCCTTTTGGGATGGATGGAATGCTTTTCTCTTACCATCAACCTTTTTCCACCCTGATGGTAGTCCTAAGGATTGATCAAAAGATTGGCCATGAACCAATCTAATGACCACACAAGTGGACCCAAGTCATTCGGTCGATGGATGATTGCCCGACCATAAAGGTTGATCAAAAAATGATCACATTTCACCATGGATCGATGGACGATCATGAATCAATCCCAAATGACCGTGTTCTGATCGCAGGTGATTTTGCTCAGTTATGTACCAACCGTGGACGATCATGATTCGACTCGATATGACTGTGTGTTAGTTACGAATTGACCGATCTCAAATGACCACATAACAATTGGGAGTTGGCCTGGACTAGGCCTAGGGCCAATCCAAGAGCCAATCCGCGTGGCCAGAGCTAGTTCAAGGGCCGATCATTGAGCCCATGCCCTAGGCCATTGATCTAGCCAATAAGGCAAACTTTGCCTACGATAACCACAACGAGGATGGCTTTGACAAACTTCGGGTGTGTCGAAATGGTTTTTAGGGGATGTACACAAAAAGCCCTTGCCCGGTACTGGTTGCACTTCCAATAGCCTATTTCTTATGTTTGCCATATTATTTGGAAATTGACAAAAGAGAACATTCTAGAACACCCTAAGTCTTTCATGAAGAAAGATGACTCACTACTTTAGATAGATATTTCTAGATTTGGTAATAATTACCAAAGATTTGCCTTAGCAATTAAGTAAATGATCCTCGACAAATATTCCAATAAAATCGAGGCACCTTAGGCAATTATGACAAATCTATGGCCTAGGTGCCACCTAACCTTCTTTAGGGTGACACCTAATTAAAGTGGCTTACTCTCTAGGAATGAATCAGGTATTTATGTGGACTAATCAAGAGAAGATTTAATAGATAATTCTAGAATGCTTGGAGAGCAAGTTCTTGAATTTAGGCATGTGGTAAATATCAAAATTTCATGATTGCCCAAATCTAAGCCATTAATGAAGATGATGAGTTGCAAGCTTAGGTGACTTCTAAAGATTTGGTCATCATTACACCTAAGATCTTGCTTGTAGAACAAGTTGGCTAAGTAATGATGACAATGGTGACTCATAAACCTAGGTATCCACTTGAACATTTGGTAATGATGACTTAAGATTTTCCTTAGGGGAGAAGCAAAGGACTCATAGCTTAAGGTACCAATCAGATTGTGACATGAGGGACTCTCATCATTTCCCTAAGATTTAGGTGTGCCACATAATCTTATTAAACGGGCCACATTTTCAAATATGTGTGTCACCTTGCAAAATTAGGCTTGCCACCTCGATATTGTAGTTGTGCCACTTCAAAAAAGATGATCAAGTCATTTGAATAAGTAATAATGAGGTTGATGCTTATAAATAGGATGAGCTCCTCATTCATTTCCACCTTTTGAGCTCTCCTACCATTCACACGCCATACTTCCCCTTTCTCTTGACCTCGTACCATCGCCCCTCATCAAGTCATTTAAGCTAATTCTCAAGATTCATCCAAGTAAGTAAGATCCATAATTCTCCTCTAGGATGGTAGACTCCATTATTAAGTCTAGATAGGTGCTCAACCACTCAAGCCGTGGGTAGGATGTTGGATCTTTTGTATGGTTTGTTCATGTTTGTGCTTGAATATGTGCTTGAGTTGTTCACGTCTAGAGTGAGAATGAGGTTCGCTTGAATTGAGTTCAATGTGAGGCAAGGTCGTCCAAGGCCGCAAGACCTTAGATCGGCATCAAAGCATGCTAGTTCCAAGTCTCATTCGGTGCGAGGATTGCCCAAGGTCGTGAGGTCTTGAATCGACCTTGAGGCGTGCTAGTTCCAAGTCTTGATCGGTACAGAGATCGCCTAAGCTCACGAGGTCTTGGTAAGGCATCAAAGCGTGCCGATTCTATGTCTTGATTGGTAAGGGGACTTTGTGCTTGGCATTGGAATCAAGCCACAAACCAAGAGTCATTCATGGCACGAAGTATGTTCACATTGGGTCAAATCCAAGGTCCGTTGAGCTTAGGATCTTCATGAAAGTAAGGTGTATCCAAACTTCAAGGTCTTGGATCGATATTGAGGCATGCCGTTTCTGAGCCTTGTCCAATATGAGGATTGATGCTAAGTGATCGGCTCAAGTCACGGACCAATGGTTTTTCCCGACATGTTTATTTATGTAGTACAAAAATTCATGGCACATATGCATGTTTGAGCATGCCTTCGGGCCATGTATGAGTCGAGTAAGAAGAAAAGATAAGAACCAGTTTGTGTAATATACTTATGTATGCACTTAAAAAAGAAAAAGCACCTATCGTCACATAGCATTTGCAGTGATACCTCATTCATCAATGAAATACCCTAGTTGAGCCAAGATGCTTAGGTCTTGAACCCGAAACCCTCAAGAAGCCAGCCCTAGGAAGCTTCGATTGAGTTGAAATGCCCTAGTCAAGTTAGGAAGCCCAACAAGAAGCTGGAAGCCCCGATCGATCCGAGAGGGCCCAATGATAAATGAATTTGCATGAGTACCGGTTATGCATAGCATGATATATTGATGTGTTAATTGTTAAACCAAAAGTAATTTATATCGACATCATGTATTTAATCAAGGTATGGCAAATAATTTGCTATTGATCTCATCGACACTATTTGTGAGTGTTGTACTTGCTAGGCTTCGATGATCAGATGCTTTTTTGATAGAGAACTAGGAATTTTACTTACTGAGTTCCCAAAACTCACTCTCTCATCTTTTAGTTTGTAAGTATGAAAGTCTTACGTCAGTTTTGGAAGCTGCAGTCACACTAAAGGAGATAGGAATTCTCCCAGCCTATGTGAAAACTTGCAGTGTGATGTATATAGGAAAATGGCATGTAGAAAAAGAGTTTGTAAATATACTATTGTAATATAAAGTAAGATATTATGTATAATGTATATCCTAATCTTCCAGCTATTGTTTGTCTGGAGAGTATGTTTATTCACACTTCCACATGTGTTTATTAATAAGATAAAAAAAAATTGGGATGACAATGAGCTTAAGACGTCGCGAAAATAATCCCTACTATTCAAGACCCTGGAGATAGAGTTGGGGTCATTATACATACCACGATTCGGATGCGCCTACTCGTTCAGACACATCCCTTTTAATCAACTAGGCCCCTTCATATAACTCGTTGTAGTCTTTCAAGTTTAAAGGCAATAGCTAGTTGAGAATTTCTGACTTCAAGCCATCCTAGAATCTCCTCGCTCAATCTAATAGGTCTTTGTTGACACCTAATTTTTGTTTTCAAGTACATAAAAAAATTAAATAAAAAAATTATTATTAATTAATTAAAATAGCAAAATAACAAAAAAAGAAAAAAACAGAAAAAATGCTTTGGGGCGGTTCAGGCTGGATCCGGCCTTAGCCCGGCTAGCCGTTCGCCTCTCTTTTTCTCTTGCGGCCCGGGCCCATTTCCCCCCCACGTGGCTCGGCCTTTTTCCTCCAGCCCAGCAAGCGATCCTTCTCCAGTCCGTGTCCTCGTGCACGGGGATCTGGAGAAAAGGGCAGAGAGAGGGGAGGAGAGAAGGGGGGCAGCACAGAGAGAGGGGAGCAGCGAGAGAGAGAGCTCGAGGGACAAAGCTTGAGAAGAGGGAGCCGTGCCGCCACGTTCAAAGTCGCACCGCCATCGCTGCCGACGAGCCACCCAATTGACGCCGTTCGCTGTCGTCTTCCCCGGAACCCAGATTTGAAGAAACAAAGAGGGAGGGAGAGAAATTTGGGGGAGGAGGGCAGGATCCGAGGAGCGTCCGAGCCACCACCCTCCTGCCCAATGCCATCCGGCACAGCGCTGCCTCCACCCAACGTTGGCAGTTGAATCGCTGACCACTGTCGCTCTGCCAGTCGTCCACGACCACCTAGCGCCGACTTGCATCTGCTCCGCCTCGCCAGCAACCTTGTGACGCCGCTAGTCTGCCCTCGGATACCCCTCTGCTCGGAGCTTCGACCCCACCGTTGCTTGCCATCGACACTCCACCCGAGTCGGCCGCCGTCCCGCCAGTTGCCAGAGTTCCTCCTCGCCCGCAAGCTCGTGCTGCTGTCGCTACTACAATGCCAGCAATCTGTGCCCCCTCGCCGTGCCATTACTGCCCTTCGAAAGCCGACGCCTGCAACCCGCGACGTCGTACCTTCGCCCGTCTCCGCAGCCGCTCGTCGCCGCCGCTTTCACCACTCGGAGCCCTAGCCGCCGTCCACCACGTCACGCCGTCCGCCGCGTCGCCACCATTGACATCCTAGCCAACCCCTCCCGCGCCGTAGGTCACCGAGCTCAAGGGTTCTAGAATCCAGGTCGCGTGAGCCGGGCTGGGTGCAATTCTCGGGTAGGGTTTTCGTTTGTTTGGGCCTGTCACGATGGGCCATCTTTTTTTGGGCAATTCGGGCCGGGTTTGGCTGGTTTAATGTGGGCTTTGTTGTAAAAAAATCAGACCAGACTGGGCCTGCACATCAGGCCCAGCCCGGTTGGTTTCTGCTTTTTCGGGCTGCGTTCGGGTCATCTAGCTTGATCCTGGGCCCTGTTCACCGAACCGGGTCGGACCCAACCCGGGGATCTGACCCAGTTCATTTTAAATATATTATATTATTATAATATTAAAATAATATTTTAAAAAATTAAAATAAAAAATTTAAAAAATTTGATTTTTTTTTTTTCGCAAATCCAAAGAATATACGGTTTGATTAGGAATTGCTATGTTTTGCCCTTTTTAGTGTATTTAGGTCTTTATTTGCCCGTATATTGATTATATTGTATGTTTAATTTGTATATCTAATTATGTTTAATTGCACGCATTTAATTTTACAGCAATTAGGATCTTGGTTGCTATGATTGTTACTTTAATGATTGTGCACTCGCATGATCACCTCACATGTTAGTGGATATGTATAAAATCAATCTAAACTGCTCGACAAAAATCATTTCTTTTAAAATGAACAAGATTAGATACCGAAAGGGCACTAATTAGTTAATTAGTGTAATCAGGTCCCCGATCCTAGATTCTCTAGTTGCGTAGAAAGTAAGGTATACTCCCATACCTCACTTGATTTCTAGCCAACCCCAGTAGGCTAGTGGCGACTCATTTTTGCAAAATTCTTTAGAACATCCCAATGTCATGCGGGGTATGGGCTTGGGAGAGCCCGTGCCTAATCAAGGGCCATAAACCCATCCTTTAGGCAGTACCCCTAAACCTACTCTCTCCCCGCGAGGGGTAGGTCGCGACAGTCTTCGATCATCCTCGGCGCGTACTTTGACAACTCAATGAAGTTGGCTTCGTATTGATCGAAGGTAAGATGATTTTGGCAGTCATAGAAATTCCGCCATCTTTTGTTCTCACATGCACTAGAAAAAGTACTTTCCGTTGAACGCTTTAGTGAAGGCACACCAATTGGAGCTATGCCTTCAAAAAGACCCTTCCTTGGGTGGCTTCCCACCAATCATCAGTGTTACCTTAAAGTTGGTACACAACCGATGTCACCTTGTCCTCCTCAATGCACCTTAGTATTGCAAAGGTCTTCTCCAACTTCTTGACCTATGAGGCCGCAACCTCATGAACATTTTTTTTGATGAATTGTGGCGGCTTCAGCCTTATAAACTACTCCACCAACTTATGCATCCATCAATCGCCATTCTCGTCTCCAGCTAATAGGGCATCATTGGGAGTAACAGTAGCAGCAGTAGCCTGATTTTGAGCTACTGTCCCAACAGATTACCGATTGTCTCTTAGACTTATAGAATTCCATCCAATCTAGGATCCCCCTGTGCTCTTCCTCTGGCACTTGCTTGGCCGGTAACTACCCTTCCTCTAGACATTCTCGGGTTTGGGTTATTCATCTTTTAGAGTTCTAAAGGAGGCTAGTTCCACAATCCTAACAACATGATTAGGGATTCAAGACCACAATTCAACAAAATAATTAGCAATCACAAGCCTGGTGCGTGTTCCTAACTATCCCAAAGTCTCAGCGCATCTTACCATTCCAAGTAATGACCAGGCTTTGATACCAAGAAACGCAAGACGTCACGCCTTGACCCTCGGACATGCGGTATCCTTTCTTTCCTTTGATAATTTAATTGCGACGTTCCAAGAGGCATCACCGACCCAATCATTTTATATTTTGATTAAATGCAATTGAAAGCATAATCAACTCCACCTAGCCATACACAATAATAGGGATAGCAAGGAAAACATATCAACAAACACTTTCATGCATATATACATATACATCAACTTATTACATTAGAAGTTTAATAATTACACGTCCGCAACATGGATTCTTTCAAATTTACCAAAAAGGGGTTGGGGGTTAGCCTAGTTCCTCTATCCTACGAGGGCGACCTCAAAAAATGATGTTTCCCCTACGTGCCTAGTATATGTCCATGTTGTAGTATGGCTCGAGCTTAGGATCAGACTCCGTGTCCAAGTTCGACTTTGGGTTATGACGAAGCCGTTGGGGATGTCTACTACCATGGGGTCCTATATGGCACTCCTAGATCCCCCACCAGGAGCCTGTCAAAACCTCAGAGAGGGCCAGAGAGCTCCCCTCCGAAATATACATACCACTTCACAAAACAGTGGGGCATCGGGTTTGTTAGCCCATCATCCACCCAGATAGTGGTCACGAACTTCTTGTATACGATGTCAATCCCCTCTATAGGAGGGGGATCACCTAGGTGTCCTAATCTATAGGCATCCCAAAATGCATATGGTAGAATGGACTGTCCATAGTTAGGGCCTGAAAAATTTAAACCACAACTAGTAAAAGAATTCATAAGTAATCTCCTTAAACCTCGCGTAAGAGAGTACTTTGCCTCGGAGGCACTCTATACGTGCGGCTTAATCAATAGCAAAGCCTCTGCTTTGCATCATTTATAAACATGAAATGAGTAACTCACCCTAAAAACGTACTCAATTATTATATAAATAGTTCTCTACGTGAGTCCACAATTCTAGCAGGCACATGACAAATATGAATAATAATCTAGATATAACTATTATCACTTCCATGCACAATGCATCCACACGAGTCTAGATTATTACGACCACTCTCAATCATGAATGACACTCACGCTGGGGATCTTCCCTCACTCGAAGACGGCATTCAATTAAAAGTATCGTTCTAAAATCCATCCGTGCGCAGCATTTGGACCTCCGCTGGGCATCCGAAATCCATCGAGCATCGTCCCTTGTAGTCATAAGAGTATGGACCAATTTCAGTGATCACACGAGCACAATAACCATTCGAGCCCATTTTTATCTTCCAATTTAGCTAATGCAAGAGTGTTTAGTGCTCGCATGTTGTATACTAGCAATTTTTACACTAAAAAATGCCATAAAATAATCCTATGTGTCACCCATTGATTATTTATCTACCAAAATAATCATACGATAATCTCATTCTCCTATTATCAATGCAAACACATAAAACCTAACATCTCACTGTGGTACTTTAGGATTCAATCCTATCATGCCTTTCTAAATTTTCTTTTCAAAAAATACTTTAGAAAGGTTGCTAAATTTCATTCTCATGGCAATCACCCCTCAATTCCACACAATATCACACCATGGGTTTACTTATCAACATAACTTATCACTTTTCAAAATAAGATGTCACAAGTTTCAAGATAAGCCATCACAGGTACTTATCATTTTTCAAAATAAGCTATCATAAATATTTATCACTTTTCAAGATAAGCTATCACAATTACTTATCACTTTTCAAGATAAGTTATCACAATTACTAATCACTTTTCAAGATAAGTCATGACAATTATTTATCACTTTTTAAGATAAGCTATCATTAGTACTTATGACTTTTCAAGATAAGCTATCACAATTACTTATTACTTTTCAAAATATGCTATCACCTAATCCATCTATCTCTTAATCTAACTATCATTAACATTAATCCTAACCCTAATCTCAAGTGTAACTATCATCCTAATCAAGGTTTAGGAAGCCACTCATGGGACCAGCTTTCAAGTTTCGATGGCGAGTGGTGGCAACAACGACGGCACAATGGCTCACCACGGTGGACAGTGGCGGTGGCATGCAATGCGGCAAAGAGAATGGTGTGATATGGCGGTGAGGCACATGGCAAGGAGAGTGGCTCGGCCTTAGGTGGTAGTGGTGGTATCACGACATGGCAAGGAGGGCATCATGGCGTGGCAACGAACAACAAGAGAGAGAGGGCTTGAGCATCAGAGTGAGAGAGTGTTTGAGAGAGAGGGAGGGGGCAGTGGTGAGGGTGTGAAAGAGAGAGAGAGAGAGCGCCGAAAGTGAGAGAGTGAGAGAAAGGAACTTCTCTTCCAAGTTTCCTCAAAGTCTTCATGAGCTTAGTACAAAATCCCTTAAATTACTCTTGGCAAAGTCCTTTGAATGGCCACCAAAAGTTCTTGAAATCTTCCTATCTATTCTTCAATTAATGCTAGATTCAAGCATTTGCTCTATTTGGAAATGAACTAAAGAAGCTAATTAAGTTGGTCTCTTCCTTTCCCCTCTTCAATTGACGCCAACCCCTCCCTTGGAGGACAACAATCCTTGCCTCATTAAGCCATCAAGCTTCTAGAATGTGTAATTTAGGGATTTAATCAAATTATAGTATAAAACACTATTCATGAATATGGATAATTAATGTACAAGCTTCCAAAAGATCAATTGTGGGCTCATTTGGCCTTGATGGACCCACTTGGGCAGTCCTTGATGGGTGTGAGGCCCATTAGGCCTGTCCACGGCTTGGGCCCTTGTAGCTCCTCGATTGCGGCCCGTTTCCACTCCGAAAATTCACGGTCCACCGATGTAAAATTGCATTTTTTTCCTAAGGTGATCATCCCTTACTTTTCCATGATTTGTTGATTACCGTTGTAATTGTATTCTTTAGATAGGGGTCAATTGAAAATGTCATAATACTTGTGACAGATTTACTCCAAACTAATTTTTTTATCATCCTATATTGTTTGTGTTACATTGTTGGCAACAAAACGTTGTGATCATTTATATACCTACCGTTACATAAAGTAAAATGACAATTGCGAATGTATTGATGTAGTCTCCTGATCTTGTAAACAGGGAATTTATGTTTTGGCCGAATGAAATCTCCAGCTCTCTTTTAATTCAAATGAACGCTCTTCATACAATTTTTATGACATTGCACTATTCTTTCATGGATGATTGCGATAATATCAACAGTCATATTAGCAATGGAATTAATATATTCGGTTTGATGCTGGTTTCATGCTTAAAATTAACGAGTCATGGTCTTAGTCTCAAAAAGTCAAGTCTTCGAAAAGGGAAAATACGGGAGCTTTCAGACCAATCTCATTGAGCGAAGAGGCTATTTTCACATAAAAACGCTTCATTGAGATGAAAAGATAATTCATGGTCCATGAATCATGTAGGGACCTACATATTTAAAGCTTCAGATGATATCGATCGCATAATTTGATAGACGATGCAATCAACTTCTCGAGAGATGCATACAAAGAAAGGGTCAAATTCATGGACGAATTGGAAGCTTCAACAGCAAATTCATAGGAAATAATATACCCAAAGTCATAGATTTTATTTAATTAGAGTTGCCAAGGTCATCTCCAGTAAAGTTCTTGGCAACTTAATGTGTATCCTAGTTGTTTAGACAATATATGCGTCACATAGTTTTGCCGTTGACCAAAATTTTCTTTGAGTAACAAAAAAGGGCCAGAGTCGTTGATTACATGATAACTGCTGGGGAAACTAACTCCTATTCGTTCACCTAACAATAAAAGAAACGACTCATTAGGCGATGTGTCATTAAAATAATGTTCCGTACTAGTAAGCAGAGCATAGTTTGCTAACCAACGAGCACACCGATTACTTTCTCTATAAATATGGACCACCTACATATATATTGAGGATCGAACTCCATATCCATATGCATATACGTCATAATCACCACAAAGACCCTTTCGCCGGCGAAGTTGTGACATCTCCAGCAAAGCTTGCGAGTCCACTTCCAAAATTATGTTGGTGAATCACAAAGGAGATAGCCAAGTAGAGACTCAAAAATGCCCTAGAGTTCAGTCTTGACGGTAGAAAAAAATGCCCAGAGGTTTGGCAAAGCCTCATCTCCAAGTTCCGAATTTGTCTCGAATCGAGGCTTTGCAACCCCAACCCTCCCCCTCTCCCACCCCCTCCCCTCCTCTTCTCCTACACCTCCTCCTGCTGCTGCTGCTCCTGTAGGACTAATTTTACTTCACATCTTTCTATCCTCAAATCGAAATGTAACATCTGGAGTTCGCGGGAAAGAAGACGACGGTGGTAACATCGTTATAACATTGAGTTCAAAACGAATTTAGAATATTAATCACGTAATTTCCGCGCCGGATTGACTCAGTATTTAATCACCACTCAAAATTCTTTTTCCTTTCCTCAGAAGAAAGAAGACAATGAAGTATATTAGAAATGCCAAAAGTTATGTACAATGCTCACTTTACTGTCAAAAATTTCGGTCATCTTATTTAAGTGCCAAATTAGAGCAAAAATGATCACTTAAGTGTTACCAGTAAGTGCTACCGGTAAGTGCTACCAGTAAGAAATTCAGGCTAAAAATTGATTATATGAGATTTATAATTAATTTGTTAAAATGACTTGGCAATTTTTTTAAAGATATAGTCACCGTGGACTACAAAAACGACATTGCGCAACCTACGTGGCTCGGACGTCCAAAATGACGTCGCACGACATGCTTTCAGTTCCCTACGTCACCACACTTAGGAAGCATCGAAGAGAGAGATGGCAGCGGTGACCACCATCACCGACGAGAGAGCCTCTAGTGAGTGCCCGAAGATCGTGTGGAACCAGCCCTAATAGAGATTTATGAAGGAGTACAGGAAGGCTGGGCTTGACTTCTCATACATTCGTCCCTCGAAGCAAGGCCTGGGATTGGCTTCCCACCTCTGCATCACATGCCAAGACCAACTCCATGTTTGTTGTCCCCGCTTGCTTTCATGTCCCGGTCCGTTCGAAACCCTTTGTGCACTGCCTCTGTTCTTGATTTGTCTCCTTACCCTGGAACACCATATTCCCACCAGGTGTTTGAGAAAATTACCTGATGATGGAACTCTTTTTTTTTTTAACTGTTCTTTAGTGCTGTTAATGGTCATAGAGAAAAAGAGACTAAGGGAGGGTGAGAGAGAGAGTGGGTCATTGAGTAAGGCATGAAGATGGCTAGTTCAATGGCCAGCTTAGGGTTTGAAATTATCTTTCACTTTGTGGATTTGGGGTTCTCATTTAGGGAAAAAGTACTAGACGGTGTCGTTTTAAGGTTTAGTTGTTGACTGAACTCCTTGGCAAGCCACATCGACTTAAGAAACTAATAAAAAAAGGCCACATCGGATTCCTGACCAAATAGACTAGAGTTGAAACTGAAAAGATCGTATATAAAAAAAATTAGTATTTAGGGCTCTATTTGTTTCACAGAAAATAACTTCTAAGAAAATGTTTTCCAAATTTTCTAACATTTGTTTCATAGAAAATGAATAGCTTTGGGAAAACATTTTCCATGAAGGGAAAATAGTCTTCTAAACTAAGAGAAAATGTTTTCTATTTTAAAAGTGGAAAATATTTTCTTCACTGAGTCTCTCTTATCTCACACATCTACAAGCCCTTACTTCCTCCTCCCCTTTCTTGTTCTTCTTCTTCTAAGATATTCTTAAAATTTGAATTATTTTTTACTTTTCTTTTTCTTTTCTTTTTTCTTTGTTTTTCCTCTTCTTCTTTCATGGCCAGTCGCAGGCCATGGTGACAACCAATGACCGGCCACAAGCGAGCCTTCTCCAAGCTCTTAGGCCTCGAGCTTGAAACTCGCACTTGCCGATATGATGAGTAGCGAGCTTGAGCTCACCAGAGGTGGGCGAGCATCATGCTCGCCGATGAGCTCAAGGCTCATCTATGGCGGCTGTTGGCCGTTGCCGTGGCCAACGACCGACCAAGAAGAAGAAAAGGGAAACAAATAAAAGAAAAAGAAAAAAAAGAAAAGAAACTGAAAACTAAAAAAAAAAAAATTTAAAAAGCGATTTGTTAAAAAAATAATTAAAAATTGATTAAAAACAAAATAAACGAAAAAGAATGTATGGAGACAAAGATTTTCCTTACCGAATAGCAGAAAATATATTTCACTTCATTTGAGATTTTATCTGAACACCAAAAAATAATTACATTTTTCTGGAAAATGGCTTCTTGGAAAATATTTTTCAAAAACACCATATTTTTTGCAAAACGAATGGAGCCTAAATGATCCAAAAGAAAGTTTTAGTAGCAGAGTGAACGATATACACAACTTTTAACACTTTTAGTATTCTTCTCTCGAAGATAAACTATATAAATGAAAAGGTCCCTATTGGCCTCTATTGCATTTGTCATGAGAAGAAGCGGTTGACGAAACCATTCTTTTGTGATTTGGTAATCTTTGCTAAACCCATCCCCAAGGGATTGAGAATCGCCCAAATCAATGGGATTGACGTGAGCAAAGCACTACAAAGCAACACCCTAAAACAACAAATGCCTTTTGTCCACGGTATTGTTTTTATCGACCCATATCGTTTAGCGTTAAGGAAAAAGATAAGAAATTCACCTTTCAACTTCAGCATTATTCAATGTTCACACCACCACAACAAGCAACAATGACCCTTTTGTTATAGTTTTTTTTTTTTTTTGTTAAAGCCCTTTTGTTATAGTTGACTTGCAATTTGTTGAAGGTCTTTCTTTAATCCATGAAAACGACTTGAAATTTCTTGTAATTATAATCTTCGTGTTTGAATCAATCCACACGCATCGAAAACTTCACACCAAACAGAAAAAAAGAACCCAAACAATTATCCAAAACCAATCCTCTCCCTCCCTCCCTCTCTCTCTCTGCAAATGGCACCCCAATCTCTAGTCCAATTCATAGAAGCAGCGCTATGGTGCACAGGCCCTTTTGAGCTGTCCTACACAGACCCTGACCAGAAATGGCTCATAAGAAAAGACATGCTTTCACTCCTTCAAGACTTCCCCATCCTCAGCCCGTCAATGGACACCTACATCCACGATGACGGCACAATCGTGAACCTCCTCAATGCCCATGGCACAGTCCATATCTCCAGCTCTTCTCCCCAAGTCCCCCTCACCATCTGGCTCCATGAGAACTATCCGTACGTGGCCCCAATCGTGTTCGTGGGCCTGCCGGGCATGGCCCCCTCCCCGACGATACACCATGACCACCCCTTCGTCGACCCCTCGGGGCTCACCACGTCGCCATATATCCAAACCTGGCAATTCCCTAGGTGCAACCTCAAGGAACTTGTCCACAACCTTGTCAAGATTTTCTCTCGTGACCACCCTTTTTCCTATTTAGCCACTTCTAGCCCCTTCACCCACTCTTCCATCGTCTCGAAGAAGGAGGCACTCGATCGCCTTGAGGAGATGCTTCACTACGACACCATGGCCTTGAGGTCCGAGACCGACAAGGAGATCGAGAAGCTACTGGCCTTGCAACAGGAAATGGACCAGCGGGTTGAGATCGTGACGGCCATAGTCCAAGGGCTCAAGCGTGAGAGGTGGGAATTGAGGGATAGGGTGGCGCGGTTGGCCGAGGAAGCCGATGTCTTGATCAACTGGCTCAAAGTCCACGACCCCAAACGGGCCATGGCCATGGGGGACGATGACATAGATGATGTGTTTGAAGGAGTTGATGAGGAGTCCAGGTTGAGGCTCCAGTGTTTGGCTGCAGATCTGTCTATAGAGGATACTATTTATGCGTTGGATAAAGCAGTTGATGAAGGGGCTATGAATTTTGAGATTTATATTAGGCAAGTTAGGAATTTGGCAAGAGAACAGTTTTTCCACAGAGCCACGGTAGTTAAATTTGAGACATCCCGTCAACTTTTATAGGACTCAGTATATCTCCTGTGAGTTCTTGCTTCTCGATTTGGTGTGCATATGCTTCAGTTTTGGAATGAGTCAGTGGCTATGTTTACCTTCAACGGGATAGTTTTATTCACTTTAGAGCCAGATTCTGTATTGGATCGGAAGCTTTGTAAAAATGTCATTTCAGACTCGTAGTTAAGTGTTCTCATGTGTTGTTCTTGAAAAATCCTCCGGTAAATGGGACTCGTTCATCAAAATTCTCCGTAGACTTGAATTTGTTCGAAAAAAGCCCTATAAACTTTATAATTTCATCTAATAAATCCCTGAGCTCATTGCTGGCCGATAAATGCGTGTATGTTTCGCGCCTTTCAGGAGGCACTTTTGCTCATTTTAATATTGCAGTGAGCTAATTGCCGGACCTTTAGTTCGGTTGACCCTCCCATGTAATTGATGCACGCATTTTGCCAGTAGGCAGTTATTTTCACCTGTGATAAGCTCATCAGGGGGTTATCGAATCAAATTGATCACATTCAAGGATATCATGAAAGAGGGGCCTTCTGAAACCTTTTGTCATACTAATCCTATAGCAATCGGGTAATGGAAATTAGATCCGTAGAATTTGAATTGAGTTCAATAGGGATAGCTCTTAATTTGAGATCAATTAATGTTGGTGATGTAGTACCAAGCTATGCTTTCACCATACAAGAGGAAAGTTCCGTAAAGGCAATAGGAATAATTGCTCTTTATAATTCCGCCTTGATCGGTTGGAAGAGGTAGAATCTAGTTGTAAAAAGCAGCGCTTGCTTTTATTGATAGTGTTTGAAAGCTGCCAATGTAGTGCGCACTTTTCATTTTCCCAGAAGTTGGTAAACAAGCGAAAAGCCAGTCTGATCGGTTTGATAAGATAGAGGATATGACCGGTTTGGATGGTTTTGGCTAGTGGCACGGTTGCTAAGAAGCGGCAGACTGAAGAATTGATCGTATTCCAGCATTTCGGTCATGTTAATAAAACATTGCTACAGACAAAATGAGAAAATAATAACTCGTACTTGGCATATTTGCATAGCTAGGGTATGTCAATGCATCTGAATAGAGCCGATCGATGGTCGGACTAAACCAGGCCAGATCCTTCTTTTTTTTTTTGGTCCGATAGGCCAGATCCTTGAAGAGGGCCAAATGTATTTGCCTGAGCTTGCCCTTCTGCTAAAGGAAATATAAGTAACGTGCGAGCTGAGTGGGCTTGGTTCAGGCCTAGTTGAATCGGACTGGGCATTATGTCTATAGGGCCTTGTCCAAGCTCCCCCATAAGTACCTAAAGTCATTTCCGGTAACAAGCCGAGCTCATGAAAAATCACTTGAGTTAGGCACTTAAAATCAGAATACTAAAAGCTGATCGTCCTTGCCCTTTTACAAATCCAATCTCCTTAGCACATTTCACGTAAAGTTGGATTTGTATAATCGAAAGATTCAAATATCCAATTAAGAAAAATATTGCTTTCTTATGAGAAATAAATATAATATGATTTCAGAGTAGCCACACAGTAAGAAATATATAAAAGGGATAGTGCCTCAACACCATCTACAACAAGCAATAAAACCCAGTAAATACTACTAATGAAAAAAGTGTTCAAGGATCGCCAGATTAAACATTGGTTCTGAAAAATAATCCTCCCAAAATATAATCAATTATGCCATGCTATATAGCATAATATATATCGCTACATCTTGAAAATCATACCTGCTTTTTCTTAGATGGCTCAAAATAGTAAGGAATCGGTTCTATGTTCTTTGTGTCCACGGGGAACCCATCGATCTCATCCGTCCACGGGTTGCTCACTTCCCCACCACCGACGGTCCTGATTGCCTCCCACATCACACTGCTGCACTTGAAACCGGACCCGAATGCGATTTGCCACGCCCGGTCGCCCTGCTTCACCCTTCCTTTGGCCTCGGCGTACGCCAGTGCGTACCAGATCGAGCTGCTCGAGGTGTTCCCGAACCGGTACAGCGTCATCCTCGACGCCTCCATGTGGGCCTCGCTCAATCCGAGGCTCTTCTCGAGCTCGTCGAGCACTGGCTTGCCGCCCACGTGGGGGAACACATGGTCCACAGCCTTCTTGAAGTCGGGCACGTAGGGCTTGACGTTCGCCATGGGGAAGCGCCTCACTAGGCAGTTCATGGCGTAGAGGATTTGCTCCGACATGGGGAGGACAAGGCGGCCGAACTCGGCGATGTTGGCCTCGATGGCATTGATCGCCACCGTCATGAGGTCCTTGGTGATGGTGACGCCCACTTTGCCCCACGGGTCCTCCTCCTGGAAGATGCACTGGTAGGAGCGGTCCCAGCGGGCTGTGTGCGTGTGCACGGTGTGGAGGAGCTTGTACTTGGCAATCTGGGCATCAGACGGCCGGTTCGAGAGGAGAATCGCAGCCCCGCCGACGCGGAACAGGCAGTTGATGAGGACCATGGAGCGATCATTGCCCAGGTAGGCATTTTCGGTGATGTTCTCGGTGCTCACGACTAGAGCATAAGAGTTGGGATGCACCTACATGAAGAGCCGCCCCCACCCAAAAAAAAGAAGCAAAAATAGCATGGCAATTTAGGCATTAATAACATTAGAACTATTTTACATAATTAGTTTAAAAAATTAGAACCAACTGCAGTGGGACCGTCAGAGCTTTGCCTAGGCCAAAACGAAAACAAAGTACCTGACACATTTGTACCGAGAAAATGTAAAAGAAGCGAATATGGAGCATTATTTAATATTTTATTCATTAATCACATATTATGTGATTAAAGTCAGAAAACGTATAGTTGACCTTATCACTGCATGAATACTATAAATAACTTTAGTTAGAATTAATATTAAAATTAATAATCTAAGATTGATGACTGACCGAGAGAAAAACTAAACAGGGGTAATACAGAATGGCTATTACATCCTTATTGTAATTGCTATTACCCTATAATTGGCAGTTAACTTGTAGTCATCACTGCAGCCAAACATGCTATAGGGTGAGTTATACGGACTTTTGTTATTAACAGATTTTAATGGATGTAAAAAAGACTCGGTCATTAATAAGAGAAAAATGGAGCAAATACACAAACAAAATCCTTGAGAAAAGGAGGGGATAAATAAGAACACAGAGACATTCTAACAAAAAAATTTTATGGATAAATTTCACTTATCGACAGCATAATTCCAACTACTAATGATGATTGACTTCTAATCAATTGATTTATCTACGGCAATCTTCATGGCCAAATTCTATCGTACTAATCCTAACAGATTAACTAAGCAGTTTTTATATTTCTCAAGAGACTGGCTTTGAGAACCGGCAATCACTAACTAACATGTAATCATGGGTCCGTATTATGCTTTTCTTACTAGAGCTAGCATACCCAACATGGATTTGCAAAAATATGGCAAAATATTTTTGAAAAAAATATAATTCACTCTGGTAATTGGCGACTGATGGTTTAACTTTCTAAGTTAATACACATAATATTGTAATTTCTTATGTACTCATATTATTTTTTTCTTTCATTTGGATGAAATATCTATCCTTACGAATATACTTCTCAATAATTTATGTATCTCTTCATCCATCTTCTCATCTTCTTGTTTCGCTTTAATCGCTATTTATATATGAATTTTCTTTATTCTTTTAAAGAGATTTCTCTCATTGACTGACTTCATTATAAGAGTATTATCAAAAGTTGACTTAATTTTCCATTCTTTCTAAAAGTTAATGGGCTTTGATGTTCTCAAGAGAAGTCCTTAATGCATTTAGGTTGATGAGAATATTCAGATTTATAACAATTTATATTACTTTTATTAAAAAAAAAGGACAAGTGATGCCGTTTGCTTTCATGCCTATTCAACACCACGGGACTAGTAGTTGCCTACCATAAATAATCGATCTTGCTAAGTATGGCCAGGAAGAAAAGAGTACTTTTTCCGAATTCTTGTTGGAAGTGCAAAATTGTCAAGAAGTAGCATTTATGTTTGATATTTTTCTATTAATATATCGATTTCGTGCACTGTACTCATTGGCAATAACATAGATGATATAAATAAATGTAGGAGATGAAACAGGCTCTCAATGCACTACTAATTGATTGTAGGCCTGATTAATGGAGGGGTCAAATCTAGTATCATGCTAAACAATCTTATCAGTGTGGCACAAGTTTGCGCAAGTTAGTGAGCCTTCCGAAGGATTTGCTCGTCTGGACCCCCACATTTTGCTCTTCGCGAAGACCGAACTTCGTTGGGCCTAATGGGTCATCAGATCATTGATCACCTCTGAAGGTGAGCAGCCGGACTGATTTAACTCGAGAACCAAATCTAACTAACCTCACCGGACAGTTCCAGGTTGGTTCGCAACGATTTGTTCCTTTTTTGGGTGAAAAATTGGACAACTGACCTTGACCGATTTGGTTTTTGGTTCTATCATATTAATCGGTTTTGAACAGATTTCAAGGCAATTCTTGAGTCGGTTGTGAGCCAATTTCAAAACCGGTTCTAATCCTAAGTTAAGTCTCTTCAACGTTTCTAGCATTTCTCATTTAGGTCAACATGATGAGTGAAACTCAAGGTTATTAATCTTCCACATTTTGGGACACAATGAAACGGGAAAAAAAATGATTCTATTGAGAACCGACTATGACATAATAAGTTCATGGTTCTTGCCTATCCTAAAATCGACCATCCATAATCACCTCTAGCTGATAAGATCCATTGTAAGATCTATTTATCCACGTCTAAGGGGAAAAAAACACCACTTGCTATTTTATCTGTAAAAATCCGTTAACGTGAATTAAAATATGAAACATGCTAATTCTTTATCGACCAAAATAAAAATTAAATTATCACAGATTATATAATAATCGTTCCCGTGTCCTTTTCTTTGTTTTTGGGCCTGGCGTAACTTTGTTGTTAATGTAACTATAATATGTGTATACATATATACACACCCCAAAAACAAAAGGAAGGAATACAAGTGCGGTTCTATACGTACGTACGTACCAACAACGTACTGAAATTAAAGAGCACAGCTACGCTATCAACTGCTTCGTACGAAATGGAAAGAAACAATAAATGTTAAAACTACATATATCAACTGCTTCGTACAAGGACATTAAACATTCAGAAAAAAATGAAACTGAGCATATCAATAAAAAAAAAAATGAAACTGAGCATATCAATAATACTGACTTTAAGTGTTGGACACCTCCTAATCCCATCAATAAACGTGCTTTAAGCAAAGGAACGTCCAATAAAGCATGTTATTTTCTATTACGGGATTTAGTTTTTTTGTTTAGCTTGAAGTTAATCTCACTTATAGTAGACAGATGAACCGTATTTGCACACCCAAAGAGAAATGCCAAAGAGAGAGCCTTGAGTCATTTACCGATAATTTAAATATGTTACCTGAAGCAGATTCTTGGCGAGGCCAATAGCACAAAGACCACCACTGCAACCCATTCCTTGAAGGCTATAACTCACCACATCTTCCTTGAGCTTGCACTTGTTCACTATCATGGAAGATAGAGAAGGCACCACGTTGAATATGCAACAGTTCACCACCAACACCCCAATCTCATCCCCTCTCACCCCCGTCTTGGCCAACACCTCGTTGACAGCCCCGAACAAAGCCGCCTCAGCCTCCTTCACGGCTTCCTCCAAGCACTGCTTTGGGGGCTGCCGGAGCAGCGCCTCAGGCAGGTATGTCGACTCCCCGAGCCCTGACCTCTCCAGCGTCTTGCGCATGAAGTCGAGGGTCGAATCCGAGAATTTTTCAAATAGCCGGGCCTGCTCCATGAACGACTCTTTTGAGCAAGATAGAGCGTTGGGGGGTTTGTAACATACGAAGTCCAGCAAGAACACCTTGTTGGGGTATTTTGGCTTGAGAAGGGTCACTATGAAAAGGATTAGGGGTAGGCAAAGGAGAAAAATCCCCGTGGATTTGAGGTTGAGATGTTCAAGAGTGAAGGTTGATGTATCAAACGAAGACATTTGTGAGAGTGGGTATGCGCGCGCGCGCGCGCGCGTGTGTACAAGTGGAGATAATGGCAGATCAAGAAGAAGACAATTTGTGCTTGAGTATGTTGTGATGCTGGTTGAGTGCAAGTGAAGTCCTTACTGGGAAGATGAGAGAAGTAGGGTTTGTGTAAGAGGGAGGGACAAACATAAGAACTGGTTTCCTTTATATAAAGGGCTGAAAGAGATGATGAGGGTTTTGGTTTTATTTTTGGAGCAGCCCTCGTCGGTCTCAAATTAATTAGGTCTACTTCCAAACCATAGAGTTACGTTTTGTTTTTCTTTGTTTTTTGTTTTTTGAAATATATTGACTTTTAACCAAAAAGCTATACAGCAAGGGTTAACGGCACTAAAAATTTACACTCATGATGACAAACAAGTCATATGAGTGGAAAGGTGTCGAGAAAAATAAACCACAACCTGCCAACCAACTGAAAGCAACAACCAGAACAGCAATGAGTCTAGGCATCCGAAATCCATCGAGCATCATCCCTTGTAGTCATAAGAGTACGGACCAATTTAAGTGATCACACAAGCACAATAACCATTCAAGCCAATTTTTATCTTCCAATTAGCCAATGCAAGAGTGTTTAGTTCTCGCATGTTATATACTAGCAATTTTTACACTAAAAAATGCCATAAAATAATCCTATGTGTCACCCATTGATTATTTATCTACCAAAATAGTCATACGATAATCTCATCCTCCTATTATCAATGCAAACACATAAAACTTAACATCTCACTGTGGTACTTTATGATTCAATCCTATCATGCCTTTCTAAATTTTCTTTTCAAAAAATACTTTAGACCAAAGGTTGCTAAATTTCATTCTCATGGCAATCACCCCTCAATTCTACACAATATCACACCATGGGTTTACTTATCAACATAACTTATCACTTTTCAAAATAAGATGTCACAAGTTTCAAGATAAGCCATCACAGGTACTTATCATTTTTCAAAATAAGCTATCACAAATATTTATCATTTATCATTTTTCAAGATAAGCTATCATAATTACTTATCACTTTTCAAGATAAATTATCACCAGTACTTATCACTTTTCAAGATAAGTTATCACAATTACTAATCACTTTTCAAGATAAATCATGACAATTATTTATCACTTTTTAAGATAAGCTATCATTAGTACTTATGACTTTTCAAGATAAGCTATCACAATTACTTATTACTTTTTAAAATATGCTATCACCTAATCCATCTATCTCTTAATCTAACTATCATTAACATTAATCATAACCCTAATCTCAAGCGTAACTATCATCCTAATCAAGGTTTAGGAAGCCACTCACGGGATCAGCTTTCAAGCTTTGTTGGCGAGCGGTGGTGACAACGACAGCATAGTGGCTCACCACGGTGGACAGTGGCGGTGGCATGCAACATGGCAAAGAGAATGGTGTGAGATGGCGGTGAGGCGCGCAGCAAGGAAGGGGCTCGGCCTTGGGTGGTAGTGGCAGTATCACGACATGGCAAGGCGGGCGTCACGGCGTGGCAACAAACAAAAAGAGAGAGAGGGCTTGAGCATGAGAGTGAGAGAGTGTTTGAGATAGAGGGAGGAGGGGGCAGTGGTGAGGGTGTGAAAGAGAGAGAGAGAGCGCCAAAAGTGAGAGAATGAGAGATGAGGGAGAGAGTGAGAGAATGAGTGAGAGAAAGGAACTTCTCTTCCAAGTTTCCTCAAAGTCTTCATGAGCTTAGTACAAAATCCCTTAAATTACTCTTGGCGAAGTCCTTTGAATGGCCACCAAAAGTTCTTGAAATCTTCCTATCCTTTCTTCAATTAATGCTAGATTCAAGCATGTGCTCGATTTGAAAATGAACTAAAGAAGCTAATTAATTTGGTCTCTTCCTTTTCCCCTCTTCAATTGATGACCCCTCCCTTGGAAGACAACAATCGTTGCCTCATTAAGCCATCAAGCTTCTAGAATGTGTAATTTAGGGATTTAATCAAATTATAGTATAAAACACTATTCATGAATATGGATAATTAATGTACAAGCTTCCAAAAGATCAATTGTGGGCTCAGTTGGCCTTGATGGACCCACTTGGGCAGTCCTTGATGGGTGTGAGGCCCATTAGGCTCGTCCATGGCTTGGGCCCTTGTAGCTCCTCTATCGCAGCCCGTTTCCGCTTCGAAAATTCACGGTCCACTGATGTATAATTGAATTTTTATCCTAAGGTGACCATCCCTTACTTTTTCATGATTTGTTGATTACCATTGTAATTATATTCTTTAGATAGGGTTCAAATTGAAAATGTCACAATACTTGTAATAGATTTACTCCAAATTAATTTTTTTATCATCCTATATTGTTTGTGTTACATTGTTGGCAACAGAACATTGTGATCATTTATAGACCTACCGTTACATAAAGTAAAATGACAATTGCGAATGTATTGATGTAGTCTTCTGATTTTGTAAACAGGGAATTTATGTTTTGGTCCAATGAAATCTCCAGCTCTCTCTTTTAATTCAAATGGACGCTCTTCATACAATTTTTATGACATTTCACTATTCTTTCATGGATGATTGCGATAATATCAACAGTCATATTAGCAATGCAATTAATATATTCGGTTTGATGCATGGTTTCATGCTTAAAATTAACGAGTCATGGTCTTAGTCTCAAAAAGTCAAGTCTTCCAAAAGGGAAAATACGGGAGCTTCCAGACCAATCTCATTGAGCGAAGAGGCTATTTCCATATAAAAACGCTTCATTGAGATGAAAAGATAATTCATGGTCCATGAATCATGTAGGGACCTACATAGTTAAAGCTTCAGATTGATATCAATCACATAATTTGATAGACGATGCAATCAACTTCTCGAGAGATGCATACAAAGAAAGGGTCAAATTCATGGACGAATTGGAAGCTTCAACATCGAATTTATAGGAAATAATATACCCAAAGTCATAGATTTTATTTAATTAGAGTTGCCAAGGTCATCTCTAGTAAAGTTCTTGGCAACTTAATGTGTGTCCTAGTTGTTTAGACAATATATGCGTCACATAGTTTTGCCGTTGACCAAAATTTTCTTTGAGTAACAAAAGAGGGCCAGAGTCGTTGATTACATAACTGCTGGGGAAACTAACTCCTATTCGTTCACCTAACAATAAAAGGAACGACTCATTAGGCGATGTGTCATTAAAATAATGTTCCGTACTAGTAAGCAGAGCATAGTTTGCTAACCAACGAGCACACCGATTACTTTCTCTATAAATATGGACCACCTACCAAAAATAAATAAATAAATTGAGGATCGAACTCCATATCCATATGCATATACGTCATAATCACCACAAAGGCCCTTTCGCCGGCGAAGTTGTGACATCTCCAGCGAAGTTTGCGAGTCCACTTCCAAAATTATGTTGGTGAATCACAAAGGAGATAGCCAAGTAGAGACCCAAAAATGCCCTAGAGTTCAGTCTTGACGGTAGGAAAAAATGCCCAGGGGTTTGGCAAAGCCTCATCTCCAAGTTCAGAATTTGTCTCGAATCGAGGCTTTGCAACCCCACCCCCTGCCCCTCCCCCTGCCCTCCTCTTCTCCTACACCTCCTCCTGCTGCTCCTGCTCCTGTAGGACTAATTTTACTTTACGTCTTTCAATCCTCAAATCGAAATGTAACATCTGGAGTTCGCCGGAAAGAAGACGACGGTGGTAACATCGTTATAACATTGAGTTCAAAACGAATTTAAAATATTAACCACGTAATTTCCGCGCCGGATTGACTCATTATTTAATCGCCACTCGAAATTATTTTTCCTTTCCTCAGAAGAAAGAAGATAGATAAGAGAAGTATATTAGAAGTGCCAAAAGTTATGTATAGTGCTCATTTTATTGTAAAAAATTTAGGCCATTTAAGTGTCAAATTAGAGCAAAAACGATCACTTAAGTGCTATCGATAAGTGCCACCGGTAAGAAATTCCGGCTAAGTTGATTACGTGACATTTATAATTAATTTGTTAAAATGACTTGGCAATTTAAAAAAAAAAAAATAGTCCCCGTGGACTACAAAAATGACATTGCACAACCTACGTGGCTCGGACGTCCAAAATGACGTCGCACAACATGCTTTCTGTTCCCTACGTCACCATACTTAGGAAGCGTTGAAGAGAGAGATGGCAGCGGTGACCACCACCACCGACGACAGAGATTTATGACCGAGTATAGGAAGGCTGGGCTTGATTTCCCAAACATTCGTCCCTCGAAGCAAGGCCTGGGATTGGCTTTCCACCTTTGCGTCACATGCCAAGACCAACTCCATGTTTGTTGTCCCCGCTTGCTTTCATGTCTCGGTCCGTTCGAAACCCTTTGTGCACTGCCTCTGTTCTTGATTTGTCTCCTTACCCTGGAACACCATATGCCCACTAGGTGTCTGAGGAAATTACCTGATGATGGAGCTCTTTTTTTTTTTTTTTTAACTGTTCTTTAGCGCTGCTTAGTGGTCATAGAGAAAAAGAGACTAAGGGAGGGTGAGAGAGAGATTGGGTCATTGACTAAGGCATGAAGACGGCTAGTTCAATGGCCAGCTTAGGGTTTGAAATTATCTTTCAATTTGTGGATTTGGGGTTCTCATTTAGGGAAAAAGCACTAGACGGTGTCGTTTTAAGGTTTAGATGTTAACTGAACTCCTTGGCAAGCCACATTGACTTAAGAAACTAATAAAAGAAGGCCACATCGGATTTCTGACCAAATAGACTAGAGTTGAAACTGAAAAGATCGTTTTAAAAAAATATATATAATAGTATTTAGGGCTCTATTTGTTTCACGAAAAATAAATTCTAAGAAAATGATTTCCGAATTTTTCAACATTTGTTTCACGGAAAATGAATTGCTTTGGGAAAACATTTTCCATCAAGGGAAAATAGTCTTCTAAACTAAAAGAAAATATTTTCTACTTAAAGTGAAAATTATTTTCTTCACTAAGTCTCTCTTATCTCATGCCTCTACAAGCCATTACTTCCTCCTCCCCTTTCTTGTTCTTCTTCTTCTAATATATTCTTAAAATTTGAATTATTTTTTATTTGTCTTTTTTTTTTCTTTGTTTTCCCTCTTCTTCTTTCATGGCCAATCGCAGGCCATGGTAACAACCAACGACCAGCCATAGGTGAGCCTTAAGCTCGCCGGCGAGCATGAGGCTCACCCACCTTCGGCGAGCTCTGAGCTCCTCAGCCTCAAGCTTGAAACTTGCACTTGCCGATATGGTGAGTAGCGAGCTTGAGCTCACCAGAGGTGGGCGAGCATGATGCTCGCCAGTGAGCTGAAGGCTCACCTATGGCAGGTTGTTGACCGTCGCCGTGGCAAGTGACCGGCCAAGAAGAAGAAGAGGGAAACAAATAAAAGAAAAAGAAAAAAGAAAAGAAATTGAAAACTGAAAAAAAAATAATTTAAAAATCGATTTTAAAAATAAAATAAATGAAAAAGAGTGTATGAAGGAAAATATTTTCCTTATCGAATAGTGAAAAATATTTTCCACTTCATTTTGAGATTTTATCTGAACACAAAAAAATAATTATATTTTTTCTGGAAAATGACTTATTGGAAAATATTTTCCTAAAACACTATATTTTCTGCAAAACGAATAAAGCCTAAATGATCTAAAAGAAATTTTTAGTACTAGAGTGAATGACATACATAACTTTTAACACTTTTAGTGTTCTTCTCCCGAAGATAAACTATATAAATGAAAAGGTCCCTATTGGCCTCTGTTGCATTTATCACGAGAAGAAGCGGTTGACCAAATCATTCTTTTGTGATTTGGTAATCTTTGCTAAACCCATCCCCAAGGGATTGAGAATCGCCCAAATCAATAGGATTGACGTGAGCAAAGCACTACAAAAGCAACACCCTAAAACAACAAATGCCTTTAGTCCACGGTATTGTTTTTATCGACCCATATCGTTTAGCGTTAAGGAAAAAGATGGGAAATTCACCTTTCAATTTCAGCATTATTCAATGTTCACACCACCACAACAAGCAACAATGACCCTTTTATTATAGTTTTTTTTTTTTGGTTAAAGCCTTTTTGTTATAGTTGATTTGCAATTTGCTGAAGGTCTTTCTTTAATCCATGAAAACGACTAGAAATTTCTTGTAATTTTAATCTTCTGTTTGAATCAATCCACACGCATCGAAAACTTCACACCAAACAGAAAAAAAGAACCCAAACAATTATCCAAAACCAATCCTCTCCCTCCCTCCCTCCCTCCCTCTCTCTCTCTCTCTCTGCAAATGGCACCCCAATCTCTAGTCCAATTCATAGAAGCAGCGCTATGGTGCACAGGCCCTTTTGAGCTGTCCTACACAGACCCTGACCAGAAATGGCTCATAAGAAAAGACACGCTTTCACTCCTTCAAGACTTCCCCAACCTCAGCCCGTCAATGGACACCTACATCCACGATGACGGCACAATCGTGAACCTCCTCAATGCCCATGGCACAGTCCATATCTCCAGCTCTTCTCCCCAAGTCCCCCTCACCATCTGGCTCCATGAGAACTATCCGTACGTGGCCCCAATCGTGTTCGTGGGCCTGCCGGGCATGGCCCCCTCCCCGACGATACACCATGACCACCCCTTCGTCGACCCCTCGGGGCTCACCACGTCGCCATATATCCAAACCTGGCAATTCCCTAGGTGCAACCTCAAGGAACTTGTCCACAATCTTGTCAAGATTTTCTCTAGTGACCACCCTTTTTCCTATTCAGCCACTTCTAGCCCCTTCACCCACTCTTCCGTCGTCTCGAAGGAGGCACTCGATCGCCTTGAGGGGATGCTTCACTACGACACCATGGCCTTGAGGTCCGAGACCGACAAGGAGATCGAGAAGCTACTGGCCTTGCAACAGGAAATGGACCAGCGGGTTGAGATCGTGACGGATATAGTCCAAGGGCTCAAGCACGAGAGGTGGGAATTGAGGGATAGGGTGGTGCGGTTGGCCAAGGAAGCCGATGTCTTGATCAACTGGCTCAAAGTCCACGACCCCAAACGGGCCATGGCCATGGGGGACGATGACATAGATGATGTGTTTGAAGGAATTGATGAGGAGTCCAGGTTGAGGCTCCAGTGTTTGGCTGCAGATCTGTCTATAGAGGATACTATTTATGCATTGGATAAAGCAGTTGATGAAGGGGCCATGAATTTTGAGATTTATATTAGGCAAGTTAGGAATTTGGCAAGAGAACAGTTTTTCCACAGAGCCATGGTAGTTAAATTTGAGACATCCCGTCAACTTTTATAGGACTCGGTATATCTCCTGTGAATTCTTGCTTCTCGATTTGGTGTGCATATGCTTCAGTTTTGGAATGAGTCAGTGGCTATGTTTACCTTCAACGGGATAGTTTTATTCAGTTTAGAGCCAGATTCTGTATTGGATCGGAAGCTTTGTAAAAATGTCATTTCAGACTCGTAGTTAAGTGTTCTCATGTGTTGTTTTTGAAAAATCCTCCGGTAAATGGGACTCATTCATCAAAATTCTCCGTAGACTTGAATTTGTTCGAAAAAAGCCCTATAAACTTTATGATGGAATTCAAGTCGGCGGAAGATGACTTACCTCTATCCGATGCGCAAACAACAATTAACCCCGAAATGAACATTGAATTGCGGATGAATCACGAACAAAACTATCTCACGTTGGTCTGAATGCAATCACGAGGAAAGTACCCGATTTCCACAGCGTAAATGCCTATTGTTCTTGTAAAAGTGAAATGGAACGCCTTCTCCCTTTGATGGAAATGGAACAAACAAATGAGAGGATTTTCTGATCGTATGCTCTGCCAACCGTTCCAACGGTTGTCTTCGAGAGACTCTTACACATCTCCTTCCGTACCCTTTCAAGGGATATCTTTCCATCATAACGTATCAAGATGATACGGTGCGATCCAATCGCACCCCATCATGGACGTACTAGCTAAAGTACAACATCTCCCACTCGGACATGATGAGCTTGATATCACTCTATCAAGAAATATAAGGCATTCAACATTCATCAACTTTATAAAACAATTCATACTGGCAAGTAAGCCATGCGACCAATGAGTACACCTGCACTTGGGAGCTCAAATTATGCACCTGTTAGGAATGACATAATGGCTACAACCCCGAAAAGAAATAAACAATCGATGTCTCACAGTGCCCCAGACATATTTTGTTACATCAGTCCAAGTATACCTATCCCTTAAAGGCTATACTTGACTATTCTTAAAACACCATGTATTTACAATTATATCCGTAACCACATAAGGCGATATAATTGGTCGACTGGTAAATACATGTAATAGATGTAAAACAACAATAATCTTCCTTCGCACTCATGTCTCTCTCCATTTCAAAACAACTGCTTTCCTAGACACGTGCCATAAGGCTATATCCATTCATGACCGCCGATAACATGCTAAAGTAGCAACATTGATCTTTCACTTCGAGAACATAGTTAGAAGTAACATAGGGCACAAAATGAGGTAAATTATAAATTACCTCAAGGGCTCACACGATGAGTAAATAGGGATAATTTCACTCATATTCCATTGTCGGTCATACAATGCACATGTAGTATGAATTACATGCTATAGTAGATTTCTCTTTCGATAAGAGCGTATGTCATTTATTAACTATATTCACTATACGGATCTTAGCCTAAACATAATCACGTGCTTCTCACATACTCATGTTTAGCTCAAGTGCTATATCAGTTCGCTTTCTATAGCGCCCAATTAAGTACTCACATCCGGCATCTTACAGGCATACATGATTGTGGGACTATCATGTTCGATCTTATTATAAACAAATCACAAACACTCATCTTGACTCCAATCAAGGGGACATATTATTTTATGTACCAAACTCGCTCTTTAGCGTTTATTTGTACATAACGTCTCATCGCAACATGCTAACTATATCACTTAAGGCGATTGCTCGTGTGAGTGAGCCAATCATTGCCTGCTGACATACTTTCCTATAATATATGTGTGCTTGTGCTAGTCTCATAATGGATTTGTACTTATTGATAAAACATCAAATCATCAATAAACAAATAAATACATTACATATGTCCATATATACATAAACCAATGATCCTCTACAATAACACATATCACATTCTACGCAATCCTAGTGACATCCTATGGGTCAAGAATATGTCTCTAGGAATAGCCTTCGCAAATGGATCAGCAACCATTCTATTGGTTGAAATGTATTATAGGATCACTTCTTTCTGTGCTATTATATCTCTTATGAATTTGTTCTTTATGTCAATGTGCTTCGTCCTTCCATGATATTTGGGATCCTTCACATAGGCAATGGCTACTTGACTATCGCAATAAACTATCACCGGTCTTGGAACTTCAGTGATAGTGGCTAAATTTTCCAAGAAACGTTTTAGCCATACTACTTCTTGCACTGCAGCAGAACATGCAATAAATTCTACCTCCATCGTAGACAAGGCCGTGCATGTCTGTTTCTTGCTATTCCAAGAAATTGCACCTCCATTGAGCAAGAACGCATATCCAGAAGTCGATTTACGCTCATCTAGGTCTTCACCCCAATCGGCATCTGAATAGCCTAATAGGCGTAAATCACTTCATTGGTAACAAAGTCGATAGTCCATGGTGCCCTTCAAGTATCTTAGGATCCTCTTCACTGCTTTCCAGTGTGCTTGACCGAGATTTGATTGATATCGACTCACCAATTCCACGGCATAACATATGTCGAGTTGAGTACACATCATAGTATACATCAAACTCCCAACCGCACTAGTGTAAGGAACAGTTTTCATCATTTTAATTTCTTCTAGAGTCTTAGGACACATCTCAGTACTTAGGCCTTCACCTTGCATAACAGGGGTATCAATGGGATTACAATGCTGCATACTAAAACGATCAAGAATCTTCATAATATAAAACTCTTGTGATAAAGTGAGGAGTTTCCTTGATCGATCTCTTTCGATCTTAACTCCTAATATATAAACAGCTTATCCCATGTCCTTCATTTCAAAATTAGAGGACAACCATTCTTTTATGGTGATAACCAAAATCTTGTCATTTCCAGCCAATAGAATATCGTCCACATAAAGTGATAAAATCACAAATTTATCTTCGGACCGCTTGACATATACATAGTGATCTTCCTCGATTATCGTGAAATCAAAAGTGGTTATGGCTCGATGAAAATGAAGATACCACTATCTAGATGATTGCTTAAGACCATATATTGAGCGATGAAACTTGCAAACTTTACCCTCTTGACCTTTAGCTATGAAACCTATTGGCTGCTTTATATAGATTTCCTCATCTAGTTCTCCATTAAGATATGCCGTCTTTACATCCATTTGATATAATTCAAGGTCCAAATGTGCAACGATGGTTAGGATAAGGCATATTGAGGCAAACCTTACAACTGGTGAAAAGGTTTCCTCATAGTCTATACCCCTCTTGTTGAGTATAACATTTCGCCACAAGACGAGCCTTATACTTTTCAATGGATCCATCCGCCCTTCGCTTAATCTTAAAGACCCACTTGTTTCCAATGGCCTTGCGATTGGGTGATAGATCAACCAAGTCCCAGACATGATTTGCCATCATTGACTCCATTTCATCTTCCAAAGCTTTTCTCTATTCTTCCTTATCAGAGGATGAGAGAGTCTCTTGAATAGTCTTAGGCTCGTCATCGTCTTTTTGAGCAATCATAAATGCTTCCCCTTCAATCTCAAAACGATGACGAGAAATACTTTTACAATTACTTTTACGCAATCGAATTTCTCTTGAATTCAATTCGTCAGGTGATGCAACACTCCCACTAGGTCTTGTGTGTTGAGGTAAATCTTCATTTCCCTCTACAACATTAGTGGGTGTGTTATTAGGACTCCCATCTCATATAATTGGAAATCCTTATCTATCTCACCTCTATTAGGAAAATCGTTCTCCAAGAACGTGGTATCTCGTGACTCCATTTCGGTCACACTTTCATCAGCTTATTCACCTATGAACACGTACCATTTGGAGTGTTGAGAATATCTTATAAAGATACATTTCTTCCCTCTATGACCTAATTTGCCATATTTGTAGGAAGAATCATGAATATAAGCTGCACATCTCCATGGATGTAGACTGCTTAAGTCTGGTTTCCTACCAGTCCATAATTCATAAGGGGTGGAAGTAACCGATTTTGAGAGCACTCGGTTAAGTACATAGGCAGCAGTCAATAACGCATCTCCCTAATAGGAGATAGGTAAATTTGCTTGCACCATCATAAACCTAACCATTTCCAATAGGGTTCTATTCCTTCTCTCAGCTACCCCATTTTGTTGTGGAGTACTAGGAATAGTCAATTGACGTACAATTCCCTTTTATCACAAAGAGCCTTGAATTGGTATGATAGATACTCACGTCCGCAATCGGTTGTCAATGCCTTTATTGTTTTGTTCAACTGATTCTCTACTATCGCTATATATCGTTTAAAGCAATATAATGCTTCTGACTTATGGGAGATCAAAAAGATATAACCGAAACGCGTGAAGTTATCTATGAAAGTGATGAAATATGAGGCTCCATGCATCGCCCTCACATTCAAAGGACCACAAATGTCAGAATGAATGAATTGCAATGGAAATTCGGCTCTAGTCCCTTTACCGAATGATTTTCTAGTTGTTTTTCCCGCTAGACAATATTCACATACGGGTAGATCAACATTAGTGAGTGACCCTAAAAGGCCTTCTCTAGCTAATCTTTGCATTCTTTGCAACCCAATGTGACCTAATCTAGCATGCCAAGTACTTGCATCAATCTCAACATTACTAGAAGATGCAGTTAAAGAAAAACAACCATCGACATTAATATTGTACTGATCATAGTCAATATCTAACACCATAAAACCATTCGATACATGACCTGAACCATAATAAACTATTCCAAACGAAATGTCGACACAATCACCATGAAAATTTAATACATAACCTAAGCTAAGAAGAACAACTACGGAGACCAAGTTTCGTCGAATATCTGGAGAATAAAGGACATCATGTAGGAATAAGTTTCGACCACCACGTAAGATTAATTTACATGTGCCGATACCCTTCACTTCAACTCTTGAGTTATTCCCAACATATATCCATCTTCTTCTAGGCTGAATCCGACGATACTCCACAAATGCTTTTCGGTCTCTAGCTACGTGGTCTGTTACTCCTGAGTCTACAGTCCACATTGGATGAGATTCAGCAAGCATTACAGTGCTAGAAACGAAAGCATTACTTAAAGTAATGGGGTAATAGGATACCTCTTTCGGCTCAGTGCATTCACAAGCAAAGTGACCCATCTTGCCACAATTGTAACACTTCATCTTGGCCTTGTCCTTCTTCCCACCACACTTCTTGCGTTGGAAGGTCTTAGCCCTCTTAGGTGCCTGATCAGTCTTCTTCCATTTGTTGTTGAATTGAGAATTCCTTTTGCGCTTGAAGCCCGAAGCTTTGCTCGAACTCGATTCAGCAACATAAGTATGGGTAGAGGATCTCGCAGCCTCTAGGCACTCATCCTCTAATTCCAAATGACGAACAATATCATCAAAAGTGACAATATTCTCATTATGTGTCATATTAATCTTCATATGCTCCCAATTATCAAGAAGAAACCTTATAACAGCCTGAACTTGCTGTTCATCAGTAAGGGAGTGACATGCCGACTTCAGCTCACGAATCATGTTTGACATCTCCCGAAGATGCTGCCTCATCGTTATATTTGGGTGCTTTCGGTATGTGTCAAATTTGATGGTGAGTCTCCTCAGCTTAGTGGCAGATGTACCCCCAAACTTATCTTTCAAGGCAACCCACATAGCTTGAGCTTTTTCATAACTTTCAAACTCACATATGAGATCATCTTGCTACAGCTCAGCAACGTGATACGAGCAATGCTATTTTTCTTTTTCCAAGCTTGATAAGCTTCTAGATCTCTCCTGTGTTGAGCTGAAGTTCCATGCTCAAGTTCATCCATGGTGTGGTTGAGGGTTTCCAAAACCTCTTGCTCCTCAAGGATGTACTGAACATTTCGGTGCCAAATATCATAATTGTCGCCGTTCAGCTTCTCACCCTTATTGAGGTCAGCCACAATGGTCTTGGATGCCGAAGCCATAATTAATTGCTATAACACATTGACATAATAAACGTAGAATCAATACTAGCACACCTTTCAGAGTAACACACATATTTAATTTGCAGCAAAGACAAACTAAATTAATGATAATTCAACAAAAGACACAAAAACAAAAGTTCACTATGTTCCCAATCAACTTCTATGTACAATTGTTCTATTATTATTAATTAGTTTAATTTGCACAACTTTTAAGTTCTAGGTGAGAACTCCATTGAATTCTACCAACCTACAAACTCCCACTAGGAAAAATAATTACATGACCTCATGTAATTTATACATTTTTCTATTAACACAAAAACATAGCATGATGTGAACCAACGTACAAAAAAAAAATCATGCTATAACTACAATCAAAAACGCAATTCAACATGTAACGGAAAAACTAGGATTTCCTACCATTGTTCGAATTTTCTTGGAACTAGAAAAATTACAAGTATATTAAATTATATACATGCTATCATCGAACCAAGCTCTACATAGCATATTTGATATCATTTTCATACAGGCCAGCTATTGTATTTCCTAAAACTTTAGAAAATACAAGCTAAAATGAATAAACTATGCATTTGTATCTTAAAAAATAAGCGTATATAGGGTTTCGTACACAATTTTATACATTTATAAATTTTAAACATACAAAATAACTATACCAAAGTGTAAAGAACATCCATACGAACCAAACGCCGCTAACCAACGCTCCAATCGGAGCTCTCACATGCCTAGTGGGTGGCGCGTGTGGCACACGCGCCAGCGAGCCAAACGGCTCTTGGCCGGTCCAACCAGTCCAATCGGTGATCGGTCCAACCCGTTGACCGGTTAATGGTTGGGTCGGGTTAGTACACAGGTCAGGTCAGGTCGGTCGCCGGCCAGCCAACTTCCGCCGGCGATGATGTCATCGATGACGTCATCTCAGCAGTTACCGACCGTTGGATGACGTCATCCGTGACGTCAGCAAGCGTCGCTTCGCCAACGCGCGCATGACGCTCACTCATCGGTTCACCGACGTAGTGCGTGACGTCACACGCCAGTTCGCTGGTGTGCCCAGCGCATCAGGCGCGTGGATCCCACGCGCAGCGGCTTCTGGCCGCGTGTGTGGGTGCGTCCAGTGTCCTCTGGCGGTGGTCAACCCATCGTCGAACTCGTCTCGATGAGCACTTTCACCCTGTATATTTAAAAATTGATTTTGGCCGAAAAAATATTCCAAAAATTGACCAAAACCGCACGGATGCACCCGACCCCGAACCCATTCTTCACTTCGATTCGATTTTGAGTTTTTCAGATTGCAATTCCGACCAATAAATATCAAAACAGTGTATAATACAATCTCTTGATCTCGATATCAAATGGTAAACGAGAAAATTCGATGAAAAACAAGGCAGAAATCACGACCGGGCTTTGATATCAATGATGGAATTCAAGTCAACGGAAGACGACTTACCTTTATCCGATGCGCAAACAACAATCAACCCCGGAACGAACGTTGAATTGCGGATGAATCACGAACAAAACTATCTCACGTTGGTCTGAATGCAATCACGAGGAAAGAACCCGATTTCCACAGAGTAAATGCCTATTGTTCTTGTAAAAGTGAAATGGAATGCCTTCTCCCTTTGATGGAAAAGGAACAAATAAATGAGAGGATTTTCTGATCGTATGCTCTGCCAACCTTTCCAACGGTTGTCTTCGGGAGACTCTTATACATCTCCCTTCATACCCTTTCAAGGGATATCTTTCCATCGTAACGTATCAAGACGATACGGTGCGATCCAATCGCACCCCATCATGGACGTACTAGCTAAAGTATAACACTTTATAATTTCATTTAATAAATCCCTGAGCTCATTGCCGACCGATAAATGCATGCATGTTTCGCGCCTTTCAGGAGGCACTTTTGCTCATTTTAATATTGCAGTGAGCTAATTGCCGGACCTTTAGTTTGGTTGACCCTCCCATGTAATTGATGCACGCATTTTGCCAGTAGGCAAGTTATTTTCACCTGTGATAAGCTCATCAGGGGGTTATTGAATCAAATTGATCACATTCAAGGATATCATGAAAGAGGGGCCTTCCGAAACCTTTTGTCATACTAATCCTATAGCAATCAGGTAATGCAAATTAGATCCGTAGAATTTGAATTGAGTTCAATAGGGATAGCTCTTTGTTGGAAATATCGGATTCCCAAAAACCGAATTCGACACTAAATCGAACCCCTAAACTTGTGCGGAAGACGAGCCCGAGAAAAACACATGCATCACCGATCCTAAGGCACATCATAGAATCGAACGTACCTTGTTAGCCACAGATTAAACACCGACGCCGATATGAGGAAGAGAAACTGATCCCGTTCGATCCGATGACGTCAATTGGCCTTAAAGGGAAGAGAGTGTCGTCTCTTTTGTCTTTGTTCTTTCTTTTGGAGGGAGAGAGGGAGGAGGAACGTACGTACTGCCAAAAGGTACGTTCCTCCCTCTTTATTTCCCCATTTTATACGTCTCCTCCAAAAAAGAAACGTGTCCCTTCATCATATCCCTCTATCCATGGGCCCTAATATTGTGGGCCGGGCTTTTAGGCCTAACTTGGGCGGACGGGCCAACTTAGGCCCATCACAATAATTAATAAAACCATCATCTCCCACTCGCACATGGTGGGCCGAACAGGATCCTCTTTACCTCTCTTCAACATTCATACCGGTAAATAATCCGTGCGACCAGCATACTTTGAGAGCCCGTTGCTATACATCTGTTAGGAATATATAGCAGCTCATAATGGGCATCACACTTTAAGTAGATTTAATATGCAGTACCCTAGATCGATCGATCACATTTATATCTCTCTCTTGATCTCCTTTTAAACAGTGATATATTGTATTCACAATTATGATTATCCCAAAGACAATCATAATTGGTCGACCAGTGAACACAAAATTATAATGTGATTCTCCAAATTCGATCTTCCTCTTTCCTTCAAACTCTCAATTTCAGTTCAGCTTGCTTTTCTAGAAATTTCCCATTAGATCGAATCAACTCATGACCATTGGCAACATCCTAAAATAGCAAACACTAAATAGAAATCTTGAGAATAAGTAAAAGTCATGAGGGCACTAAAATTGAGGAACTCTTTTCCTCAAGAGTCTCACATGGCATAAAAGTTGAGATCAAACTTATACCACTCTTATTGGTCGTCTCATGCATACGTAGTATGAAATACATATTACGGTATTAACTCATTTCCCATGGAGCGTATGTCAATATCTTCAATACCGTACAGATGACAGTTTAGACATACCCAATGTTTAACTTGAGTTCACTTATCTACTCATTCACAGAATCCATCAGAACTCACATCTGGCATCATAGACAGATAAAGTAAAATATGTGGGTTATTTTACTTTCGGACATAATCAATATCATGTCCTCATCTTAACACTTAGTTAATGCGACATAAATATTTTAAGCTTGAGCTCTCGATTATCACCTAGATAATAAGCTTAAAAACCGTCTCATCTCTATTTATCACATAGTAAACAGAGGCGATTACCTGTGTGAGTGGGCTAATCTTATATCTGTCCGACATACTTTCTCAACTTAAAGTAATGCACTGAGCATTAAGATGCATAAAGATCAAATAAAAATTCATAGGAATTCATAATGAAAAACACAAGTCGATAAATATGAACAACTCAGGGAAATTACAATATCCAGTACATCATACTCTACGCAATCCTAGAGATTTTACATGACCACAAAACACATCTCTAGGTATTAGCTTTGTCATAGGATCTGCTACCATTCTATGCGTAGATATGTACTGTAAGTTCACATCCTTTCGTGCAACCATATCTTTGACAAAGTTATACTTGGTATCTATATGTTTGGTCTTGCCATGATATTTTGGATCTTTGGTGTATGCTATAGCTGCTTGGCTATCACAGTTAACCAATAATGGATTTGCAGCTTTCTCAATAACACCTAAATGATCCAAAAATCTCTTAAGCCAAACTCCTTCTTGTACCGCTGCTGATAATGCCACGAACTCAGCTTCCATCGTGGACAAGGCTATACACGTTTGCTTCTTACTGCTCCATGATATGGCGCCATTGTTCAGTAAGAAAGCAAATCTAGAGGTAGATTTCCTTTCATCTAAATCTCCTCCCCAATCAGCATCTGAATAGCCTTCAAGTCGCAGATCCTTTCCTTGGTAATTCAGCTTGTAATTAGCAGTTCCCTTCAGATACCTCAGTATTCTCTTAACGGCTTTCCAATGTGCTTGACTTGGATTGGATTGGTATCTACTCACCATCCCAACTGCAAAACATATGTCAGGTCTTGTACACATCATAACATACATCAAGCTCCCAACAGCACTAGCATAAGGAACATGTTTCATTTGTTCCTTCTCTTGTGGAGTCCTTGGATACAGTCTATGGCTCAACCCTTTACCTTTTGCAATAGGAGTATCTATGGGTTTACAATCTTGCATACGAAATCGTTCAAGAACCTTATTTATATATGTTTCTTGCGAAAGAGATAACGATCTCTTCGAACGATCTCTTGAAATCTTAACTCCAAGAATGTATGCAGCCTCACCCATATCTTTCATCTCAAAGTTGGAGGAAAACCAACTCTTGACAGTATGAACAAACTCCTTATTGCTTCCGGCAATTAGTATATCATCAACATATAATGATATGATCACAAATTGATCTTTGAATCTTTTGATACATACACAGTGATCCTCATCTATCATTGTAAAATCATATGCCATTATGGTATTATGAAAACGTATATACCATTGTCTTGACGACTTCTTAAGGCCATATATCGATCTCAAAAGTTGACATACCTTTTCTTCTTGGCCTTTTGTAATGAAACCAACAGGTTGTTCCATATATATTTCTTCCTCTAATTCTCCATTGAGGAAAGCAGTCTTTACATCCATTTGATGTAACTCAAGATCCATACTAGCCACTATTGCCAGAATAATGCGAATCGAGGTAAATCTCACTACAGGAGAAAATGTTTCTTCATAATCAATTCCTTCCTATTGGTTATACCCCTTCGCCACAAGGCGAGCCTTATGCCTTTCTATCGAGCCATCAGCTTTTCGCTTTATTTTGAGAACCCACTTGTTCCCAATAGCTTTGCGTCCTTTTGGAAGATCAACCAGTTCCCAAACTTGGTTTAACTTCATTGACTCCATTTCCTCTTCCATTGCATGCATCCATTTTTCCTTACTAGGGCAATTTAGAGCCTCATTAATATTTCTTGGCACATCCTCATCTTGCGGAGCAACCATGAAAGTTTCTCCTTCAATGTCAAAACGTCGACGGGGAATACTTTTGCGACTTGTTCGCCGTATGGGAGATTGTACACTGTGCACATCATTCCCATTTATGCTCCAACTAGGATTAGATAATGATGATGTCATCTCATCATGTGGTTGTTATTGAGAATGAATTGAATTTAATTCATCACTTCTCATGTTACTCCCACTTGGACGAACTCCACTAATATCATTATCTTGATCCAAGATTTTAAATAGGGAGTAATCTTCACCTATTTCACCCTTCTTAGGAAATTCATTCTCTAAGAATGTGACATCCCGTGATTTAAATTCAGTTATACTCCCACTTTCCTGCTCACTTATGAACACATACCCTTTCGAGTGTTCGGAGTATCTTATGAAAATACTCTTCTTTCCTCTGGGACCCAATTTCCCAAACTTGTGAGAGGGCTCATGAGTATAGGCAGCACAACCCCACGGCTTAAGAAAACTTAAGTCCGGTTTTCTACCTGTCCATAACTCATATGGAGTGGAAGTAACTGATTTGGAAGGCACCCGGTTAAGTATATAGGCAGCAGTTAACAACGCATCACTCCAAAAAGTGATAGGTAAGTTAGCATGTGCCATCATGGACCTAACCATTTCCAGTAGGGTTCTGTTCCTTCTCTCCGCAACACCATTTTGTTGAGGAGTATATGGAATAGACAACTGTCTTTCTATTCCTTTTTTATCACATAATTTTCTGAACTCATCAGATAAATATTCTCGACTTCGATCGGATCTCAATGCTTTTATTTTCTTGTCTAATTGATTTTCTACCAAGTTCATAAACCTTTTGAAACAACTTAATGCTTCAGATTTATGAGAAATCAAATAGACATATCCGAATCGAATATAATCATCTATAAAAGTGATGAAATAAACAGCCCAATGCCTTCCTCTCACATTCATTGGACCACAGACGTCAGAATGGATTAAATGCAGAGGACATTAAGCTCTTTTACCTTTTCCAAATGGTTTTCTTGTCGTTTTCCCTACTAGGCAATACTCACATATGGGCAAATCGACTTTTTCAATATTGCCTAACAAGCCCTCTTTGACTAGTCTATTCATACGTTGTTGGCCAATATGACCAAGTCTAGCATGCCACACATTCACATCATTATCATATGAATAAGGAGACGTGAGAAGGGAATAACAAACATTTGCATTAACATAGTCAATATCTAATACAATGAAACCATCCAGAAAATAACCACAACCATAGTAATTTGTATCCAAATACAAATCCACACCTCTATTATAGAAATTCATATTAAAACCTAACTTGACCAACACTAAAACAGACACTAAATTCCGACGAATCTCCGGAGCATACAATACATCATGTAGGAACAAAGTACGTCCACCACGCATGTTCAGTTGGCAGGTGCCAATTCCTTTTACTTCAGCTCTGGAGTTGTTTCCCACATAGATCCACTTAGTTCTAGTTGGTATTCGTCGGAATTCCACGAAGGATCCTCTATCCTTCGCTGCATGGTCTGTCACTCCTGAATCTACAGTCCACAAAGGATTAGACTTAGTTAAAAATACAGAACTTGACACATAAGCAAAGTTCTTAAAAGTACAAGGGGTGTATACCTTCTTTGGCTCACGACAGTCGCGAGCATAGTGACCCTTCTTGTCACAATTGTAACACTTCACCCTTGAAAGTTTCTTCATTCGAGGACGTTTTCCTCTTTCATGTTGGTTAAGCTTAGGTTTCTTCCCTAAAGGACCTGCTTCCTTGCCTTTCCCTTTATCGAACCAGTTAGGACGTTTGCACTTGGAGCTCGAAGCTCCATGTGAGCTAGAACTAGCATGATAGATTTCAGCTTCCGGCTTAGTCGCCAAGAGACGGTCCTCTTCCAACTCAAGATGACGCACTGCATCCTCAAAGGTTTTGATATTTTCATTATGGGTCAAGTGCACCTTCATATGCTCCCAACTCTGAGGCAAGGAACGAATCACTGCTTGCACTTGCTGTTCATCAGTCAGGACATGGCCAGCATCTTTCAGCTCATTAATCATGTTTGACATCTTTCTAAGATGTTGCTTCATGGTCTGACCATGAGGCTTCTTATAAGAGTCAAACCTAATAGTGAGCTGCCTCAGTTTGGTCACCGAAGTATGACCAAATCTTGCTACCAATGCTTCCAACATTTCCTTGGCATTCTCAAAACGCCTAAACTCTCGCATGACGTCATTTTCCATGCTACTCAGCAACGTAATGCGAGCAAGAGAGTTCTTTCTTTTCCATACAGCAAATGCTTCCTTATCTCTCTTGTGCTGTGCAGTGTTTCCTTCTTCAGGTTCTACCATGGTCAGGTTAAGAGTTTCTAGTGCCTCTTGCTCTTCCAGCACATATTGGATTTTCATGTGCCATATTTCATAGTTATCGCCATTGAGCTTCTCACATTTGTTCAGCTCAGCAACTATGCTCTTTGCGGCTGAAGCCATTGATTTGAACATATCAGACATATATGCACGAATTATTAATGACTATCATTTATACATCCATTTTGCACAGACCCATCATATTAATGAACAATTTCAAGTAAGGTTTCAGAATCAAAAGGTCACTATGTTTCCAATCATCCTCCAAAAATCCTAACTTAAAACTATCATTAATATAATTGTCTTATGCAAAATAAATTTTATGAAGCTACAAAAACTTCTATGAACTACCCACAGCAATCAACAACAACAGAAAGCAAATAATATTTGACATCCAATAGAATAATATTGATTTCACATAATACAACTAACATATCAGTTGTCACACCAACAATAACTAGGTAGAAAAGCATTACATAAGATGTCCACAAAGCACACTAAACAAAGACCAGCCAATACATCGAACACCAAGTCAATACACGAACTGGGAAAGATCCTCTCAATTTCTTGATCTTTTCCTTTGTAACAATCCAGTAATAATCATCTATAAAATCCATCACAATTTTCCTATATGAAGCGGCTTTGTTGACATCCCATATGCGATTCAACACTCCTTGCCATTCTTGTGGAAGAGTGTTCATTAAAAATAGCACCATCTCAGATTGTGGCATGGGTCAACCATTCCATATGACCTTTTGAATTTTCCCGTTAACTTCAAGAACGTGATCAATTAAGTCGCCTCTCCCATCGATAATCATTCAGCTCAGCTATCAAGCTACAAAGCCTTTCCTTTTGATCATCGGTAATTGGGCGAATAGGTGTGCGCAACCTAAGAGGAGGCATTGTTCCTGCAACAAATGCAGAATAAATCAGGGATTACATATAATTCACATAGAATTACTTGGCCAAAGAAACATATTCTTTTACTCCTCCCTTTCCTCTTTTTTTTTTTTTGCTCAACGGTCAAAGTCAACGGTCGTCAACAGTCAACGGTCGAGGTCAGCCGGGTCGGGTTGCCGGGTCGGATGAACCAACCCGGCACGTGCGGCACACGTGCAGCTGACGTCACGACGAGGCACGCGCCAGCGACGGCACACGCGCACGTGCATCGCGCGTGCGCGTGTCGGCCGTGTGCGCGCGTGCGATGCACGTGCCTGCCCCTGCGAATCGGCGCGTGCACATTCCGGCTGCGCGTGGGGGCGCGTCCGGCGGCCTTTGGCGGCGTTCCGCCACTCGTCACGCTTGTCTCGACGAGACCTTCCATCTAACGTCATCAGAAATGGATTTCGACTTACAGAAACTTGAAAAAATGGATGAACAGTGCTCAGGTGTCGGGATTTTTCCGCCCCGATCGGTGTCGGCCGATTAATTTCACGAAAAATCAATAAGAAATCATCCATAAACATGAAAGGGGTCGAGAAAAACATGGAAAAGGATCGAGAAACAAGAACTAGGGCTCTGATACCAATGTTGGAAATATCGGATTCCCAAAAACCGGATTCGATACTAAATCGAACCCCTAAACTTGTGCGGAAGACGAGCCCTGGAAAAACACATGCATCACCGATCCTAAGGCACATCACAGAATCGAATGTACCTTGTTAGCCACAAATTAAACACCAACGCCGATATGAGGAAGAGAAACCGATCCCGTTCGATCCGATGACGTCAATTGGCCTTCAAGGGAAGATAGTGTCGCCTATTTTGTCTTTGTTCTTTCTTTTGGAGGGAGAGAGGGAGGAGGAACGTACGTACTGCCAAAAGGTACATTCCTCCCTCTTTATTTCCCCATTTTATACGTCTCCTCCAAAAAAGAAACGTGTCCCTTCATCATATCCCTTTATCCATGGGCCCTAATATTGTGGGCCGGGCTTTTAGGCCCAACTTGGGCGGACGGACCAACTTAGGCCCATCACAATAATTAATAAAACCATCACTCTTAATTTGAGATCAATTAATGTTGATGTAGTACCAAGCTATGCTTTCACCATACAGGAGGAAAGTTCCATAAAGGCAATAGGAATAATTGCTCTTTATAATTCCGCCTTGATCGGTTGGAAGAGGTAGAATCTAGTTGTAAAAAGGAGAGCTTGCTTTTTATTGATAGTGTTTGAAAGCTGCCAATGTAGTGCCCACTTTTCATTTTCCCAGAAGTTGGTAAACAAGCGAAAAGCCGGTCTGATCGGTTTGATAAGATAGCGGATATGACCGGTTTGGATGGTTTTGGCTAGTAGCACGGTTGCTAAGAAGTGGCAGACTGAAGAATTGATCGTATTCCAGCATTTCGGTCATGTTCATAAAACATTGCTACAGACAAAATGAGAAAATAATAACTCGTACTTGGCATATTTGCATAGCTAGGGTATGTCAATGCATCTGAATAGAGCCGATCGATGGTCGGACTAAACCAGGCCAGATCCTCTTCTTTTTTTTTGGTCCGATAGGCCAGATCCTTGAAGAGGGCCAAATGTATTGCCTGAGCTTGCCCTTCTGCTAAAGGAAATATAAGAAAAGTGCGAGCTGAGTGGGCTTGGTTCAGGCCTAGTTGAATCGGACTGGGCATTATGTCTATAGGGCCTTGTCCAAGCTCCCCTATAAGTACCTAAAGTCATTTCCGGTGACAAGCCGAGCTCATGAAAAATCACTTGAGTTAGGCATTTAAAATCAGAATACTAAAAGCTGATCGTCCTTGCCCTTTTACAAATCCAATCTCCTTAGCACATTTCACGTAAAGTTGGATTTGTATAATCGAAAGATTCAAATATCTAATTAAGAAAAATATTGCTTTCTTATGAGAAAGAAATATAATATGATTTCAGAGTAGCCACACAATAAGAAATATATAAAAGGGATAGTGCCTCAACACCATCTACAACAAGCAATAAAACCCAGTAAATACTACTAATGAAAAAAGTGTTCAAGGATTGCCAGATTAAACATTGGTTCTGAAAAATAATCCTCCCAAAATATAATCAATTATGCCATGCTATATAGCATAATATATATCGCTACATCTTGAAAATCATACCTGTTTTTTCTTAGATGGCTCAAAATAGTAAGGAATCGGTTCTATGTTCTTTGTGTCCACGGGGAACCCATCGATCTCATCCGTCCACGGGTTGCTCACTTCCCCACCACCTACGGTCCTGATTGCCTCCCACATCACACTGCTGCACTTGAAACCGGACCCGAATGCGATCTGCCACGCCCGGTCGCCCTGCTTCACCCTTCCTTTGGCCTCGGCGTACGCCAGTGCGTACCAGATCGAGCTGCTCGAGGTGTTCCCGAACCGGTACAGCGTCATCCTCGACGCCTCCATGTGGGCCTCGCTCAATCCGAGGCTCTTCTCGAGCTCGTCGAGCACTGGCTTGCCGCCCACGTGGGGGAACACATGGTCCACAGCCTTCTTGAAGTCGGGCACGTAGGGCTTGACGTTCGCCATGGGGAAGCGCCTCACTAGGCAGTTCATGGCGTAGAGGATTTGCTCCGACATGGGGAGGACAAGGCGGCCGAACTCGGCGATGTTGGCCTCGATGGCATTGATCGCCACCGTCATGAGGTCCTTGGTGATGGTGACGCCCACTTTGCCCCACGGGTCCTCCTCCTGGAAGATGCACTGGTAGGAGCGGTCCCAGCGGGCTGTGTGCGTGTGCACGGTGTGGAGGAGCTTGTACTTGGCAATCTGGGCATCAGACGGCCGGTTCGAGAGGAGAATCGCAGCCCCGCCGACGCGGAACAGGCAGTTGATGAGGACCATGGAGCGATCATTGCCCAGGTAGGCATTTTCGGTGATGTTCTCGGTGCTCACGACTAGAGCATAAGAGTTGGGATGCACCTACATGAAGAGCCGCCCCCACCCAAAAAAAAAAGAAGCAAAAATAGCATGGCAATTTAGGCATTAATAACATTAGAACTATTTTACATAATTAGTTTAAAAAATTAGAACCAACTGCAGTGGGACCGTCAGAGCTTTGCCTAGGCCAAAACGAAAACAAAGTACCTGACACATTTGTACCGAGAAAATGTAAAAGAAGCGAATATGGCGCATTATTTAATATTTTATTCATTAATCACATATTATGTGATTAAAGTCAGAAAACGTATAGTTGACCTTATCACTGCATGAATACTATAAATAACTTTAGTTAGAATTAATATTAAAATTAATAATCTAAGATTGATGACTGACCGAGAGAAAAACTAAACAGGGGTAATACAGAATGGCTATTACATCCTTATTGTAATTGCTATTACCCTATAATTGGCAGTTAACTTGTAGTCATTACTGCAGCCAAACATGCTATAGGTTGAGTTATACGGACTTTTGTTTTTAACAAATTATAATGGATATAAAAAAGACTCGGTCATTAATAAGAGCAAAATGGAGCAATACACATAAACAAAATCCTTGAGAAAAGGAGGGGATAAATAAGAACACAGAGACATTCTAACAAAAAAAATTTATGGATAAATTTCACTTATCGACAGCATAATTCCAACTACTAATGATGATTGACTTCTAATCACTTGATTTATCTACGGCAATCTTCATGGCCAAATTCTATCGTACTAATCCTAACAGATTAACTAAGCAGTTTTTTTATATTTCTCAAGAGACTGGCTTTGAGAACCGGCAATCACTAACTAACATGTAATCATGGGTCCGTATTATGCTTTTCTTACTAGAGCTAGCATACCCAAGATGGATTTGCAAAAATATGGCAAAATATTTTTGAAAAAAATATAATTCACTCTCGTAATTAGCGGTTTAACTTTCTAAGTTAATACACAATATTGTAATTTCTTATGTACTCATGTTATTTTTTTCTTTCATTTGGATGAAATATCTATCCTTACGAATACACTTCTCAATAATTTATGTATCTCTTCATCCATCTTCTCATCTTCTTGTTTCGCTTTAATCGCTATTTATATATGAATTTTCTTTATTCTTTTTAAGAGATTTCTCTCATTGACTGACTTCATCAATAAGAGTATTATCAAAAGTTGACTTAATTTTCAATTCTTTCTAAAAGTGAGTGGGCTTTGATGTTCTCAAGAGAAGTCCTTAATGCATTTAGGTTGATGAGAATATTCAGATTTATAACAATTTATATTACTTTTATTATAAAAAAAAAAAAAAAGAAGGACAAGTGATGCCGTTCGCTTTCATGCCTATTCAACACCACGGGACTAGTAGTTGCCTACCATAAATAATCGATCTTGCTAAATATGGCCAGGAAGAAAATAGTACTTTTTCCGAATTCTTGTTGAAAGTGCAAAATTGTCAAGAAGTAGCATTTATGTTTGATATTTTTCTATTGATATATCGATTTCGTGCACTGTACTCATTGGCAGTAACGTAGATGATATAAATAAATGTAGGAGATGAAACAGGCTCTCAATGCACTACTAATTGATTGTAGGCCTGGTTAATGGACGGGTCAAATCTAGTATCATGCTAAACAATCTTATCAGTGTGGCACAAGTTTACGCAAGTCAGTGAGCCTTCCGAAGGATTTGCTCGTCCGGACCCCCACATTTAGCTCTTCGCGAAGACCGAACTTCGTTGGGCCTAATGGGTCATCAGATCATTGATCACCTCTGAAGGTGAGCAACCGGACTGATTTAACTCGAGAACCAAATCTAACTAACCTCACCCGACGGTTCCAGGTTGGTTCGCAACGATTTGTTCCTTTTTTGGGTGAAAAATCGGACAACTGACCTTGACCGATTTGGTTTTTTGTTCTATCATATTAATTGGTTTTGAACCGATTTCAAGGCAATTCTTGAGTCGGTTGTGAGCCAGTTACAAAACCGGTTCTAATCCTAAGTTAAGTCTCTTCAACGTTTCTTGCATTTCTCATTTAGGTCAACATGATAAGTGAAACTCAAGGTTATCAATCTTCCACATTTTGGGACACAATGAAACAGGAAAAAAAAAGATTCTATTGAGAACCGACTATGACATAATAATTTCAGGGTTCTTGCCTATCCTATAATCGACCATCCATAATAGCCTCTAGCTAATGAGATCCATTATAAGATCTATTTATCCACGTCTAAGGGGAAAAATACCCCACTTGCTATTTTATCTGTAAAAATCCGTTAACGTGAATTAAAATATGAAACATGCTAATTCTTTATCGACCAAAATAAAAATTAAATTATCAAAGATTATATAATAATCGTTCCCGTGTCCTTTTCTTTTGTTTTTGGGCCTGGCGTAACTTTGTTGTTAATGTAAATATAACATGTGTATACATATACACACACCCCAAAAACAAAAGGAAAGAATACAAGTACGGTTCTATATGTATGTACGTACCAACAACGTACTGATATTAAAGAGCACAGCGACGCTTGTCAAAGAGAAAACAAACCAACCCACATTGGGACTTCAATTGAAGATGGTGCAGAGGAATCATCAGACAAGGTTGACAAAATCCGACGGATGTTGACTTCTTTCACCTATAGGATCATGGGATGATCTACGGGGCAGACCATATTTTACACTCTTTTTGCCCGAAATGGAAAGAAACAATAAATGTTAAAACTACACATATCAACTGCTTCGTGCAAGGACATTAAACATTCAAAAAAATGAAACTGAGCATATCAATGATACTGACTTTAAGTGTTGGACAAACTCCTAATCCCATCATTAAACGTGCTTTAAGCAAAGGAACATCCCATAAAGCATGTTATTTTCTATCACGGGATTTAATTTTTTTTGTTTAGCTTGAAGTTAATCTCACTTTTAGTAGACAGATGAACCGTATTTGCACACCCAACGAGAAACGCCAAAGAGAAAGCCTTGAGTCATTTTCCGATAATTTAAATATGTTACCTGAAGCAGATTCTTGGCGAGGCCAATAGCACAAAGACCACCACTGCAACCCATTCCTTGAAGGCTATAACTCACCACATCTTCCTTGAGCTTGTACTTGTTCACTATCATGGAAGATAGAGAAGGCACCACGTTGAATATGCAACAGTTCACCACCAACACCCCAATCTCATCCCCTCTCACCCCCGTCTTGGCCAACACCTCGTTGACAGCCCCGAACAAAGCCGCCTCAGCCTCCTTCACGGCTTCCTCCAAGCACTGGTTTGGGGGCTGCCGTAGCAGCGCCTCAGGCAGGTATGTTGACTCCCCGAGCCCTGACCGCTCCAGCGTCTTGCGTATGAAGTCGAGGGTTGAATCCGAGAAATTCCCATATAGCCGGGCCTGCTCCATGAACGACTCTTTTGAGCAAGATAGAGCGTTGGGGGGTTTGTAACACACGAAGTCCAGCAAGAACACCTTGTTGGGGTATTTTGGCTTGAGGAGGGTCACTATGAAAAGGATTAGGGTTAGGCAAAGGAGAAAAATCCCCGTGGATTTGAGGTTGAGATGTTCAAGAGTGAAGGTTGATGTATCAAAAGAAGACATTTGTGAGGGTGTGCGTGCGTGTATGTCTGTGTGTGTGTGTGTGTGTGTGTGTGTGTGAACAAGTGGAGATAACGGCGGATGAAGAAGAAGACAATTTGTGCTTGAGTATGTTGTGATGCTGGTTGAGTGCAAGTAAAGTCCTTACTGGGAAAAGGAGAGAAGTAGGGTTTGTGTAAGAGGAAGGGACAAACAGAAGAACTGGTTTCCTTTATATAATGGGCTGAAAGAGATGACGAGGGTTTTGGTTTTATTTTCGGAGCAGCCCCTCGTCGGTCTCAAATTAATCACGTCCACTTCCAAACCAGAGAGTTACTTTAAACTTACGTAACAGTGAAAATGTGTTAACTTGCATTTATTGGACAATTTTCAAGACCTATCTACTTCAGTATGACTCAATTTATTTGTGCTCAAGATTCATGACATATCACTTCAAATCTCCGACGGGTTAGATTTTGAATCATTTTAAATGGAGAGATTCCATGTTATTCATTCATTGATTTGATGGCGGTGCCCAAGATATTACGGAGCTCATGCTGTAATTGATCATGTTTAACGTGTCATGAGCACAGAATTTACCAATGCGATACGTTTTCTTGTCGTTTATGTTGAATTTATAATCGCCAGCTCGCAGAATGATCGTGCGAGCCGTTTTAATGGAGTTTGGCGCAGTACGTTTTCATACTCTCGTGAAAATGTGTAGGTTGGCCCTAGTTTGGTCCAGTAAATATTCGAGAGGATCTCTCTCTCTCTCTCTCTCTATTTTCTCGATAAGCTTTGTCCAATCCAACAACGCCAAAATGGGATTTGATGATATCTTGGCCGATATTCATGGGCGACGATCCGTTTCTCTTCTGTGCATGACATATGTCTTTTCTTGTTTGATTTGGACTGCTTTATTCTTTGGAAGAAATTCAAAAGATCTTCCTTTCGTACCTCGGGCGGGCGAGCATTTTCGTAGGGAGTGCTTTGGTTTGGTAGCCCCACTTTAGGCGGGTGCTCACCCACCTCGATGGGAGTCTTTAAATGCAGTAGTTTGATAACCTAGATCTGATACTTCATAATCTGCCTTCCCCTTTTCGTCCATAGTTAACCCAGATCGGAATACTTATATGACATCATATTCTGCATTCAATGGAATGCGCTGTATTAAGTGATACATAAGTCAACACTTTCTACATAATGGTGATAACTTGTGTGTTTATCCTGGGTACTCCTTCTGGAAACTTGGTCCATGTGGAACGGGCTGTGGTGTTAGAGATGGTATCTGGGCAAAACCTCATCTAGTAAATGTTGGTTTGTAGACGGATTGAGCCCATACCCAATTAAATGAGGAGAGGGAATGATCATCAAGGCGAGAGTGTTAAGATAAAGAGTGGTTTCTTACATGCTTCCGGGACAATGATATAGGCCAACACTGATGAGAACGTTGTTGTGATATTACAAATACCACATCAAATGAGAGAGGGACTATTGAGTAATACTTAAATCAACGCTTACTCCTAGGTGGTCATTACTTTGTACGGTTCTTTAGGATACTTCTTTTGAAGGCCTGGTCCACATGCAACAAGTCAAGTCAGGTCATTACAACTTATACTAGGAAGCACTTGGAAAATAGCAACGGCACTCAAAACGCACATATCCCAATTTTTTTTTTTACACTTTACAACATGGAAAGCAAACCTGACAAGAAGTTCAACGTCAAACTTTCGCCAAACAATTCCTTCGGATGCGCTCATTTAAGTATATTTGCTATACTGCTTTGCACCTCTAAACATTTATCTCTCTCCACAAATATTTGATAATCGTCTTTGTTTCTTTTTTCTAGACAAGCATACGTGCGTGCTTTCTCGCTTACGTACGTTTCTCGTTGCACTGACCACTAACAACTTTGTTGCGTCAAGTTATTTTGATGTAGTGCTGATTGAGTGCAAGAAAACTATATACGATAGTTCAAAATGGTGAGAACACCTAAAATAGACAATCCATAGATGGATCAATCCTTAAAATATATTATTCGATTATATTTCTCTGATTAAAGCACATCTAAATCATATGATTGTATATATGAGAAGGATCATCTGTGTACGGAGGAAAAATAATTTGGGAGAGAGTATGTATTGAAATAGTTTGTTATTATGAAAAGGTGTGACTCTTAGATATAAAATGAATTGACTCTTGATTATGAAAAAAAGTGATTATTAACATAATTTGGTGGTTGATCATGTATTGTGGTGATGATCGGGATAAGGTATCTATTCCCAATGATGTATTAATTGATTGTCTATAAATAGTACAAAAACATACATTGTTCAAGACAATTGTTCAAAACAACAACTCTTTCTTTGTAACTCCCTCTTCTTCTCTTTTCATACACAACTTTGAAAATACATTTAAGATGAAATTCCAAGAAAGAAATTGAGTAATTACTGAACTATTTTCTTTGCGGCTGCAGTATATATCCTGGAGGTATATTTGCTCTAAACCTGACAGCAATAATAGTGGGGGCAAATAATACCTTAAATACAATGATTGCCACCATGCATCAAATAATTAAAGATGTATAACTACAACTCTATCTTCATCAACAATCAAATCTCCCCAACAATCTTGTTAACACCCAAAAATAACCCTACTGTCACGTGTTGATCACGAGAGATAAAAGCCCAAAAATGCCTCATTGCCACATATGGGTTGTGATTTACATCAGCCCAGTCCATGCTAGTCATAAAAACGAAGGATGGCCAAGAATTTCGAGAGCCCTTGGGCTAAATTTTGATGACCTACGAATGGAGATACATGATTCAATGACAAAGCAATTGGTTGCCATGTGTCCAAGCCAAGAGACGCTATTGAAGACATATCATTGACAGCAAAGTCTGAGCAGGAACAGTTGATGCTTAAAAGGGCGCGAAAATCAAAGGAATGGTTAATACTTGTTGGACAAGCCACGAAAAAAAAATTGTCGAATAGGTTAGAAAGTAATCAAATGTGGATAAGGCGGTTCAATATAGAATGTGAAGCAATTTTTAAGGAGGAAGCAACTGATCACCAATGATAATCCAATTGGTCTATAAATACCGTAGGCAATCCAATAGAGAGTCCCCTAAACAACTCAAAACTATTTTATCTTTCCTTTTATCTTAGCTTAATCTAGTTTAGCCATAGTTTAAGATTCTTGTCGTAGATTTGATTTCGGCGAGTGTCTATATCCCAAGTAGTGTTATTGATTAAATTCCAGTGTTAACCTACTATCCAGCGTCGTTGATTAAATTCCAACGTTGTGTCCTCATCTCATTTAGGAGCAGTGTTTATTAGGTTTTGTTTTGCCATGTAGCACCATCAATTAAATTCCAATGTTATGTCCTCATACTCATCTAGGAGTAGTGTTTACTAGGTGTTGTCAACACCATCTAGCGTTATTGATTAAATTCCAACGCTGTGTCCTCATATCTATCCAAAAAAAGCATCTATTAGGTGTTGTTTCTACTATCCAGCATCGTCGATTAGATTTCAATGTTGTGTTATCATATCTATCCAAAAGCAATGTCTATTAGGTGTTATTTCTACTATTTAGCGTTGTCAATTAGATTCCAACATTGTGTCCCCATAACCAACTAGGAACTGTCACGCCTCGAACCTCGAGTGCATGCACATCTCTCAGTGGTCGATAAAATTTGCGACGTCCTAGGATGCGTCGCCAACCCATTCATTTTATTGCATATGCGGAAGCGTATAAACAATCCCTAGACAACACATATATAGGATAGAAAAGCAGGATACAAATTTCACAAAGTACTTTTATAAACAAACTAAGTTTATATACAATACTAATCTATAAACAAAAGCCTAACTCCAAAAAGAAGAGTCACTAAGCCATCTAGGCACAAGACTCCTCAACCGAGACCTCCGAGACCTCCGGGGGTTTTGGGTCTTCCACGACACCATCAAGGGGATCAGCTACCCCCTCACCCACCGCAGCGTTGACCGCAACGGCGAAGATGTCAAAACCCTGCAGGGGACGTTCCCGGATCCCATTAGGCTCATGACGGAACCACGCCCTGAATCGATAAGGTACTAACTGAGGTCGGCCCTCATCGACCGCCCTCATCGACCGAGATAGTGGTCACGATGAGCTCATGAAGCCAGAGACTCCCGAGGACAGGGACGTCGATACTCTGCTCTATGTACTCCCTCGGCTGTCCAAAACGTACTGGAGGAGCCTCCATCTACGGACCTACAAAGTTAAGCCCACGACGAGGTGAGACGATGTCTCAGCGAGTTCACGCCCTAAGCCCCGATTAGGAAGGAAATACACCTAGAGGTAGTCTAACCACACACATAAAAGACTCAACTTGCCTCAATTCCTTCCTGCACGTCAACACAGTTCATATGCTCAAAGCATATAATAGATGCACACATCAATTGGAACGCCTCACTTATATCACAATCAATCACATGAGTCCCGATTATAAGGCTAAATCGTTATAACACGTCCCATTCCGTGCCACACAATTTTATCTCATAATCAGGCACGTTTATCTCAATCATTCACACGTTCCAATTTATTACGGCCTCACGGGTACGGCCTACTCGACGTTTAGCGGTCTTTTGGCGTAACCAAGCATCGTCTCACCCCATTAAGCACGGCAACATCTACACTAGACGGCAATCTCGAAGAAGTATCAGTTCAGCCTCTACTGTGACCGGCATCCGTTGTCTAGGGGCATCCCATATAGGGACAACGTCCACCCGACGCACATCAGGGATAGGTTCTCATAACTATCCCACGATCATTCTATTCTAGCTAAGGACACCGTGCATTGCACTCAAATGTCTCAATTAAGATAATGCGCTTGGCCTATTTTCGTCGTATTAAAAACACCTGGTGAAAATAATCATATGTGGGTACACGGTCAGATCGAACCTTAAAAATTGATATCATTCCCTTTAAAATCCCACCATTTGATATAGTATTTAAAATATTTTCGAGGTCGAAACCCGACACCCGGTATTTTATAATTAAATACCAAAATTTCACAATTTTGAAATAATTAATCAAAAATCATAATCACCACTCAATTATACAAATTATCATTCAATTGCATAAACTAATTACACCACGGCAATCAGCACGAAATTCCGACTACGGGCTATCCCGGTATAATTTCTGAAAAATATTAAATAATTAAATAAATTACAAAAGTAATTAAATAAATGTAATTTAATCCTATAAATGCATAATTAAGCTTTAAACCCTAATTTAACCACCTAAATGGGCCTAGAAAAATAATGCACCATACTAATTAAATAATACAATCTAATTAACCATTGACTAATCTAATCTAACCACCTAACAATCCTAATTAACCAACTAAATCACTAAGTAAACTAAACTAACCACATAAACCAAGCTTAGCCTAATCTAATTACCCACTAAGCATAATTAACCTCCTAAGCAAAGTTTAGCAAGTAAACTCATCGGATTAGCAAGCTAGTGAGTTCATGACAACGGCAACGCCAAGTCGGGCGAGACTTAAGCCTGGAGCAACACTCGATGAGGCTTAGAAGGGGCCGAAAACGGGCCACGAAGTCTCAGCTAAGGTGAGATCTCGGCTTTTGGTCTTGGGCTAAACCGAAGGACTTCACAATCGAAATGGGCTGGGCTGGCGCGGGTGGTGGCACGGCAGCTTGGACGGGCAGCAGAAGAGCTCAATGGCGACGAACGGTGGTTGGAACAGCCCTGGCGGATGGCGACAGGCACGGAATCGACGACCTAGATGCGCGGCTTAGCTCGTGGGCGTGCGGACTGGCGCGCGACGGGCGAAGCTTCGAGCGACTCGACAGGGGTGCGGTGGCACTCAAACGGCAAGGAGGGGCAGTCGACAGTGGCTGTCTGGCTTCTCTAGGCTTGCTGGCTGATTTTTAAGCTCAAAACAACCACAATGGAGAAAGCAAAGGCAATGAGAAGAAGAAGAGGGGCTACAACTAAAGGGGGACCACCAAGCCTCCAAAGTCTCCCTAAAATATCCCAAACCATCATTGTCTTGGCCTCCAAAGTCCATGGCTGATCCTCAGCCATTTTCCAACCCAAAGCTTCCTCAAGAAGCCATCCTAGGTGCCCAAAATGTTGCACACCACCATAGATATGAATTTGTGCATCTTCCCTTTAATTCCAATCCAATTCCAACTCAAAACAATCCAATTGATGCCCAAATATTCCAGTTAAGGTGTCCACAATAAATCCTTGCATTTCCCTCACCAATTGATCCCACTTGAACGCCAAAAATCCACCCAAAAACATTCCTCTACATTTCCCTGTCCAAAAACGCTCAAACTTGAATTTTCGCCAAAAATTCAAGTTTGCAGAAAAATCTTCGGAAGATAAGTTGATGTTCTTAAAATAAATCGTAACATGATAGAACTTTCAATTTCTGAAATCGTGTTCAATTTTGCGGTTAATTTCAACCGGACGCAATTTTAGCGTGACCTAACCTATCGGGTAGCTTTTACTAATTTGACCTGTGGTCAATTATTTTCGAGCCACATTGTACATCTTCGACTCATTGGCGACTTTCGATTGTCGTCAAAATCTCGAGATTTCAAATACGAGCATAGGGTACGATAGAAAAATTAGTTTAGTCCCGTTCGATAAAAATTTTGCAATTAGGTGGAATCACTCACACTTTAATCACATACTTCTGTCAAACAGACCTATCTCCGGTCTCTAATTGATTTTGACGGTGCCGTATTGACTCTTGTAGATTAGCACGGTCGAGCAGTCAATTTCTAATCGAATTCTCAAGTCTATTGCGTTTAGATTCCTTAACAGCTTCATATGATAGATTAGTTATCTCGTGAGTGATCAGCTCAAAGAAAAAGATTATAGGCGCGTCGATGAAAAGCCCAATTCATTCAATCGAAAACAGAATCAAAAAATCAAGCTGTCATAGGAACAACGTCTATTAGATGTTGATTCTATTGTCCAACCTTGTTGATTAAATTCAGATGTTCTGCTTTCAAATCGAACCAAGAGCAGTACCTTCCCGGTATTGTCTTTAGTGTTTTGTATTGTCGAACCAACTTCAATATTGTACATTCTACTTTAATTGTAATAAGCTTTCATTAGAACATTAAAGTGAGTTAGATCAAGTCAGTCATTAGGGTTCAACATTGATTTCGAATTCATGTTAAGGATGTTAAGCAACTTCATTAGATCTGAGATTATATCATATATACATATATGTATATATGTATATATATATATGTATATATGTATATACATGTTAAGTGAATTCATGTTGACATGACCAAGCTTTCGATACCAAAAATTTCCTTCATCTTGAATAGATATAAGACACTGAGAACTTTCTGGTTTTATATCCAGAAAGTAAATGTTCCCATGTCTTCGCCCAATGAAAAATTGAGAGAAATCTCTACTTATTCCCGAACAGATGCCTTCTTGGAAATTAATTTTGAATTTAGTATCGCAAAGCTGACTTATGCTGAGTATATTGTAATTCAGACCTTCCACCAAGGAGACATTGTTGATAGTTAGGCTTCTAATCTTCACAATTTCACATCCAACAATTCTTCCTTTCCTATTTCCACCAAAGGAAACTTTTCCATCATTTATTTGAATAAGCTTTATAAAGCAACTTGAATCTCCTGTCATGTGCCTCGAGCAGTCACTATTCAAATACCATTTAATCTTTTTCTTGATAGTGACCTTTGATCAAAAGAAGAACTCAAGCTTTCTTTGGCACCTATATTTTCTTGGGTCTAAGAGAGTTAGTATTAAAAACAATTTTTGCCAAATCCCTCTTAACAGGTCTCCAAACCTTGGGACATTCCTTCTCGAAATGTTCTGAGCTATTACACTTTGAACATTTAAGAGCACTTCAGCCAATAGGTTTTACAAAAACTCTTTGGAAATGATTTTTGTAAAATGCTATTGTAGGTCTTTGTTTGATTCTTTCTTTAACTTTGGGAAAATCAATTAAAGGGATAGTTTCTAAAGTCATTCCCAAACCAGATTTGTTAAAATAAGGTCTTTGTACAGAAAGAATTTTCTCTAGCTTCTCAAATCCTTTTGAAAATCTTTTTGTAATATTTGAAATATCTTCTTTCAAAAAGGTATTTTCCTTCAAAAGCGAATCTGAATTTTCTTTCAAATCAACATAACTTTTATTCAGATTTTCAAACTTTTCTTTCCAAGAAGTTTCTTATTGCCTCAGTTTAGAATTCTCTTTATTTAGCTCAGAAATCCTTTTAAGAGATGTTTTGAGACTAAGACAAAGTTCATCAATATACTTTAAGACTTTAATATGAATTTTTAAATTGCTAATCTCAACTTCTTTGTCTGAGTCTGAATCAAAATCTGTTTCAAAGTCTGAGTCTGATTCTAAATTGACCATCAAACATATGTTGGCATATTCTTCATCACTTTCCTCGCATTTGGTATCGCTCCAAGTTTCTACTTTTAGAGCCTTTTGTATTTCTCTGTTCTTCCTTTCTTTTTCTTCAATAGAGGACAGTTGAGTCTGATGTGTCCATTTTTCTTGCATTCAAAGCATATCACATCTTTGTTGGTTTCATTGTCCTTAGTTGGTTTGTTCTGAAATCTTTGAGTGCTCTGCTTCTTCCAGTTGAATCTTCTTCCATTCCTGTCTTCTTCTCTTCCTATTCAACTTTCTGAACTTCTTGATCATAAGTGTTAGCTCCTCATCGTTCATTTCATCTTCTGAGTCTGTATCATCATAATCATTATTAGATTTTAAAGCAATTGACTTCTTACCTTTAGGATCTTCTTCCTCATTGATTTGCTCCACTTCATATGATTGAAGTGTGCCAACAAGTTCGTCTACTAAAGGATCTTCTTCCTCATTGATCTGCTCCACTTCATATGATTGAAGTGTGCCAACAAGTTCGTCTACTAAAGGATGACCTTAATGACGGTTATAATTTTTAATAAATATTTCAAAACTGTTGAAATATCCAACAATCCCCTAAATATTTCAAAAAGTTTTGAAAAGAAAAAATAGAATAATGCTACGTTATTAGAGAGTAATGCATCGGAATTGTTGCTTGTTAGGTTATGAACCAGCCCTAAAAAGAATGAAATATAATTCACGAAATTGTTTGTGAAGTTTGAAACTTCTATGAACCAATAATTTCTTTTTGTGAATTATAATTTTCACCAATCACATTACACTCCCACAAACTTTGTTGTTCAATGCAATTTTGTACTAATAGGCCATGCGCGTGCTTGGTTTATTCATAAGTGCTCTAGAGATTATTATCAATAATTCTCATAGGAGCGGCCCCACTCCATACTTATATAGATAATTCCATCAAGTGTATTCTGCAGTTTAATACTCCACCAATAATGGCTATGGAATTTTATTAAGAGCCTAGCTCAACCTTTTTTTCCTTGCAGTTTTGCACTATTCTCACTTTAGGAGGAACACAAAATATTTTCATGGTGCACTAGATCAACAAATGATTTGTTATTGCTCATATAAACCTAATTCATGGGATTGCCAATCACATAGATTGAGCTATAATCACTATTGATTTTGTTCAATTGGCTTATGTCACGCCCCAAACCTTGAGCACATGCCCATCCCTTAGTAGTCAATAAAATTGCGACTTCCCAAGACGAGTCGCCGACCCTTTCATTTTGTTGCACAGGCGGAAGCGAATAACAAATCCCCTGATAGTAACCATCTCGAGATAGAAAAGCAGGACAACGGATTCACGAATAAAACATATTTTTATATACACACTGGTCAAATACAAAAGTCTACAACCAAAAGACTTCAAAAGACCAGCTCTCAAAAGAAGCTGTCCTATCTGACCTACACCTCAGATCCCCTCAGCTCGACTCCAGGTCCTCCACTCTACGGCCTTGAAAAGTTAAAGCCCACGACGGGGTGAGATATAAATCTTAGCGAGTTCATGCTCTAAACCTCGATTATGAGGGTAATACGCCTAGAGGCGTCCTAACCACACAACCACACAATCATAGAGACTTACCTCGTCTTAGATCCTCCCTGCAGGTCAGCACAATTCATATCATGGACAGCCATAAAAACATGAGCAGCAAATAAGCTCATCAATTGGAATGCCACACTCAATTTCAACCAAGTACAGGGGTCCTGATTATAGGATCAAATTGTTATGACACGTCCCATACCGTGTCACACAATTTTGTCCCATAACCCGACACATTCAACTCAATTAATCATGTGTTTCTAGTTTTGATCTTGGCTTATAGCACGGCCTACTCGCTGTTCGATGATCTTCTAGCATAGCTAGGTGTCGTCTCACCCCATTGAGCATGGCTATGTCTTTCTTAGACGGCTTTTTCGAAGGAGCAAAGGTCCAGAATCTACTACGACCGGCTTCCGTTGTCCAAGGGCGTCCCATATAGGGGTAACGTCCAGCTTAACAGCCCGGGATGGGTTCTCTTAACCAACACACGACCATTCAATTACAGTCAAGGACACCGTGCATTGCATTCAAATGTCTCAATTAAGATAATGCACTTAGCCCATTTTCTTCGTATTAAAAACACCCGGTGAAAATAGTTGTGTGTGAGTACACGGTCAACTCGACCCAGAAAAAGTGATATCCTCCAATTTAAAATCTCATTGTTTTATATAGTATATAAAACCATTTTCGATGTTAAAATCCGACACCCGGGATTTTTTTAATAAATATCAAAATTCACAAGTTTTGAAATAAATGACCAAAATTCCAATTAGCACTCATTGGCATGAATTAACACCCAATTGTATAAATTAAACACACTATTGCAACCAGCACGAAATTCCAGTCATCAACTATCCCGGTATAATTTTCGGAAAATATTAAATAATTAAATAATTACCAAAATTAATTAAATAAATCAATTTAAATACCAAAAATGCTAACTTAGAATGCTTAGTTAACCGCTGAAACGGGTCAAGAAAAATTCCCGAACTTATCTAGATAAATAGTACATCCTATCTAATCCTTAATTAATATAATCTAACCACCTAACATGCATAATTGAATAATTAAATCACTAATCTAATTCTAACTAACCCATCTAATCCCTAATTAACTTAAACTAAACACCCCTTATGCATAATTAACTCCATAAGCAAAGTTTAGCGAATAAACTCACCGGTTTGCGATCTAGTGAGTCCACGACGACGGCAACGTGGAGACGGGCGACAAACTCCAAAGTGGTGACACCCGATGAGGCTCGGAAAGGCCCGAAAAAGCCACACGAAGTCTTAGTTGGGCTGAGCTCTTCGGCTTCTGCTCTTGAACAGTAGGGGCTGAACTGACGGCTGGTTGGGACTGAAACAACAAGGACGGGAGGCGGACGGCAGCAATGGTGCTACGGCAGCTTGGGGGTGGCGAACGACGGCGGTGGCATAGCTGGATGACTAGAGATGGCGACGGACAGGGGCTCGGGATGCGGCTGGACAACGGACGACGGACGAAGTGCGCGAGCGAGAGGGTGAGCAACGAGTGGTCCAGTGGCTTCGGCTGCTCGGACGGGGCACGGCGACGGTCGAATGGGCAAGGAGGAAAGCTGGCCGGTTTCTGCTGGTTCTCTCAAGCTCTCAAGACTCAACAACAATGGAGAAAGCAAGGTTGAAGAGGAAGAAGAAGGTGGTTGCTGAAGAGGGGCCACCACTTGCTTTCAAGGCCCACCATTCTATCCAAAATCACTCATCACATGCCCCCACCACCTTGGCTGTCATCCTCGGTCCCTTGGTAGCCCTCAAGCTTCCTCAACACACTTCCCAAATGGTCCAAAATGTTGAGTCCCCCATGGCCTACGAATTTTGATCAATTTCCCTCAAATCCACTTCAATTCTCCTTCAATTCTTCTCCTATTGAACTCAATTTGGAGTCCATAAATCCATCCAAGATGCCATCATCCCTCTCATGAATTTTCCTCATCACTTTGTCCAACTTGAATCCCAAAAACGTGACCAAAAACAATCCTCTGATTTTTCCGGTCGAAAACAGCAACCCTACTTTGAATTTTTGCCAAAAATCTCAGTTACAAAAAAAATCTTTGGAAGGTGAGTCGACACCCCTAAAATGAATCGTGACATAACAAAACTTTCAATTTCTGAATTTAGGTTCAAATTCGCGGTTAATTTCAATCTGGCACGATTTTAGCGTGACCTAGCCTACCGGATAACTTTTAGGAATTTTTAGTGCAATTGACCCGTGGTCAATTATTTTCGAACCACATTGTACATCTTCAACACATTTGCGACTCTCGGTTGTCGTGAAAATCTCAAGATTTCAAATATGAGCAGAGGGTACATAAATGACAGAAAAAATGGTCTAGTCAGTTCGACAAGAATTTTGCAATTATGTGGAATCACTCACACTTTAATCACATACCTCAGTCGAATCGACCTATCCCTGGTCTCTGATCGATTTTGACGGTGCTGTAATGACCCTTGCAGATTAGCACGGTCGAGCAGTCAATTCCTAGTCGAATTCTCAAGTCTATTGCGTTTAGATTCCTTAATGGCTCCACCTAATAGACAAGTTATCTCGTGAGTGGCTAACTCAGATAAAAGAACTATAGGCGCATCGATGAAAAGCCCTACTTATTCAATTGAAAACAGAACCTGAAATTCAGGATGTCACAGCTTGTCTCATCCCCTCGATGTATAGTTAGAGGATCAGCCAAAATCACTTCTAACTTAACATAATCGATCGATATAATTCCTTTTTTAAGGAACTATTTTATCACATCACGTCTCATCAGATGTGTCTTTTTTTTTACGATTGAAAGTTTCATTCTGTGTAATGGTTATTGCCTTTTGGCAATTACAATGTCTAGACATAAGTGTCATTTTATTTCCATAGGAACATACGCTAAGAAATTTCTCAACTACTCAACCTCAATTTTAATATGAGTTTGAGAAAATTTTCTTCTCCTTCCTTATTAGAGAGTAGGAGAATAAAGCATTATGTTTTTTAACATAAATGGTGGGTAGCGCTTGAGTCTGCCTTCACTTCTTTTGCATCGCCATCATATTGGCTTGAGAAATGAACACAATAATTACGTCATCAAAATCATCTGCTTCAACCAAGTCACCTGTTGGTTTGGCAGGATTGTTATTTCCCCCACAATTTCGTTCGACTAACTCTTATGTTACAACACCTCCACAAGGTGGACACATATTCATTAATGGATTTTGTCTCATATGAATTCGAGATTTACTTAACATCACGGTATTCTTTTAGTACAGCGGAAATTCTACTATGTAAAATACCATAATTATATTATACAACCTTTGGCTAGGCTTCCATGTCGTATCGTCATATTACAAATTAATCTCAATGAATGAGCAATTCCTAACAATGGGAATATCTATCTGAAGAGCAGAATAGCTCATGGCTAGAGCCCTATATCATACACAAACATTCACCATGTCATAACAAGTGATATAACATGTATCGACTATCAAACATAAATATATATGTTCATGTTAAAAAATGAAATGATGCCGATAAAATAAATAAGAGGCTGAATACTTTTGTCCTTGATAAATATGTAATAAAGAGCAGTTAATGATCTCTGCCGTGAATATCACTGTGCATAGGCTTGTAAGAGTGCTTACTTTTCTAGTAACCAAAGAGGGCAATCAATTTACCCACCTTAACCAAAAGCATCGGCACATCATAGACGTTAACACCGAGGCACTAGAGATACAGACATCAAATTATCCAGGTTCAATTACAAAAGAAATAGGTTGCCCAAGCACGCTTCGCATAGCTTAAGTACAGTAGAACGTCAAGTTTTCTGGCCTTAAATTCTCTTGAAAAAGCACACATGAAGAAAGCATAAGGAGGCCTTCACAACTGACCCCGGAGTAGGCCAAGACCATTGCAAATAGCCAATTGTCCTAACTCACAGATTAAGCATATCTCACAACATTGCCACTTAATTAAAAAAAAAAGTAATATGCACTTCGGGAGGATCTCCAGATGATAGTACTTCTATGGCGTTCTTTCACAAAATTCATTATCCAAGTCCTAAACCACACTCTAGGACTATAAATTTCAAACACCGCAGCCATGATGACCACTTCTACCAAGACCAATTGTCAGGCCAAATCAAATTCAAATGCACAAATCTTTTTCCCTGAATTCACAACCTCTTCAGCAACAATTAAAATGGCCTCAACAGTCATCACTAACCTTGATAAGAGGGCAGAACACCGCTGGCATTGATCGTAGATGTGATGTCAACCCGCTTGGCGATCAGCAAGTAAGCCCGGCCCCTCACGATCGATTTCAGGGATCTTCTCCAAGCTTCCACTTTTGAGAGATAAGCTCTCGCTCAATAATTGGTCCAAAGATTGAGGTCACCAATATCCGGGCACACCTCATGCGCGCCAGTGACATTTCAGAGTCATATATGATATAAATTAGGGAAAATGAGATGTCAGATATATCTGAGCATATAAGCAACAACTCGAACAATCAACTCTGTTCATATAGAAGATTCTAACTCAAACCAAAGAAATAAGCAAGTAACAAGACATAATTTCCATGTCATGCGTTTGAGTTAACAAACAATGAGAATCAACACTTAATTCAATAAAAAATAAAAAATGAGCATCACGTTCCGGCTAAATTAATCACGATGAGGCTTCAGTAAGCCAAGAACTAGTTGCATTGATGTAATATGATTCTTGGCTCAATGATTTAACAGAAACACATCTGGATCTGGTTTATGTATTTCATTCAGCTTTAACAAAAAATTACCAGGCCAAACCAATCCGAATCCGACTTCCAACAAATATCATCAAAAACGCTAAAACAACCCACATGAAAAACCTGCCAACCCTCTTTAAACAAACACAAGAAAGGCGAAACAAGAAATAGGACAGATTGATCAGCAAAAGGAGAGTTTCCCCCGCCAAAAACATACACAAACAAAAAACAAAAAATTCACAATTTCAGAAATTGGGTCACGCTAGTTTTGACAAGAAAAATATTTGGACTGAAACTCCCGTGATCGTAAATATAAGGCCAATAATGTTTCGAAAATTGTTCATGTTAGACTTATATAACGTCCATATGACTGAAAACGAGAATCATGAAAAATACATACATAAAATACCACAAAAGGCAAGATGCAAAAATCGTACTTACGTAATTTTTGTTAAGCTAAACACATAATTTTGCAATACACAAAACGATCAGAATTACTAATAATGTAGAACAAATCCCAACAAGGCACAAGTAGAGTACTTAACCCACATATAACAGTAGGGACCACCTTAACAGAATGAAATAATTAGGATTTTCCTGACTCTCGATAACCTTGCTGAGACGACCAAAGGCTCTTGGTGTTGATGTTCAACAATGTCCCATGACAAATCGTCCACGAAGATGCGATACATGTCCAAAACCAATTTCATGTTCTCGTTCAATTCCACAATTAGGGGTAGCAGCAGCAATTCCAATTTTGGAATCCATAAGGCAATTATCCTTAAGATTATTGGAAAAGTATCAGAATAAACAAAAATAATAATAACTGTTGAAAATACATTGCAAAAGATTAAAAAAATAAAAACAAATGCCTAAGGCGTGCAAGTACTATCCTTAAGGATAATTCCGCCTCTCAGGGTATGAAACTCGATGCATAAGGCTTCAGTGGCTTTCCTCCCAAAATACAATAGACCTTCTTCTATACTCCAAACTAAATATTGGAAGGAACAAAACAACATCATGTGTATAACCCAGTAAAAAGAAAAGTCTTCAAAGATCGTGATTTGAAGTTTAATTTATATTTAAATAGGAGAACCAATTGGTAATTAAAAGAACTATTATAAAATAATAAACCAAAAGTTATCAAGCCTACACAGCCATTAGAAAGCTGTTTGAAAGCTGTTATACGGCCGTTAAAAAACTATTACAAAAATGATGACCTTAATGATAATTATAATTTCTAATAAATATTTCAAAACTGCTGAAATATCCAACATCTTACGTTTTGAATTGCAACTGCATTGCACTTTAAATTGCAAAGTATTCGATGTGCTTCACCATATACCTTTCACTCACTTTGAACCACTCTCTTGAGTTCGAATCTCAATCTCTATGCACCATCACATCACATAGCTCCATTTGCTTTGAAAAAGGTTTGGCTGATCCCATCACAGAGTTCCATTTAAGATGGAGAGATCTAGGTCGAATTCTCTCTCCTTTTTTACTCTCTCTGTTTGGGTTGATGTAGAATACGACCGGGACGTTTCCTAAAGAGGGGTGAAGTCAAAGCTGGTACATTCACCTGCATCATCGCAAATATGGACCTCATAATTGCACTAGATGTGACAGAGAAAAACATGAATGACCGTGAGCCGAAGAAAATTCAAAAAATGCACCTAGAGTTGCCAAACTTCTGCTTTCATCGTTCCGATAACGTGTAATCATTCTGGTGAAAGAGAAAAAGCAGGCTTGTTTGCATCTATTTTCTTGTTAAAAGAGAAGCAAAAGTTGCTTCTCTCTCTATCTCTGCATTCATTTTGCTTCTCTCTCTATCTCTGCATTCATTGTGATTGGTGCCTACTTTGAAATTGAATGGGTCTCTCTGTATCTCAGCATTCATGAATGGGTCCAGCTCTCAAAACTGGTATATAGCTTTTTCGGGAAGAGCAGTTTTTGGGACAATTATTAAATGTTGCGAGAAAATGGCAAATTCGATTTTCGATGAGGTGATTAAATATTGTGAGAAAAGTAAGTATGTTAGTCGCCAATTACAGAGTGAGGTTTTAAGTTTGAGAGTACGAGACAAGAATTCTAATTAATATCTTAAGTATATATATGCGGCCAATTAGCCCCCTAGGCCCGCAATTATTGAACTTTGTAAATATTTTTTAAGGATCGAGATCTTCTGAATTTTCAGGTTGTACATGTACATAATTAAGGTCAACATAAACGGCCTAATAGCCCTCACTTATTGAGGAATTCACACAAAAAAATCCAGACCCGAAGGACCTTTACTCTTTCCCCATTCTCACTCTCCCACCACCTTCAGTCGCTGCTAGCCTCTACTACCTGGCGATCCGGTCACCGTCAACGTCGTCTCACCTTCCCTCACCATCGCCCCTCAGCCTTCGAGTCCTTGCGTGGTCGCCCATCGCTCATCGACTCATGTTCTCCTTTGCCAAATTGTGATCTCGATTGTGACACCTTTGGTTCAGCTCACTCAAGATATTGTTTGTTTTGATTCGTTCCTTATTAAACCTCACAATTTTGTCCTTTGAGTTAAATGCATTCCTAGAAGGTCACTCGTTTTGATAGTATTCTCACCTAAGCACGCTTAGTATTGGAAAGTTACCATCACATCAAAAGACTTATTTTTTGTGATTTAATTCTAGTTCTGCACATTTACTCTAGGAACGCTCTCCTCATATTCGATGAATCATCATTCTATAATCTTGCCAGAAGCCATTTTTTATCTGGACCCTCTTGCCTCGGCAATTATTTCTCACATCACCAAACCGGATTGTTACATCTACCGTCTCTTCTCTCTCCTTGAGGCCATATGCTCACACCATCTGCTGGTGGCCTCGCCAAGTCTAGGCTCAGGGATGCCGAACTCTGTCTAGAACTTGCATCCCACTCATTAGGGGTGAGTAAAGGGAACCGCCCAAACCGAAAACTACCGGGACCAAACCGAACCAACTATTTGGGTCCGGTTCCCAAAGACATCAGTCTAGTTTCCAGTTCCATGAAATGGGACTGACATTGTTCGGTCCAGTTCCTGGTTTCAAAGGCAAAATTGACCATCAGAACTGGACCGATTACTAATTTCTTAAAACTTTAATCGAACTCCTCAAAACATGCTTCATTTTTGAGTAATTGTAACAATTAAAGTGCCATTTCAAGGTTCTCAATGCTATTGTCTTCCCAACTTAGCAAAGGACATTGGCCAAGAGAGTAAGAAATGATCTAGTCGCCCATCGCTATTTATAGAGACCAACAGCTTGTTAGTCTCTACTAAATAGTCAATGTGGGGCTAGCTGCTCTCTCTCTCTCTCTCTCTCTCTCGGCCCCTCACGCAAGTGTCTACTCCAAGTCTCCAAGAGTCCTACATTGAACAATTACTCAAAGAGCATTTGAGAGATTAGCTATAAAAACCAAGCCAAGTAGCCTCAATGAGCATGTCGTTTTGGCCTTTCGAAGTGAGAAGTTTAATGAAAGAGGGGGCAGTGCTCACTCAAGTAGTTTGAATTTTTTTGCATGAAAGGGGTTCGGTTCCATTGGAACACCTGGGAACAAAGTAGGACCAATCCCTTTAGGTAGTCCTCAGTTCCAATAATGATGAACTGGTCTGGTTCCCCGTTCTGGGGTGGGAATCAAATCAATCAGGAACCGATCACCCTTACCACTCATGATAAAGTATATTTAAGAAGATTAGAGATTTCTTTGTTAGATAATATGTTAGAGATATTATTAGATATTAGGGATATTATCTATATTTCCTGATTCTCTAAGATACCTAATTCCTATGCATATTGTTCGAGTATAAATACCATCTTCTAATAACTTGTAAAGTCAAGCCAATTGATTAAAGATGCAGTTTTTATTGATTCTCTCTCCTTCTCTCTTGAAGCTCCTATAATATTTACAATGACCCATAGATATTGAGTGTGGCAGCTTGGGGGTTAACCTAGGTTGTTGCAACTAAGAGGCGAGAATAGCTGGTGGTGACACTCGAGCGAGACGGTGCATCAGCCAGCAAGCACATGGTGGCTCTCAAGCGAGATGGTGCATCGGCCACCAGGCACATGGTGGCTCTTGTAGACCTCTCTTCACACACGTGCGTGCGTATGAGGGGCACAATGGAAAAATAGGAAAAGGAGAAAAAATGGGAGAAAAGAAAGGAAGTAAAATTAAACTAGAGATCACATGTTCGAATCTTGCTAATTATGTACAAACTGGTCTGAATTAGAATTATATACTCAAACCAAAAGTTAGGACTTAACCATTCATCGGGCTTGCGATGTGTTTTATGGGCTTTCAATTAACTAGATCTTCACTTCCATATCCTTAAATTATTAAAAAATGGAAAAATGGGGAATTAATCTAGGTTATTGAATGAGTCTAATAATGAGGTGTTAGTCTCTCAAATGGTAGATCTAAGATGTAAATTATCTTGTAAATTTAAAGCATCTCAATCCATTATTTTATTTATTGAAACAACAAGTATGTTCAAAGTAGTATTTTCATAAAGTCTTCTCAAGAGTAATTAAAAAATGTTCAATTTAAAAATTCGATATCAGCGGGAGATAATGAATTTGGAGAGCCTCGTACCAAAACTCTACGGAATTCAACCCCTCCTGCTGTATATATCTTTTCTGGATTTTGATGTTGGAAAACTACTTAAGTATCTTGAAGAGGACAAAACATTTATTTGAATTAATGTGCGCACTTGAGTAAGCAGAAGAATATCCTCTACACACACAAGTTCACACGCAAATAATGTTAACAATATCACTTCTATGCTAGTGAAGAGCTTCCATACTACGCAAAAGAGAACAAGGCTGCGAGTGAAAAGTATTAGAGTTAGAAGGATCTTGGGATTTTGGTGAACAACGAAGAGACGGGGGATATCCAGGTGCTTGAACCGACCTGAATAAAAGGAAAACAACTTTCATAACATGAGTAAGTCAATATGCTATGGACCTAAATGCAAATAATGAGCATATCATAATTGGGTGAAACTACCAAGTCTGGATGGATTGCGTTGTAGAGGAAGTTCACGCTGCAGACGAACCGAACAATACTCACGTACTTGGAAGCAAAGACAATTGAATTGGTGCCTTGAAGCCAACTTTAGGCCTTGGAATCCACAAAGATACGTTCTAGAGAAGTCAAAATAGGGTTATTAATCTCTGGCTAAGTAGAGAGTGTCAAGCAAGTTCATAGAGGTTGTTTTGTCTATTTTGGGCAAGGTTTATTAATTAGCTTCAAGTGGACGCTCAAGTTATGAACAGCCCATGTGACGGATACTTTCACCTATTTGACATCTCCAACTTGCTGAGGAACCTTGAAGAGCTATGTATCTATGTGCCGAAGTGAGAGTTGAAGGTAGCCAAGGGAATCAAAATGCTCTGAAATTTGTTCTTACTTCTCGGGCTTATATTTTGAGGAAACCCTAAATATGTTTGTATTCTTTAAGAGACTGTTAGTTTAATGAGCATCCGAGCGTCGCGCATTTGAGAGGCTAGTGTACTACTCGTTGCTTGAGGATGGTACACGCCAAACAGTCCTTTGAACTAGACCAACCGCGCGGACTGTTACATTTGGCATTAGTGCCTGAGTTGTAGCGAGACTTTGGGATCATGGTCAACACTCGAACAACTGAATATCGGAAACAATTGAGGATTTGGAAGCTAAGATGAATGCCCTAGTAAGCCTAGGGACATCATTCATGAACCCCGACGGGCGGATCAGACTCGTTGAGGTATCACACTATGCTATGAGTGATTAAATGGGAATTCTCGAAGACGACATCCGAAAATTGTGCACCAACTGCACGACGGGACAGCATAATTGATCGTGTAAGTGGTCATATTGACGCGAGCCACAGGTTACACCCAACTTTGAGATGGGCGCATGAAGGCACCAGAACGAAGGTCTTATTTTGGTGCCTGGGTTAGTAAGCAGCTCGAGAACTTTATGTTTGATATAGGACATATACTTTGCTACCGTGTATCCAGACTCGAAGCAGACCAAGATAGCGATGGTTTCCATGGATCTCTAGGGTAATGCAAAGCTGTGGTGACGGACCATGTATGATGAGATCCAACATGGCTGCACACAAGTCAATAGCTGGGATTAATTGAAGCAACGACTGAGGTAACAGCTCTTTCCTAATAGTGTGGTGGAGTAATGCTCAAAGGGCGTTACGTGAATTGAAACACGGTAATGACAACCCGAAGAATGTGCGCAAGTTCTTAGTAATGATGCTAGACATCCGAGACAAGTCTGAGCCAAGACAGGTCTTTTTACTTCCTGGAAGGCTTGAAATCATGGGCCCAACCGAGCTGCAGAGGTAGCAAGTTAGAAACTTGCCTTTGCGCAAGCCGCGACCAAATGCTTGACTAGCTACTCCCTCGAGAAGTAACACAAAGAAATTGTCCTAAACTTGAACGAGCAAAAGTCGTTCGAGTTGAGCAAGAGCTGGGGATGCCTCAAGTAGCAACAGGGGACCGAGTTAGGATTCGCACCTTGGAATCAGTACCAAGGGAACAACAAGACCCCGGTAAAACGGAGCAGGCAACGTAGAGTTGTTGAGTGCCTGAAACATGCAGTGAACGTGGTGCAGAAGAGAGTGCTGAGCGGTCATGTCGACTTGGATACTTAGAGCGAGCAGAGCACGGAGATGGCTCGGGGATGGGGGCCTTGCGCTTACTTCATGCCAATGAGGACCAAGCCATCACTAACGACATGATTAGTGGCCAAAGAAACACTTCAAGTATCATAACTTTGCACAAAGAGACACTTAAGTGCCACAACTTACGAAAGGTACACATAAGTGCCAAAATCGGAGCAAAATGGATCACTTGAGTGTCAATCCGGCCAAAACGCTGACGTGTCAATTTTCCAGCGAAGCGAGTGCAAAATGGTGTCGTTTTAGTGCTGACGTGGTAAAAAATTTAATATAAAAATTAATTTAATTTAATTTAAAACTAAAATTATTTAAATATTTTAAAAAAAATTAAAAAAAGGGAGGCGACCCCGGCCGACCCTCCCCCACCTTCCGGTCACGGCGGGGAGGCGGTGGCGGCGAGGGCTCTGCCCTCAGCCGCTGGCTACCTTCCTCCTCCTCCTCCTCCGTTTTTTTTATAAATAAATATAAATTATATTTATTATTTTGTTTTAAATTTAATTTAATTAATTTTTATATTATATCAAAATTCAACTTATACCAAAACAACATCGTTTTGGTTGATATAAGACCTCTATTCTGGCCAACACCCGAAACGACGTCGTTTTGGTGCTGACATGGTAAAAAATTTAATATAAAAATTAATTTAATTTAATTTAAAAATAATTTTTTTTAAAAATTAAAAATTAAAATTTTAAAAATTTACAAATTTACAATTTTTTTAAAAAAAAAATTAGAAAAGGGAGGTGGCTGAGGGCAGAAATTTTTTGTAAATTTTTTAAATTTTTGTAAAATTTTTAAATTTTTGTAAATTTTTAAAATTTTTGTAAATTTTTAAAATTTTTGTAAATTTTTTAAATATTTTGTAAATTTTTAAAATATTTTGTAATTTTTTTAAATTTTTTGTAAATTTTTTAAATATCGTGTAAAATTTTAAAAATTTTTGTAATTTTTGTAAATTTTTTAATTTTTTTGTAAATTTTGTAATTTTTTTAAATTTTTTAAATTTTGTAATTTTTTTAAAATGTTTTAAATAAATTTATTTTTAAATTTAATTTAAATAATTTTTGTTTTATATTAAAATTCAAATTATGCCAAAACGACGTCGTTTTGGCCAAATTCGAACCGACTCAACTCTCCGGCGAGACACATCGGCGATAAATATTAATATTTCAATGCCACGTATGATTTCCGGCAAACTTCGCCGAAGATGGCACTCAGGTGTCCCACTTTTCTTAAAATGTGGCACTTAAGTGTATCTTTCGTAAGTTATGGCACTTAAGTGTCCATTTCTGCCAAGTTATGGCACTTTAGGGGTCTGCACGTCGAAGTGTATTATCCACTTCCATGATTGCTTCCGTAACATCCCTAAATTATCTCACTCAAGATATTAGTGTATTATCCACTTCGCCCCACACGCGCGTGTGCGCATACACACACACATCCACTTCGGCCCACACACACACGCACACGCACGCGCGCGCGCACACACTTCAAAATCATTTTTCGGTTCATTTCTACTAGAGGGAGATACACACACATATATTTCAAAATCATTTTTCGGTTCATTTCTACTCGAGGGAGATCCACTCTGATACCATATCATGAGAATTAACTCACTCGAGGTATTGTCCGCTTTGACCCATCACATATCGACCATTGCGGTTTTGTCTTTTAGCATACAATGAGACACGTTCCCGGGAGACCAGCCATCTCGATAGTGCTCTAGCCTGAACTTGCTTAACTTTGAGTTTCAAAGCAAAACTTGACCAGCCATTATGTCAAAAGATGCTACCGTAAATTAATTCCAATTTTCACATATATGTTCTAAAATCGTTTTTCCCATGTTTAGTGCACAATTCGATTCATCCTAGAAGCCTACCAAGAGCCGCTCTTGTCTAGGCCCTCTGGTTCCGACAATCACTCCCCGTTCTTATCAAACTGGGTCGTTACGAATTCAGGTGCAACCCATAATTTTGTAGATGTACTCGAAGCCCCGCGACTGGGATTTGGATTGGAGATCGATGTAGGTCAAATCAAGGCCTTGAACTATAAGGCACGCCCGATCCATGGCGTGGCCGAAGGGCATTTGGTTAAGGTTGCATCGTGGAGAGGGACACTCATTTTTATGGCCATACTTCTGGGTTACTCCTCAATCGTCCTTGGAATCAAGTTTCTGACACAAGTGCGTGCGGGACCAATGCCGTTCACAGACTCTATGCCATTCATGGCGGATCGACCATGGACTGCTCAAACCCGTCAAGTAGGCCAAGAGATGACAATGGCTTGAGCAAGAGTTACAACATATAGTAACTAGATTGGATAAATGTCAATTTAATTGAGTCCAGTTTCCGAATGAGTTGCAATTTCTAATAGTTCATTGTGATGTATAAATGTATTGAGCATTAAGGTTTCGTTTATTGCTCAGAAAATGAATATTATGGAAAATAGTTTCCAAAACATGATTGCTTATATCGTTGATAAAAATAAATGAACAAAACAAAATTTCATTGTTTACGAAAATATTTAAACATAAATTATTGTCTATAGTATAAACATTTACCATTCACTAATCATTTCAAACGATAATTTAAAAAAAATGTTTTCCAAATAATTCATTTTCCGTGGACAAACGGAGCCTAAATGAAATATATTCAATTATTTTACTTCTAATTTTGAATCGAATGGACAGAAAATGCCTTTATTCACGTAATTAACAAAAGCTGCACTTAAAATTATGAATATTGCTTATGTGATAAGATATATTTCTCTTTTGGACTTGTTTTCCAAATTAAAATGATACCTTATATATTCAAAGAGATATATTGCTTACGTAAAAAGATATATTGCTTACGTAAAAAGATATATTTCACTTTTGGACTTGTTTTCCAAATTAAAATGATACATTACATATTCTAAGAGATTTTATCTTTATTTGCTTTTATTCAAATTTAAAATCAATAAGATAACAAAAACGATAAATGTCTTATGTAGGGTAATAAAAGTTTATTTCCAAAGAAAAATTATATTACCTATTTTATAGGTTGACTACATTTAAGAATGCTTTTGAACATGCATTCTCTTTATCCATCTTCAAATTTTAATTTAATAAGAAATAGAAGGTTGAAGATGAAAAGTCACTAAACTAATGCTAATTGGTTGAACATGGGCCATGTAACATAGTTATGAAGCCACACAATTATCACAAAGATAAAGTTAAGTACTGTTGCGACCCAATCTCGCCGCCCTCGGATCCCTCACCATCACGAGGAGAGAAAATGGGGAAAGGTCGAGTTTAGGGGTACTTGATCATGAGAGTTCCCTCATAGCTCGTGTTCCAAAAGACGTCATCACCTCGCCTTTCGGATCAAGCCTCTCCCAAGCTAGTACCCCGCGTGACAATGGAGTGTCGCGATCCATACCCACACAGGCGACACACCTTGAAAGAATGGGTCGGGTGTGGATATCGAATTTAAAGGTATCTTTACCATGATAGTCCTCTCGATAGTACGCCTCGCCCATAAGGATGGCATCACTTCATCCTTTGGGGTACTCCCATATCGAGTATGCTAAACCATGGTGAGTTTCATCGAAACTCGTACCCCGCGCGACTGGGTTTTTTATATGGTCTAGTTGTTTATAACAACCTAAAAATAAGACGGGAGTCGCCACTAGCATCATTTTGGGGGTTGGCTAGAAATCCCAATTGAGGATCGAGAGTGTTCCCTCGATTCCTACGGGGACTTGGGTTACACTAATATTTCTATTAGCGTCCTTTTGGTATATAAACAGTATGTTATGTTTTCCTAACATGTCGATGCATTTCTTTTTACATTTTCGGGATCATTTGTCCTAAAATAAGTGATCATGCGTTGTTAGTCATTTTCATTCTATTCTATTTCTAGAAAAACAAGAAAAGAAAGCAATCAATGGAATTGAAATTACGAGACAGTAAGTAAACAATCAAGAAAAGCAGTAAATCTACAATGCAATCCGATAACATATAAAAGAGAAACACAATTGAAAAAGATGAGAGAAAGAGAGAAAACCCACAACTCGTCGGGCTTTATGCAACAAATGGAACCCAAGACATATGTCGGGGAAATAAATAGTACATGATAATGGTCGGAATGGACATCAACCTCCACCGTCTTCGCGCTTTCTCCATCTTCGGGGTCCTAATCTAAACCTAATCTAAGAAACTTATAACTAGGTGCATACAATGGAAAGAAACAAGCATACACATCAAAACAATTCACGACCAAATTTCGGGTGAACCACCTAGGGTTTGGCTAATGGATTATTAAGTCTAAACTTATATCGGGCTCTCCCAAGCCCATACCAATTCGCAACTTAGGTTCAAGTTCTTAACATGCCATTGATTTTCAATTAGGAGTCGCCACTAATCTATTTTTTGTGGATTGATTAGAAACCCAAGCAAAGTAATGGGAGATTTACTTTACTCCTGTGAACTAGAGATTGTGAGTTCGAGAACTTGGTTACACTAGACTTTTTTAATGCCCTTTCGGTATCTTTCTCTTTTATTTCGGAAAAAATTGTTTTGTAGGCAGCTTGAATTAATTTTAATTCACTTCCCTAACATGTGAGGTGACCATACGGGTACACAAACCACCAATTTAACACCCAAATAAAACAAAGAATAAATTGCAGGACTTACCTCATAGCAACGAAAGCATCTGCAATATTAAATCAGAATTCACATCGACGGTCCTAGATATGATTTCTAATGATATGATTTCTAATTAACACGCCATCACTCAATTTTTGTTTTCACTTATTTAATGAGAATATAATCCATATGCAATGCAATGCTTCTAATCTAACATGAAATGATATGACATGACAATATGACCTAACTATATGTTGACACCTAAAGTTTGGTGACCTAGTCATTGATTTTTTACATAAAAATTAGGGATTAATTTTAACTCCTAAAAAAAAATGCATCAGAACAAATAAAATGAAAAGATGGAAAAAAAAAAGGGGGAAATTGATTTGATTGATTATGCATGGAAGTTTGAAATTTTGATGAGTATTCAGATTTTGATAAATGCAAAAACAATTAAAAATCAGGTGAATAAAGGGTAAGGATTTCGATAAAATGGAAGGAATCAAGCAAAATCGAGCTAGTTGCGAAATCACGCTCCGATTTGCAGGCTTGATTTAATGCAACAAAAGATGGAAACCCGAAAGTTGCTATAAAAAATAGTCGTCTGGAAATCACTATAAAAGAGGGCACAATTTCGTAGAAAAGGGGGGCGAGAATTGAGCCAGAAATTCGTGCGAGGAAGAGAAAAGAATTCATGCAAGAGAGAAAGAGTGAAAAAGAAGAGAGGAAAAGAAGCCTTCGTCCATCTTCAATCAACCAAAAAGGCAGTTTTCTCTTTTCTTTTCTCTGACAAGGCAGAGAAAAAGAAAGAAGCAAGTTAGTAGCAGAGAAGAAAATAGAGACATACGTGAGCGATGTGGAGATAGGGAAAAGAAAAAACAACAACAGAAAGGAAAAGGGAAAAAGTAGAGCACTGCTCATCTTCCTCCTCCCCTGCTTGTGTCCGCCGTTTGCAAGCTCAACCTCGGTAGCCAAGCCGCCGGTCACTGCCGTTTCGCCGGTCTCGCCGCGACGCGCAGCCCTGCCGCACACCACTGCCACCCTGCTGATCCGCCGCGACGATCTCACGCCTCCTCCCACCACTCATCCTCCCTGCGACGCCGCGGTCCCCGCTTTGACACGAGCACCCACGCCAGCCCCGTCGCCGGCGTTCACAGCCGAGCCTCCGATGTGCCTTTGCCTCCCATCCTCGCGCCGGACGCCGCTACTCCAGCGCCACCCAACGCCGGCAGCCATGCCGCCGATCCCCACAACGCTGCACCAGCCTGAGAACCCACGCCGGCCACCGCACCAACAACGCTTCAGCCTTGCCTCCACTTGCTGCAGCCACAACCCAGCACCTTTGCCTGTGCCTCCGCCTCGCCTGCAACCTGCAGATCCCGTGACCCGCTTGCTGCTCACACCTCCGCCCCTGTCACCACGTCTGCCAGCCTCCATTCGAAGCCTCGTGTTGACATCTCTTCTGCCCGTCGCCAGCGAACCTCTGCCCGACGCCACAGGAGCTCGTGCTGCCGCTCTGCCACCCCTCCGAACGCCGCATTGCCACTCCACTCCTGCAGCTAGCACCTGCTCCACCAGCGCCCAACGTCCACGACGCCGCTACAACCAAGCACCAACCTCTGCCCAGCGCTCGTCGCGACCTGCAGTGCCAAACGCTAGAAGACCCGTCGCCGGCCTCCACCTAACGACCCGCAACCCGCCCCAGCATCTCCGCCTCCGTCGCCTCGCTGCAGCAACCAGCAGCCCCATCGCTACTCGCCACTGCTCCGGAGCCCTTCCCTCAGCCGACGCCGCGCACTGCGCAACCAACAGCCCAGACCACATCCAATCCCCGCGTGGGCACACCGCTGTCCTTCCAAAGCTCCCCGTAGGTAGTTTAGTTTTATTTTTATTTCTTTCTTTTATTTATTTTATGTTATTTTATTGTGTTTTAAGTTTTGTTATTATTGTTCAAATCAGAATATTAGAATGTGATGTTCATTTTACAAATATTCTTGACATTATCCATAGGGTTTTGCCCAAAATTATTATAATTATTAATTTGATCCGTAAGACGTCGGATTATTTTTTAAATTATATTAATTTTTGGGTATTTTGATAGTATTTTAATTGTCAAATCATTATAGTTATTAATTTGATTCGTAAGACTTCGGATTAGATTTTTAATTATTTTGAACTTTTTGTCGTGATGTTTAGGTTTATAGTAATCGTTAATTTAACTCGCGAGACAACAGGTTATTTTTTCGATTATTTTAATTCTTTATTTGGTGGATATCATGATGAGTTTAGATGTAATTTCATAATTGCTTGCCTTGGAAAAAACACTAAAAAACATAAAAATCAAAAAAATCAAAAATCAAATCTTGCATCAGAGTGTGTTAGTTTAGTAAATTAGTAATGCATTTTTAGGATTGGACTTTTAGATAATTTTTTGGAATAGATTAGGATTGGATTTAATTTTTTTAAATAGGCTTAGATAATCTTTGCACATTTAAATAATCTCATTTTTCTAAAAAAATAGTTTTCTAAGATAGGATAGGGTTTAAGTCAAATTAATCCGTAAAATAAATTAGAAAATTATTCATTTTAGATAATTTAATTAGGGTTTTTGTTAATTCCGAATTTCAATAAAAAATACAAAAATATAAGGTGCATGTTAAGTTCATTTAATTAGAAATAGTTTGTTAGCGAAATTAGGTCATGTAATTAAAGTGCATGTTTTAATTTTGAGACAAAAGAAAACCCAAAAAATAATTACTTGCTTTAGTATGTTGAATTCATTTGGTGCAATTTATTTTATTCAGTATTTAATAATGATTGAGTATTCGTGTGATCACTTCATTGCATGATATTAATTTAGGTTAAAATAAATCCAAGTTTCTTGCAAAACATTTTTGAAATTAAAACGAAATGGTACCGAAAGGGCATTAGAGAAATCTAGTGTAACCAAGTCCCCGTACCCTTAGTCTCTGGTTCGTATGAGATTATTTTACTTAAGTGTCTAATTGACCTACCGTAAACCAATTAATGGCAACTCCTAGATAATAATCTTTTGCATGCTAAATATTTGAACATAAATCGTGAATTGGTATGGGCTTTGGGAGAGCCCGAGCTAAGTTTAAAGATTTAGTAGTCCATTAGCCTAAACCCAGGTGGTGCACCTGAAATTTAGGCCGCGACACTATATGACATAAATAAAATGCAGTCTATACTAAAGCATGAAATTGATTTATTCTAAAAATTTGTATTTCCCATGAAATTCGAAATTAAAGAAATGCAACAATTAAATATGCAATCTAAATTAACCAAATGATCTAAATCTAATGACGAGCAATTTCTAATTAAAGGAACCTAGCAACAATCACTAGATGACGAGCATTTCATTAATCTAATCCTACATGACATGCGCATGATTTTTTTTTTTTTGCATTTTTTTTATGGAAATTCGTAATTAAAATCACTAAAAATAAAAATCTAACCAAAGTGAAATGTTATCTATTCTAAATACCTTCTAAACATGCACTTTAAAAAAAAATCTAACTAACCTATCATGCAATCAATTCTAATCTACATAAAATGCAAATGCAATTTTTTTGTATTTTCGGGATAAAAAAAACAATTAAAAGATAAACACAAAATCATCCGTGGTCATCAAAGATGTTATCCATCATTCGAATTTAAATTCAAACTTGATTATTTTGCTAATAAAATCTATAAATTGATCTTAAGCCTTAAAGATCAAGATATCACTTTTATTCTCGCATGATCAATTATTCCGGAATAAAAATTCATGTGTAATTGCGAATCGAAGCTGTAGATTAGGAATTTCAATCGTGCATTGAGAAATATTCCAAACAAAGAAATAAAACATCACAACTAAAGTAAATTTACCTAACAAATTAAATCTACCTAAAAAAACTTATCGAATAAAATAAAACAAATTTCTACCTAAATTTGAATTTTTTCCAAAAATCCAATCTGTAGATTGAACCACGATGAAGACTTGGCACGGATAAGGACGGTGCAAGGGCAACGACTGTGGTGTCTATGATGGTGGTTCACCGAGGGGTGATGGGTCCCAGTGGTCGGAGCTCCGGCGAGGTAGCTGGGTAGTAGCTGGATCAGCAGCGAAACAGGGGAGGTAGCAGGTGGCTTCGCTCGGTCTCGGGCACAGGAGAAAACCCAGTAGCAAGGAGGTCACTCGGGCGTGCAGCAGCTTGCTCAGGCGGAGGACTCGGGGCTAGCAGACGCAGCAGTCGTGGCTGGTCGTGGTTCAAGCTGGAGCAACGATGTCGGGTTGCAGCGGATCGGCAGGGGGAAAGCTCGCAGAGGCGCGGTGGTGGTCTGGCTCTGTTGGCGTCGAAGACAGAGGTAGCAGCAACGACGGTGGACGTACGGACGATCGAGCGGGCGGAGCGACGATTCGGCTGCACGGGTGGTGACCAGCAGGGCGTGGACAGTAACGACGAAGGCACGTCGAGGCAGGGGCACGGCGGAGCGGCAGATCTCGGACCAGCGATGACTGGCAGATCGCGGACGGGGCAGGGGAAGCAGCATCTTCGCAGATCAGCACGGCGGTGACTGGTAGAGACGCGGGCAAGGGGAACCCTGGTGGTGCGGTGGCCTGGCTACTGGTGCGCCAGCGAGGAGATCGAGCAGCGGGGAGGCGTCACACAACAGAAGAGCCCACGAGGAAGATAAACGGTGCATGTTTGTTTTTTTTTTTTTTTTTTTTTTTTTCTGTTTTACTACTGGCCCGATGCACGTCCCTCTGTTGTACTTTCAGCAGAAGGGAAAAAGCTTCTACTCACTTTTCTCCTTTCCGGAGAACAAATTTCCTTCCTTTTTGTTCAGTTCTTTACCTAGAAAACCGAAGGAAAAAGCTCCAAAACAAATAAAAACCCTCCTTCGACGTGACTAAAAAAAATCCCTCTTGTGTGGCCGTGTGTATCAATGTGTGGCCCCCCTCAAAACCCTATGCATTTTAACTTATTTATAGGCCATGGATTAGGGTTTTTAATTTTCCAAAACCATATCCATGAAGATTTCTTTTCCAAACGTAATATTTGCTTTTGAATCGAAATCTCACAAAGATAAATCCATAAAATTTCCCTGAAAATATGGGCTTGGGCCGATTTGCTCTCTTTGTGGCCTTAGCTCAACTCATCAAATTAAAGAATCTGAACCATCAATTCGAATCCATCCATCACCGGCTCAATGTAAATGCAAAATTAAAATAAATTCACCTAAAACTATATGCTATGCAATTAACTATTTTTTCAGGAATAAAATTAACCCCTAATTTTTTATACAATAAATAAATAACCGGATCGCCAAAATTCAGGTATCAACAACAGTAAAAAAAAACAAGATATCATGTCAAGATCAATCATTTAAAGGAAGTGCAAGACAAAAGTCAAATTTTGGGGCCTTGGGGTCGGCCTTTGTCTTTCATGCGAGGGTCCACTAAGACACCTACCCAATCCATTTATTTGTGACTTATAATAATTGTTGACCAATTATATTCTCGCATGGCCAATAACGCCAATAAGTCTCCTAATCAAGCGATCTATGTGATCCTAGGGTTTTCTCCTGATATCATGCATTGACCCTACCATTCATTTAAAAGTCACAGACATTGCAAAAATTTAAACATGCATGCAAGTCTTTTGAATCTTATTTTTCAACCAATCAAGCAAAAAAGTGAAATGTCGGCGGGTCACTTATTAACAAGGGCATGCAACAATCACAAACACATGCAATTTTTAGTGCTTGATGCGATTATATGTATGAGGGGTACATGTGATATTTCAAAAAAATATTTCGAAATCATTCATGAAAAGTTTTGAGACAAAGTGACGTATCGGCTATGAAAGGCATTCAATTACCAAGGCTAGCCCGGGGCTCGCATAAATGCACTCACAAGCATTGTAGGCATTTTGAATACAATTCAAACTATGACTTTACCGATGTCAAATCAGGATTTTTAAAAAAGATTTGAAAATATTTAGGATTAAGGAATGTCTAGGCTATGGAACACATTCAATTGCCAAGGCTAGCCCGGGGCCCTTATAAATGCATTACAAGCATTCCTAGGCATTTTGAATATGGTCCAAATCACGATTTTTTCCTAAGCCAAATCGAGTTTTGGAGAAGAACTTTTTTAGAAATTGTTTTTGAGAAACATCACATGTACCAAAGCATCCTTTGAAAGATGTAATTTGAAAAAGCCGATTGTTTAACAACAAAGATCAAAGCATTTAGAACAATTTTCATGAAGATGACATGTCCTAATTTTATGCACAAACTAATCTAAAAGGTACTAAATAATTACAATCATGTTTATATCAAGAAATTTCAGAACAAACGTGTAAGGACAGCAAAATTGGGTCATACCTAATGATAATTTGGCAATGAAAAAATTCTCGAACATACATGACATGATGATAAACAACTTTCGTGAAGAAAGTTTTCTTAAAAAATCTATACATGATTTTACAAAAATCAAACAACAGGCAACAACACATCAGAAATTTGTCAAAACAACAGGACATTCAACTAATGTCATGAGGATTTGTCCTATCAAAACATGTCTGAAAATCATCAAATTTACACACAGCATAGCCAACATGATGACAAGCAAGTTTCATTAAGAGGTCAAGTTCAGATTCCAAATAGAAAAAATGGAACAAAAATATCAAAGACCTGTCCAAACAGGGGTTAGAACAGGGATCCGAATTTGATCCCTTGTCCAGATTCTGATCTAGTTTTGAAAAATTGGAAAAGTAGTTCAAACAGTGAGCGATTGGCATGAAATTAGTGGCATTAGAAACTTTTAAGTGTTTCCTACGTCTTCCTAAAAGAGCTTGAGTCCAAACTAGGTCAATTTGGTATCCTAAAATCGAGATCTCTAAAAGTTTGCGCATCGGTAACTAAGAAAACAGAACATAAGCATTCATTAAAAAACATCAAAATCACTCAAAGAACGCACAAACGGCATGAAGAAATCACATGGGACTTACGATTAGATGCGACAGAAATTTTGGGTAGTTATCTAATCTTAAGTCGGCATGCAAAATTTCATACAATTTAAATGACATTATGAGATTATTCATGATTCTTAATTGTATGCTTGAGAATCCTAAGTGTGATGAACACTTTTTGTGAGATAAATTTAATGTGCAAGATGAAACTCAAATGACATGACCTAAACATGTATGCAAACCTCGCAACATGTGGTTCAATCATCAAGAAGGCATGATCATAAGATTTGATCCCTAGATGACTCAAACAAGCATGAAAATGTGCACATATGACAAGATTTCGTTTCAGCATTAAGTTTACAAAACAAGCATGATTTCAGCCATGTTCAAGACATGCATAAATCCTACCAAACAACTCATATACAGAGCATACGATGATGAAGATTTCTCGTTTAAGAAGTTGAAACTCAATTAAAATCATATGAGACATTGTAAAAATGGCAAAACAAACAAACTATATGTCCAGCATATGTTGCTACAATACATTTTATTCTAATGCATGCAATTGACTCACTTTACCAATGTAAAAACCTTGCAAGCATGCATCAATTGAACATATGTATCATGTATTTCAACTCTCATGAATGATTTGAGACCAAATAGGTGCATTTATGGACTCAATTTCATCAAAACAAATCTCAGACCAATACAGGACAAACCGACCTATGTTCAGATCTAAGCGATTTTGACCTAGCTAAACATGTCTAAAAATTTTGAAAAAAAAAATACAGGATATGCACAACACCTGTATGAGATACTTTCATGAGGAAAGTTGTTCTAGAACTCAACACAAAAATCAGTACAAAAATAACAAAATCTTAAATTGATATGGAACAGATTGACCTAGGCTTAGATCTGAGTAGATCTAACCTAGTTGAACACATCTAAAAATCATGAAAAAAAATTACATAAGATGTACGAGACGATTTGGAATAAAACTTATGAAGACAATTTTGTAAAAAAATGCTCATGAAAATCGGCACAAAAATAACAAAGCCAGAACGCGAAACAGAATCAGAATCGAAAAAAACTTAAATTACTGCAGAATCATTAATCTTCGAAAGTATTTTTCAAGGGTCATACGACGCTCGATTGGAGCGTGCAACCTACAATTTCGAAGATCGGGATGTCTATTATCTAATCTTAAATGACTCAAGCTGAAACGGCGTTGTTTTGGATCTCGTTTTGGTCAAAACAGAAAGTTACTTCTAGTGTCAAAAACGTGCAGAAATAAGAACGATTTTTCTAGGATTGACCTATCCAAATGATTTTCACAAATTCTGGAAAAAAAATGTATATTGTAGAGAAACATATTTTGAAAAAATTTCACGCAGGCGTTGATTTAAGATTCAAAACACAAAAATTCAGAGAAAATTGACAAGCAGCCAAGATCGATCAATACATAATAGTGAACTAAAACATGTCAGTTTTCCAAAATCATTTCCTAACTTTCAAAATAGATTTTAGATAGCAAACAACATTAGATCGAGACATGCTATAGCTCATCGGAAAGCTAATCAAGTCATCTTTAACTCTCACGAAGGCATCGAGTACAAAAAAGCACATCTACTAGCTCGTTTCCAGGCATATGCACAGAGAGATCCCTCATGGATCTGAAATTGCAGAAGAATGATCGTTTAAGTAATCAAACATATTATCATCATCACAGCCTATCTACTTCCTTCCCAAAACATCTTAAACATCATCAAGTCATCATAGACCTCACAAATCAATCCCTAAGATGAGCTCTAGCCCCGATCTCCTATTGAGACCTCGCTTCATTGAGCTTGAGGCGAAAGAGCTTACCTCTTAATGTTTTCGCATGAAACGAACTCCCTTGAACTATCATCGAGCCACCGCAACACCTAGGAATGTCAAGGATTGTCTCAGAGGGACTGAGATCGTCGGAGATGCTGAAGACGACGTCGGATTTGCTCAAATTTGCTGCTGGACATAACAGCTACCAGATCGGGCACCGACAGACCACCGGCGACTTCTCCGATTAATCCAAGCCACCTGGAACTTGAGGAAGGACAGAGGAATGTTGTGATGATTGGCAGCGGTGGAGAGCTTGCTAGCGAGAAGCTGAACGTTGGTGAGGGGTGGTGCGGCCAAAGGAAAAAGATGCGCGCGAAGATGAGAGGAAAAAAGTCGGTGGGGAGAGAGAGGAAAAAGAAAGAGAGAGAGGCTCCCTTCACTTTTCAGATCTGGAATTCTATAAGCCCCCTATTTCAAAGGAAAATGATATTTATATGTGCATGAGAGAGGTCATCTTAGCCCTTGGATCGATCCAAGGGTTAGGATGCCATCTTTCTTCTTAACAAACTCAATAGCCCTAAGATAACACCCAAATCCATCATGTTTAAATTGAATGGTCATGATGCATTCTCAATAGACGGTGATAATCTAATCTTGAGGTAAGGGATTAGTTGGGGTCCTTTTGTAATTTCGTCAAACTTGGGGGGCAAATTTGCAAATTTCATAAAATTCGGGGAAAATTTCGAAATTTGAAAATTAATGGCATAAATGCATTGACCATAAAGTGAGTCAGCTGAGGGTGATTTCCAGCCAAAAAATGACCGGAAAAATCCGCCGGTCAATACTTGGTTGACCAAGTTGAATTTTTTTTAAAATTTTATTATGATTTTTCCGGTTTTACCCAATTTAAACAAAACCAAATATTTCTACATAAATCAGATCAAATAAGATGCAATTGGGCTATCTCAAGTCGACTAATTGTGCACAAAATGTTTAAATCCATTGAATTCCTATTGAAGTGAGACCACAAGCTAAACTCATATTTTTAATTGAATCTCAATTGGCCAAATTGAAGCTCAATTATTTCAATTACATTCTAGTCTAGAATGGGCCAAGTCAAATTATATCAATTGAAGCATCTTAGCTGGGTTTTTAACCTCTGAATAATTCAAATTGACCAAACTAGGATGTACCCAAGTTAATCTCCCAAAATTGACCCCGGATTTGGACTTATCTCAAGAAAATGAGTGAAATGCAATTGTCCATTCGTAAGTCATGAAGATTTGATTTTGGTCCCTTAATTAGGACTCAAAACGGCTATTTACATTTTGACTCAGTAAATCACAAAATTGAATATGCAAGCAGGTTTCAAATAGTCCCTAAACCAAATATCGAAAAAGAAACTACGCCTAATTCTGACTAGAATAAAAGTAATTTTATTTTTGGTCAATTTATAATATAAAACTGAAAAATTCAGAAATCAAGGTTCTTAATCAAATTTTATGAGATTTTTGACCAAAAAAAAAAGTCAAATTGGCACTAAAAAATGTATTTGTGCATTTTTTTTCAAAGATTTGATCAAAAGTCAACCATTCGGTTGACTTTTCCTAAAAGATCGATTTTTGGTCAAATCTTTGAATTTTCAAGAAATTGATTTGACAAAAGTGAAATCAAAGCTAAATGAATTTTTTTTGGGAGAAAAGGCAATTTTTGACCCGATGTTGACTTTTTTGGTCAAGGGGTTTGACCAAAAAATCGACTCAAAAGTTAACCGTTTGACTTTTCAATTTTTTCTTGAAAATGAGCTAGAAATTGCTTGAAAACAACAATGCAAAAAAATGAAATGAAAAACAACACTTTTTGGTCGAAAGATGGGGCTCCGTCATAATCAGAAACCCAAATTTTAATTTTTTTATCTTTTAATGATGCGTTGACTAAAAATCAGGTGTCAACAAATATCACACAATGATCTTACATTTTGTATGGACATACTTTGATACATGTATTTAATCATATTTTAAATTGTAGTATGACTATACAATTATGAAGCCATGTGGTTATTACAAAGATAAAGTTAAGCACCACATGACGAGCTTATGATTAAACATTATCTCAACTTTGACAACAACCATATTACTTTGGATGGACCTATTTTGATATATGTGTTTATTCATTTTCAAATTATAGTATGTTTATATACATTATTTGGGATTGTTGTCCATTTATTTTTGGCAATTACGAGATAAAATTATCTATAAAGTTCGACATACAAGAGAGGGCATGAGACTTTAAAATCAAGGGAGGAAATCACTAAAAAGAAATCTCAAATTATGTCTACTGTGACACATTTATTATGAACTTTTTTTTGTGACCTCAAAAATTCTAAACTATGCTTACCGTAATATATTTACCTTAAACTTTTTCTTGCAAAATAAAAAACCCCAAACTTGTGTATATATGACACATTTACTCTTTCATAAAGGTTTTATTAGATAACTTTTTAGCTAAAACAATGTCATTTTTTATTTCACTTAGGATACATGGACGCCATATTTACGCCGTTTGCTTTCTGATATCCATGTAAGCATATTTTTAACGGTTCTCATTAATAGAACTTTGACAAATGATAAATATGTCACGTAAGTACAAGTTTGGGATTTTTGGTGTCATAGAAAGAAGTTTAAAGTAAATGTATTACGGTAGGCATTTTTCAAAGTTTTTAGTGGCTTTTACCCCAAACTCAAGGACAAAGCATGCTAATTACCAATTGGTCAGCTAGCCCAGTGGACTTCCAAACATACACTGGACCTAGTGCTTCTGGTCTAGAACTTTGTTAAAAAAATTTTGAAGCTTGAAGCCCATTATAATTGACCCCATCATCTCCGACTAGGTTGTAGTTTTGACATAGGACGCCCAATCTTCGAGGAAATACATGGTAAAAGCCAGGGGTGAGTGATTTCAAGTTCTTTACAGATTCCAAACGGAACCTAGAACCTACCCTCGGATACAGGTTCTTCATTTTTTGGAATCTAGAACATACTCGTCAAAATCTGGAATCTAGAACATACCCTGTTACACATTCCAAGATCAGTTCCAGGGTCCAACAGGTTCTTTTTTTTTTCAAATTTAATTAAACAAAATGAAAATGATGCGGGAGCATTTAACGTAGCTCCATCGACCAACTTAGAACCATCGATGTTTATCCAAGCCAAGAAAGAAATTGGGCTTTATGTGCTTCGATGGATCATTTTGAATAAATAATGTTAATTACTTATCGATACTTGGTGGTATATCGATAACTATCATTGGGAGGCTATTTTAGACGTCTTGCATGACCAATTGATGAAGTCTCAAGAGGATTATTTTCTAGTCAAGGGAGTAGCACGAATTTTGGAAGGCTAAAGGTTCACTAATGCGGTTCAAGAATGCGGAAGGCCAAAGGTTCAAGAATGCAAGTTCCCGTACTACTAAATGCATTTCATAAGTTCCTAGGTTTCTTTATTGTTATGTAGTTCAAGAGTCGAAGGTTTAAGTTCCTAGGTCATTAAAGTCTGTTTTTAATATTTCCTAAGGCTAAAATCCTCCTATAAATATGGGAAAACTATCCAATGTATGGGAGATACGAATTTAATGAATAAAAACTATGAGAATTCCTCTACTTGAGTGAACTCATTCGAAGAGTGGATAACTCATTTCGGTCTCTTTATCCTTGGAGCGTAGATCACTCCTTGGTGGTGAGCCAAGAAGCCCTTTATCCTTGGTTGGTGGAATCTTTAGGCCTTGGTGGTGAGCTTCTCCTATCCCGAAGTCCTTTATCCTTGGCTAGTGGAAGCTTTAGGCCTTGGTGGTGAACTTTGTAGATCTCAATCCTCATCCTCGGTTGGTGGCGTGGCCTTTATACCTTGGGAGGAGATCGTTCTATCTTTTCTTATTCTTTTTCGTTTCTTCCCCTATACACTACTCCGTACACTTAACCATAAAAATCCCCTCTGAAAAATGTCCGTTCTAGAATCACTCACCCCATCACGCATCAAAAGTTTGGTATCAAAGCTCAAGGTGATTCCTTTCTTTCTACTAGTACAAATTCCTTATGGATGATCAAGTTCCAAGAAGCTTGACTCTAGAGCAAGTGCACAATGAAAGGCGAGATCGTGCAATCCAAAATCTTCAGCAACAAATGGAGCGAGTCCTCAATCTTCTAGAGGCGTATCAATGAACAACATCGGTGTGATGATTCTAAATCTCGTCAAAATTCTGATGGCGATTTCGAGTCCACTGGAGATAACCGAACGATTCTGCACTCTAGTGATTCTAAATCTCAAATTCGAAGACGAAGACGAAATGGGAGGCATAAGGCAGATGAAAGAGACATTAAAGTGGAGGTCCCTAAGTTTGACGGTAATCTCAATCCCGACGACTTTGTGGATTGGCTACACACAACCGAACGAATTTTTGACTTCAAGTCCTATTTGAATGAGAAGAAATGTAAGGTTGCTGTCCTAAAGCTGAAAAAATATGCTTCTCTAAAGCATCAACGAGCAAGGGAAGCAAAAGGCCGAATTAAGTCTTAGGAAAAACTCAAGAAATTGATGAAGAAGAGGTTCTTGCCCGACAACTATAAGCAATATCTATTCCTCAAACTGAATTCCCTAAGACAACAAGGGATGAGTGTTGAAGAATACATTCGTGAGTTTGAACAACTCAAAATGAGGAGTGAAGTTCCAGAAGTTCCTGAGCAAACCATCGCTCATTTCCTTGGCGGCATGAATTGAGAAATTGCTGATATGGTTGAACTTCAACCTTATTGGTCCTTTCAAGACGTATGCAAGTTAGCCATAAAAGTCAAAAAACAATTGAAGAGCAAGAGGTTTTCCTCTAAAACCTCAACAAAGGCGACATCCTATTTTAGGGGTGCTTCCTCAAGCAAGGGCGAGAGTACGTCGACAAAAGACAAAGGCAAGGGAAAAATTGCAGAGCCTTCCAAAGAAGTCCAAAAGAAGTTTGAAGGCGATGCAAGGAAATGCTTTAAGTGCCATGGTTTTGGACATTTACAAGCAAATTGTCCAAATCGGAGAGTTATGACTCTTCAAGAAATTGAGGAGATCAATTCAGCGCTTCAAGAGGCTGAGAGCAATCAAGACCAAAATATTTCTGAATCTGATTAGGAAGAAGAAGTTGTGGAGAAAGCCGATGATGGCGAGCTGTTGATCATCCGAAGAGCATTGCATGTTGAAGTTTCTTCTGATAAAGAGCAAATGGAGAATATATTTCACACCCGTTGCACTATTAACAGAAAGTTGTGTTCGGTGATCATCAATGGTGGGAGCTGCACCAATGTTGCTTCGACAACTCCTATCGACAAGCTAAAGCTTCCAACAACGAAACATCCTCTACCATACAAGCTTTAATGGCTCAATCAAGGGAATGAACTCAAGGTAACCAAACGCGTTCTTATATCATTTTTGATTAGGAAGAACTATCGAGATCAGGTTGTATGTGATGTGATTCCTATGGAGGTATGCCACTTGTTATTGGGTAGACCATGGCAATTTTATATAAATGCTATGCATGATGGTCGGAAAAACACATACTCTTTTCATAAGGAACAAAAATACATTACTCTTTTACCCTTGTATCCTTCTTTGATACATAATAATCAACCTGGGGAGGGAAACACTTGTAAGGAAAATCTGTTATTGAGTGAGATACGGGTTGAGAGAGCCATTAGCAAACAAAAGAATGTATTTGCTTTGCTTGTGGTCGAGAAAAAGAGTGAGATAGAGCGACCCATACATCCAAAAATGCATTGCTTGTTGAAAGAATTTGCAGATGTGTTCCCGGAGGATTTGCCACCTGGATTACCTCCCATAAGAGGTATTGAGCATCAAATTGATTTGATCCCTAGTGCTTCACTACCAAACAAGCTAGCTTATCGATGCAATCTAGAGGAAACAAAGGAGTTGCAAAGACAAGTCGATGAACTTATCGTCAAAGGATACGTTCGAGAAAGCATGAGTCCATGTTCTGTTCCGGCTCTACTTGTACCTAAGAAGGATGGTACATATCGAATGTGTGTTGATAGCCGAGCCATCAACAACATCACCATTAAGTATAGGTACCCTATACCTAGACTTAATGATATGCTTGATGAATTATATGGTTCTTCTGTGTTTTCAAAGATAGATTTGCGGAGTGGTTATCATCAAATCAGAATGCAAGAAGGTGATGAATCAAAGACGGCTTTCAAGACCAAGGGAGGCCTTTATGAGTGGTTGGTTATGCCATTCGGATTATCTAACGCTCCGAGTACCTTCATGAGACTTATGAACGAGGTTCTTCGTTCCTTTATTGGTCGATTTGTCGTTGTTTATTTCGACGATATTCTTGTTTATAGCAAGAACGAGGAGTGGCATATCTCTCATTTAAAACAGGTCTTTAATGTCTTGAGAGAACAAAAACTATATGCTAAAATGGAGAAATGTGAGTTCTTCTCTACAAGCATTGTGTTTCTTGGTTATGTGGTTTCCAAAGATGGAATCTCTGTTGATCAAGCCAAGGTGGAAGCTATGAAGACTTGGCCGGTTCCGAAGTCCATTTCTGATGTAAGAAGTTTTCATGGACTTGTTTCTTTCTATCGACGTTTTGTCAAAAACTTTAGTACCATCATGGCTCCTATAACTGAATGCATGAAGAATGGTGCTTTTGAATGGACAAAGGCTGCTCAAAACACCTTTGAGGTAATCAAGCAGAAACTTTGTGAGTCTCCTATTCTTGCACTTCTTGATTTTGATAAAGTATTTGAAGTTGAGTGTGATGCAAGCAGAGTTGGTATTGGCATCGTTCTTGTCCAAGCACAAAAACCATTGGCATATTTCAGCGAGAAGTTATCCGATTCCAAGAGGAATTACTCAACTTATGACAAAAAGTTCTATGCCATTGTCCGAGCTCTTGATCATTGGAGTCATTATTTGAGGCCAAAACAATTTGTCCTTCATTCTGATCATGAGGCGCTTAAGTTTATTAGCAGCCAACGCAAGCTTAATTCTAGACATGCAAAATGGGTAGAATTTCTTCAATCCTTTTCTTTTTTCTCAAAATATAAACCCGGGCACACTAATGTTGTAGCAGATGCTTTATCAAGAAGATATTATATGCTTGCTGCTTTGGACTCTATGATTCTCGGATTTCAATCAATGAAATAACTTTATTCTGAAGATGCGAAGTTCTCATCCATCATCAACAATTGCAAGCGGGGAGTTCAAGGTACATATTCTTTGCAAGATGGGTTTCTTTTTAAAGGAAATCAATTATGTGTGCTGAAGAGTTCTTTTCGCGAATTACTTATTCGAGAGGCGCATGGTGGAGGGTTGGCTGGTCATTTTGGTATTAACAAAACTCTTAAGGTTCTTCAAGAGCATTTCTATTGGCCAAAGATGAGTGGAGATGTGCATGCTATCATCTCAAGGTGTGCAACTTGTCACAGATCAAAAAGCCATTTCCATCGAGGTTTGTATACTCCACTTCCAGTACCATTGCAACCCTAGGAAGATGTTAGCATGGATTTCATTGTGGCTCTACCAAGAACTCAAAGAGGAAAAGATGCTATCATGGTGGTCATCAATCGGTTCTCTAAAATGGCTCATTTCGTGCCATGTCACAAGACCAATGATGCATCTCATATTGCTGAATTATATTTCAAAGAGATTATTCGCATTCATGGAGTACCAAAGACCATTGTGTCGGATCGTGATTCCAAGTTCTTAAGCTACTTCTTGAAGACTCTATGGAGAATGCTTGGTACAAGACTCTTATCTAGCACAGCTTGTCATCCCCAAACTGATGGCCAAACGGAGGTAACAAATCGTACTCTAACCACTCTTCTTCGTGGTATGGTGAGTAAATCGTTAAAAGATTAGGATTTAAAGCTTGTGCATGCTGAATTTGCTTACAATCGATCACCAAGTTATACTACTGGTCGATCACCATTTGAAGTTATGTATGGAATTAATCCTCTCACACCCATTGCTTTGATTCCAATTCCATCTAACTCTTAAGTAAGCTTTGATCAGGGGTGTGCAACCGGACTGAGTCAACCCGGTTCCCGGATCGGCCCACCAAGAAAACGGGGTCGGGAACCGGTTCCCAAAACTCAGACCCTGTTTGAACCGGTCCGGGAACCGGTTCCGAGGGATTACCCACCCGGGAACCGAATCAACCGAACCGGTTTGGGAACCAGTTAGAGAACCAGTTTGTAAGCCACCCCCAAAAAGACCAAAACGCAAAACCCTAATCTGTTTCTACTTTCTATCTTTACCTCTCAGGGTCAGGCTCTCACAGCCACAGACGGCAAACTTCCCCGAGCTCGCGACCTCCGCCCATCCGCCGATCCTGGTTCCGCTCACCCACCGTCGCCTTCCTCCCGCAACACCCGCAGCCCGTGAGATCCCGACGTTGCCCCCGAAATTGCGACGCCACCTCTGTCAACTCGGTTCCTGGCTGCTCGCCAGCCTTGCTCCGAGCTCCCCTCCCGAAATCGCGAAGTCAACGCCGCCTCTGCCGCTCTCGTCGCACCCCTCACGCTCACACCACCGCCGCCGTTCTGCCAGTCATCTGAAGCTCCACTCCACTGGTTCTACTTGCGAAGCCGTTGACCCTCGCCGAGCTCGCACCCGAGCGCTGACGCCGCCTCCGTTCGATCTCGCCGTTCCACCTGTTGCTGTTGCCTCGCCGACGCCCCTGACCCGCAGATCTCGCGTCCGCAATCCTATTCTCATTGCGCGCTATTTCCCGAGCTCCCCTGCTACCGATCTACCGCCGCCCGAACGACGCCCCCTGCTCTGCTTGCAATCTAGCCTAGCCCCCTTGCTGACGCCCGCTAAAGCCGCGTCGATCCTTGCCGCCCTCACCAGCCGCGATACCAGCAGCCCGTCGAAGCCATTACTGTGCTGATCCGCGCCGACCCGACGTTGCCGCATCCCGCCGAGCCCCCTGCTGCAGCTCCTCGCCTATGTTGCCCTCCCCTGCGAAGCCACTGCTGCCCCTGCTATTGGGTCCTCCTCTGCTCGATGCCCGACAGATCTGCTTTGGCGCCCAACAGATATACTCCGAGCCTACTCCCGAGCGACGCCCCTGCCGCCGATAGCCCAGCTCCGCCGCTATCCCTGTCCTCACCGCTCGACGACCCTGACGCTACTTCTGGTCCGCTCGCCGCCGGTCAGTGATGTTTGGTAATTAGAAATTATTAGCTTCATTGATTAGTTATACGAATGAGCGATAATAGTCGCTCTCTTCATTCTTAAATTATTAGCCTTTCACGTTTCACTAATTGATTTTGTATTGATTATGAAACTATTATGGTGTGTAAATCATTTACCTTTCGAGTTTCATTGATAGATTATACAACAATTATTAAGCTGGTTTTGCTAACCTGTTGCTGTCACAGTATTCGTTAATCCTACCTGATAAGGAAGGAATTTCATTTTCAACTTCCTGGTCATGCACAACACAAGGAAGACAATACTTGTGCGGGTGGGTGTGTGTGAGAGAGAGGCAAGAGAGCGAAGGCTGTTTTGCTAGTTTTCTTCTTCAATATACTCTTATAAACCCAAACTCGCCTCTTCCTTTTAATATTCAAGCAAAATTATATCTTAAAATGATCACTTGTCTCGACTATTAAACGTACAGCTTCGGCGAGTGACTTCTTGGGATGAATGAATTACTTTTTGTCTCCAAAGTTATGTTGAGAGATTTGATTTACTATGAAAATGAATCTATTTTTGTAGAATCCTAATGTTATATAATTTTTTTTTCAGTTTTGAATCAATGGATCAAGACAAAGACATATCAATAGAAGTGGAGGGACATAATGAAATGAATCCACTCATGGAATTGCCATTCCATGGAGCTGATGAAGTGGAATCTGCGACCATGGGCACGACAAACAAGGTGAGGGTACCTAACTCTCGTCCTCCTTCGGGTAAAAAGCGAGCTAATCAATCAGATTGTTGGGATCATTTTTCGAGAATTATAGATAAGAAAACACATAAAACAGTCAAGGTGAAGTGCATTCATTGCAGGATGGATTATGTGTATAATGTTGATCATGGAACCTCTACTATGTGGAAGCACTTGAGAAAGTGCAAAAAGTATCCTCGTACAGATAAAAAGCAAATGTTGTTTGCATCACGTGACAAAGATGTGGTTGGCAAGGTAGGGGAAAATAATACTAGTAGTGGTAGTGTCTTAACGACATGGAAGTTTGATCAAGAACGTTGTAGGCATATGCTTGCTCAAATGATTATTATTGATGAACAGCCATTTTCCATGGTTGAGCATGTTGGTTTTCGTGATTTTGTTACTGAATTGCAACCTATTTTCCATCATCTTTCACGATTTACAATGGCAAGAGATTATATGAAGTTAAATCTAAGTGAAAGGACTTGTTTGAAAGCTTACTTTGGTAAGCTTAAATCTAGGATTGCACTCACAACGGATATATGGAGTTCCATTCAAAACTTGAACTATTTGTGTCTTACTGCACATTATATTGATGAAAATTGGCAGTTGCAAAAAAGAATAATCAATTTTGTGATGATGCATAGTCACAAGGGTAAGGAGATTGGGAAAATGTTGGAGAATTGCATTTATGATTGGGGAATAGAAAAGAATGTGTCCACAATAACAGTGGATAATGCAAGTTCAAATGATGTGGCCGTTAGTTATTTGAAAGAAAAATTTTCAGAAAGAGGATTTTTGATTTTGAATGGCAATGCTTTACATATGAGATGCACAACTCATATACTTAACTTGATAGTAAGAGACGGATTGAATGAGGTGCGTGATTCTATTGCACGCATCCGAAACATCGTTAGGTATGTGAGAAGTTCTCCGGCGAGAGCTAAGACATTCAAAGCTTGCATTAAGAGTGAGAGGATTGCATTCAAGGGTTCAGTCTGTCTTGATGTTGCCACTAGATGGAACTCCACTTACATGATGTTAGATACCGCCATAAAATTCAAGAAAGCTTTTAAAAGAATGGAAGATGAAAATTTATTTTTCTTAAGGGAAATTGACAATGATCCTCCTAAAGATGAAGATTGGGAAAATGCCATCATTCTTTCTAAATTTCTGAGATGGTTTTATGATACAACCAAAAGGATGCCGAGTAGTTCATATGTTACTTCCAATGATTATTTTGAGGGGATAGCTATGTTGTATAAGTATTTGAATAATGCGACGAATTCTTTAGACCAAAGCTTCAAGCTATGGGTTTAAAAATGAAAGAGAAGTTTGACAAATATTATGGGAGTTTGGATAAAGTTAATATGATGGCATTGATTGTGGTTGCATTGGATCCTACAAAGAAGTTGAATTATGTAAAGTTCTGTTTTGAACAAATTTATGATGATGAAGCAAAAATTGATGAGATGCATGATAAAGTGAAGGTCACCTTGGAGAATTTGTATAAATCTTATGAGTGATCTTTTGCTGGCTCTTCTAGTAAAGAAAAATTTGGTGATTCAACTGTGAGTAACAGTAGTAGTGCTTCTAATGTTGATATTGATGACAATGATTGTGAAATCGATGCTTGGCACAAAAGCTTTCTCCACGCGAAGAAAAGAGTGTTGGATGAAAACAAATTTGAGCTTGATCAGTATCTTGAAGCTGAAAGTGAAGATATCCTTAATATTGATCTTTTGATGTGGTGGAAGAGTACAGGGTCAAAGTATAAAATCTTATCTTTGATGACTCGAAATGTTTTGTCTATTCCCGTGACTACCGTTGCTTCAAAGTCGGCTTTTAGTACATCGGGATGTGTACTTGATGGCTTTCGAAGTTCTTTGACTCCTAGAGTGGTGGAAGGTTTAATTTGTACTCAAGATTGGTTGAGAGCTGTTCGCATGCCAATTAATATTGAAGAGTGCATCGAGAATGTGAAAAAGTTTGAGGCGGGTAAGTTATATATATTTCTTTCTATCTTGTAATTCATTCGCATAACTATCTATTAAGTGAATGCCTTATTTAATCTCTCTTCTTTTTTTTTTATAAATTTGGATTGTCTTACCAAGGACATTATCATTGGAAAATAAACTTCATTTTGTGAAAACTCCGATTTTGTGGTAAGTAAATAGACTTTATTAAATCATAACTTTTGCATGTCTCTAGAGTATGGTTTATTGTTGATTTTTCTTTATATATGAATTTTAGGTTTTTGTCAGAGATTTTGCACCACATGGAACGCAAGGCCGAAGAAGGAGAAGAAGATCGAGCGCATCAAGGACAAGGTTGATATGTGATTAGTCAAAAATTGTCCTACAACTAGTTAATTGGCTAAATTGCTTGACGAATGCAGGGCTATTTTGTTCAACAGGAAATAAACGACGTTTTAACTACTACATGCTTAAGGCCTGATCGGGCTTGATGTTTTTAAAGTGCCAAGTTGCTCTTGGATTTGTAATATTGGTCTAGAATATATGCAACTAGTTTAGTCGAGGAAGACATTTGATACTTCGATTAAACTATGTTTGATGGGTTTGAGCAATTTGTTACAAGTATTATTTTCAGTAGCTGCGATTATGCATAATCTGTTTGTTCACATCGTGTCGAGAACTTGTGAATGCATTTGCAGTGTGTAGCGGAAAAAGGGCAAAACAAAGTTCATATCTGTGAAATCTGCAAGAACTAAAATGGTACTTGTTTTATCCTTACTTGTATGTGTTTTGGGTGGAGGGAGAGGGTTATTTGTGTTTGATTTCTCTTTGGAATGTCGGTGAGAAAGGAACTTGCTGTCATTGAGGCTCGTGTTATGCCACCACCAATGGTAAGCTGTTGCACATCTTTCTCGTGAGAAACCGAATGCCTCAAGTTGTTGCATTCTGTTTTTTTCTGGTTTCAGCAACTAATGTATGCCATTGTTGCAGCTTAAATGTCATGGAAGTGGTCGAGATGCGATGATTGGTCCGTTGATGAGGTAGTGGAATATGATCAACAAGGTGAGCTACTTCCATCTATTATCAATTGACAATCATCATTTGATGTGCACACAATGCATCGCTGCAGCGATGTTTGGTGCAGAAAAGTTCAATAAACAGACACTGTAGTGCTGTCTTTAGTTGATTACTGTAACATGTTCAGTACGATCAATTCTTCTTTTTGCCTTTTCTTTACAGCAAATGATCAATGGAGGTAGAGTGGATACCTGGATGTGCGTAAACTTCTCAAGGTGGAATAGAAATATGACTCGTCAATTTTATGAGCAGTTGGTTAAGATATGTAATAGTATAGGGATGGTGGGTATCTACTGACAGAGCACTGTGATGTGATGGAATACTCTTTTTCTTTTCCTTTTCTGGTGATGTTATGAGGTACAAATTATTTGCACCTTAACAATTCTTAATCTCCTTGAAGGCTTTTAACTCCCAACCAGTATTTCCTATATGCGATGGTCACCCCCGTCAGATTGAAAGAGTCCTTGCGGATATTAATAGAGAATCTCGAGCAAAACTTGCAAACACAAATCTACCTCGAAAAGAACTTCAGCTGTTGATAGCTATCTTACCAGACATTGCTGGATCTTACGGTAAATTATCCTTTGGTTGACATCTTTAGAGCTTTTAAGGAGTCAAAACTTTCCCTTTTCTAATGACTATTTTCTTCACAGGGAAGATAAAAAGAATATGTGAGACTGATCTGGGAATTGTCTCACAGTATATCCAACCGAAAGCAGCTGAAAAATTGAAGGAGCAATATTTAGTAAATCTTGCAATGAAAATTAATGTCAATGTTGCAATGTTCTTTTTTGCTTGAATTTTCTATTTCTTCAATTATGATTATTGATCATTCTGCTTGATGTTCATAGGTTGGTGGAAGGAATATTATTCTGAATGACGCCATCCAAGGAAGAATCCCTCTTGTCACTGATTTGCCAACCATAATCTTTGGGGCAGACATAACACACCCGCAGCCCAGAGATGATGCTAGTCCTTCCATAACAGCTGTATGCTTTTCCCTACTCTGTTATCTTTTGTTTCCCATTCTGAAGTGGGCAAACATTTGATGGTATTGATATGAGCAGGTGGTAGCTTCCATGGACTGGCCAGAAGTGACAAAATATAGAGGCCTTGTTTCTGCACAAGCTCACAGACAAGAAATGATTAATGATTGTACATCCCCAAACAGACTCCGGAGGGGAAAGCTGGAGGAATGATTAGGTAGGGTTCTGTTTATTTTCTTGCCCCTATCATTAATATATTAAGTTTATGCTTTCCCCCAACTCACTTTCACGTTCCTTGCAGGGAATTGCTTATTGCCTTCAGAAGATTGACTGGACATAAACCTCATAGGAGAATTTCACCATCAATGACTTGATTTTTATTATGTTTTCCAAGGAGACTTGGATAGAAAAGTAGGTTGTTTAGAAGTGTCCTACATTGATCAGTGGAAGCATTTTGCATTCAAACGCTTTATCTTACATATGAATGCTGCATAGCAATTTTTATGCAAAACAGGTTCCAATATAAACAGGGTTAACCCTGTTCCCGGATCGGAAAAACAGGGTGGGTCAGGAACAGGGTCCAATGCAAACAGGATCGGGTACAGGGTCCAAAAAAAGAGAACCGGTTATAACAGGTAGGGGTGAGCGGTTCCCGGTTCCGATTCGGTTCCATTCGAAACCTGGAACCTACCCTCGAGTATAGGTTCCTGAATTTTTGGAACCTGGAACCTACCCGTCAGAACCGAGAACCTGGAACCTACCTTGTCACAGGTTCCGGGGTCGGTTTTAGGTTCCAACAGGTTCCTCTTTTTTTTTTTTAGTTTCATTTTCAGGTTTGGTACTGTGTGATCTAGATGATGAAGAAGCAGGCTCAGTCCAATTAATGACTCCGTAGGCAAGTTGGTTAGGGCACTTAGAGGAGTGATGCTAGGTAAGGCATCAAGCAACACCCATTGATTCTTGTTACAGTAAGCTTGCCTTCTTAAGTTCTGCACCAAAATCTGTCAGACCGAATAGCAAATTCAATCAAATTCGAAATCAAATGGAATACTTACGAATTTTAAGCGAAGTGATTGTGGTATGTATGGACAAGAATGATACATACAAGCCCTTCTATAGCTCCAAATAGTTTGACACTTTACTGCTTGATATGAAAGTTTCTGGCTATGATTTATGTACCTTCTGAGAGTGGGTCAATTGGTCTAGCGACCGGTAAGTTTGGCCGTCAAGTGTTGCTTGAGCCACTTTCATCACTAAGTTGAACAGTATACTGGCCTGGTTTGAAGCTTGATAGTAAGTGTAGGTCTTATTATCATCAACCACACAGGTCCTGGCATGTTTGACAATCATCTCCCATATTCCGTTTGCAACCCGATCGCCAAATATCTTAAATAACATTGCATCACACAAGAAGTAGTGGATTTGATGGTCAACAATGCTTAGAATAACGTGTACAGAAAAGGGGAAATTAGCACGGCTAGAAGAGAAATGGTTGCTACATTTCTTAGAGAGGATGCATCAACTTCGTACAGCTGGAGGAAATCTTGAACAGTGTTGATTCCTCTTGAAATCATGCGCTTATGTAGAGCACCGTCTTTGGCTACTTTCTTTAAACGCCACACTTCGTCGCTCAGTGATGGAGGGTGGTGCTTCTTGTTCACTACACATGACAGAGAAAACTTGTCAATATTTAAGTCTTTTTTAGTTCCACCAAAAGGATCAGGAATTAGCAATTAAAAATCAAATGTCATAGGCAACGAAACTAATAATTGCAAACTTACAAACTCCTCGATGATAAGCCATATTAGGCGAGCGGCGAGTAATGTCGGGGCGGCTGGGCGAGCGAGCAGCCTCCACTAGGGGGACGAGCGGTGTTTAACAACGGCGTCAACGTCAAGTGGCTGAGCGGCGAGGCGAGCGAGGGGGAGCGGCGAGGCGAGCGAGGGGTGACGGCGTCCAGCGGCGGTGTCGAGGGAGGTCCGGCGACAGTGAAGAAGACACGAGTCTCACGGCACCAACGACGGCACGGATGGCACAGCGAAGACAGCAGCGGTCGCGGCTCAACCCACGGCCAAGGGGGGAAGAGCTCGGTTCTGGCGGAGCCGGTGGCGGTAGGAGCAACGATGGCCCAGACGACCAAGCGAGTGGCGGCAAGAGGTGGTGACGGTGGCTTGGGGACAGCGGCGACGGCTCACGGCGGCGAGGGGTGGCGCGGACGACGTGACAGTTTGTCGGGCTCAACAGCGAGACGGCTCATCGGACGAGCGGTGGGTGGTGGTGGTTTGGTGGCCAAGAGGTGGTGGTGAGTAGGGCGTGGGGCGGCGGTGGGTGAAGCATTAGCTAGCAAGAGGAAGGAAGAAGATGAAGAAGAAGAAGAGAAGAAGGGATGGGGGAGGGGGGGTTTCGGCCGAGAGAGAGAGAAAAGAAAAGAAAAAAGTTGGGGGGGGCAGGAAGTGACGTGAGGAGGAAAAAGGGTTGAAAAGAAAGAGAGAGAGAGAAAAAGAAAGGGGAAAGGGGGGAAAAATCAGCAGAAGGGGAGGGAAATCACGTGGGGGGTTGAGTGACATGCTAGGGTTTTTTCATTTTGAACTTAGACCGGTTCCGGTTCCCTTTTTCTGGGAATCGAACCGGAACCGGGAATGCCGATTCCCAGAAAAAGGGAATTGGGAACCAGAACCTGTCTTCTTAGAACCGGGAACCATGCTCACCCCTCATAACAGTGTCGGGTACAAGATCCAGGTCTAAACCCTACCCACCCTGGACCCGATCACCCCTAGCGTTGATGGCAAAAAAAGAGCTAAATCAATGAAGAAGCTCCATGAGCAGATTCGATCCAAGAACGAAAAGGCCAACAAATCTTACAAGAAGAAAGCTAATCAACATTGCAAGAAGACTCAATTTCAACCGGGCGATCTTGTATGGCTTCACTTGAGGAAGGAGAGATTTTCATTTCGACGAAAGAATAAGCTCATGCCTAAAGCTGATGGTCCCTTTATTGAGCAAATTGGTGACAATGCTTACAAGATTGACCTTCCTGGAGAATTTGGAGTTTCGGCAACATTCAACGTGGGAGACCTTTCTCCTTACTTGGAGGAAGAAAACTTTCTAGATTTGAGGACAAATCTCAAACAACCCGGGGAGGATGATGCAGGAGTATCCAACGCAGCTCCATCAACCAACTCAGAACCATCGATGTTTATCCAAGCCAAGAAAGAAATTGGGCTTTATGTGCTTCGATGGATCATTTTGAATGAATAATGTTAATAAATTATCGATACTTGGTGGTATATCGATAACTATCATTGGGAGGTTATTTTAGACATCTTGCATGACCAGTTGATGAAGTTTCAGGAGGATTATTTTCTGGTCAAGGGAGGAGCACGAATTTTGGAAGGCTAAAGGTTCACTAATGCGGTTCAAGAATGTGGAAGGCCAAATGTTCAAGAATGCGGTTCAAGAATACGTAAAGCTAAAAGGTTCAAGAATGTGGAAGGCCAAAGGTTCAAGAATGCAAGTTCTCATACTACTAAATGCATTTCATAAGCTCCTAGGTTTCTTTATTATTATGTAGTTCAAGAGTCGAAGGTTTAAGTTCATAGGTCATTAAAGTCTGTTTTTAATATTTCCTAAGGCTAAAATCCTCCTATAAATAGGGGAAAACTATCCAATGTATGGGAGATACGAATTTGATCAATGAAAATGGTGAGATTTCCTCTGCTTTAGTGAACATCTTAGGAGAATGGATAACTCATTTCGGTCTCTTTATCCTTGGAGCGTAGATCACTCCTTGGTGGTGAGCCAAGAAGCCCTTTATCCTTGGCTGGTGGAATCTTTAGGCCTTGGTGGTGAGCTTCTCCTATCCCAAAGTCCTTTATCCTTGGCTGGTGGAAGCTTTAGGCCTTGGTGGTGAACTTCGTATACCTTGGGAGGAGATCATTCTATCTTTTCTTATTCCTTTTTGTTTATTCCTCGTATACACTACTCCATACACTTAACCATAAAATTCCCAAAAGAAAATTTTCCGTTTTAGAATCACTCACCCCATCACGCATCAAAAAATGAATGCAACAATAATAAACAAGCTTGTCATTTATCAAAAAGAATACAAAACGAACACAACTATCAATAGAGGAAAAAGAATTTTTGGCAAGGAATTCAACTAGATAAAAATAGGAATGAATGGTTTTAGGTTCCGTACAGGTTCCACCTAAAACTTGGAACCTACCCGTTTAAACAAGTTCCTCATTTTTTCGAACTTGGAACCTATCTTGCATATCCTAGAACTTGAAATCTACCTTGTCACAGGTTCTAAGATCGGTTCCTGGGTCTACCCAGATTCTACTTATATTATTATTTGAATGATTACAATTCATTAATAATAACTTATATTTAGATACACGAAAAATATGAACACTAATAAAGTAAAAATCTTAGTCATAAAATGAAAACTCAGACTAATGCTTTTAGATTAGACACTCATCATCAAACGACATAAAATATCGGAAGATTGCATAGAGACATAGACCAAGGAAAACATTGAAACTTGTTCCAGGTTGTAGGTTCCTCTAATTAAGAACCTGAAACTTACCCATTGAAACGGGTTCCTCAATTTTTAGAACCCGGAACCTACCCCTACATATCTTGGACCCTGGGATCTACAGGTTCTCACCGGTTTGATTCTCAAGTTCTAGGTTCTACCCTGGAACCATGCTCACCCCTAGTAAAAGCCACACACAAACAAAAAAATGCAAGCAATATCCCCTGGTTAGGCCAATTTAAAAATTGTCAGTTACGCAAATAGTTTGATAGATATTATTAGTTTCACTAGCTTTATTGCCCCTGCGATACGCCGGAAATTGAACAAATAATTATGAATATTAAAATTCATTTTCAATGAAGTCATTGAAAGAAGAAACCATAGTTTCTTAGTTTACCTTTTTAATATCCCCTGGTTTCATAGTTGACAATGACAAAATGCTTCTGCTACATTATTTTTATATATTTAAATGGTTAATTATTTGTTCGATTAGAAACTCGATGCGGTCTATAGCCCATCATTTTATCAATCTACATGCTTATAATTTTTGCGTAGACAACAAAAATGATATTAGTAAGTTTCTTAACGTGTTATCTCTTCTAATGAACTGAAAATATTTTCATCGTGATCTATTTTTTGACATTAATTAAAGCTTTCGAGCTGTAACATGCGAATGTCGATGTGCGGAATTTTATTTTATAGCATAACTTACACAATTCGAGAAAATGGTAAGAGCAAATAAGGTAAAATAGAGAGCTATTCATTCAAAAAAAATCGTGTATAGCTCGTATGAACTATAACCACGGCAATTAAGAGAAACATAATTATCAATCACTTTCACAAGCAAATAAATAACATGTTAGATATGTGCAACATAGTATTCATCGTGCACTTTTGTCCATGGACTGCTGGATCCTTTTGTCTTTGCCACGGAGATCACCTGATATATTGATGCAAGTAATGCAACTCTTGACACAATTTCCAACTTTTAAACCTTTAACCGTTACCGACAAGGTATTGCTTAAATGGCAGAAGAGTTTGCTCCTCTCGTTTATAGTCTTGGGTTCGAGTTTTGTAGGATACACTTTGAAAGTCGAATGCATCATATCTATATTGGGAAGTACATCGAAATGGACAAGTTAAGGCACGCAAAAACTGACTTGGACACTTCACGACTAATAAACCAGAGGACCATATCAAGGGAGACCACATAGGAAGATTGAAGGATTGCGAGCCTTCGCACTTTTCTTGGATAATTTCCCTCCTCTTTGAGATGACCTCAAGTCTAGCCACTATACCAATTCGTGAAAGACGAAAGAATTACAAAAGGGGATTGAGCTCTTTGGATGTATCAACATGAAGATGGAGTCTTTTGATCCATTGAATCTTACCTTCAATTTTCATTCCTTCATCTGTCATCTTGCATTGTTCTTCATCGCCAAAACCAGACAACGTGACTTTCAATAAATTTGTGCAATACACGCACGAGAAGTTTCCGGATCAATCATTATTCAGGGCATAGACTTTTCACATAGAAGAGGCTTGAGACCATTTATTTTAAAAGTCCCACGTGAAAAGTGTAATACTTTGACTTGACAAAGGTGGAGCCCACAAGAGAGAGAAAAAAAAAAGAAAAAGAAAAGGGTTAATGCTTTGAAAAATTCTAAACTAATACACATGTGATAAATTTAATCTAAATTAATTTTTTGACCATTAAAAACCCCAAACTGGTACACATTTGACAAATTTACTCCAAATTGGTATACTTGTGACAAATTTACCCTCTATTAGTTTCCGTTAAATTTTACTGTCAAATTATTAAGTTAAATGACACATGACAGTTAACGAAATACTGGTTTAGGATTTTACTCTCAATTTGTCACAATTATACAATTATTGTAATTTTTTGTGGTATTAATCCAATTTAATGGAGGATATATTTGTCACAAATATACCAGTTTAGAGTTTTTGGCAGTTGAATAAATTATTTTGGGTAAATTTGTCACAACCATACCAGTTTGGGATTTTTTATGGTCAGTTGGGATAAATTTATCACAAGTGTACCAATTTGGGGGTTTTTCATGGTCAAAAAATTAGTTTTTGGTAAATTTGTCACACGTGTACTAGTTTGGGGTTTTTCAGGGTATTAACCCTAAAAAAATAGACATTTGGCCTTTTATAGAAGGAAAAGAAGAGGCTTAGAGCGTGCATGGCTGAGAAAGAAAAGAGAAAAAAGGGAAAGAAAGAAAGAAGGATGAAAGAAAGGAAAAGAAAGAAGGGAACTGTCACACATACATATCATAGAGGCCTCGCAAAGTCAATTCAACTCCGGTTCGCAATACTCGGTAAATTTTCGTGCCCCCTCATTTTTCAATCTTAGTAATTTTTAGAATTATTGCTCAAATTCAAAATTTTGTGTAAATCGAGCCATAAAGTTCAATTTAAGTTGAGTTTTGGGATTTTATGGAAATTGTGAATTATGGGGTTGCAGAGTTGTGAGTTTTGACGAAAGTCATTTTGGTGCAATAGTTTGGTGAGAGTGAGAATTTTTGAGGTTTTGTGTTTAAGTTCCACTTTACGAACTATTTTGATTAATTACTTTGGACCAACGATTTATAGGTGTGTTTGTGTCGTTTTGTTAGCGCTTAAGCTTAGTTTAGCCTAGTCGTAGTTAAGGTAACGTTCTATCGATTTTAACCTTGTTTTTTCTGCTCATTTAATAGAATTGCGAGTTTGAGAGTAATCTTCATTGTTTAATTGTAGGCATTATGAGATAAGTGGTATTATCTCATTTATAAATTTGTAAACCTGTGTCTTAGTCTTAAAATGGTAGAGATTCAAGATAACCTGTGTCTTAAAATGGTAGAGATTCAAGTTATTATAAGTTGTGAAATAATATATTTGTGTGTGTGTGTGTGAGAACTTGGTTTATGAAATGAATTCTATAATGGTTTGAGGAACCTTTTATGAAATGCATTTCGAAATGTCACAAATTTAAAAAATGGATTCCGAAAAAATGTGAAAAATGCCTTGTGAGGTGTCTTATATTTGATGAATTGAATTGTCAAATATTATATGTATTAGTTTATAAAACTGACTTGTGATAAATGTTCTAGATTGACTTGGTGGTTATTGGAGGTTGTGGATTTGATTGCTGAGCCACCGACTTCACAGATGGAAACTTTGCCAAGGTGCAAATTTTGGTTGTCTTGTCCATAGTAAGATATTGAGCAATTGATTGGTCGATAGAATAGATCATCAATGTGTGATTTGAAATTATCAATGGAATAGACCATTAAAACGTGAGTTGTTGAGATTAATCAATAGATTAGACCATTGATACTATTATTCTAATATTATTGAGGAAATGAGTAATTTTTTTTTTTTACATGTACAAAGCTTTGTTAAAATGAAATAACTCATATATGATTTGATAAGCATTTTATATCTTGAGTTTGGATTACAAGTTTCTAGTATTGCTTTGTAGTAATTATTTGATTTGTTTAAAAGAGACATACTACTCATTGAGCTGTGATTGCTCATTTCTCTTTGTCTCAATTCTCTTAGGTCCCTCATTTAGTGGTCATTAGAGTGAGAGCACTGCCATGGAAATTTTTGGGAGTTAGATTTTGGTGGTTTGAGACTACATCATTTGAGTGGATCGCCTTTTCTGCTAGGAGGGGTATGACAAAAACGGCTGTTCAATTCTCTTGAGAATTTTTTTTGATTCTTAAAAATCATTAACCAAGCTTCAATTACCGAGAGAAAAATGGTTTTCCATATGACATGATTTCCAAGCTTAATAGAACTCTCTAACGTGCATGCTTGGGTTGTGCGCAAATCGCACAAGTTATTTTGCGTTAGAATATTTAAATAATAAACTATATATTCATCTAATAGTTTAAGTTTGTGATATTGCAAAACTCCACGTGGTATCAAAATAAGATATCCTTAGTGTAAGAATAATTATAGCTCACATCATAAAATTAATGGTTTAATAATTACTTGAATGCTAAAAAAACCAATGGAAGACTACTTTTACGAAGATATAGTGTGGTTTAATGGATGGTGCATATTAAGGCATTCATTGAAGATTTCTAATGAGTGCACTTATGAAGGCATCTAATGATAGTTTATATCAAAAGTCCAGTCTTCTTTCCATCCATAACAACAAATGAAAGTTGTGTCTTCCATAAAATAAAATACGTTAAAGTGGGTTAAATTTGAGAAATTAGATTTCTTCATTTTTCCTATTTTATAAAAATCATTTTCTCAAGGTTATATACAGCAATCATTTTCTTAAGGTTATTACATTCTCGAGGTTACTGTTTCTTCAAGAGTACTATATTCTCAAGGTTGTTGCTTTTCCAAGATTATCATATTCTCTGGAGAATGGTACGTCTTGGTCTCTCTTGTCGTGAATAAGTCATGAAGATCTAAGATCCTTAATTAAGAATTTGCACATAATTAATCATATTATTGCTAACACTGAGTTCAAATCTTTCTAGACTCCTATTTGCCTCTCTAATTACACATTTTTATGTTTTAGTCTTAAGTCAAAATCCAGTCAATGCATGAGAGGGAATGCTAAAATATTTAATTAATAAATCATGTGTTCATCTAATAATTTAAACTTTTAGAACAATTGACAATGTTCATATAAAATATCACATGGCGTGACTCTCTCAAAGTGAACCCTATTAGGTGGGCATAAATAAATCACTTCATTAAATGGTACTTACGCTTCGCTCTGACTCTTCTCTCATTAACATATTACTAGCTCTAGCAAATCAAATAATCTATGTGCCGAATTTATTTATGCTAGATTAATCTAAAGCTCATGTATTAGTACTTTTTTTCTTTTAAAGAAAGCCTTAACACGCAATTTGGTAGATTTTTATTTCTCAACATGCGGGAGCAGGTCCATGTGGAGCACTCAAAAACTTACCTGAAAAGAGGCAGAAAATAAGACCCAAACCGTTTGGGTAATAATTGAATATAGCCTTTTTTTGTAATGCCCCGGACGGGACCTCCTGAGCGATTATGTCGAAAAGAAGAAACTAAATATTCTAAGTGAAAAAAAAAAAAAAAAAAAAAAGATACATCTTACATGAGATGACCATGTGAATAAAACATGATGTGAGTGGAAATGCATCCGAAGATACTCTACTTTCTTAAAATAAAATTCTTAAAATGACAAATGAATATCACCGACCTAAAATGAAATGCTAGGCGTGGCAACAAAAAATTATATTGTTAAAATTATATGTGCTTAGGAAATTTAACATTATAACGTCTTTTTAAAGATAAAATTAATCTTAGGACTTCTGAAGGACGATTTTTTCTACAAAATCATGAATTATTGACATTGTACAGATTTCTATTTCTCTTTGATCGAGTCTCATATTAATGAAGGGTTTTTTTTTTTTTTTTTGATCGAGGATCCACCGGAGCCTACCCTTGTCGGCTTACGCCGATTTGGGGTCTTACGGGCCTCCGCGATGAAGGCCCAATAGCGACTATACCTCGGGGGAAACTGGCCCAGCAACCCACCGCCAAGGCCTCCCGCTTTAATTGCTAACAACGCAGGGTTTCGAATCATTGACCTCCTTCGCTAGAGTAGAGATCTCAACCAACTACGCTACCCACGGATGGCTACCGTGGAAAATCTCAAATTGGTAAATCCGTGATAATATTACCCCCAAAAATTTTTAGGTTGCTAGAAATTTCAAACTTGTACACTTGTAATAAATTAACTCCACGTAAACTATATGGATTTTCACGTGAAATTATCATGTCAATTGAGTTATTGTCATGAGCTCAGCAATTTCAAGTTAATATTTGCTAAAAGTTAATGAAGGATATATATGTCTCGAGTGTATTAGTTTGGGATTTTTGTGACCCAAAAACTAATTTAAACTAAATTTATCATATACCTACCAGTTTGAGTTTTTCATAGTTTTAACTCTTAACGAAATACTAAAAGTTCAAAAATATTCATATAGACACTCCTGCCTGAACAAAGCGCAAGCTGAGTGACTAGTTCAGCGTTATCATTGAAAAGGCTAGATTGAAGATAATATTAAAAATTCAAAGTACTGCGACTTAATATGAAATACCAGAAAACTGGTGGCTTCTAAATAAATATATCATCGTTATTCTAAATGGGTTAATTAGATTGTAGGATTTATTTAGCTTAGTGCATTATTTAATTAGGTCCAATTAGGTGATTAGATTAGTGTATTTAGCTTAATTAGTCATTTATGTAATTAATTTGCAATTATTTAATTAGTTTTGTAATTTTTTTAATTATTTAATTTTTTTCGGAAATTATACCAGGATAGCCGATCGTTAGAATTTCGTGTTGATTGTTGTGGTATAATCAGTTTATGTAATTGAGTGATGATTGGTGATTTTTAGTTATTATTTCAAAATTATGAAATTTTGGTATTTAATTAGAAAATATCGGGTGTCGGGTTTTGATACCAAAAATGCTTTTAAGTACTATATAAAATAGTGAAATTTTTAAAAAAGAAAGATATCACTTTTTATGGTTCGATCTGACCGTGTACCCACACACGATTATTTTATCGAGTTTTTAATATGAAGAAAATAGACCAAGTAAGTTATTTTAATTGAGGCATTTGAGTGCAATGCACGATGTCCTTAGCCGAGGTCGATTTTGCGTGTGGACGCTATGAGAATCTATCACCTGATGTGCATCGGGTGGATGTTGCTCCTATATGGAATGCCCTTAACAACAGATGCCTAATCGCAGTAGAGGCCGAACCGATGCTCCTTTGGGAATGCCGTATAGGGGTAGACGTTGCCGTGCTCAAGGGATGAGACGATGTCTGGTTACGCCAGAAGACCGCCGAATGTCGAGTAGGCCGTGCCCATGGGGCCATAATCAATTAAAACACGTGAATGATTGAGATAAACGCGCCTGATTATTGGGCGAAATTATGTGGCACAGAATGGGATGTGTCATAATGATTTGGCGGACCCCTGTGATTGATTGAGATATGAGTGAGACGTTCCAATTCATGTGTGCATTTACTATATGAACTGTACTAACGTGCAGGAAAGAACTCAGGCGAGATGAGTCTCATTGGTTGTATTTCCTTCCTAATCAGGGTTTAGTTCGTGAACTCGCTGAGACATTGTCTCACCCCGTCGTGGTTTAACTTTTTACAGGTCTCTAGATAGAGGCCTATCCGATTCGTTTTGGACAGCCGCAGGGGTATAGCGAGCAGAGTACTGACATTCCTGTCCCCGGGAGTCCCTAGCTCCATGAGCTCATCGTGACCACTATATTGGTCAATGAGGGTCTACCACAGTTGGTACCTCATTGATTCAAGACGTGGTTTCGTCATGAGCCTAATGGGGTGCGGGAGGGTCCCCTTCAAGGTTTCGACGTACCCGCCGTTGAGGGTAAAGGGGTAGCTGACCCACCTATAGATCCAAATCCCAAATAGATAGGGTCCGGGATAGAATTAACTTGGTAGTCTCTTTTGTTTATAGACTAGCTTTGTATATAAACCCGATGTGTTCATAAAAGCATATTTGTGAAATTTGTTGTCCTGATTTTCTATGCCATATTGATTGTTGTCTTGGGATTGTTTTATTACACTTCCATATGTGCATGAATCGTTTAGGTCGGCGACACGTCCTAGAAACGTAACAATTTAGTCGACCACCGAAGGATATATGCACGCTCAAGGTTTGGGACGTGATAAAAATACTACAAGAAATTTTTATAATACTATAATTTATTGTGAATCAAAAAATCAGTTCAATCACAAGATCCAGTAGGACATCAGTAATTAATTTTTTTTGTAAACGCATTTCTAGTAATGTTTAAAGGCATGAATAATTTCAAATACATGTTAATATAACACGAGTTATCACAACATATAATTCTTTTAAAAATATCATTCACATGTCAGTAGAAACTGTGTATCCCATAATATTTTATCGTGAGTTTGTCCTTTACAAACATTCTTTTATGCGATTGTAAAATGACGACCAATACAACATACACCACAAAATAAAATAAAATAAAATAAAGAGGTGTTATTCGACCGATAAAGCTATGCAACGGATCAACAGATTCGATGGTGAATTGACAAATTTGCTTATGACTTATGCAATTTCGTCCTAAACATGACATTAAAATTCTTTATCTCAAGTCTCATCTTAATATGAGGACTTCGAAATATAATAGTACTAACAGAATATTGTCGGGTATAGGGTAAGAAAAAGATATTGTATGAAACGTTGTGTTATAAGATATGAATCGAGAATTGAGGCATAAAATCACTTCCAAGTCCAAACTTTGATTTTTCAAAATAGTTCTCCTTTTCAAGGAAGTTTTGGGCAAACAAGAAGAACGGGTCTTAATAATTCTTAAAGACTCGATTTTTAGTACACGCCGTGAAATTTGGGAGGTTTCTTCGTACGAGATACGGAGTGTGTTAGGGCAGCGATCCCATGCTTCTCACTCAGAAAACCCCGCCTCGTGTACCACCTCCTCCCCTTCTTCCCCGTCTTGCCGGTTCGAAACTTGGGCCAATGCCCGTCCCGATTCTTAACGTCCGCCCATCTCCATGGCTGTCCAAGATCCGTCTCTCCTCGCCCCGTTTCGCAATCCAGCATTAACCCTTCTCCCTTTTGCTCTTCTCCTCCACACCCTTCTCGCCATGATCTCCTCCGATCGCCCGTGATAACCCCCTCCTCCTCCTCGGCTTCTCGGTCTCATTGCATCGGTTCTGCCATTGAAAATGGAGCATTCGACTTGGGTTGTGGCGCTTTGGATCTGGGTCGGCTTCTTGGCTTCTGGGTCTTCTTCGATCGACAGCCTTCACCAAGCGTAAGTAGCTTTCTTGATTGTCGAGCGTTCGCTTTGGTTTGATGGGTTGGTTCTTGTTTGGGAGACGGAGCTGGAGCTGATTCTTGGATGAGGGGGCGCGATCCTCTGTGTCGTGATTTCTGGGATATCTTGTGAAATGCCAAGAGCTGCATGCACGAACCGAAAATTCTTGTCGCTGGATTTGCTTATGTTATGTGATCTTGACGGTTCGTAGCTGGAGCTTGAATGAGCTTCGATGAGTTCGTGGGTGATTGGTTTTATTTGATTTTGCACTTGTGATGTCCACATTGTGATTCGGAATGTGCTGTATTGGGTGATTTGATTTAGATATTAGACCAGGAGCTGTCGGTTTGGCTAAGGATTAAATCAGTGACTGGAGAGAATTTTACTTGATCCTTGGACTTAAGAGATTTTCCCACTGTGCTAAGGCTGCTGATTTTATTGAATAGTTAAGACAAGGTTGTGAATTGGTTTGTATGCTATTGTCATAAGCTAGATGAAAGAAGGATGTATCGGAGTCTAAAAGAAGAAATTAAAGGGCCAAGGGTAGCTAGTGATTGATATAAAGGGTACCAAGAGAAAAAAAAATGAACTGATCATAGCTTTCATTACTACTCTTTGGCAAGTGGAGATACTTGATTCAAATGAGATGAATTTTGTGGTGGTTTTAGCGTTTGAAACCATGAACTCTGTGACGAGGAGATGCAACTTGATGCTGACTAGGGCAGATGAGGATGAGAGAGCTCTAAAGAAATAGATGAGGAGATTAAAGGACTTTTAGTCAATATTATGGTGCTGGATATGAATCATATAATGGACTAAGAAGATGTTTGAGATTGATATTGCTCAATGATAAAGGTTTAGTTATCATCATGCGGCTAGTCAGGTTGTAAGATATCATTACGTACAAGGGCACAGACACTGCGCAACTGAGTTTTGGAATATGTGGCATTGAAAGTTGTAGAGCTGGTTGTCTTTCATATAGATCTGTTGAAGCAGCACTTCGACCTCTTAAAATAAAATTACCCTTTATAAACTCTTGCGGAAGTGCTGCAACAAACCTTCTCTCTTTTCAAGATTCATATGTTGTACTTTGAGTCATCTCCCCCTCATGTCATCTGATGGATCTGTCATTGCAGGTTTCCTATTGTGGAACCTGATCCTGGTCATACGAAACTGCGTCTTGCAAGGGAAGGCTTGGAGATTATCAAGAGTATAAAGAACCCAATTGCTGCTGTTGCTGTAAGTCTCTATGACACGCATTTATTATTAATTTGCTATCAAAACTCCGTAGAGACCTGAATGCATAGTCAAGCTAGGCCTTTCTTTCAGTGAAACTAGCATGTATACATAAGTGATTCGTGATGCTGCTTTACTTTGAGTATGTAAAGGCTTTTAAAATTGATTGCTGTCTGAACTGTTGGTTGATTTGACTACCGAATATCATAAGCAGCTTTCCTCGAATCCATGCACACCTCTTGCTTACTCTTGGGGGAACTGCAAGCAGGAGGGTTTACAGAATGAATATTTTGACTGGTACTTCAAGAGGTATAATAAGTCAGCAAAATGTTAGCAGTACCTTTGAAGGGATTGAACAAGTCTGCTGAATAGAAAGGACAAGGTTGATTGAGAGAAGGCAGAAAGAGCGATTAGTAACAATTGTTCTTAATCTAGCAACAGAAACAGATACCAAGAAAGATTGCAGTGTTCAATCATGGTGAAAGGCTTTCAAAAAGGAAAATAGAGTGGATATTCCGTGGTCAGTTGTCAATTTGGTAGATGCTCATTCAGAGTATAAAAAGAAAATTCTACCAAAAAGAGTAATCACAATTAAGATATCATCAGGAAAGAACATCCTTTTTGGTATCCAATGGTGTTGAAGCTTGTAGAGGTTCTCTTTTCCTATCACGCCAGGTGTTCCGTTATAGATCAGACATTGCTTGTCGGTACAAAGTAGAAGAATGGTTGAAGAACTTTCGAATGCCGATATAAATTAAAAAGCAAGTACACCATATTGGAAGTTGTTTTGTTTTGAAGGCTCGATGGATGGTCCCTTTATGTTGTAAGATTATGGGATTAACGTCTACTTCTGGATGAAATTCTATCTCTTGGCAGTGTGGTCCCTATCTTTTCTCAATATGTGCGGATTGGTCACTAGAGGTGACTTTGGTCTCTGTAGAATTTTGTATGTCTCCAGCTTACTCTGTGTGGTTACTAGTTGATGAAAGGTGTCTATCGTAGAGAAATATTTGATTGCTTCAACTTTCCCCATTCTGATCTCATTTGTCTTTTCAGGTAATTGGTCCTTACCGTTCCGGAAAATCGTTTCTTCTTAATCAGCTACTCTCCCTTTCATGTTATGAGGGTGACATATCTACCCTTTTGCTCATGGAACTTTTTCTAGTTGGATCCTTTTGCACCTTCCTAGACATAAAATTGTTAGCATTGGATGTTTTGCAGGATTTGGTGTTGGACACATGCGTGACACAAAAACGAAGGGTAATTGGAAGTAATATTGTTTTTCCCTCTCTTTCGAATTACCATTTGCTCACTTGTCGATTTCATATTATAGGAATATGGGTCTGGGGACTCCCTGTTGAACTTGATATTGATGGAGTAAAGACATCAGTCTTTTACCTTGACACAGAAGGATTCGAAAGTGTTGGCAAGTCGAATGTATATGATGACAGGTAGTTTCTGCACCGCGATAAAAAGCTGGGCTGGACTTTTTTATTATTGGTAAACTCTGTAGTACATGTGTAATCTGATCTCTTCTCATGTAGGATTTTTGCTCTGGCAACTGTTATGAGTTCCGTGCTTATTTATAACCTCCCTGAGACGGTTAGTCACCCTAACTTCATTATTTATTGACTGCCATCATCTATGAAATCATTTAGGAATTTTTTTCTTATGGGCAAGAATTTGAAGACTGATTATTATTATTTTTAATTAATTTTCAAATATGGTATTGAGATAAAGTGATGCTGTCAACTCTTACACATCAGGGCAAAAGAATGTGTTTACTTTCTTTGTCATGATTCTTAGGATTACTTTGCATCTTGAGGGATGGTTTTTCAAGCTACGACTCTCTGAAATTTATTTATTCGATGGGAAAGTCTTGCGGGCTTGTTTTTGCTGAATAACCAAACATAATACATCTAGGAAGTTTTATTTCCTGCTACATCAAAATGTTTTTTCCCTTTTAGATACGTGAAGCTGATATATCTCGGCTTTCATTTGCTGTTGAGCTTGCTGAAGAGTTTTATGGGAGGTATGAGCTTCATTTTGCTGTCAATGGTTTTTCTCTGACCGCATCTTAAAGTATTCCCCTTGTATGTGTCATCATAGCGTACCCATCTACCATTACTGACTTGTTTATTGATGGATTCACCAAAATAACATTGCCGAAAGAGTTAAGGTAACTCATTCACCACTCTTATTTTGTTGCTAGTTTTTTCAGACAAATTCTGTGCAGTCTTATTTTTCATAAACTTCTTCTCATGGTTGGGTTGCCTTTTAGGGTCAAGATGTTGCTTTTGAACCTGCGAAGCTATTGTGGCTTATCCAACGCGATTTCTTGCGTAAGTTAAAGAGTCCGGTTCTTGTATTGAATTTTTGCCTGATGCATTAAATGAGAGCCCCTCATGTGCACTTCTACCACGATTGACATTGTTGTTGTCCTGCAGAAGGGAAAACCGTACAAGAAATGGTGCATGAAGCTCTTAGACAAGTTCCTAATACTGATGGTTAGTATTATTACCTACCTGCATAAGAAAATGTCGGATTTCTTCCTTTACTTTATGCAATGAGAAATATCTAATGACAATTCATCTTTCAATTGCAGGAGACAAGAATATTGACCAAGTAATTCTCTCTGCTAGATTGCTTTTCACCCCCATCATCTGGCTTCAAGATTTGGTTGTTGCAATGAATTCTCTAATCTTTTTATCAATCTTTTAGGTTAATCAAATTCGGGACTCACTGGCTATTATGGGTGATAACAGCACAGCCTTCAGCTTGCCTCAAGTATGTTTGCCTTTTGTTTGTCTCTAGTCTCTGGTTTTTTTTCCTTGTATCCGAGTTGCAGCCTGAAATGTTTGAGTTGTCAACATATAATGGTGACAATGTAAAGATGCCTTTTTCATATTAGCATCGTGTTGTTATGCACAAGGAATGGATGTTTCTCTCATTTCAGTTCTATAGCTATGATCCAAGATCATCTGTCTTCCTTACATAGAACTTCAATTCTGTGAGTGCATGAGGGAATAAAGGACATATCTATTACCATTTATAGGTTTACTCTGCATAGGTTCGTTTTTTATCTTTGTAAGGTATGCGGTGAATTGTCATGAGCATTGTACCGTGTTACTTTGTGGTGTAAGTCCTTGCTAAAATGAGCCTTTAAACAGCCACATCTGCAACGGACAAAGCTTTGTGACATGAAAGATGATGAGCTTGATCCCACATATGTTAAGAAAAGGGAGCAGTTGAAAGAGCTTGTTGCAAGTGTCATACGTCCAAAGATTGTGCAAGGCAAAACACTGAATGGAAAGGAGTTTGTTGCTTTCTTAGAGCAGGTAACTTCCCATAGATTGCCTGATTTGGTTGTAGCATCACCTTTTTCTATTAATTCAGAGGCTTGAAATATTTTTATTCCTTCATCTGGACCGTTGATGCGTGACTTTGATTAGCATACTCGATTGAATACTTCCCATGTCTTTGGGTTTCCATAAAGTACGTATATTTCAAGTGAACTGTTTATATTCTTGGAGAGCTATTGAAATGGAGCCATTTCACCACCAAGTTGAAAAATTTGCAAATATTTGTCCATGCATGTTTATTAGAAAGGAGCTTATAGATTCATTACTTGGACCTTGCAAGTGTTATGTCATGTTGATGGTAATTTCCAAGGCAAGGCTATTTGGTCTAAAATTAAAAAAGTCAAGCAGCAGATTTCCTAATGTACTAGCTAAAATTAAGAGAATCCTTATCTCCTCGCACTCGATTGCAATGATTTGCAATAGAGGATGGTCTCCTTCTGATCGAGGAAGGGACAGAAATTAGCTACTTTGTATAATTGGCATGTATGTAGATTTTATATTGCCGAGGCATTTAAAAAGTTGAGATATTTGTATTTTTGTTCTTTAAGTATTTGCTCTTTTATCTTTTGGTTTCAGATACTTGAAGCGTTAAATAAAGGGGAAATTCCATCAACAGGCTCTCTGGTGGAGGTTTTCAATAAGAAAATCCTTGAGCAGTGTTTAAAGCTATATAGTGATATGATGGCAAAAGTGGGTTTACCTCTCTCTGAGCAATCTTTGCAAGAGGCCCATGAAAGGTCTAGGGTTCTATCTGTGAAAGTTTTTGATGAACAACATTTTGGCCGCCATCATGCTAAGAAGTCAGCAATGCAACTAGAAGAAGAAATGGACAAGGTAGTTTGGCTTCTAATGTTTCTGGGTTTGTAAGTATTAAGAATTTTGCAATCTAATTGCAGAAGCTCTCTTTTCCAGTGGTTTACTGAGTATGCATATCGATTATCATGCTTGAGTTTGAATATATATATATACATTGGTTATATTTGTACTTTTTACAGATTAATGCTGGAAATACAATTTTTTTTCCAGGTTTACAAAAATATCATTTTTTTCTTCTTTTTTTTCCAGGTTTACAAAAATATCATTTTGGCTAACGAGTATCATTCCTCAAAGCTTTGTGAGTCACTTTATACAAGATGCGAGGACAAGATGGATCAGCTTCAGGTTCTCAGACTTCCTTCCATGGCAAAGTTCAATGCCGGTTTCCTTCAATGCAACCAAAGTTTTGAACATGAATGCGTTGGACCTTCCAAAACGAACTATGAGCAACGCATGATGAAGGTCAACTGAAATATTCTCCTTTATTTCTTTAGTGCTTGCTTTTCTTTTCTTTTTCACAAATTACGTCTAAACTTGAGCTTTTTTCCTGTTTGCTGTCTATTTGAATGCAGATGTTAGGGAAATCGCGGACTCTATTTATTAAGGAATACAACCACAGACTCTTCAATTGGCTGGTCGCTTTCTCTCTGGTGATGGTAGTGGTTGGCCGGTTTATTATCAAATTTATTTTGATTGAAATAGGGGCATGGATAATGTTTATCTTCTTGGAGACATATACCAGAATGTTTTGGTCAGCAGAGACCCTTTATTACAACCCAGCCTGGCATTTTATTGTGGCGACCTGGGAAACTCTGGTTTACAACCCTATTCTTGATTTGGACAGGTAACTGATTTTTTCCCCTATTTTGTTTCTTCAATCTCCTTTTCAAGGGTTGCCTTTTAATCTCTGTTATACTTTTAATGGGGTGTTTTGTTCTTCTCGTGAGTATATCGACACTGAAGCATATATCTCGTGTTAAGCGGTCTTGATTTCCTTTGAGTTTCATCCTTTTTGGTACTAGGTGCAGTACCTGTTCTACAAAATCATCATGTACGATTCATGTATTTACTTTTGTATTTTCCTTTCATTGGAATTACCTGGGTTTCTTTTCTTTGTCAGACATGTTATCTCTTCATGTCTTTCATCCTCTGTTTAATCTGATGTGCTGAAAATGTATTGCCATAGTTCTTTTATTGTTTTATGTTTATTGGATTAGAAAGGTCTGGGATAGCTCAAAGAACCTGTTGTGAAGACTTTTTAAAGATTTAAGGACATGAGGGCAGTGAAAAATATTTAAGCCTGCACAGTGATTTTGCAATATGCTAGTAACATGAGACTCTTTTCCTTCCAACAGATGGGCAATTCCCATTATCCTATTGGGTGCAATATTTATACTTTATTGGCGGTGTTATGGGAGAAGGAAGCATGGTTCACGTTCACTCCTACCTCTGTACAGCAACCAAAAAGGCGGCTCAACCCGTCCGAGGACAGATTAGACACAAGAAACAATTCTCTTCCACATTTTGTATTCCCATAGAGGACAGCGGGCTTCTCCATTTTAACATGCAAAGCCCGCTTTCATTATTCTTTTTTTAAGTCCTATGACACCTCCCCTTGGACCTCTCATACAGCTAAGAATTACTCAGGAAAAAAAAGGGATCGGCGAGATCTGAGCAGCTGCTATAGCAATAGTAAGTTTAGCATACTGAGTGAAAAATGGATTTCATGTTACCAATTTGATTAATTGAATTCTCTGTGTTAGTCTGTAGTGTTGTTTAGATAGAACTTTGTCCTACAAAAATGATGACAATGCAAGCTAACATTTTGTGCCCTGATTTCTCCATCATATACTGTAGAGAAAGAAAAGATAGGCTTATTGCACTGCGTGATGTTCCTGATACTTGTTTACATAATAGTCGTTGCCATGATCCTTTTGAGAGATATGTCAATTATCCCCACAGTTATTGCGGTCCTTTTATTCTATAATGCGAACTCTGATAACGTTCGTTGGCTAGTCACTTCTTGAACAAAATAGGGGAATGGAATTAATGAGCAAATTTAGATGGAGATCGGGAGTTGTGAGGCATTTGTTACATTAGCGTAGGAATAATCTTTTTTAAGATGGAGTGAGAGCTGCAGAACCTGGAACTCTAGAGCACGCTTTGTCTGCAGGGGTGATAACTTGAACGTTGAAGAATTCTGGAGGCCTTTTGTTGTTCATCTGATTATTTCTCTTGACAACATGACCGAAGGGTATAGCGATGTATCTCTTCGATGCACCATCTCTAGTGATGTAACAAAAATGGAATTTGAGCTGGAGCCATTCCTCCCAATACTTTCGATGTCCTACCCATTCTAGTAGCTACTTGTCCGACTTAGCGTATCCCTCGGGTGATGGAGTATTTCCCTTGTTTCTCGTCCTTACGATTCTTCGACTTTCGTCCTGAATCCTCTGGAACGACCCAGAGGTCAACAAAGTTGGTTAATGGCTTGGCTTGCTATGTTCTGCTAGCGACGTAACCGGAGGTGAAAACCTTTATACGATGGGGCTTCCAACATTTCATCGTTCCTTCCATTTTTTTCGCTTTATTTTGGAATGTTAAATCTATTTTCGCTTTAATCCGGAGCCTTTGGAACTACTGAATACATCGTGTTCTGCCCGCCACCGCCACGGATGATGGAGCCATGGAACTTCCAAATCGGCAGGCAAGTTCGCTGATGGCATGAGGAATTTGCAAGGCCGGCAGGATACGAGACGCAAAGCGCTTCTCTGAGTGGGTTCACCGTCGATGCATAGTACCAACACTCCAAAACTCAAAGAGAACTCGTGCGAGTAACCATGAAGATTTGTATAGAAATTGGATCTCTCGAGATAGACTTTTCGAATGCCTCTGTGAGCAGAATTGACCCCGGGCTCCTAAAATACATTTTCTTTAAAGGAACACAACCGAATGAGATACATGGCTTCAAGGGTAGGCGCACCAACTATGCGATGCTAGTGCTACCGGCTATTTTATGTGAAAATCACAAAGCCGATTCAGTCGACGTTCTAGGTACAACCTGCAAATACTTTGTCGAAGCATTTCAGTGGTTTAGGGCGTGTTTAGTAAAATCTATTTCTGATCTCCGGAATAAAAATTTCTGTTCTTTTGTTTCTGGAACGAAAAAAGAACAAAAATATGTTTAGTAAAACTTTTGTTCCCAGGAACTATTTTTTGTTCCCAAAAATAGATTTGAAACAAAAACAAGAAGTAGAAAAAAGTAATTTATTATTCCCAGGAACAATTTTTATAATCAATTTTTTCTTCTCTTCTTTTTTCTTCTTCTTCTTCCTTTTGGTTGATCGCCGGCGTTAGCCGACCGGCCAAACGATGGCCGGTGACTTCGCGAGCGTCGCCAGCCCCCAGAGACGCCAAGCCACGATAAGGCTCGTCGACCCAAGCCTCGCCGTGGCTGGGTGAGGCCCAACCTCACCTAGCCCAAACGAGGCCGATCTCACGTCACGTGGGCGAGGTTGAGCCTCACCGGTGACTTGGCGAGGCTTGCCTGGTGGCCACTAGCAAGGCTAGGCCGCGTCCAGATTTGACGAGATTGAGCCTCGCGAGGCTCCAACGAGCTTGCCGGAGCTCGCTCAATCGGTCGCCAACCGCCTCGGCCACCAAGGAGGAAGAAGGAAAAAAAAAAAGGAAAAATATAATAAAAATATTAAAAAATTAAAAGAAACAACAAAATTATACAATTTTACCGAACATATTTCTATCCGGGAATAGGAATTTTTGCGATTACTAAACACGTTCTTATACTCAGAAATTGTTCCCAAAATTGTTCCTAGAACGGAAACAAAAAAATAACTATTTCTCATCAAAAATTGTTCCCCGAAACAGGATTGTTACCAAATGTGCCCTTATTTTACCAGAAACTACTTAATTCGAATATTAGAATAACAAAAGTTAGCAACTCAATTTCAGCAATTGCTCCATCCGTCCTTATGAATAATCATTAGGATTTGACAAATGCGAAACTCAGCTTTACTTCTAGAATTAATCAGAGAGGAAAACTTTCTTTAGGAAAGCTAAACCAGACAATGTTAAGAGGAACCTTGGAAATTTCCTTCAGACACAAACTAGAAGGACAAGCTAGACGCCAATGGTGATCGCTACCTCCTTATTATTTCATGGTAAGGGGGCCAGCCTTCACAAACCAAACCTAGTGATTGCACTTAAGAGTAATGAAAAGGCAGGCAAATAAATGAACCTGCTGCTTCAATACCCCTAACATCGTTTAGCAATTAATGCACTTCAAGAAGATCCCGCAAGAACAAAAGGATTCGCGAGAACTTCCATCAAATGCTCCTCCTTTTCCCTCCTATTTTATAATGCATAGGCTACATAACATAGTGTGACACCAGATGACATACTCCTTAGCTGGACTAAAGTTTAGTTGCACACCCTAAAAGATGCATTGACAATCCAGATCCATGCAGAAGTACAGGTAGAGATAGAGATACTTCAGCAGATTCTATCGACTGACAAAGGAATGATGCCAGGCGGGGTCTACTTATGTTTAATGTTAGTGTTTGCCAATGGAGGAGGAATGTTTGAGCTCCAACCAGGAATAGCCCCGGGGGCCCCGGGAACACCCTGCATCGATGAAACGGGAGCCACATTGTTTGAAATGGCATCGGCTTGTATGTTTGTGAGCACTGGAAGTGGGTTGTTCCTGGGGAAGCCACTGCTGTCAAATCTTGGGTGATGCGGATTGATAGAGGTTATATTAGGAGCTGCATGATGAAAGAAGTGGTCGGCATTTGGTTGCATCGTAGCAGCAGTTGTGAATGAATCCATTGGGCTGCTCCCAAATGGGATGTCTGGACTAGGCAAATTTGACATAGCGATGACAAGTGGATTGATTCCAGTAACCCGCTTGACTGTTTCTTCAGCCATTTTCACCTGGAAAGAGAAAGATTGTCGAGCAGACGAAAGTCTTTCAAAAGCAGAATAATTGACCCATATTCATAAAATTTCAAGACATTTCAGAATGTGTATAGTGTTTTCAAGCTCTATCACAGTGGTCCGTTTTTATTGGTGGGAATGGGGAAATGGCTAGGGCTTCAGTCCAGCTGACTAACCCTGGTTCAACTGTTTCAGCCTGCAATAGAGTTAATTCACTTTAAAAGAAGGATTTTGTTAACAAGTGCCCTAGAGACACTTACTTGTTAATCAACTAATTAAGTAAACTTTGCCGTTTCCATTGCTTTGATTGCCTTGTGTCTGCATAACCACTACCTTGAAAAGTGAATTATTCCTCATTTGGTATGCTTAACAAGTTCCTCTGGAGCACTCATTAACAATACTTTTTTATATTGGTGCAAGGAATTGAAGCCCTATAATTGATGGAGAGCACTGGTAGCACACTAGCTGTCTTTTTAATTTTTCACATTTTTATATTTCATGCAGCGTGCAACACCCAAACTTGGGTCCTCATGCTCAGAATATGAGCAATACAAACCACAATTATCAAGACAACTTAGTTCTTAATTTTGCTTATGAAATTACTGTGTATATTTGCTCATGCAATTAATATATGTTACATAGCATAAGAATTGTAAATTCCAACTACAGGAACCAATTAAATTACAAATTGTAGCTTTGAACTCCAATCTAATTTTGGGAAAAAAAGAGATGTCAAGGCTACATTAGAGACGAGAGCGAACAATACAAGTAGTTCTTTAACTATAGGCGATATACCCACACCAGAGACGAGGTTTTAGAGTCTCAAAACATGAAAGATACCAGAAGCAAACTCTCAAGAACATCTACAGATATCGTAATAATAGGTTTAGTAATGTCAATAAACACATCATCACATGTTTATGCCTATGCCTCAAGGTTTTGGGATAGAATATGGCAAAGGAAAGACAGAAACAACAGAGAAGGTAGACCAGATCCCATTCACATAGTTACCAGATCAAGGCAGTTTAAAATGTATTGACATTACCCGATCTTGAAAGTCTAATCGAATCATAAAACTGGCATACTTTTATGCCTGATTCTGTAACCTAATCTTTTCCTGCTCTATCCAAGGAAAACACCTTGCTCAAACCATTTTTAAGGCCAAGATAATCTCTCTCTGTTTCCTTCCTTTAAAAAAGCCTTATAGAGCATTACATTTTCCATATGTCCACTCCATTACATTAAGATGGCACTAGAGCGTCACTTCTAGGAAACCTATGTTCCATCACTATTTTTCAAGTGAGAAATTGTCCCTTCATATGGAAAATTAAGTCTTAAAAAACCTATCATTGAAATTACTCCATTAAATTAATAGAAGGGACTGGATATGGACACTTCCCAGGTCTTTCAGAATTCCACATAATATGGGCCAAATAAATTGTCATATTTGTTAAGTTCAATTAGATAATACTCAAATTTTTAGATTGCCACCACTTTTTATTTTCTTCTGTTAAATCTGACCCTGAAGGACAGTATTGCCAGTATTGCCAGATCCATCCCTGAATGACATCATTCCTTACTCTTCTTTCAATGAAATCAAACCTTCTCAAAATCACCCCCTTGATTGATTCACACAAGGAGTTACACCACCCATCAATGAGAGGTAGTCAATTGGTATACTTCCTGAACAATTCATTCCTCAAATTTGGCCAGAGAGTATACTCTTCTTGACATGTGAAAAGATCAGACCATGTATTTTTCAGAGAGAGGCCAGATCTTGTCATTGCTAAAACTCAAAACTGAAATTTCATCACTAAAATGATGCAACACATAGGTAAATCTTATGCTAGTGAGTGGATTAAAGTAGATGGACTCACCTAAGCAGCTTATTTGATCAGAGGAAAGGAGAAACTAATGGTAAATCATGTCAGTTATGACAATGCCTGGAGAAAAAGGCCAAAACCCTGACAAGCTAATATCTTTTCCACGACAGAGCTCATGAGTAACACATGGAATAGCCACACATATATGACATGAAAGTCATGAAGGGGGACAAAGTGATTTTCAATTAAGAAGTGCTAATATGGTTACATTGTAGAAAGAACATTTGAGTTATGAACTAAACCACCTCGCATGAATTGACCGAAGAATGTTTTCCACATGTAATCATTATTTTTAAAAAGAAACCAAACCTTTGCTCGTAATGTCTCAATGTCAGCTTTCAAAATTCTGTTGTCAACTGATGCTACATCATACTTTTGGTTCATATCAGTGAGACGCTTCAGTAGTCCAGTGTGCTCAACCTTCAGTTGGCCAACCTAGACCAGTACCAGAAGTGCAATGTATAAATTCCTACTTATACAAGCTTTTCAACTGCGAGTTCAAGTGAAATATATACCTGGTTTTCAAGTTCACTCATGTGCTCCTGTTTTCTTCTTCTGGATCGTCTAGCTGACTCCCGATTTGACTGCATCCTGAGCCACCATTAATATATCAATTGACAAAGTGGTATATTGATTGTAACACTAGAATATTATATGGTGACTTTGCTGATGTGAAGATACTATATGCTTTCACACACCAGCCTGTTCTCAAATAAATAAATAAATAATACAATAACAATAACACAGTCATAATTAACCCCAGCCCAAGAACCCACATCACAGAAGAGAGTTTCAGAAAATAAATTGAAGTGCAAATTACTTAAAAAGAAGAGGATGTTTGTTTCACTCTCATTCATCAATTCCCTTTGAGATAGGAATATATCTGAAATTAATATAACTGTGGAACGTGATCACTCTCAGGGTCGTGTTACTCGATTACAGATCAAAGTGATTTCAGGTTGAACTTATAAAAGCTCCACTAATGAAAGTGAGATGGCAACTATGAAGATGATAAGCCAAGCTTCTAGTTATATAGATTTTTGCTCCAAGTTCTATGTCCAGTTGAAACAGTTTTGCTTTTTACAGCACAGATTAGGCTATAGGAATGAATAGATTCATAAGTTGCCAAGATATTTTGCACGTGGATATGAAGAGAATAAAAAAATGAAAGGATGTAATGCACCATTGTGCAAAAGTTGGCAAAATGTTGCTACCTTCTGGCACGTCTGACCTCAGCAGGATCTTTGTTTTCAGTGGTTCCCGTGTCACCTTCAAATTCTTCATCATCTGAATCCTCCCTTGATGACTCACTTGTTGTTTGCTTAACTTGCACACCCGAATCTCTTTGTATGGTGGGTAAGGCTGGAATGCCTAATGATCCACTATCTGCACCTTGTGGTATTGGCACACCATGACCAGAACCTAGCAATAGACAAGTGAGACGTTTAGTGGAATATAACCTAAACCATCTAAGAAACAAGTCCACTGATAGCGGAAGTGGACATGAATTAAAAATCATAAGTAAGGGCTTGGGGAATACAAAAATTCTGGTTGACTCAGTAAGTGCAAAAAAATTTAGGCAGTAAAGTTGTGGTAACATAAAATCATATTTATTGTGAACCATTGCAATATGCTGTACTGAGGAAATGAAGAATTTGTGAAGTAATTGCATAAACAGAAAATTACAGCTAGCACAACTCAAAGAAAATCAGAGGCATCATCCCTTGGAAATATGTCAAATGGGTATGTTAAGCAGGAACGTCACACTACAAGTAATATTTTCAGTCAATGAACTTTGAATGGAATAACTTAGGCAAAGAAAACTTGACACTCTTTTATCAGCAGATCTAACACAACCAAGATAACAGACAAATTCAACCCAAGACAAGCACCGTCATACATGTATCCACTACAAATGCGATTGTCAAGTGCTCTGTCTCAGATAGCTGGAAAGAAGATGCTCCTACAGCCATGCTGCAACTTGGGTATCTAAGAGAACTACACAAGTCCCAACATGCAAGATGCATCATCTATGTGTCACAACTATTCATTTAGTCATCCATGCTTACTACGTGTCAGCAGTGGACCTAGTGCAGCTTTTGCTTGACTGTCACAGATATTTCAGAGATAAATCATTGACCACCACTTTTGTTAAATTTGGAATCAATGCTTCTTGTAATTTGTCAAATGTAGTATGCCTCATTCATCTGCAGCTTTTGCTGGTACATTACATGCCAAACTATCAAATTAGATTTCATAGGTGTATCCTTCAAATCATTCATAAACTACTTAATCTATTTGAACCAAGACTTTAACACACCTCCAGACAGAACAATTTGAGAATATAATACGCATGTCATGAGAGCCAAATTTGCAAGCAAAAAATGAAAGGCAATCATATGCACCTTGCCAAGACCTAAAGACCTTTCTTCAACAACCACCTACTGAGCAATTAATATTTAGCAAACAAAATTTACAGAGGGTGATCAAAACATCGCGAGCGCACAGCCCAGAAAGAAAATATTTAAAAGAAACAAGCTATACCGTCAGCTTGGATGTCCAACTGTGTAGAAATAGAAGCCCGTAACGGCATCTTGGGATAACCACTAGGCTCTCCTGGCTTCATAGTTCCCTCCTGTAACCACACAATACAAATTTTTTCAATCACAGAGAGAATAACTACGAGGACAGCAGTTAACACAAAAGGTCCAGACAAATGGATCAGAATCCTAATTCCATTTCTTAAGATTAATGATATGATTGCTGAGCTCTAGACCTTCAAACAACCTTGCGCATACGTTCAGATAGATACACAATTCACTACAAAGTCAAACATGACCGTCCGTATCCTACGTACAAGCACTGCGTACACGAAACGTACATAAGTCGATCGGTGGACCAAAATTACCAGACATCAACGAGCGAAAACACCACAAAGACAGACGCGCACGCATGCACGTATCACCACACGTAGGCAGCGACAGAGGAAGGATCGATACATTAAAGCGAGCGACGGCAGCACACGCCATCTCGAGCCGACTCTTGAGGAAAGCGTGGCTGTCATCCGGATTGACCGGCACCTTCGGCTGCGGCTGCGGCTGCGGCGGCGGTTGCGGTTGCGGCTGGTTCAATTGCGCGAGCTGGCCGTTCGGCTTCTTGATCTCGACGACGTCCTCGAGATCGCCTCCCTCCCCCGGCCGCCCCGGGTTCGGCGGCGGCGCGATCGAAGAGGGGGAAGGAGAGATCGTACCGGAGCACGTCACCTCGGCCAGAAGCCTCTCCAACGCCCACTCCGATTGGCTCCGCCCCATCGCCCCCGGTGCGGGATCGGCCGCCGACGGCGGCGGCGGCGGCGGCGGCGGCCAGTAGGAGTCGCCGATTTCGTCGACGGGGAAAACGGAATTCATCTTCGCCACGATGATTGATCTCTGTCTCTCTCTCTTTCTCTTGTTTATAATTTTTCTACGGTGGGTTTTTGGGGGGCTCCGTTTTGGGTTTTTTAAGGCGGGGCCCACCTGAAGGAGGTAAAGGAAAAAGTTCGGGTGCTTCGTGAACCCGCTTCCCTCCAGTAGAAAACCGACACGTGCAAAAGGGTCCCGAGAAGCTGGGCACGTGTTTGGAAAGTATTGGGCGTGCGTGGTCAGCAGAGTTCTGATTGGTCGAGAGAAAGTCGTCCTTTTTTGGAAAAGGTGGGGTCCACCGTGAAGGCCAACTGGGGGGGATCTTTCTTCCCCCCTGGTTCCACGTTATTTCCAAGACATCGCCATCAGTCGTCAGCAGTGCAAAAAAGAATAGTAATAATAATAATAATTCAAAAAGAACAAAAAGGTTGAACTTATTAATTGCGGTAAACAACAAAATTTGCAAGAAATGCAACTCATTATAAAGGTATCTCCTAAAAATAATTAAAACGGTGCATGAATGCATGATTAATGAAAAGCATCCATGCCAAACAAAGTATAAGTGCATCTTCAAATTTGAAATAAAAAAGAAAAATACGCATACAATTACCCTAATGACGACTACACGAGTATTAGATTTGAAAGAATGTGTAATTAATTCAGTAATCGCTACGGTATCTTGCATAATGATTTGAATAATAAAGTGTCACCATTGTTCTTTCATTTACGCGGGATTCCAATCAACTTACACGTCACCTAGGTAGTCTACTTTCTCTACAATTTCTCTACAATTGCTTAGGCATTCTAGGTGTCTAATCGACTTTAAATAAGTGGGATGGTGATGACTTCTCTGTGTTTACATCCTTGGCTTAGTAGCCAACTCAAACCTAGAATTTAGAAAGGTTCAAAGAATTGGGACCACCATGGGCTAGCAATTCTTGATTTGTAAAACTTGAGGTGCTAAAATTGACACAAGCGCATCCGACTTGTTATGAATGATGAACTTCAAGTGGCGCCGACAACGCATTTGTTCAAGTTGAAGTCGCTATCAACTATTGACATTGCTTAGATCACAAAGATAAGCATTGGTGATTGGAAGGATAATTCACCCTAGAGGTATCTCTACATGATGAGTACGGTCTTTTTTTCGGTAATGGATATCTCCAACAAGGTTCATGTCATGATTGAGATGAGGACATATTCTTTCATCATCATCGATTGGAAATGCCAATGTGCAGTGCCAACGATCGGTGGGCTGACGGTGACCAAGACCTTCATCACAATGCAACTCGGCGAGGGGTGGCCGAGAAATGAGAAGCCCATGGCCAAGCCGTGGATAAGGTCATGGCATTTGGAAGTGGGGGGGACTTGTTATGCAACATGGGGATGTACAGGCCAAGGGAGGAATTGCTTTTGGAGCTACTTGTGGTTCAAGAGTCGCGCAACCGTGAAGTCAAGAAGGGAGAGACTAAACGGCGAAGGAGATGGAAGAGCCACCAACCTCCTATGGGGCTGATGATCTAAGGGAAGGATCTAATCAGGCAAGAAAATGACTTCTCGGCACCAAAGGCGTCGCCTAATTGAGTGGGGAAGAATGTCGTAGGATGGAGGTTTCAAGGAACGAACGAGCCTTGGTGGTGGCCAACATGATCTGAGGTGTCTTGGACTTTCTAGGAGTTGAGGGTCTTCTTGTGTCTTTAGAATTTCTTAGGGGCATTCTAGCAATTATATGCAATATTCATGTATTAAGTAGGGGTAATTTAGATCTCGGTACTAGATTATAAGGAGTTTTATTATTGTCATTCGAGGGGTTCATATATATATAGTAGTCCACTCTCCCTAACCTGTATAATTTATGATGAGAGTAATACAATACATTCTCTCTCCAATTACTTTTCTTTCTACGATCTGAGTGGGCCAAATAAGTGAGTAAGTAAGTGATTAGAGAAGGTTGAGCTTTGGCGACTCGAGTAAGGGTTAATGAGTTATTTGGAGCCAACATGCCAAATGGTCACAATCTTGAGCATCTACCTGTAACATAAGTAATAAGAACTCAGACCAACTAACTTCAAACTCAATTTAATAAGACATTTTAAATTTTTCTGATCCAAATACATATTGAATTTTTAGTTTGTTAGATAATCTTTCTACCCATTGATTAGCACTGCCTAAATGTTTTCGTTTAGTCATGTGTCACGGTCCGTGAATCCTCCCGTACTCGTGACACTTGTGAGTTTGCTAGGGGTTATCGGGTGAAGAGTGAGGAGGTAGAAGGGTAGAACACAATTGGTCCGTGGGAGTGGCGTCAGGACGGTTGGTGCTAGGAGTTCTAGGATAGAAGGATTACATCATTTAGGAGCTCTGAAGACGGGGTAGGCCTCCCGTGCACAAACTGGTCAGGAGCTGATGCCGCTCTCCTGACGAGGCCATGGTAGGCCAAAACCAGTTGTTGTGCCTAAAGAAATCTGCTGTTTCCCTCGATGGACTAGACGCCCGAGCGAAGCTGGGCGTGGTAGGATCTCGCACGAAGAAGCATTCACCGTATCGTTCGTGGAACAACTAAAGAAGGAAGGTTGGCCTGGCGAGATCCGCTCGCCAGGCGCCCGCGGGTCGTTCCGAGGCCAAGGAATCTCTCGGCCCGTGACAAGTGGTATCAGAGCAGGAATCCCTCTAGTAAGCGAGTGAGCTAGTCGGAGAATCGAGCTTCTCGCTCTAGCGCGGGTCGAACAGATAAGTCCTAGTGGATGGGTACTGGGACAAGTCGGTTTACTGCCGAGCCGATAGGGAGTTCGAGAAGAACCGAACCCTTGCTGAATGGGGATAACGTTCCTGGATCGATCGGTGAATTCGAAAAAGAGGTCTACTGCCACGTTTTCAACAAGGAAAGGACCTCCATCTGGTTTGCTGGGGTCAAGATGCTGGTTAGGCTGAAATGGTGCTGCCAAAAGATGCGGTTGGTGAAAAATGCCACACTTGCCGGAAAGCGCAGGTGACCGAAGGCCGAGCGGCTGAGATCAAAAGAGGCTACCGATGGAGCAAAACCTGTTTTGTTGGGCGAGCGTGACCGTTCGATGTGAATTCCCAAAAGTGGCACATCAATTGTTAATGGACGCAAGGAAGCGACAGAACGGATCGCAACGAGGGCGTTGCGAATTGAGTGGGGGAGAATGTCACAGTCCGTGAATCCTCCCGTACTCATGACACTTGTGAGTTTGCTGGGGGTTATTGGGTGAAGAGTGAGGAGGTAGAAGGGTAGAACACAACTGGTCCGTGGGAGTGGCGTCAGGACGGTTGGTGCTAGGAGTTCTAGGATAGAAGAATTACATTACTTAGGAGCTCTGAAGACGGGGTAGGCCTCCCGTGCACAAACTGATCGGGAGCTGATGCCGCTCTCCTGACGAGGCCATGGCAGGCCGAAACCATTTGTTGTGCCTAAAGAGATCTGCTGTCTCCCTCGATGGACTAGACGCCCGAGCGAAGCTGGGCGTGGTAGGATCTCGCACGAAGAAGCATTCACCGTATCGTTCGTGGAACAACTAAAGAAGGAAGGTTGGCCTGGCGAATTCCGCTCGCCAGGCACCCGCGGGTCGTTCCGAGGCCAAGGAAACTCTCGGCCCGTGACACATGTCTCTGACTTCCATTGATTAATTAAGAGTAATGATTTTGGGTTGATTTTCATTTGGAGAGGTACAACTAATCAACCTAATTGAGGTTATTCCATTTGGAAAAGTAGATTCTCTATGCCGGTCTTTGGATTATGCATTATTTAATTTGGCCATGCACTGTCACGGGCTTAGCTTGAGGGGGTTGTCCTGTTTTGGATATAATTTTTGGGATGTGATGGGTTATTCTTACCTGATAACATCTTTTAGGAGTTATAATTCTTAGCCTAGAACCTATAACTTAGAATCAATCATGCAATACGTATTTTGAAAAATTGAAAACGGGATAGAACCAGTTAGTTTGGATACCATCAATTCATGATATGGATACGAACACTTTTGCTCTTTTCTGCAAAAAAATCAAAATCTTATTGTGAAACATGAAAATTGCAACTTTTGCACAAGAAAAGTAGCCTTGGTTCAAATTTTTGTAAGAAGCAAAAAAAAATTTCATGAATATAAAAGCTTTGAAACCTGTTGAACCAGGATAAAAAGCGGCAATTTCAGCCATGGAATGAGGAAATGAATTGTTGGTTCTTAGTTTTAAACCTGGATTTGAATTAGATTGACTTAACTAGCGTCCTCTAGTTCTTAAGTTAAATCAGACTTGATGCTTACCCTACATCCTCAACTAACCCAAGAACTACTTCGATCCATTTATTTGGCTTATGTAGGCAGCCTAGATTTAGAGCAATCTATGCGAAAGTGTTGAAATTTTAAACCTCAATTCCTGAACTTAAAATCCATCCGGACCCAACTAAATCGACCATCCGGAATTTATTTAAATTCACGGCTTCTAAACGTGATTTTTATTATTTTTGGCAGGAAATATATTCATTTATGCCTAAGTTCATCACCTTCATCCTCTTCCCTAAGCCAACTACAAATCTTTCTGAAACTAGAGACAACAACTTTCCAAGTTCAATTCTCCATCCTAAACCATTCCCTAACGATCTGAAAAGGCTTTGGGATTGTGCTTATGTATGTAGTGCCTCAAACCCTTATTCCAGTTTCGAGGCAATCAACAAAAAATCAATTTTCAAATTTTGAATATTATGTAGTTGCCACCTATGTCAAAGGGTTAATGCCCCACGATACCCTTTAATTAACACATTTGTTTCAATTCAATCCTCTATCAAATAAAATAAAAAAATCCATCACTAGATTTCTAGAAACGGGAGTGTGATCTAATTTTAACCGAAATGTAATCGGACAAAAGATTTGCGCCTGTTTACAGTTTGAGGACGACTCCATATGTCATGTGTTCGTTTCGTTGTGAAAATATGTATGTCTAATGATGAGGTTGCAAGTATAATGTGTCGTGCGAATCCAATTCTGATGTGTATGCATGCGTGATGACTAGGATGCTTCGACGCTTTACTTGACGCTGCTTATATGAATGCTTGGAAAATGACAATGTCATTGAATTACTTAGCTTATTCAAGCTCACAAACCATCTAAAAGGATGCGCGTGATCCCTTTCAGCCAATTTTTTTTCTTAATAATATGGGGTTTGGAAAGTCTAAAAAGCTTTTCATGAACATATCAGTGATATTTGAAAACAATCCTACGTGCAAGGCCTCAAGTCTTGTCCGGTGGCAATTCAACCGTGAGCCGCTCCGACCCAAGCTTGACTGGTCGCCGACGATTCCCTCCATATCAATCCTTGGGAGTAGGCTTTTATTTCATAGGGTTTTTCTAATGCAACAATTCAAATAAGTAATAGCAACGACTTGTTCGGCATGCAAATTGCTATTTTCCCCTTATGACACAAAAAAAAAAAAGAAAAAGAATTGCTATTTTTTCCCAAGAAAAGTTTGATTTCAAATAGTATTAATACCATAAACAATCCCAAACTATGTTCACCATGAATTTGTGATGCAAATACCCTAAATTTGTGTGTATTACTAAGAACTCCAAACTTACTCATTGTGACCAAATACCATAATTTTTTGTATGTCATAAAAAATCCCGAATTTATAGACACGTGAATAGATATATTCATTGCACCTGTATACATTTAGGTTTTTTCGCGATATAAAAAAGTTAGGGTGTTTGTGCTGCAATTGATAATTTTAGTGTGTTTGGTGACAAAAAAAAAAGTTTGGCTATTTGTGGTAATTGCCGATCATTTTAATTGTGGAATTATTTCCTAATGATTACGGATTTTTTTGTTGGTCAGTATAATGGTTACACATTTGAGCCTCCAATTTTTCTTTTTTTTCCCTTTAATCGGATTCGGCTGAGCCCGGACCGGACACAAACAAATCCCCATCCGGGCCAACGTTTTTGGGCCGATCCGAGCTAAGTCGGGTCGGGTCGGGCCGGCCCGGACCTGCCCGGTTTTCGAGAACAAAGCTGAACAGGACCTTGCCCGGGGGGAGGGGGGCAACATCCGTAATAAAACCAAAAAGCAGGCCCTTTTGCACAAACGGGACCTCTTTTTAACGGGAGCATAAAGCCACTTTTCATTCCAGCGTCCCTCCTTCCTCCTCCTCCTTCCTGTCATTCCTCCTCGCGTCCCTCTGCGTTCCGCCAGCTAACCGAAATTCCGGCCACCCCCGCCGGAGCTCCGCCGTGAAACCCTCTCTCCATCTCCATCTCCGCCTCCGCCTCCGCCTCCGTCTCCGTCTGCGTCGCTTCCGCCGTCGTGACCGTAGATAGATGCCCTTCCCGCCCGCTCATGGCGAACAACCCGAGTGACGGCGCCAGCGACGAGTTCCTGGAGCACCTCCTCGGCCTCCCCAACTTCGCCGCCGCGGCGGAGGCCGGCCTCGCCCCGGGCGACGGGACCGGCCTGTCCGTCACCGCGGCCACCCCGATGATGCTCCAGCTCGGCTCCGGCGACGGCTCCGGCGGCCACGGCCATGGCCACGGCCACGGCCAAGGCCACTTGTCCGCCCTCGGCGGCGGGGGAGCGGGGGCGGGCGGCGGCGGTGGCGGCGGTGGCGGGGGGTACCATGGGGCGGTGTTCCCGCTGGGGCTGAGCTTGGAGCAGGGGAAGGGAGGGTTCCTGAAGCCCGAGGAGGCGTCCGGGAGCGGCAAGCGGTTCCCCGAGGAAGTCGTCGACGGCAGAGCTTCGACTGTGAAAAACGTGAGTTGGTCATCGAATTAAACTCCTGGGCATTCTTTTCCTCCTCGTTAAGCTCTGTTCCGTAGAACAGAGGTTCAAGAGATGCAAAACAGCGATATTTATCGCTGCTTTCATTTTTTTTTTTGTCTTGGCCTGTTGGTGTTTTTGTCTGCAAATTTAGTATGAGAATCGAAGCTATGTGGAAAGGAATGGTTGGGAAGCCTCTGCTGGTTGAGTATTGCTTTTATTTGGCCAAGTTGGTGATTATGCTGTCGTAGAATACGTTGCTTTATGGACAAAAAACATCTCGGCGGTTTTCTTAGTCGATGCATGCTTGTTTCTTTATGATTTCTTTAAAGAAATCAGATTTTGTCTACTTCCTTAAGTATGGGGACTTCAAGAGAGTTCATATACACTTTTTCTATTCATATCATCTCTGGTCCAGCTAAATAGCCGCATGTATTGGGTGCCGTATAATTTCATAGTAATCGTTTCCCATTTTTCTGATGGAGTTCAAAGCTGGAGAACTAATTATTTTTTCTTGTTTGCATTCTACTTGTCTGAACAGCTGCACTCCCCGTTGCCCAACTTCCCAGATGTTTCGCAAATGGCTTCTTTTAGGAACCGAGATGTGTGTTGATAGAGTTCTATTCTTGTTAATCATTAGCTGACTAATTCCCATGTTTAATCTTCTGCTTAATTCAATTCAGCAGCAAGTTTTGCATTTAAAGCTTTATGGTTCTCATGGCTTCCTGTTATATACCAAGTTCCTGTGGGGAGCATGGTTATAAAAGTTACACTTAGGCAGGGCTTTCATAATTACACACTTAGGGGTAGATAGAACTTTCATATCTTTCTTCTCTCCACATACTTGTAGTGTATGACTTCGTTGTTCGGGGGTACTCTTTTGTTCCTACGTGCATGACGACTGCTCATCAGGCTTTGAGGCAGAGAGCAGCTGCTAGTCGACAGAGATCTGGGCGGACGGGTGCACATGGTGAATTCTTACCGGTCAAGAAGGGAGTAGGATAGCTAGCCAAACCTTTAACTCTTCTTAAAAACTTAATATTATGAAGTATCCTGGATCTTTTGATTGTTTGTATTGAAGTCCAATCTGATTGAGAAGGAATTGTCTAGCAAAAGAGACATGGCCCCTCCAATTGCGAGTAGAAGTTGCGAGGGATAAGGTAAGAACATTGTGAAATGATAGACCCTAGTAGGCGAAGACTAAGGTCAAACTGATTGAGCAGAATGCAGAGCATGATGACTCTGGTGTCTTAAAAGACATTTCTTTCTGTGGCGTTCTTCGGTGATTTTCTCATTAGCTCGTATATATGTGAGTAACAATGTCCAGTCATTACGAGGAGTAAAATTTCAACATGGTAAAATGACCTTGTACCTTGATAAGTGTTACAAGTAAAGGGAGCTGGTTGAAAGCATTATTGTAGCAGTTCCTATAATTGAAGGCTTTCAGAAAGAATCATCTACATTTAATAGATCGTGTTGCATTCGGCATTTTCTTATTATGTGCTAAATTGTAGAAGAATAGACTGTTGGAAAATTTTTTCGTCATGCAATTTGTTTTGGTTGGAGCATTGTGCAAAGTAAGCATGGATTTTATCTAATTCTGCTGTGTATGGTGTGTTTTCGAATTCTAATTCTGCTGTATATGGTGTGTTTTCGAATTCTAATTCTGCTGTATATGGTGTGTTTTCGAATTCTAATTCTATATATGATCTGAAGGAAATGTTTCCTCACTGTAAACCTTCTAGGCAAATATTGTTAGTGATTTGACCGTCCTCTACTGCACTATGGCTCTATTGCCTTGCTTCCCCCTTAGATTTCTTGTCTTTTCTTTCTGCAGTTTTTGTTTGTCTTTTTTGGGTTTGGATCTCTCTCTCTCTCTCTCTGCTGCACTGTTGAGGGCATGAAGTGCCAGTGCAACATAGTTCCTTCTCATACGACATTTTGTCCCTATTTCCTGACAAGTTCCTTCTTTGTCAGGTGTTTCATGGACAACCAGTGCCCAACCCTGTTCCTGCAGCACCACATCCACCAGCAATGCGCCCGAGAGTAAGGGCTAGACGAGGACAAGCTACAGATCCCCACAGCATCGCTGAACGAGTAATTACTATATGCACTCGCCATATGAGATTGAGCTTCTCTGAGTGTGAGCTGACTGAAAAATGTGTTATGACCTAATCAAGCTCTAATATGCTTGAGCTGAACTTTTGACAAAGAATTTTTTCTCATACCTATAGAGAGCCCGAGAGGTTACATGCAAGATATTATTTGCCCCGCTCATGAGGAGTGGCTACTTATCACTAGGTCTTCCAGCAAAATCAGATCATTTCTTCCATTAAGCGATTACCTTTTCTGGGTCTCTTCAAAAGATTTAGCTGCTGGTTGTTAAAGTTTACATTGATTTAGAATAGTTCTGTCCTCTGGGATATTTTACAAAGAGAACCTTCCCTCTCAAGTTGAGTTCATCTAGCCATAGTTTGTCGTGCTTGCTTGTCAAATGTGGGCATAAGGTGCATGGGGACTTGTGCATTTATGCTCTTCTACAGCTAATGGGATTCGAATTATGAATCTGTGGGGTTGACAGGAACAACCGGAGAGTTCCATAAATGCTGGCCTTTAAGTTATTTAGCCTTGCTTTTATAAGTTTAACCTTGGAAAGAGATGCGTCTATTCACTCTGCTTAAAATTTTGCACACCCTCTTTATTGTGAAACTGCGCCAACATTGCTTTGTTGTTCTTCTGCAGTTGCGGAGAGAGAGAATAGCAGAAAGGATTCGACAATTGCAAGATCTGGTTCCAAGTGTTAACAAGGTTTGTATCTCTGTTCTTAGATCAGTAAGGATCTAAATTTTGGGATCCTTGCTCATTGTTCAGTATTATTTTCTGCTTCTCGGTCTGTTTATTGTTTTTGTTTGGTCTCCTCTGTGCTTGAAGAAAGGATAGGCTGTCGTCCTGTTATGAAGACAGACACAAAAATATAATAAAGGGAATTTTTATATTGAGGTTATGATGCCAAATCAGTCTAAGAGTTTTCTTAAGAATTAAAAAGATTCATTGTTGGCTTGAAAAAGGGATAAAGAGAGATAAGACTTTGTGGAAAGTGTTCTTTGATTTGTAAATGTCATGTGGATCAAACCCAATACTAATTCTCTCAGACCTTCAAAAGAAAAAAAAAATCCAATACTAATACTCATTAATTCTATTTTCATGAATAGCTCAGGTTTTTGCTTGTAATTGCGTGTAATAATAGGTAAAGAGATTGGGACATTATGGAACGTGTCATCATTTATGGGGCGTTAACTTATCTTCTTGTTTCTCCAAGCTTCACCTAGTGTCGTAGACTTCTTAAATTTGAGTAATTCGAAATTAGCTCTATATCTTCCCTTTTCTTTTGGCCTCTCTGCGCATTATCCAAGACAGGAAATTTCTTCATCCTGTTCAGAAATAAATAATCTCATTAATTTCATTACATAGTTCTCACTGATTATTGCAGCTTTTTCGACTTGGGGCTTATACATATGGAGTAATTATTAATCATTTGCTTTGATCATGCAGACAGATAGAGCTGCCATGCTTGATGAAATTGTGGACTATGTGAAGTTCCTGAGGCTCCAAGTTAAGGTAAACTAGGTTCCCGTTCCTTATGATGAGATTCAAGGGTATTTTCTCTTTTTTTTTTGCCATTGAATATAACAGGTTGAAACTTGAAACACCAATTTCATTGTCTAATTTTTGGTATTCGATTGATGGTAATGTCTCTCGGAGGATCACTTTCAATTTTGGCTAATTGTGCACTTAAACTGTGTTTTCTCACGTGGCAACGCTTTTTGTGCTGAGGATTGACTTTTACTTTGTTAAAGATTGATGTGATTCTTTTAGATTAACCCACCTTTAACCAACTGTAATCCCTTTTGAATTACTGAGTTGCCCTTTTACACAGTTTCTAAGTTAACTTACTGTAAATGTATAATTTTGAAGTCCCATCTTTTGAGTTTTGACTGATAGTTCAGGCATTGTATCATAAGTTCCTGGGAATGAACTTCATCTTTGCTTGATGCTGCGTCTAGGGAATTGGAATCAATTAAGCATGTTTCTTTTTTAACATGAAATTCTTTTCTTGAATTCATAAGTTATTTCCAAACGGGTATTATAGAGAAATGGTGTATAACATTTCTTTTTCTATGGACTCGCATTAGTACAACTTTTACTGTTTCATGTAAGTGAGCCAATTGATAGCTTATTTATGAGTTGTCAATGGCCGAAGCATGGTATGGAATGAATTCAAGAGCCTGAGTATTTTTTAATTAAATTACCTGTTCAGGTTTTAAGCATGAGCAGATTGGGCGCAGCTGGTGCAGTGGCCCCACTTGTGACTGACATCCCACTATCATCGGTTGAGGTGACAAATTAGAAAAATAACCATATTGTCATGATCATTTCTTTGTCTTATGATGAGCTTCTGAAGTTTCTACTCATCTTTGTCCATAATTTAGGAAGAAGGCGGTGAAGGTGGAAGAAACCAGCCGGCCTGGGAAAAGTGGTCGAATGACGGCACGGAGCGGCAGGTTGCTAAGCTCATGGAGGAGAACGTCGGCGCCGCAATGCAGTTCCTTCAATCCAAGGCTCTCTGCATCATGCCAATCTCTCTAGCCACCGCGATCTACCAAACTCAACCGCCCGACACCTCCTCCCTTGTCAAGTCTGAAAGCAATCCACCATCCTAGACCAGCCACAACATGGGCGCCTCCCCTTTTTCCAGGTCCCACCAAAGGCTCAAAACTTAAATGCTCCTTGGTCCCCGCTTTAGTTTGTCCCGTTTCTACACCTTCAAAAACCAGTTGATGGCCCTTCTTCCTTCCTCAAATTGCAATCAAAGTCAGATGCCATAGCCCTTGCTTTTCTGCCCTCTCTTTAAGCTTTTCGCCCGGACAGGTTCAATGTCAATGCCTAATAAAATACTAGCAGGCCCTTCATGTCTTGCCAAGTTCAACTAAAGGAGAGATATTCAAACCCTCACTTGATATGCTCTCTCTCTCTCTCTCTCTCTCTCTCTCTCTCTACCAATAGATGATGCTTAGTGGAGAATGATGTGAGCGACTTTATAGTGGGTGGGGGCTCTTATTTTTCTTGGTAGTGGGTCGTGGGACCTTGTAAAAGGGATTGGTTGTGTAAAGTACCATTTGTATAATGTAATGCGTAATGTGTTCGATGAGGGGGAATGGATTGCTTGGGTAGAAAATTGAGAAATGGATAGAAAAGGTTGGCCCTTTCGCTGAGTGTTCATAGTCCAAATGGATCTTGATGGTGCTGTTGCCCTACTTTTCGGGCAGCTTGATGAGGGGGGCGCGTGGGTGGGATTGTTTCAAAAAAAGTAATTTTGACTTGGCCTTTTCTTCAAGGAAAGATTTCTTCTGTGTCATTATTGGGAGGTGAAATCTTGACAAAAGAGGACAAAAATGGGGTAGTTGAGATTTTTTTTATAGTTTTCTATTAACGGATGGCTTGATTTGTTTCATGGTGGAGCATTTAGTTCGGTCAGTCCCCGCACTCTCCCAATAATAATTGAGGATTGAGGGAGACTGGTTTGTTCCCTGCTGTGATTTTTTTTTTCCTTTTTTTTTGGGGGGGCCAATCCCACTTTGGTTGAAGCATGCGATTTGTAATAAAGGAAATGGTTAATATCTCAAAAAATCTCAAATTTGTATACTTGTGATAAATTTATTTCAAATTAATTTTTTGACCATTAAAAACTTTAAACTGATTTATCTTTGATAAATTTACCTCAAATTAGTATAATTGTGATAAATTTATCATTTATTAATTTTCGTTAAATTTTACTGTCAAATTACTAATTTGAATGATATGTGATAGTTGATTAGTGTATAGTTTGTGATTTTTTTCTCTGTTTGTTACGGTTGTGATTTTTCATTATATTAATTTAATTTAAGGGTTATATTTGTTAAAAATATATCGAGTTTAGAATTTTTGTCGTTCAAATAAATTAGTTTGAGACAAAATTATCACAAGTGTACCAATTTAGTTTTTTTTTTTATAATCAATCGGGATAAATTTGTCACGGTTATACCAATTTGGAGTTTTTTATGGTCAAAAAATTAGTTTTTGGTAAATTCGTTACAGGTGTATTAGTTTGAAGTTTTTTAAGGTATTAACCCTAGATAAAATTACCTTTTGAGTTATTTTCATTGTGGTTGATTCATGCATTTAACTTGAATTGTAAGATCTATTAACTTTCGAGTTATATTCACAACATTTATTACGATGATGGGTGTGCGTGAACCTCCGGATAGCATGTTGAATACACCATTAAGATAATTGACCTAGCGGTAAATAGGTCACTTGTGCGTGAACCTCTAGATAGCTTATGTTGCGTTGTCTACCGATGACATACCTTGTTCATGGCTACTAGTATTTCGGTGGGGCTATGTTGATGGGCTCTCTAACCTCAAACCATGCGGTCTCAGGTAATGTGGAGTATTTATGGTTGAAATTAAATATTCCGTAATGGATGTCAGACCCTTATAGTAATTGCCCAAAAGGTGTGCTAGCACCAATTGTCTCTCTTTACACTTTTACTTACAAAAAAGAATTGCATGAATTCATGGATAACGTGAAAAAAAGATATCATGAGTGCTATAATTTTTCTTTTACCGATCATTTGAGTTACATAAATGTCATAGCTTTTTTTCTAATTATTTGAGTGCTACGTAACTTTTTAATCGATTAAGTGTCATATTTTTTTTTTTAAATTCATTACAAGTACCATGTTAAAACTTTACTAAGAAGTTATGATATTCAAATGATTAATTGAAAGTTATGTCACTCTAGTGAATGCTTTTTTAGAAGTTATAATACTCAAGTGAAGTCCATACAAAACTTATGACACTTGTGGTATTCTTATCCCGTCAGAGTAGAAAACCAAGTAGTATATTTTATGGTTTTTTTTTTTGTCATTCTTGCTAATTAAGGTATGCTCTGAGTGGCATCTATTATTGATTTTTATTTTTATTTTTTTGGTTTTTGCATTAAGGAGTTTTATCTAATATATAACTTCTAGAATCATCAACATGTCGGCATTTAAGGCAATCTTGAGTAATGGAGTAAATTTTCATAATTTTCAAAATAAAAATGGGAAAAAATTCTAAATAAAAGCCTGAAATATCATCATTTTTTCAAATAGGAGCCTAAAGTGGATATTGTGTCAAATAAGAGCTTGAAGTATTATCATTTTCTCAAACAATAATATGAAGTGAACATTTTTTTTCAAATAATGGCCTAAAGTAGCTAATATCAAATTCAAATAAGGGCATCAACTTGCCATTTAATAAGGGCAATTTTCTCTTTTAATTTTTTTTCTTTTTTTCTACCTTTTTCCATAAAAAACAAACTAAAAAAAAAAATACAAAGAACAAAGATGGGAGGGAGGGCTCCCTCCCACCTATGGGCCGGTGATGGCCGGCGACCCTCGCCGACTAGAGGTAAGGCCCTCGCTAGGGGCGCGAGAGGGCGGTGACCCTCTCCCAAATCTAAGTGAGGACCTATGGGGGTGCTAGGCGAGGGCCACCGGTGCTTGCACAACGGTCGGGGTGAGGACGGGCGACCCTCACTAGGTGCAGGATAGGGTAGCATCTAGGGGTGTTGGGGGAGGACCGTCAGCACCTGCATGAGGGCCAGTGACCCTCGCCCAGGCCAAGGCGAGAGCAAGCGACCCTCACCCAAATCTAGGAGAGGGTCGCTTGCCCCCATCCAAGCGTCGGCAACCCTGCCGGCTAGCGCCAACACCCCACTAGCAACAGGGTGGCGGCCACAGGCAGGAAGAGACCCTATCGCCTTTGTTGTCGTTGTTGTATTTTTTTAAAATTAATCTATTTTTTAGACCAAAAAAATCTAATTTAATTTTAAATTGTGTTTTGACAAAAATACCCTTGGTTGATCGGAATTTTTTGCCGACCGGTGAGCCGATAATGTTAGGCCTTTATTTGAAACAAATATAATCACTTTGAGTCATTGTTTGAGATTAATATGGCCATTTTAAGCTTTTGTCTGAAATAGAGTTCATTTTATGTCCTTATTTGAGAAAATGAATGGATTTCGAACCCTTAATTAGAATTTTCCTTAAAAGTGACTTTTTCATTTTGGCAAAGAAACTTAAAATGATCCTTTTTTGCTTTCCAAAAGCCAATCCACAGAGGCCTCTAATTTCTTAAGAAAGTAACACCGATCATTCTACTTGTATCGGTAGATTAGCCGATGATAAACCAATCATATAAACTGGACATATGAGATTTAATGTGAAATATCACTCCAAATCTAAAAGGATTTACCACAATGGACCACCCTCTAATACTTCATTCTTCGTATAGACCTGTCAATTCTTAAAACATATTTGATGGGTTGAGTTGATATATGAATTAGTTACATTTAGTAAATGAGTCATAATGATAACCCCTGTACTAAATGGATTCATAACTTACTTAGATTCGCCTCTATGAGTCTCTTTTCACACTCTCTCGCCCTCACTTGATCTCGTGCTCATTTACTGCGCGTTCTCACCTCAGTTTGGGTATAAATTTTCTTGAATTAGGTTAATATGGAAGTGTTTTAGCAATATGGCCAGGTATGCGTATAAGTACAGGTTGGGTCAAGTATGATCATTAGATTTGCATTGCAAAAAAAATGGATCAAAACAAGTTAACTTAGTCAACTATTTTTCCTTACACCAATGGGTTAGTTTTAGTTGGGCCATTTCCAACCTGACCAAACTCACCAATTTGACGTGTCTAGGTCCATAATTGAAGTCACAGTTCTTGAATCAAGCATTTTAGTCTCCAATAGCAAAATGTATCAAAACCCATAAAATGCCCTTTAACTATAAGTTCGATTGCTTCATTCATGCAGATCATTGGACCTATTATGAAACTTAAATTCTTCAAAAACCTAACGATACTTATGGACTAGAATCCATATAATCATGACTTTATATTGAGATTGTGCACTATGAATTTATCTATATCAATTACAAATGACATGTACTTAATTGGACGGACAAAGTTGAAGAACGGACAAAAGAGAACATGAAGATGCTCCGCGTTTGTTAGAGATATATTTAGGGAAAACTTTACAGCTAGGTTCGTGTATTCTTCATTGTTTGAAATTGCAGAAATTCCACATTCTCTTCTGCATCATTCTTATCCGAATTCACTCAGGAATTCGATTAAGAAATGAGTGGATGGCATTCACTTGCCCCTTCATCGAATTGCCAAATGGCAAGTCACTAGGAAAAGCACAAAGGCTTCCTACTTACTAGGCTTTATGATATGAGATGACACGAGAGATGCGAGTCCAAGTCAACGACCTACAGCACGTAGAATGGTTCGAGAGGGCATTGGAAATGGATTCTTTAAGCGATTGGCTGATTCCAAACATTCAAGTTTGCATCAAACCCAATGTGCACTGACGCTATTACCCAATACAAGCCCAAATTTCATTTGTTTTTCTGGCTCAAAATCACCATAAAATTTAGTACTTTCTGTCTGTTTCACAAAAACACCCCAAACTTTAGCCGATGAACCCCTTAAAATTTTGGCACTGACAAGCAACTCTTGGACTTTAGGAAGTCACAGATTACTATCCTAAACTTTGATTTTTTATTGTAGCCACTAGTTTTCCTGGTGCACAGCCTTTTTTTTTCCTGGTCGAACTGGTGCATAGCCGTTGAGTGTTATTGGAATATGCACTAGTTCGTTTTTCTTGACCGAAATAGCATTTGCCGAATTTTCTTCGCTTTCATTATTCTTGCTGATCACTCTCCATTTCTTAGCGTCATTTTCAAGGTTTTGGGTCAGGACAAATCAAACTTATGATCGATAACTTTTAAAGATTTTGGGGCTACTGTGTAATAATGTCAAAAGTTCGGAGAATAATCTTTTTACTTTTTAAAGTTCTGGAACTATTATGAAATACTGCCAAATTTAAAAAAGGGGTTTTGAGTAACTATCCCTTCATTTTAATTTCCTGAAACTTGTTTGATAGTTTCGTTCCCTATGTATCATTCTTTCTAAGCATATGTAGTCCTTCAACTCTCAAGAATTTCACGTTACTCCATTTCCACTCATTACCATGGACGCAACTAAGAAGGAAAAACAGACAAACCCAGATCAGCAGAGCCATGCTTTTTTTTTTTCCAGGACGACGTTTTGCTGATACTTCTCATCATGATTCTCGACAGAAGATGGAGCATGTCCCAAGTTCTATCGCTGTTCCAGTTCAAGGATCGTTCCGCAGAGTGTGGCGCTGCAGTTGATTGCATTTAGCAGGAAAACCAATTGGCTATGCACTGAGGACAACTCTAATTCAAGAGAACACCACAGAATATGCCTCTCCAATACTTCCTCTCTCACCGCCCCCTCCGAACCTTGATCAGGTCCAATACTTCCTCTCTTCCCGTCCCCTCCGACCACTCGTCAATATGCCTCTCCACAGCATACAAAGCAGCTACTAAACTTGCACTTTTCTTAGCCTGAATAACACTCACAGATTGCCCTCACAGTGGCCGTGATGTAGAGTCGGCAATCATAATTATTTGATTGCCGTGCTAATTTGCCTTCTCTAAACAAAGGTTCAGCAGCAGCCATGGCTGCACTGGTTGAGCATGCACGTTTGGCCGATCCTGTAGATTTGGCTGTCGATGTTGTGTCTCTCTTTTTTAAACTTTTACCTTTTGGTGATGATGATGGTCACCGGGAACATACATAAGTTACTCCCACATATGCCTCGATGGCCTCATACAGCCTCCTCGCAGCAAGGTGGTTTGCTCCTTTCATGCTGCGTAGGGAAACAAATGCATTTACCCTCCTGTCATAGACGAGCAGGCTCTAATGTCTGCCATCTTCTGCCTGATCCAGATCTTCAGCGTCCTTCACAGCCAAAACCCCCAGTCTCCTGCTCAGCAATTTTAAAGATCCCACGAATTCTCCGAAGCCTGTCACATCTTCACCATTCGCAAGCTAGAAGGATATAGAAGGTGGAACAGCAGGATTTCATCGAAGTCCCAATAATCTGATCAGCAAGACAGCAATGCCCCTCTAGAACATCTGAATCAGATTTGCCCGAGACAATATCCTTGTAATTCGAAACCCGTTTCTGGCCCATGATGATCTATCTGTGGAGCGAGCATGAAGGGCAATTTTTGTAGTAGAGTTTGATGCGGTACTCTGTCCCAAGTGTCTAAAGAGAAGAAGGGTCACATGAAGATCACATCTGTCCGGATGAGGAGGGAGGAAGATCAACCATATGCCCATGGTGATTTAAGGCTAGAGGTTCAGATTGACAAACTGGACATACTATCAATGATAGTCCAGAGCCAGAGACGAGCAGAAAATCACCGAACAAGAACATGCGGGCAATAAGCACCGAAGCACTGTAGACCTTGTGCCTATAGAACATAATACAAGACTATGGGAACTAGAACTCTCCAGAGGGCTTTGAAACGTTCGTGTCAAATTTGATCAGCATATGTCTACACATCAGAACCAGTTTCGAAGACTGGGATACTACGACACCGACTCAACAAAACCAAAAGCACAAAACCTGCAAGGACATCCCTTTATACCCAGGATTAAGTGAGCATAGGCAGACATACGTATCCAAATAGCGAGAGGTCAAAGAAAGATCCTCCAAACACCAGAGCGGGTAATCGAAAATGATGCAGACATTGCAAAAGAATATGCTTGGTCTCTCAATCAAGAACCATTTTAGTCTATAAGTGGGCGTTAAGTGACGAACACTATCGAAAAGCTGGGGCCCAAGGCTCCACTGCCTGCGAAATCCATCAAATGCGAGACTCATCTGCTAATTCCACTGTATCTCTCATTTTCTTGGTGAAATGCGGGACATCGGACTGACGGAGTTTACAGAAAGTGGTTAAGACAAAGATCCCCAATCCAATCCATTGACACTGGAGATCCCAAAAGTAACCCGCGGATCAACAAGTCCTGACGCCTATCTGAAAAGAGCTAAGATCGTCTGCTTCGACTTTCTTTCCTGCTCTCCCTCCAATTAACACAACAGGCGCAAAGTCCATTTCTCATCAAGCTTCATGCGACTCAGTCTATTGTATGAAGAGGTACAGATCATCCCCCCAGGAACACGCAATGGAGAACCAGTTCGTAGGCAATATAGTGTGTAGAATGGATGCTTCCTAGAACACGCTCTTTCTACAAAAAGTTTACAGAGGTAATCAAAACAACGATCGGTTTGAACCAAAATGCTCATTGAGATGAAGAATTCAATCGAACCGCATGATCAATGACGTAGATCTTACAGCCTGTAACGAAATTTCATCCGGATCGCAGACTGATTCAACCTTGTTCAACTTATACTCCATCGAGTAACCACCACTCTGAGCACTTCCACTACCTGATTACCCTCTAAACACGTCGAGTTTGAAATGGACTGTACTTAACAATCAAGAACGGGGAATTAGTTACCGCAGGAATTCCAAAACTTTTTCGTGCAAAGCAGCGTTTAAAGGATGAAATAGTGTTTGTGACCGAAATATGCAATGCGGAGGGTAATCTTCTATTAACAGAAATGTTAAAAGAGCAAGGGATGGAAGAAACTGCAGAGCAGTCCATCTTTTATTGCCACGTGGTCACGCATATCATCTGCAAATGTCTTATTATATTGCCACGTCATCATACACATCATCTGCATATGCCATGTCCAATTGCCACATCATCTTACAAGTCACTCGCTCATGCCATCCTTGATTTTTCTACTTGTTCATGCCATATTTGATTTCAACATCATTTTGCATGTCGCTCATATTTTATTGCGCAAAGGAGACCAAAAACCTCAAAATATGCATATTGTGACATATCTACTTTAAACTTTTTTCTATGATATAAAAAGTCTCACACTTTTACACCGTGTGATACATTTTTTTTTTTTGGTAAAAGTAAGATTATAATGAGCTAAGGACAATTGTACAAAAGATCGGCGCCAAAAACTTACACTCTAACAGCAAGGAGCAAAAAGAGTGAAAGGGAGCCGATGTAAGAAGTCAGAGGCAAAATACGAAAGCAACAAAGCTGACAACAGCCTAAAGAAGGCAAAAGAAACACGACAACTACAAACAGCCTGGCAACCTCGACCTGCATCTAAAAGAAGGGACGAAGAACGGAGAGCCAAAGTAGAGGGAACAAAAAGCTCAAACAACAGTAAGCACGAGCGGTCCTAGGAAAACGAAGGACGACCAATGAAAATCGAGGGGTCAAAACCCCACCGTCTCTGGAGCCTCATGTTCCTTGAGGAGTCCGGGACGTTCGAGAAAGTTAGCGCTTTATCCTTTACAACCTTGATAAGATGGTTTTTCATCGCTGAAACCACAAAGGCTTCCCCCCAAAGATGATGTTATTCCTCTTCTTCCAAATAAGGTGACATAGAGCGTCAAATGAGAATCGAGCAATGGAATGGTAGAAGTCTTTGCCTTTTAAAAATTTCAAACCCCACCATGTGATACATTTATCCTCCATCAAGATTCCGTCGACAAGCACCGTTAAAAATCTGCCTATATGGACACTAGAAAACATACAGTGTTAAGAACCATGTGATTTAAATAAAACAAAAACAAAGTTATTTTGACTAAAAAATCATCTGACGGAATCTTGATAAAGGATAAATATATCATACAAGAACAAGTTCGAGGTTTTTTTTTTTTTTATCACAAGAAAAAGTTTAAGATAAATTCGTCACAGTGGCTCTCCCTATCTTATTTGATTACTCACCTCATGTTACATTATAATTAAATATTCAATTATCATTTCATCTCATATGTAATCCGCGCTTGTCATGTTCGAAATTCTAGTCATGCATACATGACATATTCAATCATTGTATTTAGGTCACATCGCATAACGCTTATAAGTCACATTTGATTTATTGCATGTTCGATTTTGACTTCTATTTCATCCAATAATGTCATATTCGATTGCTGACGCGTGTCTCATTCTTTGACACATATCATACACAGCATATTTAAAAAATACAGAGTCACGCACAGTGAGTCGACCGTTATGCAAGATGCACTTTATTTCTGCCGGATTGCGTATCCGTCAAAAAATCGATTTCCTAAATCAATTAAGGAAAATGCACGGTAATTGCGAATTATGAATTAATTAAACAGTTGTGGTACCGAAAGGGTGTTATGGGATGATATTGACGCCTATATAACAGAACTCTTAGACCCCGGCCCCCAGTTAACACCAATAAAACAGTAACCTTGCACATGTCACCTAAGAAGTTTATTTTCCCTAGGACTATTTAGGCACTGTCAATCGGCATAGGTTGACATTGCCTACCTATGCCGATAGGTTTCCCTTGGTTATGTTTAGGAGACCTTAATGAAGTCCTATATCATTGGGAGAAGATCGAGCGTCGAGAGGTGGATCGGTATAGAATTACAGCTTTTCGAGAATTCCTTGATATAGGGCATTGAAAGTAAAAGGTGTGCTTATACATGGTCAAATAATAGGGAAGGAAATGAATTAGTTAAGAAGAGATTGGATAGGGCAATTTGCAATCTAGAATGATGAGTACTTTTTCCAAATGTGGAGGCCTTTGCACTATCGGCGATCGGATCGAATCATAGCCCTATTCTACTTTCTCTGGAGGAGCAAGAAAATCTTCATATTTGAAGCATATTGGCTCAAGGATCCTAAGTGCGAAGAGGTGGTCAAGAGAGCTTGGAATGTAGATAGTAATAACATAACCAACCTTGTAGAGAAAACAAGAAAAGTAATAGCTAAACTGAGTAAATGGAGCAAGGGGAAGTTCCAAAATGCCATAAAACATATCGGCCCACTCAAGTTGAGGTTAATGGAGTTAACTAATAGTGCTGCAGGGGAGGAAAACAGGGAGGAATATAGTAATATTGTGGCAAAAATAAAAAAAAATTATGGTGACAAGAAGAAATGTACTAGTGTATATGGTCTAGAGTTCATTGTATGAAACGGGGAGACCAAAATATTAAATATTTTCATGCCACATGCCACGATAGTCCAAAGAAGACAACAGAACAAAATATCCATGTTACGACTCGACGACCAGACTTGGAGTAGTGACCAATTGGCTCTCAAATAGCATATCAAAAGCTTCTATTGGTCTCTATTTACTTCGGTAGGGGAAAGAAAATCAACTCGTACTAGATCAATGCTCACCTATGGTCGATGAGAAAATGAATGAAGCCTTGATCAAACTAGTTTCTAAAGAAGAAGTAAACGATGTTGTTTTTCAATTAGGGGCTACTAAAGCACTGGAATTGGATTGGCTTAATGGATTATTCTATCAAAGTCATTGTCCTATAATTCAAGAAGATATATTCAGCATGGTCGACTCTTTCTTCAGCCAAAGTATGTTTGATCCAGAGATTGATAAAATGTACATTACACTAATTCTTAAAGTATCAAATCCTGAGGATATCACCCAATTTAGACCTATTAATTTGTGTAATTTTAGTTACAAAATTATTGCGAAGGTAATGGCAAATAGGCTGAAACAGTGGCTTCCAAAAATTATTCCTATGAAACAAAGTGCTTTTGTAAGCGGTCGTTAGATTTAGGACAATATCTTCATAATCCAAGAGGTGATTCATTAGTTCAGGGTGCAAAAGAGAAAGCGTAAATTCAAGAAAAGTGCTAAAAAATTCTTAAACCTTTTGCATTTGTGCCAATTTAGTCATAAACATTTTTTTTGTGGCAATTAAGTCATAAATTTTTTTACGTTGTGCCAATTCAGTCCTTTGCGGCCAATTTTGGCCGGATTTTGCTGACTGGATGCCGGCCGGCTAATGTGGCCTAATCAGAGTGACGTGGACAACTTTTAATAATATTTTAATATTTTTGAATTTTTTCTTTTTTATTTTTATTTTTTTCCTTTTTCTTTTTTTCTTTTTTCTTTTTTCCTTTTTTTTTTTTTTTCTTTTTATTTTTATTTTTTTCTTATCCTCTTCTTCCTCCAGTCGCTCGCCGGACCTCGACGACTGGCCAGAGGTGATGGCCGGCGAGGTCAAGGTCAACCTCGCCAACCGGCCAAAGGCGACAGTCGACGAGGTTGAGGTCAACCTCGCCGGCCACCTCACCAGATCGGCCTCACCAGTCATGGGTGAGGCTCGACCCTTGCCAGATCTTATGAGGGCGAGCCTCGCCTGCCCGGAACGAGGCCGCCCTCGAGGCCTAGACGGCAAGGCTCGCCCTCGCCGGATCTAGCGAGGGTCGAGCCTCGCCCATGGCCAAAGAGGGCGAACCCCGCCAACTCGACACAAGGAGGCGGCTGGGCGAGGCTCGACCTCACCGCCCCGCGCAAGGCCGCCCTCGCAGCCACTAGCGAGGTGGCTGGCGAGGTCAAGGTCGACCTCGTCGGCTGGAGGAAGAAGAGGAGAAGAAAAAAATAAAAATAAAAAGAACAAAAATTTTAAAATATTAAAATATTATTAAAAGTTGTCAACGTCAACGCTGATCAGGCCACGTCAGCCGGCCAACGTCTAGTCAGTAAAATCTGGACAAAATTGACCGGAAAAGACTGAATTGGCACAATGTAAAAATGTTTAGGACTTAATTAGCACCAAAAAAAGGTTTAGGACTAAATTGGCGCAAATGCAAAAGGTTTAGGACTTTTTTAGCACTTTTCCCGTGTAAATTCCAAGCTACTCTTAAGCTAGATATGCAAAAAGCTTATGATAGAGTTGAATGGGACTTTCTTTGTGACTATATATTGAAATTGGGCTTCAATGGGAAGTGAATTAAATGGATCAAATGATGCATTTCTTTAGTTTCTTTCAGTGTTCCACTTAATGGAGAGCCTTTAGAAGTATTTCGGCCAACAAAAGGAATTAGGCAAGGTGATCCTCTCTCCCCCGATCTATTTATCATCATGGCAAATGTCATATCTTCTTTCATGCTTAAAGCAATAAATGATGGAAGCATTAAAGGTATTCGACTAAATCTTACCTATCCAACACTCTCACACCTTTTGTTTGCTGACAATGCAATTTTCTTCCCAGACAATACGATATGTGAGGCCTAAAACCTAGCCAATATACTTAATCAGTATTGCTATGCCTCAAGACAAGCCATAAATATCAACAAATCAAGTCTTCTTGTAGAGAGAGACTGCCCCCAAAGTCTTAAACTAAATCTAGCCACTAAATTAAGGGTTCTATTAACAAAGAAAATAAGGAAATATCTTGGAATACTCTCTGACTAGGGTCAAACCAAAAAGCAAATGTTTGCTTAGGTTCTAGCTAAAGTTGAAAGGAAACTTGAAGGATGAAGGAGAAGTTGATTTCAAAGGCAGGAAAGGAAGTACTACTCAAGATAGTTATCTAAGCTCTACCTCAATATGCTATATCCCACTATCTATATGTCATACTATAGAGAAGAGAATTGTTTCGTTCTGGTGGAAACAAAATGCAGCAAGGAGGGGTATTCGTCGGGAAAAATGGGAAGATCTGAAAACTAGAACGGATCATAGAGGCCTAGGTTTTAAAGACTTAGTGAGTCTCAACAAAGCACTACTACAGAAACAAGCTTGGAGACTTGTCCAAACACCGAATGCATTATGGACCAGAGTCCTAAAAAGTATCTATTTCCCTAGAAGTGAATTCTTGAATGCTAGCAAAAGCCCCGATTTTCTTGGGGATGGAAAAGTTTGCTAATGGGGAGAGAGGCAATTAAACTTGAAACTAGATGGGAAGTTGGCGATGGGAAAAGGATTAGAATAAGCTAGGACAAATGGCTACCCTTGGGAAAGATTTCAAGCCCTGCAAATCGAAATAATCCTAGCTTTTTAGATGAATTAATTGATCAAAACTCCAAGGAATGGGATATTCGATGATTAAATGACTTGTTTGAGGAAAGTTGTGGCATTCGGGTTTTTGCCGGACCTCGAATATGTGACGGTCCGTGACAGATCAACAGAAGTATCGTCAAACTACATCATTGGCACCATTTACGGACACTATTTCGTCATCGTCAGCATTGATATAGCATTAGGCCATCGTTTCATCACCAACCGTTGTTCCGAAACATTAACTTTTGGAAAATAAAATTCTCCTTGAATGGCCATGCGAACAATTCCATCAACGGGCACAAATTCTTGCCATATAATAATAGAAGAGCTTGGCCCATGCAGCCCATGCCCACGTCTCTTTTGTAGTCAACAGAAGAAAGGAAATGTTGACTGAGAAGCACCGCACGGCAGCCACGTCCACGCCTTGGACGGTCAACAATTGAGAGAATTGTTGACCGAAGGAAGCAACCGGGAGTTGCTTCGAGCGGCCAGCAAAGGCCACGTTCGCATGTAGCATGCGAGGTGGCGTGTGGCAGCAGCATCTGGGTCAACTAAATGGAGAAGTTGACCGAAAGAAAGAGTCACGTTCGCTGCATGGGGATGGGTTGGCCAGCGTACCGAGCGCAGGAGCAAGGAGCCGGACACGTATCTTGCATGGAGAAGCAAGGTGGTAGCGGCAAGTCAAGTGGGGCTCTCACGCATGGACACGAGTAGATGGGCTGTCCGTTCTTTCTGCAGCCACCGAGGATAACTCTTTTGTTGACCCAAAAGGTCAATCAACGAAGGAACAAAAAGGGCAGATAAGCTGAGAGAGAGAGAACCGCGAGCGAAGAGAGAAGCCGAGAGAGAGAAAGTGAGCAGCGAGGGAAAGGACGTCGCTCGCAATTTCTATTGCCGAGCCGTGTCCGTGACCGCGAGCTTCCCGGTTTTTCACCGTCGACACCGTCGGATTTAAGGCAAGTGAAAGTCTACTAGCCTATATAATGCAAGGTTGTTATTGTCTGATGTAGTGCAGTTAGATTTGGGAAATGTTTGAGTTGGATGCTGAATGCTGAATTATTGGGTGATTGAAGTAGATTGGAACTATGAAATTGAGGAAATGCTTTGATTTTCTTTATGTATTTTCGATTCTATTGAACTATAATCGAAAGACCAATTTTTGGTGGACTTTTGGAAGTGAGATAGCCGCGGTGTGGGCGTGGAATCCTAATGAACCCACACTGCCCAAAATAAGTCGTGTGTAGCTCAGCAACTTCGTAGATTTTCTAGGGAGAATTCTAGTACGAATTTGATCCCGATTTCTTCGTGAAAGTTGTGAGGAATTGTTTAAACTAGGACATATGTTTTTGTCAGATTTTTTGAAATCAATATAGTGGCATAAATTTCTTGTAATGTGCGATACTTTTCTTCTGGAGTATAAATTCTGTTGATGGAAGGAATCTGGGGCTGAGTTGTGTGATTTACTGCTCTCTATACATGACTATTTTGGCTTAGTGTTCTTCATAAAATTCTTTCCTTTAGATCTTATTTATAACATACTAAAAATTTAGAATTTTCTGAGTTCGTTTATGGGTTCTTCCAAAATTATTACTAAAACTGCGCATTCTGATTTTTGGTAGCCTTTATTCCGAATTTACCTAAATTTATTTCAAAGGTGAAAGCATTTTGGTTATTATCTAGTATGATGGTTTTGGCATTCAGCAAATTATTCAACACTGAAATTTCGATGAAAACTTATGGGACTTCCGATGTCATTGCATTGAAAATGTTTTTGGTATTGAAATAATTTGAGATGTTACTGCTGCCGTTGGACCCTCGAGTCGACAATGCCCCGGGAGTTGGGATGCCCATAAGGATCATAAGGGTCAATGCCTTTGGATGCCTGGGGTCCGCAGAGCCTCAGAGGTACCCTGGGAGTGTCGGGATGCCCGATTGTATTATTATACATGCCCGGAGGGTAGGGTAACCATTCACATGGTGAGCCCCGGAGATTCCTCGTGATGCTAGGGTGAGATGCGAGATAACTAAGAGGTGTGACGTAACACGCTCTGGGTGCCCGGTGATTGAAAACCGGAGGCTTTTGCAATGCCAAGTTGGGTGCGAATGCCTGGAAGGACGCAAACACTGGTCCTCCAGGAGAAAAATCTTTTGAAAGCTAAAATTGATTGTTCTGCTAAGCTACGCCTGATTATGAGATAAAATTGTGTGACACGGAATAGGACGTGTCATAATAGTTTGGTCTTATAATCGAGACCCCTGTAAGTGAAATGTCATGTCTCTAGTTTTGAAACTGCATTTGCCATTACTTTGGAAAGTTCCATTGATTTGATGCACACTTATTCCTTTGATTATATGTTTTGTCTATCTTGCATGAAATTATATAGTGATGGTTATGCACGATATAGTTTAGTGGATCTTTCGCTGCTGGGTGGTTGTACTCACCCCTTTTGGAGACTAACATTTCAGACTAGATAAGATGCCTCTGCTGCCTGCACCTCCCGGTACATTCTATGGATTCCCGATCGACCTACAGTGGGAGCGATCAAAACATCAAGACCCTGTGGTGCGAGGATTGATGTTCGTACGAGTGAGAGTCATTAAGGTGTTCGATACCGATCTTCCCACTGGCCCTGTACTCCAGGAGTACATCGTTGTATTTGTCCGTCGGAATGGATGAACAATGGGGCTGCTGCCACCAAAATGATTTCCATCAGTCCTTGCGCAAAATATTGCGGAAGCGTATCCAACATCTCCATTTCCAATATTCAGAAACAATGCACACCAACTAAACATTTTATAAGTAAAAAGCCGAACACTTTTATTTACATAAACCTGATGGACATCATTCGTCGGTACACCAAAATACCATGGTTTTCTATACCCGGCTACTTTTCCAAAAGATACCCGACTTTTCCAATAGTTACATACGTAAGTCCATCAATCAATGTCGGCGTCCAAAAATCCTTCCTCTGCTGACCCTATCTCGCGGTCACACCCATCCATCTGGTCCATCTACTAGTGGCGGTGGCAACAGCCCCAGCGTTCGTCCATTCCGACGGACAAATACAGCGATGTACTCCTGGAGTACAGGGCCGGTGGGAAGATCGGTATCAAACACCTTAATGACTCTCACTTGTACAAACGTCAATCCTCGCACCACAGGGTCCTGATGTTCCGACCGCTCCCACTGTAGGTCAATCGGGAATCCATAGAATGTACTGGGAGGTGCAGGCAGAAGAGGCATCTTATCTAGTCCGAAATGTTAGTCCCCAAAAGGGGTGAGTACAACCACCCAACAGTGAAAGATCCACTAAACTATATCGTGCAGAACCATCACTATCTAATTTCATGCAAGATAGACAAAACATATAATCAAAGGAATAAGTATGCATCAAATCAATGAAACTTTCCAAAGTAATGGCAAATGCAATTTCAAAACCAGAGACACATCATTTCACTCACAGGGGTCCTGATTATAAGACCAAACTGTTATGACACGTCCTATTCCGTGTCACACAATTTTATCTCATAATTAGTCGCAACTTAGCAAAACAATCAATTTTAGCTTTCAAAAGATTTTTCTCCCGAAGGACCAGTGTTTTGCATCCTTCCAGGCATTCGCACCCAACCTGGCATCACAAAAGCCTCCGGTTTTCAATCACCGGGCAGCCAAAGCGTGTTACGTCACACCTCTTAGGCATCTCGCTTCTCACCTAGCATCACGAGGAATCTCCGGAGCTCGCCATGTGAATGGTTACCCCTACCCTCCGAGCATGTATAATAATACAACCGGGCATCCCGACACTCCCGGGGTACCTCTGAGGCTCTGCGGACCCCAAGCATCCAAAGGCATCGACCGTTATGATCCTTATGGGCATCCCGACTCCCAAGGCATCGTCGACTCGAGGGTCCAACGGCAGCAATAACATCTCAAATTATTTCAATACCAAAAACATTTTCAATGCAATGACATCGGAAGTCCCATGAGTTTTCATCGAAATTTCAGTGTTGAATAATTTGCTTAATGCCAAAACCATCATACTAGATAATAACCAAAATGCTTTCACCTGTGAAATAAATTTAGGCAAATTCGGAATAAAGGCAACCAAAAATCAGAATGCACCGTTTTAGTAATAATTTTGGAAGAACCCATAAACGAACTCAGAAAATTCTAAATTTTTAGTATGTTATAAATAAGATCTAAAGGAAAGAATTTTATGAAGAACACTAAGCCAAAATAGTCATGTATAGAGAGCAGTAAATCACACAACTCAGCCCCAGATTTCTTCCATCAACAGAATTTATACTCCAGAAGAAAAGCATCGCACATTACAAGAAATTTATGCCACTATATTGATTTCGAAAAATCTGACAAAAACATATGTCCTAGTTTAAACAATTCCTCACAACTTTCACGAAGAAATCGGGACCAAATTCGTACTAGAATTCTCCCTAGAAAATCTATAAAGTTGCTGAGCTACACACGACTTATTTTGGGCAGTGCGGGTTCATTAGAATTCGACGCCCACACCGCGGCTATCTCACTTCCAAAAGTCCACCAAAACTTGATCTTTCGATTATAGTTCAACAGAATCGAAAATACATAGAGAAAATCAAAGCATTTCCTCAATTTCATAGTTCCAATCTACTTCAATCACCCAATAATTCAGCATTCAGCATCCAACTCAAACATTTCCCAAATCTAACTGCACTACATCAGACAATAACAACCTTGCATTATATAGGCTAGTAGACTTCCACTTGCCTTAAATCCGACGGTGTCAACGGTGAGAAATCAGGAAGCTTGCGGTCACGGACATGGCTCGGTAATAGAAATTGCGAGCGACGTCGGCGTCAGCAGCGCGCATGCACGACAGAGGGACAGTCCTTTCCCTCGCTGCTCACTCTCTCTCACTCTCGGCTTCTTTCTTCGCTCGCGGTTCTCTCTCTCTCTCGGCTTATCCGCCCTTTTTGTTCCTTCGTTGATTGACCTTATGGGTCAACAAAAGAGCTATCCTCGGTGGCTGCAAAAAGAACGGACAGCCCATCTACTCGTGTCCATGCGTGAGAGCCCCACTTGACTTGCCGCTGCCACCTTGCTTCTCCATGCAAGATACGTGTCCGGCTCCTTGCTCCTACGCTCGGTACATTGGCCAACCCATCCCCATGCAACGAATGTGACTCTTTCTTTCGGTCAACTTCTCCATTTAGTTGACCCAGATGCTGCTGCCGCACGCCACCTCGCATGCTACATGCGAATGTGGCCTTTGCTGGCCGCTCGAAGCAACTCACGGTTGCTTCCTTCGGTCAACAATTCTCTCAATTGTTGACCGTCCAAGGCGTGGACGTGGCTGCCGTGCGGTGCTTCTCAGTCAACATTTCCTTTCTTCTGTTGACTACAAAAGAGACGTGGGCATGGGCTGCATGGTGGCCAATCTCTTCTATTATTATATGGCAAGAATTTGTGGCCGTTGATGGAATTGTTCACATGGCCATTCAAGAAGAATTTTTCTCCGAAAGTTAATGTTTTGGAACAACGGGTGGTGATGAAACGATGGCCTAATGCTATACCAACGCTGACGATGACGAAATAATGTCCGTAAATTGTGCCAATGACGCAGTCCGACAATACTTCCGTTGATCTGTCATGGACCATCACATATTCGAGGTCCGGCAAAAATTCGGATGCCACAAAAGTGTAGTAAAAGAAATATTAGCTACTCCTCTAAGCCTAAATCCTGGCCCAGACAAGTTACTATGGACGGCAAATAGCTCCAAAACTTATAAGGTTAAAAGTGGATACAACAGAATTCACAACATGGGCACCTCCCCAACGGTAGATCATCCATCAATATCCTACCAAACCCTGAGATCACTACGGAACGAGATATGGAAGCTTCAAACATTCCCCAAAATCAAGTTTCTAATATGGAGTATATGCAACAACGTACTACCTACCAAGGAAAACCTTCATAAGAGAAATTGTTAGGGAAATCCCTTATGATGTTTTGAATATGACAAAATAAATCAAAGACTACTAACATGTTTAATGGTTGAGTAATAGACTATGCAGATGATAGAACGTATAAAAGATATTGTCAAAGTCTATACTTGGAAGAATCAGAAGACAAACTTTAGGCTGAAGCTGAACTTGTTCAGACTTATGTCCAGATTGTAAAGTCTATTGCACTCAAACTCAGATTGTAAAGTCTAGTACACTCAGACTCTACTTCAGACAGAACGTAGCAAATTCAAAACAAAGCAGAATCAGAACGAAACATCTTGACAGAACGTAACACAAGCCCCAATCATATAACGGCTAGTGATCTGGTTTGGATTTCACATCAAGATAGATTTGATTGACTCAATCTAATTGATTGACAATTGGATATTGAAGACAATAACTTTCTATACGGAGAAGCTCTAGTTATGGAAACCAAGATTCTGTTTGTATGGACAATCAAAATCAATTTGGGATTCTACTTCTATCACTCAACGACTACCAAATCTTCTAGATACAGATATGTCCAGTGGGTAGATTGGAAGATGATCCTCGAGATACTGTCCAACGGCTAGTTTGGAAGTGGAGAAGTATTTAAGGAGACCAAGGACTGATGAGCAAATAAGAGATGGAGCGTAGAATTTATAATTTCAAAGTCTGAGCTACCTTCGATCATAAACTTGTCTCTTGTGAGCTTAAATGTTTGTGATCGTGAGAGAAATACCAAAAGAGTGACTTAGTGAGATAGTGTGATCTACTACTAAGTGTTTGCACTCAAAGTTGTAATCTCTTGTTGATTGCATAGTGGAATTCAGCCAAGAAGCTGTTAGTGTGAAAGAGTGGACATAGGCTTGATCTAAGCTGAACCACTGTAAATTCTATGTTCTTATTCTCTTCCCTGAACTCCTTTATTTTGTTCGTAGTTCTATTTAACTGCTAAAGTCTGAACTCACTCAAAATCTGTTATACTTGAGACTCAGTTTTAAAAGTCTGTTGTTCATCAGACTCAGTTTCAAAAGAAAAATATTTCTATTGTTCTTTGCGAAAAACTTTCTCCACACCTATTCACCCCCGTCTAGGTGTTCATACTAGCACTTTCAATTGGTATCAGAGCCAAGTGCTTGGTTTATAAAAGTGTTTTTACTTTTGAGCTAAAGATCTTCTATGGCTAGTATCTTGGCACCAGGACTTATGGAAGGGCAAAGCAACACCAGGCCACCATATTTTGATGGAAATGAATACAACGTGTGGAAGAACAAAATGAAAGCATTCCTAAGATCCAGAGATCCCTTGCAATGGGATGTTGTGAAAAAAAGAATCAATCCCACTGCTGCGTCTACATCAAATAAGAATGGCAAAGACAAAGAAACCAAACCCCCTGCTCCTATGTCTCGGACGGAGTTGTCCAAAAGAGAAGCTCTTGATGCAAAAGCCATTTATTTTTTACATTGCGCCTTGTCTCCTGCTGAATATAATAGAATTACTTCATGTGAAACAACAAAAGAAGTTTGGGATAGACTTCATGTCACTTATGAAGGGACTGATCGTGTAAAAGAGACAAAAGTAAACTTCCTGCTTGACCAATATGAATCCTTCAAGATGAAGCCAGGAGAGTCGATTGGAGATATGTTCGATCGTTTTACATAAATTGTAAACGGTTTGGTGTATCAAGGTCATCCAATTTCTTCCCCAATGAAGGTCAACAAACTTTTGCGAGGTCTCTCAAAAAAATGGAACCATGTTAAAACCTCAATTCAGGAGACTCAGAGGATTATGCCACTCTCCGTTGATGAATTGATTGGCACTCTTCAATCCTACGAAGTGGAACAAATCGCTGATGAAGATCCCGAAGGTAAGAAATCCATTGCTTTAAAATCTAACGCCGATTCTGATGATACAAACTCAGAAAATGACATGGACGACAAAGAACTTGCTTTTATGATCAAGAAATTCAAAAAGCTAAGTAGAAAAGTAAGGAAATTCAGTGGAAGAAATCAATACAAGCAGAATGTGCAGAAAAGAACAATGAAGAAGATGATGAGCAAGGAAATATATGCTTGATGGCACATTCAAACTCAGACTCAAATTCGGAATTAGAGTCTGACTCAGATACAGACTCAGAATCAAAGTTTGACTCAGACACGAGACTAGGAATCCAATGAGAAAATCGAGGTAAGTAATTCAAAAATTCCTACTAAAGTTCTTAAGTATATAAATAAGTTTTGCTTAAATCTTAAATCTTCTCTTAAAAGGATCTCCAAACTAAAAAAGGAGAATTCATGGCTTAGGCAACAGGATCTTTCTTGAAAAGAAAAGTTTGAAATTTTGCAAAAAGACTTTCTACAAACAAAAGAAAGTCAAGATTTACTTGTCAAAGAAAATGATTCTTTAAAGAAAGAATTTTCCAATATTTCGACAAAATTTTCAAAGGGTTCAAAAATATTAGAGCATATTCTTTCCATACAAGTACCTTACTATAATAAGTCAGGACTTGGTTTCAATAAGGAAAGTGATTCTCTAATAGATTTTCCTAAAGTCAATGAGAGTTTTAGACAAAGACCTCCTAGACTTGCGTACAAAAAGCATTTTGAAAGGATTTTTACAAAACCCGTTGGTCGAAATACCCTCAAGTGTTCAAATTGTGGAGACTCGAAATACTTTGAGAAAGAATGTCTTAAAGTTTGAAGACCTGTTAAGAAAGATTGGGTAAAAGCAACATATTCTACTAACTCTCAAGGACCCAAGAAAAAATGGGTACCAAAGAAAAGATGAGTTGTTTTTGCAGGAAATAAAGAAAAAGAAAAAAGAGAATTTGGTAAGGAAGGTATTTTTTTTTTGGCACATAATTCTTATTATGCTTGATATTTGATATATCATTGGTTGATTCAGATTTTATAATGATTATATTTTGTTTTATTGAATAAAGAATCGTGTGATTTATTTTTGTGATTTGTGAGTTGAGATTTAATTTAATATGTGTGATTATTTTTGATATCTTGCTTAGAAACAAATGAATTTATTTGGATTGATTTTGTACTATTAGATTTTGTCATATTTTGCCAAATAAAAATCTGTTTTACGTGATATTAATTTATTATGCAAGATATTCCTAGATACTCAAGGATTTTATTCCCTCTGATTTTATCATGCTTTGACTAAGTGAGAATTTCTTCTTCAAGATATTATTATGCATAATTTTCTTTCCTTAAATAATATGTTATGATGAGTTTAGAAAGAATATTTGATTATAAAGATTTCATATTTTGCTCTAACGTCATGGAAGGATCCAAATTGATGGATACCAAAAAGGAAATGAGTGCATTGCAAGAAATTCTATAATGGAAGAATGATAGCAAGTTTACATAGGTGCAATCAAAAAGGTATCTCATCATTCTCATGTGAAGATTGGTAATGATTTTTTTTTAATGGTATATTGCAAACATATACCTTGGGTAAAAGAATATTTTTTTTTTATCTTGCCTTGCAAATCTCTACATACATTTATCATGATTTTAGATGATTGCCTATGAATTATATATTATTTATATTGCAAATATCTTTTGTCATAAATATAAGGCATTGCAAGTTTTTACTTGATTTGGCACGTGATGGAAATATCTACTTTCTTTTTGCGAAATGCATCAATAATATAATTTTGAGATTTGTGCTTAAGGAAATCCCTTTGATAGTGAAAGATATTATTGCATATTCATGGATATTCTTGCTATATTCTTAGAAGATATCTTATATCTAGCAAGTTTTGATCCGCAAATCGGAGGAAGGTATTACGCGATATTTTTGCAAGGATTGTTATCCATTATACAAGAATTTGCAGATGACAAAAGAATCTTCCATATGGATTTTGGAAAGCTCGATCTGAAAATTATGGAGATTCTATACTATTTTTTTGGAGGGTCAAAGATTCTCTTCCTTGTGCAAAGTTTTTGCAAATTATTGAGGAAATCCCTTATGTGATGTACGAAAGGGAGAGAAAGTGAATCCAAAAGAAATGGAAAGATTCATGATCAAACTCAAAAAGGCAACAAATTGAGGGGGAGCTTTGATCAATTATGGAAAAATCTTTTTGAATCGATCGTGATCTTGATTATTATGAAATGAAGGAAAATGTAAATGTGACAGAATTTGTTAAGATCCAGTTAGTGCATCTTTTATTACCTTTTGTCATTAACAAATCTCTTATTTACATTATCGTTTTATTATGACAAAAGCGATAAATAAATTTTATAATGCATCCGTGATTTTTATTGGATATTTGCTTATATATATGATTGAAGTGAGCTATATTGCATATCTTTAATATTCGATTTACTTTATAAAAACTGATTTTTCGAAAATTGTGTTTCATGCAAGATATATTTGTTATCGTTTTATATTATCTACGTGATACTCTTTCATTGTTATCGCTTTTTGATTATGACAAAAAGGGAGAGAGAATATAAATATGTATATATGTTGATTGGTTGATATTATTTATTGCATAATATTGAGCTGCAATTATTTTGCTATATATTGTTATGCTCAATCTATTTGCTATCTTTTGCTGTCTTTTGATTCAAATCACATTTTTTGAAAATCTAAAATTTGATGATTGATTTATCATTATTTTAGAAGTGTGATTACACATCTGCACATTCAGATATTGTTTTGTCGTCATCAAAAAGGGGGAGATTGTTACGGAAATCTCTTATGATGTTTTGAAGATGACAAAATAAATCAAAGGCTACTAACGTGTTTAATGGTTGAGTAATAGACTATGTAGATGATAGAACGTATAAAGGATATTGTCAAAGTCTATAATTGGAAGAACCAGAAGACAGACTTTATAATGGAGTTGAACTTGTTCAAACTTACGTCCAGATTGTAAAGTTTATTGCACTCAGACTCAAATTGTAAAGTTTATTACACTCAGACTCTACTTCAGACAGAACGTAGAAGATTCAGAACGAAGCAGAATCAGAACGAAACATCTTGACAGAACATAACACAAACCCCAATCATATAACGGCTAGTGATCTGGTTTGGATGTCACATCAAGATAGATTTGATTGACTCAATCTAATTGATTGGCAATTGGATATTGAAGACAAGAACTTTCTATACGGAGAAGCGCTACCTATGGAAACCAAGATTCTGTTTGTATGGGCGATTAGAATCAATTTGGGATTCTACTTCTACCACTCAATGGCTACCAAATCTTCCAGATACAGATCTGTCCAATGGGTAGATTGGAAGACGATCCTCAAGATACTTTCCAACGGCTAATTTGGAAGTGGAGAAGTATTTAAGGAGACCAAGGACCGATGAGCAAGTAAGAGACAGAGCGTAGAATTTATAATTTCAAAGTCTGAGCGACCTTTGATCATACACTTGTCTCTTGTGAGCTTAAATGTTTGTGATCGTGAGAGAAATACCAAAAGAGTGACTTAGTGAGATAATGTGATCTACTACTAAGTGTTTGCACTCAAAGTTGTAATCTCTTGTTGATTGCATAGTGGAATTCAGCCAAAAGGCTGTTAGCGTGGAAGAGTGGACATAGGCTTGATCTAAGCCGAACTATTATAAATTATGTGTTCTTATTCTCTTCCCTGGACTCCTTTATTTTGTTCGTAGTTTTATTTAACTGCTAAAGTCTGAACTCGCTCAAAATCTGTTATACTTCAGACTTAGTTTTAAAAGTCTGTTGTTCACAGACTTAGTTTCAAAAGAAAAATATTTCAACTGTTCTTTGCGAAAAATTTTCTCCAGACCTATTCACCCTCTTCTAGATGTTCATATTAGCACTTTCAAAAATCAATTACCTACCCCGACATGTCAGCTACGTGGGAAAGCACGAGAAACAACGAAGCATCTATTCATCCTATGTGACTGGACAAAGCATATTTGGTCAGATCCTGATTTGCAAGTGAAAACCTCTCCAGCAAACATGACATGCATCAATAAGTGGATCCATGAAACTCTTACCTCCAGATTTGACCCACACTGGAAAGCCCTCTTTGCCGAAGTACTTTGGCAACTGTGGAAAGCTCGAATTGCCAAGGTTTTTCAAGCTCGACCACCAGACCCGAGAGCCATGCGTGAGGAAGCCACCACCAAGACCTTATTGTTCAAGAAATGGAATTTGTAGACCAACAACCAACAAACAGGTTCAACAGCAGCGGCAAAGAAAAGGGATAAATGGAACCCATCTCCAAAAAAACGAGCTCAAAATAAACATAGACTGCTTATGGTGCTGTTCAACGATGGTTGGATCAGTGGTGGGACTGTGCAGAAACATCAAAGGGATCTTCGTCAACGACTTCACCAAGTGGATATGGTGCCTTCGGTCTTCGTGGTTGAAACCCTAGCCATGCATGAGCGCTACTCCAGTTGAAGGAGAAACAAAGCTCTCAAATCCCACGAACTGAACTGGAGATGGAACTAAAGGGGATATCTAATCTATGTGTCCACTTATCGTCAAACAACTTATCACTTATAGACTGCTTATCAGGCCAAGCGACCACTCAATGGGCGGCCCACTCCATTGTCAGTGATTGCAAAGAACTTCTAGCCCAAATTGGAGGAATTTCGATGGACTATGAACCAAGAGAAGCAAATTACGCTACGGATTGGGTTGCCAAGGCCCACCGAGCTAACTCACTCCCTTTGAATTGGGTTGCTAATCACCCTTACACTCTATGTTTAATTTTATGTTTGGACTTTGATCCTTTTGTGGCCCCATCAGTGGGTTAGTAATGAAAATTACCACTTTCAAACCCTAAAAAAAAAAATTGACATAGGTTAAATAAATTAATCAATTGCAAAAACTCTAAGGACTGGGGCACCTACTGTCACGCCCCGAACACCAAATATAGGAACGTCCCTCCACGGTCGATTAAAAATGCAATGTCCTAGGACATGTCGCCGACCCATTCTTTTTATCTTTTGATTAAACGCATACATAAGTGAATTAAATTAAACACCCAGTCAATCAACAATAATAGGGATAGTAAAATATGACAGCGATTTCTCACAAACTACGATTTATATACCAACAGGTTAACCCGAGGAGTTTAATATATACAAGTCTACTACAAAAGGGGACTCCTACGCGACCTACTAACAAAAAAGGTCGAGGTCGGGGTTAACTTCCAATTGTACAAACTCTAACATCCGCTCTAATATCCATACCCAAGCCTAGCTAGGAATTCGAGCATATCGCCAGGTGAGCATGGCTCCCCGATTCCTTCTAGCTCGGAATCTGGATCTATTACGACACCATCCAGGATGTCAATATCCATTAGGTCCGTGTCTTACTCAACCTCACTTCCTAAGGGCAGCCCATCAAAACCGTGCAAGGGACCCTCCCGACCATCGTTTGGTTTCGTAATAAACCACGCCTTGAAGCAGTGGGGTACCACATTCACACAACCCTCATCTACCTAAACCGTCATCACTACCAACTCACGGAATCGGTTGGTCCCGGGGATAGGATAGAGGGTAGTCTCTACTTCCATATACCAAGGGACCCCAAAACGGACTGAGCGAATCTCCATGCTAAGGACCTGAAAATGTTTAACCACAACGGGATGAGATAAAATCTCAGCGAGTTAAAATTCCTAAGCCTCGGTTAGGACGCGAATTGGCCTCAAATGCGGCCTAAGCACACGCCAAACATAAACTCACCTCGCCTTGGCACACCCCTGTGCATTAGCACGTCTCGTACAATAATAATATAATAACGTGCATAAATAACAATCAGAACACATATCTCTCGTGAACCAAGCATCCACATGAGTCCCGATTATAAGTTAAACCCATTTTGGCACGTCTCATACAATGCCTAACAGTTTTACCCCATAATCAAGCGCAATACATCACAATCATTCACACGTGTTCCAATTATTACGACCCCTCAGGCCACGACCAACACAAGAGTTGGCGGTTTTCCTACATAACCGGGCATCGTCTCGCCCCGTCAGGCACGGCAACGTTTAGAATCCCTGCCTCGACGACATTCCATAAAGGAGCATCGGTCGGACCTCAACCGCGACCCGGCTTCCGGACCCCCATCAGGCATCCGATAAAATCGGGCATCGCCCCCAACTCTTGTCAGGTGACAGGTTCCATTAAGTGACCATGCAAGCACATATTTAGCCAAGAACACCATACTTTGTTTTTATGAACTTAGCCAATTTTTCTTATTTAAAAAAATCCTGGTAAAATAATCGTGCATGGTCACATATTCGAAATCGAACCGTCAAACTTAGTACACTTCCATTTTAAAACTCCACAGTTTTATCTAGCACGTAAAATTTGACGTCCAAACCCAACACCTTATTTTTTTTCTATTTAATTGCCCATAAATCATCTTTTGTAATAAAATCATAACCTACCATAGAGCAATCAAACTCATAATATCGGACGTGCAAACAATCAAAATCACGCATAATTTCATCCAAGAAAATAAGCATAAAATTCTACGTAACTCCTAATCCGTCACTAATTACGCTAATTGTAATTAATTAAATAAATGACGATTAAATTAAGTAAATTATGATTAATTAAACTAAACTCAATTAATTAATCTAACATTGATTAATTAATCTAATCACAATTACTTAAACTAATTGCAATTAAAATTAATCTAAACCATTCTTAATCTCAATTAAACTAAACCAAGCTTAATTAAGACGAATCTAGGCTTAACTAAGACTAACCCTCATTAGTACTAATCTAACCACCGCTAAACAAAATTAACGGCATAATCAAATATTAAGAAGTTAACTCACTGTTTTCAATGGCGGCGGGCTCGCGGCGACGGTGACACGACAACCTAGGAAAACACGAGACAACCATGGCTTGAACAGAGGATCGACGGCGGCGGTGTCGGCCCCTCAAGCTTTCAGCCAAAGGGGGGGGAAACTCGGCTTGGGGGCTGGTCTCGGTGGAGGTGGCAGACGGCGTCGATGCTGGTGGCCGGTAGCAACGGTGAGGTGGTGATGTGAGGTGCGAGCGGTGCTTGTCACACCCCGAACCCCAGGCACGTGCACATCCCTCGGCGGTCGACTAAAATTTGTGACATCCCAGAATGCGTCGCCGACCCTTTCGTTTTATGCACATGCGAAAGCGAACTAATAAATCCCAAACAACAATCAAACATGGGATAAAAAAGTAGGACAACAAATTTTCACAAAACACATTTTATATACAAACCAGGTCAACCCTGCAAGTTTATATACAAAAGGTCTTACTCAAAAAGAGACTACCGAGCCACCTACTCTTCAGATCCTTTCACCTCGGGCTCCGGGTTCTCCATCCTAGGGACCTAAAAAAGAGTTAATCACGACGGGGTGAGATAAAATCTCAACAAGTTAACACCCTAAACCCCGATTAGGACGAGAATTCACTCAAAGGCGTCCTAAACATGCACCACATAGGACTTACCTCACCTCAGCACCTCCTTGCACATTAATACAGCAATTTCTACATCTAGACGTTATTCTATACAGGAGCATCGGTCCAGCCTCCACTACGACCGACATCCGTTGTCAAGGGCATTCCACACAGGAGCATCGCCTCCCCAACTCTCATTGGGTGACGAGTTCTAATAGCGATCACACGCACATCCATACTCGGCCAAGAACATCGTGCTTTGCACTCAAATACTTCAATTTCAAATAATGGACTTGGCCAATTTTCTTCGTATTAAAAAATACCTGGTAAAGTAATTGTGCGTGATCACACATTCAAATTGGACCATAAAACGCGGTACTCTCCCATTTCAAAATTCTACGATTTTATATAGTACATAAAACCTTTTTGGTGTAAAAAATCGAACACTCGGTATTTTTCTATTTAAGTACCAAAATCCAATTTTTGCAATAATAGTCCATAACAACAACCAAGCACCTGATTGCACAATTAAGCAATCAATTTTCCATATTATCAAGCATAAGCTCTAAGCATACAAGAAGTCAACCAAAGCACCAAATATGCATTGTCTAGCAAGCACAACATCAAAAACAATTGCAAAACCACTACTGGTCCTAACCGGCAGAAACCGGGTCACTCGTGCGTCTCCAATTTTAAATCCAGAAACCAAATTAAAAGAGCTCATAAAATTCTCAAATTTGAATATGTTCTAGAAGACACTTAAACGAACATTTTTTATGAAGACATCTTGACCCAGATTCTTCTAGATTAAGAGCAGTAAATCGCTCAAACAGCTACAAAAACTGTGTCTGTTTCCAGAAATTATGTTTTCCAAAATCAGTTTGGTTTGAGATCCAAAACATATCCATTTAATCTGATATTTGAGTATGTTAAACTATAAGATGTGAAAAACAACTTTTGTGAAGGCACTCTTTTGAAAATCGAACCCTAAGAGTTGATAAAAATCTTTTGAATACCAAAAGGTCACTATTTCCAGCATAATCCGAGATTTTGTTTTGAAAATGACGAAGCTGAAATTTTATTCTTTTAAATCTCTAAAATCTTGAGTAAAATATATATCATAGCTGAGGATGTTTAAAAAATTTCTCAAGAAGGAGATGACCCCAAAATTGAAGCACATTTGAGCCCACAAAAATGGCAAACAACGAGGGTCCAGTAATCAGATCCGAGGAAAATCTACTAAATTAGACTAAACCACCCTCATTAGTGCTAATCTAGCCAATTAGATTAACACTGATCCATATTAAGGCTAATCTCATTTAATGCTAATTTAACTAAGCTAATTAACATTAATTTAACCCCCTAAGTGCAATTAACAACCTAATCAAGGATTATGGAGTTAACTCAGCGGATTAGCGAGGAAAAGGGTTCACGGCGACAGCGGTATGACGACGGTGAAATCCTAGGCCTACGGTGACTCCAAAGGAGGGCCGAAAGAGGTTGAAAAAGCCTTGCAAGCCCACTGCTTGCTATTGGAACTTCGGTTCTATTTCTGTGGTTGGTTGGTCGGGTGTTTGTTGTGGGCTGAGCGGGGCTGGAACGAACGGTTATTGGTGGTGTTGGACGTGGCTAAGGTGTGGAGGCAGCGAGGCGGAGCAGTGGCTAAACGCTAGCACGAACAACGAGCATGGCGAGGCGGTCAGTTGGCCAGGGCAAGGGGCGGCTCGAACGGGGACAGGCGGACAGCGGTGCTGCAATGGCTGCTGGAGCGAATGGCTAGGAGAACAACGACGTGGGCTGGCTGTTCAGCGAGGGGCTGGAGCTAGTTGGTTCTATTTTGTAGCAAAGAAAAGGGAAATGAAGAAGATGAAGTGAGGAAGAAAAAGGAGTTGCTGCTATGGTTCTGCTAGGGGCATGCGCACACCAAGGGGGATAAAGGGAGAAGAAGTCTTCAAGCTAGCCAATGGATGCCAAGATGAAATATCTAACACTTGAGTGGCCTTGCCCCAAAGTCTTCTGCCCAAAATGTCGAAGCATCGTCCAATGGGTGATTTTCTCCTCAATTCTTCACCAACTAATCCAATTTGCAGGCCAAAACAGACCCCTTCAGCAGCCATACGAATTTCCCTCCCATTTCCTCACAAATCTTAACAAAACCACTTCAAATTGATGGCCAAAAATGCCAAGGAGGTCGCCCATACGAATTTCTACAATTTCCTTCACAAACTAGTTCATCTTGAAGGCCAAAAATCCACATGAAAGTGGCCATCCGAATTTCCTCCAATTTAATTTGTCGATTTTGATTTTTCCGCCAAAATTCCAAACTCGCCGAAAATTCTTCAAAGGATGAGACAATGTCCTAAAAATAAACCGTGACACACTCGAACTTTTGATTCCCGAAACCGAATTCAATCTCGTGGTTAAAATCGACCGGACGTGATTTTAGCGCGACCCAACCTACCGGGTAACTTTTAGGGATTTTAGCGTATTTGACCCGTGGTCGATAATTTCGATCCATATTTGTGCATCTCCGACTCATAAGCCACTCTTGGTTGTCGTAAACATCTCAAGGTTTCAATTACGAGTACATAATCGACAAAAAATTGGGTTAGTGACGTTTGATGCGAATTTTGCAATTATGTGGAATCACCCACAATTTGATTATGCCATTCCATCGAACCAACCTATATCTGATCACTAATCGATTATAACAGTGCCGTATTGACCCTTGCTGATTAGCACGGTCGAGCAATCGATTTCTGATCGAATTCTCAAGTCTGTCACATTTATATCCCTTAACAGCTTCACTTGATAAATTAGTTATCTCATGAGTGATCAGCTCAGAGAAAAAAGACCATAGGCGCGTCGATGAAAAGCCCAATTCATATTATCGAGACAGAGTTGAAAACTCAGGATGTCACAATGCTGGTAGCAGCGGTGGCTGCTCGGTGGGTGTTGGACAGTGGAGATAGAGACGCTAATGGTGGAGTTGGCGGGTAGAGATGCTGGTGTGGTGGTGACGAGGTGGGGTTGGCGTGTGAAGTTGTGGGTGTGTTGGGGTGTTGGTGGTCGGTGAAGTGGACGGTGGTGATGGAGTAGTGGCGTGTGAAGTTGCTGAGGTGAGGGGAAATGGCAGAAGGAAGGAGATGAAGAAAAGTGAGGGAGAAAGGAGTGAACATGGGGAAGAAAATGAGAAGAATGAGCAGAAGGGGAGAGGTTGTTCATGCATGAGAGAGGGAGGGAAAGAGAGAGAGAAAGAAAGAAACAATGGCAGCCAATCACAAACCTTAGGAAAATATCTAAATCATCATCACAATGCCTCAAAAGTCTCTATGCTTATCCTTGGCCTTCCCAAATATTTTCTAACTCTAATTTCCCCAAAAATAAGCTTTTTGGGGTAGCAAAATCCTAATTTGCCTCCCCATCCGAATTTCATTTCCTTTTTCTTTTTGTCCGAAAAATTTCGGACTCGTCGAAAATTCGCCGAAAGATGAGACGACGTCCAATAAATAAATCGTGACACGCTCAAACGTTCAATTCCCGAAACTGAATTAAATTTCGTGGTTAAAATCGATCGAACGTGACTTTAGTACAACCTAATCTACCGGGTAGCTTTTAGGCGTTTTAGTGCGTTTGACCCGTGGTCAATAATTTTCGATTTACATTTGTGCATCTTCAAATCGTAGACGACCCTCGGTTGTCATGTAATTACGATGGTTCAATTACGTATCCTGAATATAATATCGATAGAAAATCGATTTATTACCGTTCGATGCGAATATCGCAATCATGCGGAACCACCCGCAATTCGACTACATACTTCTATCGAATCAACTTATATCAGTTCGTTAATCGATTTATAATAGTGTCATATTGATCATTGCCGATTATTATGGTTGAGCGGTCGGTTTCTGATTGAATTCTCTAGTCTGTCGTATTTATATCCCTTAACGGCCTCACCTAATAGATTAGTTGACTCGTGAGTGATCAGTTCCGAGCTAATAACCATAAGCGTGTCGACGAAACAACCATTTCATATATTCGAAACAGGGACCAAAAATTTCGATATGTCACACCTATCTAGATTTGCAAACTTCTGAAGCATTACACTACTATATGCTTTCATGTGCATGTACCTGAACGCTAGTGTTACATATATATGAATGGATGGTTAAAAAGTATTTGACACAAAATTGAAGAAAAAGCATTGAAAGGCATGTGAAAAACATCAATATTAAGAGAAAATAAAATTCAAAAATCTGAGTGCTATTTAATTTCACCATAAAAAATCAAAAGAAAAGAAGGAAACACGCTCGATCTTTGGGCTTTTTTTCTCTAGGCAAGCACACTAGTACTCTCTCTTTTTATTCATTATTAAGTGAGGGAAGTTTGTATCGTCCTTTCTTGCACTGATTGCAAGGGGTAAACTCCCCCAAAAGCATTGGGATGCCCCCAATCTTTGATGTCGGAAGACTTACCTATTAGAGATTCGAATTTCATGGAGGTCCAAACAGTGAAGAGCCTTAAGCCAACCACGTCATTACCCGTGGGTTTAGCACACCTGTAGTTTTGGTGTAACATGATGCTAGGGGTGTGTTTTATTTGTGAAAAATGAAAGATTTGGAAAATATTTCCATAAAAATATCACTTATATAACTTACTAAATTGAATAAACGAAAAATATTTTCATCGTCCATGAAAATATTTACACATAAATTGTTATAAATAATGAAAATATTATCCATTGATTAATTATCTCAAATAATACAAGTGTTGGGGAAAACCGGAGTAATCATTCACCAAGAACTAAATCTAATCCGTGATAAATATCTTCCCTAAAACTAAACCTATCAAAATCGACTTAACCTCAGCAACAACTATCCAATACAACCTCACAATAAGTAAATGTAATGCCAAAATGATAAAGAGACAAAGGCAACAATAACATCAACATTTTACGTGAAAACCCAATGCGGGAAAAACCACTGACCACTTAAAAACTTCCACTAATCACGAAGAATGGTATGATAAACAAAGTGTTCTTCTATAGTCACGCATTAAAAACTCAACATCAATAATACAATAGTATTTTCATCACCACAAATGAAGTAAGAAAACCTAATTTCAATTGGAGAATTTAGAGAAGATTCTCAACAAATGAAATCGATGAACTCATAGCTCTCGGTTGCACGAAGAACATACTCAAATTTGAACCAATTCCGTTAACATTCGACTTTCGAATTAAGGCCACAAAAGCAGCACCTATTTTTTCTTTCTTCTCTCCTGTTCTCCCGATGCTCTTAATGAGCTCTCTCTCTCTCTCTCTCTCTCTCTCTCTCTCTCTCTCTCTCTCTCGGGCACACTCATGCACAAAACAACTCTTCCTTTTGGTTTTCGTTTCTTTTTTTCTTTTTTTTGGTTTTTTGACGTTTAACTTCTTCTTTTTTCTTTTAATGTTAGTTGGGCCCTACAAATGAGGTGAACCCAACCAACAAATCTCTCCCTCCGCCTCACATGGGAAGTTCTGTTATGCTCATTTTTTTTCTCTACAGGAGTCAAGTTTCACCATGGGCAGGGCTTTGATCATTATATTGGATTAATAATGTTGTCGACATGGAATTTTTTCAAGTAGGAAGAGATTATGCATTAATTTCTCTCTGCCAATGATACTTTAGATCAATATACTTCAATCTTAATTCAACACCAGATTTTTGCCTAGATAAATAACACTCATGTAATCATAATATAGAACAAACTTCTTTTACTTCAAACTCAACTCTTGTAGGAATTTATGGACACCCAAACCCCTGGAGTGCCAAATTTGGCACAAATGGACACTTAAGTGCCAAAAGTTACAAAAGTGACACTTAAATGCCAAAATCAGAGTAAAATGGATCACTTAAGTGCCACCGGCGAGAAAATCCGGCCAAAATGCTGACGTAGCAATTTTTTGACAAGCTGCGTGCAAAACGACATCGTTTCGCATGCTGATGTGGCTAAACAGTGTCAAAACAACGTCATTTTGATATAATTCTAATTTTAATATAATAATTAATTAAATTAAATTTTAATTAATTAATTAAGGGCTCGACGGCCCCGGCCGACACTCCCCCACCTTCCCGACGATGGAGGGGAGGCGGTGGTGGCAAGGGCTAAGCCCTCAGCCGCCAACCGCCTCCCTCCTCCTCCTCCCCCACTTTTTTTATAATTAATTAATCTTTTTAAATCTAATTTGATTAATTATTATATTAAAATTCAATTTATATCAAAACGATGTCGTTTTTGTGTGTGGTTTGCTGAGTCAGCCTTCCGGCAAGCCACGTAAACGAAAAAAATTAATAAAGAAATGCCACGTAAGATTTCCAGCGAGATTTGCCGGATGTGGTACTCAAGTGTCCCATTTTTCATAAAAAGTGGCACTTAAGTATCAATTTCGTAACTTTTGGCACTTAAATGTCCATTTATGCCAACTTTTGGCACTTGAGACATTCTTTTGCCGTAATTTATGCATCCATAAGAGTTTTTTACCTCTTACGATAATAATAATATACTCAACTTCAATCGTAAACAAAGAAATATACGTAGTCTTGATTGCCACGAAACAGCATCTCTCATCATGTAACCTGAAGTGAACTTTCAAGAATAAATGTCTGTGTTTGAGTAGGCACTTTTTCATTTCCACAACACAAACAAAATCTTGAAATACCTCTAAGATATCTCAAAATTCATTTCATGGCTGTGCAAAACTCTACCTAGATTTGAGAGAAACATGCTCACAACACCAACTACACGAACAATGTTTGGTCATGTATAAATCGTAGCATACATAAAACTAGCCCCACAGCCGATGCATAAGGAATTTTCATCATTTCTTCCTTATCTTTCTCACTTCATCATTTCTTCCTTATCTTTCTCACTTATAGGACACTCTTCACTACCCAATTTGAAATGACCAGCAAGTGAAACTTACGGGTTTACATTGTTAGAATATTTAAATAATAAATCACGCCTTCTTCTAAAAGCTTAAACTTTTAGAACAGTTAGTAGTGGTCCCACAAAATTTCACATGGTATCAGAGCTAGGAGGTCCTGAGTTCGAATCTTCCAGGCCCCTATTTGCCTCCCCAATTAAATTTCCACGCTTAGTACTAAGCAAAAGACCAGACTAAGCGTGAGGGGGAGTGTTAGAATATTTAAATAATAAATCACGCCTTCTTCTAAAAGCTTAAGTTTTTAGAACAGTTGGTAGTGGTCCCACAAAATTTCACATACATATGCTCATACTGAATCTATCAAGCACCTTTTCAATGTACTTCTTCTGAGATAGCCAAAGTTTTTTTATTCTTCCTATCACAAGTAATTCTTATGCCTAGGATTTGTTTAGTCGATCCCAAATCCTTCCTTAATTGCAAAACCTTAACTCATTTTTTAATCTCTTATTATCTTAACATAAAAGTCCAACAACCAACATGTCATCCACGTAGAGTAAGAGGATAAGAAAATCATTATCTGAAAATCTTTCATAAAGACACAGGAATCAAAGTTGGTCTCACCATATTTACAATCTTCCATGAATGATTCAAATTTCATGCACCACTATCTTGATGCTTGCTCATGACCATATAAGCTTTTCCTCAACATGCATGCAAAATGCTCATTACCTTCAACTTTGAATGTGACATCTAGATTTTCACCCCTATTTTCTACTGAATTAATTGGGCATTTCATTGACGTGCCTATAGGGCTGTTCTAAAAAATGATCACTCTCGAGATAACTAAACTATCTAGAGAAGCTATTAAGGACTTTAAAGCAAATAGACTTGAAAACTTGACCAGGAATCGGCTTCTCAACCGTGCTTATCTTTAGAGGCCATTACAGCACAGTTAAAAATCGATTTGAGATCGGAGATAGGTCTGTTCAACTGAGATGTATGGCCAATCGTGGGTGACTCTACTAAATTGGAAAATTCTCGTCGACCGACACTAATCTGATTTTACTGTCGTTTTGGTACCCTGTACCCGTAATTGAATCCTCGAGATTTTCACAACAATCGAGAGTTGCCATTGAGTCGAGTGGGTTCATAGTGGCTCGAAGAAAATCGACTACGAGTCATTTGCCCTAAAATTTTTTGAAAACTACCCGGTAGTCTAGGTCACGCTAAAATCATGCCGAATGGAAATTAACCACCAATTCAAGTCCGATTTCAAAAATTGAAGATTCTGTCATGTCACAATAAATTTTAGGACTCACGACTCAGTCTCAGAAGATTTTTCTGACAACCGAGAATTTTTGGGAAAAAGTCGGTTTAAGACCGTTTTTTGTTTAAACAAGGCCGATGATTATTTTTGATCGCATATTTGAGATGCAAGATGGATCTTGGATGAGGTAAAATGCCAATTGAAGCATTGACATGTTAATTGATTTTAGGGAGGCCAAATGAGAGTGAATCAAGAGAGAATTGATGTGCAATTGAAGCCTTTTGCTAAGAAATTCGTAGCACCCCATAGGACCTAACATTTGGACCTCTTAAACCTTCTAGATGGGGGCACTTTAGGCTGCAAAGAGTTGGTGGAAGACAGCCTTGCAATGGATGAGGTTGAGGTGGGATAATCTTGTGGAAAAGCTTGCCAAAGGGGCCCTCATCTCTCATCTCTATCTTCTCCCTCACTCTCTCTCTCTACTCCACCATCCATCTCTCTCTCCTCTCCCTCTCAGCTTGTGCGACGCCATCAGCCAAGGGGAAGAAGACCGGAGCAGCTCGTCACCGCAGCCACACCGGACCGCCGTCTGCTCCACCGCGCACCGTCCGTGCGCGCCGTCACCCTTGGCCGCCTCCCTCTCGCCCAGCAGCTATTGTTTCTGGTCCGTGGAAGCTCAACCGAAGCTACCTTTCACCGTTTCTTCGCTAGTAAAGCTCTGCCAATGCCCAGTTTGGTCTATTCTTTCATTCCGGAGCAAGTCCCGCCTAAATCGAGTGGTTTTTCTTCAATTTCCAACCAAGGTCAGCAGCTTTGTTTGTGGGTTTCCAGCAGGCTTGCGAGGTTGTTTCAAGGGTGTTTCGAGCCTCAGTCCCTAGGCTCACTTTGGAGAAAAGCGTTCCTCGCGCCGTTCCCATCGGTTTGATCCGACTCGCGCGTTATTCTAGTGAGTTTTGCTCACTAATCCTTGCTTAGTTTGCTAATTATGCTTAAGGGTTGGTTAGATTTAATTAAGTGCAATCAGGTGGTTAGATTAGAGTAGATTAGTGATTATTAGATAATTGTGGTGAATGTTAGACAATTGGATTGTGCAATTAGTGAGTAGACATGTATCAGTATTTATTGAATGCATCTCGAGATTTTTCCCGACCCGTCTTGGGCTCCAATTAGGCATTACGAGCCTCATTTGGATTTATTGTATTTATTTATTAATTTTTGAGATTATTTATTTATTTATTTATTTTTCGGAAATAAGGCTGGGATAGCCGACGACCGAAATTTTCTGCTGATTGTCTTGGTGCGGTCTGTTTATTTATTTGAGCTCTACGTTGTGCTGAATTGAATCGTTTGTGATATTTCAAGAATTTATTCTAAATTGAATGGAAATTGAGTGATTGATTAGTAGATGGCCGAGTATAATTATTTAGCACCAATAATGCTTTGATGGGCTAAAGTAGAGAGAATTGTAAGAGTGAAATGGGAATACTCTTGGCTAAAACCAATCAAGTACGATGTTATGGACCTACGTGGTTCGGTGATTAAAGATATCACTAGCAAAAACTACGCCTTGAAGAACGCACGTAACGGTCTAGTACATACCTCATTATGGACATACGTGGTTCGGTGATTAAGGATATCACTGGCGAAAACAGCACCTTAAAGAACGCATGTAACTGTCTATTATATACATCACGTTGGCGAAAACGGCGCCAGAGAGAGAGAATGTACGTGATTTACAGACATACGTGGTTCGGTAATTAAAGATATCACTGGCGAAAACGGCGCCTTAAAGAACGTACGTAACTGTCTATTATATACGTCACCTTGGCGAAAACAACGCCCGAGAGCATTAATGTGACTCTGTGACTGAGTGTACTATTGGAGGTTATATAGTGAGGAGTGAAATGACCTAGAGATGGTCCGACTGACATGTAATTGACTAGGTCGATTGATCGAGATATCGATCTGTGATGTGATTGCTTGAGTGCCTATTGAACTGTGCTAATTTGTAGGTGGGAATCTGAGGCCAAGGTAAGTCCTCTGACCCATGCGTGCATAGGCAGCCCGGTTAGCGTATTGGTTTACTAATCGAGTCTTAGGGGTTAGAACTTGCTGAAACGTGGTCTCAATGGTTATTGTATAACAATTTCAAGCCCATAGATGGCAACACCTCCACCTCATCTTCCTCCTAGACATTTTGGTGTTCTAGTGGAAGTAACAGAGATGGAGACCCACTTCTCGATTCATCCTCATCCTGAAGGACTAGAGTATGTCCTAGTTCAGTCGACCTTCTGGGTTGACGTGGGAACAGATGCCCTAAGGCCCCACAAGTATCGATCATGGTATTGTGAGTACTTCGATGGGCGAAGACTGGGCCCTATGCTTGAGACTGATGTGCCTATGTTTGTCCTGGAGGAGGCATTCGGGAAGGAGACAGTCGATCACAAGGATGGGTCGGTAGTGGATGCAAAGGACTCGAAGCTCGAGAGCAAGCCTGAGTCACCTGTGTACTCAGCAGCGGGATCCAACTGGAGCATGCCAGAAGAAGGGGAGATAGTCGAGCAAGAGGAGGGGCAAGAGGAGAATCAGGAGTGGGAATAGCCGGAGGCAGAACCTGTAGTAGAGGAAGCTGAGGACGAGCCAAAGGTGAATTTTGAAGAAGAATAGCTCGAGGACAAACCGGAAGAAGACGAGGAGCTGGAAGAAAACGAGTTTAGTGAAGAAGAGTCGGAGGAGGATGACCTCGAGGAGGATCCTGAGTACGACCCGGATGAGGACTGAGATCCCATCCTATTTTGCAAACTTTGAGTTTTGATTGAATATATAATAGATCAGACTTGTGAATAATATTATATGATACTATAGTTTGCCGTGTATAAAAGTGTGGTTATGTGTTTTCATGTTGTGAAAATTATGGCCTACTTTTCTATCCCAATGTTTTATTATCTGAGGATTTTTGTCTACTTCCGCATGCGTATTAAAATGAAAGGGGTCGGCGATGCGTCATGGGACGTCGCTATAAATCGACCAGGTGAGGAATGAGCACGCGATCGAAGATCGGGGCGTGACATTGAAGTCCTCCGGTTGCTTCATATATGATTGTTTTTCCAAGTCTCTATGAAGAAAAGATGTCTTTGCATCAAGTTATTCAATTTCTAAATTCAAGTTGGCAGTCAACCCAAGAACAACTCAAATAGAAAGCATTATTACAATCGGTGAATATGTCTCTTCCAAGTCAATTCTTTTTTTTTTCTTTTTTTCTTTTTTACAAAAGCCCTTCACAACAAGCCTAGCCCCATGTTATGATTGCAAACTACTTTTTTTCGTCTTCAACTTGTACACCCACTTATATATGAGCATTCCCTTACCCTGAAGTAATTTCAGCAATTCAAATGTATGATTCTCATGTAAGGATTTGAGTTCCTCATGCATAGTTTCATGCCATTCAATTTTTTGATCACCTGACATAGCCTCGATATAAGTTTGTGGCTCCCGTGAATTAGTGAATAATACATACTCATGCTGTTAATATCTTTATGAAAGTCTACATTATCTTGCAGATCTTCTAACTTGAGGTGGGATTGACTGTTCCTCATCAACTAGCTATTATTGCTCAACTGATTATTCTAGCTCAATTACTTCACATGTCTCAGCTGAAAAATTAATATTATGTGAGGATTCACCATCTCATGATTTCTATGTACTTTTCTCCTGTGATTTCCACCCAATACAATAAGAGGATTTGGGCCGAAACTAACATAGTGTTGAGCTACATTCTTTGACCTCCCTAACTTGTCGATATCTTTAACGGTTCGATGCTCAAAGAACACCACATCTTAGTTTCTAATGACTTTCTTTGCAATTTGATCCCATAACCTATATTTAAACTCTTCATCTCTTGGAGCAATGACAAATGCCTGTAAACACTATAAGATAATTGTATGAAACATCTTTCCCACTCCAAACTCTTTGCGGGACATCCCCTTAAGAGGAATTGCTAGAGAAAGATTTATCAAGTCTACTATTATTCTCGTCACTTCACCTCAGATTGACTTAAGCAACCTTGCATAAGAGAGCATACACCAAAACTGATCATTAATTATCCAATTCATTCTTTTCGCTGCTCCATTCTACTATCGTGTTTTCGTAATGGTCTTCTCAAGCTTGATATCATAATCTTTATAATAATGTTCAACAAGCCTCTATATTCACCACTATTGTCAACTCGAACACATTTTAACTTTTTCCCAATTTCTCTTTTCTCAATGAGATGAAATTGTTTGAAATCAACAAGTGTCTGGTATTTTGATTTCAAGCATCAACTCACACTTTCTTAAAAAAATTATCAATAAATGTCACAAAATATAATGCACCACCAAGTGTTCTAGTATCCATGCAACAAATATTGATGTGAACTAAATCGATTACATCTAATTTCGTGTGTGAAAAGGAATTATGAAATGAGAATCTACGTAACTTACCTATCAAGTAGTGAGTACATGCCTTCAAAGTTCTCTCCTTCAATGGTAGAAGATTATTTCTACCATGAGTGTAAGCCCCTTCTTACTAAGATGACCAGGTCTCATATGTCACAAGTCAATTGAGGAGTCCTTCACTACATTTACCTCTTCCCAAATCAATTTAGCTTGCATGGTCTAGAGAGTGTATGTCTTCTTACCCTTAGCTACTATCATGAAACTTTTAGTGAATTTCCATTTGCCCTCTTAAAAGAAATTGCAATAATCATCATCATCTGAGGCATATATGAAGATCAAGTGAAGTCAAATGTCCGAAACATGTGTCACATTTTTCAAAAGTAAATTACATCAAACATCGGTCTCCAAATAAATATCCCACATGTCGATAACCTTGGAAACACCATTATTTCTCATCCTAACACAATCAAAATCACCACTACGGTATGATGTAAAGTAGTCATGTCATGTGGTGACCTGAAAAGAAAGTGTAGAATCAACAACCCTGTTAGAATTTTGGCATGTAAGATTCAGACAACCATTGTCATATATGAACATAATATCACCATTGATTGCAACTGTAACTTATTTCTCATTTTTCTTTCGATCTCCATTTTTATCATAGGACTATCTTTGGCAACCAATACTATTTGACATAATATCCCAACCTGTGACTATTATAACACTTCATATTCCTCCTTGACCTTGATTTTGACCTTTTTCTTAACTAGCCTCTTTTATCATTACTTTGAAACTTTCTTGATTCATTTCTTGTCATGTTTTCTATGACAAAAGCCTCCGATTTAGAAGCATAATTCAAGCCTTTTTTTTCTCCTTATTTTTTTATTGAACAAGTTTTCTTTAACTATTCTCATAGAAAGTACACTGAAAGGAGCCTAGTTATCTAATGACACGATTAAGGTGTCCCAACTATCAGGAAGAGTACCAAGCAATTGGCATGATTGCAATTCATCACTAAGACCAATCTCAAGATTTGTTAATTGATTTACATCATCTTGAAATTATTTTATGTGTTCTGACATGCTACTTCCCTCCTTATATCTCAAATCCACAAGTCTTTTAAGTAGAAAAACTTTATTTCGTGGAGTTCTCCTCTCATAGAGATCTTATCATTTCTTCCAATAAGGTTCCGCTTTCGTTTCTTGAGCAACATGATGAAATACTCTATCATCAATCCGTGTTGAATAAACCCAACAGTTTTTTGATTCATTCGCTCCCATGTTGTAAGCGTCATCACCATCAACAAGATCAAACAAATCTTTGCAATACAACATGTCTTTCACCCGAGACTTCCAAATGGAATAATTCAAGGCATTTAACTTGAACATGTTTCCTCCATTTAATGTTAGAATTTCAATAATAGCTCGGATACCACTTTGTTGGAGAGAACCAGAGCAACAATTCATCAAGAACTAAACCCAATCTGAGATCAATATCTTCCTCAAAACTAAATTGACCAAAATCGACTTAACACTAGCAACAACCAACCAATACAACCTCACAATAAGTAAAATAATGCCAAAATGATTAGGAGACAAAGGCAACAACACCACCAAGATTTTACGTGGAAGCCCAATGCTAGAGAAATCACCAAAAACTTTCACTAATCACCAAAAATAGTAGCATAAATAAAGTGTTCTTCTTCTCTAATCATATACTAGAGAGTCAATAGCAACAAGGCCACTATATTTTCATCGTGGATCACTATAAATGAAAACCCTAACAACGATTGGAGAATTCGGCAAAAATTCTCAATTTTTAAAAAACCAATCAACTTGTAGCTTTAGATCTCACGAAAAACATACTCAAATTTAAGCCAATCCCGTAAATGTTTAACCTTTGAATCAAGATCGCAAAAGTCATGCCCATTTTTATTTCTTTCTCCCCTATTCTCCCGATGCTCTTGGCGAGAAACCACCCCCCCCCTCTCTTGTTCTTTTTGCCTTTCGACTTTTGACTTCTATTTTTTTCTTTCAATGTTAGCCGAGGCCCACAAATGAGGCGGACCTGGCCAACAACAAGAAATCATTTTTCGAGGAATTATGTCAATTTTCCTCAAAAATTTTCTTCACAAAATCAATTGAGCCAAGGACTGACCCAAGAAGGAATCTGCTTGCCCCATCTCATCAGATCCTTATTTACACAATGCAAAACATTTAGAAATCGCGACCATTCCAATCTCTAGCCATGAGCAATAGTGTTCTTACTATAGAGAGAAAAATCGCCGGGAGGGCCCACGAGGCATTTCTCACGGACAATATTCATCGCTCAAAACTTTTAAAGTGCCAAAAATATTCCTACCAAATATGTGCACCCTAAAAGACTATGCAAGTATGGTGATCCAAACCTTAAGGTTCGACGATGTTGTCGTGAACTGGACTTAACTGAAGGTAGTGCTGCGATTTGAATTGTTCGGGATTTTTTTGAGCACCCGACTGATGTTTATTGGATATGTTAATCCCTTCGCGCTCTGGTACTTATGTAAACTCGAGCCGTACAGGTATGTGCTTGTAAAGTAGCCTAGAAAGAAAGCTTGAATGTATCGGTTCGAAATTTGATTCGAATATGTAGTAATGGGCTTCATCGAATTCAAAGCCAATTCTCAATCTAGTGATATAAAGGTCACTTGGTTTTCACAAGATCACAAGCTCGCAGTGAACGAACATCGGAATGACTGGTGCTCCAATTGCCTAACTACAATATTCATCATGTGAAGAGACACTGTTATCATCTCGGTGGGGCTATAATGACAGGCTTGCCTACCTTGGACCGAGGATCATGAATAATGTAGAACAATTATGACTCAATCTGTATATCCCTAAAGCGAAGCCCTTATAATTAAGCCTAAAGGTTTTAGATAGCACTTGTTACTCCAAAAAGAAAAATTAAAGCTGAAAAATGAGAGAGTATATACTTATTTGATAAGGTTAATACCATGAAAAATTCAAAATCAGTATATTTGCGACAAATTTATCCTAAACTAATTTACTTCAAATTGGTACGTATATGATAATTTCACCCTCCGTTAGTTTCTATTAAATTTTATCATCAAATTGCTGAGTTTAAAAAAATATAACGGTTAACATGTATACTAAGTTAGAGTTTAGTTTGAGGCTTTTTGTGATATTAATTCAATTTAACGGAACTAACGAAGGATAAATTAGGGATTTTTTGTGGTCAAATGATTAAGTTGGGTTAAATTTATTATAGGTGTACCAATTTGGGATTTAATTTATAGTTTTTCATGATATTAATCCAATTTAACGGAACTAATGGAGGGTAAATTTGGGGTGTTTAGTTTTAGGTAGGATTTAGTTTTTAATTTTTGGTGATATTAATCCAATTTAAAAGCACTAACCGAGTGCTAACTTAGGGTTTTATGTGGTTAAAAGATTAGTTTTTGGTAAATCATTTATTTCGTGATTTTTCGCGATATTAATCAAATTTAATTTAATTGCCAAAGGATAAATTCGAGGCTTTTGTGGTTAAAAAACTATTTTAAAGTAAATTTATCATGTATTGATTTTGAGATTTTTCCTTGTATAAACCCTATTTAATAATGGATGGAACATAAATAAAATTCAATAAATAAAACAACGGCCGTTTAACCCTTCGGAGAAATAGGCGATTATCGCTTTCCATCTTCTTCGCGCGCGCAGGGCAGCCCGAGTCGAGATAAGACGCGAGTCCACAGAGCGACACAGAGAGAGAGAGAGAGAGAGAGAGAGATGGCGTTGAAGCAGACGCTGCTTTCCACTGCAAACGCCAAGCCCTTCGTCTTCCCGGCATCGAACTCTTCTGGGTCTGCGCCGAACTCGCTCCTCCTCTCGTTCGCGCCGACCGTCGAGCACCTGACCCGCAACGCCCGGCTGAGGTGCTCCCTCCAGGCGGCCGCGTACCCGAGGCCCCAGGAGATCCAGTGGAGGAAGGAGCTCACCAACTCCGTCCAGCTCATCGGGATCGTCTCGACGCCCGTCGAGGCCAGGGACTTGCCCTCCGGGAAGGTCGTCGCCTGGACCCGCCTCGCCGTCCGGAAGTCCCCCACCGACACGACGTGGTAAATGCGTTTTTTGCCCCCCCCACCTCGTTTTTTCTCTTGTGGCAAAGGATGGGTGTTTTGGGCACTTGTTTTTTGTTTATATTGGAATGTGGCTTTCGTTTTTTGCGGATAATGTGGTGGGTTTTAAGTGGAAATTGGCTTCTTGCCTTGTATTCCTGTGGGAGACTTCTGTTGGTGATGCTGCTTGGGTCTCTGTTTATCTTGAGTGGTTGAATTTTCTTCGGGTTCATTGGTTTTGGTATTAGAATCAGTCCATTCTCAGTGAGTTTCGCCGTGGTGGTTCGCTCGCTGGCGGTTCTCTGGATAATTCATTGGCATTGCTACTTCATCGACTTGGAAAAGTGATTTTAGTCATGTACGAAGTTGTCTTTTTTCTTGATTGGTGTGGACAATAAAAGGGAAAGGAACAATTTTTTGATAAACCTGTGTTGTCTGTGGAAATATTTTTCACTTTGGTTGCGGGAACTTGATTTACTGCGTGTTATTATGACTATGTCAGGCACTTTGATGACTTGTCACTGATGATTACTCCTCCAGGATAAATTTGACATTTTGGGATGAGTTGGCACTTACTGCTTCTCAGCATCTAGAGAAAGGTCAACAGATATTTGTGTCTGGTCGGCTGGTTTCTGATGTAGTTGAAAGTGATGAAGGAAAGCAACAGACTTTCTATAAGGTGGTGTTTTCTTTGGCTATAGGATGCTTTTCGTCTTCCAGATAGCATGATTTCACTGGAAAATGATTACTTAAGTGTTCCTGCAGGTCGTTGTTCAGCAGTTAAACTTCATTGAAAGGAACCTCTCTACATTTGCGCTTAACGATCATGCGTCAGGTAATTTAAATTCCAATATACTATAATCGTCAATTGCTATGGTATCTACATGAGTTCAGTATTATTGTTGCTTACTGGTTGCAGGTAGGAATTTTGGCAATGATCCAGTCCACAGTAATAGTTCCACTGTAGAACTCTGGCAAGCTTTTTTCGCCAATCCCCTGGAATGGTGGGATAACAGGAAAAACAAGGTACACCTTTTCTTCCCTTAATGATCCAATGTATAGGATGAAACGTGACTGCTCTATTACAATGTGTAGCTCTCACTCGCTTTGTCACATTTGTGTGGACGACCATGATTGTTCATGAGCTTTTATCTTCATAGGTGGTCCAAATAAGCTGTATGGCTGAGCTTTCTATCAGTCAATAACAAGTGAAACCAGCAGGTTTTGCATGCATGTTCTTGTGCACACAGACCTGGGCTTTCTTTGTGTGCTTTTGGGCAGCGGCGAATATGCATTATTGCTGGTGTGTGGTGTCATGCAGCATGTATATCTATGCATGGGTGTCAGAATGTCATTTGTCGCATCATGTGTGATATCTGTAGTTTGCTGGCCAAGTGCAGTGCAAACTCTTACTGCGTGCGAGTATGTGGATTTGTTGGTTTTAATTTTGGTCATCTTGACATAATTATATAGACCTGGATCTTCAGTGATGTGAGTTGATAAGGTAATATTTCCCGGAATAATTCTCTGAAAATTGACCAGTGAAGTAGTTTGCGATGCCTTCTGCTGCTAAACATTTCGATGGGTTTTGGTCAACCTTAATGATCTCAAACAGACATAAACATCTTTTATTTTCCAAAAGAAGCTCTGTTGGGTCATTCACTAGTACATAAAACAAAACTGAAGGAAGATAATGGGGTGCAAGATGTCTAAGTAAATCTTCACTAGAATTCAGATCTAATTAATGAAGGAAGATGTCAAACCTGTTCCTGGGTGTGCCAATTGGTGTTCTCTGGTTGTGTTCTTATCATGACGACCTAGGTGTATACTACAAAACAGGTCAACCCGAACAAGACATGATTAATTAATTGTCTCGATCTACGAAACACCGATTAAATAAACGGTCAACAAGAATACATGACCTGTGTGACATGACTAACATACAGGTTAATGGGTCAACATGATTGCTTGACCCGTCATGAGACAATGGCAATCTGCAAGGGCTTCTCCAAGAGGGGAAGATACGAGAAAAAGAAAAGCTTGTGGGTTTTACTGCAAACTAGAAAAGAAAAGCTTGAACAAAAAGCTACAAGAAACAAAAAGCTTGTGGGTTTATTACTGCATTTGAATGTCTTCTCCAAATGAGAATTCTGCATTCGTAGCACACACAGGAAGACCACATGCGGTACCATGAAACACAGACAACAAAAATGCACACATGCAGCACCAGAGCAAGCACACAGTGCACACACATGTCGCAGCCAACACATACCTGACCACACACAGCAAGAAAATGATGCGAATGCACATAAACCAGACCATGAGAATGTCAAGATCTATCCAGAACAGAGAGAGGCCTGCGAGAGGGGGTCCTAATGCTACAGAGGCTACAAGGGAGATGGAGGAGCATGATTAAGAGAACTTAGTGAAGAAGACAGCTAGGGTTTCAATTTTCACTTACAGTTTTGTTTGTATTATATTTTCTGATTTCCCCCCTAGCTGATATTTGAAGTGCTTTTCCATATATGTCCTATAAAAATAACAACTAGGCAATCATTTTAAACATGGTCTATTTCATGTTTGGAGGGTTTGACACAAGCATGACGCAGCACAACACAATTATTAATCATGTCTTGGGGCCCAAACCTGCTAACTACATGTTGTATTCAAGTTGCGTTATTTTTTTGTGTGAAAAATCGCCACCCTTACTTGTTCCTTATGCAAGCACATTCCATCTAATATCTACTGTACAGCTCCACCTTTTTTGTTATTCACTGCCATCTACTGCTTTGGATGTTTTGATTCTCAACTGCCAGTACATGGATTATCTGAAGAAAGATACTCAAGTAGACAGAGGTGTAATCTGAAAATCTTGGATTTCATGGCATTTGGGGATAAACTTACTGTGCCAGTTGTTTTCTTTCTACTTCAGAGTGTCTTTAATCCATTCTAATTAGTTTACTCAAGTGTTCTATTTGTATGTGTGATTGGCAGAAGAACCCAAAATATCCAGATTTCAAGCATAAGGATACTGGCGAAGCTTTGTGGGTTGAAGGCAGGTATAATCCACCATGGGTAAAGTCCCAGCTAGCGAAACTGGATACGAGATTGGGATCTCTTCAAACACAGGATGCCAGAATGCCAGTGAGTGCAATGGCCGGTGATGATGCTCTAGGTTTCTAGCTATTTGTGTGCCGATAAAGTTATTCATCTGTATAGCTCTGTCAAACCCCCTTTGTTAAGCAAACCCCAGTAAAGTCTCTCGATAGGTTTTGTTATTATCACCCAGTTTGCTCACGGTTTTCCCCATTAACCGCATTGATCAGAAGTCTCTATACTACATCAGTTTAAGATCGGTTTAGGAGGCTCAACATTATGTCTTGAGCAAATAGTGTTGCCTTCTCTTGTTTGGCATCACGTGAGATTTTGCTTGTTGAGTTCAATGGAAGTTGGGGAGGATTTATTCTGGATGAACTTCATTGATTCTTCTGCTAGAATTTCTAGTGGATGAGGAACAAGATGGTAAGAAGCACTGGATGCCATTACATGCTACATATATTTTCCCCTTCCATCATCTCTCCTGGAAGGTAATCCTGATTTTCATAACCATACATCGATATTGTTGTTATATCATGAAAAGGAAGCAAAATATTGGAGTCATCGATGTGCCATGAGCTCATCTTCTTGGTCTTGTCAAATGTGAGCAGTTCACATCATAACCAGCAGATTCACGAGGATAACTCCCTGGAAGCCTCATCCCAAGAGTTGCACCAAACAGAATTAAACTGAAGATCCCATCCTTCTCAAAACTCGAAATTCCAATTGCTCTATTAATTTGGCTAATCCCTCCAAGGTCAATTTGCATATTTTTGGGGTTATTTTGGCGGAAAAGTTTTGCAGAATAACGGAAAGACTAGTTGAGTTTAAAGGATGTACATTTGTTGCAAGCCCTGGGATAAGGGGTTTGCGGCAGCTAGTGGACCATCGAACAGTTCCTCTGGTTCTCACTCCAGCTATGACACACCGATCATGCAAGATCAGGGATTGAAACTTAGGGCTGGACGGAATTTCAATGAATTAGATTCACAAGAAACGTGAATTCTTAGCTTTTCAATACAAAGTAAAGCATTTAGGTTTCGGATTTTTATATCATTATATTATTTTTTTTATTGGTAGTTCGGTCGTGGAATTTCTTTCTTTCTTTCTGTATTTCCGGAATATGAGTGTGTGACTTGTTATAATTGATACTATTGATAGTACAGAAAATGGATCTGTCATCTTTATATAGATGGTTTTACCTCATCGGATATTCATTCGAGTATCTGGAGCACGAAATAGATCACAAAATATTAACTATGATTCATACTTAATATTCAAACCCCGTGACCGGACTCCAAAAAATTTTCCAAAACATTATAAATCAAGGCGATTGTGAACCTAGCATCTCTGTAGTCCCTGTCAATATTGGAATGGTTCACGCTTCTCTTAAGATGAAAAAATCGCAAGTCTTGATTATGAAGATTCATTTCGCCTGTTGGATCAGTGTTCTTGGAACGTCTTGACTTGAGTTATTCAAAGATGAGGAAAGGGAACGAGAAAAAATGAGGACAAATGATACTGATCTGCTCTAGGAAACCCACTGGTGACTGGAAAAAAATATAAGATGGTTCCACGGGGTTTGTTTTTTCGGAGAAATTTCGAACAAGCGACTTTGGCAGACCAGAAAGAGGGGCGGCATCACACGGGACGTGAAGACGGATGAGGATACATGTAATATACAATCTGACTTTATACTTTTAACCAACAAAAGAAAATGAGAGGAGAGAACAATCTTTTGGAGGGCCAATCGAATTGTGACTTTAGACATCGGGGAAGATGTAAAAAAGAATGAAAAGGAAAGGCAGAGGACGATGAGCCACAACTCTTTTTAGTGGAAACTTCTTTAAGAAGTTTCACACATGATTCCTACTCCTAGAAAGTGGAAAGAGGACAATCCAATTTCTGTACATGCCCAAACACAAGCATGGAAGAAAGAATATAGTGACATTTTGCCACTGTTGGCCCTTGCATCTTCTTTCTTATCATAAGAAAAAGAGAAATATCAATCCTCCGAAAGAAATAGCTTGTCTTTTTGTAGCTCAAAAGGAAGCATGGAACCCACAGTTCTTTAACATTAGCAAAATTTTTGGAGTCATCAATAATCTTTGTCTGCCATTTGCTAATAGCAGCTGTCAATGCACTTACACGGTGGAGCAGTGTTTAACAGGCATTACACGTTGGCCTCCTACTAGTCAAGATAACCATGAGCATCGTATTCACAACTAGAACAGTGCAAACTCTATCTAATCCACGGCTGAAACCTGGTATATTTACCACAAACTCGCCTTGCCGAGTTCCTTTTAACCTCCAATGTCAAATACATGAATATTAGCAGCACCAGTTTATCTTCCAATATAAATTCTCAGTAAAGTACTGTCTTTCCATGAAACTCCTGATACAAAGACTGTTTCCACAGAAATTACATTAGGTGGTAACTTTATTTTAGAATGGTGAAGTTATGCTGCTGAAGCCAAGCTCCAGAATGTTTTCTAGTATAGTAACCAGCGGGCCACATAATGCCTAAAAGAATTCTACAAGGCATCAGCAACTGGCAATAATGTTGGGAACCCACAAGAAGTCGGTCTAGAGGGCCTTGACTCAGCAGTAAAATGACAACAAGTGAAGCTATCACCATGTCAGTTGTCAAAACTATCCATCCATATGTATCATCATTCTACAAGCACATTACACGGCCGCCTCCTACTCCTCTGCTTCTTATCCACATCAAATTGCTGCATGGAAAAAAGAGGAGTAAAGATGGTTAACATGTGAGGCGATATTATGATACGATTCCCTATTCTATCTCATCACCAGGAATAGAATGCAGATGCAACATTTCAAAACTTCTCCTGACATTAATGCCGTTGTCCATCTATTTGCTTTTTATCTAATCAATAATCACAGACTTGTCATTGTCAACTCATTTTCCATTTGCTCACATGAAAGATAAAAGGAGCTTGTATCTAAGAAATGACATTGACACTAAGCTTAAAAACATGAGTTACTTTTGCAACTACTAGAACATATGTAGTTAGAGGGACTTCACCTGTTGGCACAGAAAATGAGGAACCCGAATTCTCTTGGAACCATCAGCCAGACGTTTAAAGGGCAAATGGTTTTCCACAGGAATAGAATCATTGTTGACCTACGAGTAGATGCAATACAAATGTTAATGCTTTTCTCAAACCATTGAATTTTTTAGATTAATTAATGCATTTAATATAGAAATAAATCTGAAGTTACTCTGAGAAGGGCAAAGAAAAGTGGGGAAAAGAGCAAGGCATAACTTATCATATATGAGATTCTAAGGACAAGGATCTCAAAAAGAAAGTGTGGTGTGCAGACTTTAGCACCAATAGAATATCACATCAAGTTTCAGCAAGGATAACATTGTCTGTGAGGTAGGTTTGTTCAGCAAATTCAAGTTTTAAAGCGCCTGATGATTTAATCAATATCCCAAGCACGTATAGGCTAGAGAAGCATATTGACAGAAAGCACAAATTAATGTTAACGCTATATTCTGATTAGATTCGGACCATACCTGGTTTTGAATAACCTCTACTAACAATTCTTCACAACCTGATGCATATACATTCTCTAAACTGGGGCACTGAATTAACAATCGATCTGAGAATGCAAAGAAATTTACAGTTAGACTAAGATGCAAATTAGGAAAGCATGCGAGATGCATCAATGTCCCTATAATCAAAGTAAGCACTCGATTAAGACCAACACATTGTTTAAAACATACCAGGGAGCAAATTTTTACAGGCATTGAGATTCAGGTCATTCAACTCTGGGCAGTTCAAATACAGGGCCTGCATTTCAATCAACAAAATAAGAACACAAGGAACCCATGGTAACAGAATGCAATATGCACATCCAAGGAGCTGGGAGTCTCACATCTAAGCCACTACAACCCCACAAGCTGAGTTTTTTTAATTTGCTGTGCTTAATAATAAGCTTCTGGTGTATGAGGTGAAGATTGCTGTTGGGCCTTTTCTCCATCCCCTGGTTGATGGCTTCATCAGAGATGAGGCTTTCGTCATTAGCATCACATATGGTCATTCCACAGTCCATAAGTTCAAGAAGAGGTAGCTGAGCTGTGGCAAACTGAATTCCACCTGAAACAAAAACATTTAGTCAACCAAAATGAATTGCAAGAACAATGAATAGATTTATGTTCAGCTTCAGAAACAATGAACAAGAGTGCTAACTGAAAGGAAATGCCATTTATTTAGAGAGTAGTCCAGGAAGTTACTTGAAGAGATGTTAGGACAAAGGGCAAGCAGGAGTCTTGATAATGTTTCAGGAAACTCATTGCATATCATCCCAATGCCACTGTCACTAATGCTTGACCTGCAAGTAACAATAAATTCATGATTAGAAAAGAAGTCCAATTATTGGGGCTGATGATTAATTATATTCCTTTGCATTTTAAGCTTCTATGGACATTGCCAATGCCAATCTTATTTGTTGCGCTATTTGAAAACAAATGTGTTTACATTATGTATAAGAACTTTGGCAAAAAACAGAAACATGAATTGACATGATGAAGCTGAATTTTCTATACCACTGAAAACTCAAATATCAAACATAGGACATCAGACCAGAACATACCCACTGAGATCAAGCAATTCTAAATCCGAAAAGCTTGAAGTAATAGCAGCAACAGAGGCATCAGTGATTTCTGATCCAAGCACGAGTGAGAGCATCCGCAAACCCCTGTACAATGATAAAATTAAGCAGTTGTCACCAAAGGTGTATCTAATTAACGATGCGTCAATGCTTTCATGGGGAATTTTAGTCTTTAGTATCTAGGAAGTGAACTTAGTAGGATTTATATAATCGCTAGACAGCTCAATGTGTGGAACATGGGCTTATAACTCTCTTGAGCTTAAAGAAGGAAAGAAATGCCTGTTTGAAGCTGTTATCAGGTGCAACATGCATGACCAAGTTACTGAACAGACCTTAAATCTGAAGCTGTAAGAGCTAGTACGACAGCATGGGAAAGCCGAACCGATGCAATGTGAACATTTTGTAACCATGGACAACTCCTTCCCAGACCATCAACCATGGCAATCAAATCTGTACAATCATTTCCATTGCGAGAGAATTCCAAGGAGATTTCTCTTAAGTTGGGGCAGTTAAAAACCTATAGGGATGTGAAAATTAGTCAGCATCATTTGTCACATCTATCAAAGACAGAAGAATAAATATGCATCATACAGAGAAGATATCCTAGAACATGAAAAAGCGAAGGGATTCAATCACCATCTTTGACAGGGAGTAAAGATCAGAAAGCCAGAGCGTAGAAAGACTCGATGAGCTGAGAACCAAACCCCCAAGGTTAGAGCAACCTTCCATTTTTAGACTGGTTAGGCATCGTTTGTCAGCAACAAAACGACCCAATTCATCTCTGCAGAAGTTTGCATAAGTTAATATTATCAATGAAGAATCCAAGCTTTATAGAACTAAACATTTTCTGCGCATGTGAATAAGAAAATGGAGATCAAACTGCTTAGGTATCACTAACAACCATTAAACAGATTATGGTAATTTCCTTGCTGGAAACAAACAAGACACTATTTAAGCCGCAAAAAAAAATATTTACTTGCAAAACTAAGATGTTAAAAGCATGAGCAACCAAGAGTAAAATCTGAACGCGTTGATCTCCTAAATAGTTGGTTCAAAAGAAGCACAAAAACTGACAGCTTTCCTCTCCTAGTTCTCATTGCTAGGAAAGGACGAAATGATGATGCACACACCACAATTGGAAGAGCCATCACAATTTTTAGTGGCATCCGTAGATCATGGAGACACAAACAACTTCGTAAATCACAGACAGGTCACCAAAACCTTTACGACCAGAGCAGACTCTGCTAAAGTCTATTCATTTCGAACAAACGTTGCTCGCAAATTACTTGTGCTAGCACTTTGCACATAGTTTTCTCAAGGAACATTATACTGCTTGAAAGTGATATCCATTTGCAGTCATTAATTGAGCAGTAATGCAGGGATCTTAGGGTTCTCCACCCCAGAAATGCCTCGATACGTATATAACCAAGATCCAAACAAATCTCATATGAAAGATCTAGCACGCAAAAGGATAACAGAAAATTTACCCTGTGATCCGGTTGACAGCATTAGAGGATGTTGAGATCTCCATAGACTCCAAATTAGGGCATGAGAAGGCAATGCAAGCCAGCATTGTCGCATCTACATCACTGCAAAAGCCAATGAACAAAACAAGAACCGAATCAGAGTCATAAACCCAGAAAAGTTTGACAAAGCTCAAGCACATGATATTAAATTGGAATTAATTGTGAGATCCAATCAGGATGCTCACAAATGATCCACAAGTTCTAGTCTTTGCTTAAAGGGTTAATGTACGAATCCTGGAACTCCCAAATTCATGAAAGTCAGTCCATAACTGCTGGTCAAGCAGCATTTCCACACTCTTAGCAAGCATTTCTTTTTGTTAATTTTAACTTCAATTTAGATTGATCAAACAGTTCAGTTGCAGTGGTCAGCTTGTATATCAACTTCGGTCCTAATTGATAACGCCCGGATGAATCCTGTCTGTCGTTTTTTTAAGATCAGTGCATCAACATCAACCGACTCGATCCACCTCGCGAAAAAAATCCTAGATCCGAATCGCACACTCCGAATCCATGACTGTGTCCTAACCTTTCCATCCTCAGAGACAGCCTAACGAGCTCAGGGCACTTGTTCAACACCGATCCGACGAAACAGAGCTGAGCTCTCGCGGGAACCCTGAGCTTCAGATCCTCGGCAGCCCTCCACACCCTCCTCGAGGTGTCCCGCCACCCCTTGCACACCTTCGCGGCCGCGAGCAGCTCCGCCGGCGGCAGCCTCCGCAGGACCTCCCACAAGCACCTCACGGGCAACCCGCCGGCGTCCGCATCCCCGTCCACCAAATCCTGATCCCGCTCATCGAGATCCGGCTCCACCTCGTCGAACTCCTCCCCCTCGTCGGCGCGGACGTCGAGGTCGTCGAAGGAGAGCGCGCGGCGGAGGTGGGAGATCGGGTGCCGCGGGAGGAACGGCGGCGGCTGGGGAGGGCGAGCGGCGGAGGAGCAGGAGGAGAACGAGGGCCGTACGAGTGCGGACGCCGCCGTAGAGGAGGCGGCGGCCGCAGCGGAGGCGCTGACCGGCGTGGACGATGCGGCGGCGGCGGCGGAGGAGTCGGCGGAGGCGGAGGAGTGGCAGGAGTGGCCCTTCTTGGGGAGGCCGCAGCGGCCGCAGTTGTAGCTGCCCCGCTTCTTGCCTCGCTTGGCGTCGTCAGAAGAGTCGGAGGGCGAGGGGGCGGCGGGGGCGGGGGAGTCGGAGGGCGGGAGGTGGGGCTGGTGGAGGCGGCGGTGCATGGCGGCGGCGGCGGCGGCGGCGGAGGAGCGGAGGCTAGAGAGAGAAAGGAGGGATAGAGCTAGAGAGAGAGAGAGAGAGAGAGAGAGAGTGAGAGAACGCGGTGGTGGTGGGGAATAAAAAGAGCTGAGGGATGGCGCGAGAGGGGACGCGGGTTCGCGCCTTCGAGTTTCGAAGATTACTTGTCGAAATTAAAAATAAAAAATGAAATCAAAGATTAAATAAATAAAAATAGTTTTTTTCGTCGCGAGGGGAGCGTTGCATGCGGGCGGGGGGGAGCGTCGGGGACGTGGCGAAATTACGGAAATGGGCACGCGCGCGGCGGGTTCCTGAAATTATTTTGAAAAGGTAAGGGAAAAAACGTGCGTTCTTTCGTTGTCTGAAAAAGGCACGGCCATAAAGAGGATGACGATATTTTCGCCCCTCTAGGACGGAATTCACCTACCTAATCATTTAATTGCAATTTAAAGTGATGATCCTGAAGATTTTTACTTGTCATAATTAAAAATTTTACGTACTTAATTTTTGTTTATGGTAGGTTTCCCATGTATATTTATTATTAGATATTACTTTCATAAAAGTTTCGTGTTGTCAAAAACTTAGGTTTTGAAGAAATCTAGATCTTTTATACAAGATTAAGCAAATTTATAGATAAATTGCTAGGTAAAGTATGGAGCAAATTTAAAATAGACAACATTTTTAATACATTGACTCGTTTATATATTTTCGCTTTTTTGTGTATATTTTCATCAAACCCCCTCTCGTTAATTTTATTTCGAAAAAAATCAAAAAAAAATTAAATTATGACCATTATGATACATTTATCTCAATTTTTTATTATATCAAAAATCTCAAATTATACCTATTATGACACATTTATACTTGATTACAATTCCATCCAAAATCACTATTAAAAAAGCTGACATGGATCCAATATGACATTTTTTTAGACAAACGACTTTCATGTGGCACCACACTAACACCACTTTGGAAAAATAAAAAAACTAAACTAAAAAAGAAAAAGTTTGCATTATTCATTGTCTTCTCTGCGAGGAAGAACAACACTTTTTTGTCCAAAAAATGAAGCTTCAAAAAGGCCGAGCTTGAGCGGCCGCCATGGCCTCTCTAGCTCAAAGCTTGACTTGTCTGACCTCGACCTTCAAAGCTCGTAGGTGATCGCAAGTTATCATGGCCAAGCTTCAAAGCTCACTGGCGCCATGACCACTCTTAGCTCGAAGCTTGGCTTGAGGGTTTAACCTCGAGCTTCAAAGCTTGCAGCCGCCATGCCCGCTTGAACTCGAAGCTTGGCTTGAGGATTTGACCTTAATCTTTGAAGTTTGTGGATGGTTGGGCAAGCGCTGACGAGCGCCGCCGAAGGTCTAGGTAGCAGTGGGCAGCGAAGCAAGAGCGCCGGAGGAGTTTGGCCAAGCGATTGAAGATGATGAATGCAATGACCAATACTTTGCGCTGTATTGGAGAAGACAATGAGCAAGTGCAATTTTTATTTTATTTTTTGCAGTGTGGCGCTCGTGGCACTCATGTGGTGCAACATAAAGGCCACTTGTCCTTAAAAGTGCCACGTTGAATGCATGTCAGCTTTTTAACAATGATTATGGACACAACTATAAGTTTGTAATGAAGAGTAAATGTGCATAATTGACATAGTTGGGGGTTTTTAATGTCAAAAAAATATATATGAGATAAATGTGTCACGGTCAACATAGTTTGAGATTTTTGATAATTTTTTCTCATTTTATTTTATATACATGTACATGTACATATAACGGGACGATCACATGAAGAGAAAAAAAAAAACTTCCTTGAAGATTTTCCAGAATAAAATCACAGGACATTCTTAAGGTGAAATATCATTAGTATGATTGAAAAAAATGAATATCGTACATGAACTATTTATGCAAAAATATCAATATGCTTCATTGTACGTAATATTGTTAGTGTATTCCTAATTATTTGTCTAACATCTCATATACTTCATGTAAAAGTATCTTGCCAATAAAGAAAAAAGATAAATTTGTTAATATAATAAATAGAGAAACTTGATGTATATTCTAGACTTATGAAATTTAAAAAGAATAAGTTTAATTAGTAAGTGAGCTTTTGAGATAAGATGGATAAAAAATAGATAAGTTCTTATAAAATTAATGATGAACAAGAGAATTATCAATTTTTTATTAATGAAATAATGTATCTTTTCCTTACTATTGGTTGCATAACATTATCCAAATGATGTAAAACATCATAGAATATCTACAAATGCACTTTTACTTTCATATACTATAGAACAAAACATGTAAAATGCTTAATTATGGTAACTAAATCTTAAATTAAAAAAGGAAAAATAGAAAAAAGGAGATGCCATTGGGGTGAGCGGTTTCATGGTCAACCCAAGTTCCACTTGGAACTTATAACATATCCATCATAATTGATTCTCAAATTTTTTCAACCTAGAATTTACCCCGGCTTTGGAACCTATAACCTATCCTGTCACAGGTTACAGGGTTTATCCAAGTTTCACCTCTATTATTGATTAAATGATTTTAGTGAATCATCATTTCTAATGATCATTATTTGCCGATACAATCCATCAACTACAACTCATATTTAGACACACAAAAATATGAAATAATAACAAAGTAAAATTCTCGGTCTTGGAAGTGTCAAAAATGAAAGCTTAGACTAGTGGTTCCCTATTACATACTCATCATCGAACGCCATGGAATACAACGAAATTGTGTGAAAACATAAAACAAGAAAATTACAAAGATTTGTTCCAAGTACTTGGAACCTAAATCAAATTTTTAAAACTTGAAACCTACTGTGCATATCTCAAAACTTGGAATTGAATCGGTTTGGTTATTCGATTCCCCATTCTATTCTGTAATCATGCTCACTTGTTGATGCCATCACTTTAAATTGCAACTAAAAGATTGAATGTAGTTTTGTCTTTCTATTAATATATATGGGGTAAATTTAATCATTTAGGAGGTGGAAATAACATTGGCCAATATTGAATATTGAAGGGGAAAAAAAGGAGCTCTAGTAGCAAACTCAATTCAATCAAGGGGGCCACTGGAGAGGGAATATTGGTGGAGCGTAACTAGATGGGACGAGTGAAGGAGTCTATCGCCATCGTGTGAAGGGACAACCATGTGTAACGGCCCAAGGACGAGCATGATCCAAGATTGTCCAAAATGATAGGATTGTGTCCCACACAAGGGCCAGCCCCCGAGCTCTCTATGAACGACCCAAGGAGCAACCCATGATCAATGTGAGAGATGGTCCATGCGTAATGTGGAACAAGCCCATGACCGTTCAACTCCTTATGTCAGGCGGCCCTGCCATTTCTTCTGACACACACCCTTTGGGCCTTCCCCAAGCCTATGACCATCAAGTAGCCTAATGTACAAACTAGTAAAGATGGTATAGATTCAAATACCACCGTTGGATCAAAGATGGGATCAACGGCTAAGATTAGATTCGTCCATGTATAAATTAAGGATCCTCCCCTTCAGTTGTACACTCTTGTTCACGAGTAATTCATTCGAGCTTCACTCCCATACTTCGTTCTTGTGAGCTGAGTGTGTGTAAGGCTGAGTTGGGATTGTAATCTTAAGGCCGCACGGGTGTGTGATCGTTCAGAATTGACCAACCCGTGACAAGTGGTATCAGAGTTTTTGTTCCAAGTGCAATGGCTAATACTCATTCTATGTTCCGATCGCTCAAGGTGACAACCGCAAGGATCATGGATGACCAATCGAGGAAAAACTGTGTTCTCTTGAGCCTAAGGGACCAAAAGGGCAACTTGGAGAATCGAATGACAGTCTTAGAGGAGACCGTCACAGACGTCCAGGCGATGGTGGACGATCTGAAACCAGACCGTTGACAGAGCAGAAGCCGGTAGGGAGGAGTTCTTGGCCAAAGTGCAAGAACTCAAGGTCGGTATGAGGGAGCTCCATGTCGAGATGCTAGGGTCCCTCACTCATGAGTTACAGTAGCGGCCAGCGAGATGAGACTTGGGAGGCAACGATGGTAACCATGCACATAGAGATTGCCGAGCTGAATAGCAAGCTCGCTGAGGTCGAGACGGCACGCTGAACAGGGTGATCACTATGCATGTAAATCCACGTACCGAAGCACCTAAGCCAAGGGAGTTCAAGGGCTCGCGGGTGGCAAAGGACGTAGATAATTTCCTGTGGTGCATGGAACGATACTTCCAAGCCATGGGAATCAACGACGACGCATCTTGGGTAAACACCACATCAATGTATTTAGTTGATAACGCGTTGTTATGGTGGTGTCGTCGATCGAATGATAGGTGTGACGACCCTATCATGATAGAATTTCAATGGAACTATTATCCTGCTTATGCGGAAAAGGAAGCTCGTGATGAACTCAAGCACCTAAAATAAAAGGGTGGAGTTCGCGACTATGTGAAATGATTCTCGGAGCTACTGCTCCAAATCCCATCCATGAGCGAGACGGAGGCGTACCACTAGTTCTCGGAGCTACGTCCTTGGCTCGCAGGTGGCCAAGGACGTAGATAATTTCCTGTGGTGCATGGAACAATACTTTCAAGCCATGAGAATCAACGACAACGCATCTTGGGTAAACACCGCATCAAATTATTTAGTTGATAACACGTTGCTGTGGTGGTGTCGTCGGTCGAATGATAGGTGTGATGACCCTATCACGATAGAATTTCGACGGAACTATTATCCCGTTTATGCAGAAAAGGAAGCTCATGATGAACTCAAGCACCTAGAATAAAAGGGCAGAGTCCACGACTATGTAAAACGATTCTCGGAGCTACTACTCCATTTTTCATCCATGAGCGAGATGGAGGCGTACCACTTGTCACACCTCGAACCTCGGGTACGCACACATCCATCAATGTTCGATTAAAAATGCGACGTTCCAAGACGCGTCGCCAACCCATTCTTTTTATCTTTCAATTAAATGCATGTGAAAGCGAATTAAATAAACCCCCGGACAACAAACAAATAATAGGGATAGTAAACATAACAAAAGTTGCCGAAAACAACTTATTTATTTATCAACTGGTTAACCCTAGGAAGTTTAATAATTACAAGCCTTTCTACGGCCACTTCCTATCGACCCTCTCAAAAACCTTCAGGGATCGGGGTTAACCTAAATTTCACTAACGGCAGGGCTAGCCAAAAGGTGTCGCATCTCGCGCCCACCAAATCCGCACACAGCAAATCTCCACACTACGGCCCTGAAAATGTTTAACCATGACGGGGTGAGATAAATCTCAGCAAGTTAAACCCTAAGCCTCGACTAGGACGTAAATTCGCCTCGAAGGCAACCTAAACAGGCACCACAAACAAACTCACATCGCCTCGGCATGTCCCTGCATATTAGCGCATCACATATGCCATTATAAATACAACAAGCATAATCAATAACCAAAACACGTAATTCTCATTCTCCAAGCACTCACACGGGTCTCGATTATAAGGTAAAACCGTTTTGGCATGTCCCATACCATGTCTAACAATTTTGCCCCATAATCAAGCGCAATACAATACAATCATTCACACGTGTTCTGATTATTACGACCCCTTGGGTCACGGCCAACACAAGTGTCGGTGGTCTTCAGGCGTAACCGGGCATCGTCCCATCCCATCGGACACGACAACGTCTAGAACTCTCGCCTAGACGGCATTCCATAAAGGAGTATCAGTCCGGCCTCAACCGCGACTCGACTTCCGGCCCCCTGTCAGGCATCCGATAAAAATCGGGCATCGCCCCCAAACTCCCATTGGGTGACGGGTTCCATTAAGTGACCATGCAAGCACGACATCAATCAAACCAACTTTTATTTCCGTTATTTAGCCAAGAAAACCAAAATCTCTTTTCAAATAATAAACCTTGCAACTCCTTTTTTTTTTGTTCAAAACTTTCCGAAATAAATTCGTACGGGGTCACGTATTTAAAATCAACCCGTCAAACTTTGCACGCATCTAGTTTGAAACCTCGCGGTTTTATTGAGCACATAAAATTTGGCGTCCAAACCCGACACCATATTTCTTTTCAATTTCTTTGTCCAACCACCCTTTTTGGACACAATCTTTGGTAACCCCCTTTTTTTTTCTTTAAAACTTTTGAAAAGAAATTCATACGTGCTCCCATACTCAAAATTAACCAGTCAAACTTTGTACGCACCTAATTTAAAACCTCATCGTTTTATTGAACAAATAAGTTTTGGTGTCCAAACCCAACACCTCATTATTTTTCTAATTAATTGCCCATAGGCCATCTTTTGCAATAATAATAATAATAGACAATCATCATAGAATAACCATTCACATAATATTGTACATGCAGCACTCAAAATCACGCATAAGTTCTCAGCATGCCAAAAATCAACCAAATCACAAAATGTACATTTTCCAGCAAGCAAGACAGCAAGAACAACCACAAGACCACAACCGGCCCTCACCGGCAGAAACCGAGTCCATTTGCACGTCTCCAAGATTAATTCCAGAAACATAACCAAACGAGTTCAGAAAATCCTCAAATTTAAATATGTTATAAATGACACTTAAAAGAACACTTTTATGAAGACACCTTGACCCAGATCTTTCTAGAATAGGAGCAGTAAATCGCTCAAATCGTTACCAAAACTGTGTCCGTGTCTAGAAATTATATTTTCCAAAACCAGCTTGGTTTGAGATCCGAAACTTGTTATTTTACTCTGAAATTTGACTATATTAAACTTCAAGATCTGATGAAAAAATTTTGTGAAGAAACTCTTTCAAAAATCAAACCTAAGAGTTGATAAAAATCCTTTAAACACCAAAAGGTCACGGGTTCCAACACAATACAAGATTTTGTCTTGCATATAACGAAGCTGAAATCTTGTTCTTTTAAATCCAGAAAATCTTGAGTAAAATATATGTCATTAATGAAGATGTTTAGAACATTTTTCAAGAAGGAAATAACCTCAAAATTTTAGCACATTTTAACCCACGAAAATAGTGTCTAGTAGACAGATCTGAAGAGAAATCCAGACTCAGCTCCTTTGAGCATTAACCTAACCATGATTAATTAACCTAACCATGGTTAACTAACCTACCAAGGTTGATTAACACTAATCCATCTTAGCACTAATCTAACCATGATTAGCACTAAAATAAACACCCACTAAGTGTAATTAATGGCCTAATCAAGGATTAGGGAGTTAACTCACGGGATTACGACGGCGGCGGGCTCGCGGCAACGGTGACGCGACGGCGTCGAGGACATGCCACTCACGGGTCGAACAAGCTCAACGGCAACGATGACAGCAAGGGGGAGCTCACGGCCAAGGGGGGCTTGGCTCGGCTTGGGCTACTCGGTGGAGCTGCAAGTGCTGCTGTGGCCAAGACGGGGTGGTGCTGGACGTGGGACAGGTAGCTGCTGGACACGAGGGAGTTGGGCAAAGCTGGTGGCCACGGGGGTGAGCTGGACATGAGGGTTGGTGGCGGTTTGGTGGTGCTGGACGTGAGGATGCAACTGGGTGGTGGTGTTAAGACGTGAGGTGGTGGGTGGAGCAGCAGCAATGGAGAAGGAGCTGCTGTGGTGCGGGCGTGAGGAGATGGGATGGTGGGCTAATGATGGATGTTGGGTGGTGCGATTCTGCTAGAGTGGAGGTGTGCGGCAGCAACAAATGGAAGAGAAGAAATGAGGAAGAAGGAAATATGGAGAAGATGGAATGGTCGGCTGCAGAGGGGTTCACGCACGAGAAAGAGAGAGGAAAGAGAAAATGGGAGAGAGAGAAAACCAAGAAGTCAAATGAACAACCAATGAGAACTTAGCCAAAATATCTCACTCATCATCACATAAGCCTCAAAGTCTTCATGCCCCAAAGTCTTGTGCCCACCCAATCACAAAATTCCTCTAATTTCCCACAAACAAAGTCTTTTGGCAACAAATTCCTCTTTTTCCTCTTAATCCGAATTTCCTTTTATTTTCCTTTTTGTCTGAAAATTGTTTTTCCGCAAAATTTCGAACTCGTCAAAAATTCTCCGAAAGATGAGACAACATCCTATAAATGAATTGTGACACGCTCGAACGTCCAATTCCCGAAACCGAATTTAATTTCATGGTTAAAATCGACCGAGCGCGACTTTAGTACGATTTAACCTATCAGGTAGCTTTTAGGAATTTTAGCGTGTTTGACCCGTGGTCGATAATTTTCAATCCACGTTTGTGCATCTCCGAATCGTAGATAACCCTCAGTTGTCACATAATCACGAGGTTTCAATTACATGTTCCGAATATAATATCAATAGAAAATCGAGTTATTGCCGTTCGACGCAAATATCACAATCGTGCGGAACCACCCGCAATTCGACTACGTGATTCCATCAAATCGACCTATATCCGTTCGCTAATCGATTTATAACGGTGTCGTATTGACCCTTGCCGATTATTATGGTCGAGCAGTCGATTTCCGATCGAATTCTCTAGTCTGTCGCGTTTATATCCCTTAACAGCCTCACCTAATAGATTAGTTAACTCGTGAGTAATCAATTCCGAATAAATTAACCATAAGCGTGTCAACGAAACAACCATTTCATATATCCAAATCAGGGGCCAAATTTCGAGATGTCACACCACTAGTTCATGAGTAGACTCAAGCCATGTATCAAGCAAGAGCTAAAGAGATGCCATGCAATGGATCTTGCGACGGCAACATCCATGGCCGAGTCCCTTGTGGAGTACAAGTTGCCATCCACAACGAAATCCGATTCTCGTCCGAAGGACAAGACTAATGGTGGGGAGATCAGGGAAGATTCAATCACTCAAATGGAGGCAAACCACCAGCAATAGCCTTCAAGACCCAACTGGATTCGAGTGGATAGGTACAAAGAAATGTATATACGTATAAATGTTTCTTCCGTAAAGGTCCTCACCTAGCCCCTGATTATCCCAAGAGGGGCAAATTGGCAGCCCTACGTAATGAGGATGAACCACGAAAGGAGGCGCAATTAGATTTGTTGCGTATTATTGGCTCGATCAAAACCAAGAAGGCAAAGGAACTCAAAGGAATGATATTCATAGATGTAAAGATTTGAGGTACTACGATGGGTGCACTCGTAAATACCGGAGCATCCAATCTCTTCATATCTCGAGATACCGCGAAAAAGTTGAATCTTCCGATCAAAAAGGGAAGAGCCAGTTGACTCAAAACGGTGAATTCCAAGGAAGTCCCGACTAACAGTGTGGCTAGGGACGTGGAGCTCCACTTGGGTCCATGGACTAGTAAGAAGAACATCGAGGTAATCTCCCTTCACGACTATGATTTCGTGCTTGGTCTTGGATTTCTCGACAAAATCAATGCGGGCATTATGCCCTTCACGGATTGTATATGCACCCTGGACAAGTGGTGTCAATGCATGGTCCTGATCTACTGTGAGTCGGGATGCGATAGGAAAATGTTATCGGCCATGTAGCTGTCAAAGCGAGCAAAGAAGGGCAATGTGACCTTCTTGGCAACGTTAAAGATTAAGGATGTGAAGGGGAAGACACACTGAAAGAGGTGGCCCATGTCCCAGATGCGTTCCAAGATGTGATACTTCCTGAGCTGCCTAAGAAGCTACCCCCTCGAAGAGAGGTAGACCACCAAATCGAGCTGGTGCCCGATGCTTGAAAGCCGGCCATGGCACCTTATCGCATGGCCCCACCCGAGTTGGAAGAACTGTAGAACCAAGGAGTTGTTCGACGCCAGTTACATTCGGACGTCCAAGACTCCATTTGGTGCCCTCGTCTTGTTCCAAAAGAAGCACGACATGTTCCTTCACATGTGCATAGATTACCGGGCACTAAACAAGCTCACCATCAAGAACAAGTACTCAATCCCCCTCATTGCAAACTTGTTCGATCAGCTTGGGGAAGTATGATGGTTCACCAAGCTTGATCTTCGGTTGGGTTACTATCAAGTACAAATTGCCGAAAGGGAATAGCCGAAGACCGCATGTGACACTTGATATGGATTATATGAGTTCCTTGTCATGCCTTCGGCTTGACCAATGCACCGGCCACTTTCTGCACCTTGATGAACAAGGTACTCCATCTGTTCCTTGATCGGTTCGTGGTAGTTTATCTTGATGATATTGTCGTGTATAATCAGACACTTGAGGAAGACGTCAAGCACTTGAGACAAGTTCTCCAGGTATTATGGGAAAATGACCTATACGTGAAACAGGAAAAGTGCACATTTGCACAAAATGAAATTCCTTTCCAGGGGCACATCGTCAAGGTTGGACGAGTGCAGATAGACGTGGCCAAGATCCGTGCCATCGTTGAATGGGACCCGTCGACTAAGGTGATGAAGCTGAGATCATTCCCTAGTCTCATGAATTATTATCGGTGCTTCATCCGGGTATATTCGAGCCTTACCGTGCCACTCACGGACACGTTGAAGAAAGAAAGACCATGGGAATGGACGAATCAGTGTCAAGAGGCGTTTAAATGGTTGAAGCGAACCATGACCGAAGAGCCGATGCTTGTGCTGCCTGACCGTACCAAGCCAAGGTAGAAACCGATGCCTCTGATTTTGTTATTGGTGGTGTCCTTATGCAAGATGGGCATCCGGTTGCCTTCGAGTCTCGAAAATTAAACGATACCGAATGGTGATACACGGTCCAAGAGAAAGAGATGACCGCGGTGGTGCACTGCCTTCGTACGTGGAGGCATTACCTCTTGGGATCCTGGTTCGCCGTGAGGACAAATAATGTGGCCACGAGCTACTTCCAACCCGAAAGAAGCTCAACTTGAAGCAAACTCGATGGCAAGATTCCCTGGCCAAGTTCGACTATATGTTGGAATATAAGCTCGGGAAATCTAACTCGGTGGCTGATGCCTTGAGTTGAAAGTTGGAGCGGGCTAGCATGACGAGTCGACCCAACTACCCATGGATCAATCTATCAAGAAGGGGCTCAAGCACAACCGAACTACCCAAGCTCTCATTCAATATGCACAAGAGAGCAAGACGAAGCGATTATGGTGTGAGGACGACCTCCTCTACACCAAGGGATGGCAACTCTATGTACCGCTCCATGGGAAATTGAGGAAAGAAGTGCTACATGAGTACCACGATTTCAAATGGGCGGGCCATCTAGGAATCCACCGCACCTTAGCACTCATTGAGGACCAATATTATTGGCCTCATGTGCGGGATGACGTTGAAGCCTACGTGCAGACATGTCTTGTGTGTCAACAGGACAAGATTGAACAACACTCGTCAACGGGGCTCCTTGAGCCGTTGCCCATCCCAGAACGTCCATGGAAGAGTGTCTCCATGGACTTCATTGTGAACCTGCCAAAGTCTGAAGGATGTCAGATTCTCATGGTCACCGTGGATCGTTTTTTCAAGTATACGACATTCATGGCAGCCATTAAGGATTGCCCAGTCAAGGAAGCAGCCAAGCTATTCCTCAAGCACGTCGTCAAGTACTGGGGCATACCACGCACAATCATGTGTGATCGCGACCCTCAATCCACCGGACGGTTTTGGACGGAGCTCTTCAAGTTGCTAGGATTGAACCTCAACTTCTCCATGAGTTTGCATCCCAAAATCGATAGTCAGACAGAGAAGGTGAATGTGCTCTTAGAAATATATCTCCGATACTATGTGAGCAACACGTAAGTGAACTAGGCATGACTGATCAACGTGGCCCAATTCTCATATAACTTACAACGAAGCGAGTCCGCGAGCCAAAGCCCATTCAAGATTGTTCCATATAAGGGCCAGCCCACGAGCTACCCATGAACAACCCAAGGAGCAACCCATGATCAATGCGGGAGATGGAACAAGCCCATGACCATTTAGCTCCTTATGTCAGGCGGTCCTGCCATTTCTTCTGACACACATCCTTTGGGCCCTCCCCAGGCCTAGGACCATCGAGTAGCCTAATGTACAAACTGGTAAAGATGGTATATATTCAAATACCACCGTTGGATTGAAGGGGGATCAATGGCTAAAATTAGATTCATCCATGTATAAATAAAGGATCCTCCCCCTTCAGTTGTAAACTCTTGTTCATGAGTAATACATTCGAGCTACACTCCCATACTTCGTTCTTGCAAGCTGAGTGCATACAAGGCTAACTTGGATCGTAATCCTAAGGCCGCACAGGTGTGTGATCATTCATAGTCGATCAACCCATGACGCATAGGCGTTTGGTGGACAGATTCATTCTGTCGAGTAAGGCATCATCGGCGGCACAGGTCTAGGTGATAGCTTTGGTTGAAGCCCTAGATTCCTTCAAGTCGCGTTCTGCAGTGGAGTTAGAAGTGCAAATTGATCACGCCAATTTGATTAGTGGACTCTCCAACGCAATGTAGATCACATGGGAGTTAAGTATACTTACCAGCGAAACCCTGTATTCTTGAAGCCCTATTCGAAGCTGAAATTAGCCCATATTAGCAGCCAATCAAAGAAGATGACCGAATGGGTTGTTAAAGCCCAAAGAAGAAAATGCTTACCGGATAATTAGGCCCTTTATCTTTTTGGGGCTTTAGGATTTACTTTGTTCTGAAACTCGTTAAATGCATTTACAAATTTTATCTTAGTGAAAAAAATGCTTGTTTTGCCAAAAAGGCACAAGAGCAAAAGCAACTTCCTAGTCTCCTTTGTTGTGACGAGAGTAGATCTAATCCATGGACTAGACAGGTTCGATTGTATTCTAAATATTATTGACTTTCTGAATTCAATTACAATCGGGTTCGCGCGATTGGATCGAGGATCGAAAACATAATTGTACTTGCCCCAGGGCTGGTTACCTGGGGATTGGCATCACGAGGATCTAGGGTGGTTGCCCAAACCCTCTTGAATGAGGGCTATGGCGGGTCAGCCAAGTGGGCCGGAATCTTTTTCGAGGCCCGGATCCCAGCCTCTACCCAGCCTATTCCCGATGGTCAAAGCCTTTTAAGGTCTTGCTTAGGACCAACTTGGGCCAGGTCCCAGCTCGGCTTACCCTTCCTACCCCAGGGAGGGTCCCTTCATTGCAAGTGGCCTGGCTTGTTCCTTGGGATTTTTGGGGGATCCCTAGGATATAACCCCATACCCGGTGGTTTACCCCCACACGAGCTTGGGGGAGCATTTTAAGGACCTACTCGGGTCCTTTACTTGGGTCAGGTCCCAGCTCAGCTGACCCTCCCTACCCCAGGGAGGGTCCCTTTATTGCCAGCGGCCTAGCTTGTTCCTTAGGATTTTTAGGGGATCCCTAGGATATAACCCCATACCCAGTGGTTAACCCCGCACAGGCTTGGGGGAGCCTTTTAAGGACCTGCTTGGGTCCGACTTGGGCCAGGTCCCAGCTCGGCTGACCCTTCCTACCCCAAGGAGGGTCCCTTCATTGCCAGCGGCCTGGCTTGTTCCTTGGGGTTTTTAGGAGACCCCTAGGATATAACTCCATCCCCAGTGGTTAACCCCGCACGGGCTTGAGGGAGCAGTTTAAGAACCTGCTTGGGTCCATTCTGAAACTCATTAAATGCATTTACAAATTTTATCTTAGTGAAAAAAATGCTTGTTTTGCCAAAAAGGCACAAGAGCAAAAGCGACTTCCTAGTCTCCTTTGTTGTGACGAGAGTAGATCTAATCCATGGACTAGACAGGTTCGATCGTATTCTAAATATTATTGACTTTCTGAATTCAATTGGGTTGGCGCGATTGGATGGGGGATCGAAAACATAATTGTTTTTAGGATGGATCGGTTTCTGGCGGTTCAAAGGAGGCATCTACTATGTGTTGATTGCGTCTATTCGTGGGTGTACTCTCTCATCTCACACCAAAAACTAAGTAGTAAGATTTACATGGCAAGGAAAGTTGGGATGACATTATGCGATTGCACGATTTCCATGTGAGAATGCTACTTGCCTTAATTTGCAACTTGATATCCATCGATCTACTACTTCTTAAGGAAAAATTTACTAAATAGTTTGTTGAATTTCTACAAAAGAAAACTAATGCATTTTAACTTATTGAAAAGCTGCTCTATTAAGTCACAACACGAGAAAAACTCGTATATTATCCAAAGAAAAGTACGAGTTCACTATTTTAATGGCATGACCCAGTGATATGTCTTCGAATTCATATTGAAACTTGTACCTGAAAACCCATAAAAACGGCTAGTAAATTACTATATTCTCGTACATTTTTGGTGCAAATAATCATATGAAAAGACCATATGCCTTGCAGCGAGCACGAGCTGCAAGAGCCTAAGTCATAACGAGGGAACGATATTGTTATTACCCGATATCCCGAAACGCATCCTATACTCTCGAGTTCTGGTGATGCCTTCCATTTGATCTTTTATATTTGTCCTAGAATCTAACAAGCTAGTCGGCTCCATCGGTTAGACACGTTTCTAGAGGTTCTTATGCACGCCCTTAGTAGCGACTTTGATAAAATCACATTCCCAATCCGTCCAAACCTTTATAAAGTTGTAGTAGGATTTCAAGTCGCAATCCGGATTTGCGATCTCGTTGAAAACATTCTTTAAATCTACCGTTGCTTTTCTAATATAGGTAGGGTTATCTACGTTACAATATCAACACGTCCATCAACCAAAAACCTCCACCAAACAAATGCAGCTAGGAGAGCTTTGGATGAGTTTCGAGTCTGGTGTGCTTAATTGAGAGGGACCAAAGCATGTCCAATAAAATACTTATTTTTGAATATTATGGGTGATCAATTTCAGAATAGTAGATTCCAGACCTGAAGTCTGAAATTTACCATATTAGAATTGGTTTCCAGTTTGTAGAACTTAAAACCTAACTTATTTGTCATAAACCGACCTACTACCCTACCCTATTTTTCCGAGCTAGTTCCAGGGTCTATGAAAAATCATTTTTTTCTGTTCTTTTTTTATTTCACTTTTTACAGCAAAACAGTCAAAAGTAAAAGACGAACGAGGGCAAATAAGCAAAGGCTAGTAAGGAATAAGGGTTGTGAGGCTTGAATAGCGAGGACAAGCCATGAGCAAGTGAGGACGAGGATGAGTAGCAAGCAAGAGAGAGAGAATTGTGAAGTGTTTAAGTGAAGTTGAAGAGAACACAAAAAAAGACAAATATAGAGAAAAGGATGCCAAAAGAAAAACTAGGGTTTTCAAGCTTTATGAAACCGATTTCAAGTGCAGTTCAGTTGATCTAATTTCTGAATAGTTCTTCACTCGAATTGAGAACTAGATTGGTTCTAATGAAAACCTAGAATTAAATTGATTTTCAAAGCAATCCGGTCCGGTTTCCAAATAGAATCAATATGTTTGTATAGTGCTATCAGATATATGACAAGTTGAGATTTGTATTCGAGACTAGACCAGTTCACACACATTGATCAATAGACTCTCCGGTTATACAGGGAAACAAAAATCTCACCCCTGAAGCATTTTTTTTCGTGACAAAAATAATCATTGGTGACCAGTAAAATTTATTGTCAAAAATTATAAAGTGCATCTTAGGTACCGTGAATTATGACATTATTGCCTACAAAAGAAGTCAGATGTTGTCACTTCCAAGAAAAAGGAAAATCACGAGACAGTACGCACATGCGGCGATTCAAACGGGTGGATGGCATTGGAAGTCATCATCACCTAAAAGCTGTTCGACGAAGCAGTCTTCGTTCACAAAGCAAGTTCTTGCTTTATGTCTTGGTAATTCAAAATCAATCACGTACTGAAAATCAACGACGTACCGGTCGCAATAGAAACATGAAAATGTGAAAGGATGTTTCTAGCTAGAATCATGTGTTTTAGACTCTCCCATGTCTATTGATTTGGGATCGAGAATCCTCTTACAAGAACCAATACAATAAACCACAACTCCGAGCATTTTTCTTCTCTAGAGAACTACTCACCTGGTGCAAAATGTAGCGAATATTCTAGCACCTTTGTATGTTTATGTGTTCTGGTGTGGCTTGGATGAAATGATGGGTTGACTTGATTAGACTAAAAAAATCGAGATATCAGAAGAAGAAAAACGTTCTACCGTCTTAAATGGCTCCTTGTATGGTTTGGAGGACATGAGGTCCATTGATCTTCAAATGCGATGGGCTCGCGCCTCACATACATAATATAGGTTGTGGCTTGAGTAGCTATTTGTGAGATGTTATGGATAAGAGGTCCAAGTTTGAAAAAGAAAAATGTAAAGGAAATAAATATGAGATAACCTCATCACAATGCTGAATACTATTTATTTATCTTTATTGACATAAAGGACATTTGTGATAAATGGATTGAGGCTAGTCGAGATAAGTCCTGACCAGATACGTGTAGGGTTAGATACTCACTTGCGTATCTCTATGAACTACTATATGGTGATTGCGTATCAGGAAATAATGTCATTTACTTGTATTCGAATGAATAGTTTGATGCTACATCGATGAGTTAATTTTGGGTAAATGACCTATACGATCCCTAAACTTTAATCTAATGTGCAATGTGATCCATAAACTTTAAATTTGTTCAATATGGTCTGTGAATTTTTATACATGTTTAATTTAGTCACTAAACTCCTTTCTTGTCTCTCGGACTTCCATGGGAATCATCGCTAGACTCACCCTCGATCACTCCTTTTCAGCTCGCCTCTCATATCATAGCATGGCACAACGGACCCAAGTGAAGGGGCTCCAATCTCTTTTTACGGGATTTTTTTAGCCTACATTGGTTGATTCGGCCAATTTTGACAAAATTGTTGACATTACAATCTAGTTTATGCCAATCTTCTTATATAGCATGGCCAACACTAACGTAAACAATTTTTGCATATTTTAAAATTTTAAATTAATTTTTTTTATGATTTTAATAAATTTTTCTGATTTTCTTATTCTTCTTTTCTTCTCTTTTTTTTTCTTCCTCACTAGTTGCCAGGCCTCAAAGTAGAGGATGAAAAAAACAAGAAAATGAAAGAAAAAAAATTCAAAAAACTATAAAAAAAAAATGACAAAATTTGTCTACATCAAGATCGGCTATACCACATAAGACGATCGACGTCCATGTTAGCAATTTCCAATCAAAATTAGTCCAAATGATTATATTGACAAATTATCAAAAGATCTAAAATTAAATTGGTCAAATTAAAAGTTTAGAACTAAATTGGCATATGTATAATAGGTTTATAATTTTTTGGTGATTTTTCAGATCTGCTTGATGAGAATGTTCGTGGAATAAATTTTGGACATCTTGCCCTCCAGGAGATGTTCTTATAGATTGTGCCTCCACGCGGAGAAATATTCAGTGGTTCATGAGTGCCACGTCATCAGCTGACGTGACACTCACGAATTTACTGATACCTAATTAAAAATTGACATGTGTCATTAAAAAAATTAAATTAAAAACCCCTTAATCCACCTAGATTTCCCTTTTCCTCCTCTTCCATCTGCACACAAGAACCCAACCTCCGCCCCTCCTTCGCCATCGCCACCGGCGAAGTTGGAGTCGCCAGCGCCGCATCAAACCAGTTTGGCCGTCTCCTCCGCCCATGCCTCAGTTCCAAATCTAGCGAGACGATGGAGAGAGTGGACGTGGAGATTATCGCCAAATCTGGTTTGCTGCTCCAGATCTTGGCTTGTCCATGGCTGCCGGCGAAGAGCTCAACAACTTTGCTGCAGACTGAGAAGCCATCCATGGCCGACCGCTCCTCTACATCTCTAGATCTGGTTTTACTACTCAAAAGCTTCGAGCTCCGGTCTTGGCTCGTCCATGGTTGTCGGCAACCAGCTCAACAGCTTTACCGCAGACTGAGAAGTCGTCCATGGCCGACCGCTCCTCTGCATCTCCAAATCTGTTTTGCCGCAACGCTCCTCTACATCTCCAGATCTGGTTTGCTACTCAACAGCTTTGAGCTCGAGTCTTGGCTCGTCTATGGCTACCGGCGACGAGCTCAACAGCTTTGCCGCAGACCGTGGCAGCCACGGTGGGGCTGTGGTTCAGGGACGGTGGCAGCGGCAGCGACTTGGGTGGTGGAGATGGCGGAGCCCGGGCAGAGCGGAGGTCAAAGATGGAGGGGAAAAGAGAAAAAAAAAAATTAACTTTTTAGATTTTCATGTCAACATCCACATGTTAAAATTTAATTGGGTATCAGTAAATTCGTGAGTGCCACATCAGCTGATGACGTGGCACTCACGAACCACTACACAAGTTTTGTAGCTCGAACAAGGGCCTGCATGCACCCGAGTGCTACGACAGCTTGCTTTCGAACCTGGCAGCCACGGAAAAATAGCTTGAATACGACGGACAACTGCTCCCTTAAAGGCCCCCAAAGCACGCCTTGTCTGCATATTTGGAGGAAAGAAATTCAAAGAAACTAGGTCGACGGTTGACACAGTCGTGAATTGATTCGGACACCAAGCATGTGTCACGAGCCGATCGATCTAGCGTCCCCTTGCCCATGCGGCCTTAGGAATTTCTCCCAAGTCAGCCTTACTCACACTCACTCACAAGGATCGTAGAGAGAGAAACTCTTTAGAGAGAGAAGCTCTGATTGTATTTACTTGTGAAAATGAGATCATACAAATAAGGGGGAGGAGACTCATTTATATACAAATACAAGGCAAACCGTATCCGTAGATCTCTCCTCAATCTAACGACGGAGATTGAATCTCCCCAACTACCAACTACCTGTATTTATTACATAATGGTACAATTCCCGTATCGCCCGCCCCTAGGATTATTCTAGAAGACTCAAGAAAAACCCTAAGTGTCGGGGATAAGCCGAGGGTCGTTGGATCTATAGACGTGTCACGACCGGCCCATGGAAACCTCTTGGACATGCTTTCTTTCGGGCCGTGACATTCTCCCCCACCTAATCGGGCGACGCCCTCGTCGTGTCTTCGGCGTGGAATGCGTCGATCTCCTTCTTGAAAAGCCAAAGACTCTCCGCGGGCTCCCAACTGGCTTCACTCTCCGGAAGACCCTTCCATCGGATCAAATACTCTCGCTTGGGCGCGCAATACCGCTTCCGTATGACTTGATCCACCAAGATGCTCTCGACCTCTCGATCATACGAGGTTTTTGCTCCGAGGGGCGCCCAATGAGACTCCCCTCGATCCGGATCTTCCTTATCAACCTGGAAAAGCTTAAGCATACTCACATAGAAAACCAGATGTACCTTTAGCTTTGGTGGTAGCTCCAGTTTGTATGCGACCTTCCCGACCCGTTGTAGCACACGAAACAGCCCCTCGTAGCGACGGATCAACCCCTTGTGCACATCCTTGTATTGAAGAACCGCGTGCAGCTTGGCCAGCACTTGGTCCCCAACTTGGAACTCCACATGCCGTCGCTTCTTATCGGCCCATTTCTTCATGCGCTTGGAGGCTTTGTGTAGACACGCCCTTGCCAAGTCGGCTTGCTCTTGCCAATCCTTGGCGAACTTGTACGCGGGCAGACTACTCCCCCGATAACCCGATGCGATTGCACTCGGGGTATTTGGTTGCTGCCCGGTCGCAATCTCGAACGGGCTCTGGCCGGTTGACTCACTCCGCTGCAGGTTGTAGGAGAACTGGGCTACATCAATCAACTTCGTCCAATTCACTTGCGTTGTGCTCACATAGTGCCAAAGGTAGATCTCCAAGAGTGCATTAACCCGCGCCGTCTGACCATCGGTTTAGGGATGCAAACTTGTTGACATGTTCAGCTCCGACCCCAGCAGCTTGAACAACTCGGACCAGAAACACCCCGTGAAGCGAGGATCACGATCGCTCACGATCATTTGTAGCACACCCCCGTACTTGACCACATGCTTCATGAATAATTTGGCCACCTCCTCGGCCGGACAATCCTTCGTTGCAGGCACGAAAGTCGCATACTTGGAAAATCTGTCCACCACGACCATGAGAGTCCGACACCCTTCGGACTTTGGTAGGTTGACAATAAAGTCCATGGAGACACTCTCCCAAGGACGAGTTGGAACGGGAAGCGGTTCCAACAGGCCCGACGACGAACGTTGCTCCAGCTTGTCTTGTTGGCATACCAGACAAGTCTTCACATAAGCCTCCACGTCGTCCCGCATTTGCGGCCAATAGTACCGATCTTTGACGAGGGCCAACATGCGGTGGATCCCTAGATGACCCGCCCACTTCGAGTCGTGACACTCGCGCAAGATTTCCTTCCTCAACTTCCCATGGAAAGACACGTACAATCGCCTTCCCTTGGTGTAGAGAAGCTTGTCCTCACACCAAAATTGTCGGGTCTTGCCCTCCTTGGCATACCCGATGAGGGCTTGGGCTCTTGGATCATGCTTTAGCCTTTCTTTGATGCGGTCGACCCAAGGACAACTCAGTCGACTCACCGTGTTTGCCAGCTCCATTATTCGACTTAGTGCATCTCCCACGGAGTTTGCCTTCCCCGGCTTGTACTCCAGTACATAATCGAATTCTGCCAGAAAATCCTGCCACTGAGCTTGTTTCGGACTCAGCTTCTTCTGAAGCTTCTTCTGAGTCTGGAAATAACTCGTGGCTACGTTGTCCATCCTCACGACGAACTTGGATCCCAGGAGATAGTGCCTCCACGTCCGAAGGCAATGGACCACCGCGATCATCTCCTTTGCTTGAACGGTATACCGTCGCTCGGTATCGTTCAACTTGCGAGACTCGTACACCACCGGATGTCCTTACTGCATAAGGACGCCACCAATAGCAAAATCCGATGCATCAGTCTCTACCTCATAGGGCTTGGTGTGGTCGGGCAACGCCAACACCGGCTCCTCCATCATAGCTTTCTTCAATCGGTCGAAGGCTCTTTGACATCGATCTGTCCACTCCCACGCCTTCTCTTTCTTCAACGGGTCCACGAGCGGCACGGTGATGCTCGAGTAACTCTGAATGAATCGCCGGTAGTAGTTGGTGAGGTCCAAGAACGACCTCAACCCCGTCACTTTCGTTGGCGGCTCCCATTCGACGATCGATTGAATCTTGGCCTTGTCCATCCGCACTCGTCCACCCCCAACGATGTGCCCCAGAAACGGGACTTCCTCTTGGGCGAAGGCACACTTCTCGCACTTAACGTACAGCTCGTTCTCGCGCAAGACTTGAATGACTTGCCTTAGGTGTTCGATATACTCCTCCAACATTCGACTATAGACAACAATATCATCTAAGTACACCACTACAAACCGATCTAGGAAAGGGTGGAGTACCTTGTTCATCATCGTGCAGAAAGTAGCCGGAGCGTTGGTCAGGCCGAATGGCATCACGAGGAACTCATAGGATCCGTACCGCGTTACGCATGCGGTCTTCGGCTCGTCCCCTTCAGCGATCCGAACCTGATAGTAGCTCGATCGAAGATCCAACTTGGTAAACCACTGAGCTCTACCAAGTTGATCGAAAAGATCCACAATGAGTGGGATCAGGTACTTGTTCTTCACGGTCAGCTTGTTCAACGCTTGGTAATCGATGCACATCCGGAGTGACCCATCGTGCTTCTTTTGGAACAACATCGGCACACCAAACGAAGCCTTGGACGGCCGAATATAGCCCGCATTGAGTAGTTCCTTGAGTTGCCTCCTCAACTCTTCCAATTCGAGGGGCGCCATGCGATAAGGTGCTATGGCAGGCGATCGAGCTTCAGGCACTAGCTCGATCCAATGATCCACCTCCCTCTTAGGTGGTAGCTTCTTCGGCAACTCCGAGGGCATCACGTCCTTGAATGTGTTGAGGACACGGGTCACCTCCGTCGGGACTTCACTCCCTTCACCCTTTTGGTCCTCTACCTTCAAGGCTCAAGGATTGTTATCTCACCATTCCTTGCTCCCTTGGTGAGTTACATGGACGAGATCATCTTCCGATCATGGTCCGATTCACGGTGGACCGGGATCACGCATTGGCAATGCTTGTCCAACATGCATATGCACTCGGCAAATGGGACTACAACCGCATGGATTCTATCTAGGAACTTTATTCCAATGACAATATCGTAATCGTCAAGGGGAATTATCTCAAGGGTCTCCTTGCTCTTCCATGCTCCAAGTTGTAGCTCCACGTCCCTCACGACACCGATTGTAGGGACTTCCTTTGAGTTCACCGTCTTGAGCCACCCGGCTCCCTTCTCAACCCGTAGGTTAAGTTTCTTCGCGGCTCCCTCCGATATGAAGATGTTGGATGCTCTCCTGTCCACGAGCGCACTCACCGTGGACTCTCCACGAGCACACTCACCGTGGACTCTCCAATCTTCAAATTCGTAAACATCAAGCCTTTAGGCTCCTTCGCCTTCTTGGCTTTGATCGAGCTAAGGAGGCGCAGTGAACCCAACCGCGATTCCTCCCTAGGCTCATCCTCCTTACACAGGGCGGCCAACTTGGCCTTGTTCGGGCAATCCCACGCCATGTGCGGTCCATCACAAAAGAAGCATTTATAGGACTGTACCTTCCTTTGTCCTCCTCCGCTCGACTCAGCATGAGCTTTGTGAGGGTTAGCCAGTGGTCTACCTCCGGTCGGGCGGTTGTATCTTCCCCAATCTCCCCCACCATTGGCTTTATCCCTCGGACGCGAGTCCGAGCGCGATGTGGAAGGCGCATTGTACTCCACGAGTGACTCGGCTACGGTCATGGCCATAGTGAGATCTCCCACATTGTATCGCTTCAACTCTTGTTTTGTCCATGACTTGAGACCGCTCATGAACTGGTGAAACGCTTCAGTCTCGTTCATCAAGGGAATTTGGAGTAGCAACTCCGAAAACCGCTTGATGTAGTCGCACACACCACCCTTTTGCTCGAGACGCTTCAGCTCATCACGAGCTTCTTTCTCCGCTTAAGCGGGAAAGTAGTTCCATCGAAACTCCTCGACGAATCCACCCCAAGTCGTGATAGGATTCCCACACCTATCATTCGACCGACGACGCCACCACAACAATGCACTATCAGCTAAATACATCGAAGTAGTGTTTACCCGTGTTTGGTTGTCGTTGATCCCCATGGCTTGGAAGTACCGCTCCATGTACCACAGGAAGCTATCCACGTCCTTGGCCACCCGCGAGCCCCGGAATTCCTTCAACTTCGGCGTGTCCACCCGTGGACCTTGCACAGTGATTACCCCGTTCACGCATGCAGCTTGTGCTTCAGCAAGCTTACCCGTAAGCTCCACTATCTCCGCGAGCATGGCCGCCATCATGGCCTCCAAGGGTTCGTACCGTTGTGCGAGTTCCTCTTGTAGGGTCCCCAGCAACTCGTGGCGGAGCTCTCCCATGCCGGTCTTGAGCTCTTGCACTTCAGCAACCAGCTCCTCTCTTCTGGCGTCAACTTCGTCCACGGTCTGGGTCAGGTCATCGACCGATCCTTGGACATCAGTGATGAACAACTCTAACTTCATCATGCGATGCGCAAGGTCCCCCGTTGGTTCCCTTGAACTCGAAACACCACGGGTCTTCTTCCCCTTGGCAGCAACCTTCTCGGTGTTCCGCCCACGATCAACGTAGTCACCACCCATGGCGAGCGCCTCATCAGATCGTGGATCAGCCATTGAGTTTGCACTTGGAACAAACTTAGCTCTAATACCACTTGTCACGAGCTGATCGATCTAGCGTTCCCTTGCCCGTGCGACCTTAGGAATTTCTCCCAAGTCAACCTTACTCACACTCACTCACAAGGATCGTAGAGAGAGAAATTCTTTAGAGAGAGAAGCTCTGATTGTATTTACTTATGAAAATGAGATCATACAAATGAGGGGGAGGAGACCCATTTATATACAAATATAAGGCAAACCGTATCCATAGATCCCTCCTCAATCTAACGGCGGAGATTGAATCTCCCCAACTACCAACTACCCGTATTTATTACATAACGGTACAATTCCCGTATCGCCCGCCCCTAGGATTATTCTAGAAGACTCGAGAAAAACCCTAAGTGTCGGGAATAAGCCGAGGGTCGTTGGATCCATAGACGTGTCACGGCCGGCCCATGGAAACCTCTTGGACATGCTTTCTTTCGGGCCGTGACACATGCATGATGCTACTAAGAACTCTCTTCCTAAGCTCCTTTTACACAAGGAACTATAGATTTCGAGTGCATTGAAAATACTGATTTAAATGGAAGTTTGCCGGTGAAGAGGGTCAAACATGCTTACCAGCTGATAATTTCTAACCTCCATAAAAATCGTGGAGAGAATTTGAAATAAGAGTTTGAAATGATGTTATTTTCTCAAAAAGAGTTCGAAATAGACATTGTCTCAAATAAAACTATGAAGTAGCCAAGCTAGTCTCAAATAAGGCCATGAATTTACCGGCCGACCCTTTCCAACCAGCAAGCATGTGCATTCTAAGTGCTAGCAAGAAGATTTGGCTGGACGATGAGATCAAAGTCTTATTTAAGATTAAGTTGGTTATTTTAGGTCTTAATTGAAATAGTGTCCATTCATGATTCTCTTTTCAAAAATGACCACACCTTAAGCCCTTATTCATAATTTTTTCAAGATCACGTGAACTCATATTATTAGCTTGCTAAAGGTAAACCCCCTAAGCCAATTAGGGAATTCTTCATGATCCTCAAAAGGAGCAAAGTTAAGTAAAATCAATTTTAATGGCCAAAGCTTTTTTGTGGTTGATACGATATAAAGGTCAAAGGCCTTCGCTTCATATCTAGTAGCAAAACTCTTCTTCTGAAGCCGCGGCCCAGCACTCTTTCATTAACAACATCCCTGAGCAGTCGTCCGACTCGTCCCTAAGGGAGGGAGCCTCCTTCCCTTCCCGCTTGATTTCCCTGTCTCTCTTTTTCTCCTCATTTTCGTGACTTCTTTATTGATTTTGCAGACGATGCCGTCAATATTTTCCATGAAGGCGGAGAGTTTGTCCCATGAACTCAGACGTTCGAAGCGTGGCCGCCTCGCAAAAATCTGCTCTTTTCGATTTGCTTGCTCACTTCGGCTCCAGTGCTTGCTCCATATAATTTTTTTTTTGGTCAGATTGCTCCGTATAGTTGAGCGCTCCGCAATTCTGAGACTTCTCTGCTGCTGACTTTGGCAATCGACTTGTCTAAAAGTGTGCAAGTCTTTTCTCCCGATCTAGAGCTAGATTTAGATTTGAGTGCTCTTTCATTCCGATTTATATATAGATATGAGATTTACAATTCGTATTTCTATACTCTTTCAACCTATTGATGGTGATGGTGTTATCTTTATATGGCAATGGTGCCGAGATGCCAAATCTTGGCGCGCACCGCCTTTTAGCAAAGCTTGATCGGCTGTTGATTGTACTTTAATGTTAATAGACGGTTCTTTATGGAATGAGGGAGTTTTAAGTTGATTTATCTTTCAAATTTACTTGTTTTGTATGATGTGAATTTATCTCTCTTTCGTGTAAATGAAAATTTTCCTTTTGAAAAAAGAGAAAAAGAAAAAGAAATCTTGTTGCAGAAAGCCGAACTGCCCTGAAAAATAGGTTCTTATGTCGGACAAGAAAGTATAGATAATTCACGAGGATTTTGGAAAATGACATGATTTTGTTATACATCAATTTAAATAAAAAGTTTCGTTTTGGCTAAGTACACGTTCTTTTCGCGAAAACTGACCAAAATATACTTAAATTGATAATTCAAAAATATGGTATAGACAGCTATAATTATGTCTTTCTTTGTTCTCTCCTTATTTACCCATGACTTATCGTTCCGTTCTTTCTCTCAATATAAAAAGTTGCTACACTGAAAACCACATTTTGACCTTTTTATTTTTCTATTGTTCTTTTATATAAATTATTATGCATTTTCATTTTAATCTAACTTTAGAAAGCAAAATAGTAAGGGCAATTTCCACGGTTTTGCAATTAAAAAAATAATAAAAATCGATAATTTTTAATTGTACAATCATATAGATGTTTCGACTTTACATCAAATTCCTTGACTTAATTTAGTGCTAGTATTTGGCGTTGGCCTTGTTATAAAAAGATAAATTTCGTCAAGTACGGCAGCAAAACCTATTTCACTAATTAGACTCTGTTGACATCCAAAAATACCTATGTTATCACGTGCTAACCATTAGAGATAAAAGCCTTTGAAATCATTCTCGTTGTCACGTGTAGGCCGTGATTTACATCAACCCAGCCCATGGTAGTTATGGAAAGGGTGGCCAAGGATTTCGAAAGCCTTTATGCTTGATTTTGGTAGACCTTTAAGCAGAGATACCAGTTGATTGTCATGTGTCCAAGCTAAGAAATGCTATTAAAGACATAACATTTAAATGGAATTATTAGCAAGATTTGGGCGGGAACGATTGATGCTTAAAAGGGCATCAAAATCAAATGAGCAATTAATACTTACTAAACAAGTCACAAGAACATCATTGAACATAGAAAGCAACTGAATATGGATAAAGTGGTTTAGCAAAGAATGTGGAGTGACTTTTAAGTTTTAAGGAGAGAGCAACCAACCACTAACGATTATCAAATTGACATATAAATATTGCAGGCAATCCAACAAATATCCCCAAATAACACACAAAATTCCTTTATCTTACCCTTTAGTTATCTTAGCTTAGTCTAGTTTAGTTGGAGCTTCATATCCCTATCGTAGATTCAATTTCGGTGAGTGTCTATACTGAGTAGTGCTATCAATTAGATTCCAATGCTATCCTACCGTCTAGCATTGTCGACTAGATTATGATATTGTGTCCTCATATCTATCTAGGACCAGTGTTTACTAGGTGTTGTTACCAGCGTCTAATGTCGTCGATTAGGTTTTGACGTTGTATCCTCATATCCATCTACGAGCAATGTTTACTATGTGTTATTATCACCGTCCAACATCGTTAATTAGATTCCAACATTGTATTCTCGTATTCATCTAGGAGTAATGTCTACTAGGTGTTATTTCCACCATTGTGCCGTTAATTAAGTTCCGACATTGTATCCTCAAACTCAATTGAAAGCCGTGTTTTCTAAGTGCTTTTGTTCATATTAAGTATTATTGTATAAACCACTTCGATTTTAATAGGCTTTTATTAGTATGTTAAAGTGAGTTTGGATTAAATTGTTGATTGCATTTTGACATTGGTTATCATTGATATTGACCTTGTATTAAGCAACTTTATAAGATCATAACTATATAATATATAGTTTCATTAGCATTTGACCCTCTCAGTCAAATGTTAATATAGAACCTAAGTCTCATATAATAAAAATAAAAATATAATATTTGGTGAACGATATTTCATTACAAGATCCAAAATTGATGAAATTGACTCTTAATTTGTTTGATGAGTTTTATTGTAAGAAGATCATAAATTGTAATATTTGTTGCTTCATGAATATATGGTAGAGCACAATACTGGTAAAATTAAAAAAGAAAGAATTAAAAGGCATAAATAAAAAAATTTACTAAAATTGATCTAATTCAATTTTTTTTAAGACTCATTCTTTTAATTGTATTTTTCATTGCTTAGTTTCATCTCTCTCTCTCTCTCTCTCTGGTGATCCTCTCAGCCGCAGGCCCGCCGTCCTCTCTCTCGCCGCCGTCGCCTCACCCCCCCCGGCGCCGCCGCCGCCGCCGTCGTGAGCAGCACTCCGCCACTCGCAGCGCCGGGAGCCGTCTTCACCTCTCCCTCTCTCATCTCTCACTCTTGACTCTCTCTCTAAGCCGCCGCTCTCTCCCTCTCCCTCTCTCTCTCTTTCTCTCCCTCTCTCTCTCTCTCTGTGTTATCGCCGCCGCGTCTAACCTCGCCGTCACCGTAGCACTCCGCCGCTCGCCGTTCTCCCTTCCAGGTACCTCGTCTCCCTCACTCTTTGCTCTCTCTGTCTCTCTGTCTGTGTTAGTCCGTCGACGGCGCGGGAGCAGCAAGCTTGAGCATTCCATAAATGGTTTGCAACTCGCGCTCTGTTCTTCTTCGGTTGTTCTTTTAGAGTCTTCTTGATCATTTCTTTAACTGTCCCATCACGATCTTTCGTATTCCTTAGTAGTTTCTTTTCAGTCTCTATGAGGAAAAAGTTCCTCGGTCCTCCTCGTGTTCGAGTGTAGTCTCTACCCGTTCTTTTCACTGTTTCCTCGCCAGTTTCATCTCTTGATCGCCCGTTATTCGACCATGCCTCGTGCCACATCCATCGCCATGAGGTTTCCTCTCGTGGGTGCTCGCCGGTTGCGTCAAGCGCACCACCTGTTTGATAAAAGTTCAATCTTTTACAATTCTTTTTGTCCATTCTTAACATAGTTTCGGAAGAATTACTGATGCCGAATGACCATGTGGTTCTTGAACTTTGTTGCTATCGTCAAAGAAGAGCTTTAGCGGAACTTGTCGAAATATTTTGCCGCATTTGAATATGGTTCCAATGAGATAATGCCTTGATATACGAGCTATTACTGATAATTTTTTCCCTCTTTCTTTTAGCTAAAGGTGATCTTTTTTATTTTATAGGAGGTGCCTTATGTTCAATCTTAGCCTAATCGAGCACACGTTGCGGTTACCTCCTCAACTGCTCAGCCTATCCCTGGATAAAGCTGTTAAGCATGAGCTTGAGAAACTTTTCTTAGACAAGGTTTGTATTGGTGTGTGCATTTGTTCTGGGTGTTCGCACTATATGTGCTTTATGTTATGTAATCTCCACTTTAAATAACCTTGAAGGCTGATGCTGTTTGTCCTTACAATGAAGGTTATTGCAAATCTGGGCCTTTGCGTTTCTGTCTATGACATCAGAAGGATTGACGGTGGCTTTATCTTTCCAGGAGATGGGGCACCTACTTACACGGTATTTTATTCTATTGAGATTTGCTGTTTCAGATTTTATGCTTAGTTGATCCTACTTTATATGGCAACAAAATGAGGTGCCCACATAGGTATTCTTGATGTATCTGTCAGTCAAAGTATTGTGTGAAGCATTTCCCTCTTCTTTAGTAGATTATCACTTTCTGGTTTAATTGTTGAGAGACTTGTGCAGTTTTCTATCTGCTTCAGTTCATCTCCTCGTGGTTCAACTTTGAATAAGTTCACTAAGAACTGTTGTCTGTTGACTTGCCATGTAAAGAGAACTACCTGCCTCAGTATTTAATTAATAAGGATATTGATCATCTCCCATGCCATTGTCCAGAATGTTGGAATATTTGAAAGATTCCATTGCTGCATTTCTTTTGGTATACGGAGAACCAGAGTAACTCGTGGATTTGTTCTTTCTGTAAAATATTTCTTATCTTGTTGTTGTAAGCTTCTTCCATACTTGAGCTTAGGATCTTCAATAGCGTTGGGATGGTATAGTCAGGTTTTTTCATCTTTCATCATTGTGACAGTTGCTCTACTTGAGATTATGAACCTTGTTAAGCATCTTGAGTAGAGCTGGTTGTGCGCCTGACAGCCTGCAGGGACTGAAGTGCAAAATGGGCAGGCTGGTAAATTTTTTGTCATTGGGCCTGGCCCACCTGGTCCCATCATTTTATAAAGAAAATCTTTTTCTTTTTTTTTTTCAATCATGGGCTAGCTTGGCTGGGGGTTTTTAGACCTTATGATTTGACCCAACCCACCTAGGTCCATTCATTGATTTAAGTATAATCTCATGACTGAGAATGGGCACTTGAATGTAAAAATTATGTGAGTTGCACATAGAATGGGACCTTTGATCTAATCCAAGGTTACAATTGGTAAGGGGGAGCTATCGCTTTGTACAGTTCCACTTTCCTTTCTGATTGTTTCTCTTGCCCTTATTGGCATGGAGGCTTAAAGTCCTTAGGTCCAAAAGCTTCCCTCTGTGTTCCATGTGATAATGATTGGCACAATGGTTTTTCTTGAAGTACTTCCTTCTACCATGTTTAAATAAGGGAATAAGCTCTCCTAAGCTTGATTTTCTATTTTTTCTTTTCTTTTTTTTTTTTTTTTTTTTTTTTTGCGAAAACTCGCTAAAAGATGTTCTTCTCCCCTCTTATGGATCTCGCATTTAGTAGAGCAAGGAAAAACAATCAACTGATAGTGTTTTCCTTGATAACTCAAACAATCCTAAAATTTGCCAAAGACAGTGCTATCTTCCCTGTCCTAGTCGCTTTTATTGGAATCAAAAAAATCTTATAGAACTGCCGAGATTACCCACATCTTTTAGTTATAATAAGCTTCGGTTTGTCAACTACTGGAACATCCCTGTCCCCATAGCCCCCTCCCTCACCCAAATGGGAAAAACTGATGTTTAAATTCAGTTGCTTAGGCAAGACATTTTCATGATGAGTTACTATCCTTCTGCCAACTTTGTCTATCATCACAGAGCTTGTACAGTTGAGTCATCCCTAAATGAATTGCCCGAAAGACTATTTATATGCGCAAAAGCTTCTTTGATGAGGTAATATATGTGAAGACTCATGCCTCAATTTTCAATGAAAACCTTTGTTAAGCAAAGTGAGTAAAATGCTAGAAGTTATTAGATTTGTTAAGAACCATGTTTTGGAGAATTTTCGGTTTTTGTTTTTGTTATACGATACTCTCCTACTGTTTCCCCCTTTTCTTAAATAATCTAATATTTATTACTGTAGATTTCCTATATTAACGGTCATTTTGATACCATTGTAGGTGGAATGCAGACTGCTAGTGTTTCGTCCATTTGTTGGGGAAATAATTGATGCAAAGCTCAAAGAATTTGATAAAGATGGTTTGCGCTGTATGTCTCAATCTGCACACAATACTAGACTCTGTCTCCTTTTGCTTCTTTCCTCTGAAAATCAGTGTCATGCTTTTCGTGCTGTGGTGTAAAATTGTTTCTTGTCAAATGAGCAACAAATATGTGCATGTGCCTCTTTTTTGGTCTTATGGTGAATTTAGAGCTGCTGTTTCATTGTGGCATATATATCCTTAAGGATATGCGTTTGTGCAGTAAATAATAATTACCACCCTAGGGAAATAATGATTGATAATTAGACTATTGTGTCTGCATGACGAAATATGCTATATAATCTACAAAGTAATGTCAACTAAGTTAACATCCATCCTGATTTGATAGAGTTTTATGCTTTCTCCATCTTTTCATCGATAAGAGTAGCAAAAGACAAGTCATAACTTGTCATCAGTTCGAAGATAGTTCGTGGATGCATTCAATGATGTGCCAATGCAGGGCAACATCTCGAGATTTAAATTTTTTTACAATGCATGTGCACTCAGTTAGTCATTGTAGTTTTGACTTAGTATGGGATAACTTTCATGTACCATATTTTTGAATGAATTAGTAATTGGTGCACATCTAACTAGTAGCAACTCCACGGCTTCTTATGGGAACTCTGGTACTTGTTGCGTTTTTGCCTCTACAAGACCATCAATTATTGAGGATCAACATGGTCGCACCTCAACACTGCATGAAACCAATTTATGTTTACTCAAGAGGGAAAAACTATCTTTCTAAGGGTTATATAGTGTCCAAAGATGACCATAGTTGCATGTTTTAGCACTCATTGATAATTAGTGCTCATCAAACTCAGTCCAAGGTTATGTTATTAGTAAATTTGGATAGTAAGTAAGAGTCTAGTTTTCCCCTTGCTGAATTGTCTCTGTGGTTTTGAGGAATTCATGTGTGTGCATGTTTAGTTGCACACTACAGGTTTAAGTGCAATAAGCATTAGATCACCTATGACTTGCATTTTACTAGTGGGCTTTGGTATATTTGGTGGGCTAATGGGTAAAGTGACTTCTGACCTTGGAAGAGAAGGTAAGAATCAAGCTTAGGTTTTGATTGGTTGCTTTCGAAAATGAGTAGGAACTTATGTGACTGGTGGTGGCATGTGCTATGGATGGTCAGGAAATTTAATGAATTTATTTGCTTAATGAATGGAGAAAGGTAAGTCTAGGAAGGAGAATTTTTGGGTCAATGTATATTCACCCGTTCTTGTCGATATGCTATCTTTTCAATATTCTCTCTCTATGAATTACCATCTCGCAGAGCTCATGATGTTCTGAGCCATCTCTTTCATAATTGCACAATCTTAATCATCACTCTCGCAATCAATCTTAATCATCACTCTCGCAATGTTCTGTTGAACTATTTTAAATTTTCTTGGGAATTATCTCTCGTTATGTTGAGTTCTTGTCTTTTTAAGCTATTAATTCTTGTTGCAAGAGAAATACAAGCATGTCTTTTCTAGCACTTTTTTCTGCGGTATCTCTTTCGTTTTCCTGAAATCTTCACTTTGTGAGGTACTTTACATCAGTATTGATTTCTAGTTGTATTTGTTGAGGTCCATGCAAGAGTTTACCATTTTAATGTAATTGATGGGTAACCAAATAGTCAAGACAGAAAGTCGATTTCTTTTCCTTCCATTTTACAAGCTATATGTTACACTTGCAGTAATGCCTTATCTATGATTGGCAGTATCTATGGGATTTTTTGATGACATTTACATTCCCTTTCATCTCTTGCCATACCCATCCCGATTTGAGCCTGACTTGGAAAATGGGTAAGAGCCTCTTTTCTTTATATATGCTTAATAGTTACTGGAAGTTTGAGTGATTACTTAGGATGCTCTTTGTGGGGCGTGCATGTTTGCTTCTATGTGAAATGTCATTTTTGGTCAACCCATACATAATTTGCAGGAACCGGTTTAGATGGATATGGGAGTATCAGGCAAATGGGGAGAACGAAGATGATCAGACATCGGCAACAGTTTATCCTATTGATGAGATTGGCGAGGTTCGGATGTTGCTTTGGTCTCTTTGATTAATTGCTGAACTTGTCATGTTTTTCCAGCAATTTACTTGTAACCTACTTCGTTTCTTTCTTCAAGATATTGTTTTGAAAAAGTAAATACAGAAAACATGTCTTATAATATGCAGACCATCAGATTCAGAGTTCAGAGTGTAAATTATCCTTCAATCCCACTGGAGCAACCAAAAGATTCTAAGCCGTTTGCTCCTATGGTGATTACTGTGAGTTCTTTCTCAAAATTTGTGTGGTTCCCACTTCTACAGCTTTGTTTCTCTGTTTTATTCTCTTGAGGCTGCATTACTGGTCTAGTGCTGATGGCTACAAGCTCTAGACTCCTTACACACTTCATTTGGAAATGAAGTACTGTTCTTTAACTGCTTCATGGCCCCCATTGATTGATGTCTCTTCATGTGATTGCCCAAAGTGTTTTCTTAGTTTCCTTCTATGTTATCTCCTCTTCTTTAAAACCTGACTGGATTGGTCAAGCAGGTCTAATCCTTACTAAACTTGTCACTTTACAGGGATCTCTTGATAATGATGGTTTGGGTCCGCTTTCATGGTGGGAATGATAAGTCTATGTGTTTGGGTAGGTAAGGCAGATCTGTCAATAACACGATTGATTGTGTCAGGCCACAGAAAGGGTACTTAGCTATAGCATCTCCTGAATATGTTCCTTGTTTCTTTGTTATTTGTATTAAATGACAAGTTTTTATGTCATATGTGCCAAAATCTTATCAGTCCTCTTTTTGGTGGTCACAGGCACCTTCTGTTATGATGACATGGAGCAGTAATTTGCAGATAATTTTGTCTTGTCAGTATTGACTGTGCGCAGAACCTATAGGATGAATGCCACGGTTTATTGCGGAGGCCAGCATCACACTTGGTCATGTATATTTGGTGTCCTGGGTTGAATGCCATTCCCTTCATTGATATTTCTTCTCCCATATCATCGTTTCACCTCATGTTAAGTTCAAAATGTAAGCTAAGTTCTGATCAAAGTAGTCCAATTCTGCAGCTATTCGTTGTCATTGTAACCTCTTTCTCTTTAATTTTGTCTGGGTGCCAAAGAGCCCTTTTTCATGTCTGCATAGTTGAGGAGGTGTGCGTGGAGTTTTTGGCTTAGCTTTCCTCTTCCGATGGTGGAATTTCCTGTATCGGCTGAACTGAAGCATGCGCATGATTTTGTCGATTACTTCGGCTGTGTTCTTTTGGTCATGATTGTATAGTTTGTCTCTGGGTTTTTGTCCTACGGATTGTAAATTTTCTATTGCATGAATGAACAGTGCCGGGTCAGGTTAAATTTCTCGTTGGCTTGTTTTCTTAAGCTATGCTGGAAAACTGAGTAGAACCAACCCTTCTACGGCAGACATTGGAATCCATGGAACTCAAATGACCTTGGAATTCAGTTTGCCTATTCCGTAGTGCGATGGTTATTTATAAGATGGGAGAGATTTTCCTCTTCTTGTCGACAATGTGCCCAAGAATCGACCGAGGGATGAAAAGCGTATGGAGCCATGTCTTGTCTCCCAAAGCTTTGAAACGATTTGAAATTGCTGGAGAATCTTTCAATCTACACGAGTGGCTAATCTCTGTTTGTTATAATGTTTGGTCAAAGTCAAAATCTTCAGTTCAAAGTGGAAATGAGCCAGAGTCGAGTTGTAATATAGAGTAAAATGAGATTTGAAAGAGAAGAATACTAACGAAAGGCGGCGAACCGTTAATGATACAAATAAACATAAAATTTCACAAGCCAAAGGTAGTTTATGCTATAGGCACATTTGAGTGAACAATCTCTGGATTCTACATTGCCCTGAGTGTTCCTCCCCAGTGAAGCTCAGAGGGACAATCCTGATTCTTCATCCTCTTCAAGGCCCGAGGCGTAGATGATGTAGAAAATCCAGATGAGCCCAAACATGCCAAACAGGATCCATCCGAGCAGGTTGTTGCTCAACCCGAACGGGAGCCCCGTCCCTTCGGTGCTCATCCTCTCGTCCACCAAAGCCATGGCTGGGCTCGACATGGTTGCTGCGCACAGGGCCGCAGCCAGCGCCGCACTCATGCCCATGCCCGAGGCTTTCTCCGGCTCCAAGGGCTTCCCTTCCGCGGAGCACCTGACTCTTCCCTCCATTGCAATTGCAGGCAATCCTGTGACCGTAATAATTGATGAAAAAAGGATTCAGGGTGTCAGTTTCGCTCATCCTATAAGTTCATTCCTGTACTATTGAAGAACTGATAACAGCTGCCAGCAATCACTTAAATTCAGTAGGAAGAGAAGTGTAGCCTAGGTGGTCTAGTTGAATCTACCTACCTGTCTAATTGTATCTATCTCATAAGTTATTTAGCCAATCAGATAGTGAGATGAACCAGTTGACCAAGTGATCAAATCAGTGAGAACACCTCTCAAAACTAATCCCAAAAGAAATGGTCAAAAGACAGTAAGAGGGAGATGGGCAGCTTACCAAGAACAGGGGAGGATGAGGCCCCAAGAGGTCTCTTCTGAGAGAGACCTCTGCATGAGACCATGGAGGTTGCAGAGCTTGCAGTGATGGTGGCCATCTCTCCTCTTCTCTCTCCTCTTCTCTCTCTTTCTCTCTCCAAAAAGATGTATTGGGGTGTGACTGGCAAGTGAGAATGGTTTATTTGATGGGAGGCTTGAGAAGAGGATTTTGCATAAAAACAAGAAGCCACCACAGGAGCATGGATAGCAGGAAAGCCCCTCATTTGATATCCTTTATCCGCACCTGCCCAACCCAATTTGTCCACGTGTCACGTCATCCATTGAGAGCCAGTACAGAGCTTATAGCTTGCAGGCCTGACTTCTCTGGAAAGAACCCCCAAAAAATAGAAATAAAATTGAAGATTCGACCTGACATAATGAACTATTCGAAGCCCAAGAAGTCCAGCAACTAACCAAGGCCATCTAGAAGTGTTTTCTGAAAATTAATTTTCTAGACTTTTATCCATTTAATTCGTCGAAAATGACTAACTAACCAAAAATACTTTTTAATTAATGAAAATATTAATATATAAAATTAGGAAAGTGAATCCATAGATCTAAAGAAGTGAACATTTTTCAATATTGCTCCTCTTATTTTTTTTTTTAGTTTTTTTTTTTCTTTCCTTTTATTTATCCCTTGCCCTCCATCGATCATCGGGCCTCAACGACGGCCAATGACCGGCCACAGGCTCCAGGCCAAATCCTACAAGGTTGAGCTCGATTGTAGCTGATAAGATAGAGCTTGCTAGATCCCGACAAGCCTCACCCAAGACTAGTGAGCTTGAGCCTCACTTATGGCCTGCGCCTATCACCATCTATTCGCGGCCAAAGGAAGAAGAAACAAAAAAAAAAGGAAACAAAATTTAAAAATTCGATTTTTTTATCTCATGAAATTGAGATCATTTTTCAAGAAAATATTTTCTGTCATATACTGCCAAGCAAAGAAAATCTACTTATTTTTTTGAAAAATAATTTCTCGAAAAGTATTTTTCCTTAACATGAAGTTTTTCTCCAAATAAACGTACCCTATGTGTCAAACAAAATGCTGGGCTAATAGAATGCGGAGTTACTCGTGGACGTAAATAAACCGGAGAGAAAGGACTCCTGACCAGGATCATTTGGCTGCATTAACACCCAAAAAGCAGGGTGATGCTCGAAGTACAACTCAGACCAGACGTTTGGTCGAGAATCAAGAAGCTTTAATCATCTGAGATGAGGTTTATGTACATCCAAGAACTAAATAACATTACAAAAATCCGCTTGAAGGGGTGAGGGAGGGATTCTTATTGAACTAGGTTAGCCTCTGCTCTAATGGGGATTATGGCTGGATAGTTCTCTTCGAAAGAATGGAAGATAATTTACACAGAAAATTTGTATGTGATTGAAAGAATCAAAGCTTGCTTTATTCTTGAAGAATAATCAACCGCGATGGCTGCACCGCATGGTTCAAGAATGCTCCTCAAGTGGCCGGATTACTCGTGGACGTTGCACTGTTGCAAGTAAGGGTGGTCATACATGACATGCTTGGTCCAGTAACCCTTGTACTTCCTGATCCCCATTTCCAACCATGGCTTCATGACACCATCGAAGTGTATAACTGCTGCACGTTCAATGTCGCTCGGCGCAACATTTGACTCATGACCTAGGCCGAGGACGTGCCATCTCCTGTCCAGGGCTACTGTTTGGTTGTAAAAGGTGAGCCAGCCTATCGGCAAACTTCCAGCCTTCAGCAGTGGCGTCCCATGCTCCTGCAACTGGCACCATAGAAATCGAGTTCTTAAATTGTCCAATTCAAGATCATTTCAGACATAAGAAGGGTCGTTGTCACAGATGCAGTGAGCAGGACATGCCAAATAATGCGATCCCCATTTCCCAGTTTTTCTATCAAAATCATATGCCTGGGGAAGGAAGTGTAAGATACTTGGTAATCCCTAGTACAATCTCGAATCAACATCATACAATTGCATCCGCTTAAAAGGAAATAATAAATTAAGAGAGAGGAATAGGAGGACGGAATATCAAGACACTGGAGAAAGTACAAACTGGGATTAACAAATTACGATCACTTCTTTTCATATTTGACATCCTTAACGTCGTTCAGCTTCACCATCCTTAACAGAAGTCAACCCAGGCAATGCATATTGGAAAATCACTGAAGGCGAACAATTAAATATATGAAATAAAGAAAATACACTAGTCTTTCTCATCCTTCCCTTTCTATCACTCTCTTTCTCCTTTCTATTTCCTGGGGAATGGCGTAATTAGTTAGCACAAACTCAGAACAATAAATGACGTTTATTGTCCTAGAAGAAGACATACAAATGGTGCTCTTGATAAGTTGCGGTGCTTTTTTGAATTATTTTATAGGAATCAAAGAACAACAAGCAAGTATAACAATTTACATGATAGAAAAAAAAAATATAGCATCATGTGCATACCAGCTCCAAGTAGCTGCCGTATTTTGCAGTTAAATTTTGCTTCCTCCACTCTCGCAAATCAAACAAGTTCATCCCAAACGCCCACATGCATGTATTGGCATTGAACCTCTCGGAAACAAGTGGATCTGTGAAGTCAATGTACATATCCATCCGCCGATATGATGCATCACCTTCCTGACAAGTTTCCACAGCCCCATTTACTTTTCCTTTCAAATTTACATCCCAAAGCTCAGTGAGATCCCTCTGCACTACCACATCATGGTCCAAAAACACAATCTTATCCAGCAGAGGGAAGACATCTGGCAGATAAAACCGTAGATGATTCAGTGCAGAAGTATATCGAGGGTCATAGGCATTCTGCTTCGGCAATGATGAAGCATATTTTTTCAAAAGCCACTCAAAATTTTCTAGGCTCTGAATATCTACAATCGCTCTTCCAGGAGGATTACGCAAAAACCACAAAGAAATTGCTGGGAAATTGAGGTAATCGGTCACTATGTGGAACACGATCTTCTCTGGCTCCTGCAAGAAGCAACAAATGAGCAACTGGCATCTTTTTCAAAAAAAATTCATGAAATTAAATAACACTGTTCTGCAAGAATAAATGTAAACAGCTAAATTGACAAGCATTTTCACTAGAGGATTAGTGGGACATTAGCACATGACTCATGACAGCAGAGACTAACTTTAAAGAATCTTCATCACCCAAACAAAATAAACTTTCAAAACATGCCCTAGTTGTGCATCAAGGATTGAAGTCAAGCAAGCAGCAATAAACTGGTGAGTAGAGAGAAAAAGATCAAACTGCCTCAAACTACTGATCGAAAAAAATATTGTCGTTGAATTGGTTATTCAATATCATGAGAAACCCATATGATACTCAAGTCATGAATGGAAGATTATTATGTCTAAGAAGACCGAAAGCTACCTCCAATAGCATTAAACTGAGTTGTGTACACACATATACACTACTTCCCCTCACCGAGGGCAGAAACTGAAACTACAATTTTTGCGAGCAGTTACAGATGCAAGAAGGAAAAGATGTACTTATGTCCGCAATGAAAACAAGTACTTGCTATCTAAGTAAAATAACTATATGATATGAACAAAGACATACATTTATTAAAGGTGCAAAACGATGCCATCACTCACTCTGTAAAATCATACCAGTTATTTACTTTAAGCTGTTTTATTTGTCTAAATTTATCTTGTCAATAGCCCACTGTGGTTGCCAGCTTTTGATTAACAAATGGTCTCACAATACTCAAATTTGAATATGGAAATAAAGAATACACAAACCAAAGAATCTAATAAACCAAACAAAAGCAGGCTTTTAAAAATTAGGAATCTGTGTGCTCTGAACTGTTATATTGAGTAGTTTCCTTTCCCTCAGTCAGTGACTAAAGGGTAAATTGGTTGTCAGATAAAAGAAAAACAAATAAGATACTGCAGGCTGAGAGTTCTTTCAATCTTTCTGTGGCCTCTGGGTAGCAAAGAGTGTTAAATATTTCCCTCAAAGCGGAGATTTGCCTGGAGATGTCATTCATGATTATAGTTTCCAAGTTGAGTAAAGATCTATTCAGTGTCTAGGGCAGATGTACATAGTCTTACTGCACAGTATTGCTAAAATACCAAATTCCACCCATCTCAACAGAAAAACAGTCGTACTTGGACGAAAGGAATTAAGATGGGAGCGATGAAACTGGTAGATCCAGGGAAGGCTGGTGAGAACCACCCAGACAAACAGAGAGGTTCTTGAGAAAAATCCCATATGAGGTCCTGACATGTATATTATCTGTGTAAAACTTTTAATCATAATTCTTTTTATCACTGATATTACTCATTAGATTTGGACTAGCCAACGGCCAAAGGGTGATCCAAAATTCTTAATACATAGAAAGCAGGCTCATACATAGCATTGACAAGATCTAAGATACAAGGAAGGAATGTCCAAATTGTCCAGCACTTTCATTACTTGTTCTATCGGGTATGAAGCGAATTAAACCTTTAATAAGACTCATCATCTCATGTTCATTAATGTATGGTCATTGCTAAACAAGTCTCAAACATATAGATTCAAGGCTGGACACAAGAAACCAAACCAAAAAAATTAAGAAACAATTACCGCAGCATGTGCCACTGTTGAGTTGACCACTACTGCACAAGCAAGAATGTTGTCAGAGAATACAGCATAGTGATAGAGATCTCCATCATGTGCTTTTTCCTTGTTACCAAGCTTTCTCTCATCAGCTGCTAGGGTGAAGTACTCTGAAGTGAGCTGCATAGCAAGGCAATGAAGACCTTTTGGTGTAGTCCTTGCAGCAAGCTGGATAAGATGTTCAGCTTCATTCTTATGCGCCCGAACCTGCTCTTCAGTGTTGTAAGTCATAGCACGGAGCTTTGTGGCCATTAATGAACAGTGTGGAAAGGCATGACTAGCTTTGGACAAGGAAACCTCCATGGCTTTTGTTCTCTGCCAAGCTCTGCAATTTCACATATATAGCATCATGAATAAAAAAGAAGGATTAAACAACTCCTCCAAGAGGAAAAGATCAGAGCATACATGGTATCTTGTATTCTCCCTTTTTATCGATATTACTGATGTAAGCAAGCAATGACACAAGAGTAGCGATCAGATTTATAGAGATTTCGTTCATACTCGAAGAAACAAACTTTCCAAGAGGAATACAATTCAATAGCTAGATCTTTAATCAGCATAGGGACTAATAAGAGTGGCTGAACCTCCTAGATAAATCAGAATCCTTCTTGGCATCATCCATTGCTCTTTCCAACTCTTTCATCCGCTGTCTCAGCTCTTTCACAATATGCGAGTTGCTACCCGGTGGTGCAAGGTTCAAGTATACGTTTGCTCTAATCAGCTGATCTTTCATCTCTTTCACCTTTTTATCTGACAAACTCTTTTCCTGAGGCTGTCCGTTCTGAACTCGTTGGACCATAGTTCGATCGAATTTCTCCTGCAATTAATGTAAATGTTGCAGATGATTTATACAAGGGCACGATAAAACTACCTTAAATTGTACCAAGAACAAAGCGAAAGGGAGTATCATGTATCATTTCTGCGATTTAATGCTCCATTGTGCTTCGATAACAGGATGTGCTCATGTTAACAACTATCGACATCAAGTTTTTTGTTAAATGAGAATTACATTATCTAACAATACATGTGCATACTACGCCTTCAAAACACATCATGATATAATTCGTTTTGGGAAAACTGAGCAAGTAAAGAAAAGCTCATTTCCATTTTAGTGATCAACAGAACAAGGCAAAAGGCCAGGTCAATGACTGACGAGCAATCCCAGTGCAAAGCAATCATACAAGTGGAAAACCAGTGATAAGAAACTAGAAGATGACCCTGGAAACAAATGACCATTAACGTCTCATATAGTTGAAGCAGGGCTCCTAGACAATAAAATATGTTGACATGAGGAGGGCACGTATTTACTAAATCATTGCCAAATTCGCAGGCATTGCAAGTCAACCACAAGAGGAAAAAGAAGCAACAACAAAGTCTGAGGACACAAGACTAGAAAAGTCAAAAAGAGAAGCTCGCATTACTCTTGATCATAATGGATAGAATTTCATTCCCAGGTGAATAGGCAAAGCTCTCAAAATCACAGGAAATCCATTTTACTGGAGAAAACAAAACACAGAGCCATACGTAGGTTGACAATCTCCAAACGACAACTATACAATTCTACAGTGAGTGGCATTGCAAGACAAATTAATGTCACATCATCTGTCCCTTTCTCTGAGGAAGACTAGTTACTGGTACTTCTCAGTTACTGATGTACTTCTCACCATAAAATTATTGTCTTTTGTTACCTTTTTAGCAATCAACCAAAGCATTATAACAATGGTGGAAATTCTCATATTTCTCTAAAGAAATTTATCTAACGCAAAGCCCTAGCACACCTTCCCTTGCCTCTGGCTTCTCCCGCAGAGAACATAACACAGTTATCAGTTCAATTTCAGTCTCCCTTTATCCTAGTACACTTCATATCCAATGTTCTACAGCTTCTGATAACCGATGCAGATGGATCCCAGATGCTCTTTGATCCAACATGCAGCAGGTAATAGGTATTTACATGTGCCTGATGTGATGTAAAAATAGCTCAAAGTCTTCAACCTCACTATCATATCAATAGAAAAAATGAACTCTCATCTGAAATCAGATATCTCATTTTAAACCAACAGACCATGATGACCACCATAAATTACCAGATAATAATTGTACTCGTAATCATGTTGCCAGTTAACTATTTGATGTTGACATAAAAGTTGACCATAAGAAAGCATGTTTCTTTTTTATTTAAACAGATAATAACCAAATGCAGCCCCTTAAGACGCAAGGCTGAAAGAAATGCCACATAGGATGGGCAATACATGCACCAATTCTTGAGCTCAGTAAAATGCAACAGGACAAATAATTGCAAGAACGATTACTTCACTAACATCAATCTAAGAACCCTAAGAAATACCTACAGAGTAAAAACTCCGATTAACCTAAGCCTGTGATTAAAGTAGGCATCAACCAAAGTAGAAAACTCTTTGCTTGCAAATGAATCAACCTAATAAGTAGAAAATAGTGAATCCATAAAAGCTAGATCACCCAATACTATCAGTCCACCCTACGCAGATCAAATCCCCGTTTCGAACGGGATTCTATTCCCAATAGCTACTTGTGCATTACAAGTGTCATTCCTAGCTCCCACCATGTTACGTGAATTAAAACCGAAACTGTGATTAGTAGCTTCTTTCATCTGTTAAAGGATACCTGTCCTCTAGATGTGGTTGGAACTTCATGATGCTGAATTTGTTCATCTTCCTTAGCACTTCTGCGTGCAGTCCCTAATTTCGACGCAGGCATAATCACAGATCCGCTTTGGGTCCGGATAAAAAAGAGAATAGAAGAAAAATACACCAACCATTTCTATCCAAGATTTGAGTTCCTTCTGCAGCACCTCCAAACTCCGCAGACTGACGGATCTCATTATAAGTATAACCGACTGTGGAACCGACTTCACTGTCTTTATAAATCACCTGTTTCGGCTCCTTCAAGCCCTTACCCTCCTCCTAAAAGAGAGAAGCAATCCCAATCCGGTATGCATTAACCACTGACCAAAATCATAGAGGCGTATTGATGCAGCCCGGACAAATAAATTTATCCTCATACCTGATCGACTGAATTAAGTCTCCAAACATCCACACTAGATTTCTGCACGAGAGAATCAAAACAAATCCCGAAAATCAAATATCGAAAAAAAAAAAAAAAACAATCTTCACTGTCCCAATTAAAAAAAAAAAAAAGACCCGCAACTCCAAGTCCACACGCTGTAACGAGGCGCATTGCAAATCAACATGAGATTTTTTTTTTTTTTTATTACAGTAAGGTTCAGTTTCAAAACCACCTCAAACTTAAACTATTTTACTCTGTTCGTACGACCAACCTACAAAGTAAACTCTTTTTCTTCGGATGATTAACCAACACCAACCAAACAAACGAAATAAAATCAAAACAAGCAAAGACAAACTTTTGATGGAATCCCAAGATTCATACCCTATTGGAGAACTCCTCCAGAAACTCCTTGCGCCCTGCAAGAACAGATTCGAACCAAAAAAAAAACCAACCCGCGATCAATCCTCGAATCAGACCGGGAAAAACAGAAAAAACAACGAACCGTCCCGAAACCGAGATCGGCAACCGAGGCCAACGCCCGTTACCTGTCGCCGGAATGTGCCTGAGCCGGTAGGGGACGAGGACGACGGGGGCCAGAGCAGAGACGGCGAAGAGGCAGAGGATCAGGATCCTCAGGCGCCGGTGCAGCCTCTTCATCCAATCGAAAAGGGATAAAAATACCACACGCAGGCCAGCCGCTTTCAACTCCTCCGCGCGATCTCTTCCCTTCAGCGGTCCCGACGTGGCGGCGCTTCCGCCGCGCGCGGCGACGCGGGGATCGGCGGCGGCGGCGGCGATGCGCAGTCGATGCTTGATAAGCAAGGCAAAGGCAATGGTCAGGAGACGAGGCTGTAGCGTCTAGGGTTTTCAACGGGAACGTGCTCCTGCTTCTCTGTATCTGGCACGATGTAGAGAGAGAGAGAGAGAGAGAGAGGGAGCTTCTGGTTTCATGCCATTGTCGTCTGCGTGAATATGGTTCTTCCTAGTCTTTCTTTTTGGTATAATTATTATTAATTTTAATATTGAATATTATTATTATTATTATTATTATTATTATTATTATTATAGTTGTTGGTACTATGATTAGTAAAAAGATTTGGAAAGCCCGGATTTTTTAATTCGAAGTTTAGTGTAAAAGTTTTCTTTAGGTGAATCAGCGAGATTTGGAAGATTAGATTGCGGGGTTTATTTTGAAATATTATATTATTATAGTCGTGCGAGAGGCGGCGTGATGGAGATTTCGGCTGGGAATGAGCGAGAGCGATGCTGTCCGTTGATCGTGATTACTTCCGAGCCGTGACACGATCGTGCGGTTCTGATTGACCCGAGTACCCGTCGGATCTAGACGTTGGTCGGTTTCTTTCTTCCTCTTCTTCTTCGTTCTTTCTTTCTTTTTCTTTTTTCTTTTTCTTTTCGGCAGCTTTAATGTATAATCTTGTTATGTCATTCTAGGCGTGGAGTTCAATTTCAATTAATGGTTAATATTGTATAGCATCCCAAATCATGAGTACCACGACACAAATACTCCGAACTTCTTTTTGTATAATCAAAAATCCGAGTTTGATCATTGTGATGAAAACACCCTGAATTTGTTTGCGTTAGAAAAAATTTTGAACTTATATCAGTATGACAGTTATATACCGAATAAAACTGAAATGGATGGTACATATATATGTATAAGTTCTGGTTTTCTTATGACGCAAAGAAAAATGTTAAAGTATTTGTGTCACACTTGATAAGTTTATGATTTTTAATGACACGGAAAAAAAATTGTATTTATGTCAATGAAGGCATAGTTTGGATTTTCGAGGTAATTTCCCTTCAATTAATTTTGATGTCAAGAGGTCGATTCCTCATCAACATACAAAACCTGTCCTTTTCATAACGTACATGGAATGAGCAAGACATAATGGCATTTTATGGAATAGATAAGGCGCGAACGAATTGTCAAATAAATGTTCTAGATGAGACTATTCTCATCTAGTGATGTAGAAATGTGCAATCCACTCAAATTTGTCTGTTCCCAATCAAATAAGTTGATTTGAAAGGTTCACTTGTTGCAAGAGAACGCAAGAGAGGAAGGGGAAGGAGGAAAGAAGAAAATCACCAATCAAGTATCTTAGACATATACAATTAAATCGCGTCATCTACGACCGATGTTCTTTACGAAACATTTTTAACAAGTGCTTGAACCCTCCCAGTCAAAAGATGCAAGAAAAATTACTATTTAAATTACTGTTTAAAAGCTCCCATCGTATTGGTGTCCCACTTTTCGGGGATGATTGATTTAGAAAATAGAGTTAAAAACCTTAAATAGGGTACTCAAACAAATAAAGCATATTCAAAAACCCAATAAAAAAGATGTTATCCTATTAAAAATATAGACCAACTTGCACAAGCTTAGGGGAAACAAGCTTTATTTGATATGAACCCTTAGCCATTAACCAAACTTTCGTCTGAGCGCTTGATTGGAGAATGGAAAATCACGAGCTCTAAAATCAAAATCAGTTGATTTCACATTGACCAAGGTCGATCCCTACTTTATTTCTATTTTACTACCACTAGAAGTGGAGGGAGACACGTTGCATCTGACATTAACGTCAACATATGCTATTAAATTCACTCGCTTAGTCGCTTTTACTCGTGCCTCGGTTTCGATGATAAGTCAATGATTACCTCGACATAGGTTAGACCTTCGTTAGTGCAAAAGTTACACGTCGTCTCGCGATACGTGGCTATATCTCATAGGCCATTTTTTCTCGGGCCGATGCGGGTAAAGGGACATTCAATGTGGTGAGAATGGCTAGACTTGGTTGGGCAATCATGTTTATTTTTTTAAGGATAAATATATTGAAATCCTTAAAAATTATCACGAAAATATAATTAAATTTTAAAATTTTCAAGAAGAAAGTTTGTCAAATTTATTCAATTAAGCCATTTTGATAATTCTATCTAACTTGATTAATGCAAAATACTAACATAATCTTTTTTATATATTTTATCTGTTTTACGTGATAATAACGTGACTAAAATATGAAACAAAAGACATTTTGGTCCAAAATTGAGTTTTTAATGCAAATTTTTTTATATTATATTAACAAATAAGCAAACTTTAAAAAACTAAAAAAAGGAAAAAGAAAAAAAAAATGCAAGCAAGGGCTTGCAACCCTCTTCGCTACTACCCCACCTTCGTTAGGAAGGGTTGGCAATGGTGAGCGGATGGTCGACCAGGGCTGCAAGCCCTCACATGAGTTTTCCTTCTTATTTTCTTCGTATTTCTTAAAAAAATTCAAAAATTTTAATAAAATTTATTTAAATCATGTATTAAAAATTAGATTTGAACTAAAATGACATTGTTTTAACTATGTTAGTGCCACATCAAAAAAAGAAAGAAAATTATGTTAGCATTTTCCATCAATCAAGTTGGATGGAGTCAGCGGAATGATTTAATTATACTAACTTGATGAGTTTTGAAATTTAATTGTATTTTTTGAAAATCTTAAGACTTGATTGCACTTTTTTGACACGTTTTAGGACTTTTAGTATACTTATTTTTTTTATTAGGTTATTTTTTTTACTAGGGAAGATTACGATGTTTGTAAATAAAAAAGGGTCATATTACGTTAATGTGTCCCATGGCATTAATGTGCAAAAGTCAACGGCATGAATTGCGGGAGTGATGCATATCAGTTAGACCATTTTTTTGGGGGGTGCGTGTGTTTTTTAACTAATTTTTTTGGTAATCTAACTTTGACAGCATTATGATTTTATATCAACAATTCAATTTGAGTGCATTGTAAGTTTCCAAAGGGACTTCAGCCCTCAGTCAAAACTTGTGGGGGAACTAATTTGTAAATGAAGCAAATTTAAATCATTTTCAATAGCTTATTTAATTTTTATCAATAAATTCGGAATTTTGCATTGCTAGTATGCAATTCTCTTCCAAAATCCTTTTTAACCGGACAACATAGTTTACGCAGTAAGAATACTATTGTCTTCTAGCTTTATAAATTAGGCTCATGAGGCACAAAATTCAATTGTCTATCATCCACCAAAAATCAATTGCAAATAGGTCTATTTTTTCCATAGAGATTATCATTGGGTGGGCGGTCCATTCAGAAATGAGTAGATTGGGCTACTTTTTTGGGCCAGTTTGCGGGCTTTGGCCCAAAAGAAAACCCCATCCAATGGGTGGACCAAGCTGACGCAACGGCATTCGAGGCTCAACCTAATCTCACCCTAGATCCTTATCAAATATTTTTTTCGTGTGGTATTTGTATCGTCAATTCTACTTTCATATTTGAAAATTTATACAAAACCAAGGGGTCAAATGAGGCAAAAATTGTAATGCTCATATCTAAGTGAGAAGTGTCTAGATTCCAAGATGGCTTGAGTAATTCAACAAACTTGATTTTGCACTAATTTGAAAGAACGATTTTGTGAAAAGAGAATGTTCAAAATGCATAGCTAGAGATGCTTGGTAAAAAGTTTACTATTGGTAGCTAAATATTTTTTTTTTCCAATTGAATCATTTAGGTTAATTTTGAATGAAAATTGCTAACGTGGACATCAGTAGTTCTACATTGCACATTTGACATCAATGTGGATAGTTTATGCAAATTAAAAAAAAATGATTGATTAGTTTCTTTTTTATTCTTTTTTTCTTTTTCTCTTTTTATTGCAACGAGCGCACCTGCTGCCTCACCATTGTGGGCAAGGCTTTCGTGGCTGGCAATGGTCACTTATGATTTTTTTAATAATTTTCTTGTCATAAACCTATTTATATTGTGTTAATTCAATTCAATTTTTTTTAAAATTTTGTTAATGTAGTTCTAACCTTTGTATGAAATTTCAATATAATCATTTTGATTAATTGTCATTGAAAATTATTTATGCGATGATCCATAAATGCGGCATACCACGTAGAATGATCGTCACATTAGTGATTTTTAGTCACAATTAACTATAATGATTATATTAGAAATTAGTGTAAAATTTAAGGACTACATTGTCCGCACATAAATTTATGACTAAAATTGATTACTTTCCAAGCAAAAGGTCCACATGCATACTTATACAGCCTGTCGAGTTCAAGTAAAAACATAATAAATTGTAGCGTGATTAGCTGATTGCGAAGCATGAATAGCTGACACATAATTCAATAAAGGCGCCCACTTTTAAAACTATACCATTGAGTGAGCTTTACGCTGCTGCCACCTGTCCAAGAAAAATTAGTCCTAGGGCAATAATAGCAGAGCCCCGTTGATGAATAGCATGACCATTCAATGTAAAACAATTATTGGGACCTATTAAAAGGTTAGGCACGAAAGGTGTAGCTTGATAGACCATGGAGACATCCTTTTCTACACAGCATTTCTGTCCCAATAAATTAGGTTAGGTTAATATTGTCACTACAGCAAATCTGTCTCATAAAGAATAATTGCCATTATTAGGGTTTCTGTCGCTCGCTCAAAAGTATCGGGTGCTTGTCAAGCTTAGACAAATCTAGTTCTAATCCTGGAGACATGATGTACTTCACCCTTTTTTTATTGCCCACTATTTGTTCATATGGGTCATTACTCGACGTGGATGTAATTATAAGATTGAAGGTCTTTCTTTTCTTTTTCCTTCTCTTGAGGCTCCTGGCTAGATCTCTAGCATGCTAAATTTATAAACTAAATGATGAAAGAAACTTTTTTAACAATGGGCTATGGTTCACTTCCATTCACAATGCACTGCTGGGTTATTTGTTTCAGTTTAGCTTATTGATTTTACTATGCACCCAATCAACCCCACCCTAATTCTTTGGAACCAAGAATCGGACCAACTAGTCTGGTCTAGTACAATTCCTGTATGGCTAAATGGAACCGGTGGCTCCCCCTACCGTCACTACCGACACAGCATTCCAAACCAAGCCATTCCTTTCGGCCTTGCTTGTGGTCATCCTACTCATTGCCCGTCTAGATTTGGCCTTTTCTATGGCTCGAAAGGCTACTCGTCGGTAGATCTAGCGAGTTTGGACAAAGGAGGAGTGGCTTAGCTTGGATGAGTCGCTAGTCTAGCTTTAGGTTTGTTCCTCTGGGTCTGGCCTGTGAACTTCCAGATGACGGGTCATCCATGGCAGCGAGCAACGACAGAGAGGGCTCGATTTCGATGCAAAAGTCTGGAAGACTGCGCCTGCGACTTCGCTGGTCCGAATGTGGAGTCTGCGAACCTTCACATCTAGAGCTACTGACGATGGCTTCTCCATGGCCTCAAGCGACGATGAAGAGGATGGAAGGGGCGGCTCAGCTTGGACGAGCGACACTGGATGAAGAGATTTCTTTGGGCAACAAAACGAAGAAGCTAAGAGGAAGCAGAATGGGAGTAGCGACTAGTGAGTGGGGTTTTAGATTTATAAGAAATATGGATATCATTTTTGCTTATGCTATGGTAAGAGAAGTCGTGCCTTCCTTGGATCGGAATGCCTTTATTTGGTTGTTACAAATACTTACATTGCTCACAATTACATTTCATTAAGTTTGTACTTGGGTAATATCCACAATTTATAGCCCGTTAAATAGAAGTTTGATTTAGGAATGACCATATAGAAGCACCAAAACCAGAAACTGCTCAGACCAGATGAAATCAGCTGGCTCTAGGCGATTCTTATGAGCCTAGGCAAGGGCGCAAGCATGTGGGGTCAAGCTTGCCCACACGAGCAACCTATTTTCTATTAAATTTTATAGATAAAAAAGATAAAATGAAAAAGCAAAAAAAAATATTTCTTGGATTTTCTTATATTTAATTTTATTAAATTTTTCCATGATTTATGCGCTATATTTATTTTTGTATACTGAATATTTGGCCTCATTTTTTTCTTCCTGTATTGTAGATTCAAGGTAGGAAAACTCATAAATAGATACTATATCGAGTAGTCTTTTTTGGTGGCCGGCCGGCCTTTTCATGCCTAAATCTTGGCCCAAGCCCACCCAGTGAACCTATTCTGCCAAGCTGGTCCATTCTTTCAGCTGCCTATATGCGTGGGCCGGGCCAACCACCTATTGATCACAATCAACAAGAGTTTTTTTTCTTAATAATCATATGGTCCGAATGTTGAGACCTGACTATCTGAAAATTCGTGAAATGCTCTCCAAAATTTATGAACTAGCTATGGTCACGAGTAGGTTAAGTCTAGACATTTGCCCGTGCGGGTGGCCCCAACCGAAAACTGTTTGCATTGGTTGGTGAATATCGAACGTGTGACTTTTAGTTTTCGAGTTGAAAATCTTTCAATGCACCAACTACTTGCATCAAAGCATATGAAACTACATAGAAGCCATTTACATGACATGACACCATATAAAGGAATTCGACTTGAGTGGGACAATAGATCCACAGAAGGACTATCGAATTGAATCAAACAAGAAATCATGAAAATCCAGCCAAAGTCAATTTCATAAAGTTCCACCCAAAGTCAACTCTTTTAAGGCGTGCACATGCGGCAATTCTACCCAACTTGACACGCTACAAACATGTGGCTCGATTGTAACGGAAAACAGTGAATTTGAACTTATGCGAATTCTGCCCTTATAAAAACAAAGGAGCGGAGATTCTTATGGACTTTGTGCACCATAAGGTTAACTTCCACAGGAAGTGCGACTATAGTTTTGAATATTAATTTATTCATAAATCTTTCAATTATGTTAATTTAGCCATAAATTTTTTAATAATTTGTTAATTTGTCATTCTAGTCAAGTTTGTCCGAAAACCACTAATATGGACAATGTTGACCATTCTAAGTGACATGGCCACGCTGAAGTGAACAATTTTGTATTTTTTAAAAAAATCTAATTTTTTTCCCTCGCTTTCTTTTCATCTATGCCTCTTCTTTTCCTTTTCCTTGTGGCTAGTACTTGGCCATGGCTAACGATTAGCTATAGGTGAGGGCTTACCTTGCCCAAGTCTTGAGGGTCGAGCCATCATTTTGGCGAGGGTTGCCCTCACCAGTGACCAAGTATTGACTTTAGGCAAAAGGAAAAGGAAAAGAAAAAGAAAAAGAAAAAGAGAGGCATATAAATTTAAAAATATACAAAATCTGTCTACGTCAGTGTTGATCACATCATATAAGTTTATTAATGTCCACATCAGCGATTTTTTGACCAAAATTGGTAGGAACAACTATATTGGTAAATCATAAAAATATATATAACTAAATTGATAGATAGTCGAAATGATTTAGATTAAATTGCCATAATTGAAAGATTTATGACTAAATTGACACAATTGAGATATTTGTGACTAAATCGGTTGCCGAACAATAATTTTAAGAATATTTGGACAATTTTCTCGACTTATGTCAAAAATGTTTCAAAGTTATATATAAACTATTTCAGCTCTATTGACACATTAATAAATTATCCTCTTTCAATGTCAATCCACAGACTTACATTCATGACACCTTATCGAAAGCTTTGCTAATAGACTCGTACTTTTACGTAAAATTTACGCATCCATATGATTTATAATGATAACTTTCGTTTCCCGCATATTTTTTGAACTTACAAACACTTACTCATTGTTTGGAGTAAAACCTGTCGTGTATGCATAAAGAGCACATGGCGTATTATAAATAGGTAAACATACTTCAAAATTTTCACATATTTATGTCTTTTCTTTAGGCAATTCATGATGCAACGTAGTAATTATTGTATACACACCGAAGATATAATTATATTGCATTACATCTATTCAAACAAACATAAAATTCTTTTGATTTATCATTAGGATTTTTATAGGAGAATTACCAAAAAAATCCTAAACCTATTGCAATTATGCCAATTCAGTTATAAACCTTTTTTTTTAGGCTAATTTAGTCCTCGCTGGTGGCTAGCGAGGCTCTTTGCCCAAGGACGGCGAGGCTCGCCTTCGCTAGTGGCCGGCGGGGGCGAGCCTCGCTAGTGGCTAGCCTCGCTAGTGGCTAGCGAGGTTGACCTTGCCGGCCAAAGGAAGGAGAAGGTGGGGAAAAAAAAGAAAAAAAAGAATTCAAAAATTAAAAAAATTATTTAAAAAATTGAAAAAATAAAAATAAAAATATTAAAAATTGCCACATCAACGTTGGCCGCCCGGCTGTCCCTGGCTAGCATCCACGTTAGCGCCGGCCGGCAACTTTTGGTCGAGTGGACTGAATTGGCACAATTATAAAATGTTTATGACTAAATTGATTAAAAAAAGTTTAGGACTGAATTGACACAATTGTAATAGGTTAATGACTTTTTTGGTAATTCTCCCGAATTTTTATTGATCGTCAAATGTTACGAGGTGATGAGGAAATTCCATTGTCAGGCCTACATGCTTATCAAAGGATACGAATCGCAATACGTATTCTCACTGTAATAAAAGCTACGCTATTTTTAGATTTTACTTTAAAAATCTTCATTTTTTTTTTTACTTTAAAAAAAGTAACAACATACACTCGTTCTTTATTGTGTACATTTAATATCTATCCCATAGAGCACTAACAAAGATCTGAAAATGCACTATGATGTTCACTGTCAGATATATGACTTATCCATTCATATATGCATTTTAGAAAATGTAAATTTGAACTGTTTTTAATCGTCTTTAGCAATTTGTTCGTGTTATTCACTTCTCGCTAGGGACGCAAGCAAAAAGGCTCGGCCGGAGAAGACGTCCTCCAAGGGCCGGTCACCTGCATCACCAAACATTTTAATTGTGTTGGGATTCTTAAATAAATAGGGAAATTACATAAAACCTTGATAAACTTTGGATGGTACATGCCTACCCTCTAACTTTTAACTGTCACAGAATAACTCCCTTGAACTTTAATTCTTTTTCGGCCGTCAATTTTCTTTCTAGTACATATGTACTAAACATGACTTTGAAATGATAGCAATATATTTTCATCTTATTTTTGGAAGGAAAACTCTCTTTTACCCTTAATTACTGCAAGCAATTGAAAAAATATATAGAAAATGGGAAAAAAGATAATAATTAACTAAAAGTGCTAATAATAATAAAGTTGTAGTTAAACAATAAAAGTTTGTTAATATTTAATAAATATAATCACTTTAACATAATTGAATAAGATATTTTAAGAAAAATAGAATCAACACAATTAAAAAAATGGGAAAAGGCCTAGAAAACAAAAAGGTAAAAGACAAAGATTGGCTAACTCTTTATGTACATATAAAGGATTAGTTTTTGTAAAAAATGATTTGATCGATAATAATATTTCCACAAAATTATAGAGGAAATGATGTTTTCAACTCATAAAAAAAAGATATGATAAAAAAAAACTCATAAAAGAAAGAAATATTTTTAAGTATTTTTATTAATCAATGACTTCCTTGCACTAATTAATCCTTCAAAGCACGTGTATCCATTTTTTTAATTTTTTTTACTGAACTCTTTTTTCTTTTTACTTAATTTTTTTTAAATATCGTATTATTTCTATAGATTTGTTCTTAGAATTTCAACAATTTTTATCTCGTAATAATTTTTTTTGTTTTTTTTTTGTTTTGTTTATGATGTTAACATTTGCATTAATCACTTATGCATGATTTATATAGGTTTTCATATTAAGGAATAAAATTAACTAAGATTGCATTAAAAAGTTTTCCTTAAAAGGAAAAAGGTATCAATAATTGGGGCTTACTAATTTAGCATAACCACCTACTTGGGAGTTATCCTAGTGGCCATTCTTCCTAATTGGGAAGGAGGAGGTGAAAAGTTCGGTTCCTCGTCCGTTTTCTTAGGGGACTTGGGAGTAGGGACGTTTAGTTTCGGGTGTAGAGTTCGATTCTTACATTATGTAAAGAGATAGAGCAAAAGTTTAAGAGTGAGTTGAGAATTAGAGTATAATAGAGAAAAAAATTAGTGTAACCAAATTCATTTAGTTAGATTTTTCGACCGATAAACGTAAAACAATCTTTTGTACTTTACTGAGATTCTAAACGACCTATAATAACTTAGTGGCAATTCTGGTGCGGTAGCCAATCAACAAGAAACAAAAAACCAAGATGTGAACGCGAGAGAATATTCGTGCTCGCATAGCATTTCATTTCGCTCCTTGGGATCCGGCTCGAGAGAGGTGCGACAATTAGTTAATACGTTGTTCGTGTCAACATCACCCGCTTAGACATAGTCACATATTTAAACATGCTGTGCTTTGTATAAATCTAAGTTTGAAATGACATAATTATGACATGATAAGATGACAATACAAATACTGGAATTTCCCGGTCGTCTTGGCTTTTGAAGCCTAGGAAAACCCCACCCCGGGTGGGGGAGAAAGGGAAGAAGGGTGGAGGTGGAAGGAAATGTGAGACGGGAGGAGAGGAAGGAAGATGGTATAAATCTATCTTATAGGTAAATGTTTGATTATTTATATTGTTTGAAATAATTAGTTAATGAAAAATATTTCTACTATTGATAAAAATTTATGTTTAAATATTATCGTAAACGATAAAATATTTTTCATTCATTAATTTTTGTAAGTGACATTGCCGATCATCTTTAGGAAAATATTTTCCAAATAGTCTATTTTCCTTATAACAAAGGAGCCAAACGGTGCATTTATTTAAGTGAAACTGTTTTTCAAAAATTGGTTTTTGGATTTTCACCCATTGCTAAAAATGATTAGTCAAACGATAGTACTCTCTAGTCAACAAAAATATCCATGCATAAATTTGGAAATTGAATTTTTAAATCTAAAGAGGTGGAAATACTTTCTGAAAATTACTCTTCTAAATTTTTTAATTTAATTTAATTTATTATTATTTTTATTTTTTTCCTTCTCCTTTTATTGGTTGTTGGGTCTTGGTGACAGCTGATGACTAGCTACAAGTGCAGGCCGGTGAGGCTTGACCTTGATAGCCTTGAGCGAGACTCCATCTCGCTAGATTTGGCGAGGTCAAGCCTCACTTGTGGCTTGTTGCTAGTCGTCATTGAGGCTCATTGACTAGCAAAGAAAGAAGAAAAAAAAAGAAGAAAGAAAAAACGAAAAACAATAAAAAATTTGATTTTTTTAGTCTTACATAAAATCATGATATTGTAATCATTTTTGAAATGAGATCCAAATACAAAAAAGTTTCCTATTACACATCACAAAACAAAGGTAAATTATTAATTTTCCTAAAACATGATTTCTCGGAAAGTATTATCCTTTATCATGAAATTTTTTCCCGAACAGACATGCCCTAAGATTTCGATCTTAATGCTTTCACAATTATGGACACTAAGGACGAAATAAATCTAATTCGTTTTTCAAATGGAGTCCTCCCTTTTAATAAAAAAATAAAAATGAAAAAAAAAGAAAAAAGAAAAAGATAAAATGAAGTGGGGGGAGTTAGACAAAGGCCATCTTACAACACACAAAAATAAATGCACAAAAGCAACAGCAGCAGAGAGAGAGTTACTACTCTCATTTCAGCGCTTTCCTTCGGGTTCATGCTCTTTTCTCTCCTCTCTCTCTTCCTTCTCTCTCTCTTCCCTCTCTTCTCAGATTCAGATCATCATCATTCGTCTCCTCCACCACCCCTCCACGCCTCTCGAACAATCTCCGAATCCCACCCAAAACCCACGTCGAATCTCCTCGCGGCGACCCTCGGGGACCTTAAAAATCGCATCTTTGCCCACGACCAGGTCCACCCTTCCTCCTTATCCTTCCCGAGCTGCGCAAATTCTTGTTTTCGCGCCTTCTCGATGGCAATGTCAAGGCGAATCCGTCTCGGGATGCCGCGTGACCGCCGCGTGTTTTCATGAATTCAATGCAGGCTCGATGATGGGCTGCGCGGGAGGAGTGGACGTGAGGAGCGCGCGCGTTGGTGGGATTCGCCGCGGCGGCGGCATGCACGCGTAGGCGGGGGCGGCTCGGCTCGGCTCGGGTTTTTGTACGTGGTGGGGCGTTTCGAGAATGGCGAATCAGGTGGTGGTGCGGGTGAGGAGGGAGGCGATTGCGGCGTGCATGATGTGCCCCCTCTGCGACGACCTCCTCAGGGACGCCACCACCATCTCCGAGTGCCTCCATTCGTGTGAGTTATTGCGCCTGGTGGGGGGGCCTTCGATTGGTTTCTTGTTTTTCGCTTTGCTCCGGGGTCTTTCTTGTTGTTTCAGCTCGTGGGTGTTTTGCGTCTTTGGTGCTTCTGATGCGGCTCTTTCTTGTGTTCCTTCGTGATTCACGATCTGGGTTGGTCGGTGTTTTTCGCGGTCGTCGATATCTGGCCTCTTTTGTCTGTTGTCGAAAACGTAGGCCATGTCGCTTTTGCTCTGCTTTGTTTTACAAGGTGGAGTCTAGAGCTTTTGTTCCCAAGAATGCGCGCGCGCGCGTTTTGGTTTCACCAGCTAGTGTCTTTTGTCTTCGTCATTATCGGTCTCTAAGGAAAGAAGTGCGAGCTTCTGTCGAGAAGTAAATTGCTGGGATTTCGGGTTACCGTTCATAAAAAAATCGGCTTGGGTTAAATTTCTGTTCTTTCATAATGCAAGTACTATTAGCATGTTGACGTGATCTTCAAATGTCAAACGGAAGAATTTCTGACAGATAAACGCACTGATGCTGGCTCACAAAGTTTAGGAACTGTAGTTTTTAGTGTTCTTCGATTGACTGATGTACTGTTTTCGTTAAATTTCATGGTTTTGGAGAGAGAATTATCATCGTGGCGGTCATTTTGCTTGGAATCATGTTGGCCCGCTAACACCTTGAAATGGTAAAATGTTGATGGACTTTATCATTCCAGTTTGCAGGAAATGCATATATGACAAGATCTCCGAGGAGGAACTTGAATGCTGTCCAATATGCAACATTCATCTAGGCTGTGTGCCACTGGAGAAACTGCGGTAAGTTTGGCTTTCTGGTCATCGATTCCTTTTGATTTTTACCCTCTTTTCTCTTTGTGCATGTGTGTGTGTGCATGTGGTAACTTTGATGACATGCATTTCACACCCCTAGTTTTGGGCTAATGCAATTTATTATTTTTTTCTTTACTGAAACATCCTAAGGAATGAAGCCATATTCAAATCCATTCACTGGTTCTTTCTTCCGTCAGAAATTCCATCTCCAAAGTTTTACTCATGCAGCTGCATAACTGCAGTAGTTTATGAAATTGTCATTAGCATCGGATGGATCTAGTTGAATTATGATACTTTAGCAATGTATAAGACATTTTAATCGTATACTAAATTGCGTATTTTAGGTTTTTCTTTAGTTCAGTCTTTTCAGAAGGCGAATTGTTCATTACTTGGGCGTATAGAGTAATATCATGTTTACTGAGTGTCAATAAAGTTCAATTTCTTTCCTTCTGTTTCCTTCTGTGCAAGATATAAAAACTCTTATCACTTACAATTGTTATTTTGTCTCATCAGTTATGAGCTATTAGTTTTTGACACCCATTTAAAAAAAGGGAGGAGAGAGAAATCAGACAACACAAGGGAGAATCTCTAATAGCCTTCAATTAGCATTATTTCTTTATGCAATTCTGAAGTCCAGTGGTTAAGGAACAAATGGTGCTCTGCTAAAGATAATTCCTGCTGGAATTTTTTGGTCTATGAGTGTGATTTTATAGTTTGCTTCAGAAGTCAATCTGTCTTTTCAAACTTATGATGTTATAACACAGGAATTAGTGTGCCTCATGTGCATGACATGGTTTTACTCTTTACCACCATTAATGGAGTAGAAATATGAAGACAAGGAAGAGCAATTACTCTGAATATTCTGCCTTCAGGAGGGTGTTGGAGAAACATTAGTGTAAATTTGGTTTTTTTTTGAATAAATTCGGTGGTACTGCTATGGATCAATTGCTGTATTTCTTTGACATTGTAATGTGCGCGCGCGCATGCGCGCACATCTAACAGTATATTAACATCGTGTGATGGTAAGACATTGTTATAATTCAACTTGCTCGCTTCTGTTCACTCTTTGAGCTGCTTATTGAATTTCGGTTCTGTAGCAGTATTGTCAACATCTTCGCTGTATTCCACGGTATTTAATGAAATGGAGTGGAATGTGCCCTAAGAAACTATTCATGCTTGATTCAAGCTACAATTTTGTTTCAGACTAACTATTTTCTACATCATGTCAATTTCTGCAGTAAGTTAAGAATAATTTTCAGCTTCTTGAACATGCATTCATATACATCATGTAGGTCAATTTCGTTACAAGTTGATTTCTATCTCTCTTCCCATTTAAATCTTATTGTTAATTATTGATGAAATAAGATGGTTGTCATAGGCCTGATCACAACCTGCAAGATGTGAGGGCAAGGGTTTTCCCTTTTAAAAGAAAAAAAGTTAAGGCGCCTGAATCTGTCCCTTCAACAACCTTACCTATTAGAAGGAAAGAGAGATCTTTGTCCCAGCTGGTTGTCAACACACCGAAAGTATCATCACAGACTACTATGACTGGTAAAAGAACAAAAGCGACTGCAAGGAAAGCTTCTGTTCTGCAAGGATCTAATTTTTCCATTGAAAAAGTTGTTAAGAAGGAAGAAGATTCTGCAGGTGATCGTCCAGAAAGCTCAAGCTCCCCCGAGACCCTAAGCAAGTTTGCGCAGAACATTAGGCAGGTAATGAAGAGCATAATTTTATTCCTTTTCATCTTGGTGGTCTTGATTGTTGAGGTTTAAAATATGGATATAGTTCCTCTTGGAGATGATAGAGCATATTTTCTAAATTAGTCCTTGTCTGTTTGCTGAGCAGGGTTTTACTTCCAGTGAGCCTAGTCAGACTGTGCCTGAAAGAGGAACTGGTGATGAAGGAAAAGCGGATCTCTGGAAGCCATTGCATTATCTAGTGGAAGTTGCTAATAGGACTAAACCTTCGAGGGCCAGTTTGCAAGGAGCTGAGCGAGTCCTTGCAATTGAAGCTCCATTACCTGGTAATAAAATTAAGAATAATAAATTCAAGGTGAAAGTCCAGGATGAGAAAAACGACACTAGTCCGGCATCTACAGAAGTATCGAGACCAAAAAGATTACGTAAGATTCGTCAAAAAAGGACTGCAGTTTCTGGAGAATCGGGCATTTCACCTCAGGATGTGCTTGATGCAGCCGGCACCAAATGTGAACCAAGAACTCGTCCAATCTGGTTTTCACTTGTAGCTTCTGAAGATCAGTAAGGACAACTTTGTCTTTGCAACTCAAATCAACATGAGAATTATAATGAATTTGATTGAAGCTTCTCACCTCCATTTGTTTACTGATTCAATTTTATGACATCAGGGAAGGAGATGCACCGCTGCCACAAATCCCTGCAAGCTACTTAAGAATAAAGTAAGTTCCTTTTTGCCAGAGACAGCTGTTTCAATTCCTTTTTTGGAATAGTTCATGCTTTCCAAGTTCTTATTTTTGTAATGCTTACTTGTCTGATTTTTTTTTTCCTGGCTGCTATTGGATTGTCTTGATTGATTTCTTTCTAGGTAGTTGGTAATAATTTATAAAAACTTTTGCAATGCTTTAGCAGCTAACCTATAATTATCCTGCTTTCCTTCTCACCATGTAGAACATGACTGGACCTTATGTAAACAGGCTCACTTATCTGCTGCGTTAGTCAGAATAAATCCAATTGCAAGTTCTTGATGAAGATCCTCGTAGTTATATTCAGGAATCTGCTTCACATGTTGGAGCAGGAGAAACTGAAAATGGTAGGACTTCACCAATTATGAAAAGTTGGAGTAACACAACTCAGCACAAGGAGTTTTGCAGACTGATGTAATATTGGATCAATGCGTAAGAGATCTGATGAAGTTGAGATGAGGAAAAAACTTGTCATTTTAACAATGGGTTCAAAATATTAGAAAACTTAATTTAGTTGAATTGAGTATTCTCGATTCATTGGTAGCTTACATGTGTCTAATCGGGATTTGAATGTGACAAGTGTTGACAAAGGAGGAGGATTAAATAAGGTAGTCTCCAATTTATGCCAGTAGGCCAGGCAGGCAATCTATAACTCAACTGTGAGAGAATTGTTCAAACTGCAGCAATGACTTGAAACAAGGATGGACATCAAGCCATCGCAACTGGCCATATTTATCAAATAACCAATGTGTTGTAGTGTTGACATGACGAAATTGTTATTACAGGTACAAGTGCTGTACTAGCCACATTCATATTGTTGATGTTTAGAAATGTGACTACAGTTTCTTATTCTTTGCTATCCATCCGTCATGCTCTCTTTGATCCAGCTGGATGAATATGGTTTATCTATATCAATTACACTGGCCACATGCTTTTTATTTAGTGTGTTATGGGGGTTGGGGTGGTAGACATGGCAGGAAACAGGTTATGCGCTGTGAATTCACAATCCTGAATCTTGTTTGTTTGCCAATCAAACAAACTGCATCAGCATGTCTGAACCCGGGTAACAGAGAGACGATGCAGGCTTAGGAAGAATAGATTACACAATTAGCCACGTGGAAACCAGATGACAAGTTCATGTGATAGAGTGGTTCAACCTTATTTTTGAAGTTTCATTCTGTTAAGTGGGTGATAATGGTTCCACCCAGAGCATTGTATCTGTTGTCTTCACATGTCAAGTTGGTCTTAGGAGAATTCCTTCTTTGTGAATGTGTTATCTAAAGTGTTTTTGTTCATTATGAGGCTTCATGCAGTTCTTACGGATAATTTTCTGTCTAAAAGGATAGGATGGTCTGTTGAAGGAGCAGTATCATCAACTCTGAAATGTCGAATGCTGTGATGGTCTAGATAACATTAACATTATTTTTGTGCTTATATGATGTGGCAGTGGCTATATGTAATCTCGTGCGCTATTTTATTGTGTATGTTCATGCATGTCATTTCTCATGGTTTCGGACGCAACTACTGGGGTTCTCTCATGGACAAACATCCCTGCGTTCCTTTCTCTTCTGGGGAACCGAATTGCTGTGGTTGTTGTGCATTCTAGTTGCGACAATCACGCATTGTGCAAAGCTCAACTGTAGTTCTTTCTGCAAAGTACCTGTGATGAATGATTTGGTAGAATGCTTGTTGTTTCGGACATTTGCACGATGGGTCTTTATATGGTCATGCTCGACCCATTTAATAACTAACCTTTTACCAGCTACTTTGGATGATTTCTTTTTGAATTTCTTTTCTCTCACTTCGATTCATGACTTGATCGATCTTTGATAGGATTTTAAAACTATACTCCAGGAAATTTGAAGTATGTACTTGCAAACTGATTTATCTACATATTTTTCTTTTCAGGGATGGGAACTTGCCAGTTTCTTTTATTCAAAAGTACCTGGTGAGGAAACTAGATCTCACAAGTGAAACTGAGGTATGAAAAATTTATTTGTTATTGCTCTAAACATAGAAAAAAGGAAATCAAACCGGAATGTTTGATGCTTACAATTTTGCAGTAGAAGAAAATTTTTACCAACTAATGTGTCCGTCTTTCTTGTTGAGCATGTAAACTGCTGTCTTCTTATCCGTGCATGCTATTCTACGGTATCAAAAATTATAAAAACTGCAGTTGTGCTGGTCCCTACTTTTGAAAGAATAACTCACATGACCGCAAAGTCACTTTATTGTGGGTATTCTTTTACTTCGAAGAGTTGGATTTAAGATTCAAGATACTCTTCTTCTAGATTCTCTTGAATCATCTATCAGAAGCAGTTTATACCCCTAACGATGGAAAGAATCAGCATTTAAATGAATTGTTCTTTATTATGGAGAGTGTTCTTATGCTGAGATTGTGCAGAGCAAATGCTTTTGTGTTTGACGTTGCTGATTTGCAAGGCTACTCTTACAGTGTCCTCCAATAATTTTCCCCAGGTCGAAATCAGATGCATGGGACAAACCGTCCTCCCCACATTGCTGTTGTATAATTTGGTTGACTTGTGGTTACAAACGGCATCCACGTCGGAGAGAGTCCCGGCGATCGTGGGGTCCTCAGCCAAGGATTTTGTGATGGTCCTGGCTTATGCACGAAGGGTGCCCGACCGCTGATCGCCCTTTCCTTCATACTTATTATGTTGTTCTCTTTTTCCTTATTTTTCACATTCCATACATGTTCCTATGTTTTACATTATAAATTATATCTGTATCAAGCCATATGGATAGATCTACATTCATCCGCGGCAGTGTAAAAAATGTACTTTTACATGAGTTGGTAGCAACATAAACATTACTGATTATCTTGAGGATTAGAGGTGGTTCCTGCTAGAGGGCAATTTATTCTCTTTACCATCTGTGCGGTTTTACGATAATGGCTGAAGAGAAATGGCGGTCTGTCATCCAAAATGCATTGCTCGGGCATCGAACTTGTCGAAACAACTCGGTGGACCTTTTCATCGCTTTTGGTTTGCCCTTTCTTGAACCCTTAAGCCATGCAAAGGGATGAGCCAGATTTGAAGGCCATGCAACTCTTTCTCCAACGAGTGTTTTGTGAATAAAGCGCTCGAAAGTATGCCAACGAACACCAGACGGAAAAGATCATTCTGCTGAAGGCTTATTGCCAAGCGTTTGCAGGGTGGCCGGTGGCTGGAATCATCGACAGAGTCCTGAATGGACTCTTGTCTTTTGGATCCAAAATCAGCATCAGCAAGTTTTGCATGCACTTTTAATTGAAAACCGATAACCGGCCAAGATGAACTTGAACCTTTCTCAAGACCTCACGGCCAAGATGCTTTGTTTGGCTGGAAGAAACTTTAAATGGGGAACGAGTGGAAATAATTATTGAGAAATAATTCTTTTATTTTGTTTAAATGAAATAAAAAGAGAAATATATGGAGAAGGATTTGAATAAGAGGGCATTTCGATATTGGGCTCACTTCTCTTCTTATTTTCCTACCAAATTAGGGGGAAATAAAAGCTAATTTCACACTTTTTCCATAATTGCTCCTTGCAAATTTTTTGATTCTCAAAATATGAAATAGTGCATTTACTGAATCCATTTCCTCACCGTATTCTGTCCTTTGATGTGTGGATCCACGCGCGTAGAATGAGTTTTTTTTTTTTTCCTAAATCTTTTTCCTTCCGTATGGTGTGCATGAGAATGAAATTGAAAGGGCAATTAAATACTAAAGAGAAATATGTAATAGTTTAAGATTTGGTCACTGAAGAACATTTAAATATGATGAGAAGCATGATACCAAGATAATTGACCTAGCGGTAGAGAAGTTATTCATTTTTATGACATCACAATTTCAATTCATGTCACAAGCAAAATTTTGAATGTCTTGTTACAAATTGCCTAGCTGTAACATATCTTGTGTGTAAAGATTTCTTTTCTATTAACTTTTAGTAGGGTTGCCGGGCTAGCCAATCAAAGTAGTTGTAATTCAAATAAAATATTTTGTAACAGGTATGAGATTCTCACAATAATGCCTAGAAATAGTCGCTAGTGGTGGCTTAACCTAAGATAATGGAAAATACACGAGACACCCTGGGCTTCGAGGTTGGTATACGTTTTCCAATAAACTTTCAACCACAACACAAAATGCTCCCCAATGAATTTAACAATACACGGCGCTCAAGGCGCTCCTGGTGAAGCTGCTATCCTAGACAAGTGATGTTTAGTGCCTATGACTGGAAATGTATTAAAAAAAAAGAAAAGTTAGTCTGAATCGAAACCCAACCTGAACCCGAACAATTATTTCTCTGGGTCTTTTTGGGTCAGATAGTAAGTAAAATAATGAGGCTTCTAACAATTCGTTTCCGTTTCGGCTCAAAAACCCGAACTGCGCCGAAACACATTACTGGAGTTGTTTGAAACCAAAACAATCATAGTAAAAGCTTATCAATTGTTCTCCAGCCATTCTATTTTCTAAGAATTCCAAAGCTTATCAATTGTTTGTGAGATTTGCAACTATTATTGTTGATGAGATGTTTGATGAACTTCACCGAAGTTAAAGCTTGCCCTGTATGATTCCGATGATTGTGTGCAGCTAGAATGCTTAAAATTAACTACATTCTCTAAATAGAATTTATTTTCATGCATCAGCACCTTACAATTAACGTAGACGTAACAAAAATCGATATGCACTAGACACAAGTTATTATCGAAAACTTATGTGTAAGAGATTTACAAGATAAAAGAAAATGAAAGTGATTTTGTGCATAATTATTAATATCGTGGTTCCTACTTTCATCACGGGCCTCGACCATGGCAGAAGAGAAAATCTGCAGAAAGGTTCGGGTACCTCGACCCGTCTTCGGTGCACCTGCCCCATGACCTACTGGGCTAGGAAGGGAGTCCTCCAACTCTAGCGATTCGGGAGGTGCAGTCTAAGGTCGATTTCCGAACGTTAACCGAACTGTCAATTGAGATCTCTGCTTCTTTTCTTTTCTCGCTTTCTGCTGGAATCGAAGAACTCAGGAGAAGACGAACCAGGCCGGACACCTGGTGGCGCAGAGCTTGAAGCCAAGAAGACGAGGCAACGGAGAGATAGAAGGGCATTCGGAGGAGAAGTAATGGGGGCCGAAGTTGAAGGACGCTGTTAACCATTGCCAAACACTCTTTTGAATCTCTAAATTGGTGCTGCCTTCAGAGTCATGACAACGGGTGCTTTTAATTCGTGACACTTCAATATCACTACTTTGGAGATCTATGGCATATACAGTTTCCAACTAGGTAATTTCAAGTATGGATAAGTCTCTTCCGAATCTTCATAGCAGTTGGCATTTCGACAGTAACATTTCCCAAAATGGGCATCGATTCGCTATCACTTCGAAGATTTCGCTTCCGATTGCATTGATTCAGAACATATTCCAGTCTACTCGGTTTATTCTGCTGAAGCACTTTTTAGGGATTGTAATCTCACCTCAATAGACAATGTCGCTGCCTCATATGCCGATTCTGCGTAAGTGCCAATTGAGACGAGTATCAAAACTTGATCTCGAAGAATTTCGATATACCCATTAAGTGTCAGATGACCACTAATGCCAGATCTCTCGTACTATTTATTCTTGTGACATTTTGACTAAAGTAGTCTTATTGCAATTTCGTCTGTCTGCTTGACATACAAACGCCTTGACAATATCGAACCGATAGCCATCTGTCTCCGCAAATTCCTCAATAGCACTGCCATAAGCAGTGTAACTTGATCAAACGATATCGAAGCCCCAAACATCTTCTTTTCTTTTTATAGGAAAATGCCAGTAAGTTCAAGAAACCATCTTTTCAAAAGTATGGGAGTTTAACTAATACTGCGTTATCACAAACAAAATATCATTTTGATGCTAAACCCTGCTCTTCACGAACCGATTGACCTTTTCCAAGCACTAACGAAAACAAGAGCTCAAGCACAAATCGCTACAGCATTTCGTGGTGTGCTCAATCCAATTACATTCATCAATATACAGATAAAAACATTACATTATACGCAGACAAGAGAGAAAACAAGCGATAGGCCATCATAGACAAAAACCTAACCGTTCTACAAAAAAGAAAAAAGAAAAAAAGGAAGAAGATAAAAACCTAACTATTTCTACCGCCAGCCCTTCATATTTTGTAATCTTGAGCTGACCCACTCCACAAAATATGCAATGCAAGACACGCAAACGCAACACACACATCAGAAAGCAAAGAAAGGGCGTGAACATGTCCCTTGATTTTATAGATCTTTTCACAATAACGATTATTAAAGCATGGACTTAACCTGCATCAACTATAAGATATACAATTTATCACTGTTAGGTCTGGCTTTCTCTTTCTTGAATGAATCCTTAAACATAATGATTTTCTTGCACAAACCAGAGCATAAAGCTAAAAGGCAGCCATTAAAGTCAATACCTTTAACACAAGCCCCCGCCAATCATGTTCAGACTATAATGTATCATATTGTCTAAATTGTCTAAATTGTCTAAATTTCTAGAAAAATGAACAAGAGAAAATAAACAACCAATCTAAGGAGCTATCCCTCCCTAACAACAAGTTAAGAGTATAGACTCATCTGGGTCTTTCCGTTCCAACATAAGTACTGGATCCAAGCCCTTATAAGGGCAGCAATTTTTAAATCCATGACACTAGTGTGATTCTAGACATTTTCCAATATGGTTCCACATAGTTATATGCGCAAAAGACTAATAAAACTCAACAAGGAAAGGACACAACTTTCATTTAAGTAAACAAGAAAAGCATGAAGAGCCATGACACAGAGAACACTGAAAATCCAGAGGCTCATCACTTGCTTGCTCAAAAAATTTGCCAGGAATATCTCAACTACAACCCCAAGTCACCCATCAGAAAAGAAAAAAAAAGACCCAAGTCTACTTCATGCCGGACAGTATAGCAAATGGCAAAGTTATGGAAAATTCGTGACATGAAAAAATGTCAATGAAGCATACTTTTCAGTATACATATTATTGCTCATAGAGAACCATGGAGACTCCAAGGCATCGAACTTCCTAGTATGTTCTACTCTTTTTTTTTGCCAGATACTATGTTCTACTCGAATTACGACTAAGCTGCTCCTCCCTTATCAAATGTGATACAAACCAACTGGGGAGAAACCATGGAGACCACTTTACCAGAATACTTAAATCAAAGACCAGAAAGAAGTCAGCTGTATCACCTCATAGTAGGAAAGTCACTCCGACAAAATTTGTCACATCCTAACACCTATATCAAGTTCCAAGAACAAGAACCTCCCTCAAAATCCAGTTAAACTCCGACACACACAATCGAAGTAACCGCAGAATGACGACACAGCTTATCATATGCAGAGCAGGAGAAAGTTCAGCGACTCGGGGAAAGGAAGAACACAATGGAATGGAAGCAAAGGTGAAGCTGATTGTAATCATATCTCCAAAAGTATCAGGTCGATCTACACTGGCCATTATACAAACGATTGCCCACTAAAGAAAAAAAAAGAATGGAACCAGCAGTACTCACTACCCAGCATTAACTGATGATGCCATCCAATTAAACCTCCGCAGCGAGACCCGAGTCGTCATCAATTCACCACGAGAACTACACGCTAAGCTCCTGAAAACCCAATCTCGCGTCTCATGGAGGACCCAGTTCGCCGCAATTAAGAGAAATTGCGCACCGAATTACATTTAGAAGTTGGTGTATCCAGCACGCGTGGGGCTTCCCACGAACGACCGCAACCCGCCGTCGCCGGCGTCTTGCTCGTCGACATACAGGTCGTCCGTGCCCCGGAACGTGGCGTGCACGGCCACCACGAAAGCCCCAATCAGGACCGAGACCAGCACGTTCAGCCACACGTTCGTCAGGACCAGGGCCACGACCGTCACCACCGAGAGGAACCCTAGCACGAGGCGGTCGTCGACCGTGCGGCCAAGCAGGACCAGGGGCTCGTCCCTGAAGAAGTAGAGGTAGAACCAGGCGACGAAGACGACGAGGAAGACGATCATGGAGATGGGGTGCCAGAGGAGGCTGAGGAAGAGGATGCCGAGGGCGATCATGGCGTAGTTGACGCGGAAGTAGTCGAGGTTGCGCCGGATCCGGACGCCGGCCTCGCCGAGGGAGTAGGGGCGGGAGAGGGAGGGGAGGCTGAGGAACTGCGGCCAGGGGCGGCGCGTGGCGAAGAAGGACTGGCCCGCGCGCGGCATCAGGCGCGCCGTGGCGGTGCCGGCCTCGGCGAACGGCGACGACGACATCGGGTTCCGGCGGTGCTGCTTCTCGACGCGGCGGAGATCGAATGCTTCAGAGAGGCGGAGGCGGGGGCGGCGGCGGCGATTCGGAGCGTATGCTTCGTCGATTTGGGAATCCGATTCTCCGATGATTTTTTCTTTGTCGGTTTTGGCTTATGGGAAGATAGAGGGGCGGGGCGGTAAACGACGACGAAGACGGCGTCGTATATAACGGGTTAGAAGAGGGCAGGTGGTTGGAATTTGGAATGTTGAAGGCAGCTGCCGGCCTCCCGCTTAGATGGAACCTGACAATTGACGGTTATATTTTATATTCCGACCAAAAAAAAAAATTGACGATTATATTAATTTATAATTTTATTTTTTTATAAGTGTATTAATTTGTAATTTTTTATGATATGAAAATTAATGGATAGTAGTATTTCAATTTGGAATTTTTGTTGGTCAAAATATTAATTTTAGGTAAATCTGTCACAAGTATAGCAGTTTCGAATTTTTTGTGATAAAAAATTAATTTGGAGTAAATTTATTATAAATGTATCAATTTGAAATTTTTCGTAAAATAAGTTTTAGGAACTTTTTCAATTCACGGTCACTGGGCGACATATTATATTTGACTTGCTATGGCAAGACTTGATTGGAAAAAATAATTAAAAAAGTTTAAGGGCTTAATTATATAGGTTACAAGTGGAAAGATCATATTAAGAAAATGATACAACTACTTTTTTAAAAAATAATTACTTATATCGCTTAAAATAATTAATTAATAAAAATATTGTCATTTATTGATAACAATTTATGTCTATATATTTTTGTGAATGGTAAGAATAATTTTCATTCATTAATTTTTACAATTGATACATGTGATCATTTTAAGAAAATATTTTTCAAATTATTTATTTTTATGAAACAAAAAGAGTTTAAAGTTTATTGAAAATTACTAAGTCGGCTCCGTGTGTTGATGCCTGGCTTCTAGTTATACAAGCTTCTAAATAAAAAATGATACTTTTGGTCTCTTTACTCATCATAATGCTTAATTTAGTCTTTGTACTTTGTTTTTGTAAACCATTTTAGTCCTCGTAGCACTAACCAATGAGATTTCAAGTATGATTTTTCCCATTTCCATTACAAGCAAGACTTATATCACTCGGATTATTATTTAATATATGATATGTATAATATTGCCATCTATTTGATCAGGTCAAATAAAGGTTGGGCCCATAAGCATAAAAAAGAAGAAGAAAATAATGTTGAAAAGTCAACAAAAGCAGAATAGTGACGCTCGGGCCATTGACCAAGAGCTTGCGTGCGCGAGGAGAGGAAAGAAAGAGGGAAAAAAAGAAGAAGAAAGAAGGAAAGGGAAAAAGAAAGGGCTTTGCCTGTGCTCACCACGCACGTCTAGTCAAGTCAATTCAACTTCGATTTGCAATGTCAAATAAGTGCTTGCACCATTAGTTTATCTAATCGGAGTAATTTTTGGAGTTAGATTGAGTCTTTGAAATTTTGTGATAATCAAGCCGTGAAGTCTGATTTTTGACTTGCTAAGCTATGAGATTTTATGGAAATAGTGGGAGTATGCTGTTGTAGACCGTGGAATTTGATGGAGGTTGATTTGAAGCAATAGTTTAGGTGGAGCAAAATTTTAAAATTTTGCATACAACTTTCGCATTGTGTTTAGGTTTGAGTAATTGCTTTGAATAAGCAATTTATTGTTGTGTAGGAGTCACTTTGTTAGCGTTTAAGTGTAGTATAGCCATTTCGTAGTTGAGATAAAGTTTTACTTAGTTTTAATATCGATTCTATATTAAATTGATAGGATTACAAGATTGTTAGATGTTTAGCGATGCGATGTTTAGTTTGGACATTCCTAGGTGAGTTATGCTATATTTTCTATGAATTTATAAACTTACGTCTTAAAAGTGATAAATCTTTGCGTATCATATGAGTTATTAAAGTATGTTTATTGCATAAATCAAGATCGGGCATTTTACTATGATTTGGTATTTGTGAATGGTTTTATGAAAGATATTATGAAAGGATAGTTATATGCTAAGTAGCACCGACACCGACACGCGACACGACACAATATGACACGCCGACACGTCGTTTCTAAAAAAATAGGGAATTCCGACATGTTGGGACACGTTGTATATTAAATACATATCTTTATATATACATAATAAATTATCATTGTTATGATTATTTCAATCAAATTAATTTGAATTAGATTCATAAATAAATAAAAAATTTAAAAAGCCTAGAAGGAATATGCACTAAAAACATTAATTTGCCATTTATTAATATCATTCATTGTTTTAATTTGACAAATTCAACTCTATTTCAATAATTCATAAAACTTGGAGAAAAAATAAGCGGATTCGCATGTTAGATATGTTGGAAGAGGAGAAAAAAAACTTAAGGGGTGAATTGTGTATTACAGGAAATGAGAGTCAGAAGAGAAGAGAAGACTAGATTTTAATTCTTTCTCCATTTATTATTTTTATCATTGTGTTTTATTTTTTCACACACACACACACACACACACACACACACACACACACACACACACACATTGACCTCTCATATATTGAATTTTTAAGATTGACCCCGATATCGGAATTACGTGTAGAAAACTCGTATGTTAGAATTCCGACTTGAGTGTTGGAGAGTGTCGATAAAATTGACCAAGTGTTGGATTTTCCGACACGTGTTGACCGAGTGTCGGAGAGTGTCAAAGAGTGTCGGACTCGTGTCAAAGTGTTTAACATGACACAAAGGCTCTTTGAGAGTGTCGGTACTTCATAGTTTATATGTATGCTCCGTGCACTGGTTTATAAAAATAATTCTGAAATGATATGAGAAATGCTTCATAAAAATATTTGTAGCGAATGAACTGATTTGTGAAAGGTCATGTGTTGGTTTATGAAACGCGTTTTGTTTGTTTAATGAGGCACAAGATTATATGTTTTGGTTTATGAAACCGTTCTGCAATATTGATTCTGAATTGGCTTGTGAATTGTGAAGGATTTGTTGTGAGTTTGTGTTGGCGCTTGATATCGCTATGAGCCTATTGAATGAATTGTGGTTATGCATAGTAGTGTAGGATATCTTTGTAAAGACTAGGCATTGGCAATAGAGGTGGAGACCTTGCCAAGGGAGAGAGCTTGGTCGCCTTGTCATAGGGTGTTATGCGTGATTATGTCAATATTTGAGCATGAGATTGGCTAATGAAATGGACCATTGGCATGCGATGTGATACGAGTTTGGTTAAGGGAATGGATCATTGACATATGATTTTAGATTAGTCATTGGAATGGACTATTGATGTGTGATTTGATGATATTGATCAATGGACTGGACTATTGATTATTTGTTTCGATATTATTGATGAAAATGAAATTTTTGTTATGAGTATAGTTTTGTTGAAATATTATATAAACTCATTTTGATTTTGTAAGTTTGCTATATACTAGAGTTGGGGTATTGAGTTTTGGTATAGCTTTATAAATATGGTTAATATCATGAAAAAACTCAAATTAGTATACTTGTGACAAATTTACTCAAAACTAAATTTTTAATAATAAAAAACCCTAAATTAGTATGTCCGTGACAAATTTACTTCAAAGTAATTTTTTAACCACCCATAACTCCAAACTAATACCTTTGTGATAGATTCACACTCCGTTAATTTCCATTAAATTGGATTAATACCACGAAAATCCTCAAACTGGTATACACGTGACAATCAGAGGCTAAAATCCCAAACTGGTACACTCGTCAATTGCCACGTATTATTTAACTCAGCAATTTGATGATAAAATTTAACGGAAATAAACAGAAGGTAAATTTGCCATAGGTATATTGGTTTGGGATTTTTGGTGGTCAAAAAATTTAATTTGAGGCAAATTTCCAATTTAGAGTTTTTCATTGTATTAACCTTTATAGATATGTATAGTGGATACTCGATCTGTTTAGAAAAGATATGCACTACTCATGGGTTGTGGTTGCTTATTTCATTTATCTTTTGTATTTTTTCGGGTTCCTCGATTAATGGTCGATAGAGCGAGAGTGTTATTGACGGGGCTTTTGAGAGTTGGACTTTTGGGTATAGTTTGAGGCTGCATTCTTTAGGTGAAAAAATAGCCATGTCATTACCACTATCCCTGTAAGATTTGGGGTGTGACATTTTTTGGTATTAGAGTTTAGGTTATGATATTAGTTATGGATTTTATAGAACATTTGGTGTGTTAGTGTATAATGCATTAGCCTTTTATTAGGTACTAATGTGTATGTTTCTTGTGGTGTAAGTGATTATTGATTTTGATTTAGAGAAGCACGTTTCACCTTGTAAGGGAAAGCAAAGGCCAATGAATTGTTACCTTTGATACCAATGTATCTCAAGCCTCTCAAGGTGTGACTTTGACAGGAGATAAAGAAGATATAAGTCCTCACTCGTAGGATTTGAGCAAGACAAGGTGCTCAAGGTGATGGAGTTCATAAAAGTTCTATTGCTGACACCGAGGATGAACCATAGCATATTTGGTGGAACATGCTTCGTCTATGTGAAAGACAAGCCTTGATTGATATGCTCACGAGAGTTGAGAGGGAATGACAAAGGACCTTTAGAATTTGTTGGAGCATTGGGCTGTTTTTGATTTTGTCGCTGTAATTGTATTCAATCCCCATTCCGAGGCAATTTTTGCAAAATGAAAGATTAGTTGAAGCAGAAAGGCATCCTTCTATGATAGTAAGTGAATTGGTTCAGTTGTGACTACGACATGCGATTTTTCGTTTAAGGAAAAATTCCATTCCACACTGGAAAAATTTGTTTGCGGTCAAGCAAATATGCAAATATGCATTTGTTGATGTTGACAGCAGAGTCTAGAAATGTGAGGACTCTTGCAACTTCACTTGATTGATTGTTAAGAATGGGCAAAAGCATAAATTGTAGGGTTAATACTCTGAAAAACAAAAAATTGGTACACCTATAGTAAATTTACCCCAGATTAATTTTTTTAACCACAAAAAATCTCAAATTAATACACATTTGACAAATTTATTCCATACTAGTACACTTATGATAAATATACCTTTTGCTAGTTTTCGTTTAATTTTACTATCAAATTGTTTAATTGGATTACAATTGACAGTTGACTGGTATATCGATTTAAGAAATTATTCTTTATTTGTCATAGGTGTATTATTTTTTTTTTGGTATTAATCCAATTTAAAGATAGTATATTTGTTACAAATGTATCGGTTTGAAGTTTTTAATGGTCAAAAAAATTAATTTGGGAGAAGATTGTCACAGATATATCAGATTATGATTTTTTAGGGTATTAATCTTAAATTGTAGTATTGCCTTCCATTTGACCAAATAGAAGGTGGGGCCTATAAGCACAAAAAAGAAGAAGAAAATAATGTTGAAAAGTCAACTAAAAGCAGAACAGCGATGCTTAAGCCAATTAAGACCGAGAGCTTGCTTGCGCAAGGAGAGGAAAGAAAGATGAAAAAGGAAGAAAGAAGAAGAAGAAAGAAGAAAGGAAAAAAGAGAGGGCTTAATGTGTACTAGTCGCGGATGCCTCGCCAAGCCGATTCAACTCCATTTCGTAATGCCCGATAAGTATTTGCGTCCTTTGTTTGTCTAATCATAGTAGTTTTTAGAGTTAAGTCCTATATTTGAATTTTTACGAAAATTGAACCACAAAATTGTCCTATAGCTTCATTGTTGAATAGTTGCATCATTGAATATTTTCGTTCTTTAGAGTTGAGGGCGAAAATTGTGAGTAAAGTAGTACAATTACTATCTTAACATAAATAAGTATCTTGCAAACAAGAGCATCATTAGAAAAACATATGTTGATATTTTCCTCGAAAATTCACAATATCAATAGTGTGGCGCTATTTCCACTCTTTATATAACTGAATACATCCTGTTTTTACCAAAAAGATAAAATTTTCATTGATCATTCGAGTACAATTTAAAGCGGTTTACTTTTTTTATTTTTAAGTTTTTCTATATCTATGTAAGATTCGCTTACTATAATTAAGAGTTTCACATATTCCTTTTTGTTTATTGTAGATTTTCATGTATATTAAAGGCACCGTGTTCTTTTTGTTCAGAGATATTACTTCCATAAGAATTCTTTTTGTCAAAAAGATAAATTTCCAAAAAAGTTAATTCTTTTCTTCGAACAAATTTATAAATAAATTGTCAAGTAGAGTATCGAACAAATTTAAGATAGACAACTTTTTAACACATTGACTTGTTTATATATTTTCACTTTTGTTGTGTATATCACAATCAAATTCCTACAGATACATATAATGGTATGATCACATGAAGGGAAAGAAAACCTCTTTAAAAATCTTCCAAAATAAAATCACAAGATATTATCCAACGTGAAACTTTAGAAGATAAAACTTAATTACATCAAAACATTACATAAAATAAGAATCTTTCTGAAAATGCGGGTGAAAATACCATTATTTGAATGGACAAAAATTAATATCATTTATGAACTATTTGTGTGAACTATTTGTGAAAATATATCAAGATGCCTTAGTGTACGTAATGTTTTTAGTAATGTTTTTAGTAATGTTTTTAGTGTATTCTTAGATAATCTGTTAATGTCTTACATACTCTACACAAACTATCTAGCGAATATAGTAAATAAAAAAGATAAATTAACTTATATAGTAAATAAATATAATTGATATATATATAGACTAATGAAATTAAAAAATAAAAAAGTTCTCTAAGAAAATGAGTTTTTGAGATAAGATAGACAAAGAATACATAAGTTGTTATATAATCAATGATAATCAAGAGACTTTAAAGCATCTTCAATCACAGTACCGCCATTTGATGAGCTAAAAAAGCTAATAAGATGTTCGAACTTATGTTCAGCGGAATTCATAGGCATACGCAGCTAATGCGAAAGTAAATAGAAGCTAAGCTGATCGACGAAAACCGCAGCTCTCATGCTTCAGATGGTTGCTCGAGTCCTATTTAAACCTCGCCGTCCCAAAGTTCTTCGACTGTCTTGTACGCACCCAGAGTCTCATGTACAAAGCCGGTGCCCTTGAGTAGTTTCACCTGCACGATCAAAATAAAAAATCCGTCGGTCCCAGGATCTGTAAATTGTTAGCTCCTACTCCCTAGGAAGTTCTTTAGGCAGTACTTTAGCTTTGCTATACTTTCGCTTGTGCTTGTTGGATTAGATAGAGCATAGGAAGAGAGCGCAGGTGGACAAGGAAGCGGCGAACAGAAATTTACATGCCTGAGATATTTCGGAAAACTTGCAGAACATGTCATCGGGTATGGACCAGTCAAAGACGTCGAAGTTTTCCTTGATTCGCCCTTCGTTCGTGCTCTTGGGAAGCACACTGTGGCCCATTTGGAGTCCCCAACGGAGCGCCACCTGAGCCGGAGTCTTGCCCAGTTTCTCTGCTATGGTAGTGACCGCTGGATTCTTAAGGATGTCGCTCTTGATAGAATCTTTGCCTGGGGAACCCAAGGGCGAATAACCCTATGATGCAGAAAAAATCATTTCGATTCGAATTATATAACTGAGTGGTAGTAAATAAGAAGAGAAATCATGTGCAGAGACCCAAAGAAGATGAAAATGGACATGGGTAATATGAGAGAGCAGAATGCTTCATCTTGACGTCAAGCATGTCATGTTCACAACTTTAAAATTGTTAAGAACACCTTTGCCAAGAAACGCATAAAATAGGGAGTTTCCAAGGAAAAAGTTCTATCTAAAATTTGAAGGTCCAAGAAAAAACATGCAGATTAAAAAATATACCGCATGCTAATAGAGGAAAAACATTTCTGTCTAGCACTTTCAATTATTGACGCACTGAAGTCCATGTGCATCCTTACCAAGATATATTAACAAGTTCACTTACTGATAAATGTATGCCCTTGCATTTGCAAAACTCGCGCAGCTTCCCTTGCTGCCAATGAGGGTGGCATTCCACTTGGTTGACAGCAGGAGGAACTTCTGTGATGTCCATCAAATCGCCGAGCTTCTTTGAGGAGAAGTTGCTCACTCCAATGGCACGAGCCTTGCCAGAACGGTATAGTGCCTCCATCGCTTTCCATGTACTGGGTATGTCCGGCTGGGTAAGGTTTTCAGGCTTGAAGCCGACCGAGCCCTTCTTCATGCTCACGGGCCAGTGGATCTTCAAACAGTAAACCACATTAAGTCATATTTTTATGTACACCGTAATGGCCAGGCAAAGCGTTCTCTGTCTTAATTAAGCCAGAAAAGTTCATCATCGAATCTGTACCAGGTAAAGATCCAGATACTCGAGCTGCAAGTTCTCCAAGGTTCTGTCTATTGCCTTGGGAATATCTTCTGGCGCGTGATCATTACACCTGCAGCAAATTGTCTAAGAAATGAGACAAAAAAGGAGGGCTTGAGTGATTAAGTGATTTGAAGATGAATCACCCCATTTTCAGGTCGCACGGTCCTAGGATTAACATTATTGACTCAAAACTCGAAAATACTAATCAAAACATGTTCGAAGCATAGGGAAGAACCAAAACATGCCATAGCTTGGAAGTGATCCACAAATCCTTGCGCTCCACCACACCCTCGCTGAATAATTTCTGGAGAGCAGTACCAACCTGTTGAAAATTGGAATACCAAATTAGCACAAGCAGAGTATTGTTGACCATCCTACTAAATGACCACATCTTGATTGTGCCCTTGTAAGTGAAATGTATGTTGGCAATAGAAAGGAAAAGGAATAATTGATCTCCTGCCATGAAACCATAGGAAACCAAATATTGACATCTTCCTAATGGGAAAATCAAGTTCCAGATCAATTGAAAGTGACGTTTTAAAACAGGGCAATATCCACCTACTGGCCGAGATTGTTGTTCTCCTGATTTCTTTTGACTAAACAGCATATAATGCAATTGAGCATATCCAGTGTGCAACTATAGCACCCTTTTTTGTTTCTGTGGGTTGGAATGATTAAAAGTAGATATCCTTTTCGAAGTAAAAGCCTCAGGTTCAAGTGAGAGCTAGATCACAGTTTTCACAAAAGCTTTAGTGTTTAAGTAAAGTGCATAGTTTACTGGAGACCATTTCAGATTAGAGATACTTGCTATCCCCTAAACACCAAAGCGAAAGGGGAAAAAAGAACTTAACGACTCAAAAAAGTCATAATAATATGCTTCTCTACCTGTCAACATTTGTGAGTTAATAGCTTAAGTATTCACTATTCAGCAAAGAAAGACCTAAAAATCCACAAGCTTTTCTTTTTCTTTTAAATGATGAAGAAACTAAAGGTGCAAAACAGGACAAGGACATTGATTTTCAGGGCAATTTTCAAATGTCCAAACAATCCATACACAACACAAAGGCAAATGCAATGTCGAGCATGCAATGCAAAAGTGTGCACTCCATGTCTGACCTACCGTGCATGACGGACATTTTCAATGGCATCAGATACAACAACTCTTTCACTGATGCATGTTGCAATCATCTTGTTCTTTGGCGCATTAGCAGGAGGATAAGATGAGATTGTCAGGAGAATGACTTTAGGGAAATATTCACAAGCTCAACAATGCGACCGGCTTTTGAAATGCGGGAGACTGGCGACCAGGAACAGAATATTACCTCCTTCTCATTGTTATAAATTTGAGCACAATCAATATGCCTGTATCCAACCTGCACATGCAGAGAACTACAATTAACATCCTCCAAAATTATGCCGAAACAGACATTTTTTGCAGCTCAACACAGAATCAAATAAATCGAACCCATTGCAGTAAAACTAGGAACTATAGAAACTAGCCATCAAATTGCGAAAACCAGAGTCACCCACGACTCCTAATCAAAGCGTAAACAACGATCAACACAGAGTGTTCCATTTTCTTGTCTCGAAGCAAAGAAGGTCAACAAAATGAAAGAAACTTAATCACTTTTCACTATAGTGTTGCAATTCATTTTTGAATCTATAAATCTCCGGTCTCCGATTCGACGTGAAACCACCTTGCATGGCATATTTTGCACGACAAAACATGAAAATCCAAGGGAAAGAAAAAAAAACTTCAATCGACTCTTAACTGGTTCATGCGCCACTAAACTCACCCAGCAGCTTCTGGAGAAAGATCAGGAAAATAAAAGAATACAGAAGCAAAAGAACAGAGGTAAAAAAGAGAACCTTGATGGCAGTCATGACGGCGTCGGCGACGAGGCCAGGATCGGACTGCCAAGTTCCCAACCCGACGGAAGGGATTTTGGCCCCGGTGTTGAGCTCGAAGAAACGAATCGCCTTCGCCATTTTTCTTGAAACACGAGCTTCGATCTCAGTCTACTTCCACTCTCGGTTTGCGAAGGGAAAAGGAGTGCGAATGATAATAACGTGAGACAATGAAAGAATCGAGTCGGATCGAACCAGGGGAATAATTTATAGCAATGGGCAGGCCATAAAAGGCAAACCCAAGAAAGATACGACAGCGCACGGTTGAGAGCCAGAATCTTTCTTGATCGAGAAGTGTTGTGGTTGGTGCACGAACATATGTCAGGCTGAAGCTAACACTCCCCACGGGCCACGACTATCTCCGCATCTCTAGAGATCGATCGTTTTGCGTAGACCATTTCCTACTGAGGGAGCACCTTTGCTTTTAGTCCCCCACCCCCCCCCACGTGTTGTTCGAGGGCTCGCATGTATCGAACTCGCGCGCATCCGAGTCACTGATAATCTTTCTTGCATTCGAGGTGTCACATGCTGAATACGCACCCTTCCCGACCTTTCAGGTCTGGTTTAGTTAACGATGATGAGACGATAGAAATGAAGTAAGAGCATAAATAGGATTGACAAGTGATACGGCAAATTATAAGTGAATATTGAACAAACAAATCATATTCGACATCCATTGATGGTTTGTTGGATCAATTGATGTATTGGGTTTGTGATTAAGTCTTAGAATACTTAGCTTTTGTCATAGAATAACAAGAATTATGATAAATATTAAGGAATCGGAATGGTGATTAATCTTCTGAGTAGTCAGGTGTTTTGGTGACTTCTCAAAATAAAATACAATCTACTTATGATTTAAATATCATCACTGTAAATCATTAATATAGGACAAAATCAAGAGTAAAAAAAGGCACCTACCTCTTGAAGTTTATTTCTTATAAAAGTTTTCCAAATCGGTCATTACCCTTTAAATTGGTTAATTCCCGTTTATTTCCTTTCATTCACACCTCTTCTCATGTTAATAAAAAACTAGTGGGAGAGAGCACTTCTAATTCCACGTTGGGTTGTATAACCTTTTCCCTTCCTTCCAAGTGCTAATCGGCTTCAAAGTTTTTTCTCTAGTAATTATTAGTTGAGTGTGTATACGTATTTAAATGCAATGGATCATTGAATATGGTATGTCCCACTTGCAATATGGCAGGTTTCATTAGGACTAATAGTACATATTCATGTGCGTTTATATAATTGCAATGCTAGTCTATGTGGTCTTTCAATTTGTTTAATAATGTCCATGTGCTTTTTTTTTTTCCTAATATGGTCCCTAAATGTTCTTTTTTTCCAAATTGGTCCTTCAGTTAAAAAAAAGAAAACGTTGACGTGGCTGTTAAGTCATTGTTAGATGATGACTTGACATCCTATGTGGTTTTTTATTTTTTATTTCTAAACAATATTGAACAGAATAAATATATTTGAAAATACAGAAAAAGTAAAATAAAAAAGGTTTCACATTAAAAAGAGAGAGAGAGAGACATTCAACCCCTACAAGGATTGGCAAAGGGCCAACTGCTGTTGTCTGGCAAGGCCAGGACCTTGACGATGGCAGTGTCACACAACCCCGATGACAGCTTACTAGGAGTCGCGAGGGTCGCCGAGGTTGACGTGACTAGATCTGGCTCACTTGAAATTGCTTGAACCCAAGTAGGCAAAATGGAGGTTGCTAGGGGTGTCAAAAATTGAACCGAAATGAGAAATTGAAATTTTGGTTCGGTTCGATTTTTTGGTTTTTGTATTTGTTTTTTTTATTCGTTTTCTTTTTCTGTTGTATTTCCAAGAAATAAGCTTTTATCGGTTTGTTGGTTCCGAACCGAACCGAACTGAACCGTTGACACCCCTAAATGTTGCATGACCCAACCTCAGTTGGACTCGGTCATCACTGTTTTGCGTCTCTCTTGGTCCTTGTATCTATGAATGTGAGCTCCGGTTGACAGCGGCCTTGCCATCGTAGGCCAGAGGCGGCAAGGCTCGCCAGATCTTTGCTAGTAGTGCTTGGGTGCCACCATTGCTTCCCTTAATTCTTCTCTCTCAGATTTTTTTTAAAAATATTTTAATGTCAATCCCGATCAGCAAAAAAAAAAAAAAAATGCATCTCAATTATTAATGGCCCAACTACATGGAGTTTCTTCAAAATATGAGCCGATAATTGCAAATCAGGTCATAGACTGGATTGTCAAGTCTCATCGGACAGATTATCTACCACCATCCACGTTAGAATCTCCATTTGCATTTTAATAGAATGACAAACTTGAACGAGAAAATATAAAATCTGGAGATCACGCTGGCAATAGAAAAAAAAGAAAGTATATGGACAATATAGAACAAATTGGAACATTATAAAGAAAAGCGGTGCCATTATCCCATGAGTGGCTAGGCTAACGGCATCGTTATTCACCAAGGAATAACGGTGCCTTTTTTTACCACAATCTGCTATAGAGGATTTATAGGTAACCGGAACCTACGCAATACAAGGACAAACAGCAAATATGAGAAAGTATCTCAAATAAACAGATATCGGGCACCATTTCTTTCTTCCATAAAGGACATGAAACCAATAACAAGGAAATTTAATTACTACATGTGAAATTTGTTTAAACTTTAAATAAATAATTAAATGTAAAATCAATTATTTTATGATATATCTCAGATAATATTTTAATATATTGTAGATACAATGAAAGCGACATTAGCAAACACATATTTTTACGGGACCTAAAAGGCAATGGAGTTTTCCATACTTACAACTCAATTATTCACTTCTTAAATAATTCATAGATGCATGAACTTTTACATTAAAGATACATTAAGTTTTCCACCTAGGCAAACTAATGCATTCACTCAAAATCATCAATCTGGAACATTTAATTTTGTTCTGGGGCAAAAAGAACTCAGTTTACTAACCCTGATTCTTCCAATTCGTGGCTACTCCTTTCTTTCCCCTTTCTCACTAAAAATACGAATTTTTGATTGAAAAAGTTAAAAGCATCAACAATGTTTTGCCTTGTCAATGTGTCCTGTGTACGCATTCGCGTTGTTAATCACATTTTGGCACTGGCTTGCACGTATGAAAATTTTAATGGTGAGTCTACTCATCCCTTTTAAATAAAAAATTCTTTGAGATCCTTTGAAAGTTGGGATATCCACCTTCCAATTACTTATTTTGTCTTTTTTTTATTCTTCTTGTTATTTTGTAGTTTATTTTTTGGCCGAACTATATTCTCTTTTCATTTGATCTTTGCCTCTTTGAAAGTTCCATCAAATGGAATAGTTAACAATGGCACTATAGCGTTTAATTTAAGTATATTTTTGTAGCAAAATTAGATGCACCGATTAACCGATTTTGAGGAAGAACTTATGGTGGAGCATGCTTCGTCACAATTGGGAGAGTGATAGGACTGTTTCTTCTCATTCTCCTTTCTTATTTGTCAAAACCAAAGAAAAGAATATCTTCTCGTCATTTCTTCTATACTACATCACCAATCTCTCTTGCCTCCTAGACATGCCACTTCAAAGACTTCTCTCCTAATTACCATGATTTACGAGAAAAATTGATAATATGTTTCTACTTGTAATTATTAGTTTTTTTCTTTCGCAAATTTAAATTTGTCAACAGAGAGCGAAATAATAATCATTCTTGAAATTTAACAAATGTATTTAATGATATCAAAGATTTCTTTTGAGATAGTGATAATATTCTTTTACTTGTAATAATCTATGTTGTGGTCTTCAATTTACTGTAGAATTATTTATTTCCTTATGCTGATATTCTTTCTTCATATTTATAAAATCTAATCTAGTGGGATTTGAGGAAATCCTACCAAGCAAGAGTTTCCATTTTTAATTTTCTCAAGAGAATCAGTTGAACAGGTCAAGCGATTTCCTTGAGAAAATTAGTGGTCGACAAGCCACCACTATCTTTAATGTATCACAGTGACTCATTTCCCTTGTCCCATATACATAGATGTAACACATGATTTTCGCTCTATCTATATCGTCATATAAAACAAGAGAGCCTCCTATTTCTCGGGGATTTTATTATCTGGTTTCCCCTTTTATCCCTTAATATATTTATCTTGAATATACTAAGTATGAGACTTAGTTTGGTAACATCACAACAATTGAAAACTCACTATGTTATTAACATAATAATAGTAGAACATTGGCTCCGTTTATTTCATAAAAAAATGAATGATTTGAAAAATATTTTTTCTAAAAACAATCGCTTATATCACTTAATTAGTTAATAAAAAATGTTTTGATTATCGATAACAATTTATATCTAAATATTTCTATAAACGGTGGGAATATTTATCGTTCATTCATTTTTGTAAGTGATACAAGCGATCTTCTTTAGGAAAATATATTTTAAACTGTTCATTTCCGACAAAACAAATGGAGAGTCTTGGATGACTAGTCATGCATGTCATTTTTTTTATATAAATTTTTGTTGCTCAAAGTTAGATTGTTTAGAATTTCTTGATAGTGTGTAAATTATATATAATTATATATAAAAAGTTTCCTTCTCCCACATTCATTCAGACTAGGACAGGCATGACTTTATTTTTTGTGCTTAATAAACAATTTATATATATTTCTCGCTTGTTGTACTGATCATCATCACCATTATCTCTTAAACAATCTTTATGTGGTGATCATGAAAAAAATCAAATACATATCGATGCGAATACTAATACCTCACATGTTTCCACTTTAAAATTTACTATAGTGAAAACTTTAACTTTTTAGATTTATTAGAAATGTAAATCATATGGTAACTTCACCCCTTCGTCTTAGATCCTACGCCCAACACTGATCGTGCAACCAATAAGGGTGCACATGATAATCATTTTATTTATCTGCTTTTCTATTTTTCTATTCTCGGAATAGATTTATAACATAAATCTATTTGGTAAGATAATTTCATTTTTCTATTTTCGAAACAAATTTTCAGCCTAGAAATATGTTTAAAATAGAAATGAGAAGTTTCTATTTTCTATTTTTAGAATAGAAATAGAAATAAATTTTTTTCTCATTGCTCACTCCCTCTCTCGTGTGCTTGTCCCTCGCATGCACAGACTTGGTTGAACTTCCCCATCTCCTTGTTGACACCTAAAATTTGGCTACACAATTAGTTGTTTATTGCATATAAAAATTAGGGATTGACCCTGACTGCTAAACAAAAATATTAGTTAAATTGCATATAGTTATTGGGAGCACATTTCAATTAATTGCATTTAATTGGACTGGCAGTGGATTAAATTTAAATGGATAGCTCTGAACTTAATAAAAGTAGACTAAGCCTGTGGGGTTGGAGGAAGGGGTTAAGAGAGTTCCTCTAACCCCATGGACAGAAATCATGTTGTGCTTTGCATCAGATATTTGAAACTCATGCGTAATCAAGAGGATATTGTATTATTAAACTTGGAAATAATACGGATGTATTGTATAAATTTCGTCAATATGAGAGAATGAAAAGGGAAAAAATATTTTATTTAAAGAAAAATAAGTAGGAGCAACAAATATATAGCCATTGAAATCAGTCAAGCCATTCAAAGATTGACGAACATCTCTGCTAAAGGAAACATGCAATTGGATTTCTCGAAGGGGGGATACATGTGAAAATACACGGGCCACATGTAGAGAAACAAAAAGCAGAGAGCTTGGAAGAGAGAGAGAGATGAAAGAAGGTGTAGAGAAGCGAGAAACAAAGCAAGAGACGTAGGAATTTTGGGAGAAAAATTCTTTTATGTATTTCTCTACTATATTCAATTGTACAACACTTGTAATTATAGTACAAGAGATATATGAATAAAAGGAAAAGAGATATTCTACAAATCAATTTAATATCTCAATCTAATCCCTAATTGATTTAATGCATGATTATAATCAAATCAGATTCCAGCATATCTTCCAAATCTTCAAGTATATCTTCCAACACTCCCCCTCAAGCTGGTGGCTTGTAGATATCTAAGACTCCTAGCTTGCTTAGTAGATATGCGTGTTGTCTTTGACATAGAGGTTTGGTGAAGATGTCTGCAGGTTATTCTGCGGTACCAATTCCTTTTGTCTCGATTATTCCTTCTTGAATCTTCTTTCAAGTGAAGTGACAGTCCACTTCTATATGCTTCGTTCTTTCATGCATTACAGGATTTTCTGCGAGCTTGAGAGCCGCATCGTTGTCACAAAACAGCTTCGTTGGCCCTTTCAGTCTTATTCCAAGATCCCCAAACAACCCTCGTATCCATACAATCTCACAAGTAGTTTTCGCCATAGCCCGATATTCTGCTTTGGTTGAAGATAAAGAGATCGTTGCCTGTTTCTTGGTTTTTCAATGAAAGAAGAGATTCTCCTAATTTAATACAAAAGCCAGTAATTGATCTTCGTCTCATCGGACAAGTCGCATAATCTGCATCACAGTATGCCGTGAATTCCATGTTACATCTTCTAGATAGAAGTATTCCAAGTCCTGGGCACTTCTTCAAATACTTCACGACTTTCAAAGCAGCATTCATGTGGGACTCCTTCGGGCTGTGCATAAATTGACTGAGAGCCTGCATGGCATATGAAATATTAGGCCTGGTCATGGTCAAATATATGAGTTTTCCAACGAGCTTCTGATAACTTGTTGGATCTTTGAGTATAGGATCATCATTTTGAGAGATTCCCCCAAGAAAATCCGCTATAGTCAACTTAGTATTTTGCTCGATTGAAATAACTGCTAGCTTAGGATCCGACTTCTAAAATGATCTCCAATACAAACTTCCGCTGACTGAGAGAAATTCCTTGGTTGGATTGAGCAATCTCAATCCCAAGGAAGTATTTTGGTGCTCCCAGGTCTTTTATATGAAATGTGGTATGCAAATATTTCTTAAGACTCCCTATTGCAGTTTCATCATTTCCCATGATGAGAATGTCATCAACATTTATCATTAAGTAGATAGATGACATACCTTTAGTCCATGTGAACAAGGCGTAATCATACTTGGATTGCTTGAAGCTTGCAGTTGTGAGAGCATTTGCAAACTTGGCATACGATTGCCTTGAAGCTTGTTTCAGTCCATAAAGGGATTTGCGGAGACGACATACTCTATTCTCCCCCTGTCTCCGTAAGCCCTAAGGAATATTTATGTAGATCTCTTCATCCAAATCGCCATGAAGAAAGGCGTTGTGGACGTCCATCTGGTGTAATGACCAATCATGAACAGCTGCAACTGATAAGAATGAACGAACTGTGACGTCTTTAGCGACTGGGGAGAAAGTCTCGTGATAATCGAAACCTTCCCGTTGAGTATATCCCTTAGCCACCAACCAAGCTTTATAACGCTCAACGGATCCATTAGCTCTATATTTGACTTTACAGACCCATTTGCATCCTATGGACTTTCTGTTTGGAGGAAGAGTGACTAATTCCCATGTATGGTTATCAGTCAATGCCTGTAATTTTGCTGCCATAACTTGTTGCCACCATGGATCTCTGGATGCCTCATCATAACTAGACGGTTCCCTCTCATCGGATATGCGACTAATGCAACATCTATGTTTGGACGAAAGCTTATCAAAGCATACGTAAGAAGATATTGAATAGGGAATACTTGGCGAGTTAATTGAAGCACATATATAATCTTTGGTCCATGTCGGCGGTTGTGTAGCTCACCCTGAACGACGTGGATGAGTCGTCGGCGGTGGAGATGGAGACTTTCCTTGGATATTGGTCTCTAACATGGCAGAAGCATCCTCCATGTTGGTTGTGTCCACAAGCAGATTTTCCATAACTTCTTTTGGAAAAGAGTCAGTTGAAGCTAGATGAATATCTGGTTCTGGAGGTGCTATAAGAATATATCCAGGAGATGCATTCTCGTCATCTAAGAGGCGACAGGAATTGATTGGAGCATCCAAGTCTTCTTGGGAGGATGTGGTTTCACGAAATGGGAAGACATTTTCGTGAAAAATAACATCCCGGCTAATGAAAAATTCTCCTGTTGATGGATCGAGAACACGGTATCCCTTCTGTAGATTGGGATATCCCATGAATATGCATCGCCTGACACGAGGACTCATTTTGTCCCGAGGCCCCATTGTTGTAGCATAGCATAAACAGCCGAAAATCCTGAGATGATCCAGTGTTGGCTTTTTCCCATAAAGTAATTCGAAAGGCGATTTTCCATCCAATATTCGTGTTGGCATCCGGTTGATCAGATAAGCCGCAGTGACAACACACTCTCCCCAATAATTGTCTGGAATAGATCCCTGGAATTTCAGTGCCCGTGCAACTTCCAAGAGATGACGATGTTTACGTTCCACTACCCCATTCTGTTGTAGAGTATAAATGCAGGGGCTTTCATGGAGGATGCCATGGGACGAAAGGAGTGAATTGTAGTCATGATTGAAAAACTCTCCCATTATCAGTGCGAATTCGCTTGATTAACTTCCCAAACTGATTTTTGGTCAGCATTAAAAATATGTTTAAATGAGAGGCAACTTGAGCTTTCGACTGCATCAGAAATACCCATGTGGCACGAGAGTAATCATCCACAATTGTGAGAAAATAACGTGAACCATCACGATGTGGAGTGTGATAAGGTCCCCAAACATCCATATGAATTAGTGAAAAAATGTCACTGGAATGTGTCGTATTGGAAGGAAAAGGAGTACGAGATTGTTTTGCAAGTGGGCATATATGACATTTAGAGTAAGGAAAAAATGCACTATGACCCATTCACGAATGCATAAGAAAATTGTTTTCATTGGTAGACACATTACACAATGATATTTTATTTAAGGGAATTGAAGACAAATCAAAATGACTTGGAAAACTGGTCCAAAAATATAGTCCTTCAGAAAGACTACCTAAGCCCGTCAGTTTGCTAGTCGAAAGGGCCTGGAAAAAACAGGTGTCAAAATTGAAGAATACTTGACAAGAATTTTCCTTGCAGACTTTGGACACAGATATAAGATTGAATTGAAATTGTGGAACATAAATGACATTTTGAAGGGTAATCTGATGGCTAAGTTGGACAGTGCCTGTCAATGTGACATGAGTGATATTCCCATTTGGCAGTTGCACAAAAATAGGTGTGTCTAATTTCTTATGCATAATGGAAAAAAATGCCTTATCATAAATAATATGATCACTTGCTCCTGAGTCAACTATCCAAGCCTTTCTTGAAATAGAATTTATCAGGCAATGAGAGATACTTGAAAACCTTCTTCCTTTGTTCCCAACGTCAATCTTTTGCAACACCTGCATCAACTGTTGGTACTGTCCATAGGTAATAGGTTGGTCATTATTGAGACCGGTTGGTCTAGTGACCTGATGAGCTGCAGAATATTCTTTCTTTTTCCCTTTTTCTCCTTGCTTACCATGTAATTTCCAACAATTATCTATCGTATGATGTGGACGTTTGCAATATTCGCAATATAATTTACCTCTCCCTTTTGAATTTTGAGCAAAATTCTTTGAAGATGCGGAAAAGATCTGACCGTCCGATCCCCTTATTGTGGAATTATAGCCACCGTTCGATTCAGCCGAAGGATATGACCCTTGTAGATCGTCAAATTTTTGTTGAAGATCTGAGCCGTTGGTTCCTTCCCTTTTAAGGGATTTTTCGCCGGTTCCCTATAACCCTAGCCCGTCTCGACTCTCTCTCTCTCGCGGGCTAGGGTTTTCACGCCCGAATCTCGCCAGACGCTGCGGAGTGTGAGGGCGATGTTGTCGCTTCCTTGCGGTTGCTCTGGAGCCGCGAGCCTCTGGCTTTCCTCTTGGACAGCCAGCTGGAAGATTCGTCCAAGGGGAGCCACCGGATCCATCTCCAGGATCTGTGAACGAAAGGTTATATATGTTTCATTTAAAATCAAGAGAAATCGAATAACCTTTTCCCTCTCCTTCATAGATTTGTACTGTTGGAGGGTTTCTGTTGGTCCCTCGAGTTTTTCCTCCGCGGCTTCGAGTTGGTTCCAAAGTGACGATAGCTTGTTGTAACATGCCGTGACCGTCATATTTCCTTGCTTTAATTCGCTGAGTTCCTACATGAGAGAAAAAATCTTGGCTCGATCTAATTTGCCATACATTTCTTTGATGTTATCCCACATCTTCTTTGAGTCCTCTGTTGGTGGGAGGCCGGCTGTGACTTATGGAGAAACGCAGTTGCCGATCCACGTTTGGATGAGGTGGTTGCACTTTCTCCAATGTCTGGTCAGTCGCTCATCCGAAGGGATGGGTACGGTCCCGTCGAGGAATCTGTCTTTGTCCCTCGTCACAAGAGCTCGCCGGAAGTCCTGCAACCATCTAGAGTAGTTATCCGACCCGGTCAGTTGTAGACTGATCAGTCGTAGTTTTGGGCCGTCGGCGGTTGACACGTATAGAGGATTGCTGGGCTCTGGTCGGCCGGTGATAGCTGCAATCGGAAATGACAGAAAATCGGGTGCGAGATTTGGGTAGGGATTTGTCCCTGTACCCAATCCGCTAGACCCGGATCCATAACCTGCATTAGAAAATCCCAGGTAAGGATTCGTCCCCAAACTCGGTTCACCCGACTCGCTAATTTATTCTAAATTGACAGTCGAGTTTGCCCCATTTGTGGCTAGTGGGCTCCCGTCAGGCTGGGGGTTGTTTTGGCTGCTCCTAGTCTCCGGCAATGATGCATTTGGGCCTGGCCCAATGTACCATGGATAAGGTACCCATTGGTAAGGATGGCCCGAAATGGGCTGCCCCATATTTGATTGAGTTGGGTAAAATTGCCACTGTAGGCCTTGGGCCTGAACTTGTTGTACCACAGGAATTGTGCCTTGCATTTCTTGCGTAGGTGTGACTTCTCCTGTGGGTTGAGCATCAGCGGTAGAGGGTGAGTTCTCTGGGTGATTCATGGTGAGTATTAGTGTCTGCTTGTTCCTTCTCTAACAAAATTTGATTCCTTTGTAGCTTTGACCTATTTTGTAGATCAGGGAACTTTGATAGGCAATCAATGTGGAAGCGGAATCAAGAGCCAAGCTCTGATACCATGAAAGAAGGTGTAGAGAAGCGAGAAACAGAGCAAGAGACGTAGGAATTTTGGGAGAAAAATTCTTTTATGTAATTCTCTACTATATTCAATTGTACAACACTTGTAATTATAGTACAAGAGATATATGAATAAAAGGAAAAGAGATATTCTACAAATCAATTTAATATCTCAATCTAATACCTAATTGATTTAATGCATGATTATAATCAAATCAGATTCCAGCATATCTTCCAAATCTTCAAGCATATCTTCAAACAAGAGAGAGGGAGGGAGGGAGGGAGGGAGGGAGTCCGCGGCCAAGCTCCTCCACAGCCGTCGCTCTGGCCTGTCCAGGACGCCCTCTCTTCACCACCACGCTGCTGCTTCTTCCGCCGACGGTGCCGCTGCTGCACTGATCCCTTGTTCATGAAGTACCACTCCGGGGGATCCTTCTGGTGTCTATACATTACCCCACGAGCAACATCACTGCAGGCGATCGCGACTGGAGAAGTAGCAAACGGTGATTGTTGGACTTATTGACGGCCTGGTCGAAGCAAAGGGCAAGTTTCAAGCGGAGGTTTCTGGTCTTGATCTCCACGGCTTGAGCAGCAAATTCGGTGAGTAAAAATCTGATTTCTCAAGCCCATGAGCCAGCACCGGTGCACCGAGCCGAACAACCAGCAGCCCTCTAGCTGTGATATCCACCAGCAAGCATCGGCATCATCTTCAGTCCACCATCAGCATTCAGCAAGACCAACGAGCGCGCCGCTACTTATTCATACGGACAAAACTGACTCTATGTTGCTTGTTTCCCTAAGTGAATTCTTGCCGTGCCTAACCACAAACAGCAAGTCGCAGCACCAAGAGCTCACCGGTTCGTCCTTGTCGCATCGTGAGCAGCCTCTTGGCATACCCGTCCACACCGTAAGCAGCACTTTCCTTCAGCCAGCTAGTCGCCGCGTCCCCCGCAGTGGGAACCATCACCAGTCCCAAACCGTGATCCTCCGTCCGTGATCCCGAGCTGTCATTCCCATCGAGTTCGATTTGGAAATGTAATCTACATATCGATTTAGGTAAGACTTCTCTCTAATTTGATTCTCCTATATTTTATTTCTTTATTTGAAAATTGTGATCTTGAGTGAACTCTTGAATGGAATATCGTATCCATAAGGTCCTGAGTATACTAAAAAATTAAGATTATTTCCTAATTTAACAATGTGCGCATGGACAGCAATTTGATCTCAATCGCAAGATACAATTCTGATTGCATGGAAAATCTTCCATCCTATCCACAAAAAACACATTGATTGGAATTGCGTGTTGATTAGAAATCATATTATGTTAATGATGTGATTTTCTAACTAGCATTATAGATGCTCATGTTGCTTCGAGATAAGTAATTCTTTCCCATCTCGTAATTCATTTATCACTTTGATTATTGGACACAATCACCTCATATGTTATTAGCTTAAATTAAAATGAATTTAAGCTGCCTGCTAAGTATTTTTTTTTTGATAAAAAAAACAATACCAAAAAAACATTAACGAAATCTAGCATAACCAAGTCTACCGATAATATCTCTGGTTCACTAAATCATTCGTTACATTTCTAATTGACACACCAAAAAATAGATTACTGCCGCCTCCTAATTGAAAATCATTTACATGTTAACAACTTGAACTTTAAGTAGTGAATTGTGTGAATGGTTATATGCGATTTCTCTAATAACCTTTTGATACTATTCTTTTTATCAAAAAATATTTAGCAGGTAACTTGAATCCATTTTAATTTACTCTCTAATATATGAAGTGATCATACGGGTATGCAAACTACCAAAGTAACACCCAATGATCAAAGCGATAAATAAATTGCAAGATAGAGAAGAATTACTTACCTCGAAGCAATGTAAGCATCTTCAATGTTAGTTAAAAAATCACATTATTGACCCTAATATGATTTTTAATTGACACGCAATTCCACTCAATGTACCTTTTTGAGTTTTCTCTTGATTATATGAAAACTAACCTATATGTAATGACGTACAAAGTATGACATGCAATTCCTAAGTAAATGCTCTAACATACAATTTCTAAACGACGAGCAATTTCATGATCCTAAGACTAACATGCCTATGATATATTTTTGTATTTCTTTTATTAAAATTCGTAATGAAAAAATACTCATTACTTAAACATGCAATTTAAACTAAGAAAAGAAACCTAATCTATTGTGAGACAATTTTTTTTTTTGGGTACTTTTTTTTTATAAAAATTCTAAATAAAAAATTACTCTAAATTAACTATCAAGGTTAAAAAGATATCTGATTCAAATTAGGATGTAATTTACGTTAAATTGAAATTTAAATGAGAATATAATTCTAATATTTTAAAACTGACATAAACGCTATATATCCTAAACTATTTAAGGAAATCAAGATATAGACTAGACATGTAACATTATCGACAAATATCAATTTGAATTCTACCTAATCTTTTTTTTTTCCAGATTTTCTTTTGTAGAAACAATTAAATAAAAGATAAGCACCCATCGCCAAAAAAATGTTCGCACAATCCCCAAAGCATATCGCAACCATATATTTTTATTTTTTTAAAAGTAAGACAAATCAACGAGAGATAAGTTTACTAGAAGTTCTAAAACTTGTTATGAAAGTACAATTAAATCTTAAAATTTGCAAAAAGTGTAATCAAGTCCTAAACCTTGTAAAATAGGTACAATTAAGTCCTCAAGTTAACACTGTCAATTTATTTAATGGAAAATGCTGACGTAACAATTTTAAATTAATTTCTCTCTTCTAGTTGGCCTTTTTTTTTATTTTCTTTTTAATATCTTATTTAAATCAGAAACTGAAAAAGAGATAAATCACTAATCAAAAGATGGGCGGGAAATAGAAAAGTAGAGCTTTGATAGGCAGTGGTCACAACGTTGGCTACGACGCCGAAAAAGGCTCGCCAAGTGCCCGAGCCAAGGGGGATTTTGGTCCTGGTATCAAGCTCAAAGAAACAAATCGCCTTCGCCATTTCTTTGAATCCTCAATATGAGCCTTGGAATATAAAAAATGCGAATAATAAAATGTTCGTTCACAGGCCATTTGGAATGAGAAAATATTTTCAGTTGTTGTTTTTACTTAAATAAAAATGAAAACAATTTTCAATTTCTTGTTTTCTCGAAAACGTGTTTGGTAAGTAAAAATTAGAAGTTTCTTCCAGATTGAAAATTTTGATAACATGTTAGGTATGTGACAATGTCAATCACTTTTTGATAAAGTTTCTGCCCATGCAATTTCATGGATATAACAAGTTGTCTTTTTTTTTTAAAATAAAAGAAAAAAGAAAAATAAAAGTGGACCAGATAAGGTTGGTTTCCAATCTATATTATTGGAAACTCATCTTGTCCACCCTAAAGCTAGATTGGATTGGATTGACCGATCCTAGTTCGGTTCCTAAGTTGTCTCAGAGTCCCCAGTGTTATTTTTAAAATTTTTTCATTTCTTTTTCAAAAGTCTTAAATATTTTGACAGTTACTTTTGTGTATGATAAAATTACTAATCATAGGAAAGCTACTAGCATAAGAAGATATCACTTCCATAAATAATCTTTACCTTTTTCCCTTACTAAGTAAAAAGATAAAAAATAGTTTACTCTACGCCAGTTTGGCCTATACCGTCCGTTCCTCCTAGGATTTATATCCAATGGAAATTGTGTAATTTACTTTACTAATTAGGAAACATCATTAGAGAGTCATAATATGAGAGAAAAATTTGAAAGATTTTGCTAGCATGGCAGTCTTTGGGTCATGAGAAAAACAACTTGTTGTGAGTCACAAGTTTTTGAAGAAATGGACCCCATAACAATTTATAATTATTTGTTATCTAATTTTTTGTGATTCAGAATAGACCGTTATTCTCACAGTTGATTAAAGGCTGTCATCTAATCATTTTTCAAATTTGAATTAATTGAGAAATTAATAATTTAATGTGTTGAAAAAGCTCTCTTTTTTCTATGATTATCCTAAGCAGCCAATGTGGGAAACTGATCCAGAAATCATTCCATGTTGTGGAGACAATCGGCGATTTGGGCTGTAATTGGGAGTGAGTTCAGCCCAATGTGGCTGCTTCCTGATGGGCCTTAAGAGTCTGTTCGTGCCCTAAAAAGTTCACTCATTGAAACACATGGCCCCAAAATGAACAATTACAATGTTTGTTTGTCCAAAAATATTTGTTTGAATTTATCTAATTTGGGCTTCAGTGGTGCTTGGAATGCTTCAAGATAGTAGTTTTGATGAAGCCCTTCTTCGATATTGAACAACTATAAGAGGCATGGCACTCCACAAAGAAAATCAAAACATCAATTACAATTTGAGGGAGCACGCCATAAGATGTCACATCATCATCAAATAGTGACTCAATAGCACACCCATAGTCCTTTTTTTTTTAATCGAAGGACCAATATGAGCGCAACAACACACAATTTAGGGACCTTGCTGGCAAAAATGAACAAGAAGCACAAGTACATGAACGAGATTAAATAAATTAAAAGACGATAGAGACTAGCATTGCAACTATATATATATATATACACACACACTATCATTCCTAGTGAAAGTTATCATTTGATAGAAAAAAAATATATCGTCCGAGGAAACAAAATATAAAAAGAGAATGGTAAAGAAAATTGAAAAATAATTTTACTGAGATGAAGTATTCCTCTTTTCTAAACGGACAGCCCGTTATAAAATTGCACGGGCAAAAACTTTAATGAAAAGTGGCTGTCGTTGTCACACACCTAACATGTTATCAAAATTTTCAACTCGGACTACTATTCTAATTTTTGCTTACCAAACAACACCTTTTCGAGGAAATTAGTTTTCATTTTTCTTTTCAGCCAAAACGACAAATAAAAACAGTTTTTTGTACCAAACGGAGATTGTATCATTTGCACGTTTTATTTTCCAAAGCTTGTGTGGAGGATTCAAAGAAACGGCGAAAAATAAAGTCATGCATGTCGTAGTCTAAATAAACGTGGGAGGAGAAAACTCTTTACGTATAGTTTTATATAATTTATGCACTATCATAGAATTCGGAAAACTGGGAGAAAACTTTGAGCAGCAAAACAATAAAAATTAATGCCATGCGTGACTAGCCCGATAAAAAAGTCAGAGTTGACGGCGGCTGAGTCAACGAGGAGGATGAGGGCGCGAGGGCCTGAGGCAGCGGCGCTTGCTTGAGACGGAGACATGGTGTCGGACGTCGAAGGCCCAAAGCCTGAGAGTATGTGTTTGAACCGGCATAATAAGTTTAAGTGACATGTTTGGGGTTGAACAATATCAAAACGCTAACCTAACGTCAAATGAGTACCTACCCATTTTATAATTATTTATCCGAACAACATTAAAACATGACGCCAAAATACTTATTTTTCATGTTCAGATTGGGTAGGGTCGGAACGGTTTGATAGCCCTAGCCAACATGTGAGTTTTCAATTGTTGTGATGTTACCAAAATAACCCTCGTACTCATGAAATATTCAAGATAACATATTCAGGGATAAAAGGGGAAAACCGGATAACAATGACCCTAAGAAATAGGAGACTCTCTTGTTTTATATAACATCATAAAATAGAAAATAAAGAGACTTTAAAAAAGAGAAGATATCTGCCACATCTATTGATATAGGATAATACCACTGGTCATTTTTACAATTTTTGGATTTGTTCTATCTATTCGACAAATTTTTTTTTTTTTGTCAATATAGACTCCAAACTCTATGTTTTCTCGTTCGAGTTAGTCATTCTATTGAAAATGCAAATGGAGATGCTAACGTGGATGGCCGCATCAACATAATTGGATAAAGTAAAGTTAAGATGCATATTTGTTGCTAATGCGGATATGACGTTAAAAATTTCAACAACAAAAACCTCAGAGAAAGAAGAAGGGAGGAACGGTGGCACCTAGGCACTAGCAAGATCCGGCAAGCCTTCCTGCCTCTAGCCTGCGACAGCAAGGCCACCGTCAATCGAAGCTCATATGCACAAATACAGGGACTAATCGATACACAAAACGGTGATGACCACCTCCAACTGAAGTTGGGGTCATGCAGCCTTGATGTTGCCCCCTTGGGGTCATGCAATTCCGAGTGAGTTAGATCTCAACTAAGGTCACGCCGATCTCGGTAAGCCCTCGCAACCCCTAGCAAGTTATCGTTGAGGTTGTGTGACCTAGCCTCCATCAACAAGGTCCCACCCTTGCCAAACAACGGCAGTCGGCCCTTTGCCGATCCTTGCAAGGTTTAAATGTCTCTCTTTTTTTAATGTGAAACTTTTTTATTTTCTATATTTTTAAACATGGTTCTTCTGTTTATTATCATTTAGAAAAAAAATTAAAAGCCATATAGGATGTCAAGTCATAATCATTAGGGGTGCGTATGACAAAATTTACGGAACATAAATTGATTTACGTTAAATCGGAAGTTAAAAATTTTAGCTTATGATTTCTTTTTTTTTTCAAATCAATTTCGGAATAGAAATCTATTCCATAAATAGAAAAATCAAATGCGTTACCAAACGGATTTTTGTTTAAACCCGTTAGGAGAATAAAAAAGAGAAATAGAGAAGTATAAATTTTATCATGCGCAGTCTAGGTGACTTACAACCACATCAACATTTTCTCTTTTTTTTAATTGAAGGACCAATTTGGAAAAAAAGCACATAGTTTACGGACTATATTAGCCAAAAAAAAAAAAAAAACAGACGCAAGCAAATGGATGGGATTAAACAAACTGGAAGCTTAAATAGACTAGCGTTGCAATTATATACACATACATGTATATGTACTGTCAGTCCTAGTGAAACTTGCCATATCACAAGTGAGATACGTGATATTCAATGATTCATATGCGTTTTAATACATATACCATAATCACCTAATAATTTCTCGAAAAAAACACTTAAAAGCCTATAGGCACTTGGAAAGTAGGGAAAAGGTAACCCAACCCAACATAAAATTAGAAGTGCTCTCCTACTAAATTTTTATTAGCATAGGAAGAGGTGTGAATGTGAGGAAGTAAAGGAAAATTAATCTACTTAAAGGGTAATCTTAAGTCGGACCTTTATTAATAACTGGATTTGGAAAACTTTTATAAGAAGGAAACTTCATAAGGTAGGTGCCTTTCTTTTCGACTCTAAAGATTTTGTGTATATTAATGATTTACGGTAATGATATTAAATCATAAATAGATTACAAATTATTCCAAGAAGTTACCAAAACACACTGCTACTGGAAGATTAATTACCATTTCAATTACTTATTATTTATGCTAATTCTGGTTATTCTACGACAAACGCTAAGACTTAATCACAGAAATAATATATCAATTGATTCGACAAATCACTCTCGAATGTCAAATATGATTCCTTTATATAATATCTACCTACAGTTCGTCGTATCACTTATCAAATCAATTTCTACTCTTACTTCGTCACTATCGTCTCCTTATCACGAACCAAATCAGGCCTGAAAATGTCGGTTGGGGCGTTTCCTCCCCATGCGACACCTCCGACACGAAAATGTTTTTCAGTGATTCGGACTTATGCGAGTGCGATAAATGTGAGCCCCCGAATAACACGTGGAGGGGCCTAGAGATAAAGGTGACTCCCAGAAAAAGCAAATGGTCCTCGCAAAACGATCTCTCTCTAGAGATGCCGGGATGGACGTGGCCCGTGGGTAGCCTTAGCTTCAGCGTGACGTGTGTCCATGCGCCATGAAGTTGTCGCCTTTTGAATTCCATGACACCCGCTTGATCAAAGAACACGGCGACGACCGATTAGTCAAAAAAAGATTCGGACTGCCGTACGTGCAGTGTCGTATCCTCCTTGGATTTTGCCTTTTACGGTCGGTGGGTTGCTATAATCATTCGACGCAACTCGTGTCTCCCGTGATCATTCGCACTCCTTTTGCCTGCTCCCCACAAGCCCGGAGCGGGAGTAGAGTGAGATCGAAGCTCGCGTTTTCGAGAGAGAAATGGCGAAGGCGATTCGTTTCTTCGAGCTCAACACCGGGGCCAAGATCCCCTCCGTCGGGCTGGGCACTTGGCAGGCCGATACCGGCGTCGTGGCCGACGCCGTCACCACCGCCATCAAGGTCCTTTTTTTTCTCTTTTCATGTTCTTTTTGCTCCTGTCTTCTTTTATTTTCCTGATCTTTCTCCAGGAATTGCTGGGTGAGTTTAGTGGGTGCATGAACCGGTTAAGAGTCGATTGAAGTTTGTATCTTTTCCTCGCTTTTTCATGTTTTGTGGTGCAATGATCTGCTTGTGGAATCGGAGACCCGAGATCTCGAGATTCAAACATGAATTGCAACACTATAGTGAAAATTGATTGAGTTGCTTTCATTTTGTGGACCTTCTTTGCTTGGAGACAAGGAAATGGAGCCCGCTTTGTGTCGATCGTTGCTTACGACTTTGATCACGAGTCATGGGTGACTGTGGTTTTCGCAATTTGATGGCTAGTTTTTGCAGTTCTTAGTTTTTTTTTTTCTGAAATGGGTTCGATTTATTTGATGCTGTGTTGAGCTGCAAAAATGTCTTTGTTGGCATGATTTAGGAGGATGTTAATTGGAGTGCTCTGCGTGTGCAGGTTGGGTACAGGCATATTGATTGTGCTCAGGCTTATCAAAATGAGAAGGAGGTAATATTTTGCTCCTAGTTGTCAGTTTCTCTTGTCTCAAAAGCTGGTTGTGTTGTTGATCAGCTTGTGAATTTTTCCGTCAAGTCATTCTTCAGACAATCTCGTCTTGTCCTCCTGCTACTGCGCTGAAGAACAAGATCATTGGTGAAAGAGTTGTTATATCTGATGCCATTGAAATGTCTGTCGCATACGAGTTCGTGTGGATAAGACATGGAGTGGACACTTTTGCATTGCATTTGCCTTCGCGCCGTGTATGAATTGTATAACATTGGAAAATTGCCCTGGAAATCACTATGTCCTTGTCCTGTTTTGTGCCTTTAGTATATTCAATATTTAAAAGAAAAATAAAAGATTGTTGATTAGTAGGTCGTTCATTGCTAAATAGTGAATAATTAAGTTATTAACCTATGAAAATTGACAAGTAGAGAGGCAAATTATTATGATTTTTTTAAGTTCTTAAGTTCTTTCTTTCCCTTTCACTTTGGTGGTTAGGGGATAGGGCAAGTATCTCTAATCTGAAATGGTCTCCAGTAAACTATGTACTTTACTCATTCTTAAATGCTAAAGCTTTGTGAAAACTGCGATCTAGCTCTCACTTGAACCTGAGGCTTATACTTCGAAAAGGATATCTACTTTTAATCATTCCAACCCACAAAAAAAAGAAAAAAAAAAGGTACTATAGTTGCTCACAAGATGTGCTCAAAGGTATTACATGCTGTTTAGTTTTAGTCGGAGGATAGTCAAAAGAAGTCAGGAGAACAACGATCTCTAACCAGTGGGTTGATATTGCCCTGTCTCAGAAAGTCATTGTCAGTTGATCTGGAAATTGATTTTCCCATCAGGAAGATGTCAACATTTAGTTTCTTGTAGTTTTATGGTCGGATATCAATTATTCCTTTTCCGTTCTATTGCTAACGTACATTTCACTTAGGGCACAATCAAGATGTGGTCATTTAGCAGGATGGTCAACCATGCTCTGCTTTTGCTAATTTGATCTTCCAATTTTCAACAGATTGGTACTACTCTCCAGAAATTATTCAGCGAGGGTGTGGTGAAGCGTGGGGATTTGTGGATCACTTCCAAGCTATGGTATGTTTTGGTTCTTCCCTATGCTTCAAACATGTTTTTTTCAAGTTTTGAGCCAGTAGTGTCAATCCTAGGACCATGCGACTAGAAAACAGGATGATTCATCTTGGGATCACCTAATCACTCATGTCCTCCTTTTTTGTCTCATTTCTTAAACAATTTGCTGCAGGTGTACTGATCACGCACCAGAAGATGTTCCCAAGGCATTAGACAGAACCCTGGAGAACTTGCAGCTCGAGTATCTGGATCTTTACCTGGTGCAGATCCATCGAAGAACTTTTCTGGCTTATTTAAAGACACAGAACGCTTTTCCTGTTTTATGTTCATTTCTGTGTGCCATTGGGATGTACATTAAATTGACTTAAATTTAGTTTACTGTTTGAAGATCCACTGGCCGGTGAGCATGAGGAAGGGCTCAGTCGGCTTCAAGCCTGAAAACCTTACCCAGCAGGACATACCCGGTACGTGGAAAGCGATGGAGGCACTATACCGTTCTGGCAAGGCTCGAGCCATTGGAGTGAGCAACTTCTCCTCCAAGAAGCTCGGCGATTTGCTGGACATCGCAGAAGTTCCTCCTGCTGTCAACCAAGTGGAATGCCACCCTTATTGGCAGCAAGGGAAGCTGCGTGAGTTTTGCAAATCCAGGGGCGTACATTTATCGGTAAGTGACTTGTTAGGATATCTAGATAATGATGTTGACTTCAGTGCGTTGGTTATTTAAAGTGCCAGACAGAGAAATGTTTTTCCTCTTTTATCTTGCAGTATATTTGTCAATCTGCATGTTTTTCTTGGACCTTCTAATTTTATATAGAACCTTTTCCTTTGATACTCGCTATTTTATGAGTTTCTGGGCAAAAGTAGTTCTTAACAATTTTATAGGTGTCACATGACATGCTTGACATTGAGATGAAGCAATATGCTCCCATATTACTCATGTCCATTTTCATCTTCTTCATTTATATGTCACGATTGTATCTGCCTCCTTGCCAGCTAGTTAAAACAAATAATTAAACCCTTTGGGTCTCTGCACATGCTTTTTCTTCTTATTTACTACTAGTCAGTTATGTAATTTGAATCAAAATGGTATTCCTTTCCTATAGGGTTATTCACCCTTGGGATCCCCGGGCACGGGATCTATCAAGAGTGATATCCTTAAGAATCCAGTTATCACTACCATAGCAGAGAAACTGGGCAAGACTCCGGCTCAGGTGGCACTTCGTTGGGGACTCCAAATGGGCCACAGCGTGCTTCCCAAAAGCACAAACGAAGCACGAATCAAGGAAAACTTTGACGTCTTCGACTGGTCCATACCCGATGACTTGTTCTGCAAGTTTTCTGAAGTACCTCAGGCAAGTAAATTTCTGTTTGCTGTTTCCTCGCCTGCCAGTGTTCTCTTCATGTGCGCTATGCAATCCAACAAGCACGAGCGGAAGCATAGCGAAACTAAAGTACTACTTAAAGAACTTTCTACGGAGTGAGAGCTAAGAAATTACAGATTCTTGGACTGATGGATCTTTTTTCTTTTTTTTTTTTGGGTCGTGCAGGACAAACTAATCAAGGGCACTGGCTTTGTGCATGAGACTCTGGGCGCATACAAGACGGTCCAAGAACTTTGGGATGGCGAGGTTTGAATGGACTTGAAGCAAAGCATGTGAAGCATGAGAGCCGTGGTTTTTGTCAACCAGCTTAGCTTCTATTTACTTTCGTATTAGCTGCTATGACTATAAATTCTGCTGAACATAAGTTCAAACATTTTATTAGCTTTTTAGCTCATTGATCGGCCGAACTGTGATTGGAGATGCGGGAAAGGCATGATTGTTTGCGTATTCGTGACTTATATATATGACCTACTGTTATGGATGGTCCATGTTTATTGTTCCGTTTCCTTTTTGCCTTTATCTATCTTCCCTTCTCACCTTTGCTCCTCTTCCTCTCTCTCTCTCTCTCTCGACAAAAGCTCGAACAACACCCACCAAACTCAGGTGACCACCCTCTCTCTATTCGGGTTGCCGCCTGTCGCACTGTTAAGATGCATGACGTACGACTACCACTAACAACGGTGTTGGTTACTTCTTCTGGATTCATTTGATAATCGTATCGTTAATCTTTTTTCTTTGCGAGCTCTACGTGTTGCAGTCAACTTTCTCTATCTGTCGTCGCCACGATGGAGACTGCCCGCCGATTGAAGGTCCCCTGAGGCCAGGCATCCTCCAATTCACGAGGAATTCAACCGCCGCGTGAATCCAGCCCCTATGGCCATAAGGGGAGAGAGGGAGTGGTGGTTAGTCCTCGAAGGAGAGCAGAGACGTTGGGCGTAAGTTGAGCAAGCGATGGGGCGGCCGAGGGCTGTGCCGTGCGTTTGTACACGAGACCCTAGGTGTATACGAGATGGTCAAAGAGCTTTGGGATGACGAGGTTTGAATAGACATAAGCAACCATGAGAGGCACGCGAGCTGCGTTTTCCATTAATAACTTAGCCTTTGTTTACTTTCATATTAGCTGTTATGCCTATGAATTCCTACCAAACATAAATTCAATCATCTCATTAGCCTTTTAGCTTGTAAATCAGGGCAACTGCAGGGGAAGAGAGAGTTATTAGACGTGAAAACACATTCCAATATCTCCATAGTCAGAATAAAAAACATATATGTAATCGAGTAAAGAGATTTGCGCACCTGATTTGGATCATCATTCTTGATGTGGAATAGCGACGATCCAAACTCAAGAGCTTCTCCTCTATTGCTCTCTAAATCACGGGCTCAATGAGACTACCATTTGTCTTTAATGTTTAGTAATCGCTTCTTATGTGAGGATAATTATATGTCAATATTAGAGAAAAAATTTGAGCACTATTTATAAAGTTTTCAGTGAGGCCCTCTCATTATAGAGCGGGCTTAACTCAGCTTACTTTAACCGGCTCCATATGAGATTCTCTTATTTTAAGTATCACAAAACTTGTGCTATTAGAGAATATCTTTATCGTCCAAATGAACAAATATATGTCTTATCTTTATGGTTAACCAATCTTTATGCATAACAAGACATGTCCTTAAGGCTAGTAGCCGGATGCCCTTAACCTTTACTCAAATTTTACACAATACCTTGAGAATTTCAACCAATATATATATAACAATGCATTTAAAATCACTTTATTGAATACAAAAGAGTTGATATATATCACAATGTTACCAAATATAATAAACACCGGTGTAAATTTTATTAGAGCAAAATCAAAACAGTTCCATTAAATAACATCATTTCATAATGCTCCTAAGCCCATGTTAATGACATGTTGTAAAAAACACAAGGTTGAAGGCCTTTAGTTTGTGGAAATGTGCTCTACTGTAACGTCACCATTCTGTATCATTTCTTTATGGTAAAAAATATGACTGCCATATGTTTAGACCTCTTAAGATCTCTATCGTTGTTAATAAATAACACTGCAGAGTTATTATCTCAACACAACCGTAAAGGTCTACCACAAAGTCAAATACGGTCAACTCCCTGATGAGGTTCTGGAGCCAAATAACTCGAGTAATAACCAAAAAGTATGCTACAAACTCCGCTTATGCGGTAGAGGATGTCAAAGGTTTTTGTTTCTTACTTTTTCATGATACTACGCTTCCTGCTAACATAAAGATATATTCCATTGTTGACTTTATGTCATCCTAACAGCTAGCAAAGTTTGCATTAGAATACCCTACTAGTTGCAGGACATGAACATATGTCTGTAAATCAGTATATAGCATTTTGTCCTCTTTAAGTATCTCAAAACATTCTTGGCAACAACCCGGTGGTCGTGTTTTGGATTTAATTAATATCCACCCATAAGTCTTATCGCAAAAATGAAGTTTAGTTTAATACAAATTTGAGCATACATGATATTTTCAAGTACACTAACATAAGGTACATCGTTTAATTGGGTTTTCTCAATATTTGAATGAGGACATTGCGATAGATTCATTTCATTACCCTTAATGACAGAAGTAATTCCTAGTTTGCAGTGATGTATACTGAATCTTACCAAAATATGATTAACATATGCTCTCTAAAAAAAACCCAATATACAGTGAGAACGATCCTTACGGATCTTAATACCAAAGACAAAAGACGTCTCATCAAGGTCCTCTATATCAAAATTTTTCGATAATATCTACTTTGTCTCATGTAGTAATTCAAGATCATTACTTGCAAGCAAGAGATATATATATATATATATAGTGCGAGAAAAATAAATTTGCTCTTACTGACCTTGTAATATATTTACTAATTTACTTTGTTCTCAATAAAACTGAATGAAGTGACAGCACTATGAATCTTCAAGTATTTTGTCTAGAAACTTGCTTGAGGTCATAAATAAGGCTTTTCAGTCTACACACAAATTTACCTGAATTATCTGCCGCAAAACATTGAGGTTGTACTATATAGACTTTCTTATCAAGTTATCCACTTAGAAAGATAGTATTAACATTCATCTATTATAACTCCATATCAAAATGAGTTATAATGTCATGTTCACTTTGAAAGAATCTTTAGAAGAGACTAGAAAAAAAAATGTTTTTTTATAGTCCACTCATTCTTTCCGAGTGAAACACTTGCTATTAGTTTGGCTTTAAACTCCTCAACCTTTCTTTGGAGTCCAATTTAATCTTATAAACCTATCTGCCGTTAATGAGCTCATAACTTTCAAGCAACTCAACAAGTTCTCAAAGACTAAGGTGTTTCATAGATTGCATCTTATCTTTCATTGCATCTAAATTGAGGATGTGACTTCCTAATTTTTGTCTAACATGGGTCGAATAATATTGGGATATTTATATTTCAGGCCTGATGGAAATTTGGGTATGTGGTTCTCTGAGCAAAAACATCACTTTTGGTAATGATGGTGACTATTTTACTTTTTCAAAATTTATCTATTTATTTTCGAATAACACGTTAATGTTCATTTTAGTTAGAATCTGTGATTATTTTGTTTTCCTTTCTTTGTATTTTAAAATCGGAAATCTTATATTCCGGACCATAATTTAAGACCGGGTCTGCGTGACAGTCTCGTGTGTCGGCACTTAGTCAACGCGTCATCACGACGTGCCATTTTCTCTCCGCATGAGACTTTTACTCTCTATTTGGACCTCAACATGTTTTCTCGTCCGCCCCGTGTAAGGCCACAAACCCCACCATTCCGCAACATCGCCGATTATTTAGTCATATCCGCAGACAAATTTTTTTTCTAATTCCAGCAAGTCTTTTGCTAAATTAACAAATTTCCCACTTAGCCCCAAGTTGCTTCCACCCTTTTTCCTAGCCACCTCCGCCACCGGTATTGCTTAGCCCGACCCGATCACTAGAAATAAACCAGCAAATTTTTTAACCACTTCATCTTCACCCATCTTCTTTAGCCAACGCCCCAAACCTCCTCCCTCTCCATTTTTCCTCCTCCGCCCAAACCAGACACGGACTCAGCGCCTCACAGCTCTGCGTCTTCTCCCAGCGGCGAAACCAGCTTTGTTCTGCCTTGTTTGGAGCTGCCACAGTCACCCGAGAAGTCCCCAGCGATGTCAGCGCCTTCTCCCTCTTTTCCCCCATAAGCTCAAACCAGGCAAGTGGAGTTTTCGCCGACTTTATACAAGCTCACGGAGTAGTTCCACCTAGCTATGCATGTGGATTTTGGGCTCGGTTTTGTGATGTGGTTATAGAGGTCGGGCGTTGAAGCTCTGTCCAGAGCTGGGTCGGCAATGAATGGGGTCTTCTACTATATGGATGCGATTGTGGAGTCGGCCTTGGGGTCTAAAGTGCACAGATAAGCTCTGGATAGCTTTGCATGTGCGATCCGCGGACTGAGGTGGCTGCTGAATCCGAATTTGGGTGCTGGAACACCTGCTTTGGATAGGTAGGCTCCTGGTGTTGTTGGCCACTGTCGGAGAGTTGTGGATGTCGAGTTTCACTTGGTCGACAGCCCATGGACCTAGGTTCTGCTATTAGATTCCTTTAGGCTAAGTCTCGGTTTGGGGTCTTAAGGATCAGGGTGATTTGGGAAGCTCGGGAAACACCAGAACCCTGTCCGGACCTCCTCGAGCCAATTTCTTGGTCAGGATTGTTTAGTGGACAAGCTCAAGCGATGGACAGTGAAGTTCGAAAGCGGTGCATGTGTGTCCGTGAGGCTTGGAGTGAGAGAAAGCTGTGTCATAAGGTTAGATGATGCTTAGCGATCGTAGGATGATGCTACAAGTCGAGGGGTCTATGTCCATGAGACTTGAGTGAGAAAGGGAACATGTGTATGGGCTATAATGTGGCTTCGTGAGACGGAGAGAGCAAGAGAGAGTGAGTGAAGAACCTTGGGTTGAGCTTGGGAGGTTCTGAGTGAGGAAGAGCGTGTCACGAGTTGTGAGTGAAAGTCGCGTGGACATTAGGAAATGGAACTAACTAAGGGAAGTGATTTGTGAGGGGTAATTGTGAGGAATTCTGAGACCGTCATGTCAACATGAGGCCAGTGAGCTGTCTCGCGAGGCCATCGAAACTGTTAAAGGAATAAATTAGGATTCGGCCTTGGAAAATAGGTTTCAATTTATTTGTTTTATTGTTTTATTGGTGATGCATGGCTGTTTGCTAGAAGTTAGGATTTTATAGTTAGTCTCGCCAAGCCTTGCTGGTAGTTAGTCCTAGTTATTTTACACTGTTTGGTAATTGTCCTAAGCATGTTAAAGTATTGCATTGTTGTATGAGACATTGGATTATTGAATTGTTGCACCATGGTAATGATACAATCAACTGCCATTGGTCCTTGTGACGACGATGCCTCGAGTGCGAGATGCCTAGAAGGGGTAACATGGTGCCTTTCGAAAGCTTGAGGGTGGGTGCTATAGGACTCTCAGTGGTTCCTTGCAATGCCAGGTTGGGTGTGAGATGCCTAAAGGGGGTAATGTGGTGCCCTTCGGTTGCTTGGTGAAGAATTCAATTCTTGCTGGATGCCTTGGGTACAAGATGCCCGGAGAGGCTAGTAAGGAAGGGAGGAACTAGGCACTCTCTGAAAATTGAGGAGCAAGACGTGAGTCCCTGGGGAATGCCTTGCAATGCTAGGTTGGGTGTGAGATGCTTGGATAGGTTGTACCCTAACCATTCCAGAAGATGATGGCAGCTGGACTCCTCAAGGGGGTCACACATGTTATTGTGAGGGCAATGGTTGTTTGCACTTGATCATGTGCATGCATTGTTATATTATGATTTGTGGTGGCATACCTAATGACTCGTGCATATAGTGGTTCGTATTACTGCTTGTGATGTTGTCAATGTCTGTTGTACTTTTTGGGTAATGAGATGATTTTAATGGCTTACGTCTTCATTTATGAGAGCTTGGTAGAGGCCACCAGTGCAAGTAGAAAGGTTTTCAAGCAAGTTGTGACTATTGTATTTCTGATCTCAAAACGAGTTAATAGTTAGAGGGTCCTTGATTGATCATGCTCATAGAAAGGTTCTCAAGCAAGTTGTGACATCTTCTTAGTCAATGGCTTTATGCTTGTATCTTGGTTAGTGGATCCTCTACTTGCTAAGTTTTACTTACTCTAGTTGATTTCATATTTTTTCAGGTTAAGCCATGTCGGCCCCACTTGCCTCCCACCAGATTTTTATGGTACGCCTGTGCAATTCTCATGGTATTGTGACGAGGTGGAAGACCCTCACGTGCCCGGAGCCACTTTCCTCCAAGTCGCCTATTTGATGGTCGAGGATGTAGGGGCGCTTATAGGCCCCATCATTCTCTAGTTCGTGGCCATGTATGGTCGCGTTGGCGAATGCTTAGTGGGGCATGTTTCACTGCATAGTGGAGGCTATGGTGGAGGCGGTCCTACATGATAGGCAGGTTAGGGAAGGGGTGGCTAGAAGCTGGAATGGAGGTGGATGGACGGCATGATAGGCAAATAACCTAAGAGAGAGAGTTCTACAGGATAGGTGTCATGCCCCGATCCTCCGAGCGCGTGCCCATCCCTCGATAGTTGATTAAATAGCGATGTCCCAGGACGCGTCGCCGTCCCATTTATTTTAATGCGCATGCGGAAGCGAACGATAATCCCCAAACAACAATCATATGGGATAGGAAAGCAGGGTCATAAATTTTCAAAAACCATAACACACTTATATACACATCAGACTAAGTCATATATAGTATTAGTCTATATATACAAGTCTGCAAAGGATGGAAAAGCTACAGGTTCTCTAAACATTCGAGTCTTCAACTAAATACTTTGGGGACCCTGAATCCGACAGACTCGGGTTCACCATTGAACCACTAGGAGGGTCTGTCGTGCCTTTTCCAAAAGCAACTTCCAGCATCGACATAGGGATCTCAGATTCCGGTATGGGACATTCTCTTTGTCCATTCCCCTCACGACGATACCATGATCTGTATTGATGGGGTAGACCCTCATCAACCCAGACAATGGATCTCATGAGTTCATAGACCCATCCCCCTTGGGTTCCCATGAAGCGGAATATAAGATACCTGCTCGGTGACATTCTTTGGCTGACCAAAGCGCTCGGGCGGTACAATCATCTAAGGACCTGTAAATGTTATCCCATAATGGGGTGAGGCGACGTCTCAGCAAGTTCACCCCTTAAGTCCCGACTAGGAAGAAAATACGCCCAAAGGCTATCTAGTCACGCACGAGATAGAGGACTTACCTTTGCCTTAGTCTTTTCCTGCAAATCAATACAAATCAACCATTCAACCAATCATTTTAACTCAAATCAAATCTAGTCATTGATAAATTGATCCCATCGATTCTGTACCATCTCTCAGTCAACCCATTCAATACTATCTATCAAGTTCGATCACATCAAGAACTGCTCACCCTAAACTGAAGATAGATAGTATAGCTCACCAAAAGCTGAAAAATAATATAACTCACCAGAAGTTGATAAATAATATAGCTTGCCAGAAGTTGATAACAGAGAGTATACTGCTAACCCTAAGCTGATATATTAAGGCCCATAGGTTGATATAGTATACTCACAATGCTCACCAAAAGCTACCAAGGTATACTGATCACCCAAAACTAATATATTAAAGCTCACAGGCTAATATAGTATACCATTCTAATCAACCGACAATTTCATCATTTTTATCATACCCGATAAAATAATCGTGTGTGGGTACATAATCGACCTTAGCCAAAATACAATATTTTCCCTTTTGAAAATCCCACTAATTCCAATAATTCATAAACACATTTTTGACGTTGTAAACCGATGGCCGATATTTTCTAATTAAATACCAAAATTATTAAATTTTGGGATAAATACCCTAAAATTACAATTCACACTCAAATTGCACAAACCAGTACTCAATTAAATAAACCAATCATACCATTGCAATCAGCACGAAATTCCGGTCACCGATTATTCCGGTCTAATTTTCGAAAAATAATAAATAATTAAATAATTACCAAAATTAATTAAATAAATACCAAAAATGCAAACTTAGGCTAGAAAAGCCTAATTAAACACCAAAACATGCATGAAAAAATTCCGAACCTATCTAGATAAATACTACAGCTTATCTAGTCTCTAATTACGCTATTCTAACCACCTAACATGCATAAACGAATAATTAAATTGCTAATCTGTTCTAACTAACCACCTAATCCATTCTTAGCCTAAACTAAACAACCATTAAGCATAATTAACTCCATAAGCGAAGATTAGTGAGTAAACTCATCGGTTTTGAAATCTGATGAGTTTACGAGGATGGCAAGGCAGAGTTGAGCGACAAACTCCAAAGTAGCGACACCAACCAAGGCCGGGAAGGGCTTGGAAACGGGCCTCGAAGCCCACGGTGGGTTGCTTGGTTTCGATTTCTGCTTTGGGCCGAGCAAGGGTGGATCGGTGGCTGGCTTGGCGCAAAACAGCAGGGACGGGACAGCGGCGGCCGAGCGAGTGGAAACGGCTGTTGGACGGCGGCGTTTTGAGCTCCAGTGACCTCCACGATGGCTTAGGTGACCTGTTGGGTGGCGAGTAGGGATGAACGATGCAGCTGGGATGGCGGTGACGCGTGGGCAGGCGCGTGACTTGTGGGCATGCTCGGGTGTGCAATGGCGGCGTTCTGGCGGTCCAACGGGCAGCAAGAGGCGTCGATGGTGGAGGGGGAGCTGCTGGTCGAATTCTCTAGTTCTTGGAGGCTTTAAGGGTGCTGGAAATGGGGGAAGTGACCGGCTGAGGGAGAGGAAGGGGGACAACAAAGCTTGAAGGGTCCCAATTGGCTTCAACCTCACCCCTTTGTCCCATTGACCATGACCCACCATGGCCGGCTGGCTCCCACACCCCTTTGCAGCCCACAAAGCTTCCTTAGGTTGTCTTGGAAGTGGTCCAAAAGGTCATGGACCGAGGGGCTACGAATTTGCAACCATTTTCCCCCAAATCCTCTTCAATTCTCTCTTGAATTGATGCAATTCGGCTCTCATAAATTCCATCATCGTGTCTATGATCAAATTGATATTTTTCCTCGCCAATAGAACCAACTTGCATCCCAATTACGCGATCAAAAACAGTTCCTCAATTTTCCGGTCGAAAACAGCCCTATATCGACTTTTCACCAAAAATCTCGGTTTGCAGAAAAATCTTCGGAGGATGAGTCGATATTTCTAAAATGACTTGTGACATGACGGAACTTTCAATTTCTGAAATCAAATTCAAATTCGCGGTTAATTTCAATTTGGCGCGATTTTAGCGTGACCTAGCCTACTAGGTAGCTTTTAGAAATTTTTGGTGCAATTGACCCGTGGTCGATTTTCATCGAGCCATAGTGTACCTCTTCGATACATTGGTGACTCTCGATTGTCGTGAAAATCTCGAGATTTCAAATACGGACACAAGGTAACAAAACGACAGAAAAATCGACCTAGTGTCGATTGACGAGAATTTTGCAATTTGGTGGAATCATCTACGTTTAGCCACACATCTCAGTCGAATTGACCTATCTCTGATCTCTAATTGATTTTTAACTATGCCGTAATGATCTCTGCAGATGAGCACGGTCGAGTAGTCGATTCCTAGTCGAATTCTTAAGTTTATTGCATTAAAATTCCTTAATGGCTTCCCTAGATAGTCTAGTTATCTCGTGAATGATCAACTCAGAGAATAGCACTATAGGTGTGTCAATGAAATGCCCGATTTATTTAATTGAAAATAGGACAGAAATTTCAGGATGTCACAATGGGACCCAGGGAGGGCAATAGTGTAGTTGCTGAGTGCTGCTCTTTTTTTTTTTTTTTGAAAAGCCCCTTGTCTTTTGTTTTTTGATTGACTTGATCGAACTCTCTATATATAAATAAGCCTATAATAGGAAAGAAACGAAGCTTGATGATTACTCTCAGTTCTATGTTTGTTTTCTTTCATTTACCAACTCTTCTGCTTTTGTTGATTTATTTTAAGTTTCGAAAGACGTTTTGGGTCGAAAGGAGCTGCCGTGCGCTCCAGGGATGGTAGTATGACATCTTGATTTTTGAGTTCTGTTTTCGATTGAATAAGTTGGGCTTTTCATTGACGCGCCTATAGTTCTTTTTTCTGAGTTGGCCACTCACGAGATAACTAGCCTATTGAATGAAGCCGTTAAGGAATTTTAACGCAATAAACTTGAGAATTCGACTGGGAATCGATTACTCGACCCTGCTAGTCTGCAAGGGTCACTACGGCATTACCAAATTGATAAGAGATCAGAGATAGGTCGATTCGATTGAGATATGCAATCAAAGTGTGCGTGATTCCACCTGATTGCAAAATTCTCGTCGATCGGCACTAGATCGATTTTTCTGTCGTTTTGGGTATCTTGTGTCCGTATTTGAAATGTTAAGATTTTCACGATAATCGAGAGTCACCAATGTGTCGAAAATGTACATTGTGACTCGAAGTAAATCGATCACGGGTCAATTGCACAAAAAATTCCTAAAAGCTACCCGGTAGGTTAGGTCACGCTAAAATCGCGTCAGATTAAAATTAATTGCGAATTTGAACCCGATTTCAGAAATTGAAAGTTCTGTCATGTCATGATTTAGAAACGTCGACTCATCCTTTAAAGAATTTTCGACGAGTTCGGGTTTTTTTAGGGAAAATCAATTCGGATGATTCGGAAAAGAAAGGAAATTCGGAGGGGCCAAATTGAAGGGGTTTTTGGCCTTCAAAGTGAGCTACTGGGTGAAGGGAAATTGTGGATTTTGTGTGGGCTTCTTCCTCAGCAAAATTGGACCTCAAATTGGAGAAATTGATGAAGAAATGGAAGTCCAATTGGATGAAATTCGTAGGCTAATGTGGAGTATTTTATTTAACTTTTTCCTTTCCCTCTCTTCGGTCTCCCTCTCTTGCACGTTCCCCTCCATCCGACCACCCCCTACCATTTTCTTCCATTTCTTTTTATCCCTTTGACCTTGTGGGCTCCTCCTTATCTTTCCCCTCTCTTGCACGTCACTCTCTCTTGCTCTTTCTTTATTTGCACGTTTTTCTTCCCCCTCTCAGTCGACATCCTTTGTTCCCTTATCCTTTCCCCTCCTTCGGTCTCTCTCTGGCACACGCCAGCTTCGTCGACCCCCTCTGGTTGCTTCTGCTTCTCTTTCATTTTTTCATTTTCCCTGCACGTTCTTTGCCCCCACCGAATTCCCCTCCAAATCTACTGCTCCCTTCTCTTCGTGCGTCTCCACTGAACCCCACTGATTTCCCCTACAGCTGCCACCGCCCCATCTCCACCTTCGCCTGTCCCCACCGAGTCAACCACTAGCAACGACACCCCACCGAAACTCCTTGGCGTTGACTCCGGCGCCTCCACCGACCCTCCATTTCGCTGCCAGCAGACACCCCACGAGCCCAGTAGCTTCTTCAACGCTAGCGAAGCCCCCAACATTGACGCCATAACCCCGCAGCAGCCCATCTCCAGCTTCTGCTCCACCGAAACCAGCCCGCCAAGCCGAGCCAAGCCGTGACCAGCAAAACCCCCCCTTCAAGACTAGCTTAACCGTGAGCTTTAGCCATTTTTGGCCTGGTTCGAGCCTCGTAGGGTACCGCCGCTTCGGAGTTTGTCGCCCATCTCTGCGAAGCCGTCGCCGTAAACTCATCGGATCGCAAAACCGGCGAGTTTACTCACTAAACTCTGCTTAGAGAGTTAATTATGCTTAATGGTTGATTATTTTAGGCTAAGTGTGGTTTAGGTGGTTAGTTAGAACGGATTAGTAATTTAATTACTCGTTATTGCATGTTAGGTGGTTAGATCAGCTTAATTAGCAACTAGATAGGTTGTATTATTTATCTAGATAGGTTCAGAATTTTTTCGGGCCCGTTTCGATATTTAATTAGGCTTTTCTAGCCTAATTTTGCATTTATGGTATTTAAATGTATTTATTTAATTATTTTTTGTATTTACTAAATTATTTATTATTTTTCGGAAATTATACCGGGATAGCCGGTGACCGGAATTTCGTGCTGATTGCCATGGTGTGATTGGTTTACTTAATTGAGTGTTGATTTGTGTAAATTGAGTGAGATTTGTAATTTTGGGTATTTATTCTAAAATTGAGTAATTTCGGTATTTAATTAGAAATTATCAGGCGTCAGTTTACAACGCCAAAAATGTGTTTATGGACTATATTAAATAGTGAGATTTTCTAAAAGAAAGATATCGTGTTTTTGGCTCAGGCCGACCGTGTACCCACACATGACTATTTTTATCGGGTATTTTTAACTTTGAGGTTTATCAGCTTGTGATAGCATATATGCATGTTAGCTTGTGCGAGCATATTTATCGTCAGCTTTTGGGACCCTTTGCACGTCAGCTTGTGAGAGCAGTATACTATATTAGCCTTTGAGTGATATGTCAGCTTGTGAGAGCAATATACTTTTTATCCGCTTTTGGGCCCCTTTGCACGTCAGCTTGTGAGAGCAGTATACTATATCAGCCTTTGAGTGATATATGTCAGCTTGTGAGAGCAATATACTTTTTATCCGCTTTTGGGCTCCTTTGCACGTCAGCTTGTGAGAGCGGTATACTATATCAGCTTACGGGCTTTGATACATCAATTTGTGGGAGCTAAGATCGTTATATCAGCTTGTGAGAACACGATCTATATTATCAGCTTGTGTGAGCTATGACCATATATTGCAGTTTGTGAGAGTATGAAACGATTACTTCAGCTTGTGTGAGCGTTAGTCATATTGAATTGATAGATAGTACTGTTGATATGGAATTGAGTTGATTGATTGTTTGAATGGAGTTTATTGGTTGAGATCATGAACTATATTGACTTGTAGGAAGGAACTAAGGCAAATGTAAGTCATCTATCTTGTGTGTGTGTGTATAGGTAGCCTTTAGGGGTTTTTCTTTTCTAATCAGAGTTTAGGGGGTGAACTTGCTCAGACATCGTCTAATCCCATCGTGGGATAACATTTTCAGATCCCTAGATGGAGAATCCTCCAGAACGTCATGGTCGTCCCATGAGGGTTACCGAGCGGGTTTCTAGTTACCCCGACCCTGGAAGTTTTGGGTTTATGAATTAGCAGTGATCACTGTTTGGGTCAAAGAGAATCCACCTCATAGGATACCTCTTTGATTCAGAGTGTGGTTCCATTACGGACCAAATGGTTTTAGGGTGGGTCCTCTTAGGACCTTTGATATCCCTGCTATGGTAATTGACGCTACTTTGGATGAGGATCCAGCTAACCCTCCCGATGGCGTGGTGGAGAACCCAACGTCCTGTCCGAATCTTGCAGGGATTGAAGAATCGGCAAATGAGTTCGACTAGTTGGTCATAAGATAGCTTTGTTTTGAGGATCGATCTTTGTAGATTTTGTGAATATAGACTAGTATTGTAAATGACTTAGTCTGTTGTGTATAATAGTGTGTTGTGGTTTTCAAAATTTGTGGCCCTACTTTCCTATCTCATCTTCGTGTTGTCTGGGGATTTAATTATTTGCTTCCGCATGAGCATTAAAATGAATGGATCGGCGACGCGTCCTAAGATGTCGCAATTTAATCGACCACCAAGGGATGGGCACGCATTTGAGGATCGGGGCGTGACAGGCGGGCATGATAGAGGACAAGAAACCGCATCTATATAAGTCATTAGATCGACCATGCAGTAGATATCGTAGTCATGCTCTCACAGATAGACTATATAGATATAACTGATCATTTCTCCTTAACAAATTTCCTGAGTGGAGCTACAACCATTTCATCCCGCGCTTGAGAGGCTTGAGAAACTTCATTAGGAACTGTTTCAATAACAGTATCTTGAATCTCAACAGACTTGGTCTGTGATGTAGGAGACTTCATAGGCAAAGACAAATACACAGTAGTTTCCATTGTATTATTATTTTTAATAGTCTAAGAACAATTATCTTCTACGGTTATGCTGAACTCCAGGAACTTTGCTGTCTGTGATTCTACAATTCTTGTATCTCTCCTGAGATTATAAAAATGATATCCTTTCGAATGATTTGAGTAAGATCAAAGAAATGCCAAGTAATTCCAAATTCCAAGTTACGTAATATTGGATTATATAACTCACTTTTGCAAGATACCCCCAAATCTTAAGATGATTTAAGTTAGATTTACGTCCAGTTCATGACTCAAAAAGTTAATGGAATAGCTTTGGTAGAAGCACAGTTTTATATGTGAAAGGCTATATTCAAAACGTGACCTTATAAAAAACTGATTAAATTAATCTTACTAATCATACTCATCATCATGTTCATTAGGGTACGTTTGCGCCTTTCAGCCAGACCATTATGTTTAAGAATTCTAAATATAGTAAACTAAGCTACTATTCAAGAATACTTCAAATATTTGCTAAATGGCCTTTTAAGCTATCCAGCATTGCCATGTCTACCAAAATACTCACTACCATGGCCAATCTAACAACATTTATGACTTTTCCCAATTGTTTCTTAATTTCAATTCAAAAAAACTTGAACTACTCAAAAGATTCAGACTTTTGCTTAATCAAGTACAGAATAAATACTCGTGAATGAATGTGTTGAAATAAAAATTTCTACACAACATTACCTTAGATCATTATGAAGGTTCTCCAACAAGTCAGAACTTCAGACTACAGTTTTTTTTTTTCTTTTTAATCTTAGTCATTATATCTCTATAACATTCTATACAATGCATATGGTTATTCTTTAGGTAGAGGTCTTTTGAAAACAACATTTTCAGCCGTATAAGTAACGTATATATCATTGAGAGTTATACACTATTTGTACAATTCATTGGACATACTGTAGCACCCAACCTTATTTGAATTAAAGAATATAGTAATAACGTCGTTCTTTATCTCAAAAGAGTAGCCACACATATTCAAGTATAATATGGAAACTAACTTTCGTCTTAGGGAAGATACATAAAATGTGTTTCTTAATATCATATTACAACCAGAATCTAAGATTAAAATAATATTTTCTACGAACTGAACATCGACTTTATGGTTGTTTCCCACGGTGAGCTATGATTCGTCATGATTTGGCTTCATTTGATTTATGAATCCCCGTATGCTAAACTCAACATGATTAGTTGCATCACTATCAAACCACCATGAATTGGACGGGGCTTTTAACATAGATTGAATTCATAAACAAATACCAAAGAATTGTTAACTATAGGCTCATGCTTGGACAACCAAGTTTTATATTCGCTCTAGTCTATGTTTATATGACCTTTCTTTTTTAAAATAAAAATAAAGGTCACCAATACTTCTTGAAGATTCTATCTTAGGAACCAAATTGTCAGAATGACCAGTGTTAGAGTTTCTTTATGAGTATGATTTTTGGACTTCATATCTACTATCCTTAGGATGTAATCCCTAACTTCATCAGAATCATCATATATTATGTTGAAGAGTCCTTACAAATGTGTCCCAATCTCGCCATTAGAAAAGACACAGTTTCAAGCCACCAAGGCTTCTATTGTTTGTTTAGCAGTGCAGTCAACTGTCAAATCACTCTTCAAGTGTACTGGAATTTTTTTTCCCAAATAACAAAATGTGCTATCTTGAGATTTTGTACCGTCGGCAGTGTGATCTACCAGCTTATCTTTTATAAGAGTAATTTGAACATCTACCAGCTCCATCTCAAATAGAAAACCATTTTTCCACTATTTAAAGTTTGAACCAATAAGAACTTCAATAATTATGGAGTTATTTGTTTACAAAAAATGTAACTAAAATAACATACGATGTATAAAATTGGCATTATGTGAGTTCTGTGTAAGTTAAAACTGCATAAGTACATATTCAAAGAGTTACATATAGCATCATATAATTACTTTTGAACAAAATACATGACATACAGTTGCATACTTTGCATGACAGTGGTCATGAGAATCTATTCCAACTTTCGTGAACACCTTTATGTGTATGAACCACTAGGATCAATCACTTCTTAACCATATGCCCTATATGTATCCTTCCATGAAGGAATACACAATCATCTCCTTTAGAAAAATGACCACACATTAGTACAACAGACATTCCACTATAATACAAGACCGATATTTTTCAAATTAAATGAAGTGTAGTGGTCACAACTCAATTGAATCCTTGAGACTCTCTCATATTAGGAATATAAACTTTATATCTCACATTTATCTTATACATGTGATTTTAGACTTGATGATAGGGGCAATTTATTACAAGTGAGACACACGATATTCAACGATCCATATGTGTTTTAATGCATATACCATACTCACCTAATAATTTCTCGAAAAAACATTTACCTTATCCATATGCATTTTATTTTCCTGATCTTTCTCCAGGAATTGCTGGGTGAGTTTAGTGGGTGCATGAACCAGTTAAGAGTCGATTGAAGTTTTTATCTTTTCCTAGCATTTTCATGTTTTGTGGTGCAATGCTCTGCTTGTGGAATCGGAGACCCGAGATCTCGAGATTCAAACATGCATTGCAACACTATAGTGAAAAGTGATTGAGTTGCTTTCATTTGGTTGACCTTCTTTGCTTGGAAACAAGGAAATGGAGCCTGCTTTGTGTCGATCGTTGCTTACGCTTTGATCACGAGTCATGGGTGACTGTGGTTTTCGCAATTTGATGGCTAGTCTTTGCAGTTCTTAGTTTTTTTCTGAAATGGGTTCGATTTATTTGATGCTGTGTTGAGCTGCAAAAATGTCTGTTTTGGCATGATTTAGGAGGATGTTAATTGGAGTACTCTGCATGTGCAGGTTAGGTACAGGCATATTGATTGTGCTTAAGCTTATCACAATGAGAAGGAGGAAATATTTTGCTCCTAGTTGCCAGTTTCTCGCGTCTCAAAAGCCGGTTGTGTTGTTGATCAGCTTGTAAATTTTTCCGTAAAGTCATTCTTCAGACAATCTCGTCTTGTCCTGCTAATGCGCTGAAGGAAAAGATCGGTGAAAGAGTTGTTATATCTGATGCCATTGAAATGTCTGTCGTATACGATTTCGCGTGGATGAGACATGGAGTGCACACTTTTGCATTGCATATGCCTTCGTGCCGTGTATGAATTGTATAACATTTGAAAATCGCCCTGGAAATCACTATGTCCTTGTCCTGTTTTGCGCCTTTAGTATCATCATTTAAAAGAAAAAGAAAAGATTGTTGATCGGTAGGTCGTTCATTGCTGAATAGTGAATAATTGAGCTATTAACTTATGAATATTGACAGGTAGAGAGGCAAATTATTATGTTTTTTTTTTTTTTTTAATTCTTAAGTTATTTCTTTCCCTTTCACTTTGGTGTTTAGGGGATAGGGCAAGTATCTCTAGTCTGAAATGGTCTCCAGTAAACTATGCACTTTACTCATTCTTAAACGCTAAAGCTTTGTGAAAACTGCGATCTAGCTCTCACTTGAACCTGAGGCTTATACTTCGGAAAGGATAACTACTTTTAATCATTCCAACCCACAAAAACAAAAAAGGTGCTATAGTTGCTCACAGGATGTGCTCAAAGGTATTATATGCTGTTTAGTTTTAGTTGGGGGACAGTCAAACAAAGTCAGGAGAACAACGATTTTCCCATTAGGAAGATGTTAACACTTAGTTTCTTGTAGTTTCATGGTCGGATATCAATTATTCCTTTTCCTTTCGATTGCTAACGTACATTTCACTTAGGGCACAATCAAGATGTGGTCATTTAGGAGGATGGTCAACCATGCTCTGCTTTTGCTAATTTGGTCTTCCAATTTTCAACAGATTGGTACTGCTCTCCAGAAATTATTCAGCGAGGGTGTGGCGAAGCGCGAGGATTTGTGGATCACTTCCAAGCTATGGTATGTTTTGGTTCTTCCCTATGCTTCAAACATGTTTTGATAAGTTTTTTTAAGTTTTGAGCCAGTAGTGTTAATCCTAGGACCATGTGACCAGAAAATAGGATGATTCATCTCCAGATCCTAATCACTCAAGCCCTCCTTTTTTCTCTCATCTCTTAAACAATTTGCGGCAGGTGTACTGATCACGCACCAGAAGATTTTCCCAAGGCATTAGACAGAACCCTGGAGAACTTGCAGCTCGAGTATCTGGATCTTTACCTGGTGCAGATCCGACCACGAACTTTTCTCTCTCATTTAAAGACAGAGAACGCTTTTTCTGTTTTATGCTCATTTCTGTGTGCCATTAGGATGTACATTAAAATATGACTTAAATTTGGTTTACCGTTTGAAGATCCACTGGCCCGTGAGCATGAGGAAGGGCTCAGTCGGCCTCAAGCCTGAAAAACCTTACCCAGTTGGACATACCCAGTACGTGGAAAGCGATGGAGTCACCATACCATTCTGGCAAGGCTCGAGCCATTGGAGTGAGCAACTTCTCCTCCAAGAAGCTCGGCGATTTGCTGGACATCGCGGAAGTTCCTCCTGCTGTCAACCAAGTGGAATGCCACCCTTATTGGCAGCAAGGGAAGCTGCGCGAGTTTTGCAAATCCAGGGGCGTACATTTATCGGTAAGTGACTTGTTAAGATATCTAGATAACGATGCACGTGGACTTCAGTGCGTTGATTATTTGAAGTGCCAGACAGAGAAATGTTTTTCGTGGACCTTCTAATTTAGATAGAACCTTTACCCTTTTTCGTTTTTTGGTCTGAAGATAGAACTTTTTCCTCTGACACTCCCTATTTTATGAGTTTTTGGGAAAAAGTAGTTCTTAACAATTATATAGGTGTCAACATGACATGCTTGACATTGAGATGAAGCATTCTGCTCTCACATTACTCATGTCCATTTACATCTCCTTCATTTATATCTCGTGGTTGTATCTGCCTCCTTACCAGTTAGTTAAAACAAATAGTTAAATCCTTTGGGTCTCTGCACATGCTTTTTCTTCTTATTTACTACTACTCAGTTATACAATTTGAATTAAAATGGTATTTCTGTCCTATAGGGTTATTCGCCCTTGGGATCCCCGGGCATGGGATCTATCAAGAGCGATATCCTTAAGAATCCAGTTATCACTACCATAGCAGAAAAAGTGGGCAAGACTCCGGCTCAGGTGGCACCGAGCTGGGGACTCCAAATGGGCCACAGCGTGCTTCCCAAAAGCACAAACGAGCACCAGGAAAACTTTGACGTCTTCGACTGGTCCATAGCTGATGACTTGTTCAGCAAGTTTTTCGAAATACCTCAGGCAAGTAAATTTCTGTTCGGTGTTTCCTCACCCACCAGCGGTCTCTTCATGTGTGCTATGCAATCCAACAAGCACGAGTGGAAGTATAGCGAAACTAAAGTACCATTTGAAGAACTTTCTAGGGAGTGAGTGTAGGACGCAAATTGCACAACCCCAAGATCTCCATAACTAGAACAAGAACATGCATAATTGAGTAGAAAGATTAACGCACTTGTTTTAGGATCCATCGAACATAAAACAGAAGCAGAAAAATGATTACCCACATATCAAGGGGATCCACGCATTAAGTCCTTCTCCTCTATTACCCTCCGTATCACTGGCTCAATGAGGTGGCCCCCCTCACGTTTAGCGTTAGGTAAACGCCCCTTAGGTAAGGATACATGTGAGAATTAGGGTTAGAGGAGAGACTTGAGCACTATTTATAGAGTTTCCAGTCAGGCCCCCTCATTACGGGCCAGGCTCAACTCGACCCACACTAACCAGCCCATATTAGACTAATTAAGAAACCTTCTATCTCACCTTAGACCAACCCTGTTTTACGGCAACCGTAAAAACAGTAAATTACAATATCAATTAGTGTAGTCCACATTAGGAAAACTCTTACATTCTTCCACTTGGATTATACTAATTGAAATCGTACCGTATGTGCACACATTTGGTCCAGAGATAATTATTAATAATTAATCCTATCCCATAAAGTCTTAAACACCGAATCATGACAGTAACTGCATGTATACACATAGAGCCTTCCATGGTCACGAGTGCTCTCAACTTTATTGATATGGATTCAATATGGTAGTGTGGCAAATGGATAACATTTCTTATAGAGAGATCTCATTTGTCAGTCACTATTCTCTTACCTTAAGCGTCACAAAAACTTGTATCACTAGAGAATGTTTTATGGTTCTAATGAACCCACATATGTCTTGTCCTTACGGTTAACCTTTCTTTATGTATCACAAGACATATGCATAAGGCTAATAACTGGATGCCCCTAGCCTTCACTCAAGGTTTATACAGTATATTGAGACTTTATCAATATGTATTCAACATAACAACACATTCAAAAATATTTTATTGAATGTAAAAGTTGATACATATCAAATCGTTACAAAGTGTAACGAACACAGATGTGAACTTTATTAGAGTAAAGCCAAAATAGCTCCCACTAAACAACAGCATCTCATGATACTCCTAGGCCCATGCTAATGTCATGTCGTTCAAATACACATGAGTGTAGGTCTTTAGTTAGTGGATCTATAATCACATCATCTGTGGAAATATGCTATATTATAACGTCACCTTTCTGTACCATTTCCTTTTGGTCAAAAATTTTGATCACCATATATTTAGACTCATTGAGATCTCTGTTGTTAATAAATAATACTACAAATTTGTTATCTCAATACAACTGTATGGGTCAATTCATAAAATTAAAAACGGTCAACTCCTTAATGAGGTTTCGGAGCCTAATAGCCCAAGTAACAACCTAAAAGAATGTTACTAACATTGCTTACATAGTAGAAGATGACATAGAATTTTATTTACTGCACTTCCTACTAACATAAATATATATTATGTTATTGATCTCTTGTCATCATAACAGACAACAAAATTTACATCTAAATACCCTACTAACTGCAAGAATTAAACATGTCTGTAAATTAACATATAATCTATTGGCCTTTTAAAGTACCTCAAAACCTTCTTGGCAACAACCTAGTGATCACATCCTGTATTTAATTGATATCTGCCTAGAAGTCCCGTCATAAAAACGATATTTAGTCTAGTGCAAATTTGAGCATACATTATACTTTCAAGTGCACTAACACAAGGTATACCATTTAACTAGATTTTCTTAATATCTAAATAAGGACAATGTGATAGATTCAGTTCATCACTCTTAACAACAGGAGCAATTCCTGGCTTGTAATGATGTATATTGAATATTTCCAAAATACAATCAGCAAATGTCCTTTGAGAAAATCTAATATAATATGACGAAAACAATCCTTACGGATCTTAGTACAAAGAATAAAAGATGCCATGCCTCAAGGTCACTACTAGTAAGCAAAATATCACGTACATAGAGTATGAGAAAAAATAAATATCCTCCCACTGATCTTGCAGTATATTGAATTACTTTGTTCCCAATTGAACAAAATAACAACACTATGAAACTTTAATAATATTGTCTTGAAATTTGTTTAAGACCATGAATTAAGACTTTTCAGTCTACACACAAGTCTTGAAATATCTGTTGCAAAATCCTCCAGTTGCACAACATAGATTTTGTATTCATATGACGTAATTCCATGTCAAAATAAATTATTAATGCCACGTTCACTCTGAAAGAATCTTTTAAAGAAATAATTATTTCTTCACTATAAACTATCCACCTCTCTTTCAGAGTAAAAACTTTAGCTATCAGTTTGGCTTTAAATTCCACAATCTTTCTTTAAAAATTCTTTTAGTTTTGTACGCCAATTTGCAACTAATGAACTTATGACCTTTAGGCAAGTAAGTTAGTTTTCAAACACTATGATGTTTCATAATTGTATATCGCCTTTTATAGCATCTAATCACATACTTGATTAAGAATAAGAAACGACATTTATAAATATGCCATTACATCAACTATATAATGGATATTGTAATCATACTCTCACAAATAGACTATATAGTCTGATTGTATAACTGATCGTCTTTCTCTAACAAATCTCCTTAATAAAGCCGCAACCACTTCATTCTGCACTTGAGAGGTTTAAGAAATTTCATTATAAATTATATCAAGAATAGTACCTTAAACCTCAACAAGTTTAGTCTATGGTACATGAGATTCCATAATTATCTGTATAGGTAAAGACAAAAACACAGTAACCTATTATCTTTAATAGTCTGAGAGCAGCTATCCTCTAAAATTACGTCGATTTTTAGAAACTTTAGAGTATGTGATTCCATAATTCTTGTACCTTCTTTAGGATCATAAAATCAATACTCCTTTAACAATCTAGATAAGATACAAAATAATTCTGAGTGAATCTGAATTGCAACGCACTTAAAATTGGATTAGATAATCTCACTTCTGCATAACACCTCTAAATTTAATATGATTCAAGTAATCTATACCCAGTCTATAACTCAAAAGAAGTTTATGAAACAACTTTGATAAGAGACACATTTTGTATGTGAAAAAGTTGCTTTCAAAATATCAGCCCACAGAAGACCTGATAAATTAGTCTTACTAATCATACTCATCACCATGTTCAATATGGTGCATTTATGCCTTTCGGCCAAATCTTTTGTTAGGATTTTCAGGCATAGTAATTAAATTATCACCCCAAAATTTACCAAGTATTTGACAAATAACCCTTTAAGTAATTCAGTATTGTCATACTTGCCAAAATACTTACCGCTACTATTAGGCCTGACAACCTTCAAGACTAATTTTAACCAGTTTATTTTTTTATCTCGGTCATTTTCTTTAAATAGAAAACTTTTGGAAACAACATTTTAACCATAAACACAATTTTTACAGATGTGTCATAATTTCGATATTAGATAAGACATAATTTCAAGCAACTAAGGCTTCCATCATCTTATAGCAGTGCAGTCCACAGGCATAACTCTTTTCAAGTGTTCTAGAGTGGAACGCTTCATGGATAGTAAGCAAATTCTATTGCTCTTTTCTCAAGCAACAAATCATATGTCCACAACTTAAAATTTGAAATAGTAAAAACCTCAATAATAATTGAGTTATAAATTACAGAAAATGTGACTGAAAAATAAGCAATGTATATAATTAGCATCATGTGAGTACCATGTAACTTGACGTACAAGTACACATCCAGAGAGTTACACGCATAATCATATAATCACCTTTGAGCAGAATACATGATATGCAGTTGTACACTCCCCACGTGATAGCGGTTATGAGAATATATTCCAATTCTTCGTGAATTCATCACCTTTGGGCATATGAATCACTAAAATTAATCACTCCTCCACCACACCATCATGTATCCCTCCATGAACTAATACACAATCACCTCATTTGGGAGTATGACTACGCATTAGACCAGGAGACATCTCAATAATCATACGAGACCGAAATTTTTTAAACCCAATCAAGTGTGCCACTTTGGCGGTCACTACTCAATTGAATCCTTGAAATTCTCTCATATCGGGGATATAAATTTTACTTCTCACATACACCATATACATGTGATTTTAACTTCAGTGATAGGGGCATCAAGTCACCAAAATCACATATCATGCTAATTACATTGCTTTATTCATTAATAAAATCTTTGATATACATATATATATATATATATATATATATATATATATATATATGTATATATAGCGAACCTGAAAGACAGATTCCAATGAGATCACCAATCACAACAACACAAGAAATTTCTCATAACATAGAAGAAAGCATCTCTTATGCACTCCGATTACATATTACCAAAACAACATAAAAAGAATGTCGATCTAGAATATCTCTCACAAATTAATATCAATAGTAATACATGGTACACCAAATCGACAAGCTTGACAGCTGATCTATTATCACTCATGAGTTTCATAAGGCAAAAAATGACTCCAAGGCCAACAACTGATTTATTAGCCAAATTTTAAGTAACAAATTATCATTGTAATCAACCAGTGGCCTATTAATTGAGTCAAACTAGAGAAACAAATATTTAAACTTTAACAGTAGATACTATTGTTCTACGTAAATGTTGTCATACTCCTAGACATTAAAAATATTCAACTTAATGGACATTAACCAGTGATCAGATGAGTTTAGGTACAATATGCAATGAATTAACTGACATGCATTACTCACATTCAGCAGATGTGTTAATTAGTACAATCAGTTTGGTCACAGGTTCTTAAGACGTCCATCATTCAAAGGTTATCAGCATGTAAAGGAGTATGCATAAGCAACAAAAGCTTTATAACATTTACCGTTTCTCATCACCTCATTAAGCCAGCTTCAGTTTACAATAGAGTTTAATTTTTATTAATGAATCACACCATTATAATATTTATGTGATAACATACCTATAACCCAACACTTGTATTTCCAAAATCACAGAAAATACAAGAAAAATACGCAAAAATATACTAAAAATACACGTATTTAGGGCTTTCTATGTATTTTCACATCCATAAAATAATAAAAAATATAAAATAACTATACCACAAGATAGAGGAGGATCATACGAATCCAACGCCGCTAGCCACGCGCCGATCGGAGTCTCCACGTGCCCACACGCATCGCCTGAGTGCGTGGCGCGTGGAGCTCACGCGCGGCGTGCGTTCGACACCCAGGCGGCGTGTGGCCGTGCGTGGGGGCGTGTGCGGCCTCCTCCGTCGACGCGCCGCCGACCGTCTTGCTCGTCTCATCAAGCTCAATCCGAATTTGTGATTTAATTTTATTTTTATTGAACAAAAAATCTCAAAAATCACAAATTAGGGCAAAAACTTTATGCGTTCAAGTTCTAGGGCTACGGTTGCTCTGATACCACATGTGGGACGCAAATTGTGCAACCCCAAGATCTCCATAACCAGAACAAGAACATGCATAATTGAGTAGAAAGATTAACGCACCTGTTTTGAGATCCATCGAACATAAAGCGGAAGTAGAAAAAGAATTACCCACATATCAAAGGGATCCACGCATCAAGTCCTTCTCCTCTATTGCCCTCCGTATCACTGGCTCAATGAGGCGGCCCCCCTCATGTTTAGCGTTAGGTAAACGCCCCTTAGGTGATGATACATGTGAGAATTAGGGTTATAGGAGAGACTTGAGTACTATTTATAGAGTTTCCAATCAAGCCCCCTCATTACGGGACAGGCTCAACTCGGCCCACACTAGCCAGCCCATATTAGACTAATTAAGAAACCTTCTATCTCACCTTAGACCAATCTTGTTTTACGGTAACCATAAAAACAATAAATTACAATATCGATTAATGTAGTCCACATTAAGAAAACTCTTACAGAGAGAGCTAAGAAATTACAAATCCTTGGACTGATGGATTTTTTTTTTTTGGGTTCGTGTAGGACAAACTAATCAAGGGCACTGGCTTTGTGCATGAGACTCTGGGTGCATACAAGAGATCCAAGAACTTTGGATGGCGAGGTTTGAATAGACTTAAAGCAAGCATCTGAAGCATGAGAGCTGTGGTTTTCGTCAACCAGCTTAGCTTCTATTTACTTTCGTATTAGCTGCTATGCCTATGAATTTTGCTGAACATAAGTTCGAACATCTTATTAGCTTTTCAGCTCATTGATTGGCAGAACTGCGATTGAAGATGATGGGAAGGCATGGCTGTTTGCGTATTCGTGACTTACATATATGACCTACTGTTATGGATTGTCCATGTTTATTGTTCCGTTTCCTTTTTGCCTTTATCTATCTTCCCTTATCACTTTTGCTCCTCTTCCTCTCTTTCTCTCTTGACAAAAGCTCGGACAGCAGCCACTAAACTCAGGTGACCACCCTCTCTCTATTCGGGTTGCCACCTTTCGCACTGTTAAGCTGCATGACCTACTACTACCACTCACTCGCAACGGTGTTGGTTACTTCTTCTGGATTCATTGGATAATCGTATCGTTAGTCTTTTCTCTTTGTGAGCTCTCCGTCGCTGTGTGGTCAACTTTCTCTATCTGCCGTCGCCACAACGGAGACTGCCTGCTGATTGAAGGTCCCCTGAGGCCAGGTATCCTCCAATGCACGAGGGATTCAACCACCGTGTAAATCCCGCCCCTATGGCCATAAGGGGAGAGGGAGTGGTGGTTAGTCCTCGAAGGAGAGGAGAGACGTTGGGCATAAGTCGAGCAAGCGACGGGGCAGCCAAGGGCTGTGCTGTGCGTTTGTACATGAGACTCTGGGTGTTTACAGGACGGTCGAAGAGCTTTGTAACGGCGAGGTTTGAATAGACACAAGCAACCATGTGAAAAGAATGCGAGCTGCGTTTTCCGTCGATAACTTGGTTTTTGTTTACATTCATATTAGCTACTTATGCCTATGAATTCTGCCAAACATAAATTCGACCATCTCATTAGCCTTTTAGCTCATCAATTAGGGCAACTGCCGTGAGGAGAAGAGAGACAGAGTTGTTAGACGTGAAATGCATGTATCCATAATCAAAACATATATGTAATCAAGTAAAGAGATTTGCGCACCTAATTTGGACCATCGTTCTTGATACAAAATGACGACGATCCAAACTTAAGAACTGATCATCTATTATCTTCTGTACCACTAGCTCAATGAGATTGCTTTTCACCTTAAACGTTTAATAAACGCTCCTTAGAATAATTGTATGTTAGGATTAGAGGAGAAATTTGAGCACTATTTATAGAGTTTTCAGTCATGCTTTCTCATTACAGGTCGAAACTCAACTCAGCCCACACCTGAGTCGTACCGACATCGACATGCGATACGTGACACGCGACATGATATGACACGACACGTCGAAACGTCATTTATATAAAAAAAGAGAATTTTGACACGTTGTGACATATTATATATTTAAATGTGTATGTTTATATAATTTTTATGATTATTTTAATAAAATTAATTTGATTGGAATTCATAAATAAATAAATAATAACAAAGAGCCTACAATAAATTTACATTAAAAAATTAATCCATCATTTGTTAATATCGTTCATTATTTCAATTTGACAAATTCAACTCCACTCCAATAATTCGTAAAACTTGGAGAGAGAAAAGGACAAGCAATCCATATTTTGGACTCGCATGTTAGAGTGTATTGGAAGAGAAGAGAAAAAACAAACTTATGGGATGAATTGTGTGTCATGAAAAGTGAGAGTCGAAAGATAAGAAAATACAAGGATTTTCTTCTTTCCCACTTTATTATTATTTTTATTTTTTATTTTCTTCCATCTTTACATTTTGACTCATTATTTAATAATTTTTTTTAAAATTGACCTCGTCTATATCGGAATCATGTGTCAGAATTCCAAACTTGCATGTCGAAATTCCCGACTCGCATGTCAGGATATTTAACTGGGTGTTGAATTTTCCGATGCGTGTTAGTCGAGTGTCGAAGAGTATCGGACACGTGTTAGAGTATTCGACACGACACGAAGGCTCTTAGAAAGTGTCAGTACTTCTTAGGCCCACACTAGCCAACCCCATATTAGACTAATTAAAAAATCTTCTATCTCATCTTATTAGATTAATCCGGTAAAATGGTAAATTACAATATCAATTAATGTAACCTACATAAGAAAAACTCTTATATTCTCTTACTTGAGCTATATTAATTAAAATTGTACTGAATGTGTGCACATTGGTTTAAAGATAATTCTAAATAGTTAATCATATCTTATGAAGTCTCAAACACCGAATCATGGCGATAATCGCATGGATGCATATAGAGCCTTCCATGGTCATAAGTACTTTTAACTCTACCGATATGGATTTATATGATAGTATGGCAAATGGATAACATCTTTCATAAAAAGTAATACCATATGTATCATCTCCTTTGTCAATCTCCATTCTCTCATCTTAAGTGCTACAAAACCTATGTCACTAGAGAATATCTTTATAGTTCTAATGAATCAACATATGTCTTATTATTATGGTTAACCAATCTTTATGTAAAACAAGACATATCCTTAAGGCTAATAACCGAATGACCTTAGCATTTACTTAAGGTTTTCATAATACCTTGAGATTTTCAATAGATATATGTATTCAACTTAATAATAATGCATTCGGAATCACTTTATTGAATGCAAAAGAGTTGACATATATCACAATATTATTAAATATAACAAATACAAATGTAAACTTTATTAAAGTAAAAACGAACAACTCTCACTAAACAACAGTATCTCAAGATGCTCTTTAAGTCCATGTTATTGACACGTTGTCAAAAACACAAGGGTGAAAGCATTTAGTTAGTAGATTTGCAATCATATCATCTATGGAAATATGCTCTACTATAACGTCACTATTCTATATCATTTCTTTATGGTCAAAAACTTGATTTGTGACACCCAATTCCCGATTACTTGCCTTACCTGGTTGCTGAATTAGGAGAACTATACTCGATAAAATCCTGATAATAAATCGTAACTATAACAATTAAACTAGATTAGAAAATAAGAAATTGAGCTGCCTTTGACTCTATTTACTATCAACTTTGTCTTTGTACATATCGGGAGATAGGACTACAGAGGGGGATTTGTACAAAAAAAAACACTAGGGAATACAAACACTAGGTATCCCGCCTCATGTCGGTCATATACACACGGTCCTTCATCAGTTAGCCGGTCAACACAAAAACAAAATCTCTCCCAAAAGTCAGGCACTCATCGATCACCACCTACAACTCATCAACATTGACCGACTACTCAGGGGTCTACTCGGTTAAAAAACGTGCATTCTGGTATCCAATTTCGGACTCAAACAGCAACAACAGTCCATAAATCACGCGTGTAGAGTTATAAGACGCTTATCTGTGCTCCCTAGACTCTAAGGACTGTTCCTCTTGTTCTCTCCATCTCACGGGACCACATTACAGCCCATGGTCTCTTTCCTTCTCTCTCTCGGGACTCATCGAACACCACCCAACTCACTCCTCACTCTAGACTCATGGCTCGCTCACAAAGTTCACTGGACTTCACCCAACCTCACCAGGCTCACGGGCTACACCCGTTCTCACTTCGAACCCCACGAACTACCAATCCAACACTCGGCGCACTGTCCTTTCTCTCACTCAGGCCTCATGGGCACAGCTCACACGAATTTCAACACCATCCCGTGGTCACTAAGCATCATCCGAAGTTGCGACACCACTTTCTCTCACTCCAAACCTCATGGACACACACATGCACCACTCCCGGACTTTGCTGCTCATCACCCGAGTTTGCGCCGTACAAACTCGCAGCTCATTCCCTCATTTCGAACACACAAGATGCCAACAGAACCAATGACACCCAAAATCCAGCACAAAACACATCAGGGGAGCGTGAAATTGACATGCAAGATGGATTCTTCGCAAAATATGGAGGTGCAGAACTCCACTTGCCCCCAACCAGTTCTGGACATAACTTCATACCCAAATTCTACACCTAAACCATGAAACCAACCTCGATCTTCACATGCACAACTAGGCTAAGCTAATCCATGAACCCAGGATGCTAATAGTAGCTCTACTTGACTGGGCTTGCACTTGCGGAGAAGGGGAGAGGTGCTAGATGAACTGAGGGCTTCGCGTTTGCTGTCGTGGCTCCGAAGCAGGTCAGAGCAGAGTTGGTCACTGCTGGGCAGAGGATCCGAAGCTGTGAGAGTGCTGTGACTGGGCATGGCTTGGGTGGAGAAAAGAAAATGGAGGAGGAAAGTGGTGGGGGTATCGGCAAAGAGGGAAAGAAACTGAAGTGTTTGCAAAGTGAGCTGCTGAAGCTGAACGTTTAAGGGAAGAAAAATAAAAGTGCAGCCCCCTTGCATCTCCACCTGGTGCCCACGTGGGGAGGGAAAAAAATTTCTCTTGGACAACCATCCCATGCATGAAGCGAGGTTATGGCCTAAACTAGAGAGGACATGAGACATTCCAAATCAAGTAACAGTCTTAGTTAATAGAGTCCAAAGGCTTGTAAACCCATTAGGATCATCATCTAAATTTCTAACCAATGTCCTCAAATTTCTCGAATAGCAGCAGCGCATTAGGTGCTGAACTTCTTATTTGGATTTCTAGCATCTGACACTGTTTAGATCTCGTTGACCATCTCTTGTAAAGATAAGACGGCTTTTGGGCTACAAGGTCAATGCCCGGGGTAAGTGTGAATCCATGACAGAAGTCTAAAAGATCGCTTCGGAGCATCATATGTTCGGTTCCAGCGCGGCGACAGGAAATCGATGGCCGGCCATAGGAAATTGATGCCACCCCATAGTTTAGCAAAATTAGGATGTAATCAACACTATTGTGATAAGGTTATTTTCCTAAATATTATAATGACTTAGTTTCTACAATGCGTAGTTTAGCTAGCGCAAATCTGAGTGTTATATAATTGCCATATGTTTGGACCCCTTGAGACCTCTATTGTTGTTAATAAACAATATTGCAAAGTTATTGTCTCGATATAACCGTATGGGTCTATCATAAATTCAAATATGGTCAGCTCCCTAATGAGATTCCGAAGCCAAATAACTTGAGTGATAGCCGAAAAGCAGGCTACAAACTTTGCTTATATGGTAAAGGGTAATAAAGGTTTATGTTTTTTGCTTTTCCATGATACTGCACTTCCTGCTAACATAAAGATATATTTCGTTGTCGACTTCATGTCATCCTAACAGCAAGCAAAGTTTGCATTAGAATATCTTACTAGCTACAGAACTTGAACATGTCTATAAATCGGTATATAGTCTTTTATCATCTTTAAGTACCTCAAAACCTTATTGGCAGTAATCCAGTGATCGTGTCCTAGATTTAATTAATATTTGCCTTGAAATCCTGTCGCAAAAACGATGTCCGGTCTAATGCAATTTTGAGCATACATAATACTTTTAAGTGCACTAATACAAAGTACATGCTTTAATTGGGTTTTCTTAATATTTGAATGAGGACATCGTGATAGATTCAGTTGATCACCCTTAATGATAGGAGTAATTCCTAGCTTGCAGTGATGTATAATGAATCTTTCCAAAATACGATCAACATATGTCATCTAAGACAAATCCAATATACGATGAGAACGATCCTTACAAATCTCAATGCCAACAATAAAAGACGTCTCATCAAGGTCCTTTATGTCAAAAAAATTTCAACAATATCTGCTTTGTCTCATGCAATAATTCAAGATTATTGCTTGCGAGCAAGATATTATGTACATAAAGTACAAGAAAAATAAATTTTCTTCCACTAATCTTATAGTAGATATACTGATTTACTTTGTTATCAACAAAACTGAACGGCGTGACAATACTATGAAATTTCAAGTACCATTATCTGGAAACTTACTTGAGGCTATAAATAAGATTTTTTAATTTACACACAAGCTTACATAAATCATTTGCTGCAAAACCTTCGGATTGCACCCAATAAACTTCCTTATCAAGGTATCCACTTAGAAAGACAGTTTTAACATTCATTTGGCATAACCCCATATCAAAATGAGCTACCAATGCCATGTTCACTCCAAAAGAATTTTTAAAAGAGACTAGAAAAAATATTTCTTCATCGTTCACTCATTCTTTCTAAATGAAATACTTGGCTATATGTTTGGCTTTAAGCTCCTCAATCATTCTTTGGAGCCCATTTTTAGTCTTATACACCCATTTGCAGCTAATGAGCTCATGACCTTCAGTTCCCAAACACTATTATGTTTCATAGATTATATCTCGTATTTTATTACATCTAACCATAAATCTAATTGAGGACAAAAAACAACGTCTGTATAAGTCACTAGATTGACCATGCAGCATATATCTTAGTCATGTTTTCATAGATAAATTATATAATATGGTTGTATAACTGATCGCCTCTCCTTAACAAATATCCTGAGTGGAGTTACAATCAATTCATTCTGCATCTGAGAGGCTTGAGAAACTTCATTAGGAGCTGTCTCAATAACAGTATCCTGAACCTCAACAGACTTAATAAGTAGTGTAGGAGACTTCACAACTATCTGCATAGGCAAAGACAAAGACATAGTAGTCTTCATCGTACTATTATCATTAATAGTCTGAGAGCAGTTATCCTCTACGACTATGTTGAACTCCGGAAACTTTGCTATTTGTGATTTCACTATTCTTGTATCTCCATTGGGATTATAAAAATGATATATCACTTCGAATGATCCGGGTAAGATTGAATAAACGCCAAGTGATTCCAGATTCTAAGTTATGTAATGTTGGATTATATAACACAATACTGTAGGACACCCCCAAATCTAAATATGATTCAAGTTAGATTTACATTCAGTTCATAACTCAAACAGTTAATAGAACAATTTTGGTGGAAACACGGTTTTATATGTGAAAGGTTGCATTCAAAGCATCACCTCATAGAAAACTGGGTAAATTAGTTCTATTAATCATACTCATCATCATGTTCATTAGGGTGCATTTGCGCCTTTTGGCCACACTATTATGTCCAAAAATTTCAAGTATAGTAAACAGAGCTACTATGCAATTCATATATCTATGAAATTGTATTGGCAAAAATTTTATTGAAAAGTGGCTGTCATTGTGACATATCTAACATGTTATCAAAATTTTCAATCCGGACTAAAATTTTAATTTTTACTTACCAAACACGTTTTCAAGAAAACAAGAAATTAGTTTTCTTTTTTCTTTTCAGCGAAATGACAATTGAAAACGTTTTCTGATACCAAACGAAGATTGTATTATTATTAAAAGAAATGGCGAAGGCGATTCATTTCTTTAAGCTTGACCCCGGAGCCAAAATCCCCTCCGTCAGGTTGGGCACCTTGGCGAAAAATTCTAGCGTTGTAGCCAACATTGTCGCTACCGCCTATCAAGGCTCTGCTTTCTTTTGTTTCACCCTCATAGCCGTCTTTTGATTTGTGATTTGTATTGTGTAGATTTAACGGTTGCACAATCAGTGGCAGACGCAGGATCTAAGGTGATGGGGCGAAGTTGTCATATGATATACATTTCTAATAAATCTAAAAGGCTACCTTTTCACTACAGTAAAATTTAAAGTGGAAAACATATGATGTATTATTATTCGCATGGATATGAATTCGATTTTTATCAAGATGGCCAAATAATGATTGTTTAAGATATAACTTATCACGATCATTAACGCCACTTGGGCAGTTAGTAATGATCGACTAACTATTTTGCTAATACTTAATATCAATTGGGCATTGAGATGCACGTAGATATTGAGAAGATTAGGCATTGTTTAACTCTCTAGATTAACGATTTTCTGTTTCTCCCAAATCTACTATATTCTTCAAATTTTCAAAGATTTCATAGAAAATACAGATAACGCAACTGTTGAAATCTAATTTTTTTTTTTATTAGAAAAGGTGATACATGCTAACAAAAAAGTTAAATCCAAAGCACAACAAGCGAGAATAAGATATAATTTGTTTATTAAGTACAAAAAATAAAGTCATGCATGTCGTTGTCTGAGTAATTGTGGGATGAGGAAATTTCTTACGTACAAATTTTTTATAATTTATACACCATCATAAAATTCGGAAGATTTGGTAGAAAACTTTGAGCAGCAAAACTATATAAAAAAAGTAAAATAATGCCATGCATCACCAGCCATTTAAAAAAAAGGCTATCCACGAGTTTATAAAGTTTTACTATTATTATGTCAATAACATAGTGAGTTTTTTAATGTTGCGATGTTGCCAAACTAATCCTTATACTTAGCGTATTCAAGATAATATAGTAAGGGATAAGGGGAAAACCAGGTAATAATAATCTCTAAGGCTACATTTGGTCGTCCGAATTTCTAATCGGGATAGGACTGGATAGGATAGGATATGAAATCCTGAGATTTTTTTATATCCTGTCCATTATTTGGTAAATCACAGTATTAAAGTCGAATATATTCACATCATATCATGTACATTTTTTTGATATAAATTGCATATTATTATAAATGAACATAAATGTTCATAAACGGAGATGGTGAAAATCTCTTGTAACACTATTCCTTAATTTATTTTATTTTATTTTTCCTCTTTTTTTTATTTTTTTCTTTATTATTCTTTTTTCCCCTTTCATCATTTTCTAATAAAATTTTATCAAATAGTAAACTGTACTAACATATCTAAAATATATAATAAATATAAATATTTAATTTATAGATTGAATATTTATTATAAGATAGAATTAAAGTTGAATATATAAATTAAAATAAGATTAATTAAAAATAAATTTATATATTTTTTATTTTTAATTTCTTAATTTAGAATTCAAATATTATTTATATTGAAATATAATTTCAATTTTTTTAATTTAATAAGTTTGTTATTCGAGAAAAATTACTTTCCTATTATGAATATTAGAAATTCTACCTACCTTTATCTCACTGCCCCCATAGGATAATTTTATCTAGACTATATCCTCCTTATATCCGATTTTATCATGTCCTAAGCAAGCACCAAACGTAGGATATGATAAATTATATCATATCCCAAATTTTATCCCGATTGCCAAACGCAGCCTAAGAAATAGGAGACTCTCTTGTTTTATATAACAACATAGATAGAGAGGAAAGAGACCGTTAAAAACGAGAAGATATCGTGTGCTACATCTATTTATATGGGATAATGGCACCGCTTATTTTTACAAATTTCGAATTTGTTCTATTTTGTTCATATACTTTTTGGGGGGGGGGGAATGTGGTCCCCAAACTCTATGCTTTCTCGTATGAATTTGTCGTTCTATTAAAATGGAAATGGAAATGCTGACGTGGCTGGCCACATTATTGTAATCGGATAAAGTTAAAGTTGAGATGCATTTTTGTTGCTAATCGGGATATGACATCAAAAAAAAAAATTTAAAAAGGAAGAGAAAAACATTTGAAAGAGAAGAATGAAGGGAAGCAATGGTGGCACCTAGGCACTAGCAAGATTCAGCGAGCCTTCTTGCCCCTAGCCTATGACAACAAGGAGAAAATATTCTCAACAAGAAGGCCACCGTCGACCGAAGCTCACACGCACAGATTCAGGGACAAATAGAGAAACAAAATGGTGATGACTGGATTTAGGGTTGTGTAACCAAATCGATTCTATTCGAGAATTGGACCGAATTGTCCAAAATATAGGTCTTGGAACTGATTCCCGTTGGAATCGATTTGGAAACCTGTCACGCCCCGATCCTCGAGCGCGCGCACATCCCTCTGTGGTCGATATAATTGTGACGTTCCCAGGACGCGTCACTGACCCATTCATTTTAATACGCATGCGGAAGCGAAACAACAAACCCTTAACAATAAATAACATGGGATAAGAAAGCATGGCAACATTTCACAAAAGCCAACTTTCTATAAACAACGAGGTTTAGGCACAAAACGAGTCTAGTCAAAAGTCTAGAAAAGATTGGCTCTCAAAAAGAAGCCGTCCTATGACAAACTAGTCGGACATACACGTCGATCCTTCAAACTCCACCTCCACAGACTCCGGGCTTCGGGTCCTCCACAACCACCATTTAAGGACTTGAAAAGTTAAGCCCACGACGGGGTGAGACATTATCTTAGCAAGTTCACCCCCTAAACCCTTATTAGGAAGGAAATACACTAAAGAGTGGCCTAGCCACGTAATACAGAGAACTTACCTCGACTCAGTTTCCTCCTGCACGTCAGCACAGTTCATATACACAATGCAGATAATCACAACACACAACAATTGAAACGCCTCATCAACTTAATCAATCACAGGGGTTCCGATTATAAGGCCAAACCGTTATGACACGTCCCATACCGTGCCACCCAGTTTTGTCTCATAATCAAGCGCATCTAACTTAAACAATCATGCGTTCCAATTGTTAATTTCGCCCCTCGAGGGTACGGCCTACTTCCAAGTTCGGTGGTCTATTTGCGTAGCTAGACTTCGTCTCACCATCATTGAGCGCGGCTTCGTCTCTCAAAGACGGCTTTCCCGAATGAGCATAGGTCCAGAATCTACTACGACCCGAATCTCATTAAGTGGGTAACCCATATAGGGTAACGTCCAGTGTAAGCGCTTGGGACAGGTTCTCTTAACCAATACACGATCACTCAATTATGGCCAAGGACACTGAGCCCTGCATTCAAATGTCTCAATTAAAATAATGCACTTGGCTCATTTTCTTCGTATTAAAAACACCCGGTGAAAATAATCGTGTGTGGGTACACGGTCAGATCGAACCAAAAAAATTGATATCCTCCTTTTAAAATCTCATGTTTTATGAATAATTATTGAAATTTCCCAAATTTTGGAATAAATGACCAAAAATCCAATCAGCACTCAATTTGCACAAATTAACATCAAATTGCATAAAATGAACACACCATTGCAATCGATACGAAATTCCGGTCACCGACTATCCCGATCTAATTTTCGGAAAATAATTAATAATTAAATAATTACCGTAATTAATTAAATAAATCAATTTAAATACCAAAAATACTAATTTAGGCCGTAATTGCTAAATTAAATACCGAAACGGGTCCGGAAAATTTTCAAATCACTCTAGATAAATAGCACATCCTATCTAGGCCTTAATTAGTCTAATCTAACCACCTAACATGTATAATTGAATAATTAAATCACTAATCTAATCTAACTAACTACCTAATCCTTAACTAACCTAAACTAATCAATCATTAAGCATAATTAACCTTCTAAGCAAGGTTTAGTGAGCAAACTCACCTGATTAGCGAGCCAGTGAGTTCACGGCGACGGCAACGCGGAGATGGGCGACAAACCTCGAAGCGGCGAGGCCAAGTGAGGCCGGGAAAGGCTCGGAAAAACCTCCTGAAGCTCACAGTTGGGCTGTGAATTCGGTTTTTGTTCTTGAACGGCAGGGGCTGAATCGGCGGCTGTTTAAGGCTGAAACGAACCGGGTGGGACAACGGTGGCTAGGCAGTTGGAGACTGCTGTTGGACGGTGGCAAGCTGAGCTCTAGTGACCTCCATGACGGCCAGGGGATGCTAGCGAAGCTGAACGGTGGGCGAGCAGGGCGCGGGGACGCGCAGGCAGGTGCGCAGGCGAGCGGTGGCTCCGGCGGGTTTTGTACGGACGTGCGACGGGCAGGGAAGAGCTGGCTCGGCTTCTCTGCAAATTGGAGCTCTCAAAATGGTCACCAATGGAGAAAGGTGATCTGCTGAAGGGGGAGAAGCCAGCTGCAAGGGAAAGGGGGCCACCAACCTTCTAGATGGTTTTCTTTGTCCCCTTTAGCTCAACCAACATGCCCCACCACATGGGCTGTCATCCTCAGCCATTTGCAGCTCCTTGGCTTCTCAAACAAGCCTCCCAAATGGTCCAAAAGGTTGAGGGACATGGAGGCTATGAATTTGGAACATTTTCCCTCAATTTGGATTCAATTCCCCTCCAATTAACCTCCAATTGGACCTAAATTGGAGTCCATAAATCCCACCAAGGTGTCTACACTCCAATTCATATTTTTCTTCGACAATCCGTCCAACTCGAATCCCAAAAACGCGACCAAAAACGGTCATCGGATTTTTCCGGTCCAAAATACCCTTACTTTGAAAATTTGCCTAAAATTTCGGTTTGCAGAAAAATCTTTAGAAGGTGAGTTGATGGTCCTAAAATGAACTGTGACATGACAGAACAATCGGGTTCAATTTCGCGGTTAATTTCAATTTGACGCGATTTTAGCGTGTCCTAACTTACCGGGTAGCTTTTAAGAATTTTAGTGCAATTGACCCGTGGTTGATTATTTTTAAGCCACAATGTACATTTTCGACACATTGGCGACTCTCGGTTGTCGTGAAAAATCTCGAAGTTTCAAATACGGACTCAGGGTACCCAAAACGACATAAAACCGGTCTAGTGCCGATCAACGAAAATATTGAAATCAAGTGGAATCACCCACACTCTAATCATATATCTTAGTTGAATTGACATATCTCCAATCTCTGATCGATTTTGATAGTGTCTAATGATCCTCGCAGACTAGCACGGTTGAGCAGTCGATTCCTGGTTGAATTCTCAAGTCTATTGCATTTAGATTCCTTAACGGCTTCACCTGATAGGCTAGTTATCTCGTGAGTGGCCTACTTAGAGAAAAGAACTATAGGCGCGTCGATGAAAAGCCCAATTCATTCAATCAAAATCAGAGCTTGAAATTCAGGATGTCACAAAACCGATTCCAAATTTTTGGAACCTGTTGTAACCAATCTAGGAATAGGTCCGAAGTGAATACTCATTCAGGAACTGGATGTTTCGGAACCGATTTTTTAAGTTAAAAGCCAAAACTCTAATCTCTTTTTCTCCTAAATTCTAACCTCAACACTTCTTGTTCTTCGTCCTTCGTCCTTCCTCAAAACCCCTTGCTAGTCTTTCTACTTCTCCTAAATTTTTATGGAGGAATGGGGAATTGAGTTTTATATTACATGTTTGAACTTTTTATCATTTATCTTATGGATTATTGCTTTTGGTGAATTAGAATTTCTGTTGTTCATCTTTTATCTTGAATCGTTTTATTACTCATTGCTTCATATAATTTTGTTAAAAAAAATTAACAATAAAATAAAATAAAATAGGTTCTCGGGTAAACCCTAGAAACAAACAGGAAAAATAAGGCGAATTCTAGAATTGGTTCCAACCAAACAGAATAGGTTATTGGAACCTATCTACCCTAAAAGCAATAACCTCAAAGTGGGTCCAACTGAAATCAAGGTCATGCAACCTTGACATTACCTCCCAAGATCACACAATTCCAAGTGAACTTGATCTCAACTAAGGTCACATCAACCTCACTGAGCCCTCACGACCCCTAGCAAGTTGTCATTGGGGTTGTGTGGCGTGGCTACCATCACCAGGGTCCCATCCCTGCCAAACAATGATAGTCGACCATTTGCTGATCTTCGCAAGGGTCAAATGTCTTTCTTTTTAATATGAAACTTTTTTATTTTTTGTGTTTGTAAACATACTTCTCCTGTTTAATATTATTTAGAAAAAAAATTAAAAGCCGTGTAGGATGTCAAGTCATAATCTAATGGTGACTCAACAACCACATCAACATTTTCATTTTTTTAATTGAAGGACCAATTTGGATAAAAAAAGCACATGATTTAGGGATTATATTAGGAAAAAAAAACACAAGTACATGGATGGGATTAAACAAACCGAAAGCTTATATAGACTACCATTGCAATTATATACACGCACATGTATACGTACCATCAGTCCTAGTGAAACCTGCCATATGGCAAGTGGGACACACAATATTCGATGATCTATATGCGTTTTAAAACATATACCATACTCACTTAATAATTTCCCAAAAAATCAATTAAAAGCCTATAGACACTTAGAAAGTAGGGAAAAGGTAACGCAATCCAACATAAAATTAGAAGTGCTCTCCTACCGAATTTTTAATAGCATATGAAGAGGTGTGAATTTGAGGAAGTAAAGGGGAATTAATCAATTTAAAGGGTAATTTTAAATTGGAACTTTACTAATTTCTGGATTTGGAAAACTTTTATAAGAAGGAAACTTCATAACGTAGGTGCTTTTTTTTTTTTTTGACTCTACAGATTTTGTCTATATTAATGATTTACGGTAATGATATTTAAATCATAAATAGATTACATTTTATTCCAAGAAGTTACCCAAACAAGCCGCGACTCGAAGATTAATTACCATTCCGATTACTTATTATTTATGCTAATTCTTGTGTTATTCTATGGCAAAAGCTAAGCATTTCAAGACTTAAGAAGCAATGCATCAATCGATTCGGCAAATTATTGTCAAATATGATTCGTTTGTTCCACATCTACTTATAATTTGTCACATCATTTGTCAAATCAATTTCTACTCTCACTTCATTATTACCGTCTCGTTATCATTAACCAAATTAGTTTTGCAAACCTCAATTTCTTGGACACGAAAAAGATTTTCAATGATTCGGATGTACGTGAGCTCGGTATATGTGAGCCCCCGAATAACTAAGGGTGGGCATCGGTCCAAGGTCAACCTTGGACCGGCTCTAGACCGGCCCAACCCTGCCGGTCCTGGTCCGGTTCCCAGGGAGATTGGGTCGGTCCTTGGTCTTAGAATTCCCGGACCAGTACTGTGTGGGTCGGTCCTTAGTCCTGAGAGTTCCGGGTCGGTCCAACCCGGACCAACCTTGACTCTATATATATAATATTATTTATAATTTTTTTATATAGAGAAAATCTTAAAATAAACGACGTCAACAACGTTAAACAACTCTTTAGTGAGGAATTCAATTAACTTTATACTGTTATTTAATAACTTAGGTTTTTAATGTCTTTTACGACGTCAATAGTAATAATTTACGGAGGAAAATGTTTTTGTAAGGAGTCTTCACAGCGTCCAACAAGGCACCTTATGGCATCCTTCTTTAATATTGGTTTTCTTTTGTCTTATTTGTCCTCGTAGTCTTCAATTTGCCAAAATCAAAAAATTGCCACTCAACACTCGCCTCGTTCTCTTTAGGTCACTCGTGCCGCTCGCAGCTTGATGCTCGCTTGGCTTGTAGCTTCTCGCTCGACATTCGATGCTCATTCTGTTTGACGCTCACTCCACTTGACCCTCACTGCTTGCCTTCCTTAGCTGACCTCGCTCATCATCAAACCCATTGGGTCGGTACGATCCTCGGTTGCCCTTTCAAGGAGTACAAAATATGAAATAAAAAATTATTGGTTGGTCACGGGTTGACCTTGAAACCGGACCAAACCCATTGAATCAATCCGGTCCTCAATCGCTTTTTGAAGAGTACAAAAAATGAAATAAAAAATTATTGATTGGTCTCGGATTGACCCTGAAACCGGACCAAACCCATTGAATCAATCCGGTCCTCAATCGCTTTTTGAAGAGTACAAAAAATGAAATAAAAAATTATTGATTGGTCTCGGATTGACCCTGAAACCGGACCGAACCCATTGAGTTGGTCCGGTCCTCGGTCCCAAGCTCAATAGGGTCGGTCCTCAGTCACAAAAATTGAGGACCAACACTGTACGGATTGATCCTAGGGTTACGGGGTGGATCGGCCCAATCCGGATTATGCTCACCCCTACAAATAACACGTGGAGTGGCTAAAAGAAAGGGTGACACCCTAGAAAAGGAAATGGTCCTCGCAAAACGATCTCTCCCTAGAGATGCCGACATGGTCGTGGCCCGGGGGTATCCTTAGCTTTCAGCGTGACGTGTGTCCATGCGCCATGAAGTTGTCGCCTTTTGATTTCGACGACACCGTCTCGACGACCGATTAGTCAAAAAAAGATTCGAGCTTCCGTCCGTGCAGTTCCGTATCCTTCTTGGATTTTGCCTTCTACGGTCGGCCCGGGCCCGTCGCTATAAATTATTCGATGCGACTCGACTCTTGAGTGTCTCAAGTGATCATTCGCACTCCTTTTGCCTGCCCCGCACGAGCCCGGAGCGGACTAGACTGAGATCGAAGCTCGCGTTTTCGAGAGAGAAATGGCGAAGGCGATTCGTTTCTTCGAGCTCAACACTGGGGCCAAGATCCCTTCCGTCGGGCTGGGCACTTTTCAGGCCGATCCCGGCGTCGTGGCCGAGGCCATCACCACCGCCACAAAGGTCTTATATATATATATATTCATGTTGTTTTGCTCCTGTCTTCTTTATTTTCCTGATCTTTCTCCAGAAGTTGCTGGGTGAGTTTAGTGGGTGCAAGATCCGGTTAAGAGTCGATTGAAGTTTTTATCTTTTCCTAGCTTTTTCGTGTTTTATGGTGCAATGCTCTGCTTGTGGAATCGGAGACCCGAGATTTCGAGATTCAAACATGAATTGCAACACTATAGTGAAAAGTGATTGAGTTGCTTTCATTTTGTTGACCTTCTTTGCTTGGAGACAAGGAAATAGAGCCCGCTTTGTGTCGATCGTTGCTTACGACTTTTATCACGTGTCATGGGTGACTCTGATTTTTGCAATTTGATGGCTAGTTTTTGCAGTTTTTAATTTTATTTTATTTTTGCTTGAAATAGGTTCAATTTATTTGACGCTGTGTTAAGCTGCAAAAATGTCTGTTTTGGCATGATTTAGGAGGATGGTAATTGGAGTGCTTTGCATGTGCAGGTTGGGTACAGGCATATTGATTGTGCTCAAGCGTATCACAATGAGAAGGAGGTAATATTTTGTTCCTAGTTGCTAGTTTATCGCGTCGTAGAAGCCGATTGTGTTGTTGATCAGCTTGTGAATTTTTCCGTAAAGTCATTCTCCGGACTATCTTGTCTTATCCTCCTGCTAATGCGCTGAAGAACAAGATCATCGTTGAAAGAGTTGTTATATCTAATGCCATTGAAATGTCTGTCATACACGAGTTCGCGTGGATGAGACATGGAGTGCACACTTTTGTATGGAAAAAGTATCAAAAAAGTCATAGACCTATTGCATTGGTACCAATTCAGTCCTAAACTTTTTAATTGGACCAATTCAGTCCTAAATCTTTTTACATCAGTACTAATTCAGTCCATCCGGCCAATTTTGGCTTGTCGGCGCTGACGTGGATATCGGCCAGTGACCGGATGCTGACGTGGCAATTTTTAAATATTTTTTTTGAATTTTTTTGAATTTTTTCCTTTTTCTTTTCTTTTTTCTTTTTCCTTTTCTTTTCTTCCTTCTTCTTGGACTGTTCCGGCAAGCCTCCAGTGAGGCTCGCCGACTACTGTGCAAGGGCCTCGAAGCCCTCGCCTGTCACCGGCGAGGGTCAAGGTCCTCGCCTGCGGCCCTGGGAGAGGCTGGGCGAGGGCCGCAAAGCCCTCACCAGCGGCCAGCTACTAGGCAAGGGCCTCAAAGACCTCCTCCTCTCGCTAGTTCCTCTGTTTCTCTCCAGCTCCGCTAGTCAATCTCACTCGCCACTCGTCGTCCTCTCTTCGCCGCCACACCCCTCCTTGGATCGATCTCCGCCGCCTCCTCCGCGGCCGGAGTCGTCGATCATTAAGTCAGCTCTGTCTCTTGCCTCCATCTCCTTGGCAGTGGTCGCGAACGAGCTCCTTCGAGGTAGCCTTCTCTCCACGATTCGGCAGCCGCGGCTTCTCCTCGTCGCTAAAAATGGGAGGATTTACCTCGTTTTGATTCTCTGCTATGCTGTGGGTTCACTGCAAAAAATCTCACAGGGGATGATGTCCTTCCACACGTCTACAAGCTCCCGGCGGATTTGTTCGACGCCCTGGTGGCTCGCCTGCCGCCGGTGAGGGCTTCGCGGTCCTCGCTCGGCCTCACCCAAGGCCGCGGGCGAGGCCGCCTTTGCTCAAATCTAGTCTCGCCCTAGCCTTGCCGAGGGTGAAGGTGGCCTCGCCCGCGGCCGGCGAGGCCAAGGCGAGGCTGGCCTTGCTCGCGGCCGGTGAGGCTGGCCTCGCCCAGATCCGAGCGAAGCCGCCTCGCTAGCGGCCCTAGGAGAGGCCAGGCGAGGGCCGCGACCCTTGCCGGTGGTAGGCGAGGGCTTTGAGGCCCTCACCCAATGGCCGGCGAGCCTCACTAGAGGCTTGCCGAAATAGTCCAAGAAGAAGGAAGAAAAGAAAAGGAAAAAGAAAAGGAAAAAAGAAAAGAAAAATTCAAAAATTCAAAAAAATTCAAAATTTTTTTTAAAATTTGCCACATCAGTGTTCGGTCACCGACCAATGTCCACGTCAGCGCCGGCAGGCCAAAATTGGCTGGATAGGCTGAATTGGTACCGATGTAAAAACGTTTAGGACTTGAATTGATCCAATTAAAAAGTTTAAGACTGAATTAGTACCAATACAATAGGTTTAGGACTTTTTTGGTACTTTTTCCCTTTTGCATTGCATATGCCTTTCTGCCGTGTATGAATTGTATAACATTTGAAAATTGCCCTGGAAACCACTATGTCCTTGTCCTGTTTTGCGCCTTTAGTGTCTTCATCATTTAAAAGAAAAAGAAAAGATTGTTGATAGGTAGGTCGTTCATTGCTGGGTAGTGAATAATTAAGCTATTAACTTATGAATATTGACAGGTAGAGAGGCAAATTATTATTTTATTTTTTTTAAGTTCTTAAGTTCTTTCTTTCCCTTTCACTTTGGTGTTTAGGGGATAGGGCAAGTATCTCTAATCTGAAATGGTCTCCAGTAAACTATGCACTTTACTCATTCTTAATGCTAAAACTTTGTGAAAACGGCGACCTAGCTCTCAATTGAACGTGAGGCTTATACTTCGAAAAGGATAACTACTTTTAATCATTCCAACCCACAAAAACAAAAAAGGTACTATAGTTGCTCACAGGATGTGCTCAAAGGTATTATATGCTGTTTAGTTTTGGTTGGGGGATAGTCAAACGAAGTCAGGAGAACAATGATCTCTAACCAGTAGGTTGATATTGCCCTGTTTCAGAAAGTCACTATCAATTGATCTGGAACTTGATTTTCCCATTAGGAAGACATCAACATTTAGTTTCTTGTAGTTTCATGGTCGGATATCAATTATTCCTTTTCCTTTCTGTTGCTAATGTACATTTCAGTTACGAGGGCACAATCAAGATGTGGTCATTTAGCAGGATGGTCAACCATGCCCTGCTTTTGCTAACTTGGTCTTCCAATTTTCAACAGATTGGTACTGCTCTCCAGAAATTATTCAGCGAGGGTGTGGTGAAGCGCGAGGATTTGTGGATCACTTCCAAGCTATGGTATGTTTTAGTTCTTCCCTATGCTTCAAACATGTTTTTTTCAAGTTTTGAGCCAGTAGTGTTAATCCTAGGACCATGCGACTAGAAAACAGGATGATTCATCTTGGGATCACCTAATCACTCATGTCCTCCTTTTTTGTCTCATTTCTTAAACAATTTGCTGCAGGTGTACTGATCACGCACCGGAAGATGTTCCCAAGGCATTAGACAGAACCTTGGAGAACTTGCAGCTCGAGTATCTGGATCTTTACCTGGTGCAGATCCGACGATGAACTTTTCTGGCTTATTTAAAGACAGAGAACGCTTTTCCTGTTTTATGTTCATTTCTGTGTGCCATTAGGATGTGCATTAAAATATGACTTAAATTTGGTTTTACTGTTTGAAGATCCACTGGCCTGTGAGCATGAGGAAGGGCTCAGTTGGCTTCAAGCCTGAAAACCTTACCCAGCCGGACATACCCAGTACATGGAAAGCGATGGAGGCACTATGCCGTTCTGGCAAGGCTCGAGCCATTGGAGTGAGCAACTTCTCCTCCAAGAAGCTCGGTGATTTGCTGGACATCGCAGAAGTTCCTCCTGCTGTCAACCAAGTGGAAAGCCACCCTTATTGGCAGCAAGGGAAGCTGCGCGAGTTTTGCAAATCCAGGGGTGTACATTTATCGGTAAGTGACTTGTTAAGATATCTAGATAACGATGCACGTGCCTTGATTATTTAAAGTGCCAGACGGAGAAATGTTTTTCCTTTATTATCATGCAGTATATTTGTCAATCTGCATGTTTTTCTTGGACCTTCTAATTTTAGATAGAACCTTTTCCTTTGACACTCCCTATTTTGTGAATTTCTGGGCAAAAGTAGTTCTTAACAATTTTATAGGTGCGAATATGACATGCCTGACATTGATATGAAGCATTCTGCTCTCATATTACTCATGTGTCGCGGTTGTATCTGCCTCCTTACGGGTTAGTTAAAACAAATAATTAAACCCTTTGGATCTCTGCACATGCTTTTTTTTCTTATTTACTACTAGTCAGTTATATAATTTGAATCAAAATGGTATTTCTGTCCTATAGGGTTATTCGCCCTTGGGATCCCCAGGCTTGAGATCTATCAAGAGCGATATACTTAAGAATCCAGTTATCACTACCATAGCAGAGAAAGTGGGCAAGACTCCAGCTCAGGTGGCACTTCGTTGGGGACTCCAAATGGGCCACAGCGTGCTTCCCAAAAGCACAAACGAAGCACGAATCAAGGAAAACTTTGACGTCTTTGACTGGTCCATACCTGATGACTTGTTCTGCAAGTTTTCCGAAATACCTCAGGCAAGTAAATTTCTGTTCGCTGTTTCCTCACCCACCGGCGGTCTCTTCATGTGCGCTATGCAATCCAACAAGCACAAGTGGAAGCATAGCGAAACTAAAGTACTACTTAAAGAACTTTCTAAGGAGTGAGCTAAGAAATTACAAATCCCTGGACTGATGGATCATTATTTTTTGTTCGTGCAGGACAAACTAATCAAGGGCACTGGCTTTGTGCATGAGACTATGGGTGCATACAAGACGGTCCAAGAACTTTGGGATAGCGAGGTTTAAATAGACTTAAAGCAAGTATCCAACGCACGAGAGCTGTGGTTTTCATCGACCAGCTTAGCTTCTATTTACTTTCGTTTTAGCTGCTATGCCTATGAATTCTGCTGAACATAAGTTCGAACATCTTATTAGCTTTTTAGCTCATTGATCGGCAGAACTGCAATTGAAGATGCTGGAAAGGCGTGACTGTTTGCGTATTCGTGACTTACATATATAGCGTACTGTTATGGATGGTCCATGTTTGTTGTTCCGTTTCCTTTTTGCCTTAATCCATCTTCCCTTCTCACTTTTGCTCCTCTTCCTCTCTCTCTCTCTTGACAAAAGCTGTGGTTTTCATCGACCAGCTTAGCTTCTATTTACTTTCGTTTTAGCTGCTATGCCTATGAATTCTGCTGAACATAAGTTCGAACATCTTATTAGCTTTTTAGCTCATTGATCGGCAGAACTGCAATTGAAGATGCTGGAAAGGCGTGACTGTTTGCGTATTCGTGACTTACATATATAGCGTACTGTTATGGATGGTCCATGTTTGTTGTTCCGTTTCCTTTTTGCCTTAATCCATCTTCCCTTCTCACTTTTGCTCCTCTTCCTCTCTCTCTCTCTTGACAAAAGCTGTGGTTTTCATCGACCAGCTTAGCTTCTATTTACTTTCGTTTTAGCTGCTATGCCTATGAATTCTGCTGAACATAAGTTCGAACATCTTATTAGCTTTTTAGCTCATTGATCGGCAGAACTGCAATTGAAGATGCTGGAAAGGCGTGACTGTTTGCGTATTCGTGACTTACATATATAGCGTACTGTTATGGATGGTCCATGTTTGTTGTTCCGTTTCCTTTTTGCCTTAATCCATCTTCCCTTCTCACTTTTGCTCCTCTTCCTCTCTCTCTCTCTTGACAAAAGCTCGAACAACACCCACCAAACTCAGGTGACCACCCTCTCTCTATTTGGGTTGCCGCCTGTCGCACTGTTAAGCTGCATGACCTACGACTACCACTCACGACGGTGTTGGTTACTTCTCTTGGATTCATTGGTTATTCGTGTCGTTAATCTTTTTTCTTCGTGAGCTCTCCATCCCCGTTGCGGTCAACTTTCTCTATCTGCCGTCGCCACGACAGAGGCTGCCTGCCGATTGAAGGTCCCCTGAGGCCAGGCATCCTCCAATGCACGAGGGAATCAACTACTGCGTGAATCCATTCCCTATGGCCATACGGGGAGAGAGGAGGTGGTGGTTAGTTCTCGAAGGAGAGGAGAGACATTGGACGTGGGTTGAGCAAGCGACGGGGCGGCCTAGGGCTGTGCCGTGCGTTTGTACATGAGACTCTCGGTGTATACGAGATGGTCGAAGAGCTTTGGGACGGCGAGGCTGGAGTAGACAAAAGCAACCATCTGAAGCATGAGGGCTGCGTTTTTCGTCAATGAATTAGCCTTCGTTTACTTTCATATTAGCTGTTATGCCTTTGAATTCCGCTGAAAATAAATCCGAACATCTCATTAGCCTTTTAGCTCATTAATCAGGGCAACTGCGGTTGAAGATGCTTGAAAGGCGTGACTCCTTGCGTATTCTTTGATATGCGTGACCTACTATGATGGAGTCGTATTCGAAAGACGTGGTTTAATGGCTGTGAGATTGACTTGAGGTTGGTTGGTTCAAATTGGAGGGCTATGCGCACGAAACCATGAGCTTGCGAATACGTGGCACTCAGCATCTTTTCTATGTGCAACTTTTGGATTTTCCCAACAACTAGAGCTGCAAGCTAGCATAGTGCCATTGACCAAATGCAATGTAGTGACACGGACGTGAAGAAGAGTCGGCAAGTGCAAATTGCTTTCCTTAGCATTATTGATTGTGAAATCTATATCCTTTAAAAAAAAATAAGGAAAAAAATATTTATTGAAGGGGCGCGTTTGGTAACGATTCTGTTCTCGGGAATAGATTCTGACAAGAAATGATTATTTTTTATTCTGTTCCCGGGAACTGATTATGAGTAAAAGAATGCGTTTGGTAACTGTCGAAAATTTATGATTCTGGAATAGAATTGTATTTGATACCGTATTAATTGATTCTGTTCCAAATCAATTTCTTTTAATTTTTAAATAATTTATATATTTTTTTCCTTTTTTTCTTTTTTCTCCTATTCTTCTTCTTCTTCTTCAAGAGGGCTGACGACCTCACTGGAGCGTCGCCGGCCCTCGGCGAGGCCGACCCTCGTCGGCTGAGCCTCGCCGGTGGCCAGGTCAGCCTCATCAAGGTTGGGCGAGGCCTGCCTGGCCACTGGTGAGGCTGGGCGAGCCTCGCGCTCATTGGTGGCCACGTGGGCCTCGCCGGGGCTGGGCGAGCCTCGCCAGGGCTAGGCGGACCTCACCCAGCCCCGGCGAGGCCCGCATGGCCACCGGCGAGGCTCGGCCTTGCTAGATCTAGCGAGGCCGAGCTTCGCCGGTGGCTGGGCGAGCCTCTGCGAGCTCATTGGACCAGTTGCCGACGGCGGGCGGCGGTCGTGGGATGGCGGTCGATAAAGAAGAAGAAGAGTTTTGATTCTCAATTTTGTTCCCGGAACAAGAATCAACTTTTTTGTATTCTTGATTCTCTTACCAAACGCGATTCTCATCCCAAACTGATTCTAGGAACAAAAAACCAGAATCATGCACTGTTTGGATGGTTACTGAACAGTGCCTAAATCGCTTCTCTTTCCCTATGATTTCTTTTATCTTTTTTTTTTCTTTAGAAAAAAATATTTTTTCCACTAAAACTACAGCAGAAATTCTCATGCACTCAAGTTTCGATCATTCTTGAAAATTGTCATCATAATCCATGTTAAGAATTTTGTTATAGCTCTATTGACTTTTAGTGAATTGAAAAAAAAGTGTTGGACACTCTAAGTACCAAAACTTAACACAGATGGATATTTAAGTGTTAAAACTTCCAAAATATATACTTAAGTGCAAACATTGAAGAAGAAATGAACACTTAAATGCTACCGGCAAAAATTTCCAGCTAAATTGCCGATGTGGCTTTTTCCAACAAGACTTTTTACTGACGTAGCAATTCTTTTGAAAAAATTATCCACATAAACACCAAGGGTGTAAATGATAACCTTTCTGGTCAAAAATTGATTTTGAAACAAAAATAGATTTTTCTATTTTTATTTGTGGATGAAATTCTGAACAAAATTACTTGTTTGATGATGATACAAAATTTATGTCCCCAGAATAGAAATTCTTTTAATTACAACACAAAGTTTCTCTCTCTCAGAAGGCGACAAACGACAGACGGTGGCTGGATGGCGAGCGATGATGGTGGGTGGCAACTAACGGCGAACGGCGGGGAGGCGACCAATGACTAGCAAAGGGGGGGGTGGGGGCGGCAATCGACAGCGAATAATGGGCGGTAGCAGGTGGGTGGGTGGCTAGTAGCGAAAGTGAGCGATGCGAAAATTTTTATTTCTCATTTATGTTCCAAACCTATTTCTAAATTAAAAATTTGTTCCAGAAATAAAAAATGAAATTGCATTACCAAATGAATTTTCGTTACAAAAACAAGTCTAAAACAGAAAAAATGATTTTGGAATAGAAATAAAATGGTTATCAATGCGCACCTCAAGAGTATGCTAAATGATGTCGTTTTTAACACTTAAGTGATCACTTTCTGCAAAACTTGGTATTTAAGTGTTCACTTTTAACCTCTAGTGGCACTTAAGGGTTCGTTTGTTAAGGTTCAAATTTCTTTGTTTTTATGTTATTTTGTTCCCTGAAACAAAAAAAAGAATATAAATCCGTTTGGAAATGTCAACTAATTTTTCTATTCCCAAAAATGAAAAAGTAGTCGGGAAATAGAGTTGGAACAAAAATAAGTAGAAAAAAGTAATTTCCGGGAACAATTTCTATAAATAATCTTTTTTCTTTTTCTTTTCTTCTTATTTCTCACCAACCCTCGCCCCTTGTCGTCCACTACCTCCCAAACTGATAGCCGATTACCTCGCTACCGATCACCAATCACTGGTTGTTGGCCGTTGCCGGTCACTGGTCACAAGTCATCGGTCACCGGCCCGTGGCAGCGGCAAGCAAGAAGAAAAAAAGAGAAATCTACAAAAATTAATAAAAAATTAAAAGAAACAAAAAATTTGTGGATTGTACCCAACACATTTTTATTTTTTTCTATTCCAATAATAGAAATTTTGTATAGTTACCAAACACGTTTTTTTACTTAAAAAATATTCCAAAAAATAGAAATAGAATAAGATTATGTCTAAAAAAGAAATTGTTCCCTGAAATAGAAATGTTATCAAATGCACTCTAAGTGATCATTTACACCATAACTTGTCACTTAAGTGATCCTTTTTTAACTAGGACTCACACTTAAGTGAATTTGGATGACGACATCATTTTGCACATGGAATGTGTAAATAATGTGATACTTAAGTTGGCATTTAAGTCTCTATTTTTTTAAAAAACAAGTGACATTTAAGTATACCTTTTGGAAATTTTGACAGTTAAGGGCATGTTTGTTAAAAATAATTTATGTTCCCCGGAACAAAAATTTCTATTCTTTTATTCTAGGGAACGAAAAAAGAATAGAAATGTATTTGGTAAAACTTTTGTTTCTAGAAATAAAAAATCTATTTTTTTGTTCTCGGGAATAGATTTGGAACAGAAACAAGAAGTAGAAAAAAGTAGTTTCTTATTCTCGGGAACAATTTCCAAAATTAATTTTTCTCTCTTTTCTTTTTTTCTTCTCTTTTCTTCTTCTCTTTCTTTTCTTCTTCTTCTTCTTCCTTTTGCCGGTCGCCAGCCTTGGCCATGATCGGCGCCGGCGACCTTGCCAGAGCGTCACCGACCCCCGGAGACGCTGAGCCACGGCGATGCTTGTCGGCCCAAGCCTCGCCGTGGCTCGCCATGGCCACACGAGGCTCGGCCTCGCTTGGGCTGGGCGAGGTTGACCTTGCCTAGCCCAGGAGAGGCCGAGCCTCGCGTGCCGACGTCGCGCCCACTCGGGTGAGCTTGCCGAGCCTCGCCCGGCCCAGCAAGGTTCCAACAAGCACGTTGGAGGTTGCCCCGCCGATCGCCAGCCACCACCAAAGAGAAAAAAAAAAAGGAAAAAATAATAATTAATAATTAAATAATAAAAAATTGAAAGAAATAAAAAAAAATCTAAGAATTTTACCAAACGTATTTCTATCTCGAGAATAGAAATTTTGGTAAGTTATCAAACGCGTTCTTTTGCTTAGAAATTGTTTCCGAGAACAAAAACAGATAAAATCATTTCCCATAAAAAAATTTGTTCCCTAGAATAGAATGGTTACCAAACGCGCCCTAAATATCCACCCGTATCAAGTTTTGACACTTAGATGTATTTTTGTCGTTCAAAAAGTCTAAGGTGGTTTCGTGTATAAGATTACAAGCCTCGCAAAGTGGTACTATAAACACAATAATATGTCACTTTGTATTAAAAAAATATACTGAAGAGTCTTATGAATAAATAAATTATAATTTAAAGAAAAATTGAATGAGGAAAACACATCTAGAAATTTTAAAAATAAATTGAAAATCCAAAAAGGGATTGCCCGGGGTCGAGGGATGGCATAGATGCCGGTGGCACGGTGCCTTCCCCTCCTCCTCCGGTCCCTCTCCCTCCATTTTTTTCCCTTTTTTTCTTTTTCGTTTTTAATTTCAGACTTTTAGCTTTGTATCTGATATGATGCCTGACTAGCGCCGCATCAACGCCACATGTGCAAAAAAAAAAAAAAAAAAAAAAAAAACCAACACCGCTTAGCTTTTTCTGTTCAAGTTAGGGGTGTGCAACCGGACCGAGTAAACCCGGTTCTCGGACCGGCCCACCTGAAAAACAAGGTCGGGAACCGGTTCTCGTTGAAACCGGTCCGAGAACCGGTTCCGAGGGATTACCCACCCGGGAATCGAATCAACCGGATCAGTTTAGGAACCGGTTTGAGAATCGGTTTGTAAGCCAACCCAAAAGTCCAAACCCTAATTTGTTCCCCTGTTTGAGAATTGGGTTGTATGCCTTCTTGTCGACCTTGCGGCTTCACTGATTGCTGGTGTCGCGAGGAGCCGAGCGGCGATGTTGGTGCAACGGCGGCTTCACAGGGGCAAGGGTGATGGCAACGGAGCTTCGGGCGGTCAGAGGTGTCGGGTCGTCGCGGCCACAGCAGGGGCGATGAGTGGCGGTGCAAGCTCGCGAGTGGGGGCTCTAGCGGTGGCACAGTGGTGCGGTCACGGCGACGTAGGCACAGCGATCGGCGGTTGTGGCGTGTGGAGGGAGCCCATGAAGAAGATGAACAATGCATTGTTTTGTTTCTTCTTTTTTTTTCTTTTCTCCCTGCTGGCTTGTCATGTCTCCCTCACGTCCCTCTCTCTGCTGCCCACGTCTCCTCTGCCTCCTGACCTTGACCTTCACTCTCAAGCTTTTCCTTCCCTTTTTTTTGTGTTTCTTTTTTCTAAGGAACGAAGAAGGCCTCCTACCGAGTGATCCCAAAAAAAAAAAAATCCCAGTGAAGTCGCCAAGCAATCGCGACCTAAGTTTGGGTGAACCAATTAAGGTTTGGCTAATGCATATGAAATGAGGTAGAAATTTACTTATTAATTACGCTTAATATTTCAATATAAATTAGAAGAATTATGTTATTTTCTCACGTATTAATATAAAATTCGAAGTCGTATAGGATGGACAGTTGCAAAATAGGTTCCAATATAAATAGAGTTAACCTTGGAACCAAACCGAAAAAACAGGGTGGGTCGGGTACAGAGTCCAATGCAAACAGGGTTGGGTACAGGGTCCAGGTCCGGAACCTACCCACCCTGGAATGATGGAAGGACAAACGTGAATGATGGTGACAAATTTTGGAATGTAAGGATCCATTTATTTCATAAAAAATATTTTTCAACAAAATATTTTTCAATATCTTATTTACTTAGAAAAATGAGTCAACAAAAAATATTTTCTTTTTTTCTATCAAAATTTAAATTTTAAAAAAATGATTTCCTCTTTAAAAGAATTAAAAAATATTTTACAACATATGAGTAGATATTCGCGTTTGAACCCGAAATTCTACACTTGAGCACGGAAACTCTAATGTTGGTTCCTAGGTCCTGATGTACAGAACCAAGTATTCGGCAGCCAAGCTTAGGTCCATCGAGGTCGGGCCTGGGCCCCTGGCCCATGCTCAAGTCAACCAAGGTCAGATCTGAATCCCTAGTGCCCATACCCAATCCTCCGGCATCTGAACTTTGGTCCACAAAGGCCATGCTTAGGTCCCCGACGCTCAAACTTTGGTTCCGGCCTTTAGGCCTAGGTCCACAAAGGCCATCGGGGGTCCTCGGCACTTAGGCTCAAGTACTTGGTTAATGAAATGTTTGTCATTATAAAAGTATTTTTTTTAAATTGTAATTTTCAACTATAACTTTACATTTTTTTAAATCGATTTTTATTCTTTATTCTTTTCTTTTCTTCCTTTTTTTTCTTTTTGCTTCTTCCTCGGCCCATTGTTGGTCATGGCGATGGCCGACAAGCTCAAGCCTCACTAGATTGGGCGAGCTTGCGGCCTTTGGGGATGAGCCTTGAGCTTGCTCGGGAATAGCAAGGCTTGAGCATGCTGTGGCCGGTTGCCAAGAAGCAACTAGGAAAAAAAGGAAAAAAAATATTTAATTTAATTATACAAATTTAAGAAGTTTTAAAAGTTTATTGCACTATCTAAAAGTTTTAGTATTCGATTACACTTTTACAATAATTTTTATAACTTTTAATGCACTTACCCCATATATTTACGAGATGGGTCGATGTGAAAGCAAGCGATTACGGAGACATTTCACCATGGATTGTGGCCGTTTACAGAAGCAAATTTTTGTCAAACCATTCAGTTTATCTGATCATGTACTCTCATGAATTGCACCGAATTAGGGATAATAACATCATGCCCTCTAAATTTTTTGGGGTTATGGCACTTTGCCCCTGATATCTCAGTTTCGCAATCTCAAGGATTACCCGCTTGTCCCTCGAATTTTGCAGTGTCCAACACTTGATGATCATTTAGATGCGAACGATGGAAGCAAAAACCGAGACCACCTTCCACACCTTCCCCTTTATATAAGAAGGTACAGGGGTAGACATAAGGCTGCTGGTGGGGTGCCAATAAAGAGTGAAGAGGCCCTTGCCACACTAGTTACCTATTTACAATGAAATTAACATAAAAACGACAAATTGGATGTCATAGGGCTAGGATGCTCCACATTAGAAAGCCAGTTTTCATGAACTAATCCCAAGATTTATTTTAAATTAAACATAAAAATTAGGCACAGATTTGAGCATTCAGTTTTAGTGTTGAATGTTTTTTCTATCTTTACTGACATTAAATTTAATTTGGCTAAAAAGAAATATTTATTTTTAATTATCCAACAATATCTTTCAAAGGATGTGTATAGGATGAACTCGCATCTAGCCAAAATGGGGGGCCTAGGGCAGGCCAACAATTGCTTGAGAAGGAAGTTGTCCATGTTCCTATAAGCAAGAGGGTGCAAATACATGTGTGATGGTAGAGTGTGCCGTCCATGGTGTTGACAGGCAGAGAGCATCCAAAAACCAACTTGAATTCCGAGCTGCTGCTCCTCCTCCTCCTCGTCTGTCTGCAAGGCCTTCTTCTTCTTCAATATCCTCATAGAGAGCTTCCAGAGCATCTTTCTCTCAGGTCAGCCACTCGCGTGACATGCCTGCCTTAGCTTCAGGTCAGCATCTTCTTTAAATCTCTCTCTCTCTCTCTCTCTCTCTCTCTCTCTCTCTCTCTCTCTCTCTCTCTCTCTCTCTCTCTCTCTCTGTGATCATGTAAATGTAGTGAATGAGGGTAGTTATGGGAGCTTCTCTCTGTGATCATGGAAATGTGGGTGGATGAGGGTACTTGTAGGAGCTGAAATGGCCACTATCGACCGCATAGCAGCTATCACCACTAGGAAGATAGCAGTGTCATAATGTAAATGAGATTAACAAAAATGTGATTAATGTAAATCTGGTGTCATCGTGCAGCAGCTATCGCCCCTAAGAAAATAGCAGTGTCATCATGTAAATGTGGTGAATGAGGGTAGTTGTGGGAGCTGAAATGGCCTTTATCGACCGTCTGGCACCTATCACCACTAGGAAGACAGCAGTGTCATCATGTAAATGAGATTGACAAAAACGTCTTGTACATGTGATTTTAGTCACAGTTTTGTGGTTATATAACGAAAAGTTTTCAGCTTTCTTTTTTATTGGATTTCTTTACGGGTGAACCATGGAGTATCCAAATTGAGAATAAGATGGCAATTAAACCGGCAAATGGGCCAGGTTTTGGCGAATGCCGACCATCATGTGTCCTGTTTTCCTTTGGAAATTAATTATCATTGACCAAGGGATATATTTTAGTTGGATGAAATCTATGCATAGATATCACGACACCACCTATTGGCCTCCATATTTATATAATTGATCGCTTTTAAAAAGTTGAAAAAAAAGGTAATCGCATATATGTAGATGTTGAGAATATTTGCATTGCTATAATGACGGACATGCAGTACACCTATCGTTCGGGGTCGCTTCACACATTTGTTGGGACATCATTATCAAAGTGTTAAGTATGGAAAAAATAGGGAGACGCTTGAGTGATCTTTCTATCAAAGGACCGATGAGAAAAAGTGCCAAATATATGTAGTCTGGTTGTAGAATCAATGAAAAAGAGTCTTTGAACTCAAAAGAGATCTCATATAATCCCCCATTAAAAGAGGTAAGTGTATTAGAAGTTTTAAAACTTGTCACAACAGCGCAATTGGATTTTAAAACTTTTAAAAAATGTAATTAAATTCTAAAACTTGTTATAAAATGAAATTGAGTCCAAAAATTTCAAATTATTCAATAAAAAACTTGTAAAATGTGTAATCAAGTCCTAAAATTTGTCAATTTGATCTTATCAAGACCTTTCATTGATTACAGTTTTTGAAAGTCTTAGAACTTCATTGCACTTTTTGAAAGTTTTGGAACTTAATTATACTTTTGTAACAAGTTTTAAGACTTAATTGCATTTTTGAAAATTTTATAACTCAATTGCATTTTCTTGACAAGTTTTAAAATTTGAATGCACTTTTTGATACTTTTAGAACTTGATTATTGTTTCGTAATAAGTTTCAGGGTTTTATTGTACTTTTTGAAGGTTTTAGAATTTAATTGTACTTTCATGATAAGTTTTATGATTTCTAGTATATTTATACCCCACTAAAATGATACTAAGAACCTTCTTATGTACCCACCTCATCAAACCCCTTCCACATCCACACTCCACTTGACCAAAAGATATGGGATGGGCAAAACATGGAAATTGGCAACAAAACTTCAACAGATCTTCGAGTCCGTACTCACAAGCAATGGCAAAACTCTCGGCCATTGCTAACTCACTTCCACTCCAAAAAATCATATTCTTCGTACATGAACATTAACATAGAACATGGTTTTCACCTCCCATGCTTGTCCATCCTATCCTTATCTTTGCTTTGTTGCCAGAAACCGTCTCATGCTTGAAATGGGAAAATCAGAAAGCTATTCCAGATAATGATAAATGAACTACAACTAATTCACTTCGCTCTACAGAAGAAAAAATTATTAGTTTTGGCTTTTTCTTTTCGGTTTACACGAGATGGAAATAAAGGACCATCCTATTACTAGCCATTAGCACGATCATAAATAAAAAATATTAACTAAAACCAAACGCCAGCCAAAACACTTCCTTTTTGAGAAGAAATGGAAGATAGAACATGACCTGTGTATGAAAGAATTGTAGATCCTGAACAATCAATGGAAAATACCTCAGCTCTGGTATTCTTCTTCAAAACTTCTGGTTCATCTTTTACATGACTTCAACTATTATCGAATCCAGAAGTAGAAGAGTGAAATCTAAAGATGAATAGAGGAAAAAATCAGAAGTAGAAAACAATGAACTAACCCACCTAACTCTTCTCTCCTTCACTTATCCTTTTATACTCAACACTTTGTTTAACAACTTCTGTTATAGAACTGTTACAACAGAATAACTAATATGAGAAACACGTGTATTTCCTCTAGTTGTGCAGCTCCTTGGTTAGCTTGATCAGCTTACGTGTTCCAGGTTTTGATGTCATGGATCGCCGGCTCATCGGTTCGGCTCAAGATCGCCAGCTCATCTTCTTTTCTACTTTGAGCTTCGTTTAGAAGTTTGCGTTCCTCTGCTTCAGCTTCCTCTGCCTCAGTAACTTCCTCAGGTTCAGCTTTTCTACTATCACCAGCTTCTTCATTCATCTGTACTTTTAATGTCTGTTTTATTTCTTTAACATCCCCCCTCAAATTGGGAATGGATAGAGCACAGATTCCCAATTTGATTTGTAGATAAGAATGTGCTCTCCTTGACAGTGGTTTTGTAAAAATATAAGCTAATTGGCAATAACTTGGAATGTATCTGACATGTAATGATCCTGAGGATACCTTTTCTCGAACAAAGTGGAAGTCCACTTCAATATGTTTGGTTCGAGCGTGTAGGACGGGATTCAGAGTAAGAGATATTGCTGATTTATTGTCACAGTACAAATGAATAGGAGGAGTAAGAGAACAACCTATATCTCGTAATACAAAACTGATCCAAGTGAGATCAAGTGGTTGATGCAAGAGCACGGTATTCAGCTTCGGTGGAGGATGCTCTCCGTGGGCTGTTTCTTTGCTGTCCAGGATATAAGATTGGATCCAAGATATGTGCAGAAACCAGTTGTTGATCTTCTGGTTTCTGCACACCCTGCCCAGTCTGCATCTGAGTAACCATAGAGATGCATGGTACTTTGAGAATGAATGAATAAACCAAGCTTTATAGTACCTTTTATATATCGCAAGACCCTTTTTAACCTGTTGAAGTCTGCAATTGTGGGTTGTTGCATTTTCTGGCAGAGTATATTGGTGGCATAAGCAATGTCTGGTCTGGTTAATGTGAGGTATTGCAGACCGCCAACTAGGCTTCTGTACTCAGTAGGATTGTTCAAAGGTATAGAATCATTGATCATAATAGGTGGTTTTAATGAAAGAGGAGTTGAAATTGGTTTGGATTCTAGCATATGAGCTCGGGTGAGGAGGTCTAAGGCATATTTAGTTTGGCAAAGAAATAGAGAACCAGGGGTTCGTTTAGCTTCAATGCCAAGGAAATAGTGTAAAGAGCCTAGATCCTTCATATGAAAATGAATACTCGAGAAGTAATGAGACTAGAAATCATTTGAGAGGAGCTTCCAGTTAGAATGATATCATCTACATACGGTAATAAGAGAATAGTTTGTTTTCGGTATGCGGGATGAATAGGGAAGGATCGGTGGAGCTGCGCAGAAAAATCCATACTCTAGCAGAAAGCTGCTAAACCTATCAAACCAGGCTCGAGGAGCTTGTCGGAGTCCATAAAGTGACTTTCGAAGAAGACAAACATGGTGAGGCTTTTGTGATTCTTTAAACCCTGGAGGCTGCTCCATATACACTGTTTCACTTAAGGTTCCATGTAGGAAGGCATTTTTGACATCTAATTGATGAATTTTCCATTGTTTCATCATAGCTACTGATAGGATTATTCGAATTGTTGCATGCTTCACTACAGGGCTGAAAGTTTCTGTGAAATCAAGACCTTCTTCTTGATGGAAGCCTTTAGCTACAAGTCTAGCTTTGAGTCTATCTAAGCTCCCATCAGGTGCAAGTTTTGTCTTAAACACCCATTTGCAACCAATTACATTCATGTGATCATTTCTAGGAACCAATTCCCAGGTTTTGTTTTGATATAAGGCATCCATTTCTTCTTTCATTGCTTGGTGCCATCCTCTGTCTGCTAAGGCAGACTTTACTGATTTTGGTTCAACAGGAAGCTGATACTCAACTAGACATGCATATTTAGGATTTGCTTTAACTGTTCCAGATCTGATTTGTATTTGTCCTGTATTAGCATTTGATGTTGAAACAGGCTCTTGATTTGTAGGCATTTGTTCCTGAATGCTTGGAGATCTCTGATGAGATTCAATATCGCTGGGAGCATTATTAACATCAAGCTGCATCTCAGCATCGGGTACTATATGCATCTGTGATATATTCGTAGGATTAACTGTATTGATCTCATTGTCCTGCATTTCTGGAGTTATTGGAGTTAATCTGGTATGCTGCAAATATCCCCTCGATATATTGTCTTGTGACTGAGCCTGCTTAGTAGAGTTGGAAATAGAAGATAGTACTCCTCTTATCCATTGTTTGTATAGTTCGATCCGCTTTGGTACTCGTATTTCTTGTATGAGTAAAAGGGAAGACTTTCTCATCAAATATTACATGTCTACGATGTAGACTCTCCCATTAGTAGGCAAGAGACACCCGTATCCTTTATGCTTCTCACTATATCCAAGAAAGATACATGTAAGAGATCTTGGATCAAATTTATGCTTGTGTGTAGTGCACGAGACATGGATAATAGGCTGATCCAAAAACTCGAAGATGAGAATACTCTGGTGTCTTATTGTAGAGCTTATAATGAGGTGAATGCATATGCGTTTTTGTTATAGGAAGGAGATTGATAACATAAACTGCTGTTTTGAATGCATCTACCCAAGTATCTCGGTGGTACTTTAGCATGATACATCATTGCTAGTCCCAATTCAATCACATGTCGATGTTTCCTCTCAGAGACACCATTTTGCTCTGGTGTGTGAGGACAAGAGATATTCTGCTTAATTCCACACTTTTGTAGATAGTTTTGAAATTTATTACTAGTGAACTCTCCTCCTCCATCACTCTGGAAGACTTTGATCTTGTGATCAAGCTGATTTTCTATAAATCTTTGAAACATAATGAACACATCATAAACTTCTGACTTTTGTCTCATTGGATATATCCAGCTATATCGAGAAAAATCATCCACAAAAATGACATAGTAGGAGAATTTCTGAACAGATTGAATTGGTGATGGTCCCCATACATCGCAATGTATTCTTTCTAATGGAACATTAGAAATATGGTCTGAGAAAGGAAAAGATAGTGCTGAGCTCTTAGCAACTTGACAGCTGCTACATATATTCTGAGCTTTAGAACTATACTGAATGAGATGTTGTTTCGTAAAATCTTCACTTTGTTTTTAGATTGGTGTGAGCAAGTCTTTGATGCCGGACATCTTCTTCTACTTCTGTTGAGTCTCGGGTGAAGAAGACTTCGCAACTTTAGGTTCCACCTGGTATAGCCCCTTGACCTTCCTTCCTAGCTTCACTGTTGTATGATTGTAATTGTCCTTCATATATACCCCATGTTTATCAAAAATAAAAGAGCAGGGATAATCATCTGTTAGTTTTGATACAGATAGAAGATTCTTTTTGATTGCAGGAACTATTAATACATCATTCAGTGGTAATTTGCTATTTTCTGTATTCAATATTCCATTACCAATGTATGAGATTGACAAATGAGATCCATCTCCTATCATGACAGTGTCATTACCACTATATGCATTGTAGTTTTGAATCATACCAGGTTCTGAGATAATATGTGAAGTAGCTCCTGTGTCTGGATACCATTCTGAACCATAGGGTTCTTCAATGTGCACAGCTGCCAATGCAGTTGGTATTTCATCTGCCTGGTACGAGTTATCAAATCTATACCAACATCCGAGTCTTTGTATGACCCGATTTCTTACAGATCGGCATTGCAGAGGGCCATTACTTATAGGCTTTGTAATCTGTGTTTGTCTATCACCATTTGAACTTTGTGGTGGATAAGACCTAACACTTTGGTACCTCTATGAAGGGTTTGAATACGGTCTAAATCCTTGTCCATAGTTAGACCAGTTATCCTTATTAACCTGACCTTGCTGAGTTGAATTCAGGTTATTCATTTTATTTTGTTGATTCCTTCCTGCTTCTGTAAAATTATTTCCATATTCCCTTCTATTGAGAGACTGACCTTTGCCATAGCTAAATCCCCCCTGAATATTTTCTCTTTGATTTCTGGGATTGAATTTCTGCAGACTTGTTCCAGTTCTTCTTTGCCCATAATAGGCCAGGTTAGTATTGTACTCGTTCACAGAATATGTTTGCAATCTGGTTTCAAATCTCTCAAGTTGTGAGATAACCTCATCATACTCGGCTGGGGTTTAAGGCAATACATGGTTGTCCTGAAGGTTTCATATTCAGAACCTAACCCTTCAAGTATGCCAAACATTCTGGTTATATCATCAACAGGCTTTCCAATTGCATTTAATTGGTCACGAGATGGTTTTGAATTCTCGAAGGTATTCACTTAATGATCTGTTTCTTTTCCCGCAAGCCTGTAATTTTCCTCTTAACTCAAATTCCTTTGCAAAGACTTCTGTGTAAATCTATTTATGAGAGCATGCCATACTTGAATGAGGTTTCTAAGCCAATTATCGACTTAGAATATTTTACGATACCGCACCACTTATCCAGGATGATATAAGCTGATCAGTTTTTATCCAATCCAGGTGATCAGGATTCATCACTTCTCCTGTCTCAGTCTGTATCATTTGAGTAGGAGGTAATGTTTCACCATTAATAAAACCAATCAGATCTTGGCTTTTCAGAAATCTGTTGAATTGGGCTTGCCATAACAGGAAGTTTTCTTCATTCAACTTGATGGTGACGAAGTTAGCTATATTCACATGGATAGGAAAAGGGTACTTCTGCACTCTAGTTGCCATTCTTATATGTTCAGCGACTTTGAAGATTCGAAGAAACAATCCAGTAAACTTTGAAGGTAAGCTAACTAAGAAACAACAAGATCTTTATAATATCTTGCAGTAAGAACACATCAGATCTATCATTCCCAGGATTATAAGCTCTGATACCATGAGAAGAAATGGAAGATAGAACATGACCTGTGTATGAAAGAATTGTAGATCCTGAACAATCAATGGAAAATACCTCAGCTCTGGTATTCTTCTTCAAAACTTCTGGTTCATCTTTTACATGACTTCAACTATTATCGAATCCAGAAGTAGAAGAGTGAAATCTAAAGATGAATAGAGGAAAAAATCAGAAGTAGAAAACAATGAACTAACCCACCTAACTCTTCTCTCCTTCACTTATCCTTTTATACTCAACACTTTGTTTAACAACTTATGTTATAGAACTGTTACAACAGAATAACTAATATGAGAAACACGTGTATTTCCTCTGGTTGTGCAGCTCCTTCAGTTAGCTTGATCAGCTTCTGTGTTCCAGGTTTTGATGTCATGGATCGCCAGCTCATCAGTTCAGCTCAAGATCGCCAGCTCATCTTCTTTTCTACTTTGAGCTTCGTTTAGAAGTTTGCGTTCCTCTGCTTCAGCTTCCTCTGCCTCAGTAACTTCCTCAGGTTCAGCTTTTCTACTATCACCAGCTTCTTCATTCATCTGTACTTTTAATGTCTGTTTTATTTCTTTAACACTTTTCTTCCTTCCTCTTTCCAATGTTTGATTTATGATTGTTAATTTTTTATAAGCGAATGTCATTCCATTCATACATAGTTTGAGATACCAATCATGACGTTATTCTTGCACGAATACTGTCAACATTTCGAAGCATTGGGGACCACGTAGCTAAGTCCCGATCCTCAATCGTTCAGCTCACATGCTCAGATCCTCAACTATTCAGCACGGGCGATCATGATTTTTTTGCCAATGTGGAGACCATGATTCAAGTTGTGGTCTCTTTCGCTTTTCTGGCTTTAACAGTGGATGGGCGCTATAGGCTATTGGGAAATGATGAACCCCAAACGGGAGTTAGTCCTAGTCCTAGCAAGCTAAGCACTCGACCATTTTGTACGCATCTCAGCAAAAAACTGCACCCAGCTTCTGTTCCCATTACAAGAAGTGGGAAGAAGAAGATATTGAGCATCTACATCCAATCGAAGCGGGTGCCCATACCATACCTTTTGCAGCTGAAGTGAGTCGGTAATGGCCCAGAGTCCTGCCATTCTCAGTCATTGCTCGTGAGTACGAACCGAAGGACTGTCGGTAGTATTTCATAAGCTCAAACAAGACCTTCATTACAGATATCTTTAGATATACCTTTTGATTTTAAGGATTTACTTCATTTCGATTATTCAACATATGAACAATGGCAGAATAATCACCTTCTTATTGATATATCCTTCGAGAGATATATAGTGGTATGAAGAAGTATTAGAAGTTCATATAATGTTTGTTTAAAAAGTGGAAAAAATTATCAATATAAACTCCCTTATATTATCTTAGAACTTCTTTGGCATCTACAAATTTCTTGAAGAATATATGTTCCAGTAATGGAATAAGACTAGCGTAACAGCTTTTACTTTTTAATGTAATAGAGTTGTTATATTGGTTTAATTAATGTATTAGGTATAACACATTTGGACTCGTATATGACATGTAATAAGAGGGAATAGCATGAGAATTCCCAAAATACTGTTAAAATAAATATTAGATGGAACATAATATTTGTTACTTTTATAGTTGATAATGGTCCAAGAATTTATGCCTTCATTTTAATAATGTAATTATAAAAGTTAAGTGCATAACGAATGATTTTGTTAACATAAATACTATATTATAATAATTATCACTTTAGTAGCTAGTCATGAGTGTAATAGCCTAAATACTTTATCAAGACATTGTGATTAATATATAAATTTTCATATACAACGTGATAATTAATTTATGGTTTAAAATTAATCATAAAGATTTGATCGTCTTTCAATAAATATAATTTTTTTTTCTTAATAGTATGATTGGAATGGTGAGTATATAACAATATGAGCATTATAGAAGTAATTAAGATAATCGTGGATACATGTTCACATAATTAGTAAGGTCCATTTAAGAGTATAATATCCTTAATACATTATAGATATGATTAGTAATGAGCAACTGGTATTAGGCTAATTATTATGTTATGAGTAAAATAGAACTAATAATTATATATAATCAACATAAAATAATTATTATCACATCAATTATTTACTCATTATTTAATTTTTTAATAGCATAATATGTGATTATGTGATAATAGTTATAGCTGGTGTTATCATGATATAAATAATATAAATAAGTTATTAATATTCAACTATAATTAAAAGTCGAACATGGCTAAAGTGAGCGGAAGAAAAGAGACAAGGGCATTTGAGAATGACTATAACCCAGGCAGCCGTAAAATAGCTATTACAACTTTGGTTGTAATAGAAATTACGCTGTAATAGCTATTATTGCAATTAAACACTATATTAGGTATCAACCTTAATAAACCTGTAATAGTCATTATGCTATCAACAACGCACTTTTTAATTGTTGAAATTTGTAAAATCATTAAAATGGAGGAGCAAATTCCATGTGTCTCATGACCAGATTTCCTTCCAACCCATAAAATAAAATTATTCTTGCATGCTTCAAAACCTTTCACCTGAACAAAGGGGGAGAAAGATATAAAGAAAATTCATGAATTTATTTGATATATGCAAATCTGGAAATGTATTTTCTTCACTATAATCCCTCCCTTTTTAATTATCTTTCTTGGAGCATAAATGGAAAAAGAAGAGGTCTAGGCGGAACTACTACCATGCATGCTTAAATTGCGCTATATTGGACCCTATCAGCGAGTTAAATGGCGACAGATTAACGTGCACTCGCAAGCTTTTGCTGAATCTATTTTTTGTGTTGCAAGCTTGATAAAGTTTAGTTTCACGTTATAATCTTTTGTTGACTTTTCTTCTTTGGATAGCTTTCGAGATTTATGCTAAGTATATTATGACTGGTTCATGAAATTGGCATATTTGGTAGACCCGTCAAATGGGTGGGTCGGGTCGGATTTGGGTCAGGTCGAAAATGGGTCGACTTATATTTGACTCATTTAACCCGTTTTGACCCATATTCATGTAGTGTAAATCAAGTGACCTATACCCGACTCATACCCGACCCGACTCGTATTGCTAAAACCTATTAATATTCTAAGAAAACCCACCTCTACTATATGCTAATTGGATTAAAACTTCAAATTAAATTAAAAATAGTAAATAAAACAAAAAAAATAATTAAAAAAACCTATAAATTGAAATATTTATAAAGAATTAGACCATGCACATGCTTCTTTTGTTTGAAGTGAACATATCATTGAGTAAATAAAAAGCGTAACATGAAAAATCTTTAACTAAACCTAAGAAAACTCATTTTTATGATTTTTTTTTTTAAAGTATTGCTAAAACACTTTTATGCAATACAAATTTAATGAATTTTTTTATAATTCTTTTTAAAATATTTTTAAAAAAATCGAATTTTTAATTATTATTTTATATATTATTTTTTTTTTTGGAAAAAACCACCAAAAACCCCAAACTTTGCTCAAAGTGACAAATTTACCCTAAACTTTTTTTTGTGACATGACAAATCCCGAAGTTTGTCAACCGTGACACATTTACCCCAAACTTTTTTTTGTGACATGAAAAACCCACAACTTTGCAAACCGTAACACATTTACCCCATCAAGGGCATTTTCGTCTTATTTTTTCTATTTTTCCTTTTTCTTTTTCATTTTCTTTTTTTCTTCTTCTTCTTTCTTCCCTCCGCCATGGCTGGCGGAGGGAAGCCGGCGTCCAGCGAGGGCTGCCCTCACCAACGTTGGGCGAGGGTCACCCTCGCTTGGGCTGGCTAGAGCCGCCCTCGCTGGCGTCAGGCAAGGGCCTGGCGAGGGGTGCCCTCGCCGGACTCAGGCGAGGGGTGCCTCACCGGCGTCAGGCAAGGGGTCCCTCGCCAAACCGGCTCATCACCGTTCCACATTCGACCGAGGCACATCGCCGGCCCCCATCTGCTTCCCTCCCGACAATTTCAAGCACTCTTTAACTCTCTTTTCAAAGTCTTTTTCATCTTTTCAAAGTCCTTTTCATCTTTCCCTCGCGATACTTGTTTGCTATTAGTCTCTCGCCCATATTTATCCTTGGACAGAATTTACCGCTCGAGAGCCGAAATATCCGTCGCCGAGAGTCGTCATGAGTAATATGAGATTGTATGGCATCCCATGCGCACACCATATATGGGGCGGCAGGAGCATCGCACTCTTGTTCAAGTTCCTTGGCGCATTCCGCACTGGGGTTCGTTGTGCCGCCAAGGACAAGACCGAGCACCCTGAGGCACCCAAGCCTGATCCTCGGCGTTGAGAGGGACGTTGGGCTGAGCCCACCATCCCCGTTGAGTTTGTTACCGGTTCTCTAGTCATTCTGCTGGGCAGGATTCAACAATGATCCTTCCACAGGTTCACCTACGGAAACCTTGTTACAACTTCTCCTTCCTCTAAATGATAAGGTTCAGTGGACTTCTCACGACGTCATCGGTGGCGAACCGCCCACGTCGCCGCTATCCAATCACTTTACCGGACCATTCAATCGGTAGGAGCGACGAGCGGTGTGTACAAAGGGCAGGGACGTAGTCAACGTGAGTTGATGACTCGCGCTTACTAGGAATTTCTCGTTGAAGACCAACAATTGCAATGATCTATCCCCATCATGATAAAATTTCAAAGATTACCTAGGCCTGTCGACCAAGGCTATAGACTCGTTGAATACATCAGTGTAGCGCGCGTGCGGCCCAATACATCTAAGGGCATCACAGACCTGTTATTGCCTCAAACTTCCTTGGCCTAACCAGCCATAGTCCCTCTAAGAAGCTGGACGTGGAGATGTACATCCACATAGCTAGTTAGCAGGTTGAGGTCTCATTCGTTATCGGAATTAACAAGACAAATCGCTCCACCAACTAAGAACAGCCATGCACCACCACCCATAGAATCAAGAAAGAGCTCTCAGTCTATCGATATGTTTGGACCTGGTAAGTTTCCCAAGTTGAGTCAAATTAAGCCATAGGCTCCACTCTTGGTGGTGCCCTTTCGTCAATTCCTTTAAGTTTTAGCCTTGCGACCATACTCCCCCCGGAATCCAAAAACTTTGATTTCTCATAAGGTGCCAACGGAATCCTAAAAGCAACATTCGCCGATCCCTAGTCAGCATTGTTTATGGTTGAGACTAGGACGATATATGATCGTCTTCGAGCCCCCAACTTTCGTTCTTGATTAATGAAAACATCCTTGGCAAATGCTTTCGCAGTTGTTTTTTTTGTTTTTTTTTTGTTTTTGTAAAGGTAAGATATATATTGACTTCTGAACCAAGAAGCTGTACAGCTATACAACAAGGAAGCCCGGCACCAAAAAGCTTACACTTATTAAGACAAACTAGTCAAAACGAGTGGAAGGGTGTCGAGGGAGGAAAAAGCTGCAGAAGAAAAAGCAACCAAAACAGTAGCAAAGAAAGAGCCAACATAGTGGCCAACAACGAAGAAGAGAGGGGAAAGAGCCACCAAAACAAAGGTAGCCTGCCTAACTAAAACAGAAACAGAACGGACAACAAGAGAGACAACACAACAATTAAAGGTCACACAACCCAAACCAACCGAGGTTGAGAAGAACTAGAAGCCGCTCCAACAGCGAAAACCAAACACCACTCCAGCAAGGAGAACCACCAAGGCGTCAGCAAACTGGGGACCTAACTTGAAGTCGACACTAGGTACAGAGGAGACAGAAACACCAAGGTACGTCTTTGAGAGTTGGCAGCAACTCCACCAATCAAAAAGTCCAAAAGCGCAATAGGAGGGAGACCCTCAGAGAAGAAGCGAGAGGTGGGGGGTACCTCCTGGTACACTCCAAAGAAACTCTCCTAGTAAGGAGGTAGGTGCGAGGCCACTGGAGAAGACGTCAAAGTAGCAACAAGATAAAAACCAGCACAATCAATCAAAAATTGAAGGATGAATTCCCCAACTTAGTTGGAGTCTTCTGTTTCGAGGGGTATTCGAAACCTTTTTAAAGGTTAAAGCCTTATCTTTAATAGCTTTAAGAAGATGCTCTTTTAAAGCCGGGAGGAATAAATTTTGATTGCGGAAGATAATGTTATTCCTCTCTTTCCAAATGAGATAACATAAGGCACCAAAGGCAAAACGAGCCAGAGATTGGTGAAAGCTTGCATCGGATAAGTGCTTTACAGCCTATATTAAATTCTCAATCCAAGATCGATTCCGCCAAGATAGGTTGCACTTAGCCGCCCAGAATATCGCAAGGCTACCAGTTAATTAGCAACCAAAAAATAAATGGTCGATTGAGTCTGGCCTAGTAGAACAAAAGGCACAAGAAACATGCGAGATTCTCTCATACAAAAGTAATAGTACCTGGGTTGGTAGGCGATTGCGGGTAATCAGCCATAGGTGAGATTGATACCGAGGTGGCAGCGAGGGACTCCAAATGAAACAAGACCAGGGAACCACAAGTCCTCTCGACCACAATAAACTCCAAGTAGAGGTAGTAGAGAACACACCCGAAGAGTGACCAAGCCATAAAAGACGGTCATTTTCACCATTGAGGATCGGAAGAGGGTCACCATAACTCGCTAGGGTGGTCGCAGCAAAAGAAGGGAGGGGCAAGGCGGACAGGCCAGTAGCAACCGAAGCAAGCCGCGGGATACCATAACAATAGATTTCCCAATCAGAGAAGAGATTGTTGAGCGGGCCACGAGGGTGCCAGGGATCAAACTAAAAAGAGACTAAAAGTCCATTTCCAATATGCCACAGAGATTGCTGCTAGAAAAAATACGAAGGTCAAGCAATTTCTTCCATGCCCAAGAGCAAAACGTAGGCCTAGGGACAATCCAGAAGTTCTTTCGCTTTAAGAACGTGGAATGAATCCATTTACACCATAACGACTCTTTATCGGTAAAGAGGAGCTATAAGTGTTTGAGCATGGCAGCTTTATTGCTCTTTCGAAGGGAGCAGATCCCTAATCCACCTTCATCTTTAGGTAATCAGACTTCTTCTCAAGCAACCTTTGCTCCCCCAGAACCTAGATGCGAACCTTTCCAAAGGAATTGCCGAAAAGTCTACTCTAACTGATTAAAGACCGAGGAAGGAAGGATAAAGATGCTTGACCAGTAGACCTGGATAAAATGAAGTACTGACCTGATTAGCTACAACCTGTCCACTAAGGAGTGGAAGCGGTTGGTCCAAGATTGAACTCTCGATGTGATAGCATTTACCAAGGAAACACAATCCTCCTTGCCCAACCTAGTAGAGATGCACACCAAGGTACCTGAACGGTAGGGAGCCTAACTGAAAGCCAGAAGTGCTTACCAAGGCGTCCCTCAAAGAAGAGGGTCCTCCCGAAAGGAATATTTCACTTTTGTTAAGGTTGGGAGTGAGCCCAGACCAGCTGGCAAATAAATGAATTCCGTCCTTTAAAAGTCGCAAAGACGCCATATTAGCCTCCGAGAAGAGGAGTACATCATCTGCAAAAAAGAGATGGGAGAGCCTGGAGGCTTTACATCTCCAAAAGAACTCAAAGTCCGGCAGCCTGGCTTGAGTATTGAGAATCCTTGTGAATACTTCCATAACGAGCGTGAAGATGTAGGGAGACATAGGGTCACCTTGACGAATACCCCGTCCACTAGGGAAGAAACCGTGCATTTCACTATTTAAGGAGATGGAAAACTTGGGAGACCGATTGCAAACCATAATACGGTTAACGAAATCAGAGGGAAACCAAAGGCTAGTAAGGTTAACTCAATGAATTTCCAATCTACCGAATCATAGGCTTTGCAAAAGTCAACCTTAATGATGCATTTCGGCCGGTACGGTTCGTGATGAAAATCACAGAACAACTCCTAAGCTAACAAAATGTTATCACTAATACGCCTACCTTTTACAAAAGCATTCTAAGGCAGACTGATAATAGAAGGAAGCACAACGGCTAACCTGTTGGCCAAAATCTTGGTAATGCACTTATATATTTTGTTGCAACAAGCTATGGGCCGTAAGTCATTGACGGTCGAGGCATTAGGGATCTTTGGGATCAAGGTAAGAATGGTAGCATTGATCTCCCGAAGAAGATTACTAGAAACAAAGAAATCTCTAACCGCCAGAATCACCGAGGGGCCAACGATCCCCTAAGACCGTTTGAAGAAGTCCACATTAAATCCATCTAGGCCTAGCGCTTTACCACCTGCAAGAGAAAACAAAGTATCTCAAATTTCTTCATCAGAAATAGGGCACGAGAGAACTTGAAGCTGATCACCATCTAGAGTTTGATCTAAGGCCGCCCGGATCTCCTCAACCGAGGGCACAATGGAGGGGGGGAAGCTGCCAAGAGATTCTGGAAGTGTGAAACAAAGAGCTAGTGCACTTCAGAAGGATCCAAAAACAGGTTATCACCATCAGAGATCGAAAGAATTCTGTTCTGGAGGTGGCTTCGCTTGACTGAATGATGGAAAAACTCAGTGTTGAGATCACTTTCTTTAAGCCACCGTACCCTAGTTTTTTTTTCTGAAGAAGGATTCTTCTTGAAGGCAGAGATCAGAGAAGACACGCAAGTGCTCCTTTTCAGCGTCGGCCAGCAATTGTTTAAGAGGATCCAGCTGAATGGCAAACTAAGCAATCGACAGCGCTCTCCTAGCTTCAACGATTCTAGTAGATAACTCCGAGAAGACCTCTTTGTTAAGAAGTTTAAGTCTACACTTGAGAGATTGTAGTTTACAATAGAGGACATACATAGGTGTACCGGAGAAGGAGGACTCCCAAACTTGAGACACCAAGCCAAACAAGGCTAGATGGGTCATCCAGAAATTGAAGAACTTAAAGGGCTTGCGGGTGTTAGGGGTAGGCAAAATCCTAACAACCATTGGAGAGTGATCATATACTCTAGGGGCCAAGAAAGTAGCCTCGGAAAAGGAGAAAACAGAATTCCAAACCGAGTTAACCAAAACCCTATCAATTTTCCTTTGCTTGCGATTGGAACCCGAGGAGGTTGCCCAAGTAAACCTGTGGCTAACATACCCGAGGTCATCCAAACCGGCTTGGATAAGATAGTCGCCAAATTCATCAAAAGCCAAAATCCAAAAGTTGGAACTTCCCACCCTATCTAAAGCAAACTGAATAGCATTGAAATCACTTGCGACAATCCAGGGCGTATCCAAGCAGAGGAGGCTAGACTGAAGCAAGTCTGCCCAAAGTGGTCATCTCAAAACAAAAGAATGTTCCACATACACCACAGAAAGGTTGAAGGTATTGCCGCTGCTAAGGCACTCCAAACGGCCATGGATGGCCTATGATGAGGACGCAAACATGCCAAAAGAAACGGTCAAGGGGTTCCAACCCACCCATATTCTACCCCTAGGCGAATGGATAAGATCGGTACACCAAGACCAACCAAGAAGAAGAGCACCTGAGACCGAAAGGTACAGAGCATGGGAAATCTTAGTCTCCAAAATACCAACACAACTAAGGTGATTGGTTCTAACAAAATTCCTTATTTTAGCTTGCTTAAAGGGGTTCCTGAGACCCTTAATATTCCAGACACCAAAAAGCATAAGAAACAAGAGGTAGAGCAGTTACCATCGTTTGCCTCCTCGTTTCTTTGTCGAGGATGGAACAGGCTTTGGGCTCGGTGGGATACTAGCGTCAACAGAGGTAGATTGAAGAATTCCTTCCTGGTAGGCAAGGACAACCAAAATGGGCCCAAGAGGTAGCTGGGGCGGAGCAGCTTCCTCTGGGATGGAAGAAGCCACCATGAGGGGGGAGTCATAATCGCTACCTCCTGAGCTGATCTCATCCAGTAGGTCTTCATCCGAGGACGAAGGTAGGTCCTACACAGAGCACTCCGGCGCCTGGACATGGCCAGCTTGGGGAGGACCTAGAGTAGTACCAGGTAAGAGCTCAAAAGAAGGAGAAGGACCTTCTTTTGGCGCAGGGGATTAAAGTTCTTTTCCATGAGGAGGGGGGACAGTAGAGCGAGCAGGGGGAGCAACGTCGCCAATACCAGGGAGTTTAAGATTTCGCTTCCCACGAACTTCACGCCACTCACCAATAGGGTGAGCAGAAGGTGGCTTGGGGGCTATAGGAACAGCTTTTGGAGAGCCGGGAGCAATAGGAGCAGCACACCTATGGCCAAAAGTACAACAGGTCGGACAAAGAGTTGGCATCCATTCATAATGGACCGCAACAGAGCGAGATTCACCATTCAGCGTAAAATCGATAACTTCAGGGAAAGATTGCGAAGCATCAATCTCAATGCAAACATGGGCAAAAGAAACCAAAGTCATCGGCTCGGTATGACTGTCCACAAACAAAGGCTTTCTGATGGCACTAGCGAGTGCACTTATACTAATTGCAGACCACAACGGAACAAGAATATTCTTGAGATGAACTCAGATAGGAACCAATTTGTGGCAACATTTCTTAAGCTCCAACGTTGGGTGCCATTATTGGAGGATGAGGGGAATTTTAGCTACCGTGATTGGGCCCCCTTCCAGCACTTTCCTTCTGAAATCTTTATCCGAAATGTGGAAGTAGAAAAATCCAAGGTCATCAGCCAGGACTTTAGCTAAATGGTGACCCCAAGCATGCTTGAGGGATCTTCCGTCATCTTAAATGGGAGTCTCTTCCTAATGAAATACCCAACGAGGCATTCCTCCCACTCTGAATGGGCAGATTGCAAGATTTCCTCTGAGATTTGCACAACCACTTTGTTGTCAATAATCGCAGGTGGAACATAAGAGAGGTTGTACCCCTTAGTTGCCGACCTAGTAACTGTAGCCCAAGACCGCCGGGGGGGGGGGTGAGGAGCATCACTGGGATGGACCTTTTGGGGAATATAAGACTTTACGGCAGCAAGGGGAGGCCCATTTCGCACCAGACCATGCTGAATAGGGGATGAGCGAGATGGAGTAGCAAGAAACCCACCAATAGCAACCCCTTTGTCCTTGGAGGTATTCGGGACCAAAGAAGAGGCTGGGCCTGCTACAGCAAGTTGGGAGGGAGGGATCGCAACCAAAGGTGGCCGAGCCTTTCGAGCCCTACTACGGCCCCTGCTTCGAGAACGGCCACTAGGGGCGCGAGCACCCCGAATTGCAGAAGAAAACTGAGCAAGGGGGATGAATAGATGGGGGGGATCGGAAGCTTCCTTAGACGCCTTTTGATAGGCATTGCCCAAGATGCCATTAGGCACCGAAGAAGAAGACGCCATACTTCACCAGACGAATCCCGCAGCAAAACTAAACCCTATAAACACAGAACAACATTCCCGGATGTAGAGAACATACCAGGAGAAATCCTTCAGTGAAAGTGTAGATCGGGTCTAGGGGGAGCTTGTCTCTGAAAATTGGCTCCAACGGATGGCTGGAGTGGCTAGAAACAACAACAGCACGATCCGGTGAATAGTACCCGCGAATCCAGCTTAGAGAGCACCAGAGTGAACAGTAGCCGAGAAAGGTGGAAATGGCAAAAGTATGCTTTTGCAGTTTTTTTTTTTTTTTGGTAAAAGGTAAGAAGTATATTGACTTTTGAACCAAAAAGCTATACAACTGTATAGCAAAGGAACCCCGGCACCAAAAAGCTTGCACTCAATAAGACAAAGATAGTCAAATCGAGTGGAAGGGTGTCGGGGAAGGAGAAGCTGCAGCAAAATAAAACAAAGCAAGCAAGAACAGCAACAAAGAAAAGGCCAAAACAGCGGCCACACAAAAGAAAACGGGGAAGAGCCAACGAAATAGCAGTGGCCCGCACAATAACCCGAAACAGAAAGAAAACAACAAAAGAGATAGCAAAACGGTTAAGGATCAACAGACTCGACCCAACTGAGGTTGAGAAGAACTAGAAGCCGCTTCCACAGCAAGGAAACGCAACCGCACCAACAAGAAAGAACCACCAAGGCACCAGCAAACCGGGCAAATGTTGGCAGTGGACTTGAAGAACAGAGGAGATGGAAGCATCTAGGTATGCCAGCAGATCCACCGATCTAGTAACCGCAGCACAACAGGAAGGAGACCCTCCGAGCAAAGGAGAGAAGTGGGGGGTACCTCCAATCACACTCCACAGAACACGAGAAAGAGCAGGTGCAAGGCCCCCTCAAAGAAGACCCGGGACCGCTCCAACAGAAAACACCAAGGCACCAGTGAGACGAGCAGCAACTCGACAGCAGAGGATAAGCGAAAGAAGGGGTGTCCTAGAAGCACACTCTAGAGAAGAGGCAAGCGCGAAAGCCCTAGGAAAGAACGTCAAAGGCAGCGACCAGCCAACAGTTAGCACACTCAATAAAAAAAATGGAGGGGTGGATACCCCAGTTAAGTTGGAGTCTTCTGTTACAGGGGGTGTCCGGGACCTTCGAAAAGGTTAGGGCCCTATCTTTGACGGCTTTACGAAGGTGCTCCTTTAAAGCCGAGAGGAATAAACTTTGATTGTGGAAGATGATGTTATTCCTCTCTTTCCAAATGAGATAACATAAGGCGCCTAAGGCAAAACGAGCCAGGGATTGGTGGAAACTTGCATCGGATAGGTGCTTGATAACCCACGATAAATTGTCCTTCCAAGCAAGATTCCACCAAGGTAGGTTACAATTGGCCGCCCAAAAAGACACAAGGCCACTAGTAATAGAGCATCCAAAAAATAAATGGTCGAATGAATCCGGCCTAGAAGAGCAAAAGGCACAAGAAACATCCGAGATTCTCTCATAAGCAAGTAACAAAACCTGGGTTGGCAGGCGATTGTAGGTGATCAACCACAAGTGGGACTGATATCGAGGAGGCAGCGAGGGGCTCCAAGTAAATCTCGACCAGGGGACCACATGACCCCTCAACCTTAGAAGGCTCCAAGCAGAGGCAATAGAAAACACCCCTGAAGAATGACCAAGCCATAGGAGCCGACCACTAGCATCATTGAGGCTCGGAAGGGGATCGTCCCAACTCGCTATGGAGGTCGCAACAGCAGAAGGGAGGGGCAAGGTGGTCATGCCAGTAGCAACAGAGGCAAGCCATGGGATACTAGAACAATAGATTTCTCAATCATAGAAAAGCTTGTAGAGCGGACCACGAGAGTGCCAATGATTAAACCAAAAGGAGACAGTTAATCCATTACCAATGCACCACTTGAAATGATGCTGAATCAAATCAAGGAGGCCAAGCAATTTTTTCCAAGCCCAAGAGCAAAAAGTAGGTCTTGGGACAATCCAGAAATTCTTGCATTTTAGGAAATTGGAATGAATCCATTTACACCAAAGCGACTCCTTATCGGTAAAGAGGAGCCATAGGTGTTTGATCATGGCAGCTACATTGCTCACACGAAGGGAACGGATACCCAAGCCACCTTCCTCCTTAGGTAAATAGACTTCATCCCATGCAACCTTTGCTCCCCCAGATCCCAAGTTCGGGCCTCTCCAAAGAAATTGCCGAAAAATCTGTTCAATCCAATTAGTGACCAAGGAGGGAAGGATAAACACGCTAGACCAGTATACCTGGATAGAATGTAGGACCGATCTGATTAGCTGCAATCCGCTCGCTAGAGAAAGAAACCGGTTGGTCTAGGATTGAACTCTTGAAGTAATAGCATTCACCAGGGAAACACAATCCTCCTTGCCCAATCTCGAGGAAATGATAGGCACATCAAGATACCTAAATGGAAGAGAGCCTAGATGAAAGCCCGAGGTACTTACTAGAGCATTTCTTAGAGAAACAGGGCCACCCGAAAGGAAAATTTCACTTTTGTTAAGGTTGGGATTGAGCCCAGAACTGCTGTCAAAGGAGTGTATTCCATCCAATAAAAGGCGCAGAGATGCCATATTAGCTTCTGAGAATAAAAGCACATCATCTACAAAGAAGAGGTGAGAGAGCCTGGACGCTTTACATATCCAAAAGAAATCAAAACCCAACTCGCTAGTTTAAGAATTGAGGATCCCAGTAAACACTTCCATAACGAGAGTGAATGTATAGGGAGACATAAGGTCGCCCTGTCGAATCCCCCGACCACTCGGGAAAAAGCCATGCAACTCACCATTAGGGGAGATAGAAAATTTAGGGGACCGAATGCAAGCCATTATGCGGTTGACAAAAACAGAAGGAAACCCAAATGCTAATAAGGTTAATTCAATAAAGTTCCAATCTACCGAGTCATAGGCTATGCAGAAGTCGATCTTAATGATGCATTTTGGCCGATAAGGTTCGTGATGAAAATCATAGAATAACTCCTGAGCTAACAGAATGTTATCACTAATGCGTCTTCTTTTTACAAAGGCATTCTGAGGTAGACTGATGATAGAAGGAAGCACAGCGGCTAACCTATTAGCCATAATTTTGGTAATGCACTTGTAGATTGTGTTGCAACAAGCTATGGACTGGAAATCGTTAAAAGACGATGCATTAGGGACTTTCGGGACCAAGGTCAAGATGGTTGCATTAATTTCCTTAAGAAGCTGACTAGAAGCGAAGAAATCACGAACCACCAATAACACCGAGGGGCCAACAATCTCCCAAGTCCGCTTGAAGAAGTCCACATTAAAGCCATCCGGGCCAGGTGCTTTACCACTCTCAAGAGAGAAGAGAGTAGCTCGAATTTCTTCATCAGAAATAGGGCAAGAAAGAACCTGAATCTGATCATCATCAAGGGTATGATTCAATTTCGCCTGGATCTCCTCAATCGTAGGCACATAGGAAGGGGGGGAAGCCACCAAGAGAGCTTGGAAATGTGAAACAAAGAGCCGTTGCACTTCAGAAGGACCAGAAACCAGGTTGTCACCATTATAGATCGAGAGGATTCTGTTCCAGAGGTAGCTTCGCTTGATCGAGTGATGGAAATACTTAGTGTTTAGATCTCCTTCCTTAAGCCACCATACCCTGGATTTTTGCCTAAAAAAAGATTCCTCTTGAAGGCGAAGCTCAGAGAAAACCCGCAGGTGCTCCTGCTTTGCGTCCACCAACTCCTAATTGAGAGGGTCCAGCTGAATGGCAGATTGGGCAAGCGAGAGTAGTCTCCTAGCCTTAGCGGTTCTAGCTAAAAATCCACGTAAGCCTCTTTATTTAGATGTTTAAGCCTGCATTTGAGAGCCCAAAGCTTACAACAGAGGACATACATAGGCGTACCATAGAAAGAAGATTCCCAAACCTGAGACACCAAGTCGAAGAAAGAAGGATGGGTCATCCAAAAATTGAAGAATTTAAAGGGCTTGCGGGTGTTAGGGATCGGCAAAATTTTAACAACCATTGGAGAGTGATCAGAGACTCCAGGAGGCAAAAAAAATGCCTTAGAAAAGGAATAAACGGAATTCCAAGTTGAGTTAATCAAGACCCTATCAATTTTCCTTTGTCTACGAATAGGACCCGAGGATGCTGCCTAAGTAAATCTGTTGCCCACATATCTGAGATCATCCAAACCAGCTCGAATAAGACAATCGCCAAAATCATTAAAAGCCGGAATCCAATAGTTAGATCTATCCGCCCTGTCCGAAGCAAACCGAATAGCATTGAAGTCCCCTGCAATAATCTAGGGCGTATCCGCGTATAGGAGGCTAGACTGAATCAAATCAGCCCAAAGAGGTCTTCTCAGGAATGAGATTAAACGAACTACTGCTGTTAAGACACATCAGACGGCCATGGATAGCCTGAGACGAGTAAGTAGACATAGCAAAAGAGGCAGTCATGGGATTCTAACCCACCTAAATTCTTCCCTTAGGTGAGTGGACATTGTTAGTGCACCAACACCAGCCAGGAATGAGAGCACCCGAGACCAAGGGGAACACGCAGGGGATATCTTAGTCTCCAAAATACCAACACAATTAAGGTGATTGGTCCTCACAAAATTTCTAATTTCAGCTTGCTTAAGGGGGACCCCGAGGCCCTTAATATTCCATACACCAAAAAACATAGAAAGCAGGAAGAAAGGCAATTACCGTTGCTTGCCACCTCATTTCTTCACCGAGGATGACACCGGCTTTGGGCTCGGAGGAATACAAACATCAGCAGAAGCAGAGCGTAGAGTTCCTTTCTGGCGAGCAGGAACATCCAAAACAGGATTAAGGGGGAGCTGGGGAGGGACAGGCTCCTCTGGGATGGAGGAAGCAACCACAAGGGGGGAATCAAAATCACTACCGCCAGGACTGATTTCATCCAGAACTTCTTCATCCGAGGATGAAGACGACTCCGGCACTGAGCTTTCAGGCGCCTGAACTTGGCCAGGTTGAGAAGGAGCCAGAGAAGTACCAGGGATAAGTTCAAAAGAAGGAGGGGGGGCCTTCCTCCCTCACTTTTAACAGAGCTGTCAACTTGGGCACCGCCTTCTGTGGTGCAGATAATTGAAGTTCAATTCCATGAGGAGGGGGTGCAGAAGTGCAAGAGGGGGGGAGCGTCTGTTGTTTCGCTTTCCACGAACTTCATGCCATTCACAGGAGGGACGAGCAAAATGGGGCTTGGCAGCTGTAAGACTAGCTTTAGGAGAGCCAGGTGCGATAGGGCCAGCACATCTATGGCCAAAAGTACAGCAAGACGGATAAAGAGTTGGCACCTATTCATAATGGACATCCACATAGCAGGGATCACCATTCAGCGTATTTAGCGTGAATTCAATAACTTCAAGGAACGAATTCAAAGCATCAATCTCAATGCAGACACGGGCGAAGGCAACCATAGCCATCTGTTCAGTGCAGCTGTCTACAAATAGAGGCTTACTGATGGCACTAGCGAGGGCACTTATGCTTAAAGCGGACCATAGTGAGACCGGAACATTCCTGAGCCGTACCCAAATAGGAACTGAGTTGTGGCAGTCTTTCTTGAGTTCCATCATTGGGTGCCATTATTGGAGGACAAGGGAAATTTTGGCAACCGTGATTGGCCCCCCTTCCAGCACTTTCCTTCTAAATTCCTTATCAAGAATGTGGAAATAGTAAGTACCCAGGTCAGCCGCCACAACTTCAACCAAGTGATTACCCCAGTAATGCTTGAGGGCATCCTCTATCATCTTAAAGGGGAGTCTCTTCTCAATGTAATAACCAACTAAGTAATCCTCCCATTTAGGATGGGCAGCTTACAGAATCTCTTCAAAGATTTGCACAACAACTTTGTTGTCAATTATAGCAGGTGGAATGTAAGAGAGATTATATCCCTTAGTTGCCGAACGAGTAACAACAGCCCAAGATCGAGCCGGGGGGGGTTGTTGAGCATCATTGGAGGAGGGGACCTTTTGGGTCCTAGCCAACTTAACAGCAGCAGAAGAATGCGCAAAGCACCCTACTTCACGCTGAACAGGGGACGGGCGAGAAGGAGCATCAGGGAACCCACTACCAGCAATCCCATTATCCTTAGGAACCTGGCCCGAAGAAGAGGCAAGGCCACCACCAGCAATAGGGGGGGAGGAAAATTACCCAGAAGAGGCCAAGCCTTCCTAGCTCTGCTACGTCCTCTGCTTCGAGAGCGACCACGAGCACCCCGAACTGCTGAAGAGTAACGAATAAAGGGGGGACGAGAGGGCGGAGGAACGGAATCATCCTTAGGGTCCTCTTGAGGGCCTTTGCCTAAGATACTAACAGGCACTGCAGAGGAGGACGCCATACGAACCAGAACGAACCCGTAGAACCCAAACCCTAAAAACACAAACCACGAATCCGAATAGCAGAAGACATACCTGGAGAAATCCTTCGGTGGAGGTGTAGATCGAGTCTAGGGGGTCGTCTTCGAAAAAGAGCTCCACCGGACGGCTAGAGTGGTCAAAACCAGCAACAGCCCGCTCCGGTGAACAGTAGACGCGCGAACAGCTTTGAGAGCACCAGGATGAACATTATACCGAGAAGGTGAAAATGGCAAAAGTATGCTTTCGCATTTTTTTTTTTTTGGTAAGAATGCTTTCGCAGTTATTCATCTTTCATAAATTCAAGAATTTCACCTCTGACTATGAAATACGAATGCCCCCGACTGTCCCTGTTAATTATTACTCCGATCCCGAAGGCGAACACAATAGGACCGGAATCCTATGATGTTATCCCATGCTAATGTATACAGAGCGTAGGTTTGCTTTGAGCACTCTAATTTCTTCAAAGTAATAGCACCGAAGGCATGACCCGGCCAGTTAAGGTCAGGAGCGTATCACTGGTAGAAGGGACGAGCCAATCGGTGCACACCATGAGGCGGACCGGTCGATCTAACCCAAGGTCTAACTACGAGCTTTTTAACTGCAACAACTTAAATATACGCTATTGGAGCTGGAATTACCGCAGCTGCTGGCATCAGACTTGCCCTCCAATGGATCCTCATCAAGGGATTTAGATTGTACTCATTCCAATTACCAAACTAAAAGGGCCCGATATTGTTATTTATTGTCACTATCTCTCCGTGTTAGGATTGGGTAATTTGCGCGCCTGTTGCCTTCCTTGGATGTGGTAGCCGTTTCTCAGGCTCCCTCTCCGGAATCGAATCCTAATTCTCCGTCATCCGTCACCACGATAGTAGGCCACTATCCTACCATCGAAAGTTTATAGGGTAGAAATTTGAATGATGTGTCACCAACACGATGGCCATGCAATCTGTCAAGTTATCATGCATCATCAGAGCAACAGGCAAAGCCCAAGTTGACCTTTTATCTAATAAATGCATTCCTTCCAAAAGTCGGGGTTTGTTGCATGTATTAGCTCTAGAATTACTACAGTTATCTGAGTAGCAAATACCATCAAACAAACTATACCGATTTAATGAGCCATTCGCAGTTTCACAGTCTGAATTAGTTCATACTTACACATGCATGGCTTAATATTTAAGACAAGTATATGACTACTGGCAGGATCAACCAGGTAGCATTCCTTCACGACGTCCGCCGAGCATGATCCATCGCGATGCTCGAGGGCTTCGCGTGATCAAGGACAAGGCAAGATCGTCATTCCAGTGAAGCGATAAACGCTTAACGATTAGGGAACAAGGGCCAATGACCCCACACCTATTAAGAGAGTTCCGCATCCGAGAGAACGAGTAGGCACTCGTGGTCCATCCAAACGATTGAACGAGACGACGTTCGTGGAACACGAGCCCCACCATCCGGTCCAACCGAGCATCCAAGAGGACACCGTGACGGAAGGGATGATTGAAGGCACACATTTCCGTCGCAATAGGATGCAACACAGGAACCCATGTCTTGCATCCAACGTTTAGCTCATGGAGCAACAATTGATCGAAAGTGACGGAAGCAGTTCGATGCACCAGCACGGAGCCTGCCAACGCACACATTCTTATCGTCTCTCACACGCCATCGCGTACACTGGAAACAAACCAAGCCAACTCATCCGTAACTCCTCAAGCACGAGAACTCGAGGAACACATGGAGTCATCGAACGAGGTCGCATCAACACCGCTAAACACGAGAACACTAATGTCTTGTTCGGGTCATGGATCGATAGCGCGTGGGTTGTTCATTCATGCTCGAGGCACGGTCTCGTCTTACCGAGGGGACTCATAGATTTGTCAATTCCCAAGTAACTCGGTCACCGATTCATCCTCTATGGTCGCTTGGCTTGAAAACGACCCATGTGCTCGGCCATGATGCCTACGTGAGGAGAGCCACGCGATGCATCCATCTTTGTTTAGGGGCGCTCTTTTCGATTGGCCGGGACCTATTTCGGGGATCATTGAACATTATTATGACTCATTCTTGACTCATTCATGTGCCCGTGACATGGGTCATGCATCGCCCGATGATCACCCATAGGCTGCCCGTGGCATGCGAGCACCACTACCCTAAAGAGCTTTAGGGGCATTTTTGCCCCAACAAGAGGAGACATTCACCATGTTTGAGTAGGCACCACCCCTCTAAAAAATTGTAGAAATTGAATTTTGATGAGATTTTGTAACGAACTGTGACGTCCCAGAGAGTCACGTACTAAGCGCAAGCGGAATTATAGTTATTATTAACATCTTACCTAATTTGTAATCTCCTTATGTGATAACCCATAGCGTTTGCCATTGAAGGTTAGCATGTATAACATGGATTATTTAAAATCTCAAGTTTATATTATGAGGTTATCCTGAAATCACTCTACCTTCAAATTCAAAGTATTGGCCAAATCATTCTTGCCCATAAACAAAGTCACAAGAAACTTCATTACTTCATATCATCATCAGGGCTTACAAAATTTATCAACCTGGACTCTTTCCATGTTCATCGCCTATATATATACAACATGTACATAACAAAAGTAAGGCGTAACACAAGTCAGGGATAAAGGGTGAGGGTGTCTACTCCACGAGTTCCCACACAAGCCCGCATCTAACAAAAAACAAAAGTTAGTCAGCCTCTACACGGTCCAAGGCGTCTAGGCGCCGTCCATACCCGCTCCAGGTCCTCCTGCTCCAAAGGGTAAAGGTCCGAATAACTCCCCTTCATGGTTGACAAACCATGCCACGAACGTCATCGATGTCAAGATTGCACTACCGTCATCCAGCCATATAGTCGCCTCATATCGGGAGAAAATCATGTCAATGTTGAGATCATACACGTCGTGAAGAGAAACATCAAGACTCACTACCGCCCCATATCGAGCAATTGGCGGTACATCCATGCTATCAATCTGAAAATGTAAGGTATGAGCAAACAACCTTGCCCAGTAAAGAATGATAAAACTCTAACTTAAACAATCCACAATCATCAATATTGCAAGAGAATCATCAAACAATTTAGGATGCTAAAGGAAGTAAATCACAAGTATAAATAATTGGATATTAACACATTATGTATATAATCACCTTATAAGCATCCATTTCTATGCTTACCTTTCTCAAGCTCAATCTCATATCAAGATACAATACAACAATAATAAATGGACTCACTCGCCAAGTAAAATAATATTTAGTGAACATATGATCCACCCTCGATCAATCACTAACCGGAATTCAACCGGCCGATCGAGTCACTTTCAGAAGTTACCTTATCCGAACTTCCACAATATTTCTATCATGGGCATCTTACTCCAAGGCATCCCGGTATCACACAACCGAGGTCCTCCCAAGACCACTCAGCAAGGGGCATCTCACTCCGAGGCATCTCGATATTTCTCTACCGAGGCATCCAAGACCACTCAGCAAGGACATCCCAACTTCCGAGGGGCATCACCGGTATCTCTCTACCGATGGGTTCATTCACTCTTTTAAGCACACATTTCACACCACCACACCTTTGATTAATGCAATTATCGTATGCAAAAGAAAAGACTCCAAAGTATCTAACTATATATCTAACTCTCATGAACCTAGCACACGTGCGTGTCCGAATTATAAGATAAAACCCATTACGACATGTCCCATACCACGCCGAACAAATATTTATCCCATAATTAAGCACTATGCATCGCACTCATTGCACACGCATGATTCTATATGCACTTACACCTCAAATAATATATGAGACTTACTCTTACATAAATAACATCTATTATGAGGTTTATTAGACTCTACGTGCATCACAAAAGCCTAATATAAAAGACACAGCATCTAATACATGTTCTCGGGTCCAGACAGTTTACTAGCTAAATGAACAGTTTCGGTTTCGAACACAGAAGGTATATCAATTCTTGTCGAAATACTACCAAATTTTAGTATGTTAAACTAGAGACATAGATTGACATTTTCCGTGAAGAAACTTACATCTGAATCTCACTGTATTAAGAGTAACAATTACCATAATCTTTACTAACACCCTGTACCGACGTCCAGATTCTTTATCTACAAAGAAAATTGTTTCACTAACCAATTATTATCCATTTAATCTCAAATTTTGACACGTCATTCATTAAGATGTAATATACAATTTTCATTAAGGATTAGAAGTCCAAATCTAACTAGGTAAATACAGAAAATTAGTATAATCAGTAAAGGTCAAACCGTTTCTCACAAAACAGTATACTAGTTTTACTAAGTTCACTTCTATCTCTATGTTTTTATATTCATATGGTTATAGCTACGTGTATAACTTGATCTTATAGATGTTCTATCATATAGGATGGTTTCTTTCTTATTTCCATTAACATTCATAAGGAAAATAACACAGAACAGAAGACTCCATAACCGTTTTCACCTAGAACAGAATAAGTACACGATTTCCTTTGATTCTAACCCAACCAAACCACTTATCTTTTCACAAACTTCTTCTACAATACTTCAATGCCTAATCACAGTAACTTAAGACACCTTCGGCATGTCTTTCTCTAACAAATAATCAATCCACAACTCGGCTCGAAGTATAAATGCATCCATGAGTTCACTCATCACAGTATACACCATATCCATCCACTCGGCATCCATTTCATCACTTCACTCAGCAAAACAGCATGCTCACACTTGGATTTCGGAACATGCAAGGCTCAAAAACAACATGCAATGGCTTCTACCTTCAATCTAACACTTACTCAGCTTAGATTAACTACAAAACAGCAACTACAAACTAAATCCTTCACTGTTTGGATTGACCCGCAAGCTTTCTTGATAGAACAATGGATAACTTTCAATTTAGAGTTGTATCTTTCCTTACCTTGCTTCAGCTACTAAACAACACAAAGATGCTTCAAGATCAACACCAAAATCTCGCATGCAAGAAGAAGAAATTGCTGGTTTGCTTCTGGTTTGCTTCTGGTTCTACCGCTCAGCCGAGAGAAAAGAAAGAAGAAGATGAAGATGGGTTGCCCGATTTTATATAGAGAGAGAGAGGGGGTTTACGAAAACTTAAGAGAGAAGTAGATCTACATAGCTAATCCCTAGGCTAAAGTAATGATGAAATTTGCTAATGATTGTTTTCCTTGAAGTTGGCATCTTCGGTTCTATGGATTGAGAAAAACCGTGGGTGTTGATGAGAGAATCGAGAGAGAGGAAGATGTCGTGGCTTTCATGCATGAAGATTTTCGCCATCTATCAATCGTCACTAATTAATAGTTAATCGATATGATTAGTTAGTTCGCTAGTTTCTAATATTTTCATCTAATTGCCTTTTGTTTCTACTTAATCCCAATTATACAAAGTCATAACATAAAACATATCGAATGACATAACATATCGACTGACATAACATATCGACATATTGACTAGTCAATGTTAGAATGTTGGTCTATAAAGAATTCATCACAAAAATGCTAAAGTCAGAAATTTGATATTAACATTATAAAAATTAATCAAATGATCATAACTATAATCTATAAAATAAAATAAAATCACTCGGGCCTAAATATTCATTTCCGGCCCAATAAACTTAATCTATAACAATCCGGCCCACTAAACTAAATCTACAAATCTAATAATTCCGAACCTTGGCCCGCTTCAAGCCAAGTCCAAGCCCATAATCTCTCATTAGATTTCTCAAGTCCAATTCGTGTGGCCCACTTATTTCTTAAGCCCACACATTTCTCACGATCCATCGGGTTCACTTTCTGGCCCAATCTACTTAATCTAAGTTCCTAATGATCTAATTACACTAATGAAGGTCGGTGAAATTTGGGATGTCACAGATTTTTTGCAGAGATGCTTAGAAAAATGTGATCTAAATTATGGAAAAGTCGGAAAAAAATTTGATGACCGGAAATTTTCTTTTTGGGTATTTAAAAGTTGAGAAAATTCAGAAAATTAGACAAAAAAATAGTTGGGATGTGGGAAAATCATTGGGGATGCTATTTTATGACACAAACAAATTTTAGGTGAAGAATGGATTCAATCGGACAAGAAATGATCGGTGAAATTACAACCGAACCACGGTCAGTCAGCCTTGATCGATCCCGGATCGATCCACGACCGATCCGCATGGTGCAGGGATCGATCCCGCTCGACCAGGATCCCCTCGCCCGACGCTGGCAAGGCTCGCCAGACTTGGGCAAGGGGTGCCCTCGCTTGGGCTGGCTAGGGCCACCCTCACCAACGTCAGGTGAGGGCGACCCTCGGCTGGGTCGGGCGAGGGCCTCCCTCGCCAGATCTGGCAAGGGGACCCCTTGCTCGACGCCGGTGAGGCACCCCTCACCCAAGTCCGACGAGGGCACCCCTCGCCAGGCCCTCGCCCAACGCCGGCAAGGGCGACCCTAGCTAGCCCAAGCTCGGGCGACCCTCGCCCGACGTCAACGAAGGCAACCCTCGCCAGACGCTGGCTTCCCTCTGCCATGGCTGGCGGAGGGAAGAAAGAAGAAGAAGAAAAAAAAATGAAAAAGAAAAAGGAAAAACAAGAAAATAAGACGAAAATGCCCTTGATTGGGTAAATGTATCACGGTTTGCAAAGTTATGGGTTTTTCGTGTCACAAAAAAAAGTTTGGAGTAAATTTGTCACTTTGAGCAAAGTTTAGGGTTTTTGGTGGTCTTTTCCTTTTATTTTTAATAATTATTTTTTTTTTTCTCTTTTCTCTTTTCTCTTTTGTTTCTTCTTCTTCTTCGGCCAGCCGCCGGCCACGACGACGGCCGGCAACCAGTCACAGGCGAGATCGAGCTCGCCAACCTCGGGAGGGGCTCGATCTCGCCGATCTAGCGAGACTCGAGCTCGCCAGCGTCGGGCGAGGCTCGATCTCGCCGATCTGGCGAGGCCGAGGCCCCGCCCAATGCCGACGAGCTCAAGTCTTGCCAAATTCGGCGAGGCTTGAGCCTCACCAGTCATCGGCAACCTCAAGCTCGCGTGCCGGCGAGCTCGAGCCTCACGTACCGGCGAGCTCGAGCCTTGCGTACCGGCGAGCTCGAGCCTCGTGTGGCCTGTCACTGGTCGGCGGCTGGCCGGCGGCTAAGGAAGGAAGAAAAAAAGAATTGAAGTATGAAAAATAATTATAATTTCGAATTTTATTTAAAAAAAATTATAAAGTTAAAGAATGACAGATTGTTTGGGGCTTGAGTTGAAAATTTAGAAATGAGTTCTAACTTCCAACCCACTTGATATTTTAAATGAGTCGAAAATGGGTCACAAGTTTTGACCCATTTAAATCACTCACTTTTTTGACCCATTTTTAGTTGGGTTTTTAAAAGCCCCTGACCTATATACAACCCATATAGCTAAAATATGAGTCCAAAAATGGGTCAATGACACATTTTGACACCTCTAATATTTGGCGATGCAACATATTGTTATTAATTATCTATAGCTCACTCATAGTCTATCGGAAGTTCAGTATGCTCAGCATCACTCACATCTCAATCTCGCATCTTTCATACGTATGTAGTTAAGCAATGTCTCGTTCTAGAAGGTTTCATGGGTAAACTCCGTAAAAACTTTAATTCAATTTCCACAAGTTCATGCACATATATCAATTAAGTTACTAGGTAGTGCAACTACTTTTCAAATAAAAACTGAAAATGTGAACGCAACTAGGAAGAGTGTTTTGCATAAAATAAGAGTTTTTGTCTTCGTAGTTTGCCCTTCAAAATTTGGGGACATACTACAATATTAATGTTTAACCAAAAAGTAGGACATAACCAAGAAAAAAAATATCAATGAAAACATTCGAAATTGACGAATTTAATTTACCTGTGAATCCCCGTACAGGTTTGCTTACATATTGGATAATCATCTATCGTCGTCTTTGGCAGTATTCCACATTATAATCAATATTAATCATTACATATTAAATTTTAAACAAGTCACAAATAAGTTTGAGTTTATTTATGGTTGTTATTAAGAGTTATCAACTCTGATTGAATATTTAAATATTGGACTACGCTTTCATCTAACAATTTAGGTTCTTAGAATGATTGGTATTAATTCTGCAAAATCACACTTTGTATCAAAATAGAGAGAAAATGATATCATAAGTGTCATAACTTTCATACGGCCTTTACTTTAATGCCAAACTTTTTATTAGATCACATAAGTGCCACTAAAAAAAGATTATTTAAGTGTCAATTTTAATTTGAGTTGCTGAAGAGCTGACATGGCAATATTTAATGAATTCCCCTGACCAACTTGGCTTATTGGCGTGCCCAATCAGCAACAATAGCCCTAAATGAGGTCATATACTTTTCCTCAAATATAAACTCTAATTTTGATTTGTCCAAAGTAGGTTTTTGGTCCACGTTCGGCATCAATTTTTTTTTTTCCTTCAATTTGTAGACAATCGAAGAAGAAGACAAGGTGTAAGATGATGAGGTGGCGATGAAGATGAGGAAGGTAATGAAAGCTGTTTCCTCAGTCGAAGCCAGATGGGCTCGGTGACCTGTTGGATCAGGGCTCATTTCCAATTTCACTCCGTTGATTCTCGACTTCACAACCATGAAGAACTCATCTCCAAATCGAGAGGAACGCGCAGGTAGTCCATCTGCAGATGTGCAGGCATGGCAATGGCCGTTCAACCAGAGCTTCCTTGCAAACTCAATTTCCCCCTCCACAGCACAACCAATGGCAATGGAATTTAGCGAACAACGAGAGAACGAAAAAAGCCAAAACAAAGCAGAAAGTAAAAGACAAATCATAAATGAATCGAAGTCATATTTAGAATTTATCGAACTCCATGAAGAAATCTAAACTACACCCGCTCTCTTCTATTGTCATTGAACAAGAAAGTGAAGGAGATTAAAGGAGAGTGAAGGATAGTGAATGGCCACACAACGTCATTTATGGGGAGTCCAACCACCTTGTAATTTACATTGGACTTGTTTTTTCAATAATAAAAAAAGCCACATATCAATTATCATTTAACTAAAAAAGCCACATAAGACTTTTGACCGGAATTTATGGTAGGAGAAGGTCGTTTTTTATCCGATTTGGCACTTGTCCCCTTTTTTCCTTTTTTTTCTTTTTTCATGATTTGTACAGTCAATCTCCCTGTTCTCAAAAGGGCTTATGCTATTTCTTTCATCCCCTTATTCTTGTTTATATTCCCGTCGTTTGCCTTCATGCACTAATTCTAGAGAAAGTCTTTAAAAAAATGCAAAAGACTTTAAGTTAAAAGAATTTTTCAAAATAGAAATTGTGTTCGGTAAATTATAACATAAAAGTCTATTGTGAAATACCTTTGAGCAAAAAAGTGTTTCGGAGAATTATATTTACAAAGGACTTTTGTTATTAGGAAAAAAAATTAGTTGGTGGCAAAGGGCCGGCGGTCGCCAGTGACAGATTTGGATAGCTAGTGGTTGTCGTTTGAGGTTACAAGACCTCAGGTGACCCTTGGAGACCATCAGCCAAGTTCACTTGGGGTCGGGCAACCCCTAACAAGGGTCGTGCGACCCAGGTGAGACCTTCGCTTGAGGTCGTGTGGCCTTGGGGAGGACCACTTGGGGTTAGGTGGCCCTCGGCGAGGGTCTCTCTTGAGTCGCGTGACCCTCGGCGAAGGCCGTTAGGGGTTGGGCGACTGTCGACAAAGGTCATGCGACCCTATGCCTAGATTGCTCGACCTTGATTGAGGTTGCGGCAACCCAAATCTGTGGCCCCTTGTAGCGATCACTGTGACCTAGATGGCGCAATGGTCACATGACCCAAGTGAGACCTCGCTTGAGTTTGCGTGACCTCGGCGAAGGCCGCTAGGGTCGGGTGACTGCCGGCAAGGGTCACGCGACCTTGCGCCTAGGTTGCTCGACCCTGATCGAGGTTGCGACGACTAGATCCATGGCCCTTCGCTGAGGTCATCATGACTTAGATGGCGCGGCCATCACACAACCCCCCAGCGACGATCGCCTAGGTCGCTGTGACCACACCGGCCTCTTTCTAGCCGTCGTCGGCCGCTCGTAGCCCTGCACAGCACATCAGCGAACCTCAACGGAGAAGAAGATGAACAGTCAAATGACGAGGGCAAAACCGAAAAAACAAAAAGTGAGTGGGCATAGTTTTGGAAGAAAATTTTTTAGTAACCCTAAGCTACTTGTATGTTGAGAAAGTTGAAAGCCAAGGTACCCTTAGACCTACCTTGGGCTTTCAACCTTCATAAGGCTAACTTTTCTCTAATGAGGATTTCAAAAATTTTCCCACACACTAAATATTTGGCCCAAAGGGCTTTGGATGTCCAGAGTTCCTCCCAAAGGCCACTCCCATAATTACACTTCCGGCTCGATGTGGCCTATGCTAACTTTCATGCCTTTTTGTCTATTGGCAATGTAGTGTTAAAAGCATTCAAACCCTTTGAAGATGAAGATGAAGAGAAGAACATCACAAAGAGACAGATAAAAGTCTGGTGAAGCTCACTAAAACTGAAATGCGAGCTATGCTCGAAACTAAGCAAGAAAGAGGCTAAGAAGCAGGCGAAAGAGCTGCCTCCAGTTGAAGTGAAAGATGACCTCCAAAGAGCTGTTTTGGCATCGCATCACTCCAACTACCTCTGTACTCCATCTTGTGTTCTTTGCTTCTTGTCTTCTCAAAATGTCCTGCCTTCTAATCTAGTGCCTATAATTCTTAAGGGGCTGGAAAATGAACGCTTGCTAAAATTGATGCAAGCTTAAAAAATGTACTCTTAAAATGTACTCTCTTTTTTTTACCCTTTCATATTTTCTCTCTGTTTATGAGTTTGATTGTTGGTGAGATGCAGCATGCCCTGGAGTTCTCATTGAATATTTGAGTTGTGTAGCATCTTGGAAGTGCATATACCTCTCTTCTCAGAGTTTCACTCCCTGTTGGGTACGACTTGTGCATATATCCTGTGGGATCCTTTGGAGCTTGCTCATGTGCAGTCATTAGTTTAGATGCAATGAATATTTGGACTTGATAGTATGCCTGAATGTTCATCACTAGTTTGCTATCATCATACAACTGTTCTCATAGCCTATTTACAGTACTCAAACATTGAGACATATCTTCTCTTCTGTACGAAACATCATGTTTTGTTTAGGGAGAGTTGAAAGAGGACGTCACTGCAGAAGAGTCATTTGGAACTAAGAACTGTAAACTTGCGAAGCCGGAATTACTCAACTTGCTGATCCACAGTCTACTATTACACTTGTAAAAGGAATGCTGCAGATGTACTATGAAGATGATTATGATGCTATCGTTAAGCTTGGGCTTCCGTATTTGTTGGCCATCTTCAAAGACATGATTCCCGGATACGTGGCTGAGTTTATTTTGACGTGATCTTCACAGTACATCTGCTCTCCTTATGTTCCCTCGGCATTGTCTTGATGTTTTCCTTTGCTGTGATATGATAGCTACCACACTCAACTTCCTACTGAGAAGGAGCTTGATATTACTTTCAAAGGATGTCAAGAAGACGCAGAATTATGATTCGATGCTACTCTCCGCATATAAGGTTATACTTGATTTTCTTGTTATTGTTAAATGACTCATCAGAAATTAAACAAAAAAAAAGACACTACCAATCTTGGTTATTATATTCCGGTTTAAGTCATCCTAAGGTCTACTATCATGGTTGAGTTTATGGATAATTCCACAGTAGAAGACATTTTTGCCTTATGTCTCTTGTAGATGTGTGCATTTAGGGTAGTAGCGGCACTAGGTTGATTTTGAAGTTGGTCTGATCTAATTTTTTTTGCTCTTGAGCTACTTCAAATTTATATAACAGTCATACCTGCAGAAATTGATGGTTTTAGAAAAGTCTCCTTGTATCTATAGGCTGCTCCTCATTTCAATGATCCTGAGAGCTTGGTTGAAGAAGTTTGTCAGAAACATAAGTTCCTTCAATGAAGTCATAAGGTTTAGCCATGTCTTTTACACTTCTCATTATTCCTTTTATGTTCAGAACCTCTTCAGTCATCCGGTTTGCAACGGAAACAGGACCTTTTGGTGGACTAGAAGAGGGGGAGTGGCTGAACAATCTGAGAATTTGAAGAGTAGCTTTTTGTTGATGTGATCATTCAGGCGCAAACTTTTATTCTCATTTTGCAAATAGCATGTGTGCTTCTGTGACCAATGAACTCATAAGATCACCAAATTTAGATTAATCATAACTCTGTTAACATCATAATACTGTTCTGTTGACCTATATACGGTACTTAAACATCAAGACATTTCTCATCGTGTTTTCCCTAGGCTGAGTTGAAAGGGGAGTCAACTGCAGAAGAGTCATTTAAAACTAAGAAGAGTGAACATGCCAAGTTGGAAATCGCTTTGCTTGCCAATGCAGAGTGTAATACTAAATTTATAAAAGAAAAACTGCAGATGTGCAGTGATGATTATCAGGCTATTGGTAAGGTTGGGCTTCTATCTTTTTTGGCTGTGTTCTCCTGGGAACGCAGCCGAATTTATTTTGATGTGATCTTCACAGTTACATCTACTCTCCATATGTTCCCTTGGCACTGTCTTGATGTTTTCCTCTGTTGTGATACGATAGCCCTGCTGCATACACGACTTCCTACCAAGAAGGAGCTCGAGATGAATGTTAAGAAGGATGTCGCCAAGTTGCAGTATTATTGACACTTCTATCTGCATACAAGGTTCGACTTGATTTTCTTGAGATTAAATGAAAAGCTATTATTAGAAATAGGACTAAGAAAACACTACAAATCTTTGTTAACAGATTCCAGCTTAAGTCATTGTCATGTTGATCATTGTTGAGCTTATGGACAATTCCACAGTAGCCAATTTTACCACCTTCTTCTTCTTCTTCTTCTTCTTCTTCTTCTTCTTCTTCTTCTTCTTCTTCTTCTTCTTCTGCTGCTCCTTCTCCTTCTCCTTCTTCTTCTTCTTCTCCTTCTCCGGCTCCTCCTCCTCCTCCTGCTCCTCCTGCTCCTCCTCCTCCTTTTGTAGTTGTGTATTTTTTGGGCAGCAGTGAAATTAGATTGACAGCAGAATCAAAGGTCCCCTCATCGAAGATAGGCACTGTATCTGTACTTGGCTAAAGGTTGTTCCTCATCGAAGATGGGCAATGCTTATGGTTAGTAAAAACATTCAAACTACATATACCCACGTTTGGTTTATTCATGCAAATGCCCTCCTTCATTAAGCCGCCTAAATTAGAGTCATCGAAAGAAACATTCCGTTTTATCCCTAAATCTCTATAATTAGAAACCTGATAGCGTCCATTTTCACAATCGTGTTCAAGTTCATCGCCATCATGATGATCATGATTCGAAAGACCAACGTACTCCTCATAATTTTTTGTCTTCACCATCGCGTTCACAGAGTATGCATTTTTTAGCCAGGTTCTCTATAAATTTGAGCAAGGGGTGCCTCCCATTTGTCTTTCGCTAGCGTGATTCTCACTATCACATTCTTATGGAACTGTATAAGGGTGATCAGTTTCCGATTCGGTTCTCTATAAATTTGAGCAAGGGGTGCCTCCCATTTGTCTTTCACTAGCGTGATGCTCACTATCACATTCCTATGGAACTGTATAAGGGTGATCAGTTTACAATTCGGTTCTCAATATTAGAACTGAGAACCAGACACAAGTCCAAACCAATTTCGATTCTAGTCCAATGAAACCGGTCACTTTTTTTTCCACCACTTGATGCTTTATATTATGAAGAAACAAAAAAAAATGGTCACTTTATTTTTTTGAAGAAATTTTTAAAAAGAAAGAGTATACAATCAGTCAGGTCCGGTTTTCCCTTAGAACCGAAATCGGAAATCGGACAATTCATACACCAACTCCACTTTTAAGAATTGGGAATTTGATCAACACTCTCGAGAACCTGATCAAACTGGCCGATCTGGTCCAATGCAGGCGATTCCCATCTGGACGGGTCCATTTTACACACCCCTGTAACTATACATTTTCTAAAGAATTACTTGTACTAGCTCAAGAACAACGAGGGAAGTGGTTGTCAAGATCATGTCAAGCCCAGACGTTCCATGGGCCCCAGGGCTCACCCTATTCTATACTGAGCTCGTCCATGACATTTCACCAATATTCACCCAATCCGTTGACAATGTACTTGCATTAAAGTAGGAGCTTATCTCCATCTCAATTAAGTTGCTACCCCCAAGCAAGAAAAAATAATATTGCGTGCATAAGGTATGCTAGCCCAACAAATAAGAAGGACGGTGAGGTCACAACACTTGTCCAGATGGCCCCACATGTCAGACTATTTTGAATTCTCAACAGATACTCTTTTCTTCATTAATTGAGCACTCTCTCTCCTCTCTCTTCTTAAGCACCCTCTCTTCATGCCAAGAAAATATTCTCAAGTTCAAAATCACCACGCTAGTAGCCTACATGGCGTGTGAGCTTAAAGCGCATGACAAAATTTCTAGAATAGAAACCAATTTTTGGCTAAAAATTGATTTCTCAATTTCTATTCCATGGATAGGTTTCTGAGCAAAGAAACGTGTTTGATAACGATTCAAAATTTCTATTTTTGAAGTAAAAATTTATTTGATAACAGAATAAAATTTTTATTTCTAGGAGTGGCAACGACCGGCGTCCGTTGGCTGGAGTTCAACGTCCGACGACCGACATTTAGCATCCGATGACTGACGGCGAGCGGCCAAAGTCCGGTGTCCGGCGCTAGAGTCCGGTGATTGGCGGCGAGCGACTAAAGTCTAGAGTCCAATGCCGGAGTCCAACAGCTGGCAATCGGAGTTCAATGTCAGACGTTCGACATCTGGAGTCCGGTGACTGGAGGCTAGCGACGGGTGGCCAGTGGCCAGAGTTCGGCGACGGGTGGCAGGCGACAAACATCTAGTGGCTGGTGGAAAGCGACGAACAATTAGCAACGAATATCTGGTGGTTGGTGGTGAGCCTCCGACATCCAACGATTGGCGATGAGCAGCTAATGACTGATGGGCGTCCAGCATCCGGCGACCAGCAGTTGGCGATGGGCGGCCGGAGTTCAATGGCCGGCGACTGACCTCTGATGGCCGGGGCCGGTGGCAGGCGGCCGGCAACCGGCGGCAAGCGTCCGGCATCCCACAGGCAGCAAGTGGGCGATAGGCCGTGATAAGAGTGAACTTTAAGGAAAATTTTGATTTCTCATTTTTGTTTCAGAAATAGAAAAGCTAAAAATTTTAACTTTTGATTTCTACTCCAAATTTATTTCTGGAATAGAAACCTGTTCCAGAAATAGAAAAATGAAATTGCATTACCAAACAGAATTCTGTTCCAAACCTGTTCCAGGGAACAGAAAAACGGAGAAATAGAGAAATAGAAATGTTGTCATGCGCGCCCTAAGTAACTCCACTCAAAGGGTGACATGTGGCACTTGATGTGAATTTAAAAAAATAGAATTGAAAGCCACTTTTTTCTCATTATTCTGCTGGCTGGCTGTGAAAACAAGCAACATTTATTGCTATATTTATTGCATTCTCTCCCCTTTTTTCTTTCCTTGCCCCTTACCTGCGGCACCTAGGGCATTTTGAAACAAACATCGCTCTCACAAAAATATACTTTTGAGGGTTTTTCTTTGAAATTTTCCAAAATTAATAGAGAAGAGGCCAGTTGTAATTAAATCAAGTTCAGATATTTGTAAAACAACGACTAAATAATGATTTAATAAATATAAAAAAATTACATTTTTTTGCCTCGCTATGTGGAGGAGTTGAGTTTATATGTGACGGTCATAATGAATGGAATTGGCTTTGGTTCGTAGTGGGCATGTGATATTGCAAGTTGTGCTCATTGGCCTTATCCACGTAAAAACATATGTATCAATTTTACCACAAAATGTAAATATGAAATATTGACTAAAAGCATGTCCTGCCAAAAATAGAAAAGCCCAGAGAATCAATTGATATTAAATATCTAAATTTTATGTTGGCTAATCGACATGCCTGCCTATTAGGATGGTGCCCAATTTGTAGTTAAATTAGATTTAAACATTTGTTAAACAATGACAGCATCGTAATTTAATTGATTTCATAAATTACGACTGAGTGATCTCATTAATGAGAAGAGGCCAAGTATATAGATATTAGATATTACAAAACTAATGGTGAGAATATAAAGAGAAGTGAACGCTATGAGATTCCTGAATTAGGTAGATGTGTATGTGCTTCCTCCTTTTATGTAGTTCGAAATGGAAAGAGAGTAGGCTAATCTCCACTGTCCTTGCTCGCCTTCTCTGTCTTTCTCTCTTGAATGGGTCGCAGATGAAGCTCCAGGTGGACCTTTTCTACCTAAGGAGCGGTCCAAGGAGGCGGTTTTGGTTGAGCGAACTACTTTATGAGAACGATACTCATAAAAGGTTTTGGTCGAGTAGTCGTCAAAAAATTTAAAATTAGATTGGCTCAATTGAATAATTTACAATTGCATTGACCGCTATACAATAAATTTATGATTTTTTGACAATTTTTTCCCTTGTAGACCTATAGATAAAATACACCATATTCAATGGTCCACATTAAAGTTGGAGCTGAGAGAATATGCCTGCACTCGCCACATGGCAGCTAACTTTGCATCCATAAGCAACTCATATCGTTAGAGTCCGAGCCGTGAGAATGTCCCCATTTGTACTAGTCACCTGGCAATCCTCTATGATTAAATGGCATGCACCCGTATTCAACAAATTTGTGTCATTTTCTATCCTCAAACATTTATCACTTATTAAATTCAAATTTAACTTTAAAGATTGATAAAATAAAAGTATCTTTAAAGGTATTCTTAAGAGTAAAAAGAAAGTATCTCCAACAGGCACTAAGTCTAGTTTTGAAGTTCAAACAGGGGAAACTTGCATCAATAATTATAAAAGGTTTGCCTAATGTATATTCAAAGTCCAAAAGTTTGTAAAATTGCAATTAAGTCCTAAATATTTTGAATCTAATTTAAGCAAGTCCTTTTGGCAACTCCTCAGACAATTTGCTAACATAGCATGTTGGAAATTCAATATGGCATTTTAAAATATTTTTAAGCATATATAGTGCTGCCCGTCAAGTATAATGTAATGAATAAATAAGAAAAAGCCAAAAACAAGCAAAATAAAAAAAAATAAAGTAAAACAAAAAAGCCGTAAAAATTTTACATAAATCATGTAAGGTAGGGAGAGAATGCAACATTGGGAGTGGTTTGGGGGTGCCGCCGCCGTCCCCATGTAGCTGGCCACATAGCAGATGCTGCACTTTCAAGTTTTCATTGCGCGACCCTTTCAAAGTCTCGGACAGGAGGATGCCTCTCCGGGCGACATATAAGGCCACTTGTTATATATATTTGGTCATATGGGATTTTCCTTTTCTCTTTCCCCCCTAATCGAGATATGCTAATTCAATTGTAGTTTAGAACTTGATTGCACATTAGGCGAAGCATTTAGGTTTGTTGGTGCGATTTTCCATTTCAAAATTCATTTTACTGTTTTTAAGATACAGTTTGATGATGGAAAGAGATGATATAATTTTAGCAAGGATAACAATTATATAAATAAAAGTTTAGAAGAGAGGGATTGGGAGAGAGTTAAAAAAATGTGAAGGCTTTTATTAACCTTTTACCCATTAAAAATTAGTTAAAATTAAATTAAGAAAAAAATGTTATATAGGAATATGAAGTGGAGACGTTTAATCAAATAGAGCCCAAAGTGGACTTTTTTTTTTCCCAAAAACAAGACAATAATATTTATAATTTGGGACAAAAACAATGCAAGTGTCATAACTTTCGTATTCATTTGAGTATCATAACTTCTTCTTCTTTTTTGTGACCCGAGAACCACCGTACAGCCGGCAGCCGGCAGCGTAAATGCGGGGCGGACTGAGCCACCACCACAGACCCAGCCGCAGGTGAGTCGCGTGAATGCGATGCCTCTGGGATTCGAACTCCTCCCCTTCGTGAGGAGGAGAGAGCCCGAAGCCAGCTACGCCACCACGGACAGTAGTTAAGTATCATAACTTTTTTTCTCTCACTTGAGTATCACAAATTTGAAAAATTGATCATTAAATATTGTTGGCAATTTGCCTTGTCAAAATATCTAACATGAATACCAGTTGTCTTATATGATGTCGTGGGCGCTAACGTAAATAATTTTTTAATAATTTTAAATTTTTTATTTTCCTTGTTTTTTGCCCTTTTTTCAGGGGCAATGAGGGTCACTAGTGACCCTTGCCAACTACAAAGGCCTCACTCTTGACCATGAAGGCCCTAGGCGAGGCCATCGCTGCCTTGTTGGTTGTAAGCAAGGTCACGAAGGCCCTTGTCAGATCTAGGTGGCCACGAGCGAGGTCGCTTCGCCCAAAGCTAGCGAGGGCCTTCGTGGCCTTCCCTCTGCCCGTTGAGGCTGCGATGGCCTCGCGCGGGCTGGTGAGGCCTTCTCAGCCGATGAGGGTTGCTAGTGGCGCTCGTCGACCTTGAAAAGAAAAACAAACAAAAAAAATACATAGGATGATTTGTCGAAAATAACACTCAAATGATTGATTTTATTTTGATGTGACACTTAAATGAGCCAAAAAAAAGAAGAAGTTATGGTACTAAAATGAGCAGTCATATGACAATTATAACACTTGCATAGTTCTTCTCCCTAAGAGTTATGAAGCAAATTCCAAAAGGCTCGGACTATCCAAGAAGAGGGGACATCTTTGGGCTACCAAATGACGAAGAGATTAGAAGAGAAAAGATCAAAGGATCTAGCACTAGTCCTATAAGTACTTGAAAGTACAGGAGAGACTACTCCAATCATCAACCATCTAAAAACTCTGGTTAAGCGATTTTCATTGCATCAGTAGCATCATTTTCTTTTGTTTGTTTTCACATTTCAATACTCATTTGATAATCACATTGCACCATATTACATGATCTTATATTATCAAACAACATATAGAAGCATATCTCCTTTCTGCTCTGAGAAAACCTTTTAAAAGGCCGGGAAAGGAGGAGAAAATCCATGGAAAACCCTGATCATAATTCAATTTAGGGTTTTCGATGTCTAGGATTTTACCCATTTTTTTATCCAGTTATAAATTTTGAACAGAATTGCCCTAGTTATTGCTACTGGAACGAGCGGGTCGGCAAAGATTTGGCCAACCGGCCAATTTGAGCTCATCTTGGAGACTAACTTTGCATTTTTAAATTTTTATTTGAGATAAGATCAACTTTTTTTCTTTTTTTGGTAAAGGCGATAAGATCAACTTTTTTTTTTTTTTTTTGGTGCTGGAGGAACCGGCTTGCAGGCGACAGCTGCGCCGTAAACCCCCAGGTGACACTTAAGCAGGAGGACCCACCACCCCTGAGTCACACTTAATACACCTAGTGCCTCCCCTAGGTTTTGAACCCTTCACCTCTGGGCTGAGGATCAGTAGGGCCTTATCCAACGGAGCCACCGCGGTCGGTGGTATAAGATCAACTTTGTGTCCTATTTTAAAAAAAAAAAAAAAAAAAAAACCTCCACTTTACATTCTTGATTGAAATTTTTTCTTAGATTAAACATTAGAGGGGAAGACATCAAAAGAAAATCTCCATCTCCATTTGTTTTGTGAAAAATGAGTGAATTGAAGAATGAGCGCTTCTAATGTTTAAAAAAATAATAAACGAAATTTATTTTTATTGTTCATGAAAATATTCAAATATAAAATTTTATCTGTAATGAAAATATTTTCTATTAACAAACTATTTTAAAGGATCACTTTTAGAAAAATGTTTTCTAAATCATTTATTTTCGGGAAACAAACAATATAGATAACAAATTATCCACAATCACCCTTAACTCTTCTCTTATTTTAATTGAGAAAATACCACAAAAAAGCCCCAAACTATGTCTATTATGGCACATATATCCCAATTTTTTTAATCACTAAAAACCCTACACAAATACCATCAATTTTTTTGGTGTAGTGATCTCAAATTTATACATATATGATATACGTATTTTCTATTTCAATTCCATCTAAGATATATTTGTCACATTAATAAAATCGAAATTTTTTATGACACAAAAAAATATTTGTGGTACTTGTGTCACAATAAGAAAGTTTAGAATTTACATCACGGTGGACAAAATATATGGTAGTAATCATATTTGTAATCTAATTTTAGGGATTATATAATTCACGTTTCTTATGATGTGAAAATTGTAAAACCCAACAAAGGCCGAGCAAAGCGCGGACCAAGCTTCCCAGCAAAGTTGCGAAACCTCCTCTTCCAAGTTTCGTTAACTCTCCCTGCCGCGACGGTCCGCGACGGCGTTGGCGACCACAACCTCCACAGTCTCTCTCTCTTTCTCGACCATGGTGTACATAACTTCCTGGGACGAGTTCGTCGATCGATCGGTTCAGCTGTTTCGCGCCGACCCGGAATCCGTATGTTCAATCTCTCTCTATCTCTCTCTGTCTCTCGTCTTTCCGTGATTGCTAGTGAATTGGGTTGATCCGGGGGTGGAAAAAAGGGGAAAAGATTTCATCTTTGGTTGATGATGTTTATGGGTCGATTTGATTTCGCGCCCGTTGGGTTTTCTTGCAATGCGAATTCGCTGACGATGGGATTTTGGTGGGTGGGTGTTTCGCAGACCCGGTATTGCATGAAGTACCGTCACTGCGATGGGAAATTGGTCCTCAAGGTCACGGACAATCGGGAGGTACGTGGATCGACGTTGTTTAACTTTCTGCGGGTTTTTTTTTTTTTTTTTTTTTCTTTCCTGTTGTTTCTTGTGATGTGAGATTGCGTTTGGAATCCGCGAGTGAGATATTTCAAGTTTCTGACTGCGCTTGATGATGGTCTTGTGGAATTTGTGCCTTGTTGATGTGATGCTAGTGCTTTGGACTTGGAGAAGTGGAATGCACGTTGGTGCTAATTATGCTGGTTCGGATTGACTGACAACATAATTTATGCCCTTTCGATGTTTAAACAAGCCTTGTGGTTGAAAGTTGTATTGAAACTGTTCTTATGTGTTTTCAAGTCAGTAGGTGATTTAAGTTCAGCAACTGTAATCTGCATCGACCCTGGAGTTTCATCTGTTAAAGTGCCCAAGGGCATTGTGCGGTCCTCTGGGGGTTGTCATGTCGAATTATCAGCTGCATTGAGGACAATCTCTCAATCATTAGTGGCCGCTGTTATGAGATAATTTTGCAGAACGTATAGGATATAAGATAAAGGAATCGAACATGACAAGCTTCTTAGCTGTCTTTAGACTTTAAAGTCATGAGGGGATCATTCAATACACATGGCTGTTTCTTATTATAATTATGTTCATCTAGCTGGTAGTATTTTGTGTAGCTGTATCTGTAACCGCATTGATGTTTTGCTTTGCTGATGTTTTGCCTTGTTTTACCAATATTCTGCCTATCGGCAGTTGGAAATTTGGGTCTTCCTGTGTTCTAAGTGGAATGTACGATAAGGATTATCCTGTTTACTACATAGAACAGAGAAAGGAAATCATGGAGGGGAAGTTCTGAATCAAAATAAAGTGAACTTATTTTCCTTTCTCCTTTGTTTTGTTATTGGCCTATTTTGAGTGGATTTCTAATGCCAAGTGATTTTTGAAGGGAAAGGAGAGTGGAAGAATGATTTCGTAGAAATTTGAAGATGCAATCATAGTTTTATAAAGAACTAATACTTCTCTTCCAGTACGTGACATGATTGACATGATGTACCACTGCAAAGCTTCATCAGCTTTGCGATCTGCAGCTATATTTTTGAGTATTTCATGTTGTCAGCGGAACATCTTGTTTATTCCTTCATCAAACCAAGCATCATTTACTTGGAAACCCTTACAAATTTCTAAGTTGAATGAGGCTTTATTTCCTTGTTTAAGCGCTGTTGGACCTTCTCTTTTGACAAAAATGTAGTCATCAACTATCTCATTTTGTTGATTATATAGATCTAAAATCTATGGAGCGACAGTGCTTTGATAGTAGAGCCTGAACAGTACCCTTTTTGATGGTGAATTTGGTATAAGAGAAGGAAACCTTATCTTCCCACATCATGAACGATGCCATGAAACCACAGGCCTTTAAACATGAGATTCACGTGCTATTGCTAACATGTTTTGCTAACATGTATAGGTTCCCAAGATTTATCTTGTGACTAATAGTTCAGAGCTGATGAAATTACAGATGGAAATTTAGACTTGTGTCAATGATAATCTAGCTGCCTGCGTAATCATTGTTTCATCAGTCAATGTTCATCTTTTATGCTATCTGTGCTTGCAATTAGTATGAGGTGCCTCAAAAGTCAAATTATGCCTCATTATACTAATTTAAGCGTTTCCGATGGGTATGCACTTGTTTTGCATTTGAATTATACCAATTTAACCTTTTCAGATTGCTGTGCAATTGCTTTTATGTTCAGAATTGTATGTCCCTAGCTTTTTGCCACTAACATTGATTTGGATGCTTTAAGCATAGGATAAGCCCTTACCTACGCTTGGGGATATTTACAAATTTATATTAAACCATTTCTTCATTTGTTTAGTTTCCTATTGGCTTACAATCAGGTCATTCTTTACTAGCCCAAAATGTTGGTGATTGACCCTTTTTTCGCTATTTCTATGATTATAACCTACCAGAAGCATTCACACTGAACTAGTTATGTTTCATGAACCTATTAGTTTTATTAGCTTGATGTGGAGTCAACTTTGCATAACCCTTATCCATATGAATCCGCATCAAATATGGGTATTTTGAGGTACAAAGAGTCGTGTCAAAATGAAAGCCTGGCCCAAACATATCAGGCCTGCTCACTGTCAGCCCAAAACACTAGCCCATACTGTAGCAAAACATTTTGGCCCAGACCAAACTAGACCAGGCCTATACAGTTTGGTCCAGGCCAAGCCTGAAGTTTCAGGCAAACTGTCTTTGAAGAAAAAATCTAGCAAATCAGTTGTTAAACTTGAAAAATCTGCTACTTGATGGCATTGGGAACTGAACCCAAGCAGCGATTTGCATTTGTGCTTCTTACATCTGGCAATGAAGATGTACAATTGGTCCAAAAAGAAAAAAAAAATCCGCAGGTGAAAATGAAGACCCAGTTGCTGCTCCACTGTGCAATGGAAAGAAACCAAGATCTTTGAGTGGTATTTTGCAGTTATTACTTCTTTAGCGATGAAAAAAAGAACCTGAGGAAGTGGGCTGTAGGTGGTGGTGGCATGAGAGAGGAGAGATGTCTGATGTGAGTGACAGAGAGATCGACAAGAAGAGAGGCTGAGAGGTGGAGATGGAGAGGTTGATTGGTGGTGGTTGAGGCGCCAGTGGGGTGGCTGACAAATGAGAAGACAAGGAGGATGAGCAGACTCAAGAGAGAAGCACAGAGAACGAAGAGTTGAGAGAGTGATAGAAATAATTAGATTAGATTAAGAAAAAGGTAGGGTTCTCCTTATTTTGAACACCCCCGGTTATATTCTGTCCTTTTCTCAACCAATGGCTCAAGCAGATCCGGGCCCATTCAGGCTTCACTCTCTGAAACATGGTAGCCTCGACTGGCCCAAAAACCTCTTTTAGGCCCGCTAGCAGGGTGAATTTGTACAGCATGCAGGCTGAGAAGTGGAGAAGGAGAGGTTGATTGGTGGTGGTTGAGGGCCAGTGGGCTGGTTAACAAGTGAGAAGACAAGGAAGATGAGCAGAGACTCAAGAGAGAAGCATAGAGAACAAAGGGGCGAGAGAGTGAATCCGAAGTATAGAAATAATTAGATCAGAATAAAGAAAAGCTAAAGTTCCCTAATTTTGAACACCCCTAGCTATCCTGTCCTTTTTTCAAGTAATGGCTCAAGCAGATCTGGGCCCATTGGGGCTGCACTATCTGAAACACAGTAGCCTCGACTGGCCCAAAAACCTTTCCTAGGCCCGGTAGCGGGGCGAATTTGTACACCCCAAGCATAGAGGGATATGGGTGTTGATGGTTGCCTTAAGAGTTGAAGAGGATAGAGGTTCTATTAACCAGTTTTTTTCTTCGAGGATTTCATTTCATATAGCAGAGAGAATCTTGTCTCTTATTTAGGTGGGAGAGGCAATATCTGAATTAGAAAATTGCAATGCATCTGATTGGCTTATTTAATTAAGTACTTTTTTAAAGATTGAATGACTAATATACTTTAAGAGAGAACACTTTGATGCTGTGTATTGCAGCAATGCCTGTTATTGAGAATCTTACTTAAATAAACATCTTGACTGCGCACATAATGAGACCAGTCATTTTCACGACTTTAGAATCTGGACACAAATTGGAAATGACGTGGTATGAGGTTTCAGTCTTAAGATGCTAGAGCACAGATCCCTCCCTCTTTTCAGTAGCATAATTCTCAGTAACTTTTATCTCTAGTTGCATTTGTATAGCTCTGTGGTGGAGCCCGGTCTATGCTACTATCTGCCAGCTTATGGAATCATAGCTATGTAGAATGATACTGCTACATTGTGCCTTTAATTTGTCCGCATTTACTTGCCTATTCCAGAAATAGGTGCTTATTAAAGCCAATTCCATAAAATATACGTGTCTGTGGACCAAGAGAATGAACAATGATCAATTGTCCTAAAAACTTATACTATGTTAGTGAGCATAAGTTTGGAATATCTGTGCTGTGATGTCACTCTTTATTTCATGTTGTGTTTTTCACCGTGGCTATGGCCACTGCAACTATAAGTGTTCCTTTTCATAATTTGAATTATCTAAGTTAAATGTGCTTGCTTCATATCAGTGTCTCAAGTTTAAAACGGACCAGGCACAAGATGCTAAAAAGATGGAGAAGCTCAACAACATATTCTTTACCTTGATGGCTCGTGGTCCAGATGGTATTTTCATCTATCCAACTAGATATTTAGTTTTGATTTTGCTTCCAAAACTTCTATTGGTACACATCTCAGCATGAAGATCTTTACATATGGTTTAGTAGATGTAGATGGACCTGAGACTGCTATCAAAATGTGAACCTTGAACATCGCATGAGCTGAAATGCAGGATATTCCAATCTCTTTTATGGGAACTTAAATCTCTCATGTTCCCTTTCTATCTGGTTTTGCAGCGGATGTGGTGGAAGCTGCGGGCAAAGATCAGATGGAAGCACAGGCCATGAAGAAAGGAAGAGGAAGAAAGCAATAGTTTCTTTGGCTGATAAACATGAGTAGGCAATCTTTACAGGACTCGTGCATGAGAATTGATCCCAGGAAACGGGGAAAAGAGACTCTGAATTCGATACATCGTTATCTTTTACCGCTAGAATGCCCATTCGCGAAAAAAAAGAAGTTGAAAAATTGGAAGAAGGACGCGACAATTTTTGTTGGCATTATTTTTCTTTACTTCCCTTTAAATAGAGGCGTTTACTTTGAAGTAGTGTTGATTATGATCTTGCTACTTCTGGTTTTGCTGGGTTTCGATATGGCTGGTTTTGCTTCTATCGGCATGAGGTTTACAGTACGGCTTCATGTCTCTGTGAATGGAGACCATCTTTAAAAAGGATGGGGAGACAATTAAAAGCCATTTTGCATGAGATGTCTCTTTCCTTCCTTACCTTTTTTTGATATTTTGGGGTTCAAAAACAATACTCAATTTGGTTGCCATGAGGACAAAGCTTTATACGGTATGTTATAGAATCCTTCCCTTGATGAGCAAAGACTAATTCGGAGTTGCTGAAATACAGGTCATAGTGCCTCACATCTTTTGGAAGGGCCTGTTTGGTTAAGCTTTTTAAACATTAAAAAAAAAAAAAATTTAATTCCCGCTAAAATTTAGAATATTATCTAATTTTTTGAAAAATTGTGAAAAAAATCACGTGTAAATTATATGTGTTAAAATTTGTGTAATTATGAAAGTCTCGGGTGTTGTGGATTAAAAGAAGTATTTTTAAAAGTAGATGTTTGTCGATTCTCTCTGTTTTCTAGTTATTGGTAATGCTTACGGAAGCCTTTTCGAGCACTTAAATATTTCTACTGCTTCTGACCAAGGAAAAAATATTTCTGATGCTGGATAACTAGGGAAAAGTCTAATGAGAAATCAAGTTTTCCTTTGTCTGCCATCTGTACCTCTATATTCAAGGGAAAATAACATGAAACTCCTCCAAACTTTGGGGGAGTATACATTTACCCCTAAATTTTTAATTGTTACACGTCTCCCGAATTTTCATTTTGTTACGATTGTTAATCCTCTTTTTGTATTTTCCATTAGTATGCGAAATTTTAATGATTTAAAAGGATAAAAAAGCATTTTCGTCTCATCTTTTAAAGAAACATTTGTTTTACCATTGATTTATATAAAAATGAAAAAATAAAGAAAATGGAGAAAAAATATATTAATAGAATTACAAAAGTGATGGGAAAAAGGTTTCAATAACAAAAGTGCCGACTTACAAAAATTGTGTTCACATTATGTATTTTTAAATGGTCAATTAATGAAAAAAAAAATTGATCACTAAAAAATATATTAAATCATCACTTTGGATTTTAATTAATATATTCTTTTATTAGTTAAGGACATCATTTCCACTTATATTTCTTATATATATTTTTATTAATCTGCAGTTTGTTTACACTAATTAACCTTTACATAAACATAAATACCATTTCCCCCTTTCTATTTGATTTGCGTTTATTATTTTTATTCAATTATCTTAATTAGTTCTATCGAAATCACTATATTCTCGATGTGATTGGTATATTAGTTACTTTAGTTTTCCCTCATTATCTTTATGAAGTCATTTTTTAAAGCAATTAAAGTAAAAGAGTAATTTTTTACTTATAAAAAGTCAGGTGCATTGCACATGCTAACGAGAAAATAATACAATTAACAACAGTAACATATGTGAAAGTTTGGGAGGATTATGTAACAATTGAAAGTTCAAAAGCAAACATGTGCTACTCTAAAGCTTAATGAGGGGTTTGTGTAATTTATCCTTAATTGCATAATCCACCCATTTTACCCCTTGCTTTTGTGAATTACTTCTTTGTAAAACATTTCAAATTTTCGATTAGCAAAGTTTATCAAAATTATAGAATATACAAAGAAACCGCAGATGCTTACTGTGATGGAGATAAACTTGTACTCCAGCAAGTATATTCTTATGTACTCGAGGTAATCAGATGTGTCCTCAGCCCGTCCAAATCGATCTCAATCAAGTCTATGTGTTCCACCCAAGTCAATCAAGATCGACGCGGCAGAATGTTGGACTCAGCCCAAGTCAAGTCTCCTTGAGTTTGCAATGAATTGAAACGGACTGGGGATGGCCAAGTTTCTAATTTGAGAGGGAACATATTCGAGCTGCATTTGGCCACCATCGCTACAACCACTTGGATTTTGTTGGCATCTGCCTCGGAAGAGCAACAACTCGAGGAATCTACGCAACACAAAAGTAGGAAAACTCTCGGCTTATTCTCGAGATATTCTCTTTTTCTAACTAGAAAATGCCATCTTGGGCATGTAAATTTCGAATCTGTCAAACATTTTAGGAACAATTTGAACTGGATAAAACCCTAAGTTAAATTCGGGTCGCATCACCTAATATAGAATTGTTGGTGCCCGAGGTATCAAATCATAACATGCTTTGCTTTTTTTTCTTAGACCCCTCTTCCTTTTGTTCGTCACTTTTGTCCACCGTCTTTTCAAAAAGAGACTCCTAAAAGCTCAAACATGGCCTTTGCACGTTAGATTGACAGATCTTATGTGGAAAAAAAACTGACGCTTTTCAATTAGGGTTTCAGACTCTCTTTTTTCTGGCCACACTAAAGAGTCCGAAATTCATATTAACCACATTTATATTTTTAGTCATCTAAATTGATAATTGCTAACGTTTAGTTCTTAATACATGTTTGAAGACATTAGTAGCTTGCACCTTGTATAGGAGCCCGAGTTAGACACAAAAGCACCCAATAATAAAACTTTAATAACCAATATATGACGTTAATATATCACACAATAATAATTATTCGCTATGGCTCTCAATTTCACTTAACTTATCTTCATTGATTTATCTTTGAGTAATAAAGGCACCAGAGGTTCCTCAGCCAATGTAAATTGTTCGATCTAGAATCTTTACTTTTTCTTGTTCAATTGGGTCCCTAAGTTATATACTTCGTCTAAGTTAGTCTTTCTGAGAAAAAAGTTATGGGCAAAATTAATTTTGCGGTTGTAAAGTTACCTTTAAATGTTGATATGGTATCCTACATGGTATTTAAAATTATAAAAAAAAAACAAAATCATAAAATAAATATTGTAAAGAAATATTTAAAAAAAATGATAGTTAGAACAAAATAAAAAAGACAACAAGAGAAGAAGGCAACATTGCCGCTTGGGTTGAACAACCCTAGCAAGTACCGGCCGAGGGTCCCACAACTGCAAGGAGGCAATGTTAACAACTACTCAACCTCGACTCAACAACTTAGGTCTCGCAACCCCAATAGATTTAACATGGGAGTGTACGAGCCTGATAAGACTGCATGACCCTAACTACTGACTAGGTGTTACCTTAGGTTGTAAGACCCAACAAGCAATGGCTAGGGGTTGTTTGACCTTAGGCATTGCTTGGTGAGGTTTGCATGATCTTAGACCGAATTTGGCACAGGTTGCATGACACTAGGCCAAACTTCGATTAGGTCACACCACACTAGTCCAAATCCAGCCCTTGTAAAGGTCGGCTAGCAAAGGCTTGATGGAGCCACCAGACCCTCTATTGCCCTCTACTTTCTCTCTCTCTCTCTCTTGCTATCTCAGGGATTTCCTTTTTTTTCTTTTTTTTCTTTTTTTGAGTTCCTAATCCTAGAATTTTATCTAGTAAGCACAAGAAAGTTACATGAAAGCACCAAATAATGATCATTTCTATTTCTATTCTAACGGGAGGATCGTTTTGAACAAAAAAATATAAGTTTACAGATCTAAGTACCACAAAAAAGTTAAAGCAACTAGATTTAACAATTTGTAATAGTTTAGGGAACTTTGATGTGCTTGCATCCCTAACTTTGATAAAATGGTTCACTATGAGTAATAATTTATTACTCACAAAAATAATCTGAGATTTAAGCAGTGATTGAAATATCCTATCAGAGATCACGGCATCACACCAGTAAAGAAGATAATGATGACATGCTCTTTTTTGCTAGAGACTCAAGCGCTACAGGGTCGTCGCAGATCCCACAGCACCTCTTTTCCTTTTGCTTTTTCTCTTGCTTTTGTGTCATTAAAAAGCAAAAAGCAAAGCCTTAATTTCACTTTTTTTCTTCTGCATTTCCTGAATTTTCTTTTTCTTTTCTTATTCCTTTTGTCCTCCCATTAAAGGCGGAAAAGGGATTTGGATAAGATATTTGTTTTGTCCGATAAACAGGATAAAGAGGTTGATCATCTTCAATTCACCCAATCATCGACCAACTTTTATAATTATGTACATGGACCATGAGAGTCGGCTCACCTAGGCCACGCAACTCCGGCAATACGACTACCCCACGGGGGGACTCAACGGGCGTGGGGGTGGTAGGGCTGCAACCAACGCATCCCAATGCAGATTAAAGAAGATGAAAGTAATTTTAGAATTATGAATTTTTGAAAGGTAAAGTGAGGATAAAAAGTTTAATTAAGGGATGGAAGTTGCATTAAATGTACCAAAGCCAAGGCCAGGCGTGTACCTACTATGGGCTTTGCTAAGGCAAATTTTGATTGAAAGTGGTCTAAAATTAAAAGGTTTAGGATTTAATTTACTCAATTAAAAGGTTTGCGACTGAATTGATATTAATACAATAGATTTGAAATTAAATTGATAAAAATATAATAAGTTTAGGGTTTTTTTTTTTGGTACTTTACCCAAATTTTGCATAATATTAGGTCAAATCAATTAACTTGAAATTGAGATCCATTTGATATATTTTTATGACAATAAAATTTTACCAAGGTGAAGTAAGAAATATCCAAGTTGTGTACTCGCACGATAATATCAAAAAAATACCGCGACAAAATTTTATGCATTTTCTTTTAGATTTTAGAAGTAAAAAGTACCTTTTTCTTTTACATCCAGATATTATGGGCAAATGCACGTGGGGAGCTTTTTTATTAATAAAAAATTGAATATATCACTTTTAAAAAAAGTTTAAATGAGCCAGCCATAAGATTTGACAAAAACAAAAAGTAAAGAGATCAAAATCAATCCGACCACATGTGATAATAAACCCACGGCTATGTAGGAAATTAAGTCGAGAGTGCATTTGTTTCATAATAAATAAATAATTTGAAAATTATATTCTTAAAACTAATCACTTATATTATCTACAAAAATAAATAAATAAAAATTATTTTCATTGTTCACAAAAGATTTTATACATGATTTTTTTGTTGATAATGAATTTTTTTCATTAACTAATAATTTTAAGTGATATAATCAATTCTTTTTTAGAAAATATTTTTTTTTTTATTTTTTATTTTTTGCAAAACATAAGGAGCGTGAATTGATATTACATAATGGACCGGCAAAAAGGAAAACAGTTCAACAAGCCAGCAAAAATTATGTCCTCAAAGATCGAAACCCACCGTGCATGATTAGTCGAAAGTAATTTTTACTTTTAACTTCTATTTTTTTTTAAGTCTCGAGACTCTTTTAACATGGATAGATATTTGTATGTAAAATATGTAATTTTCCAAATTATATTTAAGAATTAATATACTTCAAAATTGTGAAAAAATGGAAAGTAAAACACTCCCTACTTTTTTGGCTTAGCACCCTAAAAAATTTATAATTTTAGCTCCAATCTCAATTTTGCACTAAACTTTTATTTATCTTATAAGAAACCTCCAACTTTAAGTATAATATCAATTTTACGTCATACTTTTTTTTGTCTTACAAGAAGTCACTAATTTTTGCTTGAGTCATATTAATGCCTTGTTAACCTTTTGTCCAAATTCACCCTTAGTAATCTTACATGATATTTTCACGTCAATTAAAACAACATATTCTTGGATACGAGATTTCGATTAAAAAAAAAAGGATAGTTAGAATTGACTTTCTTTAATTGCTCTTCCATCTCGTTTGGAGGCCTTCAATTTTGCACTCATTCTTCAATCTCATCAAGAGTTTTTCATTTCTCGGGGTCAAAAAACTCACACTTTGTACACTCCAACAATTTGTGTTCGGGAGTTTTTTTATCTCTCAGTTGTTAACGAGAAATTTTAAATGTAGGGTTAGCGGGAAAAACTGGTGATTCAAATAAAAATTGATGGTTTTCACGAGACAAAAAGATATTGAAAGTATAATTGAAATTAAACCTAATGGCAGGGATTTTTATAAGGATGAGCCTACCTTTTTTATCCCCTTTTCCCAGCATGCATAAACAAATAGATCTTCCAATTTCACAAAGTACGAGAAAGGAAAAAAAGAAAACTAAAACCGAACTGACACTCAATCCCTGCAACGCATAGCGAAAGAGTCAACGGCGGTGGGGCCCCCGCGTCGCCTATCCAGTCACCGAATCTTAACCTACTCCGGTGGCGCATGATAGTGGACGGCAGCGCTCCGCCCTCCGGGTGGCAGGTCAAAAGGAGCACGCCTCGGTCTACGTGTCCGGCCCCCCCGCGAGGGATCGGACACGTGGCGGGACGCCGTTGGCCCTTCCGCAACGGCTATATGGGATCCATGCTCAGCTGTGTCTCGGGTGGCGTCCCCTTGTGGGGTCCGGCCGCTGGCGGACTTTCTAATAAAGCGGTGAAAGAAAAAAAGAGTTTAAATTTTTTTAAAAAATAAAAATAAAAAAGGCTTCAAATTAACAAAGAAATAAAAAGAAAAGAAAAACTCAGAGTCCCACTGACAAAAGTCTTTGCCCGAGTCCCACCCCCAGAAAAAAACAAAATAAGTTTCTCACACTATCCATTTATTTATTTATGTGTCTTTTTAAAAAGATTTTCTTTTTTGCATAAATTAAACTTAGGAATAAATTATCTTCAGAATTACATAAAGTAAAATTTAGGGCTGAGCAGGGGCATTCGCCCTTGTTATCGTCGGGTGAAGTAGGTTGATCGAAGCTCGCCCAGGCCGGTTCGATCTCATATGACCATTTTAATTTTATAATTTTTTGAGTGGATTTTAGTCCAATCATTGCTTCAAATATTCCATGAAAGAAGGAGAGAAAGCTGAAGTGACATTTTACTCTTGTGTAGCATGACTTGTTGAGTATGATCAGTAGTCGCTTAATCATTAACTAAGAGATAAGGAAGCAACTTTACTCAGAACTATTTTCAACTTTTGCATCAAGCAATATTAAAGTGGAATATTACATTTTCCCTTGAAAATAACCAAAACGCAAAAATGATTATAAGAGAAAGGACTCTACACCCAATATATATAATTCGAACAAATTTAAATTTCATGCATTACATAAAAATCAAATTTCAATAACCACCATACTATTAAAAAATATTAATAAGCGTCATTTGAGTTCCTGTTAAATTGTGGCATCAAGTTTTTATTTTTATTTTTTTTATTGTGGGTAAAGAATTTTTTAGGGCATGAGATTTCATAATTTTTTGTTAATAAGTGCGCTTCCTTTTGTGTTCAAATCTGTTAGTGCTCTTAAATAAGTACTTAACGAATCATTAAGAAGGTGCTCCAAAAGGAAAAATAGAGTTGTTGTAGCCTCAATAAATAGTCATTCTGAGGGTGCTCGGATTGATCTACGACAGTTGTACAAACCAAGCTCATAATAGTGATTGATTCATCATGACGAATCTCATTATCAATGAGTTTTGGGTGTAATTCTCTTTCTATGATTGAAAAAAACAGACGTGGAGATTTGATTATTGAGAGGTTCATATGACATCTTGCAAGTCTACGTCCAAACCTTTGATTTGTGCAAATAATCTTGACCCACAACGGTTTTCGCATGGTTGATTTGTTATTCCTTTTCTTTTTTTTGGGAACTTGATGCTAGTTAAAATCTTTGACTACGGATTTTCAGGGTTCGCACACAAGAATAGCGTGAGGAAATCAGTTATGTTAATGAAGGAGGTTACTTTTAGAACTAGTAGAAAAATATTTAATATTAGCATATTCGATTTTTAAAAAAAATTGGTCACATAAAAAATCAAATAGTTGCTATCTTGAAATTTGACCTTTTTTATTATTATTATTTAGTTTCTCAATCAACAGCATTAACGATACTCATGAGAGTACTTTTTATTAATTAAGTTGGGAGTCTCTTAAACACCCGAGTGATCTCATCAATTATGATGATTAGTCTCACTTTCTCATAGCAATCACGGATTATTACTCGTGTTAAAGTGAGAATTTCTTACTTGGACATGATTTATGAACCACCATATATACGACGAGGGATGCTAATTTGGTGACACCCATACGATTAATAGTTATTAATAAGGTCCACTAGACTATGATATTGGAAAAAATATTCCCATAAATGGTTAGAGTCACTTTGTTTGAAATTTGAATTTGTGATCATATTTCTCAAGATGTTGTCATGAATTGAGTAGTAACTGATGGGATTCTCCACAGTTCCTTGACCATTCCACCGTCTTAAAAAATGTTGTATCATTGTGCATTTTATAATGTTTCGCACACAAAATTTTATACCAAATAAAGACCGAATATATTTCAATAAAACGATGGATATCTATTCTTTAGTGATTTAACTATCACCAATTCATATTAATCCCTTGACTTCTTCAACAAATCCTCAACATTATGGCTTTAGGTTCTCAATTTTTAAGCTTTGCTTAGTCCTTAAAAGGAAAAATACCACAAAAACTCCAAATTATACTTACTATAACACAAATACTTATACTTTTTTTTTTGTGTCATAAAAAACACTAAAACTTGCCCACTATATTATAAATACTCTCACATTTTTTTGTGTCGCGAAAAAATCCAAACATATGTGATATATCCATTTGTCAATTCAATTTGGGGTATACTTATCACATTCACATAAGCTGGGGATTTTTTTTATAATACAGAAAAAGTTTGGAATATTTTGGTTACAATGGTCAAGTTTGATGCTTCTAGTGCCAAAAAATTATAGAGTGTTTGTGTAATAATAGACATAATTTTGGGTTTTTTTTTCAATATTAATTCAGAAAGAAAAGGAGGCAAATTTGTTGCGGAAGTACAAAAGTAAAGATCCGTTGCAAGGAGAGGAGCCATTGGTGCCAAAAGCAGCTTTGCAAGTAGTTCAACCAGATATGAGAAACACAGGAGTGGTCCAATCTCTAGTAGTAAAAGAGCTAATTCAACAACCGAAATTTGCAGTTTTTAGGACCCAATAAATGGAAAAAAGATGAAAAGACCATGAGCATTAATCACTGTCCACAACTACAACAGCAGTAGAACTCAAGCTTTTGAAAAATGGGCAGTCCCATTAATGCAGACAAGACAATAATTCCATTGGAAAAGCAAGTAAATTCAGGAGGGGGAGGAGAGGCAAAAAAACAGAAAAGAAAAGGCAGGAAAATAAGGAAAAAGAGAGAGAGAGAAGAAATGGAAAAGCAAAGGTCGTATGGTGGGCCCCGCCTTCAATTTCCTGTTACAGAGATGGCAGTTTCATCTCGCTCTCTCTGATCTTCAGCTTATTTAAATGCCACCCTCTCTCTCTCTTCACTCATTTTGTTAAATCCTTCAAATTCCCAGCTCTCTCTAGAGAAAAAAAAATGAGCTTTGTAAGAAAAATGTTGTAGGGACGAGAGAGAGAGAGAGAGAGAGAGAGAGAAAGAAAGAAAGGGAGGAAAAGAAAAGCGAAGGGGGGAGGAGGAGGAACAGGAACAGGAACAGGAGGGGGAGCTTTGTTTAATATTCTTGCGGGCGTGTGAATTTCTCAGGCGTAGGAAGCGAAAAAAAGTCTTCTCTTTCACACCCCCCCCCTCCCTCCCTCCCCCCCCTTCTTCTTGTTGTTGTTCCTTCTTGTTCTGCCTCTTGAGTGTGGATGAAGACTCTTAGGGTTTGATTTAAGAACCGGGTGCCCAACCCAGAAAAAAAAATGCCTCTTCTTGGGTGGTTTTCTTGCCTTAAAAAACTAGCAGGTTTGATCTGATGAGAGATGGGTGTGGTGATTCCGTGCCTGGATGAGGTCTGTTTCCTTCTCTCCAAGATAGCTATGCCCAGCTCGACATGATCTACTGGGTCGTCTCTATTTCTGGGAAAAAGGGCCTTCTTTGTTTTCGAATTTTCGCAAGAAATTGTCTATCTGGGTCCTCAGCTCGCTGAAATTGGACTTTGACTTTGTGGGTCTCTGTCTTTTTATGTTCAAGATCTTGGGGTGATTTTTCTTTTTTCCTTCAGAGCTGTGTGGAAACTATGCTGTGGTTTCCGGGTTGGTATAGCTTGTAATTTTGGTAAATTAGGGGTTTTTTTGTGCGGCGGGTTTGAGATGGAGGAGGTTGAAGAAGCGAACAGAGCAGCTGTGGAGAGCTCCCACAGGGTTCTGAGCCTCTTGTCGCAGCCGCAAGATCAGGTTCAGTGTAGAAATCTGATGCTTGAGACTGGTGATGCTGTATTCAGGTTCAAGAGAGTGGTTTCTCTTCTCAATACTTGCTTGGGTCATGCTAGAGTTAGGAAGTTAAAGAAACTCCCTACCCCTTTGCCCCAAAAGGCCCTCTTGGACAACCCTATTGTTAGAACTGACCAATCTTCAAAGAGTCTCCAACTCCTCCCTCCTAATTACCCTGAAAATGCAATTCAGGAACTCAATACACATCACAAAGCCTCTCTTTCTTTAGGTAACCCGAACTTGGAGTTGAGCTCCAATGGCAAAAGCCCTCTTCATTTAGCCCAGCAAGCGCCGTCAGCACACTATCACTTTCTCCAGCAGCAGCAGAAGTTACAGTTCCAGCAACAAATGAAACACCAAGCTGAGATGATGTACCATAGGAGCAATAGTGGCATAAGCTTGAATTTCGATAGCTCTAGCTGCACGCCCACCATGTCGTCTACAAGGTCTTTCATTTCTTCACTGAGTATAGATGGGAGCGTGGCTAACTTGGACGCGAATGCTTTCCATTTGATCGGGGCGGCTCGCTCATCTGATCAGAACTCGCAGCATAAGAGGAAGTGCTCTGGCAGAGGAGAGGATGGGAGCATGAAATGCGGTAGCAGTAGTAGATGTCATTGCTCTAAGAAGAGGTCAGCTTTTGCTTGAATAATTCATCGTGCAATGTAGTCACTTGCTTTGTTGTTTGTAGATCCATTGGCCAGTCTCTTTGCTTATCCATTTATAATTTGTTGCAGGAAACATAGGGTGAAGAGGTCGATTAAGGTACCTGCTATAAGCAACAAGCTTGCGGATATTCCTCCCGATGATTATTCGTGGAGGAAGTACGGGCAGAAACCAATCAAGGGTTCTCCTCATCCTAGGTATGATTGCCTCTGCTTTATCATATGCGAGCTACTTGCAAGTTGACTTATATTTCCTTAATTTGCTTTCAACTATGGTTATCTGATTCTTTGATTGACATTCCGTTTATCTTGGCTAATGAATGGTGGAAGAACTTTGGCCAATTGGAGTAGGGTTTGGTTGTGGTGTTGTAACCTATTGCAATTTCATTGGTCTGCTTTTAGGACTCCCTAGAACAAAATAGCAGACGGTTTTCATTTGGAGATATGGTGCTCTCTAGTAGAGTTGTCATTCTTAAAAGGAACAAGATTAACATCTCATTATTCGGCTGCTAAATTTGCATCTAGGACTTTGAAGGTGCTCTGAGTTTCTTCTAAGTTAGCAACTGTGATTAATTTGATAATTGAGGCTCTCTGCTTTGGCTTCTGAAGTAGGGAGGTCGTGTTAAGAGCTCCTTCTAATCTTCTATTTCGTATTGCAGGGGATACTACAAATGTAGCAGCATGAGAGGTTGCCCTGCAAGGAAGCATGTGGAAAGGTGCTTGGAGGACCCGTCTATGCTCATTGTCACCTACGAAGGTGACCATAACCACCCCAGGGTGCCATCACAATCTGCCAATACATGAAAATCGTGGAATGCTTCTTGTAGATCGCTTTTTCGAGCCCTGAGTCTTCAGCGTCTTAGGTTTTATTAATTGGCTTGAACTGCTCCTGTACATATTTTTCATGGCCTGAAGCATGGGTATAGATGGAGCAGTTATTGGCTGAAAAAAGGAAAAGTTAATGCCTTTTGGTTACTGTCAGGTGGGATTTAATCTTAGCCTTGAGCAAGAAAAAGTCGGGAAATGGGGATCTTTTTGTTGCTTGTAAGAACTTTTTCTGGTAATTAAAGTAACAGTTTCATGTTCTCCAAGGGTAAGCGAAAATGGCTATGCTCTCTGTTGGCTCTGGATTGGATGCTTCATACCAATTCATAGATGCAGTTTGTATTGAGGTGGAATATGTGGCTTCTTGGGAGGGTCCAATTGTGTAGTGCATCCTTTTCGTCTATGGCTTTAGATGATGCAAGTAATACTTGCTTAGTTTTAGTTTTCTATGGTTTTGTGAGGTTTCCTCGGGTGATTATTTTCTTTGCTGATCGACACAAGATAAAGAACATTGAGGTAGGAAGGAAAACTAGGAGAGAGGGAATTCAAATTCTTAGTTCATACCATTGGAAGAGTAAAACTGGAAATTTTGCCACCTCTTTGCTGCAGCTTCGCTCGAATTCATGGGAAAAAAGAAGAATAATTTTAATTATGCTTGTCTAAACTTTATGGATCAGTCCATGCTTGTGTAAATTTCTGTTGCTGCCCTTTCTAGGCCGAACAGGGTTTCTTGTTCTCTCGGTTCCCCTCTGTTATAGTCATTGAACAAGTAATGCCTACCTATGTACATCATATCAAGATTCTGGTTCCTCTAGATGCCTCAGTCTTCAAGTTTGGGAGAAAAAAGTGGTGGAATGGTAAGAGAATGTGCCCATCAAGTGCTCAATGAATGTCAGCCGGGTTTGAATAAGGTTAGACTCATCTTTCCAAAGGATCATCATGAGTTGCTGGTTACCACATTTCATTCTGGTATTGGTAGCAAGTAATTGGTGTCTTTGACCAACTAACAAATTTTGGGTCAGTTGTTGACTTTTTGTGTACCCAATTGGAGAAAAATTGATGTTTGAATCAAGTAACCTCTCTTTATCTTTGGGTGGAAACACTGCTTCCGTACAGACGTTGATGTCTATATATGGTTGAAAGACTATTCAGTCCTACTCATCTTCCTAGATTTTTCTTTAGATTATCCACTAGGTATGAGCCATCATTAGGCAGGAAAAAGGAAAAATAAAGAATACCAAAGAAAAAAAATTATAAAATGGGGAGGAAAAGGGCGGTGCAATCAGATTCGGTTATATTGCACAAGAAAAAAGGTGGGAAGACTAACGTTGGACAACGCACAAGGCTATGGATGTTGGACACGACAGACGAATTGGGTGGAAAAGGAGTTTGCCAATTTGACTTTAACGTCATCTCACCTTTCCATCCCCATTTGAAATTCTTGAATTTTTGAAGTGGGGTGGGAGGGCAAAGTCCTAAAGATAATTGCTACAATCTTAGACTTTTGTGGGGGTGGTGACGTCATCGTTTTCCACTTTTTTCTTTTTTGACCAGCTCATTATGATTATCCGCGGGGTTTGCTTGAGGGCCTTCGTGGGCCTAAAACGATGGGTGGAGGGTCAGTGGTGAGATGATTGCTTGAAGCATACGGCCGCGCCGGCACGGCCCGTTGCGTGCCGAGCCATGCTGCCCTGCGCTGGAACGGTCCATTTGCTCTCTCTATATGCGAGTTTGGGGAATTGTCTTATACAGTAGTTATGGTTTATTGGTTGGTATAAATTCTATGGTGCTGTGAGAAGCGAAACGATACATATGCAGTGGGTGATTCGTCGTCCGGTGTCAAAACTTTCTAATAGAAGTTCACAAACACCATTATGCACATGTTACCACCATGATCCGAGCTAATAGATCGATACAAATCATGTAGTTGGACAGGAAACACTTTCGTGGCGATGCTGCAAATCAATTAGTATATGATTTTATGTGTCAATATTTCTTGACTTTATATATGTTAAGAGACATTAGATACCTCATTGTGAAACTCAAAAAATTTCCGATAAAGAAAAGTTCACAAACAAGTCAAAATTCTTATTTTGAACCTTATAAAGCTACTATATATATGTGTACACTACACACATAGCATAAAAGTTCTTGATTTTAAACATCTATGTGTTTTAGCAATGTGGATTGGGTCGAGTATGAGTTAGGTATGAGTCAGATCGGATATGAGTCATTGAATTTGTACTGAGTCAATTTGTGTTAAACCACTTTCGATCCGACTCAAACCTGATTCGGCCCATCTATTTGATAACTCTTGATCCTACTAACTATGTGCAAACTGTTCCAAGATAGGGTCATCTGCATAGGTTAAAGATCTGGACTAAGTTGATTTGTGAGGTTTCCGGATGCTTCAGAAATCATTAGGTAACAATTCCCTCCACGTCCATGCCCTTTAATAATAAAGAAAAGAGAAAAAACATGGTCCTAACATATGAGTGCCTTACCACATCGGCTGGGGGACTTTTAACGGGTGTAACGGCCTTGTTAAAATCGCATTTTAGATTAAAATTGTTGAGGGGCGTAATCAAATTGCAAGATTGGATTATAAGTGGATAAAATCGCACGAATCATAAATCATAAGCTAGAAATATGTCGCTCTATGATTATAAATGGTACATGCATCATGAATAACACAATAAGCACTGTACATAGCAAATAAGTATACTGACCAGGTAAGTGATTATATTACGCAAACCAACTATTTTAATGTTCTGTTGGCCATACATTTATGTTAAAAATAGCATACTACAAAGACAAACTAATAAAAATTAAATGTGCAAAATAAATTATATACAACATACAAATCAAAGTATATAGCCTATGTTTGGGACACATTTCATCATCTCCACATCAGCATCAAGCTCCTTGTTCATAATAGGCTTCTTCAAATGAATTTGATGATTGTTGTTCACAGCTAGATCATTAAGATTATATCTAAGACCTAATCTTACGAAAATCAACAAGTTATCCTTTTTTATTGTACACATCGCCTTTTTTTTCTCCTCAGTTATGGTTTTCTCATTTGATTTGGCTCAAGTATCCTTTTTTTGGACTAAACATAACATAGGATCAGAAAATGGTAACATTGCATGGATTTTCAGGCAATTCGATTCGATGGATTTAATACCTGACGCCATGAAAAACCATTCCATTGAGTTTTGAATTGTATAACCGTGAGATTCAAAATTATTTTTCATTTCACTTTAGAGCTTACTAAGATTTTACCAATTTAAGGTGGGCCACCCTTTTTCCCTTCCTAATTTGGCTAAAATGCTTCAAATATTGGGACCATTTTCCCCACTGTGGATCCCACCTTCCCACTTTCCTTCATTTTCAACCTTCTCTTTCTCTCTCCTTTTACTTTCTTCTCTTCCATGTTTGAAATAATTTTCGCGTCGTTTTTCATGGTAGGTGCCGTATAAATCGATTAAATTTGAAGTGCTGGTTAGTGTTAAGTAATGCTGTAACTTTCCCTGTGATGATGGGTTCGGGTCAATGAAGTCTGAAGGTCTTTTTTCTACTTTTTCTTCTTACATCTCTCTCTCAAATTTTTGGGAAAAGTGAGTATTGATTCATTGCTTGTTTACTGTTGAAATGTTGTGGAAAGAAGGAAAAGGGGTATTGTTTGATACTAAAAGGCAAAAGAACAGCGTAAGTGCCAAAACTTGGCATGGGGGTATTTAAGTGCCAAAAATTATAAAAAGTACACTTAAGTATCACTTTTTTCGAAAATTGGGGTACTTGAGTGCCAAGTTCAGCGATCCTAGCTAGAAATCTTACGTGGTAATTTTTTAATAATACAACTCACCTATGAGACTCGTCGGAGAGTTGAATCAACAAAGAAGAGCTAAAACGACGTCGTTTTGCCTCTAAATATTAATTAAATTAAAATATTTATAATAAAAAAAGGATGAGGCAGAAGGGAAGGGCTAGCAACGGTGGTGAGGTGGCGGTGAGGGCTTGCGCAGCCCTCGTTGTTCTGTTATCTTTTAAAAAAAAAATATTATAAATATAAATAGGTTTTGCCTCTTATTTGAATTTTAATATAAATATGAATTAAAAAAATTCAAAACTATCGTTACCCAGCCTCTCATCGGGAAAGAGGTCGGGTTTAGGGATACTTGACCATGAGAGGTTCCTCACGGTTTGCGTTCCAAAAGACGTTATCACCTTGTCTTTCGGGACAAACCATTGTGAGTTCGCTTGTTCAGGTTCGCAAGTTTTCCCAAGCTCGTGCCTCGCATGATAGTAGAAGGTGTCGTGATCTGCACCCACACAGACGACACCTCGAAGGAGGAAGTCGAGTGTGGGTGACGAATTTTGGGGTGCCTTTACCATAGTAGCCCTCCCAATAATACTCACTCCTGTGGATGGCATTATTTCATCCATTATAAGCTTTCCATAGTGGGTATGCTAAACAATGGTGAGTCTCATCAAGACCCATATCCCTGCAACAGATTTATTTTATTATCTAGTTATTTAGAACAACCTAATAAAGATAGGAGTCGTCACTAGCCTTATTTTTAGGGGTCGGCTAGAAAACCCAATCGAGGATTGGGAGTAGTCCCTCGATTTCTATGCAACTAGAGATTCTAGATTCGAGAACTTAGGTTATGCTAATATTTTTATCAGCGCCATTTTGGTACCTAACAGTATGTCATGTTTCTTAAGGTGTCCATACATTTCTATTATACTTTTTCGAGTCAATAACACTAACTAAATGATCATGCATGAATGGTTGTTTTCATGTAATTCTATTTCTAAGAAAGAGAAAAGAAAATACACAATTGAAATTTAAAGATAAGGTAGGAAATAAACAATTAAGTGAACAGTTTAGGAAAACGGTAAATCTAACATGTAACCCTAAATGATGAACAAAAATAAAACGGAAGAAATAAAACCTGCACTTTGTCGAGTGTTTATACATTATGAAATAACCCGAAACATATAACGGGGAAAAATGATAAAAAAATGTGGTCAGGTAGGACATCGACCTTCCATCGTCTTCAAGTCTTGAAGGATTTCCATCTCCAAGGACCTAATCTAATCTTAATCTAAAACTAGGCTTAGGCACATGCAATAGGAAAGAAATAATCATTTATGGAAAAAATAGTCATAAGTACAAGATAATAAAAAACAATCAAACAATTGAAATCATGTGCAAAAGTGAACAAATCGGGCCTCGGGATTGGCCTTTGCTATTCATGCATTGATCCCTCTAGACACCTATCCCAATTCATTTTTTATGGCTTATAGCCATTGGCCACCATTTGTATTCTCACATGGCAACTAACGCTTATAAAGGACACGTTCTAAGTAAATCCCAAGGTCTACCCATGGAATCATACATCGTACTTAGGCATTCATCTAAAAAGCACATGCATTACGAGAAATAAACATGCAGGTAGAACCTTGAGTCTTATTTCTCAAACAATCAAACAATGCCAATGAGCCAACATTGGATCACTTATTCAGTTGACAAGCGCTAAACACAATCACAAGCATTTCTAATTAATGAAATGATGTTATGCATGTATGATTCATGTGATGCTTCAAAAAGTTGGGATGTGTTTAAAACATTGAGAAAGGAATGGGACATTTCGACATAGGTATGTCTTGGCTATGGAATGCATTTAATTGCTAGAGTTTATCCGGGGCACATATCATGCACTATTAATGGATGTTGCAGGCATTTTAAATATGGTCCAAACCTAGACAAATCCAATGTCAAATCAAAATGAAGGTATTGTAAGTGAGATATGAGATATGATTCTATCAAGACTATGGAGTGCATTTAATTGCCAAGGCTAATTTGGGGCGCATATTATACACTACTAACAGATGTCGCGGGTATTTTAAACATGACCCAAGCTTAAACGAGATCAACCTCAAATTAGAAGTCTAAAAGATGCTAAACAATTAATGTCGGAAGCATCACATGTACCCAAGCCACTTTGTTATGCGAGACTAAAGTTTCACCTTGAATCTAGAAAAAGTGTCACTAAAAGACCTTTTTAATTTTCAAAAATTTTCAAAAATGAAGAATGAAGAATTTGGAATAGATTTCATGAAAATGATGAATCCTAATTCAGCACGCAAGTTGTCCTAAAAAATTCTAAAAGAAAAACACAGCAAATAATTGCAACAAAGTATCACAGAACATGGCAAAAAAGATCAACACAATTTGAAGGGAACCCATGAACAAATTGTCCGAAGAAAATTACACAGCATAGAGAATACCATAAGGAATAACTTTCCTGAAGAAATTTTCCTAAAACGAGCAACATAAGAATTTATGAAAATTCAATAATATGCAACATTGCATCAGAAAATTAGCAAAACAACATAATAACATGACATAACAATAGAGATTTGACCTAGTAAACAATGTCTAAAAAATATGAAATTTGACCACAACGTAGACAAAAAAGTGACGAACAAAGTTTGCTGAGGGTTATGCCTAAGAATCTCAAACCAAAAAGTTACACAAAAATAACAAAAGTCAAACTTTACAGGGGTAAAACAGGGGTTTGAAATTTTACATAAGTCAGATTTCTAACCTAAATTGACAAAAATGGAAAATGGGACAAACGACATGCAAATCGCACAAAATCAGTGGTGGAAAGATCAAGACGAGTCTTGAGACTTTCTAAGAGGGTTCGAGTCCAATCGAGGTCAAATTGATGGTCAACAAATGATGTTCATGAAGACATGCAAATTAGCCATGCACAAACCAGAACATGATGCATGTTTAGTAGTCTATAAGATCACAAAGACAATATATAAAAAGCGTGAAACTCGCACACGACAATAGATTGAATGTGTCAAGAGTTTGGGTAAAACATTTAACCCTAAGTCGAAGTGCAAATAAGTTACACAAGTGATTAACATTGTAAAGTGACTTAGAACTAGGAGTGACATGTTTGAGAAATTTCAATTACAAATGGCTAAATTGATGCACAATGTTCACATATTAGACAAGGTTCAAATGTAACGTGTCATATATCGATGCGAAGCTATAACACGTGCTTCAAATGTCAAGAAAGATATCAAGGTATGATTTAGCCCTTAAGGGACCCAAACAAATGAGTTTTGGTAGGCTTGTGATAAGTCTTTAACTCAACATGACCATCAAGGAACATGGTTAATTATAGATGATCTAATGATGTGCAAAAATCTTAAGAAAAATTGTATATGTAGAATGCGATGTGACAAGCATTTTTATGAAGATTTCTAGTCTTAATCTGCTCACATGAGCCTACACGAAAATGTCAACACAGAGTCATGTTATGGAATGCACTAATCACAGCAGCACCTAAACACATTCGTACATGTGATTAACATGGAAAACGATGCTCAGTTCACACAAATCACACCTTGTTAGAACACTTGTAATACGAATCTCATGAGGATGCCAAGTTAAATGGACTCATCTAAAACCTTAATTTCAAGTAAACACAAGTCGGACCTAGTGTAGGGCACACTGACCTAGGGACGGTTTTTGATGATTTTACCTAACCAAAAAAACTTCAAAAAATCTTTTAAAAAAAAGGTATGTTATAAATAACAAAATTTAGTGCAAATCCTGTGAAAAAAGTTTTTCTAAGATTCAAATAAAAGATCAATGAAAAAATAACAAAATAGAAAATTGCAGCAAGTGAGAACCACAAATCAACCTAAAAACTATTGCAGAATCAACATATTTCGGAGGTGGTTTTCAATGACTAGACAATGTTTGCTTGGGGTGTGCAACCTATTAAATCGAAGCATGAGAAGTCTATTTTTCATGCCTAGAAGTGTTCGAGGACAGAAAACCTTATCTATCACCTTGTTTCAGCCATAATAGAAAGTCACATCTCAAGTATACGAAATTGCGGATCAAGGCAAATCAATCTCAATCAACTTTAAGTCCATCATCAATGATCATCAACTCATTGCAAATCATCTCATAACATCATAAATCTCAGATCTAAGCATAATATGAAAACCTATAATTGAATCCTAGCCTCGATCAGTTAATCCGATTTAGCTTGATTGGATTCGAGATTAGGAGGATTACCTTTCTAATTTTTGTTGCACTTTCGACACAATGGGACGAAATGCAAGTCGCCAGAGCACGATTGGAACCTTAAGGGAAACCGGAGGGTTGAATTGGATCATGAAAGGGCTAGGTCGGGGCGGTTGGATTGCCGGTTCAGCAATTAAACAGAGCCGGTCCAAAATGGATCGGCCTTGAATGCTGGTTGAAAGAGAGGCTATCGGAGATTCTCTGATGACTGATCCACCTATCCCCAACCACAGCAAGGTCGATGACTTTCTTAATGACCGATCGGCGGTGATCGAAGGCTCCAAAAACCACTAGTGATTGCTGGTTCATCTACTGTACAAGATCGGCCTAAACCAGATCGATTCTTGGACGCTGATTGAAGATCGGCCTAATTAGAGAGCTTCTGATGACTAATTGGCTGATACTAGTCACCGGTACTATGAGGATTCCATAATGAAGCTAACTGAAATGGTCGGAGGATCAAATGAGGCCGCTGGCTGCTGAATAGAGCCAGAAAAGACGTTGGAGGAAGCACCGGCGTATACGCCGATCTTTAAGACTGATGAGGAAGAGCGCCGATCGGGACCATTACCTAACCTTTTAGTCTTTGAGTGACAACGACTTGATAGGAAGGAGGTCGATAGAGGACTCAGATAGCATGGCAGCACCAACAGGGGCTTCAGTGATAGGCGGCCGACGTGACAAAGGAGAGAGGCACTGAAGGCGTTGGGCACGTGAGAGAGAGAAGAGAGAGAGTGGCGGGAGAAGGAGAGAAAAAAATGAAGAGAGAGAAAATGTAGATCTTGATTTTTGACTAAAATGAGGCCCCCTTTGATTTTGGAGGGAAAATCCTTTTATTCCTTTGCCTAATCGCCAAATCTTGACTTGTGGTTCAATTTGACAGTCAAAATTTTGATCTAATGATCAAACTAAGCTCATTATAGACTAATCCCACCTAGAATGTGTCCTATGATCGATCAGATGACTTTGATTCGCAAAAATTGGGAGTTAAACGAAAATCGCAATTGGGGCCTAATTAGGGGCAAAATAAAAAATTTACGAAATTCATGGATTATTTTGCAAAATTTTAGAAATATGAGGATGTGAGGATGAAATACACGTGACGAGGATCCAGTGGGCGGTCACCGGTGATCCGGAATCAGCCGGCAAGGCCGCAAGGGGCCGAACTAACTTGCCTCGTAGTTGATTAGTCGGATTGGTCGGGCCAGTTCGACCAATTTTGTCATGCCCCGACCCACTTCGAATGCGCAACATCCTTCATTTCACTTAGGTCATTCAATTACGACGTCTTAGGAGGCGTCGCCGACTCATTTGTATCATCGATTATATAAGCAAGCGGAAATATAAACAAATCACCCAACCAACAAACATGGATAGTTTAAACCGGACTCATATATACATATGCATAATCAAAGTCATCACACTATACAAATTATTTACTTCTAAAGCAAGCATACAAGCTTCAACATCACAGGCTACGCTACTTCATATACAACCAAAAAGTATGGTTAGACCTTTTTCAAAAGGGTCCTAGGGTAAGCCTAGTACTTCTAATACCATGAAAGCGACTTCCCAAAAGTGTTGTACTCCTACTACCACCTAACTCTCTATGGGCTCCACAAACTAGGGCTTCGACTCGACAATCATGTTAGGGTCGATCTCTGGGTCAGACATAGCCCAATCAGGCACGTCAAAGTCCATAGCATCCCAGCTAGTACCCCCGGATCCTGCACTCAAAGATCCATCAAAACCATGAATGGGACCATGGACGTTGTCCCCAACCTAAAAATACCACATCGTAAAACGGTGAGCCACAAAGTTCAGAAGCTCCTCATCTACCCATAAAGTAGTAACGTAGCACTCGTATCGGGCATTGGTTCCCTTAATCGGATATTTTGTGATCTCCTAGATATGCTCAATAAGGAGCCTACACCTGACTTAACAGAAGGGTTCTGACATTCTTAGGGCTCGTAAATATTTAAATAAACGACAATGAGATAAAACTCAATGAGTGAACTTTTTAACCTTCGCACAGGGAGGTGGTTCACCTCGAAATCGGTCTAAATGTTATCTATCGATGACAGATCACTAGCAAAAGCCTTGCTTTGCCTTAGCTACTAACATCAATGGTTTTCTCATTTCTTCAAAGCCGTCAATATAAACATGTAAGCAAATCTTATAGCAAATCATGTACTCATAAACTGGAAATTAGGATGTGCATTATCTTAAGTCATGCATCAATGCTATGCAGCAATCTATACATAATCACATATCATTCTCATGCATGATTCACACATTTATGTCCAGATTATTACAACCCCCAGGGCCACGGCCAACTCGAAGGTCGGCGGTCTTCCAGCATAATTAGGTATCGTCCCGCCCTATTGGGCACGGCATCGTCCTGTGTATGCATACTCCTTAAGACGGCATTCCAATTAAGGAGCTTCGTTTTGAAGTCCATCCATGAACAATATCTCGTTGATGTGGGGGCATATGAACTTAATCAGGCATTGTCCCGCATAATCATATGCATCAAGATGGTTTCATCACTTCGCATAATCATATGCATCAGGGTATTTAGGTGGTCACATGGACATACTAGAACTCAAGCCCATTTAATCAATGCAAGAGTGTGTATGTTCATACATTATGCCATAACGTGTGTCACATACAATCATGTCATACTTGTACCTCATATCATATCACACCAATGCATCATTTAAACGTGCCCACGTTTTATTGTTTCACATAACCTTGAATGCATAATTAATAATTAAACTCCTTGAGTACCATAAACACTTACCATTTCCCATTCTAAGTGTCTCATAAGCATGCACTACAACCAAATTGAGTAACTAACGGTGCATCTTATCATTGGAACTCAAAACATAGAATACTTATTAAAGATAGGTTATTGCATTAAGTTTAAGTTATTACACTTGCCTATCCGATAACTTCTTTCTCTAATATAACATACTTATATCATTACTATAACGTGTCACAACAACATATCACATGCCTCATATCACCACATAATAACTTATCACATTAGTATAACATGTCACAACAACTTATCACACAACACTTATCACAACATAATAACTTATCACATATCATATATTAACGTATCAAATTCTATAAAGGTTTACTGCGATAACATATCATAACCTATGATACCCTATCATGATAACTTATCGAGAACTAACAATAACTTATTGTGATAACATATCGGAACCCTATGATAACCTATTGCGATAACTTATCGAGAACCTATGATAACTTATTGGAACTAATCACAACTTATCGTAATCACTTATCAGGAACCTACAATAACTTATTGCTTAAAGCCACTTGTCACATCATCAAGGAACCATTTAATCTTAATCTAGTCCTAATCTAGGTCCTAAGTGTAACAACAACCTTAATCAAGGGCTAAAAAGCCACTCACACCCGAATCCAAGCTTAACAAGCGACGGGGGAGGAATGGCAAGTTGGTCAATGAGCTGCGGTTGCTGGTCATTCCTCAACAGCCCATGGTGAGGGTGGTGGTGGCGTTCCGGAGGAGGTGTGGCGGTAACAAGGTGGTTGGATGGTCCTCCATAAGGCTGGCGATGCCCAAACCATAAGCAAGGAGAAGGAGAGAGCTATGGTGAGTGCTGGACAGCTCCTTTCTTGGCTCCACAATTTGGCATGGCAATGGAAACAGTGGTGCGGAGATGGCAGTTCAATGGGGACGTGGGTGGTGGACAGTGGATAGTGGATCTAGAGTAGGAAAAGTGAGGAAATGGCTTGCAATGAGATAGAAATGGAGAAGGGGTGGTTCGGCCAAGCTTAAAAGGGAGTGGAAAGATGAGAGTGAGAGCCAAAGTGAGAAAATGAGAGAGAGAAAGAAGAGAGAGGAAGTGCCATCGGCTTCAATGGGGAAGGAAAGGGAGAATGAGTGAAAGATCTTGCCAATTGATGGCATTGTACTAGCAATCCCTCAATGTTCTCTCAATCAAGAGTTCTTACTTAGAGACAAAAGTCGTCATAATGAGAGAAATCCAAACCATTAATGAGGAGATATGCACATGGGAATTAGGGAGAGTAGGCTATGCTTTAGACTAGGCTAGGTTGTCCTCTCCAATCTTCCTTCAAGCTTGGGGCCGCCCCCTTCCCTTGGCCATTTCCACTTTTGCCCCTTTATCCTTAACTTGAAGAGAGGGCAATTGGGACTTTGCAAGAAGATTTGCGCACTATTCATGCACATGGGTGCATTTAATGCCTAGATCTTGCAAGAGGATTTAATGGGCTTGGAGGACCCATGGCCCTTGGGCCGCCCCTCATGGGTGTGGTCTTGGGCCAACGTGGGTCCTTGTCAGCGGCCCATTTCTACATTTCCGAATTTCCACGTTCCGCTGATGAAAAATCGCGTTTCCACCCTAAAGTAGCATTTTCGGCATTTTTATGGTCTATCAATTCTCATTGTAATCCTACTTTGAAGATTTGACGCCATTGAAATCCTATTCTAAAAATCAGGATCGGATCGAGGGTGTCACAGATTCTTGATCGATTTTGGCCAGGCAGTCCTTAGGGGGTTTAAAATTTGTTTGGTCCCTTTTGAAGAGAAAATGTAACATCCTCACGACTGACCCCGTAAGGATCGGCCATAAGGTCCAAAAAGGATCGATCATGGGCCATTAGCCATGGATCGATTAGTTCTATCAGCAAGGAATCACGGATCGGTCATGGTCCGATCGACTAACCGACCGACTGACTGGTCACGAATTGGTCAAGGTGTCGGTTGTGAATTTCTACTGACCATACCAATGGGATAGGATCACTAGCTCATAAGATGACCTTTTGATCACGGGAATTGGTCACGAGATGATTTTAGATCGGTGGATGGTCATGGATCGATTCGACCAGTTGCAGTTTTTGGTCGTGGATGATTCCGCCTGGTTATGCACCGATACATGGATGATCCGAATTGATCAAATGCGACCATTTTCTGACAAAAAATGCATCATTCCCAATTTAATTTTTAGTGATTGGAACGGAATCTCGAATTGGTGATGTCCAATCATGGATTGCAAATACACCGACCATGAACCTTATTGGTGGATTGGGTGCCAACCGGAATGAGGCTAGGGATAGACTCGGCTATTCCGTAACTAATTCTAAGGTCCATGGGTAGCCTTAGGATTGGTCTCAAATCAATTTAAGGACAACTGACCCTATTGGCCGATCGACCATCCAAAGGAACGGTTTGGGCGAATATGGACGTATTGGCCAAATCTCGGGTGTATGTGATTCAATTTTTCGAGGTGTACCTAATAATCCCTTCTTTGGCTTTAGAACCAACTTGGATGAAAGAATTCTCTAGATTGCCTTATTAATGAAGAAAAAGACAAAATAAGGAAATTTCTAGAAACCTTTCATTAAATGAATGGGTGAGTTGTTCTTTGAATAGTCAAAAGTCATAATGGTGGCCAAAATATCTTTGAAGATTCTAGAAAAAGGTGGCACACAAGTGGACAAATTAGAAAGCGATACACGAGCCCTCATTAATGACCGAATGTTCTAGAATTGCCGAGTTGGCAACTATAGTATCATTATCATCAAACTTCATTAAATGCTCACTAATGCGGGGTATAGGTGGATCAATGGGAGAGCGAAAAGTAGGCCGTCATTGATGATGCCTAAGGACTAGGTTGTCAAGTGAAACCTTTAGCCTTGCCAACTCACTTTTTAGATGTAATCAAGAGGCAAAGTAGCTTGCCAACTAAACTTTAGGCGGCACACTTGGAAAAATTAAAGTAGACCATTTGGCTTGGTAATGATGGCTTGAGATTAGCCTTGGAGAAGAAGTTAATAATTCATGCTTAGGTGTCCTTCAGAATCTTGGGTTATGATGAGCCTAAATGATAGCTTTGGCGAACAAGGTAAAGGCCAACCAATCAAGAGATGACATTAGGCATCAAAGGGGCTTATGTGTCCCTTAGGACCATAGGCACATCATGAGCCTAAGTCGAGCCTTGGAAAGCAAGCGAATAGGGGGTCCAATAAAAAGATGGCATGTGTTCTCTTAGGATCCTAGGCATGACATCTTGCAACTTAGGCTTGCCACCTAAGTATTCTAGGCGAGCCACTTGGAGAATTTGGAATGGACCGCTTGGCTCAATCCATTTTCTCCTCCTCCTTCTCCTTTCTCTCGGCCTTGCATCCTCAATCCATCAAGATATATAAGTTTGTCTTCGAGGTTTGCCAAGGTAAGTAAGATTCCTATGTCTCCTCTAGGGCGGTAGTCTCCATTGTCAAGTCTAGTTAGGTGTTCATCCGTCAAGCCATGGGTAGGATGTTGGATTTTTCGTATGGTCTTGCTCATGTTTATGCTTGAACATGTGCTTGAGTTGTTCACGTTCGGAATGGAGTCGAGGTTTGTTCGGATTTAGTTCAGCGTAAGACAAAGTCGCCCAAGCCATAAAGCATTGGTTTCGGCATAAATAGGACGTCGGGTCCAAGTCTCGCTTGGTGTGGGAATCGCCTAAGACCGCAAGGTCCTAAGTCGACATTGAGGTGTGTTGATCTTATGCCTTGATCGGTACGAGGATCACCCAAATCCACGAGGTCTTGGTGAGGCACAAAGCATGCTGATTTCCGTAGTCCAAATGGGTGCGGGGACTTTGTGCTTGGCGTTGAATGAAATCGTGAGCCGAGGGTTATTCTCGATGCATGTGTATTCACATTGGGTCGGAGCTAAGGTCTGTCAAGCTTGGAATCGTTACTAAAGCGAGGTGTACCCAAGCCTCGAGGTCTTTGATCGGTATTGAGGCGTACCGTTTCCAAGCCTTGTCCGGTGGGGGATTGGCGCTAAGTGATTGATTCAAGTTACGGATCAAAGATCGTTCCCAACATATTTGCTAGTGAAATATAAGAAACTTATGACGCACATGAATGAATGAGCATGCCTTCAGGCCATACAAGTGTCAGCTAAGAGAAAAGATAAGAATCGGCTTGTGTCATGCATTTATGTATGTACTTAAAGAGGAAAAAGCGCCCGTCGCCATATAGTGTTGGTGGCGATGCTTCGTGTCATGCCTCGGAGCTCCGAGCGCGCACACATCCCTTGGTGGTCAATAAATTTGTGACGTCCCAGGATGCGTCGCTAACCCATTCATTTTATTGCACATGCCGAAGCGAAACAAAACCCCTGATAGCAAACAGCATGTGATAGGAAAGCATGATAACAAATTCACAACCCAAAGCACTCTTTTATACACAAACTAGGTTTATATATAGAACTAGTCTATCTACCAAAAAGATCAGTCCTCAAAAGGAAACTGTCCTATAACCCCCTAGTCGGACATGTTCACCGACCCTTCAGACTCCACAGGTTCCAAGGGCGCTGGGTCCACCACAGCACCATCAGGATGGTCAGCTGTACCTTTGCCAAAAGCGTCGTCTACTACCGCAGTTGGGACCTCAAAACCCTGGAGGGGACCAACTCTGTGTCCATTGAGCCCACGGCGAAACCACGCCCTGAATCGATGAGGTACCCTCTCAGGTAGGCTCTTATTGACTCAGACGGTGGTCACTATGAGCTCGTAGACCCAGACCCCATGGCCTCCGGGAACAGGGAAATCAGTAACCAGCTCGGTAACCTTCGAGGCTAACTATAACGAACTGGCGGGGCTGCCATCTAAGGATCTAAAAGAATTGAGCCTATGACGGGGTGAGACAATATCTCAGCAAATTCACCTCCTAAACTCCGACTAGGAAGGAAATACGCCTAGAGGCAGTCTATGCACACAAGACAAAGGACTTACCTCGCCTCAATTCCCTCCTATATGTTAGCACAATTCATATACTCAATCAATCAATCGATCAATTCAATTCAATCCATACGATCGATCCATCAATTCAATCAATACTATCGATCAATCAATCAATCAATCAATTAATCAATCAATACAATCGCAGGGGTCCCAATTATAAGGCCAAATCGTCATGACACGTCCTATACCGTGCTACACAATTTTGTCCCATAATCCGGCGCTTCAATTTCAATCAAACACACGTTTCAACTCGATTATTGCCTGCATAGACACAATATACCGATGCACATCGATCTTCTAGCGTAGCCAAGCTTCGTCTCACACCTTTGAGCACGGCAACATCCGCCGACACACATCAGGGATGGCATTCTTGAAGGAGCATTGGTCCAGAATCTACTGCGACTAGCTTCCGTTGTCCAAGGGCATCCCATATAGGGGCAATGTCCTACCGACACACATTAGGGACAGATTCACTTAGCCATCACATGATCAATCAGTCTCGGCCAAAGACATTATGCTTTGCACTCAAATATCCCAATTAAAATAATGTCTTAGCATATTTTTTTCGTATTAAAAACACCCAATAAAAAAAATTGTGTGTGGGTACACGATCAATTTGAGTCAAAAATGCGATATTTTCTTTTTAAAAAATCCCACTATTTAATATAGTACATAAAGACATTTTTGGCGTTAAAAACCGACGCTCGGGATTTTCTAATTAAATACTAAAATTTCACAATTTTGGAATAAATAACAAAAATTCCAATTGCCACTCAATTTGCACAAATTAACACTCAATTGCATAAACTAAGCACACCATTGCAATTAGCACGAAATTCCGGTCACCGGCTATCCCGGTATAATTTTCGGAAAATAATAAATAATTAAATAAATACCAAAAATAATTAAATACAATAAATATTCACTTAGGTCGGAAATGCTAATCTAACCACTTAAACGGGCTAGAAAATTTCTGAACCTATCTAGATAAATAGCACGATCTCATTAGCCCTTAATTAGTCTATTCTAACCATCTAACATGCACAATTAAGCAATTAAATCACTAATCCAATTTAACTAATCACCTAATCCCTAATTAGCCTAAACTAATCACCCCTTAAGTATAATTAACTCCATAAGCAGAGTTTAACAAGTAAGCTCGCTGGTTTTGCGATCCAGTGAGTTCAAGGCGACAGCGACGCGGAGGCGGACGACAACCAAGCCTGGAGCGACATTAACGGAGGTCCGGACGGGCCTAAAAACGGGCCATAAGCCCTCAGCCCATAACTGAGGTTCGGCTATTGCTTGGGCTGGAAGAACCGATCGAAGGGGTTGCTCAGCTCAAGAAAGGGGCACGGCGGGACGGCGGTGGTTGCAGCAAGGCTATGCGGTGCTCGACGGCGGTTCCGACGGCCTGGTGACCTGCGACGATGAGCTGAGGCGGCTTGGGACAGCAATTGGGCGCGAGGACGAGCGGACAGGATCGAGCAGCTCCGGGCGGGCAAGTGGCTAGCGTGCGGTGGTCGGCGGCTTCGGGCGGGTTGCCGACGACAGGGAGGTCCTCTCTGGTTTCTCTCTGTAATTTTGAGCTTTTAAACTTGCTCAACAATGGATAAAGCAGCCCTAAGGTTGAAGAAGAAGCCAGCTGCAGCTAGGGGGTCCCAATTGGGTGCAAAGTCCACACAAATATCCCATTTTGCTCATTGCAAAGGCCCTACCCTGTTTAGCCCTCAACCACAGCCAATTTGTAGCACCAAACTTCCCTTAGAAGCTATTGAAGAGGTCTCATTGATTTTGATCCGCAATCGGACAAATCGGACTACGCTCGGGACAAGATTGGAGCTTTGAAAATCACGATCGGACAACCCGGGCTGCCTATAAGGCTAGATCATATCGCTAGGTCGCTAGAACAGAATACGTCTGATTAGGATCGGTCTAGGACTGTCGGAGGGAAAGTGAGGTAGCTAGAGCTATTCGGTGACCAATCCTTCAAGTCCCGACCACCTGCTGGTTAGGGATAAGGCTGGAGCAAATCGGAAGAAGGTCGGCTGTCACAACCCCAACTCCATCCCCAAGGTCACGAGCAGCAAGGGTTATTTTTGCGACGTCCCAGGCACGTTGCCATCCCGTTTCTTTTTATCTTTTCATTAAGCACATGCGAAAGCGTATATATAACACCCGGACAACAACAAGCGGTCAGGAAAACAACCATTTAAAAACATATAATTATATCAGTTACATTTACAGGCCTCTTTGTCACGGGCCACTACTTTTTCTACACTCTAAAGGCCGGGTAAACCTTAGCTCCTCTAGCAAGACTGCAACTTCAGCACTAGTGGGAGACCTCAATACCTATAATTCTAAAAAACAATGGGGTGAGTCATAGACTCAGCAAGTAAAACTCATTAATTTCCGGGTAGGAGGATGCCTCGCCTATCAATAAGCATATAACTCATCTAAAACATTAGTCGATGACAAATCAATAGCAAAACAAAAGCTTTGTCTTGGATGAAACATGAGGAATCCTCAATCAACGATATGCAAGTATAAACTAATATTCACCCACAACATGAGAAACTCACGCCTCACTCAATATTATACAAGCATAAACAAAATCCATTCCATAGTATGAGGAACTCATGCCTCACTCATATGCAAGCATAACCGAAATCTATTTCATAATGTGAGGAACTCATGCACACGAGGTTCATTTATTAATAGCTGAAATCCATCGTCTCTTCCGGAATCCACTAGGCATCCAAAATCAATCGAGCAACGTCTCTTAATCCAAGGGTGACGGCGATCTTCTGTCTATGCATTCGTTGGGCATTCAAACTTAATCGGGCAATGTCCCTTAATCCAATGGTGACGGCAGTCCTTCGACAATGAGTCCGTCATGCAACATCACCGAAATCCATCGGTCGACGGCTAGAAATTAGTCTATTGTGTGACCATGCATCAAGCATCACAATCCGGTTCTTATCTTCACTTTTAGTTTAAGGGCTCGAAGGCGTGCCATGCATAAGTGTGTGAAATGACTTACTGAAACCGAGACGTTAAGCATGCCGAGCACAAATCAAGGATCGTGACTTGATCCGACACGTTTGAGCATCGATCTAATACCAAACTTGGCTCGGGAATGATATACCTCCATATTGCACCGACACCATGATAGGACCGGCCCGTCGTGACATGTTCACTGACCTAGTACCAAACTTGGCTCGGGAGCGATACGCCTCAATACCGCACCGAGATCATGAAAGGATTGGCCCGTCGTGACATGTTCACCGACTTAGTACCAAAGTTGGCTTGGGAACGATAGGCCTTGATATCGCACCAAGACTAAGAAAGGACTGATCTGTCGTGATCCCATGTATGTCAAGGCCAACAAAACCCTTTTTCAGAGCTCGGGGCATGAACTAGAACATGCGATTGTGAAAACGGTTGGAAATAGTTTTGTGAGGAAATAACAAGCTTTCACAAAACGCTTTTATAGTAGGTTTGTATCAAAGCAAAAATCAAAACATATCAAATAAACACACAAACTGAGCTTCTTCTAGGCAACTCAAGCCAAAGCACGAGCCAAAGGTCATCAAACAAGGATCGAACTCAATCAAGGAACAAGATCTAAATTGATCCAAGTAAATACAATCAAACTTCAAGCAATAACAAGTCAATCAACTTCAGTCAAGGACTCATCACATGCTCGGAATAGCGTAACACAACGTCCTAGCCAAATATTAGTAAGTTCTACTTACCACACTTCAAGGAACGGCCTAGGTGACCAAGCAACATGTAGGCGAACAAACGGGCAAGATGGCACGGCCACAAGAAAGAGAGAGAGAGGGCGATGGTGAGGGTGAGGTTGAGAGAGTGAAGGAGGAAGAGGAGGTGCTGTGGAAATGAGGGGAGGGAATGCCTCTATTTATAGGCAAACCCCTCATGATGATCTTTCCAAATGGACCAATCATCTTAATGTAGGTGGACAATCTAGGTTGAGGAGGTGGCAAGCTAAAGAGATGGGTGGCAAGTCTAGTTTCTAGGGGCGACACTTGCTCATCTTTTCATTGGTCCATTTAAGGGGTTGAGTCATCATGGAATAATTACATGTAATTATTATGGGGACACCTAAGCCAATAATTAAGCCTCTCCCATTTAATGTTTGGATCTTGAGTAATCATTAGGCTAGATATCTTCATATTACAAACTTACTCTCCAAGTTTTTTAGGTTAGGAGACATTATGGCCTATTCCTTTGAGGGACACCTCAAGTTGGCATTGAAGCACTAGAGTCCAAAGATATTTAATACATCCTTATCCTAAATTAAGAAGACTTTAGATTAGCCTTGCTCCTTAAGTTGTGCGTGCAGCTCCCTCCCCTTCAAAGTTGGGCGTGTGTCCCTCTTATCTTGGGGTGAAAATATTTTTGAGCAATTTTTGAAATCAGCATCAATACCTTATCAAATGGGCTCGAAAAATTAAAAAAATTTAATATGTTGTAGATAAGACCCTAAATGACATTTTTTTTTTTATGAGGAAAGCCAAGTCCAATTTGTGTTGTGCAAAGAGCAGCAAATCACTGAACATAGCCCAAAAATTCGTCTGTCGAGCAGATTTAATGGTCGGAGAGAGAGACTCATTTTGAAATCCAAATCTTCACAAAACTCTTTGAAATTTCTATATATTGTAGAAATATATGTCATTTAAAACTTTTGTGAAGAAAACATGTTCAAATTTGAAATGGAAAATTTTATAAAAAATCAAGAAGGCAATCTGGTCTCTATTTTTACTACATCGGGCAAGTTCTATATGGTAATTGATTGGGTCTTCGTCCCAACTATTTCACCTCAGAAAAATATGAAATTTAAGTATGTTATAGTATATATATATATTTTGTTCTTTGATGGAGAGAGGAGGAGAAGAGAGAGAACCTCTTCAAAACGTTCTTTCTTTCATCAATAAAAAATTGCAATTATTTTTCTAAAAGTTATTTATATAACTTCCCTAAAGAAATAACTTCCCTCACACCCCTTCAAAATGTGTTTATTTATTATATCATATCAAGACGAACCGGTACATCTTAATCATACCCCATTATGGACGAACCAAGGAAATATAATAGTCTTCATGCACATGCAAATCTGCATAATACAAGCATACACAAGAAATAAGAAAATTCACGAACCTAGACATATAGGCACGCATACACACTCACATACACGTTTACCATGACGAAATCTCTGTTTTAATATGACAGTGCTTTGTTGTCCCAAGCAATTATGCAATTGGAAATGAAGCCATCATGGCGATGCCACAAAGACCTTCCTTAGCATCGATGTCCCTCTTCATCCTAATGTATCCCTTCTCGCCCCATCCGGTGCCCCACGAATTTTTGACCAACCAGTACTTGGTTCCGTCCTTACTCGTGCCATACCCGACTGCGGTGACCGCGTGGTCCAGATTGGTCCCGCATTTCCCTGTGAAAATGCCGCCGCTATAATACATGAAAGCCGATTCGCCGGCATCGATGGCCACGGAAACTGGCTGGTGGGCTACAGCCTTCAGAAGGGCAGACTCGTTCTTGGCAGGCACGTCTGCGTATCCAATGATTTTTGCAGCACTAGAGTTTGCTTTGCGGGCATTGCAGGTTCTCTTAACAGCTTGGTAAGGGTAATTAGTCTCGGTTGTGAGGCCGTGCTTGCCGATGATGAACTCAAAAGTGTTGGCCAAGAAGCCGCCCTCGCAACCCTGGTCTCTCGTGTCACAATCCACTAGTTCTTGCTCGGACAAAGAGATCAGTTTTCCCGTCGTGAGTTGGTTAATCCCTTCCATGGCCCCTACAGCAGAGAAAGCCCAGCAACTTCCTATATTCCAAGGGAGATTCGTGTAAGAAGAAAATTGAACGATTGAATGTTGTAATTAAACTACAGAAGATCCCGATTACATATATGATTAGATGCCTTACCGCATGGGCCTTGGTCCTTAATAGGCGTGACGGCTCCTTTCTTTCTCCAATCCATGCTCGATGGTACCGCGGTCACGTGCTCGTATCTGAATGGCTTAGTGCTCGCCTGCCCCGTGGAGGAAGAGCGCTTGTATCCGTTCCTTGAGGCCTTAAGCTCCTCGATCGTTAGGTCAGCGAACGCATTAATGGCTAGCGTGTACGATTTGTTCCCATCCTTGTTGAAGGACTCAATGAAGTCGACGTTGTTCTTGAAGATTGAGAAGCGTCGCTCCTTCTCGTCGTCGTCCTGGTACACCCGCCCATGGCGAGCCATCCACTGCTCGTGCCTCTCCCGCATGGTTGCTTTGTGCAGCTCGCGCGAGCGGGCTTGGGAGGCCCAAAGTCCTAGGATGGCCACCATCACGAGAACAAGTTTGCCCACAAGTGTGGAAGCCATGGTCTCGCTTTTGCACTCGTGGGTTTGGGGTGCGCGCGCGCGTTTTGGAGAGTGAATGAATGGCCAAAGAGAGAAGGTTTTGCATGTATTTATAGATTTACATTTAGGGAAATACTTATCTGACAGTACTGTTATTTTTTAAAGCCAATTTAATCATTCTTTTCATCCCTTCTTAAATACTATGGAAAGTCAACCTGTAAGATTAAGCCAATGCGATTAATATCCTTTTTGTTTGTTAGTTCAATTGTTAAACATTGGTCGAGCCAGTTTGATCTAGATTTGGACCAATTCGAGTCTTAGCGATCATTGGACATGACTAAGGGCAAGTTCTTGATCGAACTAGCTGGACCAAATTTTAAAACATTGGTTGTAATCAAGTGTAAAACTTCACAAAGCAATCTCTTAAATTTTATGACGTTAAGACACTTTGTATTCCCCAAGTGCAAGATATTTTAAGATGCAATTCTTTCTAATTTTACGAATTCTAACTTTTTTAGTCTAACTAAAGGTGGAATATTCTAAAATGTGACTTCCTTTATGATTGCGAAGACTGTTAACCCGTCCAAAAGATCCACGAAATCGGACGGACAGATTAGATTCTGAGTTTGTCCTTTGCAACTTAGATTATTTAATAATAATGCTCATTAATTTTCAAGGATGATTGGAGAACTCCATGTTTGACCGATTCCCAAGAGAGTCTCCCCAAGTGCAAGATATTTTAAGATGCAATTCTTTCTAATTTTACGAATTCTAACTTTTTTAGTCTAACTAAAGGTGGAATATTCTAAAATGTGACTTCCTTTATGATTGCGAAGACTGTTAACCCGTCCAAAAGATCCACGAAATCGGACGGACAGATTAGATGCTGAGTTTGTCCTTTGCAACTTAGATTATTTAATAATAATGCTCATTAATTTTCAAGGATGATTGGAGAACTCCATGTTTGACCGATTCCCAAGAGAGTCTCCCCAAGTGCAAGGTATTTTAAGATGCAATTCTTTCTAATTTTACGAATTCTAACTTTTTTAGTCTAACTAAAGGTGGAATATTCTAAAATGTGACTTCCATTTTATGATTGCGAAGATGGCCTGTTAACCCGTCCAAAAGATCCACGAAATCGGACGGACAGATTAGATGCTGAGTTTATCCTTTGCAACTTAGATTATTTAATAATGCTCATTAATTTTCAAGGATGTTTGGAGAACTCCATGTTTGACCGATTCCCAAGAGAGTGGAGGAGAGACAAGATCGAGCGCAAGTCAAACCTTTTGTTTTGGTTCCTTGTCCATAGGCATGCTATATAATGATTGAGTCAGGCGGAAATTTTGCAGGTATTAACACGAAAGGGGTCCATGCACATTCAACGCATGCTAGTCTTTGTACGGTCCTATGATAGATACAGACTATACATATCGTTGTTTTAGTCGGAAAAGGAAAGAGGTGGGTAGAATGAATTGGTCAATCGATAAAATTTTTTTCTAACTTAGGCCTGTTTAATTAATTTCAATTGTATGGCATTTTGCATTCTCGACAAATCCCCTCCTGTTGCCGACGTAGGTGCGAAGTCTTTGAATTGCGAAGTCATCTCGAGGCCGAGGACATATAATTTCTGATCCATCAGATGTCTCAATCACCTTCCATCGCTCTCTCCAGGTAAGAGATCTCATCTTCTTATGAGCTTTAAGTCATACTTGAGCTTAACTTTCACACATCGACAACATCTATTTCATCGATCACGTTGGAGACAATATCATTCACAAAAATACAAGCGGCTCTTGAGAAAATTACATATGAACACAATTAATCGATATCTTAATCACTCTCTTCAAGAAAGAGATCTTATCTTGTTACGTGATTTCAGGCCGTGCTCGAACCAGCTTTCATGCATTGATAGCATCGATTTCATTGATCATATCGGAGTCATATCATTCACATAATAGACAAGTGATTCTCGAGATAATTATATACGTGTAATTCATATAATGGCTCCTAGAGAAATTATATAAAAGATGAAAGCTCACACTGGTTGGCTCCTTGGAAACCCTAATTTTAGAAGGATATGACATGGACAAGCTTTGATGCTAGAGATTTCATGCTTGCTAATTACTACTTATGATTTCTCCCTGAAGTTCTCAAGACAGTTTAAATTAATAAAGTTTATCAAGGTAGGCCATCTTCTCCCACTAAAAAATCCAGGATATTTATTGGATTAGTCAACTGAATCCGATGAAAGGGACTCGCGAGATTTGTGGAAAGGCACACCAATCAAAACTATATGACCAACCCCATATTTTTTTTAATTTTTTTTTCCGAAAGAAAGATATCATTCGTATATCAGCATAATAGTTAAGAGGTACATAAAAAGCTTTCAAGCCTAGCAAATCCTAAATAATTATAGAATAGAGCAAAAGGTAGAAAACAAATAACAAAGCACAATCTAGAGCTGGAAGTACATTCTCATCCCTAAAGAAGAAATCTAACGCCATAAATGATCGGCAGCGATCACTAGATTTAGTGATAAGCACACATCGAGATCTCCCACTCCATTTGCAACAACTTGCATTGCGTGTCTAACTTCAATGTCCTCATCACCATTGTCATGCAAAGACACCAACATCAGAATATTGGAAGAACATAGATCAAATTTCTATGAGGAGGACCCAGGTCTATATCTGGATCCAGTTCAAGAAAATAAAACTTCCAAAACTGGACTTAAATCTAAATCAGGAGTGGAGAGTGGCCTAATCTCAAAGAGGTTGTGGAGCCATGTTTTGAACATCCTCCTCCATGGCTGTCAACTGAATGAATGGCCAAACTAGTTTCTACGTTCATCCATGATTAGTTGCAGAAATTTATTCACACACACAACTCCCAGAACAGATTGGAAGAGGAAAAAACAGACCGAAAGCTTCAAAAGAGGGAAGAGGGACACACAGAGGGAATGAGGGTAGGGGGAGGGAGACTCTTGCTCAGGGACGGACATTGAGAGTTCATTAGATGAAGGTGAAGCCACCTTGCAAAATTAATGGGGTGGGTGGTGACCAACTATAGTGGCGAAGTCAAAGCATGGGAGCCTTGTATCTTTTGCATTATGATCGCCAGGGTAATTATCTAATTATTATATAAATGTCAATTTAATTCTAATTTTTTCGATTTTACCAATTTAATCTTAAATCTTTGCACAAAATTCCGATGTAGTCTTTATGACTAATTTTTGCTGAAAATTACTACACGGCGGTGCGTCACGTAGGACCTCCCTTTGTCACCGACTTTGGTTTTGAGGCCTATCCCGATGAGCTCCAGACCAAGCTCGGCCACCACAACGCTGCCTTCTTGCCCTCCTTCGAGAACAGAAACTTGTTACTTGCCAGCCCACACACAATCACCATCTGCTTGCCCAGCAGCAAGGTCTTGAAGACGCGGGAGCCTTACCCGGTGATCCGCTCTCGGATGAACTTGCCCTGGTTCCCGCCCTGGTTGGCCCAGAAGAACTCAAGGCTCTCCCGGCTGAGCTTGGTCTGGAAGCTTATCGGGATGAGGCTCACAACCAAGCCGGCGACAAAGGGAGGGCCTGCGAGGAGATGCTCACGAGCTTCTTCAATCCTGAGGCATTGGTGACGTTCGGGAGCACCATGGATGAGGTGACTCAGAACCATCTCAGGACTCGATGGCAAGGTACGTAAACGTCGATATTGTAGTTACGTTTCTTGCCGTGGTACATGTCCATTCGTCAGGAGAAAAATCATATGATAAATATAATCGTGGTATGATGATTCGGAAAACGATGTAAAGTTCATGGATAATATATTCTTGTCTGGTCTGTTGCACATTATCAGTAGTTAACTAATAGATTTGCGTAAAATACCTACCTATGCATATGCATGACCATATATATATAATACGTACCTATGCATATGCATGACCATATATATATTGTTATTAAGGAATGTTTATACTTTAGGCACGGTTAATTGATCATTCAATGTATAAGACCATGGCACTAATAATTTTTTTCTTTTGATTTTGCCTTTCTAGTATCACGCATGTACATTTCGAGTTTCCACGTGTTCGATCCAATCAAAGGCTAGTCATTCATATCGGCATCAAGAGTTTCTGAAAGAGACAATAATCTCGTGACCTAACTTTTAAAGCTCGAATCTGAGAGTACAAATCAAGCGTGCAACCTTAGGTTTCTTTTAGGCTGGCTATTTTATTGTCGCATGGTAGCTTACCTATATCATTGACCTTACAATATGAGTAATTGTCGCATTAAAAGAGCAAATGACAGATCTCATGAACATTTCATAAAGTTGAAGTTGATGTGGGGGCACTTGATACGCGTACCATTTGAAATCGCTTTCTTGCATAATATATCAATAATAATGCGGGAGTGACGTGAAGTTATATGCTTGTGTTGCCTCCGCCATTTGGGTCCCGACAAATTCTTATTGAAACATCCCAGACAAAATTCCAAATTTCAATCTTTTCATTTTGCTCCCTTTTTTTGTACTTTAGTTTCTTCTGCATAATATCGACCCCAAAAGGGTCGGTGTAGGGTCAGCGAAGGGTCGGCGATTTGATAAATGTTCACCACTTAAGGATATCCACCTTAAGATATGGTGCATATAACTCACCATTCAATTGAATCCATCAAAGAGATATAGTGTTTTTCGGTGATACTCTAATTCAAGTGCTCAACTCCAAACCTTAGAGAGATATTTACAGACTCAACTTGGAGCAACCCTTCAATTATAAACAAATCCCGGGACTTCTGAGCTTTTATTTCCCAAGACGAGGCTAAATGATCTGCACACAAAACATAAATAATGGTTTGACTTCAGCAATAAAATACATTGCATCGGACCTAACGAGAAAATAGAAAAACTAAAGGACTCACTATCAGATTTCCCTGTCGTAATTTTTGTACTTTGACCATAACTTCCTCTACAAGACTCCAAATTGCTCGAAACTTGATTTGGAAGATAACACGAGAGCGATAAGATAAATTTTCACTGCTTAAGGATATCTAGCCTGGGAAATTATTTGCATATAGAGATAATTTTCAGATGATAAGATAGATGGATAGATGATTACTGTGAATGGCAACTGGACTTATTTGAATACCATCTAGTATCCACGGTAAAAAGGGTAAAAAGATTGCGAAGATGGCCTGTTAACCACTCCAAAAGATCCACGAATCGGATGGAGAGATTAGATGCTAAGTTCGTCCGTTGCAACTTAGATTATTCAACAATGCTCATTAATTTTCAAGGATGTTTGGAGGACTCCATGTTTGACCGATTCACAAGAGAGTGGAGGAGAGACAAGATCGAGCGCAAGTCAAGCCTTTTGTTTTGCTTCCTTATCCATAGGCGTGGTATATAATGATTGACCGGGCGGCAATTTTGCAGGCCGGAAGGCGGCGCAATTGCAATAATCCCGAGATTATACACCAAATGACAAGTATTTGGCGACAAAATTTTACATCAACGCCGCGAAGAATAAAAGGAAAAAAAGTGATCAAGTGAAAAGAAGAGGACAACAAACTTTTTGGCAAGAATAATTAGACTTGAACGACAATTAAAAAAAAAAAGAGACTAGGATAATAGAAGTTATTTGGATGCTATAGTGATCATGTACTTTGTATTGGTTTTTTGAAACTTGAGGAGTAATTATAACATACATGGCTAGTATAATATATCTTTGCACAAGCAGCTTTATCCCTCGTTGGTTTGATAGTTTGTGAGAAATGAGATAGTTAAATTTATCAAATCATGATCAAATCAAGGGTGGATTAGACTGCTTATTTAAAATTTTCTTTACATTCACGGTGTATCCTTTAATTTTCCAAACTTGACATCATTACTGAAACGGAGAAAAGAAACCAAAATCCTTGGAATAATTATGCATGATGTTACGAAGAATTTGCCACTTTAGTTATGGAGCTTATTGATCAGTCATATGCATTTCATGGTATAGTTATATACTACCAATCTATTTATAATGTGAAGTTTTGTAGAACTCTCTAAAAGTTAAAGTCAGTAAATGAATGTGTGATTTAATATTTAACTAGTGTGACATTTTCCCTCTTGCATAGGTTGGACTTCTTGCAAAAACTGAAGTTTGGAAATATAAATAATTGGGTTGCAAATAATGAGAGATCTAGAAATATTTGAAATTAGAATCTCTCTTGCTTTGTTACTACTTACTTGGGAAATGCAATAACTCTTCAAGGGAGATCATCAAGAGAGAGCTTAAGATTGAGCATGTATAGATATTAATTTGGATTTATCTTCACTTAAAAACTTAAGACCATGACTTATGAGTCAATTAGCATAACTTAATTGCTTGAAATCATATAATTCTCTAATGTAAGTGTTAGATATATATATATATATATATATATATATATATATATATATATATATAAGAGATTCTATAGATCTCTCTTGATTTGGTATATCTCCCTTAATTCTGCAGATCTCTCAAGATTGTGAATTATTTTCATTTGCTTATGCATATCCTAGATTAATATGGATTAATTATAATTCATATCATAACGTATTACTTTAGATATCCATCCCGTAGATAAGTTCATTTAGGGCCTGTTTGTTAAGGTCTGTTTGGTAACACTCTAACCAGTGCCTAATTCTACTCTTTTGTTCCCTAAAACAGAAAAAAGAACAAAAAGTTATATGGTAAATTTTTTGTTCCGGAGAATAAAAATCTATTTTTTTTCCAAGATAGATTTGGAACAGAATCAAGAAGTAGAAAAAAATTATTTCTTGTTTTTGGAAACAATTCTTAAATCAAGTCTAATTTTTCTTATTTTCACTTCTCTTTTCTCTTCTTCTCTTTCCTTTTCTTCTTCTTGTTCCTCTTGGTTGGTCGCCGGTCTTGGTTGGCTAGACAAGGGCTGGTGACCTTGCCGGCCCCCGGCGACGCTGAGCCATAGCAAGGCTCATCGGCTTGAGCCTCGCCCAACCATGGCAAGGCTTGACCTCTTCTACTTGCACGAGGTTAGGCCTCGCTAGGCCATGGTGAGGCTCGACCTCGCCAGACCATAGTGAGGCTCGGCCTTACAAACCTCACCCAAATCTGTGAGGCCGAGGCTTGCGGTGGCCAGGCGAGCCTTTGGGGTATCCCACACATTTATGAGTAGTGACGATTACAAAACTATTCCTCGACCCCTACACATTTTACAAACTTCAAAGCTCTATATTACATACACCAAAAGAGAGTTTTGGGGAATCCCTATCTCTGCTATGGCGGTTACTAGTCAAAATCGGGAACCCTTGTTCCACTACTCGGGCCGGCACACATAAGCTTAGTCCAAGTCTTCGGGCAGATTATCATTATCACTAAGGTTTGGGTTTGGGTTTGGGTTGTCAAACCCTTGAAGAGGCCCTATCAAAGTGTCCTCGTTCCACCTAAACCAAGCTTCAAATGCATTGGGACAAGTTTGTCCAATCCCTTTTCTATCCACACAATGGACGATACTTTACGATAAGTAATATCGGTCTCTAAGTCTATTATGTCCGATGTGGTGATATAAGTTTTTACAGGACAATCAAAATGCATAGTGGCCATAATTTTAAGTGCCTGTAAAAGAAACATGGGTGAGTACTTGGAATACTCAGTAAGTATAGCCTCTAACCTTCAATTAGAACATCGCTCCATCATCAATACTAGTCAAAACATCTCATGCAAACTGTGTCGAAGGAAAATCATTTGTAAGGATGCAAGCATGCTTCTTGCACATATAAATGGCAACTCTTGCAATCAATCATGAACGTGATGCACACCATGAGCTTATGCGCTTCTAGTCTTTCTTTCTTACTCATGCATGCTATGCTTATCAAGCTTTCTTTTATGCTTGGGACTCGAACCCAAGTCTTCCCAGAGCCATCTTGGGACTTGAACCCAATTCGATTTGGGCTTTTTTTCGGGATTCTGGTTTTTTGCCGTTTTTTGGGACTCAAACTTAGTTAATATGCTTGGGACTCAAACCCAAGTCTCTTGCTAGCCTTGGGGACTCGAACCTAGTTCTTATCTTTTCTCATCTTGCTCGAGCACTAATCCCCTTTTGAGGGCATACTCAAGCCTCATGCACATGCCATGAATTATGTATTTTGTGGTCACACATAATGCACGTGCCATGTAATCATGAATTTCCTCATTAACAACTTCACAAACAAGCCTAAGCCCAAGGCCCCGCTTGAGTAACAACCATAAAGGAACCTCGCACCAATATAAGACGTGAACTCGGTATGCCTCAATACTGAAGCACATTTTATGGCTATGGGCAAACCTCGAATTGTACCGAACAAAAGTGATGAACCATGACTTCGTTCTGGTCATGCAAGAAAATTCAAGTAATTGAACAAAGTCATAGAATACATCAACACATACAAACATCAATCGACCTACCCTCAGCTTGTCTGAGAGAGAATTTCCTAGGGTTGAAGATGTCATGAATGTTACTAGAGGAAGGAAGAAACTACACTTACCTGGATAAACCTCGAACTAAGACACGAACTACAAAGGGAGAGTGGGTTGCTTGAAGGCCAAAAAAGAGAGGCGTGAGGAGGAGGTGGCGTCCAAAAGGAGGAGGAAGGAGAAAGTGGATGGCAAGACGAGAAATGAGGAGAGGTCCTCCTATTTATACTACTTGGTGCCATCATTACCGGGCCAAATGGTCTATTCTAAATTTTTCAAGTGGTCCGCCTATGGCACTTGGGTGGCAAGCCACTTGTTCAATGATTGCGCCTAAAGAATGAGTTGGCATGGCTAAAAGGTCTTGCTTGGCAATCTAGTCTATAGACGTTAACAACGGTGGCTCGCTTTTTGCCCTTTTATTGGGCCACTTGTACCCCCACATTTATGAGCATTTTATGAAGTTTGAAGGTGATGGCATCAAAGTTGCCAACTCGGCATCTAGATTCCTTAGGTTATTAATGAGGGATTCAGGTATCGCTTTCCAATTGGGCCACATGTGTGCCGTCCTTTTCTTGACTGTCAAAGATATCTTTGACCTCATCATGGCTTTTGAAAATTCAAAGGACACATCATGCCCTTCATTTAATGAGGGGTTCTAGAGTCTTCTTTAATATGTCATTTTCTTCTCAAGAAGGTGGTTCAGAGAATTCCGTCGTCTAAGTTGGTTCCAGGGTTGGAAAAGGGATCATTAGGTACACCTCAAAAAACCGAATCACATGCGCTCAAGGTTTGGCCATTGTAACCCACGCTTGTCCAAATCGTTCCCTTGGATGGTTGGTCAGCAGATGGTCGGTCCATTGGTCCTTCAGTCGGTTCAAGGCCAATCCTAAGGCTATCTATGGCCTAACACTAAGCCAAGACACTCATGGACCTTAGAATTAGTAATGGAATAGTCGAGTCTATCTCGGGGCTCATTCCGATCGGCACCTGATCCATTTGTATGGTTAATGGCCGATGCATTACCGATCCACAATCGGACATCACCAATTCAAAATTCCCTTCCGATCACTAAAAATTAAATAGAGAATGATGCATTTTTGGTCAGAAGAAAATCACATTTGATCTTGTCGGATCGTTTGTTTATCGGTAGATAGCCAGGTGGAATCACCCACGGCCGGACAGTATGATCGGTCGGATCAACCCATGACCATCCACCGATCTAAAATCGTCCCGTGACCAATCCTCGTGATCCAAAAGTCATCTTATGAGCCGGTGATCCAATCCCACCAATATGGTTGGTAGACAATTCACGGTCGACACCTTGGCTAATTCGTGGCCAGTTGGTCAGTTAGACCACGACGGATCCTTAATTCCTTATTGATCAAACCGATCGATCTCATGGCCAATGAATCATGGTCGATCCATTCAGGACATTATAACCAATTTTCACGGGGTCGGAATCGAGGGTGTTACATTTTTGGTATAAGCTATCGTTGCTTACTGTCACATTTAACTAACGATGAGTTTGCAGCATTCTTAGCAAAACCTAAATGATAAAAAAATCTCTTAAACCAAACACCCTTTTGTGTTGCTGCTGATAATGCCACGAACTCGGCTTCCATTGTGGATAAGGCTATCCATGTTTGTTTCTTATTGATCCAAGATATGTCGCCATTATTTAGTAAGAATGCAATTCCAGAGTAGATTTTCTTTCATTTAAATCTCCTCCCTTATCAGCATCTGAATAGCCTTTAAGCCGCAGATCCCTTCCTTGATAACTCAGCATATAATCAATAGTATTCTTTAGATACCTATATATTTCTTTGACGGCTGTTCAATGTGTTTGACCTGGATTGGATTGGTACCTACTTACCATTCCAATTATAAGACATATGTTAGGTCTTGTACCATCATAGTGTACATTAGGATGCCAACAACATTAGTATAAGGAACACGTTTCATTTGTCCTGCTCTTGTGGAGTCTTAGGACACAGTTTATGGCTCAATTCTTCACCTTTTGTAATAGAAGTATTTATGAGTTTACAGTCTTGCATACGAAATCGTTCGAGAATTTGTTAATATAAGTCTCTTGCAAAAAAGACAATAATCTTTTTGAATGGTCTCTTGAAATTCTAATTCCCAAGAATATATGTAGCTTCACCTATATCTTTCATCTTAAAATTGGAAGATAACAAATTCTTAATAGTATTAACAAACTCTATATTACTCCCGGCACTTAGTATATCATCCACATATAATGATAAGATCACAAATTGATCTTTGGATCGTTTGATATATACACAATGATCTTCATTAATCAATGTAAAATCATACGCTATTATGGCATTACAAAAAGGTAGATACCATTGTCTTGAAAATTGCTTAAGGCCATATATCGATCTTAAAAGTTGACATACTTTTTGTTCTTGGCCTTTTGTAATGAAACCAATGAGTTGTTCTATATAAATTTCTTTTTCTAATTCTCCATGGAGAAAAGTAGTTTTTACATCCATTTGATATAATTCGATATCCATACTTGCCACTATTATTAGGATTATGTGAATTAAAGTAAGTCTCACTACGGGAGAAAAAGTTTCCTCATTATCAATTATACCATTTCATTACAAAGCGAGCCTTATATCTATCTATTGAGCCATCAACTTTACACTCTATTTTGAGAACCCACTTGTTCCCAATGGCCTTGCAAACCTTTGGAAGGTCAACTAATTCCCAAACTTGGTTTGATTTCATTGACTCAATTTCTTCTTCCATTGTATGTATCCATTTTTCCTTATTAAGGCAATTTAGAGCCATTTATAATCCTTGGCTGATCTTCATCTTGTGGAGTGACTATGAAAGCTTCCTCTTTAATGTTAAAATGTTGACGGCAAATACTCTTGCGAATTATTCGCCGTATGGGAGATTATACACTTCATACATTATTCTTCACTACGCTTCCACTCGGATTAGATAACGACGATATTGTCTCATCAATTGATTGTAATTGAGACTAAGTTGAATTTAATTTCTCACCTCTCATATTGCTCCCACTTGGATGAACTTATTAAGTTTATTATTTTGATCCAAGGTTTCAAATGATGAGTAATTCTCATCTATTTTGCCATTCTTAGGAAATTCATTCGCTAAGAATGTGATATCTCGTGATTCAAATTTTGTTATGCTTTCACTTTCTTACTCACCTATGAACACATACATTTTTGAGTATTCAAAATATCTTATAAGCAATACTTTTTTTGCCTCATGGACCCAATTTTCCATACTTATGAGAGGATTTGTGAGTATAGGCAACAAATCTGTGACATCCTCGTTTCGACCCGATTTTTCAGAACGAAATTATTTCGGCAAGTGATCGTTGGACAAGAGTGTTTTGAGGATCGATAGGCCACGAGGACATCGGGGAAGGCCATTTAGGGGCGAAAACTCAGTTTTTCATTGGCAAAGGCATTTGAGTGTGGAAAAGTGGAAATGGGCCATGGACGAGAACCCATTAGGCCTCGGCCCAATGCCCACATGCCCAAGGGGTGGGCGGCCCATGGGCCCTTCAAGCCTATCAAGCCCACTTTGAACAAGATCTTGGCATTAAACACACGAAAGGACGTGAATAGTGCATGAATAGTGCGAAATCTTGGTGAAATGACCGAAATGTCCTCCCATTGGACTAAAGACAAAGGGTAAAAATGGAAGAAGGGCAAGGAAGGGGCGGCACTTGATCGGGAGAAAAGGAGGAAATGGAAAAAGGCTACTTAGCCTAGCCTAGCCTCCACCCATGTACTTGAGTGCAAATCCCTTCATTAAATGCTAGATTTTGCTTCTAAAATTGAACAACCTTGATGGATAAGGGACAAGGATGTGATCGGGCATTGATGAGAGAATTGACCTCACTCTCTCTCCTCCCTTTCCCCCCTCACGTATGGCTCTCTCTCTCTCTCTCTCTCTCTCTCTCTCACATTTTCATTTTCATTTTCTCACTCGAACTTTCCTTTCTCTCCCTCACCTTGAGTAGCTGAACCCCCCAAGCCATTTTCATCTTCATTCAAGCTTGTTCTTCACTTATTTTCCTCATCGGAGGCTATATTGACGCCGAACTGCCGCTGGATCACCGCCGAGCTACCACCGGAGTAGCGACTAGCCACCGTCCAGCTCCCTCATGCGCGGTGGATGCATGACCAGCATCCCTTAGCTGCTATCCGGTCTTGTTGTTCCTTCCCCCGACGTGTTTCAAAGCCCGGATCCTCCGTGAGTGGCTTTCTAGCCTTCATTTTAGGGCTTTCATTGCATTTAGGGAGTAGTTTAGAATGGATTAGTGGTAATCTATGTCATTTGGATGATGTGCTATGTGATTTGTGGTTGAGCATGTTATTTAGGTTATGTGACATGTGGTTCTACAATTAAACATGCTATTTAGGTTATGTGCCATGTGATTATATGGTTAAACATGCTATTTAGGTTATGTGCTATGTGGTTTAGGAGTTAAACATGTTGTTTGGATTATGTGACATGCGGTTTTGTGATTAAACATGTTGTTTGGATTATGTGACATGTGGTTCTATGGTTAAACATGCTATTTATGTTATGTGCCATGTGATTCTATGGTTAAATATGCTATTTAGGTTATGTGCCATGTGATTCTATGGTTAAACATGCTATTTAGGTTACGTGCCATGTGATTCTATGTTTAAACATGCTATTTAGGTTATGTGCCATGTGATTCTATGGTTAAACATGTTGTTTAGGTTATGTGATATGTGATTTAGTGGTTATCCATGTCAATTGGATGATGTGCCATGTGGATTAATGGTTAAAAATGATAAGTGGAATATGTGCCATGTGAATTAGTGATAAACATGATAGGAGGATTATATGTCATAAGTTTGGGAAGTGAATGGTGCATGTGTGATATAAGTGATATAAGTGTATGAAATGATGGCATTTGGCAAGGGAAGTTGCATATTGCATGAGCATCACATGGGTTAAATGAAAAAGATAAGAAATGAAGTATGTGATGGTATGTTCGTGTGATCACCTAAAACCCTGATTCGTTCTACGTGGGGTGCGAACCTGTCCTGAGGCGTTATACGCGGGACGATGCCCGATTAAGTTCGGATGCTCCCAAGTCAACGAGATGCCGTTCGTGGATGGATTCTAGAATAAAGCTCCTTATAGGAATGCCCCTAAGTCAACGGGATGCCGCGTTTGATGGGGTGAGACAATGCCCGGCTACGTCGGATGATTTGAGAACCTTCGGGTTCTTTGGGTTCTGAGTGGCCGTAATAATCTGGACAAATGCGTATAGGAAGTGCATGAGATTCGTATGTGATGAGGTTTGGATTATTGCATGGCATGAGTGCATGACTTAGATCATAATGCATATTCCAATATTTGGCTCGAGAACATGAAGTCTATATTGTGAAATTGCCTATGCATCTACTTTGATGGCCTGGTATAGTAGACAAGTCGTTATGAGATCGATGAGAGTAAAGTGAGAAGTATGTTGCCATGTTTCGCCATTGATAGACAATTGCATGTTTAGAGTGCTTCCAAGGTGAATGAGTTCCTTACGTGAAGTCTAGGAAGTTCACTCATTGGGTTTATCTCATATTTGTTTATTAAAATGTTTTCAAGCCCTAAGAATGATTGAACCATTCCGTCAGATTTGTTTTGGTCTCCCTGTCGAGTATAGTCAGGAGGTGATGGAGTACCTAGTAGTGGGAATAGCTGACGCGCACTACACACAATATGTCATGACCATTTGGGTCAATGAGGGTTTGTTAACCTCGTGCAACACCGATTTGTGGCTTGGTACTTTTGGGTGGGCAACGAGAGACACGGTCCCATATGTGGTTTTGATGGTTTGTTAGGTTGCAAAGGATCTGGGGGCGGCATTGGCTAGGATGCCAAGGATGGGGACGTTCCTAATGGGGAGGTGTCTGACCTTGAGATCGACCCTCACTAGTTACCGTGTGGGAGGCCTAGACCCTGAAGGCCATTGGGGCTTAGGTAGACAAGGGGTATTAGTACTTTTTGGACCACCCTCGTAGTATTAGAGACGTAAGTTTACTCTCAGGCCCTTTTTGGAGAAGGTTGTGGCAAAGCGGTTAAGCGTGTTGGATGTGTGAAGCTAGTTGTTTAATTTTGAACCCATTATGTATGAGATGATGACTCATGAAGCTTTTCTATATATATATATATATATATATATATGACTATGTTTTAACTATTCTTGCTATTTGGTGATTGGGGATTTGCTCAGGTTTTTGCTTGTACGTTTTACGTTATTACGTTTTGGGTTGGTGACACATCCTAGGATGTCGTAATCGAATGGCCGAAGGATAAGTAACGGTTTGATGTGCGTGGGTTGTTGCGCGGTTGTAGAGGTTCAGAGCGTGACATCCCCGCCTTTGTTGGTATCAGAGTATGGTCATTACCTAGAGTGATGAGGCGCATTGAGACCTTGGGATAGTTAGATAAGAATGCTCACGAGATGCATAGGTAACTTGCTGTAAGTGGAGCTTAGCCCGGAATCGAGGATGCAGCGAGGAAGGGCAACTCTTGGGCCAACTAATGGCCGAGGCAAGGCACGTGAGGACCCTCGATTTGACGGGATTCTGCAGGCCCTAAAGACCATAGGTAACTTGATGGGGCAGCAGGCCCAGCAGCAGGCTGTAGCTACCGCTACTCACCATGAGGACCCACTAGTTGGAAACGGGAACCAGAGGTTGGTGGAGTAGTTCCTTAAGCTGAAGCCACCTCAGTTCACCGGGAATGGTGATCCCGAGGTTGCTACCTCATGAGTTAAGGAGTTAGAGAAGGCCTTTGCCTTGCTGAAGTGTATGGAGGAGGAGAAGGTGACCTTGGCGATCTACCAGCTACAAGGCAACGCAAACGATTGGTGGGAGTTCACTCGAAGAAGAGTCTTTCCTAAAGGTACCATCCTAGATTGGGGTGCGTTTGTGGAAGCATTCAACGGAAAATACTTTTCCAAGTGCGCCCGAGAGCAGAAGATGCCAGAGTTCTTATGACTTCGCTAGAATTACCTATTCGTGGACCAGTACGAGGCTAAGTTTGCGGAGCTATCAAAGTATGCTCCAAGGATGATTGAGGATCCTTTGGATCGAGCTAGGAGGTTCTGGGATGGATTGAAGCTGGAAATCTATAGCCAGTTGGTGCCTCTGAACTTGAAGGACTACGATGAGCTTTCTAAGAGAGCCCAACTAATTGAGAGGGATATGACCAAGTGAGCAGCTGTATCTGTATCACGGTTTGCTGCCAACAAGGATAACCGTTGATTTGGGAAGAAGCCAATAGCAAAAGGAAGGCATCCTATCCCTCCTAATAGGAAGAACAACGTTGGAAAGCCGACACCCGACATCAGCCAAAGTTGCCAATTCTACGGTAAGTTTCATGAATTTGCACCATGCCATGCCCAGACGGACGTGTGCTTTAGATGTGGCCGCAGGACCACCATGTCAGAAATTGCTTGCGACAACTAGCTGGAGCGCAGCCATGATCCCTATTCACGGGACAAAGGTTAGGAGCCGCACTGTAGGATAATTCAAATTGACCCCCAGCCCAAAGTAAGGTGTATGCAATGACTAGAGATGAAGCCAAGGATTCCGAGGCTGTGATTACACGTACGATTTCCTTACACCAGCGTGCTGCATATGCTTTGTTTGATACAGGGGCGATGCATTCATTTGTAGCTGATCAGTTTGTTAAGTTAGTTGGGTTAGAATTGAAACTATTGAAAACGATCCTTAGCATCTCCATCCCAATGAATGATAAGGCGTTATCCGTTTTTGGCTACCAAGGGTGTGAGATAGTTATTAATGGGTGAAAGGAATTGATAAATCTAGCTGTCTTGGCATGCATGATTTCGATATTATAATAGGAATGGATTAGCTTGATAAGCAGTGAGCCACGGTTGACTATTATAGTATGGCTATACAGTTCAATCCGATTCATAGCTCTGGATATGAGTTTGTAGGACACAATAGTGGATTGTCTACACCCTTGATTTCTTCGCTTGAGGTAGAACGGTTGCTTGAGGAAGGCTACCAAGGTAGGCAACAGTTGAGGATTTGACAATGGAGGAGCCAAAGTTGGAGGACATCATTGTGGTATGAGAATTTGTGGATGTCTTTCCGAAAGAGCTACCAGGATTACCTTCAAAGTGGAGATTGAGTTCGTCATCAAGTTAGCCCCTAGGACAGAACCGATCTCCAAGGCACCATATCGGATGTCACTATCCGAGTTGAATGAGTTGAAGGTGAAAATGCAAGAATTGTTGAATAAGAGATTTATTTGCCCTAGCGCATCGCCCTGAGGTGCACCTGTGCTATTTGTGAAGAAGAAGGATGGATCGTTGCCTCAATCGGGTGATGGTCAAGAACAAGTATCCGTTGCTAAGGATAGACAACCTGTTTGACCAACTTCAAGGAGCCTTGGTATTCTCGAAGATAGACCTGAGGATGGGCTATCATCAGTTAAGGATCAAGAAGGAGGATATCCCGAAGATTGCATTTCGGACATGATACAACCACTACAAGTTTACAGTGATTCCGTTCAAGTTGACCAATGCCCCAGCAGCTTTCATGGACTTAATGAACAGGGTGTTCAAGGCATATTTGGACCAGTTCGTCATAGTCTTCATCAATGATATACCAGTGTACTCGAGGAGCTCGGAAGAGCATGAGTAGCATCCGAGGATGGTATTACCGACCCTTCGTGAACACACACTTTACGCCAAGTTTAGGAAGTACGAGTTTTGGCTTAATTGAGTAGCATTTCAAGGTCATGTGATATCGGGCAAAGGAATTTGAGTGGACCCAGCCAAGAGCGAAGCGGTCATGAATTGGCCAAGACCCACGACGGTGACTGAAGTTCAGAGTTTTCTGGGACTGGCTGGCTATTATCGATGATTCGTGGAAAGATTCTCCGGGATAGCCATGCCCTTGACGCGACTGCTAAAGAAGGAAGTGATGTTCGAATGGACAGACAAGTGCAAGAAGAGTTTTAAAGAGTTTAAGCACAAGTTGACAACTGCCCTAGTGTTGACAATACCATTTGGTCCTGGAGGATACGAGATCTACAACGACACTTCGTTTAAAGGATTGTGTTGCTTTTTGATGTAATATGGACGAATTGTAGCTTATGTGTCTAGGCAGTTGAGGCCTCATGAGCAGAATTATCTGACGCACGACCTGGAGCTAGTGGTGATTATCTTCGCTTTGAAGATTTGGATACATACCTGTGTGGGGAAAAGTTCACAATCTACACCGACTATCAAAGTCTAAAGTACCTGTTCTCACAAAAGAAGTTGAACATGAGACAAAGGCGCTGGATAAAACTTCTCAAAGACTATGACTGCGACATCCTATACCATCATGGGAGGCCAATAAGGTAGTGGATGCATTCAGTTGAAAGTCATCAATTACGCAGATGATGGTTCGAGCGTGGATGCTTCTCGAAGGTGTACGGGATTTAGATTTCAAGTTTGAGGTAGGCCATTGTTCTAGTCTTATGGCTACCCTTTGAATTGAACCCGAAGTGCAAACCAAGATTAAAGCCTTGCAATCGACGGATTTGGAAATCCAAAAGATTGTACAAGGAAGCCCTAAAAAGAGGAACCTAGATTTCCAAGTGACGGACGATGGGATCTTGAGGTTCCGAGGACGATTGTGTATACTTGATGATACTGAGCTCAGAGAAGAGATTCTAGCGGATGCCTACCGAAGCAACTATAGCATTCATCCAGGTAGTACGAAGATGTATAGGAACCTTCGGCAATATTATTGGTGGAATGGCAAAAAGGCTGACGTCGCAAGACACGTGGCAAAGTGTTTGACATACCAGCAACTGAAAGCCCAACACTACAAGCTTGGGGGACTTTGCGACCATTGGAGATCTCGGAATGAAAATGAGAGCACATCATGATGGACTTTGTGATGGGACTGCCAAGGAGTTAGAGAGGTAATGATTCCATTCGGGTTGTGGTTGATCAACTAACTAAGTTGGCTCACTTCATTGCAATATGAAAAGATTATGCCATGGATTGGTATGCCGAGCTATACATGAGGCAGATAATACAGTTGCATGGGGTTCCAATGACGATCACTTCTGATCGGGATCCCAAGTTTACGTCCGCATTTTGGAAAAGCTTGCAGACGGCTATGGGGACAAAGCTGTAATTCAGCACGATTGATCATTTGTAGACTGATGGACAATCCGAGAGAATGATCCAAACTCTTGAGGATATGTTGCGAGCCTGTGTCATAGATTTCAAAGGAGGATGGGAAGATCAACTGCATCTTGTTGAGTTAGCGTACAGCAATAGTTATCAACAAAGCATCAGAATGGCACTGTTTGAGGCATTGTATGGACGTGCATGTAGAACTTCTGTCTGTTGGGATGAGGTAGGAGAAAGAAAAAAAATTACAGGCCCCAAACTAGTGCAATAATCCATGGATGTAGTCCAGATCATTCAAGAAAGATTAATGACAACCCAAAGTTGCCAGAAGAGCTATGCAGACAAATGATGGAGACCTCTGAAGTTCTAAGTTGGCGATCACGTGTTCCTCAAGGAGTCGCCAATGAGAGGTACGTCTTGTTTTGGCAAAAAGGGAAGCTAAGCCCCATATTCGTAGGACCTTTTGAAATTTTGGAAAGAATTGAGACTTTAGCCTACTCGTTGGCACTACCACCAAATCTTGCCTAGGTTTATAATGTGTTCCATGTCTTTATGCTGAGGAAGTATGGACTAGACCCGACGCATGTGCTAAGTTATGAGGAGATCGAGGTGGACGATAGAGTGACTTACATCGAGTAGCTAGTGCGAGTCGTGGACAAAAAAGAACGGGCGCTGCGCAATAAGGTCATTCCCCTAGTCAAATTCGTCTGGCAATATCACAGCATTGAGGGAGCGGCATGGGAAAGCGAGGACATTATGAGGAGCCAATAGCCCCATTTGTTTGAGGAAGTGGTCGATTCTGCAAATTTTGAGGACGGAATTTCTATAAGGGGGGAAGAGTTGTGACATCCTTTTTCCGACCCAGTTTTTCATAACAGAATTATTTCGGCAAGTGATCATCGGACAAGAGTGTCTTGAGGATCGATAGGCCACAAGGACATCGGGGAAGGCTATTTAGGGGCGAAAACTCAATTTTTCATCGGCAATGGCATTTGAGTGTGGAAAAGTGGAAATGGGCCACAGATGAGGATCCATTGGGCTCGAGCCCAAGTGGGTAGCCTAAGGCCCACACGCCCTAGGGGTGGGCGAACAAGGGAGGCCCATGGGCCCTTCAAGCCTATCAAGCCCACTTTGAATAAGATCTTGGCATTAAATGCACAAAAGGATGTGAATAGTGCATGAATAGTGCGAAAATCTCGGTGAAATGATCGAAATGCGCTCCCATTAGCTAAAGACAAAAGGGTAAAATGGAAGAAGGGCAAGGAAGGGGCGGCACTTGATTGGGCGGCAAGGAGGAAGGGAAAAAAGGCTACCTAGCCTAGCCTAGTCTCCACCTATGTATTTGAGTGCAAATCCCTTCATTAAATGCTAGATTTTGCTTCTAAAATTGGACAACTGTGGCATCCTAGAATTTCATGTCAACCCCTAGAGGTGCTATGATCCATGGATAGGTGATGGAAGTACCATCAAATTATATTGTAGCCATTTGATCCATGATTTGCAATAAGATTTAGGCCAAGCTTTTAATGGATAATTATTTGATAGGAAAGAAAATTCTATTCTTGGCCATGTGATTTATAAGTTGGAAATTATTGGTTTATGTTGCAAGTCTTATGGCCCTAGAATTTTCAATTAGGTATTTATATGAATGGGTAATTAGGTGGTGATTAAATGGGAAAAATTAGAGAAGAGTGGGTTGAATTTTTAGGCCCAAGACAAGACCCCACCATTTGACCATTAGGGCCTAGCCCGCGAAGCCCAAAGGGAAGGGGCTGCCGTCGACCAAAGGAGGGAGAGGCCGGCCTATCTAGCCCATCATCTTGCATGGGAAAAATGCCAAGTGGCTAAGGGGTTTGGCCAAGTGGCATTTGCATGCAATCTAATGATTGCAAATCATTGAGGGGAAAGGAAAGAGTAGGGGCGGATTGAGAGAGAGGGTTACCGAGAGAGAGAGAGTGAAATCGAGAGAGGGAGAGCGAGCGTGCGAGAGAAGAGGAGGAAGAAGGAGGCCCGTTGCTGCCGATTGTCTGCCTAGTCGCCGCCGTTGAGTCCGCTTTGCCCCGCCGTGTGCTTGCTGTGTTATGTGTGTGATGAATGGTAAAATTTCGGATGTGGACGAAGTGTGAAATTTCGAAGCTATAAGAGTTGTGTTCTAGCCTAGTATTCTGTTTCTGGAAAAACAGTCTGACCTTTGGTGATTTTGTGTGTTCCATGCAATGTTTGAGTTAGAATCTCACTTTGACTTCTTGATGAAAGTTGTAGAGGACTTCTTGTAGAATAATATATCAAAATTTCAGATAAAACGAACAAATATTCGTGGGTGAAACTATTTTTCTTCAAAGATACTAGATCTGGAAAATATAATGTCGACCTATTGTGATTTTGCGAATTTTGTGCAAAGTGTCAAGTACGAATTTGATCTCATGCCCTTAATGAAAGTTGTGGATAACATTTTGAGGAGAAACATACTAAAATTTGAAAAGAAACGGACAAGTATAGGTTAGTAAAACGAAATTTCTTTGAAACGGTTAGGTCTGGAAATCGCTACCGAGAGACAGAGACGGTTTTGGTGATTTTAGCTTGGATCTATCACGAATTTGACTTCGAGTCATTCACGAGACTTTTACTTATATGTCTTATCTATAACATATCAAAATATCAGAATTTTTCGAGTTGATTCAGGATTTTTACCGAGTCTGTGAAAAAAACTGTGTAATGATAATGTTCCGAAAATTTGAATTGTGATGCGTGGACTATAGTAACCGGTATAAAGCTTCTTTTGATGAGGTGTTCTTCATGAAATATATTTCTCTAGATCTTGTTTACATCATGTTAAATTTTCAGAATTTATTGAGATTGCTTACTAATTTTTCAAGAATTTTTACCAAGGAGGTGCATTCTGTTTTACCCGAAAATTGGTTCTATTTTCAAAAACCAATGAATTTCTCTATGAAATGTGATATAGTGGGTGTTATGTGTACTGCATGTATATGGTGAGATTTGGGCATATCATATGACATCAAAAATTTGATTGAGACCTTTGATATTGTTGCATCAAATGCCATGTTAAAAATGAGACACATATGTGATTATAAATTGTGATAATAACGAGACCGTCGGAGGTGTGAGCCGACGATGCCTCGGGAGTGTCGGGATGCCCGGAGGTTTGTGCCGGAGGGTCCTCGGGAGTTTCGAGATGCCCGGTGGTATACGGTACGTAATGTCCAGGGGGAAAGCCTGGTAGTATGGCGGTACGTAATTCCGAAAGCCCTGGAGGTTTGTGCCGGGGGGATTCCTTGTGATGCTAGGTGGGATGTGAGATGCCCGGAGGTTTGTGCCGGATGCTCGGAGGTTTGTGCCGGAGGTTCCTCACGATGCCAGGTCGGGTGCGAGCAATAAATGAGGGATGCAAACATTGGTCCCTGGATGAAAAAAAAATGATGAGATCCTTTTGAAAGATAAAATTGGAAATTGAATCATGCGCATGGGTGTGTGCATATGGCATGATGCATGATCTGTTTATGAAAGTAAAATGATGTTATTTGACATTGAGAATGCGATCATGAATGCTTGAATGGATCTCATGGGGATGTATACATGATTGTCTTCATTGATGATATGAATCATGCGTATGTATGTGCATATGGTATGGGATGAACCTCATGGAAATACAAGCATGACTACATGATGGTATATGTACGATGGCATGGTGAGATATGCATGACTGTATGGCGATATATGCATGACCGCATAGTGATGTATGCTCGATAGTATGGATGATATGTGCTTTACTCGTGATATATTGATTGTCTTGCTTGTTACATCGTGTAGTTTGATGGATCTTTACTGCTGAGTGGTTGTACTCACCCCTTTGGGGATTAACAGTTCAGATTAGAGATGCCTCTAGCACCTGTCACACGCGGCACGTTCTATGGTCTACCATTCGATGTTGAGGTCGAGTGCTCGGAGCACCACTGCGCTGGTGTTCATGGTTTGGTGTTTGTTCGTGTCCGTGTTTTGGTCATGTATGATGTGGGCCTATCTGATGGCCCTGTAGTTTAGGAGTTCCTTTCTGTTCACGTTCGACGCGATGGAGTGATGATGGGGATGCTGCCGCCGCCACTGGCCGATGCACCGGGATGGGTGTGATAGAAGCGTGTGACTGGTGGAGGTTGACACTTTTTGGGATGGCCGACACTAGCTGATGGATAGATGTTCACGTCTGATGTGTAGTCGGGTTTCATTTTGAGTATCGCCGAGCTTAGTTATAGTCTTGGCCCTTTTGTTATACTGACCTGTGAAATCCATCTTAGTATGTAAATAAAAGTGATTTGGCTTTAGCTTTTATATATATATGAAAAGTTGTAGTTGGTGTGTATTGCATCGTATTATTTAGTTTGTGTACGGGTTTGGGAGATGATAAGTATGCTTCCGTTATATGAACTGCGCTGGAACCGATTTAAAGGATGTAAACCCCCAGGTTGTGTGAACCCACTACAATTGAAATGGTATCGGAGTGAAATGTTATTAGGACAAGTGATAGGTGAGCGAGCCGTGGCGACCCTAGCGGATCGGGGGCCGTGGCAAGGGGTGCCACAACAACATTGATGGACAAGGGACAAGGGATGTGATGGGGCATTGATGAGAGACTTGACTTCACTCTCTCTCCTCCCTTTCCCCTCCTCACATCCGGCACTCACTCTCTCTCTCTCTCTCACTTTCATTTTCATTTTCTCACATGAACTCTCCTTTCTCTCCCTCACCTTGAGTAGCCAAACCTCCCAAGCCATTTACATCTTCATTCAAGCTCGTTCTTCACTTATTTTCTTGGCTAGAGGCCATACCGACGCTGAACCGCCGTTGGATTGCCGTCGAGCCACCACTGGAGCAATGACCAACCACCGTCCAGCTCCCTCATGTGCGGTGGACACATGACCAGCAGCCCTTAGCTGCTGTCCAGTCTTGTTGTTCCTTGCCCCAACATATTGTGAAGCCCAGGTCGTCCATGAGTGCTTTCTAGCCTTCGTTTAGGGCTTTTGTGTAGCATCCTAAAATTTTATGACAACCCCTGGATATACCATGAACTATGAATAGGTGATGGAAGCGCCATTGGATTTTATTATGGCCATTAGACTAATGGATTTCAATTAAACAAGGCCGAACATTGAATGGACTATTGTTTTGATTTGGAAATGTATCCTATAACTAAGTGTGATCAAGGATTGTACTAAAGGATAAATTGACAAAAGAATTTTCTGTTCTTGGCCGTATACTCTATAAGTTGGATATTGTCATTTGATGAATGTTGCAATTTTATATAACCAAGTGACTATTTGAGATTATGAAATTAAGTGGGGAATTAAGGTGGATTAAGGAGCAAATGTGGGCTGATTTAGTTAAGGCCTAAGACAGGCCAAAGGAGGTCCACAACCCCACCATTCGGCCAACCCAAAAAGCTGGCCCAAATCTGGCCCAAAGAAAGCCCATCAGCTTGCATGGAGAACGACAAGTGGCGAGAGGGACTCTACAACTGTCCTTCCCATGAAGCCAAGTGTCCTTCTTACAAAGACAAGTGTCCTTCCATGCAAAATTAACCAAAGGTAAGTAATTAAACAACCAAAAAGGAAAAGGGGAGGGGGCGGATTGAGCAAGGCACCGAGAGAGAGAGACAGAGAAAGGGAGAGAGTGAAACCGAGAGAGTTTTGTGAGGGTCGGCAAGAGGAGGAAGAAGACCGGCCCGTCGTGCATGCGCCTAGTTCCGCCGTCGAACCCGCCTTGCCCCGCCGTGTGCTTGCTGTGATTTTGCTTGGATTAGAGGCAAGTAGAGTCCTTTGATCTACACTTTGCTTGCTGTGATTGTGTGTGATGAATGGTGAGTTTCGGATGTGGTAGAGGTGAGGATTTTCGAAGTTATGGGAGTAGATCCTTAGTCTAGTATTCTGTTTTCTGGAAAAACAGTCCGACCTTTGGTGATTTCGGGAGCTGCATGCAATGTTCTAGTTGGAATCTCACTTCGAATTATTGATGAAAGTTGTAGAGGACTTCTTGGAGAGTAACATATCAAAATTTGAGAGGAAGAAAACAAGTATTTGTTGGTGAAACCATTTTTCTTCAAAGATACTAGATCTGGAAACTGTTACGTTGATCTATTGTGATTCTGTGAATTTTTTGCAAGTATCCAGTCCGAATTTGATCTCGTGTCCTTGATAAGAGTTGTAGACGACATCTTGAGGAGTAACATACTAAAATTTGAGAATAAACAGACAAGTATTGATCGGGGAAAACGATTTTCTTTGAAGAGGATGAATCTGGACAGTGAACCGAGAGTTAGGGAGAGTTATAAAAATTATAGCTTTTAACCCAGAAGGAATTAGACTTCTATTTATTCATGGGAATTTTACCTCTAGGTCTCAGCTATAACATATTAAAATCCAAGAATTTTTGGGGTTCATTTAAGGATGTAATAGAAATTAATTCCAAAACTGTGCAAAAGTGGCGCTGGAATTTCTTTTGCTGTGATGTATGGATCTATGTGATTGATGTGAAACTTTCTTGACATGGTGTTATTCACTAAATATCTTCCTCTGGATCTTGTTTACATCATGTTAAATTTTCAGTATTTATTGAGATTGTTTACTAATGTTCCAAGAGTTTTTACTAAAGAGGTGCATTCTGTTTTACCCGATTGGTTCTATTTTCAAAAACCAATGAACTGCTTTATGAAATGTGATATCGTGGGTGTTATGTGCACTGCATATATGGTGACATTTGGCATATTACATGACATTAAAAAGCTGGTTTAGACCTTTGATATTGTTGCATCAAATGCCATGTTGAAAATGAGACATATATGTGATTATAAATTGTGATAATAATGATACCGTTGGAGGTGTGAGCCGACAATGCCCCGGGAGTGTCGGGATGCCCGGAGGTTTGTGCCGGAGGGTCCTCGGGAGTTTCGAGATGCCCGGTGGTATACGGTACGTAATTCCAGGGGGGTGCCTGATGGTATGTCGGTACGTAATCCCGGAAGCCCTGGAGGTTTGTGCCGGGGGGATTCCTCGTGATGCCAGGTGGGATGCGAGATGCCTGGAGGTTTGTGCCGGATGCCCGGAGGTTTGTGCCGAAGGTTCCTCGCGATGCCAAATCGGGTGCGAGCGATAAATGAGGGATGCAAACATTGGTCCCTGGAAGAAAAATGATGAGATCCTTTTGAAAGATAAAATTGGAAATTGAATCATGCGCATGGGTGTGTGCATATGGCATGACGCGTGATCTGCTTATGAAAGTAAATTGATGCTATTTGACATTGAGAATGCGATCGTGAAGGCTTGAATGGATCTCATGGGGATGTATATATGAGTGTATGGATGATATGAATCATGCGTATGTATGTGCATATGGTATGGGATGAACCTCATGGAAATACAAGCATGATTGCATGGTGGTATATGCACGATGGCATGGTGAGATATGCATGACTGCATGGCGATATATGCACGACCGCATGGTGATGTATGCTCGATAGCATGGATGATATGTGCTTTACTCGTGATATCTTGATTGTTTTGCTTGTTGCATTGTGTAGTTTGATGGATCTTTACTGCTGAGTGGTTGTACTCATCCCGTTTGGGGACTAACATTTTAGACTAGATAAGATACCTCTGCTGCCACTGCCACCGGTAGATGGATCGAGTGGTTGGATATGACCGCGAGGAGGAGGATAGCAAATGAAGGAACTTTTGGACGCCGACACTAAACGATGTATACGACTATTGGAGGAGATGTCGGTCATCTTTTGAAGTATAGCCGAGTATAGAAGACTACGGCATTTTGATGTACCGATGAATGATGTCCATTTGGTTTAATTAAATAAAAGTGTTCGGCTTTTATCTATAAATGTTTGGTTGGTGTGCATCGTTTTCTGAATATAGGGAAGGGAGTTGATGGATGTGCTTCCGCCATATAAATTGCGTAGGGACCGATCTAAAAGATGTAAACCCCCAGGATTTATAAATTACATGAAATTCCTTGGTATCAGAGTATTATATTATCAAGCCAAGTGAAAGGTAAGCGCACTATGGCGACCCCAACGGTTCGGGGGCCGTGTCAGGGGTGCCACATTTTGTTGCATTTAGGGAGTAGTTTAGGGTGGATTAGTGGTAATCTATGTCGTTTGGATGATGTGCTATGTGATTTGTGGTTGAGCATGTTATTTAGGTTATGTGACATGTGGTTCTACGATTAAACATGCTATTTAGGTTATGTGTCATGTGATTCTATGGTTAAACATGCTATTTAGGTTATGTGTTATGTGGTTTAGGGGTTAAACATGTTGTTTGGATTATGTGACATGCGGTTTTGTGATTAAACATGTTGTTTGGATTATGTGACACGTTGTTCTATGGTTAAACATGCTATTTAGATTATGTGCCATGTGATTCTATGGTTAAGCATGCTATTTTTGTTATGTGACATGTGATTCTATAGTTAAACATGCTATTTAGGTTATGTGCCATGTGATTCTATGGTTAAACATGTTGTTTGGATTATGTGACTTATGATTTAGTGATTATCCATGTCAATTGGATGATGTGCCATGTGGATTAATGGTTAAAAATGATGACTAGAATATGTGCCATGTGAATTAGTGATAAACATGATAGGTGGATTATGTGTCATGAGTTTGGGAAGTGAATGGTTCATATGTGTGTGATATAAATGATATAAGCTTATGGAATGATGGCATTTGGCAAGGGAAGTTGCATATCACATGAACATTACATAAGTTAAATGAGAAAGATAAGAAATGGAGTATGTGATGGTATGTCCGTGTGATCACCTAAGACTCTGATGCGTTTTACGCGGGGTGTGAACCCATCATGAGGCATTTTATGTGGGACGATACCCGATTTAGTTCGGATGCTCCTAAGTCAATGCGATGCCGTTCGTAGATGGATTTCAGAATGAAACTCCTTACAGGAATGCCTCCAAGTCAACGGGATGCCGTGCTCGATGGGGCGGGACGATGCCTGGTTAAACCGAATGATTTGCGAACCTTCAGGTTCTTTGGGTCCTAAGTGGCTGTAATAATCTGGATAGATATGTATAGGAAGTGCATGAGATTCATATGTGATGAGATCTGGATTATTACATGGCATGAGCGCATGACTTAGATCATAATGCATATTCCTATGTTTGGCTCGAGAACATGAAGTCTATGTTGTGAAATTGCCTATGCATCTACTTTGATGGTCTGGTATGGTAGACAAGTCATTATGAGGTTGATGAGATTAAAGCGAGAAATGTATTGCCATGTTTTGCCATCAATAGACAATTGCACATTTAAGACGCTTCTGAGATGAACAACTTCCCTACACGAAGTCTAGGAAGTTCACTCATTGGGTTTATCTCATATTTGTTTGTTGAAATGTTTTCAAGCCCTAAGAATGATTGAACCATTACGTTAGATTTGTTTTGGTCTCCTTGTCAAGCGTAGTCAGGAGGTGACGGAGTACCTGGTAGTGGGAACAGCCGACGCGCACTACACATGATATGTCATGACCATTTGGGTCGATGATGGTTTGCTTAACCTCGTGCCACACCGATTCGTGATCTGATACTTTTGGGTGGGCGGTGAGAGCCATAGTCCTATATGTGGTTTCGATGGTCTGCCGGGTGGTGGAGGATCTGGGGGCGGCATTAGTTAGGATGCCAAGGATGGGGATGTTCCCGATGGGAGGTGTCTGACCCCGAGATTGACCTCGCGTTGGTTGTCGTGTGGGAGGCCTGGACCTCGGAGGCTATGAGGGTTTAGGTAAAGGAAGGGTGTTAGTACTTTTTGGACCACCCTCATAGTATTAGAGGTGTAAGTTTACCCTCGGGCCCTTTTTGGAGGAGGTCATGGCGTAGCAGTTAGGCGTGTCGGATGTGTGAAGCTGGTTGTTTAATTTTGAACCCATTATGTATAAGATGATGACTCATGAAGCTTTTATATATACATATATATATATATATATATATATATATATATATATATATATATATATGACTATGTTTCAACTATTCCTGCTATTTGACAATTGGAGATTTGCTCATGTTTTCGCTTGTGCATTTTATGTTATTACGTTTTGGGTCAGCAACGCCTCCTAGGATGTCGTAAGTGAATGACCAAAGGATAAGTAATGGTTTGATGTGCGTTGGTTGTCGCGTGGCCATAGAAGTTCGGGGCGTGACAACATCTCCAAGGTTTAAGAAAACTTAAATTAGGTTTTCTACTTGTCCATAACTCGTATGGAGTAAAAGTAACTGATTTAGAAGATACTCGATTAAGTTTATATGTAGCAGTTAACAAAGCATAACCCCAAAAAATGATAAGTAAGTTAGCTTGCACCATCATGGACTTAACCATTTCTAATAGGGTTCTGTTTCTCATTTCCACAACACCATTTTATTGAGAGTATATCGGAATCAATAGTCATTCTATTCTTTTTTTATCACCTAAATTTCTAAATTCATCATATAAATATTCTTGACTTTGATTGGATCTTAACGATTTTGTTTTGTTTTCTAATTGATTTTCTACTAAGTTCATAAATTTTTTAAAGCAACTTAATACCTTAGATTTTTCATAAGTCAAATAAATATATCAGAATCGAGTATAATCATCTATAAATGTGACGAAATATATAGCCCCATGCCTTGCTCTTATATTCATTGAACCACATATGTCATAATAGATTAATTACAAAGGAAATTTAGCTCTTGATCATCCAAATGATTTTCTTGTTGTTTTTTCCGCTAGGCAATGCTCACAAAAAGGCAAATCAACTTTTTTAATATTGCCCAATAAACCCTCTTTGACTAATCTATTTATTCATTGTTGGTCAATATGACCAAGTTTATTATGCCATATATCCACATCATTATCATAAGAATTAGAAAATATAAAGAGGGAATAATAAACATTGATATTACTATAATCAACATCCAGCACAATAAAACTATCTAGAAAGTATCCACAATCATAGTAACTCGTACCTAAATATAAGCCCACACCACTATTACGGAAGTTCAAACAACAACCAAGGTAAATCAACACTAATATAGACATTAAATTTTGACGAATTTTCGGAACATATAATACATCATGTAGGAACAAAGTGCATCCACCACACATAATTAACTGACAAATGCCAATCCCTTTGATTTTAGCTTTGGAGTTGTTCCCTACATAGATTTATTTTGTTCCAGTCGGTATTTCATAAAGACATCTCTATCCTTCGCTATATGGTTTGTTGCTCTTAAATCTACACTTCACAAAGGATTAGATTCTGTTAGAAAAATTGAACTTGATACAAAAATAGTACTCATAAGAACACAAAGGATGTCTACCTTTTTTGGCTCGCCACAGTTGTTAGCAATGTGACTCATCTTACTACAATTGTAACATTTCACCCTTGACATTTTCTTTGCACAAGAATATTTTCCTCTCTCATGTTAGTCGAGTATCGATTTCTTACTTGAAGAGCTCGCTCCCTTACCTTTCCACCTTTTGAACCAATCTAGACGCTTACGCTTGGAGCTTGAAGCCCTTGTGTCACGCCCCGAATCCCAAACATGCGAACATCCCTCAGTGGTCGATTAAAAATGCGACGTCCCAGGATGCGTCGTTGACCCATTTTTTTTTATTTTTCAATTAAGCACATGCGGAAGCGAATTAAATAAACCCTCGGTCAACAAACAAACAATCGAGATAGTAAAGCATAACAAAAGTTGCCGAAAACAACTTATTTATTTATCCACTATTACTCCTAGGAAGTTTAATATGTACAAGCCTTTCTTCGGCCACTTCCTATCGATCCTCTCAAAAACCTTCAGGGATCAGGGTTAACCTAAACTTCACTAGTGGCAGGGCCAGCCAAAAGGTGTCGCACCTCGTGCCCACCACATTCGCACTCAGCAGATCTTCACGCTACGGCCCTAAAAAAGGTTAACCACGACGGGGTGAGATAAATCTCAGCGAGTCAAACCCTTAAGCCTCGATTAGGACGTCGCCTCGAAGGTAGCCTAAGCATGCGCTACACCTAAACTCACCTCGCCTTGGCACGTCCCTGCATATTAGCGCTTCACATATGCCATTATAAATATAACAAGCATAATCAATAACCAGAACACATAATTCTCACCCTCTAAACATTCACATGAGTCCCAATTATAAGGTAAACCCGTTTTGGCACGTCCCATACCATGCCTAACAGTTTTACCCCATAATCAAGCGCAATACAGCACATTCACACGTGTTTCGATTATTATGACCTCTCGGGCCACGGCCAACACAAAAGTTGGCGGTCTTCTAGCATAACCGGGTATCGTCCCGCCCTATTGGGCATGACATCATCCCGCGTATGCATACACCTCTAGACAACATTCCAATAAGGAGCTTCGTTCCGAAATCCATCCGCAAATGGCATATCGTTGACTTGGGGGCATCCGAACTTAATCAGGCATCGTCCCGCATAAATGCATCAAGACGGGTTCACTACCCCACATAAATGCATCAGGGTCTTTTATGTGATCACACGAGCATACCATCACTCAAACCAGCTTTTATTTCTGTTATTTAGCCAAGAATACCAAAATCCTTTTTTCAAATAATAAACCTTGCAACTCTTTTTTTTTTTGGTTCAAAACTTTCCGAAATAAATTCGTACGGGGTCACGTATTTGAAATCAACCCGTCAAACTTTGCATGCATCTAGTTTGAAATCTCACGGTTTTATTGAGCACATAAAACTTGGCGTCCAAACCTGATACCATATTTCTTTTTCTATTTCTTTGTCCAACCATCCTTTTTGGAGACAATCTTTAGTAACCCTTTTTTTTCCTTTAAAAATTTTAGAAAGAAATTCGTACGTGTACACGTACTCGAAATCAACCCATCAAACTTTGCACGCCTCTATTTCAAAACCTCCTTGTTTTATTGGGCACATAAAATTTTGGTGTCCAAACTCGACACCTCATTATTTTTTTCTATTTAATTGCCCATAAAACCATCTTTTGCAATAGTAATAGACAATTATCATAGAACAACCAATCACTTATTATTGTACGTGTAGCACTCAAATTCACACATAACTGCATCCAAGAAAATGAGCGTAAAATTCTACGTAACGACTAATCCGTCACTAATTACGCTAATTGCGATCAATTAAATAAATAACGATTAAATTAAGTAAATTATGATTAATTAAAATAAACCAAGTTAATTAACCTAAATATATTGATTAACTTAACCATGATTACTTAAACTAACCATGATTACTTAACATAACCTTGATTAATTAACACTAATATAGGATTAACTAAAATTAATCCTCATCAAGACTAATCTAACCACCCCTAAGAGTAATTAATGGCCTAATCAACGATTAGGGAGTTAACTCATGGTTTTCAACGGCGGCAGGCTCACGGCGATGGCGATGAAAACATGAAACAACCACGGCTTGAATGGAGTTCAACGGTAGTGGTGGCGGACCTCCCAAGCTCTCAGCCAAGGGGGGGCTTGGCTCAGCTGCTTGGGGGCTGGTCTTGGTGGAGGTGGTGGCGTGAGGGTGCTGCTGGTTGGGACGGACGGTGAAGCTGCGGCTGTGTTGGCGTTGGTGGGGCTGCAGGTGTGAAAGAGGGAGCTGCTGGATGGAGTTGGCGGTGGCTGTTCGGTGGCTGTTGGCGTGAGGTGGATGGGGGCTGTTCTGGCGGTGGTGCGGTGCAATGAAGAAGATGGTGGACGGGGGATGATGGTGGGTTTACGGCGTGCGGTGCTGGAGTCTTGGCGTGAGTGTTGTTGGTGGGGGATGTGGGATGGTGCGGCAGCAAGGAAATAAAGAAGAACAGAACCAGTGAAAGGAAAGGGGAGGCTGGCGGTAAGGAAAAGAAGAGGGAAATGAAAGGAGGAGAAGAATGCGTGAGGAAGAAATGGGCAGAAGAAATCAGCAGAGAGGGGGGGGAGTGAACGTGCGCATGGGAGAGAGAGAAAGAACCGAGAAATCAAAGGAATAACCAATCAAAACCTTAGCCAAATATCTAAACCATCATCACCTATGCCTCAAAGTCTTCATGCCTCAAAGTCCTAAGCTCATCCAATCACCATTTTTCCTCTAATTTCTCACAATTAAGCCCTTTTTTGGGATAGAAAAATCCTATTTTCTCTACCCATCTGAATTTCCTTTTCCATTTTCTTTTTGTCCGAAAATCGTTTTTCTGCAAAATTTTCGGACTCGACAAAATTCTCCGAAAGATGAAACGATGTCCAATAAATAAATCGTGATACGCTCGAATGTTTGATTCTCAAAACCGAATTAAATTTCGTGGTTAAAATCGATTGAACGCGACTTTAGTATAACCTAATCTACCGGATAGTTTTTAGGGATTTTAGCGCATTTGACCTGTGGTCGATAATTTTCGATCCACGTTTGTGCATCTTCGAATTGTAGATGACCCTCGGTTGTCATAAAATCGCGAGGGTTCAATTACATGTCCCAAATACAATATCGATAGAAAATCGGTTTATTGCCGTTTGACGCAAATATCGTAATCATGCGGAACCACCCGCAATTTGACTACGTAATTCCATCGAATTGACTTATATCCGTTTGCTAATCGATTTATAACGGTATCGTATTGACTCTTGCCGATTATTATGGTCAAGTGGTCGATCTCTGATCGAATTCTCTAGTCTGTTGCGTTTATATCCCTTAACAACCTCACTTAACAGATTAGTTAACTCGTGAGTGGCCAGCTCCGAGTAATATAATCATAAGCGCGTCGATGAAATTACCATTTCATATATTCAAGCCAGGGCCAAAGTTCGTGATGTCACACCATGTGAGCTAGAACTGGCATAATAAATATTTGTTCCTAGCTTAACTGCTAGAAGGCAGCCTTCTTTTCAACTCTAGGTGGTGCACAACATCCTCGAAAGGTCTTAATATTCTCATTGTGGGTTAAGTGCGCCTTCATCTGCTCCCAACTTTGAGATAACAAACGGATCACTGCTGGCATTTGCTGCTCATTAGTCAAAGTGTGACCAACATCCTATAGCTCATTAATCATGTTTGATATTTGCCTCAGGTATTGTTTAATGATCTATTCATGAGGCGTCTTCTATGAGTCAAACTTGATAATGAGCTGTCTCAGTTTGATCAAACCTAGCCGCCAACGCTACCCACATATCTATGGCACTTTCAAAACGCCTAAACTCTCGCATAACATCATTGTCTATGCTACTTAGCAATGTGGTGAGAGCAATTGAGTTCTTTTTCATCCAAAAGCAAATGCGTCCTTAATTCTCTTATGTTATGTAGTATATCCATTTTCAAATTCTTCCATAGCTTGGTGAAGAGCTTCCAGTGCTTTTTGCTCTTCTAGCACATAGTGGATTTTCATATTTCAAATTTCATAATTCTCGCTGTTCAACTTCTCTCATTTGTTTAGTTTAGCCACTATATTCTTAGATGCTAAAGCCATTGTATCTGAACATTCTAGACATACATTCAGGATTATTAATACCCAATATTTATGGATTCATTTTGCGAAAACTAATCATATTATTGAATAATTTCAAATAAGATTTTAGAATTGAAAGGTTACATTATTTCCAATCATCATCAAAAATTCCTAATTTGAAATTATCATTAATATAATCATCTACATAAGAAGTGAGTTCTTTAAAGTTACAAATATTTTTTGAACTTCCCACAAGTATATAGTCTATGTTTGGAACACATTTCATCATCTCCACATTGGCACCAAGCTCATTGTTCATTGTAGGGTTCTTCAAATGGATTTGATGGTGGTTATTCACTGCTAGATCATTATGATTATATCTAAGCCCTAATCTTACAAAAATCAACAAGTTATTTTTTTTTATTGTACGCGTAGCCTTTTTTTTTCCCTCTTAATAATGGTTTTCTTATTTGATTTGGCTCAAGTATCCTTTTTTTGGACTAACCCTAACATAGGATTGGAAAATGGTAAAATCACATGGATTTTCATGCAATTCAACGGATTTAATATCTAACGCTATGAAAAACCGTTCCATTGAGTTTTGAATTGTATAATCGTAAGATTCAAAATTATTTTTCATTTCACTCTAGAGTTTACTAAGATTTTACCAATTTAAGATGGGCCACCCTTTTTCCCTTCCTAATTTGGCTAAAACGCTCCCAATAAATTGTTGTGACCATTTTACCCATTGTGGATCCCACCTTCCCACTTTCCTTCATCTTCAACCTTCTCTTTCTCTCTCCTTTTACTTTCTTCTCTTCCATGCTTGAGATGATTTTCGCGTCGTTTTTCACGGTAGGTGCTGTATAAATTGATTAAATTTGAAGTGCTGGTTAATGTTGAGTAATGCCGTAACTTTCCTTGTGATGGGTCCGGGTCAATGAAGTCTGAAGGCCTTTTTTCTACTTTTTCTTTTTACACGTCTCTCTCTCTCTTTATCAAATTTCTAGGAAGAGTGGGTATTGATTCATTGCCTGTTTACTATAGAAATGTTGTGGAAACAAGAAAAAGGGATATTGTTGATGCTAGAGTTTTGCTTTCACCAAGTGAAAAAATATTTGTTTTCCCATTAACTTCTAACCATTGAATCTTTGACCCTGTTGGGATAACGAATGCAATTGATTTTTTAAGTGGATTTTGAGTATTCTTTTCATTGAAAATTTCCCTAGACTGGTTTCTGTTGACCTCTTCTTTTTCTGCAATCTGTTTGGCAGAATGATTTCAAGATGCACATTTTGATATCTCCCCTTAATATCGGTCTAATTATGGTTGGAACTCAATATAGGATGAAGGGTTCTTTTCAAATTTTTTTTTGAGTTTTCTTCTCATTTCAGTGGGTTAATGGAAACTTTTTACCACTTTGTTTTCGGTTATTTAGAAAATGAAAAACAAGTGGGCATGCCAAATACATTTTTACATATTAACTGGTAAAGTCAATTGGTGGCAATGCAAAGCATGGTTGGATTCCTTCTCTATGTTATATTGGGTTGGTTTTGAATAGAGATGGCTTCCATATGTTACACAGCCACCAATTAGACCTAGAAAACATCATTCGACTGAGTTCTAAGCTTTTACGGATGTGATTATGGTGACATTTTCTCTACAAAAATGAATTGCTAGGAAATCTATGCAGTTTCATATCTATACATTTTGTTCTTTTAATTTTCAAACGGCCTATTTTATTGTTTTCTATGCAGGGCCATTGCATATAGCAATTCAGACCAACACCATACAAGCTTTACATAGAACATACATGCTTTTAACCTTAAATCCCATATATACGCATCAAATCATCAAAAATGAGCAGCTTATCTTTTGTCTTGGCTTCTTTGGAGATCGAATTGGTTGCGATTCTCTTACTCGCAGGTTTGCGTTTTATAATAGGCGTCTTTCACCCACATACTTGATTCCTACACCTACAATGCGGCTGTCGTCTCGGAGGTAAATCTCAGGTGCGACAATAACTACCTCGGCCAGAAATCGTCGCTTGGAGGTTGCCTCACAACTCTGACTCTCTCCAACTCTCGCGCTCTGCATCCTCCTCAACTCTACCGGAGGATGTCACGTTTTGCCAAAAGGCGTGAAAGTGCGAGCTGCAAGAGAAAGAAAGAAAATTGTCGGCAATAGAGAGAAAGAGAGAAGGATGAAGAACAAGGGAAGTGGGGCCCGCAAAAAAAAAAAAAAAAACCATAATGACATGAAGGGAATGCTTAAGATGCTGAAAGGTGGGAGCCACAATGAGTAAAATGGTCATAACACTTTATTGGGGGAGTGTTTTAGCCAGCCTGGAAGTTAAAAAAGCGTGTTCTTTTAAGATTTTAACATAGATTTAGATCATGACAAGAGTTTAGGATCATGAAATTACAATACTTTCATCTAGATATTAACAACCATGAAACATTAGATTCGAATTGTCCATAAAAGCATGCTTTTATTATGTTTCATATTCTTGAAAATCAAGACACTGTTGAGGAGCTAACTTGGTTGGGTTTGAGAAGCAAGATACTAAATATCTCATTAAACATTATAAAGTCCAATAAATCAACGAACACAAGATCTTAACTATGAATGAATATCTTGCTATTAAGCTTTTCTAAAACCATGCTTTCAACTGGTTGAGGAGCTAACTTGATTTAGTTTGGGAAGCAAATGGAAAATCTATCATTTAACATGATAAAGTTCAAACAATCAACAAACATAAGATTTTACCTATAAACGAAATTCTTGCCCGTAAACTTTTCTATAAATAGTCTTTTAAACTAGATCATCCCCCAAAGAGTTACGGTTCTAAATCAAATCAACACAATTTTTACATATATGAAAAGCTCATTAAATTACTTTTTTCTGAGAATCATATTATTTGGCTGAGGAGCTAACTTGCTTTGGTCTGAGAAGCATGATACAAATTTATAACATTAAACATTAGAAAGTTCTAGAAATCAAAGAAGATAAGATTATACTCATACAGTTTTGAACTTTTTAATAAGCATACTTCTTGTGACATCCTAATTTTCGACCTTGTACCGAGTATATAAAATGGGCTTTTCATCAATGCACCTATAGTCATTTTCTCTGAGTTGGCCACTCACGAGATAACTAATTTATCAGGTGAAGCCGTTAAGGAATAAAAACGTGACCGACTTGAGAATTCGATCATGAATCGACTGCTCGACCGTGCTAATCTACAAGGGTCAATACGGCCCCGTTAAAATCGATTAGAGACTGAAGATAGGTCGACTCAATAGAGGCATGTAATTAAAGTGTGGGTGATTCCATCTAATTGCAAAATTCGCGTCGAACGACACTAAACCGATTTTTGCTATTGATTCTGTACCCGATGCCCGTAATTGAAACCTCGAGATTTTTACGACAACCAATAATCGCCAATGAGTCAAAGATGCACAATGTGGATCGAAAATAATCGACCACAGGTCAAACATGTAAAAAAATTCCTAAAAGCTACCCGGTAGGTTAGGTCACGCTAAAATCGCGTCCAATCGAAATTAACCACAAAATTGAACCCGATTTCTAGAATCGAAAGTTCTAGTGTGTCACGATTTATTTTTGAAACGTTGACTCATCCTTTGAAGAATTTTTTGTAAGCTCGGGATTTTTACGGAAAATCAACTTTGGACAATTCGGAAAAGAAAAGAAATTTGGAGAGACCAAATTGAGTGGATTTTTGGCTCCAAAATGAGCTAATTGGTGAAGGGAAATTGTGGAATTTGTGTGGGCTTCCTCTTCAGCAAAATTGGTCATCAAATTGGAGAGATTTGTGAAGAAATTGAAGTCTAATTTGTGAAATTCGTAGGCTTGAGGGGCAGCTGCATTTTGGTCTTCAATTTAGCTCTAGTTGGTGAAGATGTGTGAGCAATTAGCCTTGGATGACCAATTGATTATGTTGGCTCCAACTTAGCTGAAGATAAGGGGGAAAAATCACTCAAGTGCTTTAGATATTTAGCCTTGACTTCCTCTCCCCCCTTGTCCTCTTGTCCCCTCTCTCCCTCATCCCTTCCCTCTCATCTCCCTTCGTGTGCCAGCTTCCCCCGACCCTTTTTGTTTTGCCTTTCTTTCATTTTTTTTTCCTTGGAAGCTCAGTCCTCTACACACGTCGGCTTCCACTTCCTCCCTTTCCCCCCTTGCTGCACTGCCACTCACCAGCCCTGCTCTATTCTCTTCACGTGCAGCACCACTCCACCGAGTCAAACTCCCTAGCGAAACCCCCGACGTTGACTCCGCAAGCTCCATGCCCATCTCCACCGATTCTCCCTTCCGTTGCCACACATTTGCGACTTCACCCCCTGCAAGCACTCCTTCAGACGTTCCACTTCTCCGTCTGGTCAACTCCTCGTGGCGTCTTCATCCCAACATCTTCCCCTTCGTGGTTGTCGCGCCACCAAAGTCAGCCCAACTTTCGACCCAGCCCAACTCAAGAACAAATCTCAGCTTAGGCCATTTTCAGCCCATTCAAGCTTCCTTTGGTGTCACCATAGGTCCGAGTTTCGGCTGCCGTCGCCGTGAACCAATTTATTTGCTAATCCGGTGAGTTTATGTCCTAAACTCTTATTAGGGTGCTAATTATGCTTAGGGTGGTTTAATTAGCCTAATGAGGGTTTAGTTAGCTTAAGTGAGGTTAGAGTATGTAGTATCCTGAATTTTAGCTTCTGTTTTCGATTGGATAAGTTAGGCATTTCATCGATGCGCCCATAATTCTTTTCTCAGAGCTGATCACTCACGGGATAACTAGCCTATCAAGTGAAGCCGTTAAGGAATCTAAACACAATAGACTTGAGAATTCGATCAAGTATCGACTGCTCGACCGTGCTAGTCTACAAGAGTCATTACGACACTGTCAAAATCAATTTGAGATCAAAGATAGGTCAATTCAGCTGAGATATGTGATCAAAGTTTGGGTGATTTCACCTGATTGCAAAATTCTCGTCGATCGGCACTAGACCGATTTTTTTGTCGTTTTGGATACCCTGTGCCCGTATTTGAAACCTCAAGATTTTCACGATAATTGAGAGTCGCCAATTTGTTGAAGATGTACAATGTGGCTTGAAAATAATCAACCACAGGTCAATTGCACTAAAAATTCCCAAAAGCTACCCGGTAGGTTAGGTCATGCTAAAATCGCGCTAGATTGAAATTAACCGCTAATTTGAACCCGATTTCAGAAATTGAAAGTTCTGTCGTGTTACGATTTATTTTAGGAACGTCGACTCATCATTCGAAGAATTTTCGGCGAGCTCGGAATTTTTATGAAAAATCAATTCGGACGATTCAGAAAAGAAATGAAATTCGGAAGGGTCAAATTGAGTGGATGTTTGGCCTTCTTAATGAGCCATTTTGGTGAAGGGAAATTGTGGAAATTGTGTGGGCTTCCTCCTCAGCAAATTTGGTCATCAAATTGGAGATTTGGCGAAGAAATTGAAGTCCAAAGTGATGAAATTCGGAGGCTAGTATGGGGGCTGCAACATTTGGCATCAAAATTTGTTATTTATGGGATCTTATGTGCAAGAAAGAATTGGGGGACCAAGGGATAGACATTGAGACTTTTGGGGGACCAAACATTAATTGTGAAGATATTTTATTTGACTTTCACTCCCCTCCTTCCGTTGCACGTCTCAGCCACTCCTTCCCCCTTCGCAGCTTCTGCTTTCCATTCATTTCTCTTTCTTTGGACCGAAGCTAACTGCTTTCGTGTCTCTCTCGTTGTTTCCTTCGAAGCTCAGCGTCTCCAGTGGAATTCTGCAGCTCCTTCCTTCGTCCGCTTCTCCTTTGCCACGTCTGAATCAACCCCACCGCCTACCACCTTTCATTTCCCCATCCAACCTAGTCAATTTTCCCCGCGAAGCCTCCTCGAACGTTGACTCCTCCACCATCCATCCATCACCGCTTCATCCCACCGACAGCCCCACGATCTTCCCCTCTCCTTCTGCCAGCGAACCCAACAGTAGCCTTCATCTTCAACCACCGCACCATCCCACGAGCTCCCACCCAGCAGCGACCAAGTCCTTCTCCGCACGCCATAATCGTGGACTTCCATCTCCACCGATTCCTCCTCTCGACCACATGTCTCTCCCTCCACCATCGTCTGCCACTCACGCCATCCCAACTTCCATCCTTGCTACAGTTGACTTCTCCCCTTCAACGTTCCAGTAGCTCACGCCCGCAGTCAACCCACGAGCTCAGCACCGCACGTCCTTAGAGTCATCGCCCACTGCTCCTTCACTGTGTTCCTCACGCCTAGCCCATCTTCAGCCGCATACAGCCCGCAACTCAGCCAGTCTCGAGCCGAGGCCAGCCCACTCGAAGCTGACCATCAGCCCTCCGCAGAAACGTGTCCAGATCTCAGCTTTGGCTGAGCCGTCTTGGACCGTTTTCGGCCTGGTCCAAGTCTCCTTTGGCATCGCCGTAAGCCTAAGCTTCGGCCGCCGTCGTGTCGCCGTCGCGATGAATCAGTTTTCGCGCTAAACAGGTGAGTTTACTCACTAAACTTTGCTTAGGAGGTTAATTATGCTTATGGGGTAATTAGCTTAAGTTAATTAGGGGTTAGGTGGTTAGTTAGATTGGATTAGTGATTTAATTATTCAATTATGCATTTTAGGTGGTTAGATTAGATTAATTAAGGCCTAGATAGGATGTGCTATTTATCTAGACAGGTTTAGGATTTTTCCCGGCCCGTTTAAGCGGTTAATTTAGCAATTATGGCCTAAGTTAGTATTTTTGGTATTTATTGAATTATTTAATTAATTTTGGTAATTATTTAATTATTTAATATTTTCCAAAAATTAGATCGGGATAGCCGGTGACCGAATTTCGTGCTGATTGCAATGGTGTGTTCAGTTTATGCAATTGGATGTTAATTTGTGCAAATTGAGTGCTGATTGGAAACTTGGTCAATTATTCCAAAATTTGTAAATTTCGATATTTATTCAAAAAATCCCACGTGCCGGGTTTTAAGGCTGAAAATGGTTTTATATATTATGTAAAATAGTGGGATTTTAAAAAGAAGATTATGAATTTTTCGGGTTCGATCTGACCGTTTACCTACACACAACTATTTTCACTAGATATTTTTAATACGAAGAAAATATGCCATGATCACTATTTTAATTGAGGTATTTGAGTGCAATGCACGGTGTCCTGGGCCGAGATTGAATGGTCGTGTGTTGGCTAAGAGAACCCATCCCAAGCGTTTACGTCGGACATTACCCTATATGGGATTTGGGTCGCAATAGATTCTAGACTTATACTCTTCCAGGAAAGCCGTATTTGAGAGACGTAGTCATGCTTAATGGGGGTGAGACGATACCTGGCTACGCCAGTAGATCGCCGAACTTGGGAGTAGGCCGTGCCCTAGAGGGGCGTAATTATCAATTGGAACGCATGATTGATTGAGTTAGATGCACCTTATTATGAAACAAAACTGTGTAACACGGTATGTGACGTGTCATAACAGTTTGACTTTATAATTGGGACCCCTGTAATTGATTAAGTTGATGAGCCATTTCAATTGTGGTGTGCTGTGATTATATGCATTGTGTATATGAACTGTGCTAACATGCAGGAGGAAACTGAGGCTAGGTAAGTTCTCTGTATTGTGTGGCTAGGTCACCCTTGAGTGTATTTTCTTCCTAATCAGGATTTAGGGGGTGAACTTGCTGAGACAATGTCTCACCCCGTCGTGGGCTTAACTTTTCAGGTCCTTAGATGGTGGTTGTAGAGGACCCGAAGCCCGCAGTCTGTGGAGGTGGAGTCCGAAGGATTGGCATATGTGTCTGACTAGTTTGTCGTAGGACAGCTCTTTTTGAGAGCCGACCTTTTGTAGACTTTTGACTGGACTCATTTTGTATCTAAACCCCGTTATTTATAAAAGGTGTTTTATGGAAGTTTGTGTCCTACTTTCCTATCCCATGTTGAGTGTTGTCAAGGGATTTTTATTTTACGCTTCCGCATGTGCATAAGCGAATTGGGTCGGCGACGAGTCTTGGGAATGTCGTATTTGTATCGACCACCAAGGGATGTGCGCACGCTCGAGGATCGGGGCGTGACAGAGTAAATTAGTTAGTTTTGTTATTTAATTAGATAGTGTAATTAGATTAAGTTAGCAATTAGGTGGTTAGTGACTTTAGTTAGTTAGCTTAGTAGGCTAGATTAGTTAATTAAGTCCAATTAGGTGTTTAGATTAGCTTAGGTAGATTAATTAGTGGTTTATTTAATTATTTTGTATTTATTTTTAATTATTTTGTAATTTATTTAATTATTTATTTATTTTCCGGAAATTATACCGGGATAGCCGGTTGTTAGAATTTCATGCTAATTGTCATGGTGCAATTAGTTTGTGCAATTGATTGTTAATTTCTGCAATTTGATGCTGGGTATTGATTTTTGAATTATTATTTCAAAAATGTGAAATTTCGGTACTTAATTAGAAAAATACCGGTTGTCGGTTTTTGACGCTGAAAAGGTTTTTAGTATTATATAAAATCGTGAGATTTTAAGATGAAAGGATATCATGCTTTATGGTCCGATTGGACCGTGTGTCCATGCACACCTATTTTACCGAATGTTTTTAATATGAAGAAAATAGGCTAAGTACATTATTTAAATTGAGGCATTTGAGTACAAAGCATGGTGTCCTTGGCCGAGATTGGATGTGCGTGTGAACCCTATGAGAACCTGTCACCCAATGTGCGTCGGGTAGGCGTTACTCCTATGGAATGCCCCACTTCAACGTATGTCGGATTGCGGTAGAGGCCGGACCGATGCTCCTTTGGGAATGCCATCTCGAGGTAGACGTTGTTGTGCTCAATGGGGCGAGACGATGCCCGGTTACGTCGGAAGACCGCCGAACGTTGAGTAAGCCGTGCCCGTTGGGCCATGATTAATTGGAACGCTTGATTGAGTGAGATAACCGCACCTGATTATGGGACAAAATTGTGTGGCACGGAATGGGACGTTTCATAATGATTTGACCTTATAATTAGGACCCTTGTAATTGATTGGTTTATTAAAGTGAAGTGTTTCAATTATCGAGTGCATTTATTGTATGCATCTGTTATAACTGTGCTAACGTGCAGGAAGGTGCTGAGATAAGGTAAGTCTTATATGATGAGTGTATAGGCTACCTCCAGGTGTATTACCTGCCTAACCGGGGTTTAGGGTGTAGACTCGCTGAGATTTATATCTCATCCCGTTGTGGGTTACCATTTTCAGGACCGTAGTGTGGACCCGGAGCCGATGACTGTAGAGTCCAGAGTTTAGTTGGCTCAGTAGTCCTTTTTGAGTTTAGCCTCTTGTATATCTAAACTGTAGGACTGACCTGGTTTGTTTTTAAAAGTGTGTTTGTGAAATTTGGTTGTCCTGCTTTTCTATCTCATGTTGCTTGTTATCTGGGGATTTTTAATTCGCTTTAGCATGTGCACAAATGAATGGGTCCGCGACGTGTTTTGAGAACGTCGCAATTTGATCGACCACCGAGGGATGTGTGCATGCTCAAGGTGTGGGGCGTGACACTTCTCAACTAGATCATCCCCTAAAGAGTAACCAACATTTTTTACGTCCAAGAAAAGCTCATTAAATTACATTAACGAAAATCAAATCACTGGCTAAGGAGCTAACTTGATTTGGTCCAAAATTAGGATACAAAATATGTCATTAAATATTACAAAGTTCGAGAAATCAAAAAGAGTTTCAGTTTGAAATCAAACGAACTTGATTTTTAATAAAGCTCATTAAATTACGTTGCTAAAAATCAAGACAATGACTGAGGAGCTAACTTGATTAGATTTGAGAAGCAAGATACAAAATATGTCATTAATTATTACAAAGTTCAAGAAATCAACAAACGTAAGATTTTATCTATGAATGAAAATAATTCTGTTGAACTATTCAATAAGCATGTTTTTAGTTCAACAACATGCTTTTCAATTGGATGATCCTCAAGAGAGCTACATTCTAAATCCAATGGACTCTATATTTAAACTTATAAAAAGATCATTATATTACATTTCTAAAGATCAGACCATTTGCTAAGGAGCTAACTTGGTTTGGTTCAGATAGCAAGATTGAAAATATGCTGTCAAACATTACAAAGTTTAAGAGATCTAAGAATATAAGATTTTAGGTCAAGCTGTCGAAATTTTCTGTAAACATACTTTTCCACTAGAAATCTAGATAGCTACTATTGTAGATCAAGCTAACTCGATTGTTGCACCTACGAAAAGCTCATTAATTTTTTTTTCTAAAGATAAAATCATTTGTTAAGGAGCTAGCTTGGTTTGGTTAAGAAGCCAAATAATCCGATCATGATTGAATGCAAGATTCAAGAAAATGTCAAATATGAGGTTTTACCTACAAATAAAGATTATAATGTCAATCTTTTCCAACCATGTTCTCAAACCGGGTTGCATTGAAAGTCTACCATATCTAGAATGTCATTTATCTATTTATGTTGTGAAGTTAAGCCCGAGACTTAACGATAACTTTGACTTGTCACTGTGCCATTCAATTTATTTTTTCGAGTCATTTCAAGTCATTTCATAAGAGAAGAGAGCTCAGATCTTGCTAAGAGTGAGTGGTCTCGGGCTTCCTTTAATTAGAGAGGCATGTATGATTACATTTGAGAATTGTTTTTCTTGTGCTTTTCGATTTCTTTTGCTGATGATGTTGGTTTCCCACGTCTCCACTGGCTTTGTCGGATGCCTGGAGTAAAAGAATCTTATAAATTGTTGGGGAGTTATGGTTAAGCAAATCAGCTAGAGTTCTATACTTATGGAAAACTCATTAGATTACATTGTTAAAAATCAAATCATTGGCCGAGGAGCTAACTTTGTTTGATAAGGCATGCTAGATTGAAAATGTCACTAAATATTCAAACTATTATGAAGTTCAAAAATCAATGAACGTAGGATTTATCTATGAATGAAAATCATGTTATTGGACTTCTATATACATATGCTTTTCAATTGGATTAGTCCTTGGATAGTTACAATTTTATTCCAACAAACTCGATTTTTACACCTACTGAAAGCTCATTGAATTATATTTCTAAAAATCAAAATGTCGACTAAGAAACTAACTTGGTTTGGTTTGGAAAGTAGGATTGAAAATATGCCATAAAACATTATAGTGTTGAAGAAATCAACGGACATAAAGACTTTAGCTATGAATAAAAATTATGCCGTTGAACCTTTCTATAAGCATACTTTTCAACCATATCATCCCCTATAGAGTTACGATTTTAAATTCAACTAACTTGGTTATTACACTTATGCAAAGCTCATTAAATTACATTTCCAGAAATCAAGCCATTATTGGTTAATGAGCTAACTTGGTTTGTTCTACAAAGCAAAATCATCGTAACAATTGGAAGAAAAGATGTCATAGATATTACGAGGTTCAAGAAATCAATGAACATGAGGTTTTATAATTGTTTGAAGATCTTGTTTGTTGAACTTTTTTGTAAGCATGCTTGTTCAACTTGATTCTTCCCTATAGGGCTACATTTCTACATCGAACCAACTTGATTTTTGGAGGAAAGCTCATTTAATCAAGTGGTTAAAAGTCAATCTGTTGGCCAAAGAGCTAACTTGGTTTAGCTTGGAAAGTATGATATAGAATGTGTCATTTAACATTTTAAAATTCAATCATGGAACGTAAGATTTTATTTATGAAAGAAAATCATGTTGTTGAACTTTTCTATAATT